>OY856414.1:484082600-486482600 GCA_963693085.1 Alisma plantago-aquatica
TTTAACTAAATTAATTATATTAAAATAAATATAATGATTTAAAACTATTTAAATTTAATATAATGATCTAGTGCTACTCATTAATTGTTTAGGAGTTCTAGTCCAAATTAAAACTTGTCCAACAATGATTGATGAAAAAATCCATGTCTACTATATTTTCTAATTATTCTATCAAATTTAATATGGAGTTGCGCTAAAAGTTATTAACTATAGTTTGTCGAACATAATCATATATTAAAAAATTTCAATTATAATTTAATAATCTTACACTAAATAAGGTATGTAGTTTAGTGGTTGTAAAAAATGACAACTATCTTTTTATTTATTAGCGACATTGTATAGTAATTGGTTTTTGTGTGTTACATTTCACCTAAAAACTAGAGAACCGTTGTGTTTTACCACTAGAGTATCATCTTATGATGCACATTTTATTGAGTACATATTTTATAAGTACTCATGGTTAGGTCGAATTAGGATATATCCTCTATCCCACCCATTTAGAAATATAACTTTTTTGACCCACATCTACCAGACCCAAAATGACCAAATCTGCATCCAACCACTCATGTATATGGCAAGTCTAGTGTTTGGACTTTCCAAAGTAGTAATTAGGTTTTAATAAAGTCTTGCCTCAATTTCAAACATTTTCTTTTTCGGTCACTACTTTAATTTGGCAATTAACTAAAACTATGTTACATCTTGTCATTTTTTTACGTGTATATCTTTGGTACTAGTGCAATTAGGATTTAGAAAAAAAAAGTTTGGAAAAAAATGGAGTGGAATCAAAACATAGACTAATGGAATCATGTTTTAATTTCATTTCAAGATTCTACCAATTCAGGAAAGGTTGTATATCAGTCCAAACCCAGACCAAAGTGTCCCACCCATTTAGAAATATAACTTTTTTGACCCACATCTACGAGACCCAAAACGACCAAATCCACATCCAACCACTCATGTATATGGCAAGTCTAGTGTTTGGACTTTCCAAAGTAGTAATAAGGTTTTACTACCGTGCCTCAATTTCAAACATTTTATTTATTAGTCACTACTTTAATTTGGCAATTCGCTATAACTATGTTACATCCTGTCATTTTTTGACGTATTTATCTTTGATACTAGTGCAATTAGGATTCAGAAAAAAAAGTTTTGAAAAAAATGGAGTTGAATCAAAACATAGACTAATGGAATCATGTTTTAATTTCATTTTAAGATTCTACCAATTCAGGTAGGGTTCTATATCGGTCCAAACTTAGACCAAACCGACTTGGACCGAACCAGACCGAGTCCCGATTAATAAAAACTTATGGACCTAGGACCGGACCTAAAAAATGAAGGTCCGGTCCGCAAAAAGATAGAGACCAGATTGAAGAATCAATATTCATGTACTCTTGATTATAAAATATAAAAGAAATATGTAATAAAAATTATAAAAGAATCCTAAAAAATGAAGGACCAGTTTGGGACTGGATCGAGACTAGACCGAATAATCAATATTCATACACTCTTGATTGAAAAGTATAAATGAATGATGCTATGAAAATTATAAAAGAATTGATAAACCATTGGAGTTTGGCACCACAAACTAAGTTAGACAACTAAACTCTTACAACTTGAGAGAGTAAATCATTATAAGACTATTGGGAACATTACATATATAATGCTTACACATAATAACACACTCAAGACTAACCGCCATAAATTTGCACACAAAGACTAACCACTTACAATTATTATAAATTCAAATATATGCAAGTTAATATGTAATATACTAATTAATTAATAATTAAATTTAATGTGCAAAGTCCTTTTATTTTTTCATCACCACAATGTAATGCAATATTCAAATTTATTTATTGGGTACTCCATGCTTGTATATGTGCAATCGCTAATGATATTGACATTTAATGATATAATGACATTAGCTTGAAAACCACAATATTACTATATCTATCAGCACATTCTAGAGCCATTAATAATGTATTGCACATCCTCACAGTCCTTCATAAATTTAGGATTCAATTAATTTATACAAGAAGGTTTTTTTATGTTATCCGATCCTACAAGTCCAGACCGATTTCTACCAATTTTGAACCAGACAAGACTGAGGACTAGACTCCGAAACAATAGTGGACCAACGATCAGACCAAAAATCAAGTCAATCCAAGACCAGACCAGATCGAATAGTTGGACTAGTCAAGTTCATCGGTTTGGATCGATATATGTATGTCCCTAAACCAAGAACATCCAAAATGAGAAATCTAGTCTATGTTAGAGACTGTGGTAGTCTATGGGGCCATATGTCATTATTAAAACTCTATTAGAACCTTAGACAGTGGGTCACGTATTACAGTTATTCATCCTAAATGAATCAAATTCATAAGTTAGATCACATCATTGACTTTCAACGTCCAATTAAGTTAGCAACAACTTGTAAAACACAAACTAGTTAATAGATAGGGTGATACATCATAAGAGCAAAGCTAAAATTCATACCAAATATCCATTGTTTCCTAAGTCCAAACTATTAAACCATTATATAAATGTTTTAATTATCGAAACGTGTGACACGAATTTACCGTGCGTAGAATGCAAGTGCACGTGTCAGAGTAATATAGGCCTTTGTGAGGCCCGAGTCGAACTCAGGGAAACATAATTATTGGTAGACTACTACTAACTACTTGCAATCAGCTAGACTGATTAAATTGATTTGAGAGGTGATTGAAAAAGAAAAGAAAAATGAAAGAAAACATAGAAATCGATTAAATGTTTGGTTTAATCAATTAAAATGAGAATCTTTAGGATTACGATTTCACCAGAGGTTCTCATTGTATTAATTTCTTCATAGTTAACCTAATCCGTCTCTCATTCTGGGTAGTTTCCTGTATTCAGAATTGCTCACTTTCATGATACAATTCACTACCTAAATCTAGGTCGGTTCCACGGTAGTAGTAACCTATACCCTAAACTAGGTGCATGAGGACCATACTCTGGGTTTCCACCATTAACCGTACATCGCCTTGTTCAAAGGATTTATTAGTTAATGTGAATTTCGTATCTTTTCAACCATTAATTCTTCTTTCAAAGTAATTAAAGGCATTATATTATTATTAGGGTGATTAGTCATAATGATATAATGTAGAAAATGAAATCATACCACGGATTTAAGAAACAAATTATAAAATACTATGGTAAAAATGTCATACAACCATCACCCGGGCTACTCCTAGTCCTAAAGATAAAGGGGATTAGCCCTGCATGTTCATCTCAATGAAAGACATGATGAGAGAAAGGGAAAACATGGAGAAAATGTGAATGAAAGTGATGTAAACCCCTGAACGGAGGAGATCTGGGCATTCCTTGACGTAGAATGTGCGATCTACAACCTTCCGGCGGTGGAAAACATCCTCTACGGCTCTCGGAACGATGCAGGGTGTGATTCTGGGCTCTGTTCTTCTCTCCCCCTCTCTTTGAGACTTGTGTAATGACTAATGACATGATCCCCTACTTAGGGCCTCCATAATTAGGTATATGCACCACTTTAGATTGAAAAAAGATCACCACCGTCCGATTAGAATCGATCTGATACAAAACCTGATATGACGACGTCGATACCATCGACGTGGGTAGATGGTATCGACCCGTCAGAATATCGACAAGTATTCTTTTTCTAACGTTCCACCTGATGCAGACTCGATACCATCGACTATAGTGTCGATGGTATCGACACCTTTAGGTGTCGCTTTTATCACCGATCCGACGCTGAAGCTAGGCAAGGTCGATAGTATCGACTTTGCGTCGATAGTATCGACCAGTTGACTGCTGGCTCATTGTAGGTATCTCTCTACCATCGACTTCGGTGTCGATGGTATTGACACATCTTGGTTCCTTGCAGCTGTCTCACTGTGACTGATTCAATACTATTGACATATGTCGCATATATTCGTTTTTCCTGAAATTTCAAGATAAATCCAAATCAGCCTTGCTAAAGCACATCAATATGATCATTTATAACCAAAAAGATGAAATACAGTAGATTTGATGCAAACTGAGATTATAGACTAAAGCGAGTGAATCATGTGATATAAATGTGACTAATAAACACATAAAACGCATGTAAAACCAGTTTATAAAAGCGACTCAAAATCCTAGCATCAAACTCCCTAAGCTTAAACATTGCTCGTCCTCGAGCAACCAAACTATAGAATAAAATTGCGATGTTCAACTAAATAACATACTATCACAACAGACATTTGAGATGCTCCGATCTCCAAACCACGATATAAACACGATTTAAACTTAGCGGAAGCAATCCATCATAAGGACCTCTAAAACATGGATTTCTCATCTAAGTCCCTCCTTGTTTCTATGGCACGTCCAAGCCATCTAAACTTAAGCAAAGTCCATCAAAACTCAAGATCTAAGGGTAAAGAAAGCCAACTTTCAACTAGAGTACATACATGAAAGGTCTCCTTACTCACACTAGGTGATTTTTTTTTTTACCACAAAGATCATTTTTCTTATCTGATTACTTCATTGAAGCGCCCCTTTCATCATTTCTACTCTAAATGATGTCAAGAGTCATAAAAGATGTTCTAGAAGGTGTATTTTACAAGTTGCACCCCACAATTTGGGTAAATTGCACTTTACTCCAAATTAGGGTTTTTAAGCACAAAGATCATTCCACAAGCTGCATCTTGATGCCCAGACTTGGGAAATCCATCATACCTCATCCTATTCACTCATATGATGTCTCATCATCAAAAGAACATCTTAACCTATGAACATTGCAAGTTAAACCCCTTAACTGGGTAATTTGCACATAGGTCCCTGCATTACAAAACAATACTACAACTTTGTTTAAAAGGACAAATTGAAAGTATATGTTCCTGAGGAACTTAATTACATGCCAGAGAGTATTCACAAGTATATAATTACATATTTAGGCAAAACTTCTAGGGTTAGTTTATAACCCAGGTCAGGGATGTTACAAATCATCCACCCCTTCACAAGGATCTCGTCCCCGAAATCGATAAAATGTATTAGGAGAAAAGAGCAGGGTATTTCCTTCTCATCTCATCCTCTAGTTCCCAAGTGGATTCTTCGACACCACGGTGGTTCCAGAGGACTTTCACAAGGCTTATATCTTTCTTCTTTAACTTTTTAATTCTATTATCAAGGATTGACACAGGTCCTTCCTCATAAGTTATATCTTCATTCAATTCTACTTCCGTAGGTTGTAGAATTGACTCGGTGTCTGGGTGACATTTCCTCAGCATAGAAATGTGAAACACAGGGTGTAACTTCTGCAACTCTGGAGGTAACTCTAGTCTATAGGCCACCTTTCCAACTTGTTCAACAATTGGATAAGGCCCCATAAATCTAGGAGCTAACTTTCCTTTGCATCAAAAACGAAGGACTCCTTTCCAAGGTGAGACCTTGAGGTACACTCTATCTCCATCCTGGAACTCTAAGGGTCTATGACGTTTGTCGGCATAAGACTTCTGTCTATCTTGTGCAGTCTTAAGCTGTTGCTGTATAACTTTGATCTTCTATGTAGTCTGCTGCACAAGATCAGGACCTAACAACTGATGTTCACCAGTCTCATACCAACACAAGGGTGATCTACAACGTCTTCCATACAAGGCTTCATAAGGTGCCATATCAATACTATGCTGATAGCTATTGTTATAGGCAAACTCTATCAAGCTTAGGTGTAGATCCCAACTTCTGGTAGACTGGAGAACACATGCTCTCAACAGGTCTTCCAAGGTCTGTATAGTCCTTTCCGACTGTCCATCAGTCTGTGGATGAAAGGCTGTACTAAACCTTAACTTGGTACCTAAAGCTCTGTGTATCTGCTCCCAAAAATGACTTGTAAACTAGGGACCTCTGTCAGAAACTATAGTGACAGGAACTTCGTGCAAACGCACTATCTCTTGGACATACAACTGTGATAATCTTTCAGCAGAATAGGTTGTTTTGACAGGTAAGAAATGCACTGTCTTTGTCAACCTATCAACAACTACCCAAATGGAATCATGTCCTTTGCTTGTCCTGGGTAGGCCAACAACAAAGTCCATGGTCACATGGTCCCACTTCCACTGTGGTATGGGTAAAGGTTGCATTATTCCTGCAGGTTTCTGGTGTTCAGCCTTAACCTGCTGACACACAGGACACCTCAGAACAAACTCAGCCACATCCTTCTTCATCCCAGGCCACCAATACATATCTTTCAAGTTTCGATACATCTTGGTGCTCCTTGGATGCATAACATACATTGAAGAATGAGCTTCCTCCAGGATTAACTTCCTCAGGTTATCCACATCTGGTACTATCATCCTCCCATGATAGCATACCACTTGATCATCTGAATCATGAAAACCTTCTCACTTCTCATCACCATACTCAGATCTGATCTGCTGAACTGTAGCATCAACTTACTATGCCTCCTTTATCTGCTCTCTTAGGGTAGGTTTGATATGCATCTCAGCTAACAAACCGGCTAACAATGACACCTTTAACTGCACATTGTCTTGCCTTAAAGAGATAAGCATATCTCTTCTAGAGCATACTAAGGAACTTAGTTGTGCTCTATCAATGGTTGATGTTGCTGATTTCCTACTCAAGGCATCTGCAACCACATTGGCCTTCCCTGGATGGTAATCAATTGTACAATTGTAGTCCTTGATTAACTCCATCCAGCGACGTTGCCTCATGTTAAGCTCATGTTGAGAGAAGATATACTTAAGATTCTTGTGGTCTGTGAAAATATGGAAGGTTTCTCCATAGAGATAATGTCTCCAGATCTTCAAGGCATAAACCACCGTAGCTAACTCCAGATCGTGTGTCAGATAATTCTCCTCGTGTTTCTTAAGCTGTCGGGAAGCAAAAGAAATCACTTGCTTATCCTGCATCAACACACATCCGAGTCCATTCTTGGAGGCATCACAGAAAACTATATATCCTTTTCCTTGCTCAGGTAGCACAAGCACATGTGCACTTGTCAACCTCTCCTTCAACAGCTGAAAAGACTGTTGACACTTATCACTCCAAGCAAAAGGAACATCTTTCCGGGTTAACTTGGTTAAGGGTAAGGCTATAGAATTGAAATTCTTAATAAACATTTGATAGTAACCAGCTAATCCCAAGAAACTTCGAATCTCCGTCGGTGTCTTCGGTTGTTCCCACTTTAGAACAGATTCCACTTTTTTAGGGTCAACACGAATACCCGAGGCAGATACCACATGTCCAAGAAAAGATACTTCTGGCAACCAGAACTCACACTTGCTAAACTTAGCGTATAGCTTGTGTTCTCTTAGCAAGGTTAAAGCTTGGCGAAGATGTTGTTCATGCTGTTGAGCATCCTTACTATAGATCAGAATGTCATCTATGAAGATGACAACACACTGATCAAGGAAAGGTCGGAAGACTCTATCATGAGTTCCATGAATGCAGCTGGTGCATTAGTTAGTCCAAACGACATAAATGTGAACTCATAGTGACCATATCTTGTCCTAAAGGCAGACTTGGATATGTCACTGTCCTTAATGCGGAGTTGATGATATCCAGACCTCAAGTCTATCTTTGAGAAGACTGTTGCACCACGCAACTGGTCAAAAAGATCATCAATCCTCGGCAGCGGGTACTTATTCTTTATTGTTACTTTATTGAGTTTTCTATAATCAATGCACAACCACATTGACCCATCTTTCTTTTTAACAAACAAAACCGGAGCACCCCAAGGTGAAGTACTCGGTCGGATAAAACCTTTCTCAAGTAACTCCTGAAGCTGTTTCTTGAGTTCTGCCATTTCGGCAGGTGCCATCCTATACGGTGTCTGGGCTATGGGTTGTGTATCTGGGACCAAATTGATTTCAAAATCAATTTCCCGAGGCGGTGGTATATCGAGAAGTTCTTCAGGAAACACGTCCTCGAATTCCCTGACTATAGGAACTTCAGCAGGGTTGGGACTCTCTATGGTAGTATCTACCACATGGGCCAAGAATGCATGACATCCTTGTCTCATCAGCTTATCAGCGACCATAGCTGACACAAGACAGGTGGGCAGAATCTTTCTTTCTCCTTGAAAGATCCATGTGTTGCTTTCATCAGCAAACACAGCCAACTTGGATTCACAATCCAAGACAACTCGATACCTTTCTAAGGTATCCATCCCGAGGATTATATCAAACCCTTGCATATCAAGTGGTATAAGGTCCACATGAATGCGATGATCAGAAAAGAAGAGGATGTAGGGAGAGCATACCTCCTACAAAACAGCAGACCCACTCAATGGAGTCTCCAAAAACAAGCTATCTGCCCTATGACTAACTGTCATATTGCAGTTGCGAATCACTCTCTGAGTGACAAAGGAGTGTGTAGCACCCGGGTCAATCAGAACAGATAAAACACAGGATTTAGACATATCAGAATATAAAAGTTCTATCTGACCTGCCACAACCCGTGGATTGACCATTGCATCTGGTGGGTTCATAGCATAGAACCTCGTTGTTTCCTGGAGTTGAGGTGGTGTTGATGATCCAGATTGAGACGCTTGTCCACGTCCTCGAGCTGCTCCTTGAGATTGCCTTCTCTGTGACCCCTGTTGATTCTGTCTCGGAGGCTGTGTCACACTGACAGGCCTAGACCGACAGTCCTTCATCAAATGTCCCACATTCCCACAGTTGTAGCAGCTTCTTTCCAGTTGTTGTGGTCTTGGTGGTCCAGTAACTGACATTGATGCAGAACTATGAGTCTCTTGAGGTGGAAGACCTCGTCCTCTACCTCTACTTGGAGACCACTGAGTCTGAGAACTAGATCTAGGTGGTGGAGGGTTAGGTGTAGAGGATCTAGGCTTCTTAAAGTCCCTAGATGAAGAACCCTGGAACTGTGGATATCTTTTCTGGGTTTGCCTCTTCTTGACCACAGATCTCTCTATTCTTTAGACTGACTCAATGAAGGTAGAGAATCTCTCCCGGTTTTCTAGGGCAGACACGGGAGTAGTCATGTCGGCATTCAAACCCTTCTCAAACCTTCTAATCCTTTCTTCTTCTGTGGCAGCCATGTACGGACAGAACCGCAGCAACTCCATGAACTTAGCTTCATATTCACTAATGTTCATCATGCCCTGCCTCAGTCTCTCAAACTGAGAGATCTTCTCATCCAGAAAGGTCTTTGGAAAATATCTAAGGATAAATTCCTGACGAAAGTCTTCCCACAAGATCTCTATTCCAGGCCTCTTCTACTCTTCCATGTTCCACCAGTGACCATCACTTCCTTTGAGAAGATAGACAACGTGTCTAACCTTCTCAGCTTCAGGGATGTTAAGGATTCTGAAGGCTTTCTCCAACTCGGTTAACCACAGATCAGCATCTGTGGGGTCGGCTGTCCCAAAGTATTCGGTAGCTCCGACACGATGAAGTCGCTTGAACGTCTTCCCGATACCTTGTCCTTCTGGCTGGACAGGTGCCCTAGGTGCAGGCATGGGCATCCTGTCGGTGATGTGTGTCATGGCAGTCATGAACTGCACGAACATAGATTGAACAGCTGGGTTACCCATATCAGCCGGGTCAAACTGAGGTGGCTCAGGTACAAGTTGCTCTATCTCTGGGTGTCTTGCACCTTCCCGAGGTGTAGCAACGCTACTCTCCGCCACGTACTCCTCATGTGGCTCAGACATCCTTATATATCTTCTTTTCTTGAGGAGCAGAAGATTCTATTAGATAAGAGAGAAACACTAAGGATAGACTCGACATCCTAAGTCCTATGTCTCTGTAGACTCAGCGAACCTAGAGATCTGATACCACTTAAATTGAGACGCTCCGATCTCCAAACCACGATATAAACAAGATTTAAACTTAGCGGAAGCAATCGATTAACAACGGAAAACAAAAATCACGGGAAATTAAAACTTTCTGAGATAAGATCTTGAAAACCATAAAAATCCTTCCATAGAAAAGGAAATAAACTGTTTACATCTCTGATAATTACTTCTTGAGTAATTATATACAACATGATACAAAAATCTCAAGAGTCAAAACCAAAATCTCAGACACTAACTCCTAGGACCTGAGAGTATAGAGACGGCATAGGACTATCTAACTACATAACTCAGCAATCAGTATCTCCACCTGAGATTCACTGCTGCTCCTGGTGCTGCTGTTGCTGGTTTTGGTCTCCTGTAGGCTGGTTCCTCTGTCTTCGACGACCACCTAAAAAGTTGAAGTCTACGGGGTGAGAAAATTTTAAATAATTGTCCCAGCGAGAGTTATAACTCTCCACTAGAAGCTTTATATAGCAATTCAAAGAATAACATAAGCAATAAAAGCTCTCAAAGTATTCAACAGCAGTTTGGTAATAAGCAGAAGTTCATCATTTAAGAAATATGAAGAACATGTGTACTATACAGTGTAACATCAATCAAGTGTCTCGTAGTTAATCCTAACAGATATACTACGTTGTTGATTATGTTTTACAAACATTATTATGCCCTGCAGAGATGAGGTATACCGCTCATACTCCAACCGATTACTTGTTAAGTCGCATCAGTATCATACCTAGGTCATCAAAAGAGCCGGATTCTTATGACCTCATCTTCCTCAGTCAGAGTGAGGATAACTTGTAGGACATCTTGTGTCTCTACTAATATAGCTCACCAGGGTAGTCTGGTACTTCGCTATTTTTAGAGTTACAGTGGCATTCTGTACTCTCGTCGTCATCGAAAGATTTCTTGTTTATCTCTGATTGATGTGGTATAAGGATTACCTTGAGAGAATTGTGTTGCAGCATAAACATATAGTGAAGGGTTGATGGATTAAGATACATCTACATCAATTCCTACACTAGGATGTAAGGATTTACACATCCATATTCCCCCACATACTCAAAAGTATGCGATCCAGGAGTTCCCTTAGGAAAACCTATTTCACCATCATTTTGCTTTCTGACAATGATGGATCTATGATCAGGGCTCTACATGGTATGATTATACTTGATTAGTTAGGTACATTTCAGTATTCTTTTAACATCATACATGTTCTCAAACATTAATCATTAGCATAGTAGCTATGAAAGTAGAATACTTAAATGTAACAAGTATAACTCACATCAATTATCATTTCTTAATCATCTCATCACAAGTCATCTGTTAAGGATGACCTTGATGATACTCATGGCTCTCACAGCCTAACAATCTCATTAGATGCCACTTACTAGGCAACATGGTATTTCACCATTCATAAAGTTAATAATATGCTTTCAATGAATATGGTATCATCATCCTTACTTGGATATGATTATCTTCCCATAAGAACCTGCATGGTCAATTCAACTGATAATAGGAACCAATTTATTTCAAAGAAGTTATACCTTCCTACTCTTACAAGAGTTAGGTTCCCTGATTTTCATCAATTAGGGTTTACTATTCACATTACATGTCATCACCCTAAAATTAGGGTTTGCTATTCAACTCATGGTGAATTGAACTCATAACATCATCATGTATGAGAAACATCATCATTAAAGCCCTCATATAAGATTAAGATTCATCAATTATCATAACTAGGGTTTCCATGATCTCACATAGGTGGATCATACCCTAATCATACACATTCATATGTTTTGATGGTACTTTACTTGAGTTTCCACCATAAA
The DNA here is from genome assembly GCA_963693085.1 of Alisma plantago-aquatica. Taxonomy (NCBI): domain Eukaryota; kingdom Viridiplantae; phylum Streptophyta; class Magnoliopsida; order Alismatales; family Alismataceae; genus Alisma; species Alisma plantago-aquatica. The sequence continues at coordinate 484,094,256 of OY856414.1, forward strand.
TGGTACTTTCTCTCTCCTCTTACTAGTAGATGGTGTTTACACCACTCTAGATTAGGTTGGGTTAAGTCCTCATTGACTATCATAAGCCAAATCACCACTATCATGTGATTAGGGTTTGATTAGAACAAGGTATTACTCAATTGAACCCCTCAAGGACATTTTGGTAAATTACCCATTGATCATCATCATGGGTCAATTCATTAGTCACCTAGTCCCTTAATGTCCTAGGTTACCATTGAACCATTTACACCTTCAAGTGATTAAGTATAAACAACCTTGAAAACCTTCAAACGGTTTCAACCTTCAACCACCAAACGGTCTTGAGACTGTTTGGTCTCAAACGGTCTTGAGACCGTTTGACCTCAAATGGTCTTGAGACCGTTTGAGTGTGTTGACTGTTTGGGGAGAGTTGACTTTCAAACTGTTTGAAGCTTATGCGGCTTGAAACCGTTTGATCAAAACGTTCTTGGGATCGATTGGTCCAAACGACCTTGAGATTGTTTGAGCCCAAATGGTCTTGAGAACATTTGGCCCCAAACGGTCTTGAGACCGTGTGGTCCAAATGGGCTCAAACCGTTTGGACCTCCAACAAGGTTCAAAAGTTACAATTGATTATGGTTATGTATGTTGAAGCCCTCAATTATCCAAATCCATGTTAACCACTTACAAATTGAGTTAATTAGGATGAGCCTTAATCAATTGGACACCAAATTGACCCTCAATTGAAAGCCAATTAGGGTTAAATCCATCTCAATTAGGGTTTCAATCGGATAATCATCAATGTTCAACGATGTGAATCAAATCAAGGTTGAACCTATCAATTGACCTCCAATTGGGCCCAAACTTGGCCCAATCGGTCTTGAGATCATTTGGATGACCTCCAAACGGTCTTGAGACCGTTTTCCCAAAGTTTGACAAAAAACCAAGTCGGTTGGATAAGGGTTGAACCCTAAATAGGTCTAAAATCAGCATTTTTATCAATTCTTCAACTTATTGTAATTGGACCCTCAAACCATCCAATTACCTCAACCCTAGACCTCCAAACAGTCTTGGGTTGTCACCAAATGGTCTTGAGACTGTTTGGATGAATCCCCAAATGGTCTTGAGACCGTTTGGGTCCTTCAACCCAAAACTCAACAAGATCTATACTTGAAATCAGCAATTTCAACCCGATTAGGGTTAGGGTGTTGAAGTGCCTTCAACTCTCAATTGGTTAAGAATTAGATTATGATTCTTTGTAGGAATGAAATTCAATATATTACCAACAGACCCTCAAACGGTCGTCCCTTGGTCAACACTATCAAACGGTCTTGAGACCGTTTTGATCCAAACGATCTTGCAAGACCGCATGAGATCAAACGGTTTGAGACCGTTTGAACTTAAACGGTTTGCAACCGTTTGGACCAAAAAGGGTCCAAGGTCGGTTGATAAAGTTGCCTAAGAATTCACGCCCATCATCTTCAACCTCTGTTCAGGTCAGTTATACCACGGTTTTACTTGCAAAAGTGCAAGGAAGAAAGGGGGTAGAAGAAGAACTAAAGCTTAAATTGCAAGAACAAAGATATGCATATAAAGCAAAGAGTTTAGAGTTATAAAACCCGCCTCAAACGTTGTTCCTAGAGCTCCAAGCTTCCAAGATTCAAGCCTCTAATGGCTTCTTGAGCTCCACAACTCTGCCAGAGGTGATTCTCCAAGGAAAAGATAGGGATGGTCGGCTAGAACAAAGAATCTAAGTGAGTTAACCATAGAACCAACCTTTTAAGAAGAATTTTTAAGAAGAATTCTTCCATGAATTCGAGCTTGAAGATGGTTCCTACTCACCTTAACACTAGTTGGTCGTTCTCCCTGAGGTCCAGAGCTCTACCTTGGCCATTTTGAGAAAGATGAGAAATGAAGAGGATAAAGGATACATTCACTTGGTTTGCAAGGGTTTTAACTTATATAGTTTAGGCTATTTTCCATCATAAGGACCTCTAAAACATGGATTTCTCATCTAAGTCCCTCCTTGTTTCTATTGCACGTCCAAGACATCTAAACTTAAGAAAAGTCCATCAAAACTCAAGATCTAAGGGTAAAGAAAGCCAACTTTCAACTAGAGTACATACATGAAAGGTCTCCTTACTCACACTAGGTGATTTTGTTTTTTACCACAAAGATCATTTTTATTATCTGATTACTTCATTGAAGTGCCCCTTTCATCATTTCTACTCTAAATGATTTCAAGAGTCATAAAAGATGTTCTAGAAGGTGTATTTTACAAGTTGCACCCCACAATTTGGGTAAATTGCACTTTACTCCAAATTAGGGTTTTTAAGCACAAAGATCATTCCACAAGCTGCATCTTGATGCCCAGACTTAGGAAATCCATCATACCTCATCCTATTCACTCATATGATGTCTCATCATCAAAAGAACATCTTAACCTGTGAACATTGCAAGTTAAACCCCTTAACTGGGTAATTTGCACATAGGTCCCTGCATTACAAAACAATACTACAACTTTGTTTAAAAGGAAAAAATTGAAAGTATATGTTCCTGAGGAACTTAATTACATGCTAGAGAGTATTCACAAGTATATAATTACATATTTAGGCAAAACTTCTAGGGTTAGTTTATAACCCAGGTGAAGGATGTTACAACATTACTGTATGATTCCCACCAGACATTCACATACCGGCCCTCACTAACCACAGAATGGTAACTACCCTACATGTGACGATGATCATCCATAATAGATATCCACTCCAAGATTGGTGAAAACTATCAAATAAGGCAGTTAATATAATAAAATCTTCCGGTTCAGGCTTGGTGCATCTTGTGATCTCCTATCTACATTTCTCATAACCTAACTACCATCTAAATGGAAGTAGATCTCCTGAAATACAAAAGTGAGAAGATAATCACTGGTGGCCTACCATTTTGAGCAACGGGTGGATGAAATAGGTGGTTTATGTAAGAAAGAGTAGCACAATACAGTTTGACATGCAATAGTGCAACAATGACCTATATGATGCTCATGCATATGAAAATGACCTAATACTTACATTTTAGGTGGAATGATGCATGCATTACTATTCCATACCAACGAGAGACAGAATATCTACAAAACTACACATGTGCTTGTTCTTCTTATTATGCATGTGAACAAGTTCCTTCATCTTTCTGATCTTCACTTATTATTTTTTCTCTTTTTTTTCAGCCCTTATTTTTCTTCATGACTAAGATGAAATCTGCACATCTTCGTCTTGGGCTTATTCTCACAACTACTATTTCTTTTCCCCTTTTTTATTTCAGAAAGTACGAAACAAGTTCCTTATTTTTAGGAGAAGCAAGGCACATCATGTACGAAATGATTAAGATCATGCAAAATGCAGCTAAAATGACATTGACATGTATTCTAAAATTTGTGTATGCATGACTATAATGCAACATTTTTTTTAAATGCAACAGATGTAAAAACTAACTACAATGCAATCCTATCTACATGATATGCAATCAAGAGATGACAAACTGTAAAGTGCTCACAATTCTTATGGTGGAGTGTAAATGAGATGAGGTGGATAGATCACAAGATTAATTGACAGAACCCTTAGAAGATATTATGTGTCCCTCCTTACTGACATGTGTAAAGCAAGGGGTTTCCCTCTCTTATTTCAGATTAAAGTCCCATTACCATTTGGTCAGTTTAGGCTCAACATCATATTCCGTCCACTTTCCTTGAATCATAGGCATGTGGAGTTGTGATCTTATGTTTTAAAGTTGACAAACCCAATTATTTTCATAAGTTAAGCGCTTAAGTTCAAACAAAGCAAGATTGCAATCAGATGAAACATTTTCAAATTTACCCATAACTCCCATATGACAAACATAGAGATGACAAATTACACTGGACATCCACAGATACACTAGATAGCATCTGGATCCTTAAAGCTAAAAGCTAAGAAAATTGCTAACATAAAAGAAAAGGCAATAAATGATAAAAACTAAGAAAAATAAAAGATAGAAAAAGATAGAAACTGTTCCATCTCCCCCCCCAAGCTTGAATCCAACTATGGCCTCATAGTCAAAAACAATCTTAGCAGGTGGAACAGTTATACCATTTATTGCTCAGGTGGGGGGTACTGCGGGGCGGTGGGATCCCATGATGGATATTACCCCTGGAAGATTGGATCATATGGGGGCATCAGTGGAGGTTGAGGATATCCCCCTAAGTAGTTTTGGCTCCAGTAGTGATCATAGAATGGTTGTTACAGCTGGTCGATCCTCCCCAACCGATCGTAGACCTGTTGCTGATTGGCAAACAGCTGACGTTCGTTCACAAAGATAGCTTGTTGATTAACATATGACCGATTTGTAGTCTTTTGGATATCAGCAAATGGCACAGTGTGCTGTTGTTGTGTCTCTTGAATGCTTTGTAGCATGGTGTACATGCCCTTCATAGAATAGACATCCTCTCCTTGTTGAGAGGGTTGTGGTGGCGGAGGCTGCGAAGATGATGATGCACCCAGGTAGAAGCGTGGATGCTTCCGTGGTGCCACTCGTGCCTGAAGAGGAGTAACAGTCTTCTCTTCCTCCTCCTTGTCATCACCGTTGTCATTGTCGTTTTTATCACCATCTTCTTATACTTCAGAGTCATCGATGGGGATGATAGGCCACCGGAAGTGTTGAGCTCCTTGGATGTTAAAGACAGATGCTGGAAGAACACGTTCTTGATTTTCTTTGTACACATGACAAGGTGCATATACCACACCATCATGAACTGTCAACAGGTTAGACCGATGCAGATGATGCAGGTTGACAAAGCTTTTACTTAGCAGGGGAGGCATTGAAGAAAGGTCCAACCCAAGATATAGGGCTAGATGCGTGATGATTTCCCCAAAATGAATTGGAGCCCGTCGCGTACTCTTCTTCACCGCCATCACACGCATTAGGAAGAACACGCCCCAATTAAGCTTTCCTTGTATCAGCAGATTATACATAAAGAAGAGGTCGGTCTCCTAGAATTTACTCAGTGAAAGTTCTCCCCGAGCAAAGAAGGTAACACACAACATGCGGTGAAGGACCTGCACGGATGGATGCTCGAAATCGGCCACCACGGCATTGTGGTAGGTGAACGTTTTGCCCTGAGGAGCTGTCACCAGCTGTGTGAACATGACGTCTTAATCAGCACGGTTGTCTCACTGTCGGTTCTGCTCGATGGAGTGCCACCAATTGTAGATGGAGTTGAATTGCTTGAGAGTCAGATTATAATTTCTGTTGAAGAGTCGGAAGGACACACGATCTTTGATCCATTCCCTGTCGGAGGTGTTGAGGTCATTCGGCATGACGCATATATCAAGTGACACCATGAATTCTACCACTAATTCTTTATAAGTCGGTCACTCGCTGAAAAAGGGGTGGCCCTCTACATGATGTGTGACCATGTTGTCGAGCATGCTCGTGCGACCCTCCTGGACATGGAGGACATACATCAGGTTGTCTTCGAATCCGAGATCGCAGATCATTTCCCGATCAACGTATCAGGTCGGCTCGATCGTTCTTTTCAGCAACTCCTCGTATACTTTCTTCACATCCACAGAAGGATGTGCAAGTCAGGGGTGAGGGATGGAGCCTGGTGGTGGCGGGATGAATGTCTCAATCTCCATCGGATGGGTGCTCGAAGATGATGAAGCAACATTCCTCCTCATGATGAAAAGAAAGAGAAACGATAAGAGAGCTCGTTGATGGTCGGAGTAGATGATCCCCACAGTCGGTGAAGAGCTCGTAGAAGATCACTCACTCACTATATGCTCGGTGAAGACCTCTGGTTGCTCAGCAATGCTCAATGCACAAGTTGAGGGGATTCACTCTAAAGGTGTGAATAGAATTGAGAAACAACCCCTCCTTTTATAAATGAACCTGTCGCTACTGTTGCTCCGTCGATACCATCGATGAGGTGTCGATGGTATCGACACCTGGAGCACAATCCTCTCTTTGCGACCATCGACAATTGTCGATTGCTGAATGTGGGGGCCCAGATCGATGACGTGTCGATACCATCGACAAGGGTCGATGGTATCGACCCATCCCACGGATCGACTTATGAAATTGGTGGGCTCCTTTGATTTCTTCTCGTGGATCGGTGACGTGTCGCGTAGATACTATCAACTAGGTGTCGATGGTATCGACTCTTCATGGTTCGATTACCCACATGAGGCCCAGGTGCTGCTTCCTCATGGTTGCCGTGTCGATACCATCAACTTGGTTGTCGATGGTATCGACTTCACTGAGACAAATTCTTCTATAAATCTTCAGGGATCTTGCGAGCATCGAATTCCTAGTCGATACTATCGACTTGGAGCTATCTTTTTCTTCGACATCGTTGATGGTAGGTCGATACCATTGATAAGGCCGTCGATGGTATCGACTCAGAAAATTTTCTGCAGCCGCTTCCCTGTACCCATGTCGCTACCATCAACACTGTGGTCGATGGTATCGACTCTGACTCAGTACTACACACTGAGAAAAACGATTAAGGTATCATTTTTACACACAAAAACGAAATTAAACAAAAACTAACTTGAAAATGCAAAAGAAAATGAAGGAACTACAAATTAAAACTACCGATGGTTGGGTTGCCTCCCAACAAGCAGCCTACTTTAACGTCTTAGGTTAGATGCAATAAAGCTCTTCATTCATCCTTAAGTGCCATGAGTTTAACCTCATGTACTTTTCTCGTGTAGTCCTCGCCAAAGTAAAGCTTCAACCTTTGACCATTAATTAGGAACGTCAGCTCTCCATCTCGCACCATAATAGCACCATGTGGGCGCACTTCCTCCACAACAAAAGGTCCACTCCACCGGGATTTCAATTTCCCGAGATGCAACTTCAACCTCGAGTTAAACAATAACACACGATCCCCTTTTTTAAAAACACGCAGTTGAATGTGGCGATCGTGAATTCGTTTTGTTCTCTCTTTGTAAGACCTCGAGTTTTCATAAGCGTTCATCCTCAGCTCATCTAACTCATTGAGCTCTAGCATTCTCTTCTTACCTACATCATCATAACTCAAATTAAGCTTCCGTAGCGCCCAGTGCACCTTGTGTTCCAACTCTATCGGAAAATGGCAGGCCCGCCCATAAGCCAACCTAAAAGGCGTAGTGCCTATAGGTGTCTTAAATGCGGTCCTATACGCCCATAATGCATCCGGTAGTAGTGTACTCCAATTCTTTCTTGTCGAAGCCACTGTGCGCTCCAAAATCTTCTTAATTTCTCTATTCAACACTTCGACCTGCCCTTGTGTTTGCGGGTGGTCCGGGGTACCAACATTGTTCTTTACCCCATACTTTCTCAATAATGCAACTATAACGACAGTCGCCAAACTGACAAACAAATCGTTACTAATTAAGCAGAATAAACATAAACAGCGGATTAACAAAAATCACTAAAATTTAAAACCATTTTTTTGCAAGGAGATCCTTGTACAGAAAAATTTTATTGAAAGATCCAAAACTCATACATATCATGATTTACATTGTACAACATTGTTTCATCTTATCTCGAGGACAACATATAACAGTTGCTCTATCAAAACACATACTGGAGCAACATAAAACCTCGAGGCATTCAAGCCAAAATCTCATATTATTCTTGAAACCAGTACCAACCAACTCCAAGGACCTGAGAGTACAGAGACGACACATAGGACTTCTATCTACAAGACCTGACAGACAGTACACTCAACCTGAGTTGTCACTGCTGTCCCTGTTGCTGTTGTTCTTTTTCTATAGTATGATCTCAACCCCCCTCGTGCACGTCCACCTAAAAAAAATGTGGACCCATGGGGTGAGACAATTGTAATTGTCCCAGCGAGAGATATAACTCCCTGCCAACAATGTTATTATCACAGTTAAATAGTATTAAACTGAGCAGAGGATAAGCAATTTAGAATATTCTCATATTTTAAAGCATTGCAACTATCCATGATAGAGTAGTAAATCATCTATTCTCTTTATAAGGAATAGGAATAAGATGTATATCATTTACCCATCATAAAATATCAACATCTCACGCTTATCTTGTGATACTCATTATTGGGGTATGTCATCCATGAATCGTTCTCATTTCTATCTATTGGCCTCAGCCAATATGCTAACCAGATATTGAATTGTACCAGTCATGTGAGTATACATCATCATATTATGTCCAGTCATTGGACTATGCCAATCCTGTGACATTATTCCAGGCATTGGGTTATTACCAATCCTGTGCAATTATTCCAGGCATTGGGTTATTACCAATCCTTTGCAATTATTCCAGGCATTGCGTTATTACTAATCCTGTGCAATTATTCCAGGTATTGGGTTATGACCAATCTTGTATTATTATAGGCTTCATGCCTCTGCCAGGTATTGGTCTGCAACCAATCCTGATTACACCGCCAGGCAGTGGACTCTAACCACTCCTGATTACAGGCTTTACGCCTCTGCCTGGTATTGGTCCACAACCAATCCTGATTACACCGCCAGGCAGTGGACTCTAACCACTCCTGATTACAGGCTTTACGCCTCTTCTAGGTATTGGACTTTAACCAATCCTGATTATACCGCCAAGAAGTGGATTCTAACCACTCCGGATTACAGGCTTTATGCCTCTGCCAGGAATTGGTCCGCAACCAATCCTGATTACACCGCCAGGTAGTGGACTCTAACCACTCCTGATTACAGGCTTTATGCCTCTGCCAGGTATTGGTCCGCAACCAATCCTGATTACACCGCCAGGCAGTGGACTCTAACCACTTCTGATTACACATTCATTATGGGATATCCATCCCTTAAATTCATCATTGGATATCACATCCTTTTACTAGGCATTATACCCTAGGGCAAGCCATCATATCAATTCACATCCTTTATATAACAAAAGTATTCCACATGTCTCATTTTAACATATTTAGAAAACCATAGCCCTTATTTTGGTTATGACTATAATGCATGTATGACCAAGATTTCATTATTATCTTTGTAACCATTTATTATTATTATTACGTTATAGGGTTCCCATTTACCTGGTTTATTTTAAACATTACCAATTCTTACATCAATCTTTAGATCAATATCTTGTTACCTCTCATTAGGAAACAACTAATCACATGACTCACAAGGCCCATTAAACATCTTGTCACCTATCACTAGGCAACAACTATTCACATGGCTCACAAGGCCATTAAACATCTTGTCACCTCTCACTAGGAAACAACTATTCACATGGATCACAAGGCCATTAAACATCTTGTCACCTCTCACTAGGCAACAACTATTAGGGTTAGGGTTTCCCCTTTATTTTTATTTCCAGATAGGGTTTCAAGTTCATTTTATTAATTCAAACCCTAATTCATTGCTCCACACATCTAGGAGCATACATTGATATCATAAGTATTCAATTATACTTATTTATCCTCATCATTTATCATTAAATGAATCATCAACACAAGGTATGAGTTTGTCTCTCATTCTTACCAGAGTATGATTACATCATACTTATTAACTTGGCTTAACCCTTTCTCAAGGAATGTTAGCCCACACTTATCCAAGTGTATTAAACTCATTACATATCAATGTAACAATTTACATAACACACTTCATGTTTTACTCATCCAAGTATATTGGATTTAAGGTGCATCAAGGTGCATCAACCTTGAGGTGTTGGATGTAGTATTTATCATGCCTTGATGTATTGCTTCCCTCATTACTTTCTACTTACTTAACTTCATCAACTTATCTTGTATTAGGGTATATCCCATCCTAATACTTTATGCACTAACACATCACATTTATCATGTAGTGTATTAGCCATAAGTCACACATTTGAATTACCCAACTATCATCAATGATATGGGCTCATCTCGGGTCAAGGCATTGTTAATATAAGGTTGTCCATTATCAACCACTCCTGGTGTTTCACCTATCAAGATATTAGCCACACCATTACTTGGTGTTACCCTCATCACTCCTAAGAGTGTCTTGCCCTCACCTTTACAATGTATCTCGGGTTAGAAGTGTGCATATGATCACCATATCGGGTTGTAAGTACATTCAATCACCTTATCGGGCTAGTCACCATCTAGGGTTAGCCATTATGGGTTAGGGTTACCATATCATCTAGGGTTGTGTATTATGCAACCCTATCATGCAACCATGTCATGTAACCATGTAGTGCAACTATATAATGTAACCATGCCGTGCCATAGCACTTGTTACACTTCACTTATATCGGGTTACCCAAATTAGGGTTTCATGTCAACGTTTAAGTATTCATTCAACCTTGTATCGTGTATGGAGTCTATACTTGACTCCCTATCGTGCAAGAGGTGTATACTACACCCCCCATATCGTGCAACAATGTATTCATGCATATCCATATCGTTCAAGTGAAGTAGGTGCATCATCATATCGGGTTAAAGGTACTTTCTTGTTTCCTTGCACCTGATATCACTTTTATAAGGTGATACCACCATCTTCAAGCTCTAGACCTTAGTTATAACTGTTATAGTTCATGTCAATAGGTCTAAGCAACTACTAGAACTCATAATCTCATTAACTATTTCACGGAATTTCGGAATTAAAAGTATTTCACTAATTATAGCAATTCAGGTGAAGAATAATAACATGGTTGAGTTGAAGTTATATAACCTGCCTTAAGAATGACTTCAAACCTCCAAGCTCCAAAGCTCCACGTTCCTAAGGTTGAAGATGGACTTCACAACTCCTCTATATGCAAAGAATCACCATGGATAATCAATTGGTGAAGAAGAAAAGAAAGGAAGATAAAAACCCTAAATTCATGCTTCAATCCAAGGTTGAAGTTGATCTTATCCTCACCTTAGGGTTAAGTATGAGCTCCTTCTTGGTCCTTAACACCTTAGTCCTATGTCTCTATAGACTCAGCGAACCTTAAGCTCTAATACCAAACTTAGAATTTATGCTTTCCACAAGCCACCACCTTGCATCATTCTCTCTATAATGATGCTAAAACACATGAGGCATGTTCAACATGTGACATTTTGCATTATAGCCCCTCAATTTGGGTAAATTGCACTTTGGTCCAAAACAAAGGAAAATTGCTCAAACACCATTCAATCGGGACTAAACTTGAAACATAAGTGTGTCACATGATAACAAAGCACATTAGAGGATTATATTAAAGTTCTAAGAAACTTTATTAGCCAAAACAAATAGGGTTACCTCATAACCCAGGTCAGGGTCATTACATCAGCAAACTTTTGATTTATGAAGTGGGTGCCTCCATCACTAATAATCTTCCTTGGCACACCAAATCTGTAGAAAATATGATCTTTCCTAAACCTACACACTACAACAACGTCGTTAGTCCTTGTGGGTATTGCCTCTACCCACTTTGATACATAATCAATAGCAAGTAAAATGTATAAATTAGAATTCGAGGAAACAAAGGGTCCCATAAAATTGATGCCCCACAGATAAAATACCTCAACTTCTTGAAACGCGTTGACGGGCATATCTTGTCGCTTTGAAATATTACCTTCCCTTTGACATGAATCACATCTTCTCACATAGTTGTAGGCATCCCAGAAGAGTGTGAGCCAATAAAGACCACTCTCTAACACCTTGGTCGCCGTTCTTGAGCTCGCATGATGACCACCGATTGGTAGTGTATGACAGCGACTAAGTACACTATCATATTCAATCTCCGATACAAACCTGTGCAAAACGCCGTCCCTGCATTGCTTCAACAAGATGGGATCAGCCCAGAAATAATATCTCAAAGAATGGCAAAAAATCTTCTTTTCTTCATAAGTCCAATCATCTGGAATTTCTTTACATGCAAGATAATTAACAATGTACGAAAACCACACATCCTTAGATTTTAAAGAAAGGATTTGCTCATTAGGAAATGTCTCAGTAATGGGTATATTGATATCCCTCTCATCTACCCGCTCTAACCTAGACAAGTGGTCCGCAACCACATTCTCAATTCCTGCCTTATCCTTAATTTCAATGTCAAATTCTTGTAACAATAAGATCCACCTAATCAATCTAGGTTTGGCATCTTTCTTTTCCATCAAGTATTTTATGGTGGCATGGTCCGTCCATACCACAATTTTTGACCCTACTAGATATTGCCGAAATTTTTTGAATACAAAAACCACGGCGAGAAGTTCCTTTTCAGTTGTGGTGTAGTTAAGTTGTGCCTCATTTAAAGTCTTTGATGCATAGAAAATCACTGTGGGTTTGTTCTCAAAACACTGCCCAAGAACAACCCCTACTGCAAAATCTGAAGCATCACGCATGAGCTCGAAAGGCTTAGTCTAATCTGGCGTTTGAACAATCGGTGTAGAAATTAACTTTTCCTTAAGTACATTGAAAGCATGCAAGCATTTTTCATTGAAATCAAACATCACATCTTTCTCAAGCAATTCAGACAACGGTTTAGCGATTTTGGAGAAATCTTTAATGAAACAGCGATAGAACCCTGCATGACTGAGAAAACTCCTTACCCCTTTCACCAAATTCGGTGGAGGTAGTTTTGAAATAACCTCAATCTTGACTGGATCTACCTCCAGCCCCTTGCTAGACACCTTGTGTCCAAGCATAATTCCTTCGCTAACCATCATATGACACTTTTCCCAGTTGAGAACTAAATGTGTGTCCTCACATCTTTGTAAAACTTTATCCAAATTGTAAAGGCACTCATCAAACGATGCACCATAGATGGAAAAATCGTCCATGAAAACCTCTAAACAACGCTCAACCATATCAGAAAAAATAGCAAGCATGCAGCGCTGAAAGGTTGTTGATGCATTGCACAAGCCAAAAGGCATACGGCAATATGTGAATGTTCCGTAGGGACAAGTGAAGGTAGAGTTCTCTTGGTCCTTAGGATCAATGGAGATCTTATTGTAGCCGGAGTAGCCATCTAAAAAATAAAAAAGAGATCGACCAGCTAGTCACTCTAAAATTTGATCGATGAATGGAAGAGGAAAATGATATCTTAACGTAGAGGAGTTCAAGTGACGGTAGTCAATGCACACACGCCACCCGGTTACCAATCGGGTCGTGACCGGTTCGTTTAACAAGTTATGAGTGACAGTGTTTCCCCCCTTTTTAGGGACTACCTGTGTGGGGCTTACCCACATCGAATCTGAGATAGCGTAAATGATGCCTGCAGAAAGGAGCTTGATCACCTCCTTCTTGACGACCTCCACCATGCTCGGGTTGAGTCGACGTTGTGGCTGAATCACAGACTTGGCTCCTTCCTCGAGCCGGATCTTGTGTTGGCAAAGTGTAGGGGAAATCCCCTTAATATCAGCAACTGACCACCCGAATGCATCACGGTGGTTCTTCAGCACGATCATCAACTGCTCTTCTTCACTAGCACTCAGATATGTTGAAATAATCACCGGTAGTCTTTCACCATCGGCTAAGAATGCATACTTCAAATGAGGAGGCAGTGGCTTCAGTTCTAACTCTGGTGGACAGATCAATGATGATTGAAGCGGTGGTGGGAGTGGCCCAAGATCCTCATAATGCTTGGCATAATAGCACAAAAGTACTTGAAGCATCTTTACACACTCTTGTAACGACTTGCTTCTCATCCAATCATGCATTATGTTGATAAGGCAAGCTTCAAGGGGCAGTTCTGGATATGAGTCAAGGACAGAACTTGCTATTGCATCATCTTCAGTAGAAAGAAAAATTTCCTCCTCTTCATCATTTGGATAACCCATAGCTCTACAAAGAGAAACAACTTTGGTTTGTTCCATAATATCCACTACTAGTGTCCCCTTATCTACCTTGGTCATTACATGAGCCATATCTAGAAATGGCTTCCCTAAAGAAAGAGAAATGTTTTGATCAAAATGTTTCACCATGCAACATTGCTCCTTTGCTTGTGATTGTGTTGTACTTGGTGGCATAACCATTTCAAATCTATCATCTGCTATTCCCAATGTCAGACGGTCTCTTCCCATTTCGAGTATCATATCTGTAGTAGCATGGAAGGGTCTTCCAAGGAGTAGCCCATTCCCTTAGTCATCTTGCATTTCCATCACCACAAAATCTGTTGGAAATACAAACATGTCAACCTTTACCAGGACATCCTCACAAATACCATACAGCTTAACCACAGAATTATCCGCTAGCTGAATCGTCATGTTTCTTTGTCTCATTTCTTTAAGTCCCATCTTCTTAAAAGTAGAAAGAGGCATCAAATTAATACTTGCCCCGGAGTCACACAATGCTTCACCGAATTTCACCTTGCCGATGTAACATGAAATATTAAAGCAGCCCAGATCTTATCTTTTTGGTGGCAATGTGCCCAAAATGAAGGCACTCACTTGCTCTTTAAGAACCACCACCTCAGTATCAGGAATCTTCCTCTTCTTGGTAATTATATCTTTCAGAAACTTGCCATAAGAGGGTATCTGCTCTATTGCTTCTAACAGTGGAATGTTGACAGAAAGTTTCCTAAAACTATCTAGGAACTTTTTGAGCTGGGCGTCCACTTTCTTAGCCTTCAAACTATTTGGATACAGGACTAGAACGGTATGTGCCCTCTGATGTGGCGGCACATATGGTGTCTTCTTTTGAGTCTCTTCCTCAGCAATGGGCTCTGGTGTGGCGTCCTCTACCGCATCCTCCATCGGCTCTGTGATTGTGACCTCCTCTGTGGCCTCACCTGTGGTTTCTGTCTGGGGTGTGCTTGGTTCATCGGTCTTAGAGATTAAAATCTTCTTTCCACTCCGTAACAGAATTGTTTTGGCTTGTTGATTTCCTCCTGGAACATTTGTATTTCTGGGAAAACCTTGTTGTGTTGGTTTCTTCAAACTTGAAATCTCTGCCGCCATCTGTGCTAAAGATGTCTCGAGTGTCGTCATCTGAGCTCCATGACTTTGTAAAGTTTGCCCAAACTGATTCATGAACTCTCCTTGTTTCTTTATTTGTTGGCCAAACGTGCTCATGAGTTCTTGATTCTGCTTGATTACTTGGTTGAGCAACTCATTTCTCTTTTCTTCTGCAGTGGGTTGTAGCTTAGCTTCCAAATTCTACAAGAAATTGTTGGGATCTTTCCAAGAAAATTTCTTATCCTTCTTCCAGGAATAATCGTTATTCCTATATCCCTATTTTTGACGTATGAATTTCACCTGTGTTTCATCATCAGACTCTTCATTTTCTATTGCCAGAAGTTTCTTTGCAATAAGACCCATCTTGTCATTCAATTCTTTAATGGCTTTAGTGTCCCCTATAGATCTAACTTGCTCAGGTGCATCTCTGGTACCCCAGGAATGCTTCTTTGCCATGTTCTTAAGAATCTCCCAACATCTAGTATTAGTATTGTTCAAAAAGAAACCTGAACCTGCTGAGTCTAGGTTGCTTCTGTCATGTTCATTCAGAGCAAAGTAGAAAATTTTCACCTATTTCTCCTTGTCTAACCCATGATGAGGGCATCTTCTCAGCATTATCTGAAATCTTTCCCAGGTCTCCGAATAAGTTTCACCTGCATTCTGAGTAAAGTTTTGGATTTTCCTGATTAAATCATTAGTCTTCTTCGGTGGAAAGAAACGTTCGAAAAAGACCTCGATCATCTAATCCCAAGTCTCAACAATCTCATTATCCAGGTTATAGAACCACTCTCTTGCAGTTCCTACAAGAGAACTTGGAAAAAGTTTCAAATACAGTGTCTCCTACGGAAAACGATCGATCTTGATCATATCACAATATTTCACGAAAGTGCTTATGTAGGACACTGGATCTTCATTCTTTAGTCCATGGAATGCTTGAGTTTTGACTAGATTTATTAGTGTCGGATCAATTTTATAAGTCGGGATGTTGATATCCTGTCTCTTGATCGGCCCTTTCGATGCAGAGGAAGAAGACACCTTGATCTTCTCCCATATCGTCTTTTCTTCAGCCATCTCTTCTTGTTCAGAATCTGAATTTACTCTCTCGGGTTGATTCTGAATGTTATGCCCCTTGTCGTATGATCCCGAAGATGGGACCTCTGGTAAAGACTACGCGTAGTCTATGCTACGTGTGCTCACCGTGCACTAGTACCTACAAAATGATATATTTCATTAAGTACAGTGCTAGATGAATACAGATTTCTGAAAATTAGACAATCAATTGCAAGAACTAACAATGTAGTTAAAAGAAAAATTAGCCTAGAGTGGCCTCTTATAACACTTGTAGTGCCAACAATTACCGTCTCCCCAGCAACGACGCCAAAAACTTGACACGAATTTACCGTGCGTAAAAGCAAGTGCATGCGTCAGAGTAATATAGGCCTTTGTGTGGCCCGAGTTGAACTCAGAGAAACGTAATTATTGGTAGACTACTACTAACTACTTGCAATCAGCTAGACCGATTAAATTGATTTGAGAGTTGATTGAAAAAGAAAAGAAAAATGAAAGAAAACAAAGCAATCGATTAAATGTTTGGTTTAATCAATTCAAATGGGAATCTTTAGGATTACAGTTTCACCACAGGTTCTCGTTGTATTAATTTCTACATAGTTAACCTAATATGTCTCTAATTCCAAATAGTGGCATGTATTCAGAATTGCTCAATTTCGTGATACAATTCACTACCTAAATCTAGGTCGGTTCTACGGTAGTAGTAATCTATACCCTAAACTAGGTGCATGAGGACCATATTCTGGGTTTCCACCATTAACCGTATATTGCCTTGTTCAAAGAATTTATTAGTTAATGTGAATTTCATCTCTTTTCAACCATTAATTCTTCTTTCAAAGTAATTAAAGACATTAGATTATCATTAGGGTGATCAGTCATAATGATATAATGGAGAAAACAAAATCATACCATTGATTTAAGAAACAAATTATGAAATACTATGGTAAAAATGTCATACAACCATCACCTGGGCTACTCTCGGTCCTAAAGATAAAGGAGATTAGCCCCGCATGTTCATCTCAATGAAAGATATTATGAGACAAAGGGAAAAAATGGAGAAAACGTTAATGAAAGTGATGTAAACCCCTGAATGAAGGAGATCTGGGCATTCCTTGACGTAGAATGCACGATCTACAGACTTCTGGTGGTGGAAAACGTCCTCTGTGGCTCTCGGAACGATGTGGGGCATGATTCTAGGCTTCGTTCTTCTCTCCCCCTCTCCTTGAGACTTGTGCAATGACTAATGACGTGATCCCCTGCTTAGGGCCACCGTAATTAGGTATATGCACCAATTTAGATTGCCAAAAGATCACCACCGTCCGATTAGAATCGATCTGAAACAAAACCTGATCTGACGGTGTCGATATCATCGACGCGGGTCGATGGTATCGAATATCGACAAGTCTTCTTTTTCTGACGTTCCACCTGATGCAGACTTGATACCATCGACTGTAGTGTCGATGGTATCGGCACCTTTAGGCGTCGCTTTTATCACCGATTAGACGCTGAAGTTGGGCAAGGTCGATAGTATCGACTTTGCGTCGATAGTATCGACCAGTTGACTGTTGGCTCGCGGTAGGTATCTCGCTACCATCGACTTCGGTGTTGATGGTATCGACGCATCTTGGTTCCTTGCGGCTGTCTCATTGTGACCGAGTTGATACTATCGACATCTGTCGATGGTATCGACAGTTGCATATATTCATTTTTCCTAAAATTTCAAGATAAATCCAAATCAGCCTTGCTAAAATACATCAATATGATCATTTATAACTAAAAAGATGAAATACAGTAGATTTGATGCAAACTGAGATTATTGACTAAAGCGAGTGCATCATGCGATATTAACCACAAATGTGACTAATAAACACATAAAACGCATGTAAAACCAGTCTATAAAAGTGACTCAAAATCCTCGCATCAACGTGAGTCATAAATAAGGACAATTTTTAATACATAAAATAATATGAAATGCATCCATTTGTTGCTTCCTCTTCCCGTCCTTTAATTGCCTTTTTTAAACAAGGTCGAAGAAACTTGCTGTGGTGAATAACGATTAGGAAAGGGAAACGATATACACAGTAAAAACTGTGAGACCAACATCTAGATGACCCATTGTCGTTTTGTCCCCTGGCCCAATTCTCCATTCACCAAGTCCTCTTGTGCACGTCAGTCTTATGCTGCAGCCGTAGGCTTTTGTTGTTGCTTTTGCAATGTGAGAGGAGAGAGGAACAGGGGAGGGGGTGAGTGGAGAGAGAGGATTAGAGAAAAAAATGGTTATAGAATAGAGAAAACAGAAAATATATTTTTATTAATAACTTTTAAACGGTAACGGATTTTTTTTATGAAATAAACATCATTGTGCTCGTTTCAGAAAATACTATACAACAAGATCAAGTTCAACATATTTTGAAAAAATAAAATATACATTACAAAAAAGGAGACATAATGTAATCATACAAAGTTTACAAATGACGAGAAAGAAATTTATTTTGCTCATAACTCTCAAAATGTAATGAATTTTTTAACGAAGTAAAAAATGATGAGTTACTAATAAAAAATACTTAAAATCAAGACCAATTTTGACATATTTTGATAATTTATTTTTACAAAATAATTATAACACATAAAATAACATGGTGTAACATAGTAAACGGTAATAAATTTTTTAATGAAAAATACAGTTGCACTCCTAAAGGACGACCACTTTGGACGACCAACCAGACCAACCTTCGTCTGGTAGTGTTCCTTTTCCTGACGCATAAAGGTTAGTGGCGCACGTTGTCCAAAAATGTGTATGGTCCGCTAGTGACTGGTACGCTGTTGTAGAGTACCCAAACTGGAAAATTGGCCCCACGTGATCATTTGTTCCATTGGTCCCATCATATGCTATATGAGAGAGAGAGACGTGAGAAGTATTTTTTGGCGAAACAAACACTTTTGCACTCTTTATAAAAAATTACTTCCCAATAAGATCAAGTTTGACAAATTTTGAAAAAACAAAAAATACAATTTGCAAGAGGGAAGATTGAATGTAAAAAGTAAAAATAGAGGAGAGAGAAATTTATTTATAACATGTTATAAAATAGAATAGTTATGTTATGATGTTACGCAATATGTTATAACATGTTATCACATGGAATAATTGATGTTATGATGTTACGCCATATGTTATAACATGTTATAATATGGATAATATAATAACATAAACAATATGGATAACATAATAAAATAAATATTTAAAGTATGGCTAACAGAATAACATAAAATAATATGACTAATATATTTTAAAGTATAGCTAACATAATAATATGAAATAATATGGATAACATAATAACATAAATATTTTAAAGTGTAGATAACGTAATAACATTAAATATTATTGCATGTAATAATAACATAAAATAAAATGAACAACATAATAACATAAAATAATATGGATAACATAATAACATAAATATTTTAAAGTACAGATAGCATAATAACATTAATATTTTAACGTATAGATAACATAATAATATAAAATAATATGGATAACATATTTTAAAGTATGGCTAACATAATAACATAAAATAATATTGATCACATAATAACATAAATATTTTGAAGTATTAGTAACATAATAACATAAAATAATATTGCACGACATTGGTCTTATTTTAAAGTATTTTTTTAAAAAAGTAACTTTTGTATTTTGTCTAAAAATTTATTACATATTGAAAATTATAAGAAAAATTATTTTCTCTCTCGTATTTTTTAAATTTTTACAATTTCATTATCTCTCATCTTTTATATTATATATTTTATTTTTTTTAAATATGTCAAACTTAGTTTTGTTGTAAAGTATATTTTGTAACGAGTGCAACCATATTTATTTTGTTAAAAATGTGTTACAGTTCAAAAGTTATTAACAAAAGTAGGTTGTTCTTTTTTTCTCTCTCCTACAACCTCTCTCTCTACCCACCCCCTCACACACTCTCTCTCTCCCTCTCTCGGGTTTCTTTCCCTCACATTGCAAACAACAACAAGCCACACTCTCGCTCTTCCCACTTTCCTCTCTCACTCTCTTTCCTTTTCACGCTTTTTAATAACATCTGCAGTAGCTTGTCGACGTTGACACCCACTATGTTTTTGGCTGCTAGTGGTGGGTCGTCTGGTTTTCGGTACAAACGGTCGTCTGTATAGCCATTCTCGTTAGGAAACCAGGTGTCAGTAAATTACTGGCGTGACTGATGTTCAAAGACGTCAAGTCATAGACAATATGGCAGGGCCTTTTGACAGCGTTGGAATAAATATAATCCCACCGCAACTAACACAAAACGAGTGGTGTAGCTTTATTCTTCTCACGCTCGTACATAGTGTGTGTGTATATATATATATATATATATATATATATATATATATATATATATATATATATATATATATATATTACGATGAAACATCTAGTAAGGTTGTGTCTTACATTCAATAACAAAGATTGTTTATGAATATTATTAAAATATATATATTTGTTCCGACTCTAGGACGTGGGCATGCATGACGTTAGTATTACGCGGTTGTTACCAACTATTTTCCTATTGTAGTACCTACTTATATTATCTTATAATTATAAAAATGTAGACAAGCATAATCAATTATTTTGTTACACTTAGAATTTGTTTGGTATGTTGTGAATAGAGGTGAGTGGATAGGATGCAATTTAAGTTGTTTAGTTGGATAAAGTGATAGGAAATGGAGAGGAATTAAGGAGAATGGAGTGGAAGGATGGGGAAAGAATCAACTGTATTCAATCACTTCTCTTCCCAATAAATCAAAGTGTAGAGAAAAAGAAGTGAAAATAATTAGCAATTAAATTATTCTAAAAGCTGAAGAATAATATGAAATGTGGGAAGAAAATCGTTAATAATATGACAAGAAAAGTTATTATATTCTAAAACTAATGGGAATGAAGAAGTACTCTCTCTTGTATACTCTATGTCACTTGGAGTGAAATATGTAATGTCAGAGGATTATAAAAATACTTAGAAGAAAAAGATTAGTGAAAAATAAAATAAATTGAAAGAAAAATAAAATAAATTGATGTGCACAACTTTGAAAAAAATTATAAGATGGATTAAAACACATGTATACTATGAAGGGAACTGAATTACACTCAATGAAATTATATTTGCAACACAAACACATGCAAACCAAATAGACATCAATGTCAATTCCCCTCCCTTTCCTTTCCTTCCTTTTCTTTTCTCTCATTCATTTACAACGTACCTAACTTAACATTATTGAAATAAGTAAATGGATGCATGCTACAATTTGAAGGGCAAGTGGGGACATGACGTTGTCTCTCTCGCAGTTGGAACTTGGATGAATGATTCCCATCGGGCAGTTTGATTAAGTACACGTGCCGAGAAGAAGAAAAAATCTTTGAACATTGGATCCAAAGTTGAAGCTGACCAGCAATGACTGCGGCACCTTACCCTTTTTGAGATCTCGATATATAATGCCTAGTTCAGGACATGTGACCCAGTGAACGAGTCAGAAGACTAACATTTTGCTCGGTCGGCCTGCCGCACTTAATACAATGCCTACTGTAGAGGATATAGTACGTCAGAACTAAAGACAATTCCTACTGCCTAGCTTGTCCGAAAAATATCTGAGTAACCACCGGCAAACTATTTAAGTAATGATATAGAGCAAACCTCTTTATACCTAGATCTCAATTAGCGCAAACACAGAATACAAAGCGACCGTCTTATACTGTGCAAAGAAAATTTTAGCACAATGCCAAAAGTCGAAAAGTTTCGAGACGACTCAGAGGATAAAAACTCTACAAGGAGTTGTTATTAGTGATAAAAGTCATTTTTTTTTTAGGGTGGGATGGGAAACCCAAGGTGGGCTCCCCGGCACAAATTCTATTAGCTAAATAAATCAAGGTTCACAAGAGCTAACAAGTTTGAAGGAAAAGCTATCTACTAGACCTCTACGAGCTAGATTGGCTACCTCATGGGCAACCCTATTACACCTACGATTAGCATAAAGAAAACTACAAGAAGTAAACTGATATTGTAGCAGTTTGAAGTCTTCAGCAATCGCTCCTAGGTAGTCCCGGCGGAGCCAGGGGGGCAAGCATGGGCCATGGCCCCCCCAAAAAAAATAAAATTTTAGTATATATATGTATATATATACATATGTCTATGATATGGTATAATAATATATATAATTACAATGTGTATACATCACCAAGTTTATAGTTGGTTCAGCGGCTAGTGGAGCTTCTCCCTTGGATGAGGTCGCGGGTTCGATACCCCATGCGCACATATGTGTTTTATTTTTCCAACAAATGTGCAAACGATGTGTTTATATTACGGTTATAATACAAACTCATCAACATGTGAACGTAGTGTAGTGGATTCAGATGGTGTTTACTTTCAAAGGGTCTTTGGATTGATTCTTGGTGGATAGTACAATTATTTTGCCCCCCCCACGTATCAATGTCTGGCTCCGCCCCTGGTGCACGCTTGAACTGCTTCCAGGGAGTCCGTCTCTACTTCTATATTGTCATAACCCGCTTCCTTTGCCCATAGAAGTGCTGCTCTCGCTTCTAGCATTTCGGTGATGGCTACTCCCGTTCCTTGGGTGATTTTCTTTCCCGCAATGCCCACCAAACGTCCCGTCTCATCCCTAACATATGTGTTTTATTTTTCCAACAAATGTGCAAACGATGTGTTTATATTACGGTTATAATACAAACTCATCAACATGTGAACGTAGTGTAGTGGATTCAGATGGTGTTTACTTTCAAAGGGTCTTTGGATCGATTCTTGGTGGATAGTACAATTATTTTGCCCCCCCCCCACGTATCAATGTCTGGCTCCGCCCCTGGTGCACGCTTGAACTGCTTCCAGGGAGTCCGTCTCTACTTCTATATTGTCATAACCCGCTTCCTTTGCCCATAGAAGTGCTGCTCTCGCTTCTAGCATTTCGGTGATGGCTACTCTCGTTCCTTGGGTGATTTTCTTTCCCGCAATGCCCACCAAACGTCCCGTCTCATCCCTAGCAGCCAGACCCGTGCCCACTCCTTCATCCTCACCCACTGAGCCATCCATGTTAATCTTAATCTTCCCATGCGTTGGCTTCCTCCACCTGCAACGCTCGTCCGACATCTCAGCGTTGTACTCCCCGTCGTCCTCCTGGTGAGCGTCACCTGCCTCTCCCCCTACCTGCTGGCCGTCGTGGCATCTACTTCCGCTCCTACCTCTCCTGTCCAGCCCCTGCGATGCTAGCTGGAGACTGTCAGCGCCCCCCTCGTCCTGCTGCACCTCGTCGCCCCCACGTCGTGCACCATGCACACCCCCTCGTCGTCCTACTCCGCCCCTCTTCTTCTTGTGCCCGTTGCCAGCCTGACACACCGTCGTCAACGCTCCACATAGAAGGTATCCGTTGCGAACCTCGTTGCTTTGGAAGATCCGAGAGAACCTTACTTTCCATGCCGTCCACATGCCTGCCACCATTAGATCAGGTTCGTGTGCTGGCCTGCCCACCAAAGCTGTTGTCAAGGACGAGATGATGTCTTCATCACTAGCGTCGTGTGCCCACATTTGTACTTCACTCGACGTCTGCTCCCACACTTCCACCGCACTAGGGCAGCGGAAGAGCATGTGGGGAATCGTCTCCTTCTCAACCCAACATAGCATGCATGCACCATCTTCCACGCAATGTCTGTCAAAAAAGCGCTCCCGTGTCACTAGACTGCCCGTGCTTGCCCTCCATAGAAAATGTGTTGTCTTCGGACTCCATCCATCATGCCAAATGTGTTTCCATAGTGAATCTCCCCGCTGGTATGCAAAACTCCTCGCCTCTTCCTTCCCTAGCAGCCCCAACCAGTAAGCAGAACGAACCGTGAACTCCCCGTCCCTTGAAGGCCACCACATCAAAGTATCCTCAGGGTCCCTCATGCTGCGGTGTATAGCATGTATTCCTCTAGCATAGCTCACTGGAAAACACTCATTGACTCTCCCTACATCCCATTGAGAACCATCTTCCGTCATGAGATCCCTAACCATGTTTAAATCTGGCCCATTCTCCCTTTTGAATTGTGCAAGTGTTTCATCCTCATTTGGAAGCCACCTATCATCCCAGATATTCACCTTTGTCCCATCCCCCACTCGCCATTGCGTTCCTTCTTTTAACAACGCTTTTGCTCCCCACAGGCTCCTCCATGAGAAACTTGGATTGTGACCCCTTCTCGCTTCCCATATGGTCGTCCTTGGGAAATACCTGGCTTTGAGAACTCGAGCCATGAGAGATTCCGGATTGTTTGCTAGCCGCCACATCTGCCTTGCTAGAAGAGCTTGGTTAAAGGTGTAGAAATCCCTAAAACTAAGACCCCCTTGTCGTTTTAGCCTACACATGTGATAAAAGTCATTAAGAACACTACCGATTCTAAATTAAAATTATACCAATATAAATACTAAACGCTACTATATATAATTGTCTACATCATGTTTTATAAGCTATATATATATTTTATATAATACTTATGCATTTCGTATTTATACATAGTACAGTGAGCAGTTTTGAAATAAATATTACTTATAAACAAGTACTATAAATACTATACATATTTTTAAATTAAACAATGCTCATTAATATGTATTACAATACTTACTTTATACGTGCACAATGCTAATAGTGCATATAAGAATTATTATGTGACTCTCTCTCTCCATCTCTCTCCATGCATCTCTTTTCATCTACTACCACATTGTGTCTATTAATTACAGTCTCTATCTCCTTCTACTATCTTCTTTTCTTTTCCAATGCACTCTCTCAAATTTTCAAATTTGAGACGCACATTACTAATTGTGTCCTACGCATATGTATGGATGTGAATTTTGATAGATGGAGTGTTGTATGAATAATTTCCTAACTATTTAGATGAGGCAGCCCGTGCGCGCAGGCTGTAGCAACATGTCTTCTTTCACCCGCCCGATTTCTGGTCGCTCAAGCCGGGGAAGGGCAGACAACAACACGCTGATTTTCACTCATCATGCATGTCGTCAGTGGGATTGTCCGCTTGTACGAACGGCGCCGGTGGGTTGCGACCAACGGCCCCAGCTAAAGAAGGTTGAAGGCCTAGCATGCTGGTGAGATGGGAACCCAGGCGGCGTATTTTTGCTCCCTTTTGTTTTTTGATGAGGTCCTTTGTACAGCGTTTATAGGCGTCTTACGCCGTGTTTGATTCACGGTACATGTGAAGCGATAGGACTCAGAATCCTAATTGCAACCGAATCCTATGATTGGTTACACAAAACTTACAGTTGGATGGTAAACAGACCGTAAACGAATCCCAACCGGCTGGGACTTTGCAATTCTGAACCACCCCTAGATACTGGAGTGGTAAATATCGTCAACACTCCATTACTGGTTTCCGACTCCCGTGCGAGGGCACCCCTCCAACTCCAATATCCTTTTTCCGCGGTATCTTCTGTCTTCCTCATTGACGGCTTCGGTTTCGTGGTGACGGAAAAGCCCCTTCTAGCATCTTTACATCTAAATATACTCCTTCACGTTAATAGATTGTAGTCGACAAGAACAGTCATGGACAAAAGAAAAATAAATGAATTCAGTTATTTTTCTTTCATTTTTTTTTGTCCATGACTGTTCTTGTCGACTACAATCTATTAACAAGAAGAATTGTTGCAGTGTCCATCATGGGAATAATGTTGCCACTGCATCCGCTCAGTAATTAGAAAATCGTGTTCTTCTTCATTTTTTTATTTTTTTATGTTTTTTTTTTCGGTCGTGTAGATGATGGCTGCTGGTGCGGTTGCTGTTTCCGCCAAGGCACTGGAACAACAAACTATTTCTGTCCTTTTTTTATTTTGTCTGCTGCATCCACCGTCATCTGTACACTGCTGCCCCTTTCATCTTTTGACAGTCACGCACATATGTAGATCATCTACCCGGAGGGAGGGGTTTAGCCACGATTAATTTACTAGTTGGCAACCTTTCAATACAATCCTGCTGGAGTATCCTATCGCATTCAAACGTGAGATATGATTTTTACTATCCCATCGGTCACATATAACTAGTTATACTTTCCGTCTCTTCATCCGGCTCATGTCCTTTGTTGCAAACCAAACGTACCGTAGTATACGGGAGTATACGGGGTATACGTTGCGCCTTACGCGGTGAGCGCGTTGTAATTTTTTTGAGGTGCTCGCTGAGGGGACGAGATGAAATTATATCCCCTCGTTTACATTTAAAAATAAAAAATACATAAAAAAAGGGCCCCAGCTAGCCGCACTGCAGCTTGCGTTGTCCACTCCTTGGCTGCTGCTGCCCTGCACCGTGGCGCCTTCCTCCACTGTTTTCTATCCGCGGGCCTCAGATAGTGAACTCCAGCTGCTTGAATTCTTGACCCTGTAATTAAAACATTTTACCGCCAAACTCTTGCGAAGGGAAAGCACAACGGAAGGGAAGGGATAGGTACCGTGAGGGGAAGATGGGATAAAGGGAGGCAAAGGATGAGAATTGCTGCAGCCAGTTCTTCAATCTTACGTGATGAATGGATGGTTGAATGCATAAGTAAATGATTTAAGTGAAATGGATAGACAAAGGGAAGGGAGGAGAAGAAATACCATGGGTCTTTTCCTTCATTTTGACGGAGGGAATAAAATCATATAAAACATGTAGGGAACTGCCTTATGGATTAACTCTAAAATTATCTTATTATTTGAACCCCAATGCCAAACCAAAATGAAACTCATGCGCATTAATCTTTTGCCTCCTCTTCTCCGAACAAAAGAAAAAGAACATCAACACTCTCAATATCTTCAAATTTCTGCTCAGAAAAGTGAAGATGGTCAACTACTCAGCTCTATTCGCCTCAAAATGAGTCAACAAAAATATGTACCACTAAAGGTTTGCTATTATGTAAGGGAGTGAAAAAGATGCAAGAAATAGGTATTATTAAATATCAAATAACAAAATCTGAAATAAAAATATATCATTTACCTCACGACTCATATCAATCGTTAGGGTAACTGAATATTCACATGCACATATTACAATTTTAGAAATTAGAAGATAGTGCAACATATGTGGAGAACATAATATCAACAACCATTTGATTTTTCATCATTTTAATTATGCTGCTATGAAAAATACATGGCTTGTCCAAATCAAGTGGAATTTGTCCTACTTAGTTCTCTTGTCAATGAGCTAGTGTCGTGTCTTAGTGTTTAGCTAGCCTTACTATGACAAGTCAAACACACCATAAACCCATCCAAACCTGACTAACCCTCCTCTTTTCCATAAAGCTCAACCATTCAACAAAGGAGGATAATATATTCTAGGGGATATGGCGTAAACCACATATCCATATTCTCTAATTAATACTCAAATTCGAGATGACCTAATCTTATTGCAGTCCAAAATAAGATAGAGGACAGTGATGGTAGTATCCCTGACCCTTGTTTGGTTCAAGATCAATATTATGAAATCCAGACTGACTTAGTCGATAGATCTGGATTGCTTTATCTGGATTCGATCATGTTTATATTTTGTAGCTTATCCCAATGAAGCATTCATTAAATTGGACTGACCTCGTAACTTGTGTTTTTCATCTTGACATATAAAATAAAATAATAGAAAAGACAGAATCAATTCCACACTGGGTTTTGAAATCCTGCTAAGAGTAGGACTGACTTGTTCTGGATCAGAGGATTACATAACCAGAAACGGACCCCGTCAGTTCGATTTCTGTCAAACAAAACAAGACTAAAACTGGATCGGGTTAGTCGGTATTAGCGCTTGTGTGGCATAAAAAGACATCTCCTAAACCAGATCAAGTCCTGAACCAAACACCACCTTGGTATTTACAAACATAGTTATACAGACACACATCCAGGTTCACTAAAGCATAATGACTTGGATTTTAGAGAATGAGAAAATAACTACGGGTCTCATAGAAAATATGTGGCCCAATGATTTTAATTCCTTTAAGATAGAGCCTCAGATATCCTTCATTAACCAATTATTAAGGTCATGGGTCCTAATATGTTTCCCAAATATAAAACGGTCTCTACCAATCTTTTTATGGTTTCAAGTAACCACTCACCCTTTTACTTGCTTTAAATTCTCAACGATGTTCATATCCATCTCCCTCTCCCATACCTTTTTGGGGCCCATTTAGAATCTAATTTTTACAATAATGTGATGGATTTTTCAACTTTACAAAGAATGTGGGTTTTAACTTCAATGCCCTTCTTGTGGAACATTTTTCTCTTTTAGATATGGTGTAATGTATGATAATACCATTTGGCTAAGGAGGCTCTCCTCTCCCTCAATATTTAGACCTTTTAGAATGATTTCTTCATTGTGTGCAGACCACTGTTTCCTTATTCTTTTGGCATCTTAGAATGCTTGTGGATGAGACTCTCACAATCATAGACAATACAATTGTCAATTCATATAAAAAATATAAAGTTATGTCATTACTATTCAAGAGACCAAGGCAGATCTTTCAAAAAATTTACTTTGCTCTTTGAGGGGCAACATTATAACTGATAGGGTTGAAGATTGGGTTAAGTGGTGGGGTATTATTAGGATAGACTTTAGATGTTGTGATCCACCTTGTAACTGATTTCCCTCCCTCATTTATCACTAAAACCCTTCAGTTTGATGTTGATGAATCTACTCTCTTAATGTTGGTCATCTATAGTTAACTAGGCTATAATAAAATTGAATTTATCAATAAACTACACCCTTGAGGGACTTTTTAATGATAACCCCTAGATTATTAGAGGAGATTTTGATCTCACTAGATTCATTTCTAAGAGGAATTTAAAGGGGCGCTACCTAGAAATCTCACTTTCATAATAATGATTTATTAAACAACTTTATTTGATAGCACAATCTAATTGATGTCTTATGTCTTCAACACCAGCTTCACATGGAGGAGAGTGGACTTTTAGTCTAGACTTGACTGATACTTGGTCTCAAAATTTTGTGACTCCCTATACCCTCTCTAACATTTCTTGGTTTCTTGAACGTCATTTGTGATCATTTCCCTATTAATACTAATACTTCCTTTCAACATTGAGGTCCAAGCCCTTCTAATTTGAATACTTCTAAAAGAGACTCCATACTTTCTTAAAGACTGTATCCAACTATTGGATTAACTGCTCTACAGATCCATCCTCAGGAATCAATCTTCTAAACAACACCATGAAGCTTAGATTGAACCTCCATCATCTGAACAAAATTACTTTTGGAAACAACCCAAAAACTAGTGAATTCACTTCAGTCTAATTTCTTCATATTGATACCAATCTCAAGTCATGCCATTTTTCAATTGAGTCTAAGCAAGCAGAGTTTATTCATTTCAACTTCATCCTTGAAATATCTAGAAGTAACACTCTAAAGCTCGTTGGATTCAAGAAGGGCATATAAATAAAAAAGTTTCCACCATACATGTAAGTGAAGCAAACATTATTCCCTCATCTTGAATCTAGCTATTGATAATATGTCAACATACACAAACACATTCTTTCTTTACAAATTGTCCATTACTCTAGGGATCTTTTTAACCATAACATTAGTTCTCTCACCTTTTCAACTTTATCATCTCATGTGTCCTACTAATGTTTCAAACACCCAACTCCTTACTCATGATTTTTTAAGAGAAGATTTATGCGGCTATATCTGAGATGCACCCTTACAAATCCATTTTTTTGGGTGGCATCAATATGGGTTTTTACCATTCTTCTTGGAACTTTGTCAAGCCATCCATCATGAATCTCCTTTTCTACATTCATATTGAAAGTGAAGTTATGGCTCAAAAAAAAGTTTCACACAACACCCACATTACTCTTGTATAAAAAGAAAGAATCATATTGATATCAAACAATTGAAACCCATCAGTTTGATAAAATATTTTTACAATATTGTATTTGTAGACCTAATAATAGACTCAAACCCCATATGATGCCCAATACTAGTTTTGAGCGATGGAATTTCAAAAACGGCTGACGAATTCAATGCACTTTTATATTGGGAAATGAATTTATCCACTCTTTTAATATGGACAAGACATCTCTTTTAAAACTAAAGTCAAATTATAAGAAGACATTTGAAAAACAAAATTGAGTTTTCATCCTACAATGCATCCATGAATACAACTACTTAGTCTTGTGGATTCATGGGATCTACAACTATACTAAGAATTGTCGGTTCGCCACTTTAATCAATGATTTTTCCTTTGGCATTTTTCTAGCTACAAATGGTTTAGACAAGGATACCTATTGTCCCTTTCCATCTTTATGATTACCACTTCTACTCTACTCTGCGTGATGAAATTGTATATAGGTAATAAATCTTGGGAATAGTGCTTGGTAGGGTTATACTGAAGAAAATATAATCCAATATTTTTAATGATATCATTGTCTTTATTGAAGTAGATGATGAGAATGTCACCAACTTCATTCATATCTTGAGAATATTTTCCCATATTTTTTGGGTTAATCTCAACTTTGACAAATCTACACTAGTTGAAAGTCATGTGAAATATAGTTACCTACAAAGACTTCAACATCTTTTGGATTTTCACATTGAGAGTTTCCCATTTAAATATCATGGTCAACCCCTCTCTTCTGTTAGGTCCATAGACCTAGGAGCCTATACTAGCCTATACTATCAAAGATTCTCAAAACACTTATAAATCAAACTTTTGAAATGGATCTTGATGGCAAATTGGCTTCTTCTAAATGACTCACTCACTCCTATTTTGTCCTATTTTATGAGTTGTATTCCTATCCCTCATTCGATAATATCCAAATTAGAAAGTGTGCATAGGGCCTTTTATGGGAAGACTTCATGGAAAAAATTGCATTCATTTGTTGAACTAGGAAAGTTTGTGTCGATTCTCTACTTCAGGGGGGCTAAACATTTTGAATCTCTCCATTCCCTAAGTCTTTTTAGCTAATTGACTACTTCTTTATATGAGGTATTAAATATTATTTGTTCTAGTATCATATCCAAAAAATATCATACCAAGTAAAATCCTTGGCATAAAATTTGAAAGGAAACCATCTCTTTTCCTTATGTTCTAATCTCTTGTCATCCTTCTTCATTACTCAAAATTCCATTATTTCTCCTCCTGATTCTTTCTGAACATAAAATTCTGGATGGGTGTATGGCTTCATGTTGGTTCACTTGGTGATATATATCTTGATCTTTAAAATCCTTAAGAACATACCTCTATGATGTTTTCAAGTGGCATCCTTTGATTTATTCTAACAAATCAAATAAAATCAAATGGTTGATTTGTCATTCTAGGCTCTTTGCCAAAGATCTAAATTGCCTACTTAATGACTATTGTGCTAGTCAAAGATGACCAACTTATTGGAAATGTTCTTCCTCTTTCAACATTGTTGACATCTATATATTCTTCAATGATACTAGGGTAATTGATTACTTTATCCTGAGACTTAATGATTAAATTTCACTCTTGGGTAACATATTTTTTTGGCTTCTTTCTTATTCAAAACTTCTTTTTAGATCACAATGGTCATTTAGATGCTTTCATGGGCCTCATAGGTGCATGTTCAGCTTCAACTCTAATGATAATATTTGACATTTTTTTGTTTTTTTTTCTGGCTATTTTTTGGAATTATTTATTGAACAGAAGTAATCACTCATTTTATATCCAAACTATATTGTATCATTTACTCCTTTTTATTCAATTTTGAACCTGTTCATTGAATTTTCCGCTGATATGCATACTTCTTCCTTCCTCTGTACTGTCTCAATTTAGTGCAATAACATATTTGATAACGACTCCTACTCTTGTTTTGGCATACTTGCTAATAGTATCCCCTATCTATGCTGTCTTTGGTACTCCTTTTTGAGGTGATGGTGATGGTAGCTCGACTAAGAAGACTAAGCATAAAAATTCTTCCTCCTCTCTCAATTTCAACACAAGAGATATTGATGGCTTTTCCAAAGTCATGTTGACCTAAAATGTCTCTTTTGAAGGACTCAGGTGAAGAATTTTAGTTCAGGTTGCTGATTATCCAAATATTGTTGATTACTACACTATTGATATGTTGGCATGCTTCTCTATCAATGTTGCACTGCGTTTCCTCCTTGCCATGATTTATTATGATTTTTATTTATCTTAGCTGTTTTTTTATTTGTTTGAGTGAGTTGTAGTAAGGGGATCCCACCCCGATGATACATGATTTTTTTTACATTGTCCTTTTTAAATAGGTACACTAGATACCTAGTATGGCTCCTATTATGAACTTCACATGCTAACACAATTTATGGTGATTTATCTCTATCTTCTCTATTCATTATGATAATTATATAAGGTAGTAAATCACACTAGCTGTATTTCATGATTTCCTAAATAGTCTAATATTTAATCACTATGACTCTCTACCAGCATCCTAGATACTAGGGACAGGTAAAACAAAAACATCTACTAAAGTGGGATTTGTGTATGAGTTAGTATCAAATAGATACCTCTATTGATCCCTAAAAAAATTGCATCAAATCAAAGTCTATTCCACTTAGTTAGGGTATAAGCTTAACGACAACATGAAAATTTATCATAAGTTACTCACTGATTGACATTTCTCAATATCCTCATGGTCAAGTACATTATGACTTTAAAACAAGAATCATCTATCCTTTCATATTATTAAACAAATACTACAAATAATTTTTTTCTTCTCCACCAGACTAATGAAAACACTATTTTATTTCAACAATATGAACTTCGATAGAATAATAAGATAATAATGAAGTCATATTATTAATTATCTAGTCATGTTATCCATTTGCAAAATCCATTAAATATTAAGCATCAATAACATCCACATTAATTCCATGAATTTAGATGAAAATAGGAAATTCCAATTTCTTAATGGATAAGTGTTCCTAGTTCAAGCTAAAAGCAAGATATGATATTTGTATTTTTTATATGTTGCAAATTCATCATTCAAAATCAAAGCTTAGAACATTTAATGTTGTTGTATAATATTATCATATGAATCCTCAATTCTTTCAGCATAACGAGCATTAACTCCTATAACATTCACCCTTTGACAATTTCAAGATATTTGGGGATAAATAACAATAATACATAATAGTAAATTAAAAATTCAAGCATAAAGTACACTAAAATTAGTTTCAATAGTTAAATTTATTGATATTGTAATAGATAATCAATCAACCCCTCAAAATATTAAGAAATATGCCATTTTAGGTTTGAAGCTCTAAATTAGGATATAATTAACTATGTTGATTTAGATTTAATTATAGATATCTTATTATCGAGTTATGCACTCACCATTGAAGAACCATTGGTATTAATGCCAACTGACTAAAAATATTCAATGACAACCATTACTCATCTCTCCATTAAACTCAAGTACTCTCAAGTCTATGAGAAAGATGGGAATAAAAACAAATCAATCCCATCCTGACTCCAAATATAGTATTTCTTACCAATGTATAATGAAAGAGTATACAACTACACAAATTGAAGTTTATTAGAGTGAGTTTTCTTTACAACGGATGAACATGTCTTGTGGACCCAGATTGAACCTAATTTGACATGACTGTTATTTGTTACATGACCCGAATTTGACATGGATGATATCAATGTTTGATTATCATATGAAAATGAGGTTGTATATACTTTTACCATATTACTATATTATATATATATATATATATATATATATATATATATATATATATATATATATATATATATATCCAAAAGAATACTTTAATTCAACACTAGATTCTTGATATATGTTTGGGCAATCATTGGGATAGGCGTGTCTAGTGATGTTTTTTAGTTAATGGATGGTGGGAGCATGGTTAGGCCATGATACCAAACCTCTCCTTTGCCCATCCCCAATACCAATGCAATGGCTATCATACATGATTTCATGCCCATCACATTTAGTGGTGCACTCTATAAGATTTATCCAAGATACTATCCAAAAGACTCACGTTGGTGATGCCATTCCTTGTGTCTTGCAACTAGGACACTTTCATTATGGGCTCCAACAATTTTGACTACACACAACTTGATAGACATTTTTGCACCGGTTTAAAAACAAAAGATAAAGGCCAAAAGTTTGCATAAATTTAAATATTTTGAAGGCTTATGATCACGCGTCATTGGATGGCTGATGTGCGTCATTTACATAACAAATTACTAGGAGGAATTAATTGCTAGAGTTTAACATTTTCTTCAGCAAAATAACCCACTTAGACAAGTTGGTTAATTCTTAGTATAGAAGGGTTAGTCCCAAAAAACAACTTTTTAAGTTATTATTTTGATACTGATTGCTTTGAACAATTACAAACCTTGAACAAAAATTTAAATTCCACATTGAAGAGGTGAATATGCTAATAACAGAATAAAAGAGAATTATGCTAAAATGAAAGAGAGAGATATAAGAACAAGTAAGAGAAAATTACACTAAGAACAATATTAAAGAAATGATTATGCTAAGATTAGAGATAAAGATTACAAAAAGAAGTGTGGTTAATAACTGAGATAAAATGAGTATGACTGAATATCAGGGTTTGGGGTTCATGGCCATAACCCGCCTAGAGACCTAAATTGATAAAACTTGTTGAAAACAAACCAATTATATGAGGGCATGCAAAATGTTCTTAGAACACATTTACAAAAGATTGAGATTAATGTAAACCCATTGATCTTGATATTTACAGATCCTTGCTTGATCGTCCCAAAAGAGCTCCTTTGGAGATTTCTTACTGAGATCTATGAGTTGTGTTGGTTCATTCAATACCGTTGAGGTCTAAGGTTCTTCACCCAAGATTAACAAATGGTGATATGAGAGATCGATTCATAGAACACAACTATATATGAAAAAACCATCTCTCATGTAAGATTTAAGAATTAACTTAAATATAAGAAACTATAGGTTATGAGGGTACACCCCATGCCTCGATATAAATAAGAACTCACTTATTATAGAAATTGATGAAAAAGAATAACAAAGGAGAAGAGAAGTCATAGAATAGTAATAAAAGAAGAGTCAACCAATATTATACTATGATCATGAGACAATCAAATGACTATCCTCTCCAATCATTCCTCAGTAAACAAGAAGTTATATTGAAATGAAAAGAAGAAAAGAACACTAGAATTGTGATCCAAGAATGAAGTATATGAGATACATGAAAACCCACATAGTATAAGATATAAGATGGATCCTTTTCTTTGTGTAGTCCCACTCCTTTAATGGGGGAAGGAGGGGTGAAATACCCTAGATATGTGGCTAGTGGCTGTTGAAAAGTCTGTCTAGTAGACACAGTCGATCAACTAGAAGTCGTAGTTGGTCGACTGGGATGCGGGGACGTGGATTCGAATGAAGCAAGTCAAAACCCTAAGTTTGTTGGATGCCTGGAAGATTTTAGGGTCAACATGATTTGGTAAATACTTGGGTTCCAAAGGACTCCAGTCAGGTGGTTGGTAGATTAAGACGATTGACTCACACGCTAAGTCAATCGGTTTATGGGAGAAGGTTAATCGGCTCACTGGAGTTGTGCACCTTATGAGGATGAAGTGAGTCGATGGATTGGCAAAGTCACGCAATTGACTGCACTTCTAGGATGGAATTGCTCTGGGTACATGAGTCGATCGACCGGTGAGGCAAGTTGATCAAATAGAGTCATGGGAAATTTGAGAATGTAAATGAGCATGGAACCTACAAAATGTGAACAAAAAATGATAAGAAATCTAATTAAGGAGATATAAGTAATAGAATTGTAATTAGTTCCTAATTTTGAGGAAAAATAACATAACATCCTAGTTAATGACCTCAAAGGTGCAATGAAAAAGGGATGGATATGAATTCATTAAAATACCTCAAACTTAAATAGTTGCTTGTCCTTGAGCAACAACAAGTCATAATTTATTTCAATTTGTACTAATAACATGTCTTTCATCACTTGCACATCAATACTTTATTTCTTACCTCCTTTCCTGGCAAAGAGACCCCTTGTATTGGAATCGAAAAATATAAAATACCACACTCTCTACTAAAACATGTTTCATAGCTTGTTTCCATATCAAGATTTTGCAAAGAAGTAAGTTCCATCTCCCTTTGACACCCTCCCACATTTTCTTGTAAGTCTTGCACAAGAATAGAGTTTTGAGTAGATTATGGGGTTATTTAGATTCCCCTGGGTAGACAAAGAAGTGAATGAGCTATGGAAGAATATGATCACTCATCTACTTGACTTGATATGTTTTATTGTAATGTACTACAATTACATTGATTACATTTTTCTGGTGTGCACTTTGGCAACTTTTCTTGATCGTATGCCCCTATTAGATTTATGAGGCATATGAAAGAAGCAACCAGATAGGAAAGATCATGCCACCTTAGACTTGAGGCTTGGCATAGTCATGCGAGTGAGGGGACATGAAGATGGTGAAAAAATGTATAGAAAAGTTGATCTTATGCATCTCATATTTTTAGATTTTTTTTGGGATTATCATTGTATTAGTTCTCTTCTAGTTTCTCGCATCATACAAGATATAAGAAAAGTTATTCTACAATTTTGAAATTAAGAGAAGTTTTTGTTTGATTCCTATTAATTCAATTAGTCTTGCCAATATTTCCAAGGAGTAAAGCTAATTTGAGATCCCAGGTTTATTGCATTAAAATAGAGTACATTGATACAATATTAAGAAACAAAAAGCAAGAAAAACCCAAGAAGCTACAAAAACCGCATGCAACCATATATGAAAATATATATATGCTAGGAAAGGAAGTTGAGGGAGGGGGTGGAATTGCTACGTATCCCCCACCTCCACCACAAACTTTGAATGTTACTCATCCTGAGAAAATCCTAAATCTAATGTGGAGGGAAGAGAATCATTGTGGTGGTAGGGATCAAGCTGGTAGAGGAACAGATTAGGAAGGTGGCTCATAGTAGTAATGGCACAAATATAGGGAGTTTGGGTCAGGTTAGGCCTACTTGACACCATACTCTGTGTAGGATGTTCCACTGGGGGCATAGTGGCCGCAGTCAACATGACATAACTCTTGAGATCGCTCCACAAGTTAAAGATGGTTAAGTTGATGTCCTTGTAACTATTGTTCTTGCTCCAAATGATGTTGTGATTTCTCAATGTGATCCAACTACTACTAGACCTCATAGAAATCATAAATCTCATTAGCACCTACATCATTAGTAGCGCACCTTCTAGTACGGTATGGTGGATGAGGAGGAGGAGGGCTAGACTTGTCACCATTTTCCTCGAGAGAGACGCTCTAACAACAAGTAGTGGCATCAGGGATGGAGCCCTTTAGAACTAGGTTCTCAAGGAGGAGCTACTAGATCTAGGCCCGTAGGTATACCAACTCATAACAGAGGGTTGATGCCACACATGTCAGGTTGAGGGAGCTCGACATAAACATTGGTGTCTTAGAATATAAGATAAATTTTACTTGTCTTGACATAGGAACAGATAATGTGGCTCGCCTTCATGTACATGAGGTTGATCGAGTGTTGAGTCCCCTTAGGATGAATTTCTTGAAGGAGGCATGAGTTTATCCCGAAAAGATGGTGATGTCGGTTATGAGATGGATAAAGATGAAGGCAAAGCTAGTGCTTCGACTTATCTGAATGTTGATATGCTTGAGGATGGCATATCCCTAGTTGATAGCCTCATTATGTAGCATTAACCATCGAGTGTAGAGGGTTGTCTGAGTGACGGTGCCCTAGATACCCATCATATAGATATTACATGTGTGGATCTGGTAAAGATAGAGAACCAACAAATTATGCAAAATGGATGCCTTAGATCCACATGTAAGAGAGGGAGGCATCCCAATGAGGTTTGTCTAAAATTTTGTGGGGTCATACTAGATGTGGTAAGCAGTATGGGAGAGCTCCATGCATCTCAAATGCCAAGAAGGATCCCTATCATCAAGGATTAGAGAGATAATCTTCTTGGCAGAGATTTATGTATTTATCCATAGATCCAGATCAAACAGTTGGAGTTCCCCTTTGATCTATGAAGTAGATTAAAGGTGGTCGTGAACTCCAAGGTGAGATCATTGAATATGGAAATCATCTGGTAGGGGAACTGAAGGATGTGATTTCTACATAGTATGTGGTCAATAGAATCTCGAAATATGTGGGCAATGACATTGTCACCGCATGCCCACTTGGGAAGCATGACACCAATTGTGCACATAGTGTCATACCTCTTGAGATGGTCATCATAAACTAACTGAACCTAATTTCCAGGGCAAGGGGCTATACATCGGCTGCATGGAGAAGTCAAATCAAGATCAAGGTGTGAGGCTTTTCTGGCCTCAACTACGTTGAGAAGGTCATCATGGTCATCGAGGTTAGTTTCCATCTCCTTAGTGATATCTGGTGAGGATTCTCCTATGGGCTTTGTAATGTGGATTCCAACCCCTGATCCATGGTAATGATGGGGGTTGGTGGGGCCTAGTTTTCAGGCAATGGATTTTCCCTTATGGAGGCAGATGAACAAACTTCCATGGGAACCTTATTGAGACATTATGTACTGCTTCTAGGTTTCATTTGACTAACTGGAGATGCAGTTCGATTGACTCATATTTCTCAAAATGATGCTATAATGGCATCAATTGCTTGACTCACCCTTTGAGTCGCTTGACCAGTTGTCGTGATGTTGGCACTGGAGTCGTCGGTTGCTCGACTAGAGAATGTGAGTCTCTTAACTTGCTTGGAGGTTAATGTAGTTGTTGTTTGTTAGAAAAGATGAAGAAGGGGAGTAGGATGCAGTGTTGGGTGAGGAGAGTCACCTGACTTGCTGATGAATCAATAGTGGAGCGGGTGCGGTAGGGTGATGCATGTAGATGAGATGGCAGATGATCTATCAGTGGAGCTATTGCAGCCATATGTGTCTTGTTGGAGGGTATTTTGACTTTACGGTAGGAGGCATGTGGCTACTAGAGGTAGAGGGAGGCTTCCATTGATGGTTAGGCGACTGGATGGTCGTCTCGCCATTATGCAAATGAAGGAGTATTTCTCTAGGAGAAGGTGATTGACTATGGGGGGGAAGCTTGGTTGAGGAGTGAGTCACCCCCCCCCCCCAAGTGGCTATATTTATAGAATCTTCATGAATTTTTAATTGATCGACTCACAATGTGACTCTTGACATGTCAGTCATGGGGGCAACCAAAGTGATTCAAATTTCAAATGAAACACCCAATTCAATCGGTTGATTTGGGAGGCCAATTGATTTATTTATGTTGTTAAGAATGAAAAGTGACCTGCAAATAATAGAAATAGCATGAAGGAATTTTTTAATAGTATAAAATAAAAAAGAAAACAAAATTTAAATAAAACAATTCATAAAGATGTTGGGTTGCCTCCCAACAAGCACCCCGTTTAATGTCAAAGGCCCGATGCATGTATTCAGGAGGTTGGTTCTAGTTCTGGAGTGGGTGGGGGTGGGGATTTTCTTAATATTAAGTGATTTAGGGACCTATAAACAACAGAAACCAAACGAAGGAATTTGCAAGAATAGCAAAGAAGAAAGAAAAGACAATTTATATAAAAAAAGTCACAAAGATGTTGGGTTGCCTACCAACAAATGCCCAATTTAATGTTGAAGGCCCGGGTACCGTATGCGTAGTTCCTTGTGTTCAAGAGGTTGGTTTTGGTTCTAAAGTGGGTGGGGTGGAGATTTTCTTAAGATTCACTCTTTAGAGATAGGGAGGTAGTGCACTCCTTGTTCCATGAAATCTCCAGATGTCAAGTAGTGTTTAATTTTATGCTTGTTTACTACAATTCTTCCTTCCTTTTGTCCCACAAGAGAAAGGTTCCATGAGGATACAAACATTTTACTAGATAAGGTCCATATTGTCTAGATTTGAGTTTTCTAGGGAATCACCTCAAATTGGTTTTGTGTATCGGGACCTGGTCTTCGTATTGAATGTGCTTTTTCCTAATATGGACATCATGACACAATTTGGTTATGTCTTTGTAAATCCTAGCATTTTCATAGGTGGTCATCCTAAGTTCATGTAGCTCCTACAGTTGAAGAAAATGGTTCTCACCTACTATAGATAGGACAAAATTGAAGGTTTTGATAGCCCAACTAGATTTGTTCTTTAATTCTATGGAAGATGGCAAGATTTTCCATAGATCAGCTGCAAAGGAGTGGTTCCTAAGGGTGTTTTGAAAGTTGTTCTATATTCCCACAAGGAATGATTGAGCTTCAAGGCCCAATCTTTTCTAGTGTTGTTGACTGTTTTCTCCAAAATGGATTTGAATTGATGGTTTGAGACCTCGACTTGGCCACTGGTCTGTGGGTGGTAGGGAGAATCAACCTTGTAGTGGACACCATATTTCATAATCAAGGACTCAAAATTTTCTCCAAGAAATGTGATCCTCCATCAGGAATTACGTTGTGAGGCACCTGAAACATCATTAAAAAGTTTCATAACAGATTTGGAGTTACTAGTTTTGGTAGGGATGACTTCTACCCATTTTGTAACATAGTCTAAAAGCTACTAAGGTATAGGAATATCCACAAGAAGAAGGAAAGGGCCCCATGTAATCCACTCCACATACATCAAATATTTCTATTTCCTATCGGGAGGTCATTTTCATTTAATCACTCTTAGAAATGTTCCTGGACCATTGGCACTTATCACAAGCTAGGACAAATTCGTGAGAGTCTTTAAACAAGGTGGGTCATAATAACCTATATTGAAGCACTTTTCTA
Source organism: Alisma plantago-aquatica (assembly GCA_963693085.1). Taxonomy (NCBI): domain Eukaryota; kingdom Viridiplantae; phylum Streptophyta; class Magnoliopsida; order Alismatales; family Alismataceae; genus Alisma; species Alisma plantago-aquatica. The sequence continues at coordinate 484,134,986 of OY856414.1, forward strand.
GTGGTCTTTTGAGAGCTCATGTGCCCTCTTGTGGGTCTGGCATTTCTCTAGAATATGGAGCCTCTTCCTAAAATATGCATCTACGATATAGGCCATATGTACACAATTTAAACAAATAAGGGTAATCCTAATAAAAGTGCCTAACATAATGTAATTTTTTTCCTTAGCATGTCCCTTGTAATTAGGATGTACGACACCTACTCAACATAATTTACATAGTCAGCAAACCATGGGCATTGTGATTCAACTTTGAGCAATTTGTCATTTGGTAGGGAGTCGTCAATCATGATCCCATCATTGTGACGTATACTAAGGGGGTTAAAGTGGTTATAAACTACATTTTTGGAGCCCTTTTTATCAAGGATTTCTAAGTCAAATTTCTAAAGTAAAAGAATCCATAGAATGAGTCAAGGTTTAGCATCTTTGTGGCCATTAAGTGGTGAATGGTGACATCATTCGTATAGAAGATCACCTTAGATCCAACTAAATAGGAATATAACTTGTTGAAGTAACATATTATTGCTAACATTTCCTTCTCAATTGTAGTGTAGTTTTGTTGTGTGTTATGTAAGGTTTTGGATGCATAGTAGACAAGATGGTTCCTATCGACATGTTGTCCAAGAATGACCACATATTCACTGGTGTTGCACATATTTTTGAAGGGTAACAACCAATCTAGTGCTTGGATGATGGGGGTACATGTGAGAGCATCCTTCAAACAAAGGAATCTAGTCATGTCCATTTGGTCCTAGGTGAAGGAAACATCTTTCACAAGAAAAGTCACGAACAAATCATTAGTGAAACCTAGTGTGTCTAAGATAGGCACCAATGTACGCGACGGAGGTAGGAGGGGGAAGTTTTTGATGACCACACAATTTGCTCTATCCACTCCTTCTCCTCTATTTCTAACTCTATGTCCTAGGATAATTCCTTCTCTCACAACAAAATGAAATTTTTCCCAAACCAAAACTAAGTGTGCCTCTTCATACTTTTCTAGAACTAGGGACAAATGTCATAATCAAGAATCTAAACAATCTCCATACATAGAGAAATTGTCCATAATAATTTCCATGACAGTTTCAGTCAACCCAGCAAAAATGGCAGCCATGCACCACTGGAAGGTGGCAGGGGAATTGCAAAGGTGACAACATTATCCTAAATTCATACATGGCAAAGGGGCAAATGAAGGTGGTTTTCTCTTGGTCATCGAGATGGATAGTAATTTGATAAAAACATGTATAGACATCTAAGAATAGATATACTCTTGATGGGAAAGGAGCTTTAGAACTTGATCATGGAAGGGAAGAGGGAAGTAATCTTTCCTAATGGTCTTATTCAACTTTCTCTAGTCAATAAACATCCTCCATCCTGTGATGGTGTGGGTAGGGATGAGATCATCATTAACATTCTTCACAACAACAATGCCCCCTTTCTTTGGCACGACTTGGACAAGACTAATCCAGGGGGAGTCAGAGAATGGGTATATGATTCCTAGAGTCAAGAGCTTAATAACTTCTAGACTGACAACCTCTTTCATATTTGGATTTGTTTTGTGATGAGGGTCCTAGGATGGCTTATAGTATTCTACCATCAGAATTTTGTGCATGCAAATGGCCTTACTAACCCCTATTAGTTCAGCCATTTTGTATCCCAAGGCATCCCTCATTTTTTTTCAATTCGTTCATAATCTTGACTTCTTTCTTGTATGTGATGACTGGAAATATCTTTTGTTCATCAAGGAATACATATTTGAGTCCTTCCGAAAGGCATTTTGCTTTTGGGGATTTAGGTGGTTTGCGATTCTCCTCTAGAAGAGAAATCACTTTAAGATCCTCATATTCATCTTGGGGAACTTCCTCAAAATTATCTAAATGAGTTTTGCACTGGTTGAATTTCTCATCATCAAGGTGAAACTCAGTTGAGGCTGTGAGGGCTATGTGGAGTGGGTCCTCAAATAATTCTCACTTTTGACTCAATTGGGAAAGCTTGTTAATACAATCAAGAAGATAAACTTCCTCATGGATGCTTGGGTCTTTCATGCTTTCAAAGACACCAAATTCTAGGGTTTTCCTTCCTATCTGTAACATGATGGTTCCAACCTCTACATCAATCATTGTTCAGGAAGTGTTTGGAAAGGGACTGCCAAGGATAAGAGGATAATGCAGGTCCTCCTTTATGTCCATGGTTACAAAATCACAGGGGACGTAAGCATTCTTTCCTACCTATATTGGTATATGCTCTATGATACCCATGGGTTTTTTCATGGATGAATCTTATAACTAGACGGTCATGGTTGTGGGAGGAATGTAAATAATCTTGATCTTTTGCAAAGACTGTAAGGCATGATTCAAATTCTCTTGCCTAAGTCTACAAGCCTTTCCTACAAGCATTGTATCCTAGATAACACCCAATCCCAAAATATCTAGGGTCTTTCCATTTCTTGGGTATTTTGTTAATAATGATATCAGATGTGGTCCTAGAAAGTTCACAATTTCATATTCCTTGGTGGTGTCTTGCTAGTCAACAAAGTTTTCATATATTCAAACCATGTAGGCATGTCAAAAAAGCATCGATAAAAGGGAATGTCCACATGAACTTTCTTCATGGCATCTCTTAATTTCATGAACCGAGTGTCTAGTCTAGTCTACTTAAGGAAGGCCTAATATGGTGGATGAGGCATGCATACAGGAATGACATGTTCATCTACTTTAGCTTGTGAGTCTCAAGGATGGGGACTTTATCGACCTTGGAACCAGTAGTGTCTTGTGAAGGTTCTTTTTCAACTACCATAGTGTCATAATTGTTAAATGTTATGGGCACAATGGGGGAATTCTCTAGAGGAGGGGGAGCAAAAATATTTCCAAAAATGTGTGGAGTTGACTTTTGTTTTTTTGGGATGCTTTGGGATTTTTTGGACTGTCTAGGGAAAGTACCACCAGGAGGTCATTGGTTTTCTAGGAGTTGAGCTAAGTGAGCATCAGTTGATTTCTAATTGGCTTGCTGTGAAAGTATTATCTTCTCTAAAATAGTTATTCTATCATTAAAAGAAGGGATGGGAGTGGTTTGCTGCAATTTGTGGTGGTTGGTTGAAATTTTGATATAGATTGCATTTGTAACTAATGTAGCTTTGCAAATTACCCCGATAATGTCCTTGATTTTAGGAATTCATTTGGTTGTTGTACATAAAGCTTGGGGGAGGATAGTTATGATTGTTGACTAGGGGAGGTCTTTGTATGTATGTGTTTTTAGCATTGATCAGATTGTTTGGAACCTAGGGTTGTTCTTTGCTTGGTTCAGATGGTAGTAGTCTTGACCGGGTATATTGTGGATAGAGTTTAGGCCCTCCATTTTCTATCCATCTTTAGGTTGCACGGGATGTTATAGAGGAGTTGGAAATGTTTTGTCTCATGATCATATACCTAACAAATACCAGAGAGAATCAACAACTTTAAACTATAGTAGTTGTCCTCTTCTTTCATTCACATTGAAAGAATACTCTAGGTGATTCTTTTTGAAGATAAGGAGCTTGAGACTCTCAACAATGGATTTTATGTAAGAATTGTCTTTAGTATTGGATGCATTGAGGATTCCTCTAGACCCTCAACGTGCTTGAGTTTCAAAACTTCATTTTACAACCTCATAGTCGCTATTAAAGTTTTAAAACATAAAACTACCTCTAGATGAAGATTGAGGAAAATGTTGGCGTCATCTTCAACACCTATTTAAATAGTTTTGATTATTTGAACTTGAAAAATGTTGGATGTGGGAATGATGAACAACGTCTTGAATCTATCCTAAGCTTCTCCTAAGGTCTCACATGGGACCACAACAAAGTGGGTAATATGCCCCCATATTTGATAAGTGAGGGATGGGGGATAATATTTTTCTAAAAATTTAGATTGGAGTACATCTAAAGCAGTGATGCAATCTCACTCCATGGAAATGTACCACCTGTTTTCTTGGTCACACATGGAATGTTTGAACAATCTCAATTTTATTCTGTCATTAGAAAAACTAGGAATCTTATGTCTAGAACATAGATCAAAAAATCATTGGTGATGGTCTACACAGCTATCACCTTTGTTATCGATGAAGGGGTTCACTATAAGCATAGTGATCCATTGAGTGTAGATCTCAAACTAGGGAGCGATGATGTCAGGTGGCACCACATGATGTTTTGGATTGACAATCTTAGGGATTGAGAACTCCTTAAGTTGTTTTTATCATTTAGCCTCACGTAGTGTGGCTTCCTGAGCCTCTTATTTGGCCAACAAAGTTTCATGGAGCATGGCATCTCTAGCCTCTCTTTTGGCTAAAAGGTCTTCTCTTTGAGATGCAAGGGCTCACTTAATCCTATTATCTACTTCATGTTTTCCCGACCCATATTGCTTTGTTCGGTTCCAAAGGATGGAAGGTCCTATCTAATTTGGGATCAAAAGCTGGGAGTGAGGAATCAAAGTCTTGCGAACATGGCATACACCACTTGGTCCTTGAAAATTTTAGGAAAAAGAAAAAGGAAGTCTCAATTCTAGAAAAATAAGTGTGATTTGCAAAAGAAAGAGTACTATCAGATTGAAAACTCAGTATAAGGAGCGATGTCACTACCAGAATGGGACTTGGTCAGAAGGAAAAAGATAAAGAAAAAATTCTAATTGTCTAAGATGGTCGGGGTTCAAAATCAAAATTGTTGTCTCTGACAATGTTGCCAAAAGTAATGTGCTCGTTTACACAAGAATTCACCAGGTAGAATTAATTCCTAGAGTTTAACCTTTTTATGGTAAAACAACCCACTTAGACAAGTTGGTTAATTCTTACTATAGAAGGGTCGGTCCCATAAGAAACTTTTTAAGTTTTGATTTTGATCCCTATTTCTTTAAACAATTCCAAACCTTAAAAAAAATCCAGATTAAAGAGGTGATTATGTTAATAACAGAATAAAAGAGAATTGTTCTAAAATGAAAGAGATTTATACTAAGAACACGTAAGATAAAATTACACTAAGAACATTATTAAAGAAATGATTCTTATAAGTTCAAAGATAACAATTACAAGAAGAAGAGTAGTTAAAACATGAGATCAAATGATTATGAGGAAATATTAGGGTTTGGGGTTCACACCCATAACCTACCTAGAGACTTAGATCGACAAAACTTATTGAAAAAAACCAATTAGATGAGGTCATAAGAAACCATTCTTAAAATGCATTTACTAAAGATCTAGCTCCATAAAAATGTTCTCAAATGCATTTACAAAAGATCGAGTTTCTTGGAAACCTATTGATGCCGATGTTTGTAGATCCTTGCTTGATCATCCCCAGAGATATCCTTGTAAGATTTTTTATGGAGCTCTATGCATTTTGTTTGGTTGTTCAAAACCATTTGGGTCTATGGTTTGTTCACCCAAAATTAACATGTAGTAATACGAGAGACAATATGTTAAACATGGTGATAAACTATCTAACAGGTATCATATAAGACTTAATTTAATTCTAAGCAACTAGGGGCTACTAGACTACACCCCTACGCCCCAATTTAAAGAACTACTCACTCATTATAGAAATGGATGCAAAAGTAAAAGAAAGGAGAATAGAAGTCATGGGCTAGTGATAAAAGAAGAATCCAACCAATATTGGACTTTTATGTAGTATCAATCAAATGACTATCCTCTCGAATCCTTGATCAATATACATGAAGATCAATTGAAATAAAAATAAGAAAAAAGCACTAGAATTACAATTCAAGAATGAAGTATAAGTGATACAAGAAAATCCGCAAAATGCCAAATAAAATACAAATCTTTTTTTTGTGGAGTCCCCCCTTCTTTTGTAGAGGGAAGGAGGGGTCAAAAACCTTAGGAATTTGGCTAAATGTGGTCGGCGACTACTATGAAGTCTATCTCACAGATGACAATCAATCGACTGGAAGTCCCCATTGGTAGACTGGGATGTGGGGACACGTGCATCTAGGGGAGTCAAAACCTTTGGTTTGTTGGTGGTGCAAAATATTTTATGGTCGGTGTGATTGAGGTAATATTTTGGCTGCATGTAACTATAGTTCATCGGTTGGTAGATTGATAAAACTATTTCGCATGATGAATGGATCGGTCCATAGGAATGGGTTTGCCAGTTTGTTGAAGTGGCGCACCTTCTAAGGATGAATTGAGTCAATGTACTTCTATTTTAATCCTTATATTTAGCATTTATGACTTGTACTACTCGCTTTCACATCATAATACATCGTTTATTCTAGTAATCAGTTGCTTTCACAACATCATTATAAAATACCAACCAAGAAGTACTATCTTGGGATGTTCACTTGGAGTGGTAGGCCCTCTTTTACAGTGCTTTAATGACTATGATGATAATGACTTTTCCAACTTCTATCCCATTTTCATAGTAGTTAATTGTTCATTACAATATTGTGATCTATCTTAAATAGTTAATGGGCTTATAGTTGATAATACTATTTTTTCTATAGTAAGAAAATCATAGTAATCTTTTGGTAATCAATCATAACTAAAACAATTACATTTTCTAATCCAAATCCAAATCAATGATTTTATTGAATCAAGATATAAACATGCATAGAGTTAATACTAGGTTACACTGAGGTACTAAAGAGTGGGATTTTATCCCCACATGCTCAACAATGAATCAAAATAAGGGAGGAGGAGAATTAGGTTATAGAAAACTCTTGGAAGGTATTCTTGACTCTTTGACTCGTTGTTTTATGAATTAGATTCCTCCAATAAAATTCATTGGTATGTTCTTCAAATGAGATGCCTTTAAAATGAGAAATCTTTCCCATAGGCGCGATGACGAACTCCCAGGTGAAATGCCTCTAAGTGGCATTCCTTTTTTGGTTTAAATAGGAAGATATGTAGCATCACATGTCTATGGATTTTCAGATGTCCCAAGTCTTAATCAAGGTCGTTAGCAAAATGTTGCTTCCACTAAATGAAGTCGGTACCACCACATTCTTTCTTTTGGTGCACTTTAGGTCTTAAAGTTTTTGTGCCTCTGACTTAGTTCAACGATATCAAGATTTATTTTTATTTTTCCCATTCTTCTTCTCAACCCTTCTATTCTTTAGTAGCCGCAACCATCTTCTTCATGTAAGTGCTACCAAAAATAGTCGATGACACTAACTTTGTCTTGCTTTGAGTTAGTCAACCCTACAATTTAAGAAATAGTATATATATTAGGTGGCTAATAACATAAACCAGATTAGGCCGAAATACATGCAAAATGAATAATATTGATGCACAAGGGATATATTAGGCAATTTTGATAAGATGTCCTTAAAACTCAAAAATATGAGAGAAATCAACCTTAAATCATGTCTTAATAAACCCTAATTTTGGTAGAGAATTCACGTGCATCAAAATCTCCCAAGCTTAAATGTTGCTTGCCCTCTAGAAAAACCAGTTTGGATTTGGTTGAAATAGGAAAAATAGAGACACATATGTAGATTAAATCATTCCAATCATCCTTGACTCAATGGTCCAAAAATATCCTTTCCAACCATAGTAAATAGCTACTAGACAACTAACCAATGAAGAAAAAAAAACATCAAAACCAGACCACTTAACAAATAAGTAAGTCAATTTAGAGAGATATCATGGAAAATCCAAGTTGTGATGAGTGCATCATAAGATATCCCTATCTAAACTTTTCTTATTCAGAATTTTCTATTATAGATGTAGTGTAAGGACTGCTTAACCCTGGGGTTTAGTTGCTTGCTAACCACCTTTAGTGGTGATTAGGGTTTGTTGGTGCTTTGTTGAGAGCTGGAGGTGCTACTTGCAATTTACCCAAGCCTAGGGTTGATGAGAAAGATTGTCACCTTGAGAGGTGTCCCTCTCTCTCCTTTCTTCCTCTAGTGTTGAGAGGAATGGTTGGGCTTGTTGCTTGAGTCCCTTTCGGCTTGGTTGAGCCTTGGTGGGCCTTATTGTGCCTTGCCTTTGCCTTTTTGGACCTTGTGTCGGGCAAGTGACCCTTGTGTCAGCCTAGGTGTGTCAGCCATGGTTGTGTCGGCCTGAGGTGTGTCACCCATACGGGTGTGTCAGGCATGGTATGGAGGTGTGTTGCCCATGGACCTCTTTGACCCCTTTGACCTCGTTTGTGTCACCACTAGTGGACACTTGGTTCTTCATGTTTGCATGTGGCAATAGCCTTGGACATGTATTTAGGGCATGTTAGAGTGGTGGCTTTGCTCTTGGACAAGTGTCCCTAGGTGGGCGACACCTTGCCTTGTCTTACCTTGGTTTCTCCTCCATCCTCTACTATATATGTGTTCCCTTTCTCTTGCAAAGGATCCCTTTAGTTCCTTAGTTTTCCCTCCCCCTTGGTGCACAATACCCTCTTCCTTTGCAAGCTTTGTGGCCGATCCTTATCTTGGAGTCTCCTTCTTCCTCTAGTGGTGGCCGCACCCTAGAGTTCCTTTCTCTTCTTCTTGTGGTGGAGCTTGGAGCTTGCTTAAGGCGGGTTACATAACTCCTAACCCTAACTATATTACCTTCTTCTATGTTCTTATTTTTCGGCTATGTATGTTGTTAGTTAAGTTTCTTACTTATGTTGTTCTTGTTGGCCGAACTATGTTCTAGGGTTTCTTGTTGAGCAACACCCCTCTCCCTCCTTTGGTCTTTAGAAGTGAGCTTGAACTCTAATAAAATATGTAATACTCCTCTCTCGTTTAAGTTGAGAGGTGAGCTTGTGTTCTAGTTGCTTGAGCAACACCCTTCTCTCACCATGGATTCGAGAGGTGAGCTTTGTGGTGGATGTAGACCTTTGTTAGAGTTGATCCTTGGGTTTCCCGATTGGTGATAAGAAGGTGTGCAAGACCCCTCTCTCTTGATTGTTGCGAGGTGAGCCATCTTCTTGATCCACTAGGGTTTTGGTGCCCTTGTTATTGAGTTTGATGATGACCTTATTGGGTTGCATCTTGCCTGATATGGTCTTGGGTTGATGTTGCCCGCTATCCTTCTTTGGCTTAGAGCTTTGGTTGGCATGATGTGGTTGTGTCAGGCATTACACATCTGGTTCTTGCCTTGTTGTGCTGGGCATCACTTTATGTTGAGTTCCCTACCCGAAACACTTAACCTAGGAGGTGGCCTAGTGTCGTTATACCTTGATGTTGTGAAAGCTCTGTTAGCTAGTTCTGGGGGCGTTACCCCCTGGCCCTAGCCCTGTGTGTGTGTTGGCCGATAGCATGTGTATAGCCGAGCGTTATGCTTTCTTTGCTGCACGCCCTGGTTGCCCGTTAGCAGTTGGTTGCACGACACGCCTAGCTCAATTGCCCGTTACACCTTTGTTGATTTCGAGCTCAGTGGCTAGTTTTGTGCTGGGCGTCATGGCGTAGTAGTAACCCTAGTTGTCACACATGGACGCCCATTACACCTATTGTTCGACATGCCCATGGGCTTTGCTGCACGATAGGTTCTGTGGGTGTGCGATACTTCGTGGTGCATGACACAACATTGCACGACACATGAGGTGCACGACACACCGTTGCACGATACACATGTGGTTGTACGACATAGGTTGCACGATACACAGATCTAGTTGCACGGTATGCCTGTGCATGTTATGTCTTGGGTCCTTGTTGCATGATACATCTTGAGGTTGTAGCTGATACACCTTGCTAGTTTTCTTAGCCGTTATGAGGCTTGAGTGTTGGGCGATATGAGGAAGTACCCTACCCGATACTGCTTCTAGTGAGGGTGCCCTACCCATCACACTTCTGGTGAGGGTAGTGGGCACTTTTGGTGAGGGTCTTGTCCCTTATACTGATATATTAGATCTTATTCTTGCTATCTTGTTTGGTTTATGATAGTAACCCTTGATATGCTTGATGGTAATCGTCATAGTAGAGCTCATCTATGTAACTTGACATGACTTTACATGTGGTTATGATCATCTGGAATGATATGTTTAATGCTGAGAAATGGTAAGCATATAAGATGCTTTACTTGATGATATGACCTAGGTCTATGGCCACAGGTTGAGGCATGAATGATAAGACATATGATCATCAAATGTCACCCTATGATTATATATTCCTTCTATTAATCTATGATGATTGTGCATACTAACCATGCAGGTGTTTCATACGGATGCATAGCCAAGTAAAGGGCTATGAGGTATATATGTTTGAGTAACATTGTTTATGATGGTTACTCTTGATGATGAGATGATATGCATGATGAGTTGGTCCAAGGACCTGAGTTTAGCTAAAGTGCCTTGATGAGGTGTTATCCTCTGATGATGATCCCATGGTGATGATGTAAGCCTTAAGAGGCAATGGCACTATGTGATGAGGGATTGAGATCCCATGGCAAAGTAATGTTGGATCCTTGTGATGGATCAAGATGATGTTGAGAATTTCATGTCTCTTATCCTTGTTATGGTTTGCATGTGTTACATCTTGTTTGCCTCAACAATCCACATAAAATATACTAATTAATCACAGTGGAACATATCATGTAGTTTGCCCTGGCCATAGATCCATCATCGTCAGGAGCTGGTGATGGTGAAACGGGTTCTCCTGCGGGTTAACCCAAAGTGCATATTGTTGAGTATGCGAGGTTGCTCCTAGCCTAAAATGAGTAGGTAAGAGTGCAACTTCGGTTGTAGACTCCCGAGTGCGGATTCAGGTCTGTAGATCGATATGTTAAGAGCATGGTGAACATGCCCATGGCTCCGAATATGTGTTATGGGAGCATGAATGCGTTCATGGCTCAGAGCATGGTGAACAGGCCAGTGGCTCAGTTTCACTAGCGTCGATACCTATACTGAGGCGGGCTAGGCAGAGGGTATCCTGACCCTGTGGCTGAGGCCACTTAAGCATGAGACTGCGGTCCTGCTTGTGTTGTACGCATGCACTGACCACGAGGTGGGAGTTCATGGAGTCCGACTCTTCCATTGACCTTGTATGGCACCGGCTTGGGTTTCACAACTGAAGGTTGGATTTGAGTGGTACGGCTCACTTCCTCAGGGAATAATAATACGTAATCCAGCCGAATAGTATTTACTGCTTAAGGCAAAACATAGAACATTGTTTGAGGCCTTGCTTGTATAGTTGATCTTGTTATACATTGTAGTTGCTTATACGTTCTTTATGTTATGTGGTAAGATCTTATAAATCTTATCTTATCAATCATGTTCCATAAAGAAATACTTGGGTACATGCCTTCCGTACAGTTTGGTAAGCTTGATGGTATGAATAGCTTTGCTATATAGACTGTTCTTACTCTACACTTTATCAGTTATCTGCTGTTGTTGCTTTAATCCTGATTTGGTTTTATGGTTTCATCGGAGAGTTATGTTTCTCGCTGGGACTGTGTGTCTCACCCCGCTGGTTTATACCCTTTTTAGGTGTTCGCGCTAGATGTGGTGGTGGTCGCAGAGTTGCATCCAAGAAGCAAGACGAGCAGTAGAAGGCAAGAGATGGACATGCTGCAATTTTGGTTGTTTTGCAGTAGAGTCTAGAGTCATCCCTGTACTCTCAGGTCCTTGGAGGAATTTTGTCATTGTTTCATGATTATAGCTATTGATGCTTGTATGTCCTGCTGCTGGCCGGATATGGGCCATTATGTACATATAAACAGGTGATGAACTCATGTGACGACTAGAGAGCTGATCTCCTAAGCTATGGACACATATCAAGATCTTGTATATGCTTATATAATCTATTTCCTTGTAGGATGAGGATCTGAATGTAATAGTTTCTTAGTTTATCCACTTTCTGAAATCTGTTTTAATTATCCCGTGTTTTTGGTAATCTATGGTTATAGTGATTTCCGCATGTTTTCACGTAACACCTCACTGTCTATGTGACAGTGGAATGTGTTGCCACAAGTTTTGGTATCTTAAAATGCCCTGGTAGAGATTTTGAAGTGACGCAACAGCTAAGGCAGAATCAACGAGGGTCAGATAGATAGTAGCCCAGTAGTAGTAGAGGGTGAGAATGTTGTCAAGCGTCGCCAGCGGGACCGTCTTCTTAAGGAAGCAGAGGATGTGGACAGCAAGCAACAACTCGATTCTATGTTATGAGTCAGCCGGAGGCGATAGTCAACCCACGAGTGGTGGCAGGTCAGATGGAGTTATTTCATTCTAATATGTCTTCTTCTTGCTTTATATCTGTTCTGGTTGACCTGGGTGCTACACACTCTTTTATCGCCTATAGTATGCTTGAGAACTGTCATTTACCTGTTAGTTGTAAGAAGGATAGCTTGTTGATAGAAACCCCTCTTGATGGTTCCTCAATGCTTCGAGAGGAGTGCCCATCTTGTGTCTTATTTTTTTTGGGACACAGTATACAAGTGGATCTTATACCACTTTATATGCATGGTTTCGATGTGATCCTTGGGTTGGATACCTTAGAGAAGTATAAGGCTATTTTGGACTGTGGTTCCAAGCAGGCTGTGTTTGATGATGACGGAGAGAAGTGGATCTTCCAAGGAGATAGGAAGATTCTTCCGATGTGTCTAGAATCCGCTATGGCAGCAGAGAAGTTTTTGCGACAAGGATGTAAGGCATTCTTCGCTCCCGTTGTAATTACCAAGGTGAAAGGTCCTAGCCTTAAGGAGGTGTCGGTTGTTTGAGAGTTTGTGAATGTGTTTCCTGATGAGTTCCCCGGTGTTCCTCCACCCTGAGAGATTGATTTTGAGATCAATCTGGTTCTAGGAAAGCAATCAGTTGCACAGACACCGTACAGGATGGCTCCAGTAGAGATGGTAGAGCTTAAGAAGCAGTTACAAGAGTTGTTGGAGTAAGGTTTCATTCGACCAAGTATGTTTCCTTGGGGTTCTCCAGTGTTGTTCGTTAAAAAGAAAGACGGGTCAATGCGGTTATGTATAGATTATCGACAGTTGAACAAAGTCACGATCAAGAACAAGTACCTGTTGCCGAGGATAGATGATCTGTTCGATCAGTTGTGCGGTGCTACAGTGTTTCAAAAGATCGATCTACGGTCTGGATATCATCAGTTGAGGATTAAGGCAGACGACATACCAAAGTCAGCTTTTAGGATGATGTATGGTCACTTCGAGTTTGTGGTTATGCCGTTTGTGCTAACCAATGCACCTGCTACTTTCATGGATTTGATGAGTGTTTCGTCCGTTCCGAGATCAGTTTGTTGTAGTCTTTATAGATGACATCTTGATCTATAGTCGGGACAGGCAAGAGCATGAGCAACATCTTCGACTAGCGTTGTCTCTTCTTTGCCAACATGAGTTGTATGCCAAGTTCAGTAAGTGCGGGTTCTGGTTGGAAGAAGTAACTTTCTTAGGTCATGTGATATCTATAGAGGGAGTTAAAGTGGACCCGAAGAAGGTGGAGTCTGTTGCAGAATGGGAACAACCGAAGTCACCGATAGAAGTTTGTAGTTTCCTGGGTTTAGCAGGATACTACTGGAGGCTTATCAAGGACTTCAGTGTGATTGCATTGCCACAGACAAAGTTGACTAGAAAGGATGTACCTTTTGTCTGGAATGATCATTGCCAACAAGCTTTCCAAAGTTTGAAGGAGAAGCTGACTAGTGCTCCAGTAGTAGTGCTGCTAGAGCCTGGAAAGGGCTATGTTGCTTTCTGTGATGCTTCTAAGAAAGGTTTAGGTTGTGTGCTGATGCAGGAAGATCATGTGGTTTTGTTTGCCTCGCGACAGCTTAAGAAACACGAGGAGAACTATCCGACTCATGATTTGGAGTTGGCAATAGTGGTTCATGCGTTAAAGATTTGGAGACACTATCGTTACGGGGAGGTATGCCAGATCTTTACAGATCCTAAGAATCTAAATTACATCATTTTGCAGAATGAGCTAAACATGCTACATCGTTGTTAGATGGAGCTAATCAATGATTACGACTGCACCATCGAGTATCACCCTGGTAAGGCGAATGTGGTAGCTGATGTGCTTAGTCGAAATTCTTCTTCTCCCTCTTCAAAGAAGGCACAACTGAGTTCCTTGGTATGCCATAGACGAGATATGTTTCTTTCCCTATGACAAATGAATGTGCATATGGAAGTTTCCTTATTAGCTGGACTTTTAGCACATATGAAAGTCAAGCCTACGCTGAGACAGTAGATCAAAGATGCATAACAAACAGATGATATAGTACAGTTGATCAGATCAGAGTTTGGTAGCAAAAAGCATGATGGGTTCCATGAGTCCGAGAATGGACTAGTTTGCTATCGTGACAGGATGGTGGTCCCTGATGTTGACGATCTAAGGAAGCTAGTACTCGAGGAAGCACACACATCGATGTATGCTATGCATCCAGGAGTCACCAAGATGTATCATAATCTGAAGGACTTGTATTGGTGGTCCGGTTTGAAGAAAGATGTAGCCGAGTTTGTGGCTAAGTGTGTGGTATGTCAGCAAGTCAAGGCTGAGCATCAGAAGCCGGCAGGTACGTTGCAACCCCTGCCGATACCGCAATGGAAATGGGATCATATAACCATGGATTTTGTAGTTGGTCTGCCCAGGATAACTAGGAATCATGATTCCATTTGGGTAATAGTGGACAGATTGATGAAGTTTGCCCATTTCATACATGTCAAGACAACATATACAACCGAGAAGCTTGCTCGGGTATACGTAGATGAGATAGTATGTTTGCATGGTGTGCCAGCGAAGATAGTTTTCGATAGAGGTCCTCAGTTCACGAGTCGTTTCTGGGAACAATTGCACAAAGCATTGGGAACGCAGTTGAGATTCAATACCAATTTTCACCCACAGACAGATGGACAGTCTGAGAGGACTATTAAGACTTTGGAAGATCTCCTTCGGGCTTGTGTTTTGCAGTTCCTAGGCAGTTGGGACACACATCTCAGTCTGATAGAGTTCGCCTACAACAATATTTATCAGCGGAGCATCGACATGGCTCCTTATGAGGCCTTATATGGAAGGAAGTGCAGATCTCCGTTGTGTTGGTATGAGTCTGGTGAATATCAGCTTTTGGGTCCTTAGTTAGTATAGCAGACAACAGATAAGATCAAGGTGATATAGCAACAGTTGAAAGCGACACAAGATAGGAAGAAGTCTTATGCAGACAATCTCTGATGACCTTTGGAGTTCCAGGTGGGAGACAAAGTGTATCTTAAAGTCTCTCCGTGGAAAGGTGTGTTGAGGTTTGGCCGGAAGGGTAAGCTACCACCCAGATATATGGGGCCATACCCAGTCATAGCACGTATGGGAAAGGTAGCTTACGAGTTATAGCTGCCACCAGAGTTGCACAGGTTACATACATTGTTCCATGGCAGTATGCTGAAGAAAAGTCATCCAGATACAAGAACAGTGATACAACCAGTCGAAGTTGAGCTTGATGAAGATGTGACCTATGAGGAATGTCCTGTGATGATCCTTGACAAGAGAGTTAAGAAGCTGAAGAGGAAGGACCTTTAGTGGTGATTAGGGTTTGTTGGTGCTTTGTTGAGAGCTGGAGGTGCTACTTGCAATTTACCCAAGCCTAGGGTTGATGAGCAAGATTGTCACCTTGAGAGGTGTCCCTCTCTCTCCTTGCTTCCTCTAGTGTTGAGAGGAAGGGTCGGGCTTGTTTCTTGAGTCCCTTTGTGCTTGGTTGAGCCTTGGTGGACCTTGTTGTGCCTTGGCTTTTCCTTTTTGGATCTTGTGTCAAGCAAGTGAGCCTTGTGTCGGCCTAGGTGTGTCGGCCATGCTTGTGTCGGCCTAAGGTGTGTCACCCATAGGGGTGTGTCGGGCATGGTATGGAGGTGTGTCACCCATGGACCTCTTTGACCCCTTTGACCTCGTTTGTGTCACCACTAGTGGACACTTGGTGCTTGATGTTTGCATGTGGCAATAGCCTTGGACATGTGTTTAGGGCATGTTAGAGTGGTGGCATTACTCTTGGACAAGTGTCCCTAGGTGGGAGACACCTTACCTTGTCTTACCTTGGTTTCTCCTCCATTATCTCCTATATATGTGTTCCCTTTCTCTTGCTAAGGATCCCTTTAGTTCCTTAGTTTTCCCTCCCCCTTGGTGCACGATACCCTCTTCCTTTGCAAGCTTGGTGTCCGATCCTTATCTTGGAGTCTCCTTCTTCCTCTAGTGGTGGCCGAACCCTAGAGTGCCTTGCTCTTCTTCTTGTGGTGGAGCTTGGAGCTTGGAGCTTGCTTAAGGCGGGTTACATAACTCCTAACCCTAACTATATACCTTCTTCTATGTTCTTGTTTTTTGGCTATGTATGTTGTTAGTTAAGTTTCTTGCTTAGGTTGTTCTTGTTGGCCGAACTATGTTCTAGGGTTTCTTGTTGAGCAACACCCCTCTCCCTCCTTTGGTCTTGAGAAGTGAGCTTGAACTCTAGTAAAATGGGCAATACTCCTCTCTCGTTTAAGTTGAGAGGTGAGCTTGTGTTCTAGTTGCTTGAGCAACACCCTTCTCTCACCATGGATTCGAGAGGTGAGCTTTGTGGTGGATGTAGACCTTTGTTAGAGTTGATCCTTGGGTTGCCCGATTGGTGATAAGAAGGTGTGAAAGACCCCTCTCTCTTGATTTTTGAGAGGTGAGCCATCTTCTTGATCCATTACGGTTTTGGTGCCCTTGTGCTTGAGTTTGATGACGACCTTATTGGGTTGCATCTTGCCTGATATGGTCTTGGGTTGATGTTGCCTGATATCCTTCTTTGGCTTAGAGCCTTGGTAGGCATGATGTGGTTGTGTCAGACATTACACATATGGTTCTTGCCTTGTTGTGCTGGGCATCACTTTATGTAGAGTCTCCTGCCCGAAACACTTAACCTAGGAGGTGGCCTGGTGTCGTTATACATTGATGTTGTGAAAGCTCTGTTAGCTAGTTCTCTGGGCGTTACCCCCCTAGCCCTAGCCCTGTGTGTGTGTTGGTCGATAGAATGTGTATAGCTGAGCGTTATGCTTTCTTTGATGCACGCCCTAGTTTCCCGTTAGCAGTTGGTTGCATGACACACCTGGCTCAAGTGCCCGTTACACCTTTGTTGATATAGAGCTCAGTGGCTAGCTTTGTGCTGGGCGTCATGGCGTATTAGTAACCCTAGCTGTCGCACATGGACTCCCGTTACACCTGTTGTTCGACATGCCCATGGGCTCAGCTGCACGATAGGTTCTGTGGGTGCGTGATACTCTGTGGTGCACGACACAGCGTTGCACGACACATGAGGTGCATGACACAACGTTGCACGATACACATGTGGTTGCACGACACAGGTTGCACGATACACATGTGTTTGCACGACACAGGTTGCACGATACACAGATCTAGTTGCACGTTATGCCTGTGTACGTTATGTCTTGGGTCCTTGTTGCACGATACATCTTGAGGTTGTAGCTGATACACCTTGCTGGTTTTCTTGGCCGTTATGAGGCTTGAGTGTCGGGCGATATGAGGAAGTACCATGCCTGATACTGCTTCTAGTGAGGGTGCCCTACCCGTCACACTTCTGGTCAGGGTAGTGGGCGCTTCTGGTGAGGTTCTTTTCCCTTCAACCGATATGTTAGATCTTATTCTTTCTATCACATTTGGTTTATGATAGTAACCCTTGATATTCCTGATGGTAAGTCATAGTAGAGCTCATCTATGTGACTTGACATGACTTTACATGTGTTTATGATCATCTGGAATGATATGTAAAATGCTGAGAAATGGTAAGCATATAAGATGCTTTGCTTGATGATATGACCTATGTCTATGGCCACAGGTTGAGGCATGAACGATAAGACATATGATCATCAAATTTCACCCTATGATAATATATTCCTTCTGTTAATATATGATGATTGTGCATACTAACCATGCATGTGTTTCATACAGATGCATAGCCAGGTAAAGGGCTATGAGGTATATATGTTTGAGTAACACTGTTTATGATGGTTACTCTTGATGATGAGATGATATGCATGATGGGTTGGTCTGAGGACCTGAGTTTGGCTAAAGTGCCTTGATGAGGTGTTGTCCTCTGATGATGATCCCATGGTGATGATGTAAGCCTTAAGAGGCAATGGCACTATGTGATGAGGGATTGAGATCCCATGGCAAAGTAATGCTGGATCCTTGTGATGGATCAGGATGATGTTGAGAATTTCATGTTGCTTATCCTTGTTATGGTTTGCATGTGTTACATCTTGTTTGCTTCAACAATCCACATAAAATATACTAACTAATCACAGTGGAACATATCATGTAGTTTGCTCGGGCCATAGATCCATCATCGTCAAGAGCTGGTGATGGTGAAACGGGTTCTCCTGTGGGTTAACCTGGAGCACATATTGTTGAATATGCGAGGTTGCTCCTAGCCTAAAATGAGGAGGTAAGAGTGCAACTTTGGTTGTAGACTCCAGAGTGCGAATTCAGGCCCGTAGCTCAATATGTTAAGACCATGGTGAACAGGCCCATGGCTCCGAATATGTGTTATGGGAGCATGAATGTGTTCATGGCTCATAGCACGGTGAACAGGCCTATGGCTCAGTTTCACTAGTGTCGATACCTGTACTGAGGTGGGCTAGGCAGAGGGTAGCCTGACCCTGTGGCTGAGGCCACTTAAGCATGAGACTGCGGTCCTGCTTGTGTTGTACTCGTGCACTGACCACGAGGTGGGAGGTCATGGAGTCCAACTCTTCCATTGACCTTGTATGGCACCGGCTTGGTTTTCACAACCGAAGGTTGGATTTGAGCGGTACGGCTCACTTCCTCATGGAATAATAATACGTAATCCAGCCAAATAGTATTTACTGCTTAAGGCAAAACACGGAACATTGTTTGAGGCCTTGTTTGTATAGTTGATCTTGTTATACATCGTAGTTTCTTATACATTCTTTATGTTATGTGGTAAGATCTTATAAATCTTATCTTGTCAATCATGTTCCATAAAGAAATACTTGGGTACATGCCTTCCGTACAGTTTGGTAAGCTTGATGGTATGAATAGCTTTGCTACATAGATTGTTCTTACTCTACGCTTTATCAGTTATCTGCTGTTGTTGCTTTAATCCTTCTTTAGTTTTATGGTTTCGACGGGGAGTTATGTTTCTCACTGGGACTGTGTGTCTCAACCCACTGGTTTACACCCTTTTTAGGTGTTCGCGCTAGACGTGGTGGTGGTCGTGGAGTTGCGGCTGAGCAGCAAGACGAGTAGTAGAAGGCAAGAGATGGACATGCTACTGTTTCAGTTGTTTTATAGTAGAGTCTAGATTCATCCCTGTACTCTCAGGTCCTTGGAGGCATTTTGTTGTTGTTTCACGATGTATAGTTGTTGATGCTTGTATGTCATGTTGCTGGCCGGATATGGGCCATTATGTACATATAAATAGGTGATGAACTCATGTGATGACTAGACAACTGATCTCCTAAGCTATGGACACGTATCAAGATCTTGTATATGTTTATATAACTTGTTTCCTTACAGGATGATGATCTGAATGTAATAGTTTCTTAGTTTATCTGCTTTCTGAAATCGGTTTTAATTAGCTTGTGTTTTTGGTAATCTGTGGTTATGGTGATTTCCACACGTTTTCTCATAACACCTCGTTGTCTGTGTGATAGTGGGATGTGTTTCCATAAGTTTTGGTATCTTAAAATGCCCTGGTAGAGATGTTGAAGTGACACAGTAGCTAAGGCAGAATCAACGAGGGTCAGATAGACAATAGCCCAGTAGTAGAAGAGGGTGAGGATGCAGTCAAGCGTCACCAGTGGGATCGTCTGCTCAAGGAAGCAGAGGACGTGGACAATAAGCAACGACTCGAGTCTAGGCTATGAGTCAGCCGGAGGCGATATTCAACCCACGAGTGGTGCCAGGTCAGATGTAGTTATTTCATTCTGATATGTCTTCTTCTTGCTTTATATCTGTTCGTGTTGACTCGGGTGCTACACACTCTTTTATCGCCTATAGTATGCTTGAGAACTGTCATTTACCTGTTAGTTGTAAGAAGGATAGCTTGTTGATAGAAACCCCTCTTGATGGTTCCTCGATGCTTCGAGAGGAGTTTCCATCTTGTGTCTTATCTTTTTTGGGACACAGTATACAAGTGTATCTTATACCACTTGATATGCATGGTTTCGATGTGATCCTTGGGATGGATACCTTAGAGAAGTATAAGGTTGTTTTGGACTGTGGTTCCAAGCAGGCTGTGTTTGATGATGACTGAGAGAAGTGGATCTTCCAAGGAGATAGGAAGATTCTTCTGACGTGTCTAGTATCCGCTATGGCGGCAGAGAAGTTGTTACGACAAGGATGTAAGGCATTCTTATCTCACATTGTAGATACCAAGGAAAAAATTCCTAGCCTTGAGGAGGTGTCGGTTGTCCGAGAGTTTGCAGATGTGTTTCCTAATGAGTTCCCCGATGTTCCTCCATGTCGAGAGATTGATTTTGATATCAATCTGGTTCCAGGAATGAAATCAGTTGCACAAACACCGTACAGGATGGCTCTAGTAGAGATGGCAGAGCTTAAGAAGCAGTTACAAGAGTTGTTGGAGAAAGGTTTCATTCGACCGAGTACGTCGCCTTGGGGTGCTCTAGTGCTGTTCGTTAAAAAGAAGGATGGGTCGATGCAGTTATGTATAGATTATCGACAGTTGAACAAAGTCACGATTAAGAACAAGTACCCATTGCCGAGGATAGATGATTTGTTCGATCAGTTGCACGGTGCTATAGTGCTTTCAAAGATCGATCTATGGTCTGGATATCATCAGTTGAGGATTAAGGCAGATGACGTACCAAAGTCAGCTTTCATGATGAGGTATGGTCACTTCGAGTTTGTGGTTATGCCGTTTGGGCTAACCAATACACCTACTGCTTTCATGGATTTGATGAATCGAGTGTTTCGTCCGTTCCTAGATCAGTTTGTTGTAGTCTGTATAGATGACATCTTGATCTATAGCCGGGACAGGCAAGAGCATGATCAACATCTTCGACTAGCGTTGACTCTTCTTCGCCAACATCAGTTGTATGCCAAGTTTAGTAAGTGCGAGTTTTGGTTGGAAGAACTAACTTTCTTAGGTCATGTGATATCTACAGAGGGAGTTAAAGTGGACCCGAAGAAGGTGGAGTCCATTGCAGAATGGGAACAGCCGAAGACGCCGACAAAAGTTCGTAGTTTCCTGGGTTTAGCACATTACTACCAGAGGTTTATCAAGGACTTCAGTGAGATTGCGTTGCCACTGACAAAGTTGACTAGAAGGATGTACCTTTTGTCTGGAATGATCGTTGCCAGCAAGCTTTCCAAAGTTTGAAGGAGAAGCTGACTAGTGCTCCAATACTAGTGCTGCCAGAGCCTGGAAAGGGCTATGTTGTTTTCTGTGATGCTTCTAAGAAAGGTTTAGGTTGTGTGCTAATGCAGGAAGATCATGTGGTTTCTTTTGCCTCGTGACAACTTAAGAAACACGAGGAGAACTATCTGACTCATGATTTGGAGTTGGCAACATTGGTTCATGCGTTAAAGATTTGGAGACACTATCTTTACGGGGAGGTATGCCCGATCATTACAGATCATAAGAATCTAAAGTACATTTTTTTACAGAATGAGCTAAACATGCGACATCGTTGTTGGATGGAGCTAATCAATGATTACGACTACACCATCGAGTATCACCCTGGTAAGGTGAATGTGGTAGCTGATGCGCTTAGCCGAAAGTCTTCTTCTCCCTCTTCAAAGAAGGCACTGTTGAGTTCCTTGGTATGCCATAGATGAGATATGTTTGTTTCCCTACGACAAATGAATGTGCATATGGAAGTTTCCTTGTGTGACGTCCCCGGATTTTCTAAAACTTAATCTGGTGTGTGACGTCCAAATTGAAACCCTCACCTCAGTGAGAATCCCAATTTAAACATCCCACACTAGGCTAAGAAGAAGAAAATCTAGGGAGTCAGAAGGAAACACTTAGTAGCACATGCACATGAACAATAATAAAACCATATACACATGTTCACCATTCAACATATAATTACAACATGAATTATTACAACATTTGATATTACATATTGAACAACAACTTATACATATACATGTACTACATCTAAACTACAAGATCTTAAGACAACATGTCCACCTGTACATCAGCTCACCACACAACTCTCAACTATCCTGGATCTTCAAGAGCATAACCACAACCTAAACAAAAGATTACATGCGGTACACGTCATCACAATATTCAAGAATATTGTACTGAGTACGCCTACGTGTCTTTTTATATACCTCTCATCATATCTTGGCAATAAGATAAAACTAATATACTTGGCAGTACAGAAGAATATAAGAAAAGCGTATACTTGCACAAAGATATTCATTAACAAAAGAGAACACATATTTTAAGTACATTTTCCATTATATATCCATGCATTTTCCACCTGAGGGAATAATCCATCATCTCTGCTACCAACCAGAATGAGATGTAAGGCCTTATGATCTACTACCAAAGAGTTAGATCATTGTACAATGTGATCTGCTACCAAAGAGAATGATCACTTTCCAGCACTATGCTACCAAAGAGAATTAGTGCTTTCATATAATGGAACAGATATATTATGTTTGATGTGTTCATAGCAATAAGTATGGAGAATCAAGCAACATAACATACAAGAACAATCATTTCAATCAATACCATATGCCAAGTATTTTACTACTCATATAACACAAGCATATTGTATAATAAGCCAAGTAAGAGGTAATGGCGTACCTTCCAAAGAGATAGATCATACTAAACACATATCACTGATGTCAACTATAAGCTTGGTCAAACCTGATCAAAACAAGACCATATACTATCATCATGTTCTCATCTTATTATATCTCATCTTAACCCTAATTATGTCCATTAGGGTTTCTCTTAGTTCATTAGGATATGTGTATCATTACTTGTATTCTTATCTTACGATTATCTCATTGATGTCATTTTCCAGATTACATCTCATTATCAAAGCTCATTATCTAAACATTAGGTTCAACATCCTTTTTATGCACATATTAACCTTAGGTTACATCATTAACCTAGATTAGGATTTCATAACATGTATCAAGGTTCATCTTTATGTAATAAGAATTTCATGCATATAACTGATCTCATATTTTTATATTATCTTCCAATTATAGATATGAGGGTTTTCTATAAATATCATCATTTATTGAGCATACATGTATTTATTGCATTATCTTTGGTGTTATTACCCTAATTAGCCATATTAATCAAATTATATGCTTTTGTGCATCAACATGAACATATCTGAGATCATATGCATTCTATATATAATTATGGACTTACTGATATTTTTCCATGATTTTATGTCATCATTTGCTTTTTATTATCCATTAAACGAGCATTTTACAACTTATATGATATAACTGAGATTAGTGCATAAAATAACAGATATTATGCTTCCACTGCATTCTACGTATTTTTTTGAGAATTTTGGTATATTGTTTGTATTTTTCTGACAACGGAGCTAATTACTAGGAATTATTGAAGATTACATATTTTCTGAGATAAATACCTTTTTAGGCCAATAGCGTGTCGCCACGTGGCCATGTTGGGCGTGGCTCAAGACTTGGGGGTAGAAGGGCCGGCCTATTCTCATCGGTTCGGCTTCTGGACCCGGTCCGACTCCCTCTCCCTCTCACGCAGGTCGTCTTCTTTCCCCCGACGCCCGCTCCGTCTGCCCCCAGCGCACGCAAGGGCCGCCGCCTCGGAAGGGGTTTCTTTAGTGATGGATCAGCTGCCTCCAAGTCTTCTCCTCCACTCAGACGTCCTTGCACGACCCCGATCTTATGCACTAGAGGCGCCGTCGCCCAGCCTAGCTCCGGTGACAAAAGGCAACCGTCTCCTCCTAACCTTAAACCCGAACATGAGCGTGAGCACCGCCCGCCAAAACGAGTGCCGCCGCGATGGGGTCTGCTCTGGTGTGAGAGTGGTGGCCAGATGCTTCTGCTGCGTGCTGCCATGTCCTCCTCTTCTCTCCTTCACCCGACGGTGCCGTAGGTCGTCTGTTCCATTTCCGAAACTAGTGCCGCCTCCGCAAGGCAGGGCAACGACGAGAAATAGGTTTTGTTGTCATCCTCCTTGTCTATCTCTTAGACGTCCAGCAGCCTCGACCTCTCTTCCTTCACGCCGCCCTATAGCATGACCTCCTCGCCACCTCTGATCTCCAGGTTGCTGATGTTGCAACTCCTCCTCGTGGAGCCTGCCGGCTGAGTTCTCAAGCGCCGTTGTGGCTTGAGCAAGGACCAACGACGACACCTTTCTCTTCTGCTACCCAGGTCCCATGCAAAACAGAGGCCCCCTCACATCGTTCTCTGCTCAACGACGTCGATGCCATGTGTGTCAGTTCTCACACCGATCGTCGGTCTTCTCTTCAACAGAAATCCATCACCGTGAGGGACTGCAAACCCGCATACATAGGAGCTCTACATTCGGTGGCATAGATCTCTCCCTATACTACAACCACTCTCACCCTTCCTCCATTTTCCTCTCTTGCTCTCCTTCTAACTCCGATCACCACTTCTCTCTGTTACAGCCGACGAAGAGGACACGATGGAGAGGTGGTTCACTCTCTTTAATTTATTCACTTAAACCGCCTAGTCCAACACCAACTCCACTAACTCAGCCGTTTGTGTACAAAAGCAAAGTAGTGGGCATGAGGTTAGTTGCTTCGAATTATTCAACTTTCTCACAAGAGTGCATGTGAGAAGAAAACCAGACAAAAAGGGAGTACGTTGCTTTTATATAGTCTATATGAGTGGTTTGTTTGTATCTCTTTTTCTTTATAAAAACATCTATTGTCACACCAATAAGGTTCATATTTTATCAAAGCACTTGGACTCTTCAAATAGCTTGTATACATGAATCCAATTATCTCATTACGTATCTATGGATCCAAAAGTCCACTCCATCACATCCTACACACCTTAAAAGATATTTCATCCTCAAAATTAAGCCAGAAATCCACTTTATCACATCATATACATCTTAAAAGAAATTTTTTCCTCAAAATTAAGATATCTTCTCACACAAGGAACTTCATCCATCTCTATGGAACCACTCTAGGTGCAACGTATCCAAACACAGAGCTCCAAAACTATATCTATGCTACCAGGATGTTTTACAACATCTAGGGTTAAACATCATTTCATAGAAAGCTCAACAAGAGTTTAGGAGATTAGGTTATGTCATAACATATCTCATTGTTAGGATTTCATACTAATCTTAACCCATGCATTTTAGGATGGAGTTAACTATAAATAACCTGTGCTATCCATCTAGATTATATCAAGGTGTCATCAACATTTTATTGAGATCAAAGTTAGAACATGTTCAACATTAGCATATGCCTTTTAGGAGGGAGTTAACTAAAGTTAACCCATTTTATCCATCTGAATCATATTGAGGTGTCACCATCATTATGTTGTGCTAAATTTCAAACTATATTTTATCATTATTAAGCACTAAGATTAACACTTCGTGTAACATATTTCATTCATATGGTCTTATTTCATTGTTCATAATAAATTGCAACAGTTACTAGTGATTTCATCACAAGATTAACCAACCATATCACTTTAGCATCATTATTCATGTGTATGGTTAACTATTTATGCATTCATATTTATTAAAGCATCTCAAAGTTTCCATCATGCCATATATCACATCTTAATATTAGATTGCATCCTTACAATTATTCTATCATGGCTGTGCTAAACAAACTTATGTGAGTGGCTCGTGAAACATACATCAAAACATTATATAGCCCCAAATGAGGTTCTTCTAACCCATACTGTGAGGGAAGTGTCGTGCCGAGTCTCTCTCTGAGCTAACTTAACTCTATGAGTATCTCATATGCACATGCTTTATTCTCCCTCCTTAGTTTAGGGTTTTTGGGTCTACTTCATTGGCACTAGCAAAAGCCTTACAAGATCTAGCCACATAAGCACAAACCAACACATGCTACAACATACTCTTCATACATCTCTACCCATGAAACATCTTTACCCAAAACTCTCATATATACACCACTAGATTCTTATGTGGGAAACCACCAACCTGAGCATGAGGCTTCAGAGAAACTAACATAGCTACCTCCTCTAGGGTCTTGGGACTCTCTCTCCCTCACCCAGATGGTAGGCACTCATATTTCCTTATTCACATATGCATACATAACCATCCTCTCTCTGACTCTAGGGTTTGGCACTCCCAAAGACATCTAGGGTTCAACAAACTATAGGAATCATGCATAGAGTGACTCAACTCAATCACTCAGGAGTAGTCTTATTTAGGACATATCATATCACATATCTCAGAATTCTCCTATCTTGGAGTCTAGGTTCTCTGACCTTCTCCCTGTGGGTCTCTCTCTCTCTTGAGCTAACCCCAAAACTTGTCCTAACACTAGAGGTCCTCCTTTGTAAAAGAGCTTGAGGCTCATGCTGACTCACAACTTATCTTAACTTATCATAACTTATCACATAAAAGAACTCATACTTGCATAATCAAAACTTATCTCAAATCCTCAAACTGAACTTAAGTCCTCAAAGACATACATATATCATCATAAACCATCTATATAAGACTTACACCATATGATCAAAACTTATTTCATCTATTTCATCTATGATATATTCCAACAAGGCTCTAGACATCTAATCTAGAACTACTCTCTCTTCTAGACTGATGCCATTCACTTTCACTTAGGTTACATGAACACCTCCTACTCGTACTTGTGTGGGGACACATTTTTGCAATACATATACATATTAAAATATTATATAGTTTTTCTCCGATAAAACAAGCGTCAGAGAAAACTATCGACGTTTGATTTGTTTGGAATCAAAAACCAAAACCAGAAACGAGTGTCCCACACATAGTAGAGAGTCCAGTGTCATGAAAACTAGTGAAAAGGGTGAGAACAAGAGTAGACTAGTGTAGCTACTCTAGACAACGTGCACAATATGTCTAGGGTTTCTCTTCCCTTGATGCACATCATTTCCAAATAGTACAACGTCCCATACTGTTGTACTATAAGGAAATAACGACATCTAAGAACTTGCTACTCAACAAGCACCAGTCTAGACCTAGTTCTCGGACATCTAGGTGCTAACCTAGAGGCTATGTCAGATCTAGTCTCTAAAAGACAACTAATCTAACCCTAAAATATTATTAAGGTTCAAGGTTCTTTAGCTTTGAGTTGCATGATGAGCAAATGTCAGGCTTTGCTATTGTTCATGATCTGATACCACCTGTGACGTCCTCAGATTTTCTAAAACTTAATCTGGTGTGTGACGTCCAAATTGAAACCCTCATCTCAGTGACAATCCCAATTTAAACATCCCACACTAGGCTAAGAAGAAGAAAATCAAGGGAGTCAGAAGGAAACACTCAGTAGCACATGCACATGAACAATAATAAAACCATATACACATGTTCACCATTCAACATATAATTACAACATGAATTATTACAACATTTGATATTACATATTGAACAACAACTTATACATATACATGTACTACATCTAAACTACAAGATCTTAAGCCAACAGGTCCACCTATACATCAGCTCACCACACAACTCTCAACTATCATGGATCTTCAAGAGCATCACCACAACCTAAACAAAAGATTACATGCGGTACACGTCAGCACAATATTCAAGAATATTGTACTGAGTACGCCTACGTGTCTTTTTATATACCTCTCATCATATCTTGGCAATAAGATAAAACTAATATACTTGGGAGTACAAAAGAATATAAGAAAAGTGTATACTTTCACAAAGATATTCATTAACAAAAGAGAACACATATTTTAAGCACATTTTCCATTATATATCCATGCATTTGCCACCAGAGGGAATAATGCATCATCTCTACTACCAATGAGAATGAAATGTAAGGCCTTATGATCTACTACCAAAGAGTTAGATCATTGTACAATGTGATCTGCTACCAAAGAGAATGATCACTTTCCAGCACTATGCTACCAAAGAGAATTAGTGCTTTCATATAATGGAATAGATATATTATGTTTGATGTGTTCATAGCAATAAGTATGGAGAATCAAGCTACATAACATACAAGAACAATCATTTCAATCAATACCATATGCCAAGTATTTTACTACTCGTATAACACAAGCATATTGTATAATAAGCCAAGTAAGAGGTAATGGCATACCTTCCAAAGAGATAGATCATACTAAACACATATCACTGATGTCAACTATAAGCTTGGTCAAACCTGATCAAAACAAGACCATATACTATCATAACGTTCTCATCTTATTATATCTCATCTTAACCCTAATTATGTCCATTAGGGTTTCTCTTAGTTCATTAGGATATGTGTATCATTACTTGTATTCTTATCTTACGATTATCTCACTGATGTCATTTTCCAGATTACATCTCATTATCAAAGCTCATTATCTGAACATTAGGTTCAACATCCTTTTTATGCACATATTAACCTTAGGTTACATCATTAACCTAGATTAGGATTTCATAACATGTATCAAGGTTCATCTTTATGTAATAAGCATTTCATGCATATAACTGATCTCATATTTTTATATTATCTTCCAATTACAGATATGAGGGTTTTCTATAAATATCATCATTTATTGAGCATACATGTATTTATTACATTATCTTTGGTGTTGTTACCCTAATTAGCCATATTAATCAAATTATATGCTTTTGTGCATTAACATGAACATATCTGAGATCATATGCATTCTATATATAATTATGGACTTACTGATATTTTCCAATGATTTTATGTCATCATTTTCTATTTATTATCCATTAAACGAGCATTTCACAACTTATATGATATAACTGAGATTAGTGCATAAAATAACAGATATTATGCTTCCACTGCATTCTACACATTTTTTTGAGAATTTTGGTATATTGTTTGTATTTTTCTGACAACGGAGCTAATTACTAGGAATTATTGAAGATAACATATTTTCAGAGATAAATACCTCTTTAGGCCAATAGCGTGTCGCCACATGGCCATGTTGGGCGCGGCTCAAGACTTGGGGGTAGGAGGGCTGGCCGATTCTCTCTAGTTCGGCTTCTGGACCTGGTCCGACTCCCTCTCTCTCTCACACAAGTCATCTTCTTTCCCCCGACGCCCACTCCGTCTGCCCACAGCGCATGCAAGGGCCGCCGCCTCGGAAGGGGTTGCTTCAGTGATGGATCTGTTGCCTCCAAGTCTTCTCCTCCGCTCAGACGTCCTTGTGCGACCCTGATCTTATGCACTAGAGGCGCCGTCGCCCAGCCTAGCTCCGGTGACAAAAGGCAACCGTCTCCTCCTAACCTTAAACCCGAACCTGAGCGTGAGCACCGCCGCCCACCAAAACAAGCGCCGCCGCGATGGGGTCTGCTCCAGCATGAGAGCGGTGGCCAGATGCTTCTGCTGTGTGTTGTCGTGTCCTCCCCTTCTCTCCTTCGCCCGACGGTGCCACAGGTCATCTGTTCCGTTTCTGAAACCAGTGCCGCCTCTGCAAGGCTGGGCAACGGCGAGAAATTGGTTTTGTTGTCATCCTCCTTGTCTATCTCTTAGACGTCCAACAGCCTCAACCTCTCTTCCTTCACGCCGCCCTATAGCATGACCTCCTCGCCGCCTCCGATCTCCAGGTTGCTGCTGTTGCAGCTCCTCCTCGCGGAGCCTGCCGACTGAGTTCTCAAGCGCCGTTGTGGCTTGAGCAAGGACCAATGATGACACCTTCCTCTTCTTCTACCCAGGTCCCATGCAAAACAGAGGCCCCCTCATATCGTTCTCTGCTCAACGATGTTGATGCCATGTGCGTCAGTTCTCACACCAATCGTTGGTCTTCTCTTCAATAAAACTCCATCACCGTGAGGGAGTGCAAACCCGCATACGTAGGAGCTCTACGTTCGGTGGCATAGATCTCTCCCTATACTACAACCACTCTCACCCTTCCTCCATTTTCCTCTCTTGCTCTCCTTCTAACTCCGATCACCACTTCTCTCTGTTACAGCTGACGAAGAGGACACGATGGAGAGGTGGTTCACTCTCTTTAATTTATTCACTTAAACTGCCTAGTCCAACACCAACTCCACTAACTCAGCCGTTTGTGTACAAAAGCAAAGTAGTGGGCATGAGGTTAGTTGCTTCGAATTATTCAACTTTCTCACAAGAGTGCATGTGAGAAGAAAACCAGAAAAAAGGGAGTACGTTGCTTTTATATAGTCTATATGAGTGGTTTTTTTGTATCTCTTTTTATTTATAAAAACATCTATTGTCACACCAATAAGGTTCATATTTTATCAAATCACTTGGACTCTTCAAACAGCTTGTATACATGAATCTAATTATCTCATTACGTATCTATGGATCCAAAAGTCCACTCCATCACATCCTACACACCTTAAAAGATATTTCGTCCTCAAAATTAAGCCAGAAATCCAATTTATCACACCTTGTTAGCTGGACTTTTAGCAGATATGCAAGTCAAGCCTATGCTGAGATAGAAGATCAAAGATGCAAAGTAAATAGATGATACAATACAATTGATCAGATCAGAGTTTGGTAGCGAAAAGCGTGATGGGTTCCATGAGTCCGAGAATGGACTAGTTTGCTATCGTGATAGGATGGTGGTCCCTGATGCTGACGATCTGAGGAAGCTAGTGCTCGAGGAAGCACACACATCGATGTATGCTATGCATCCAAGAGTCACCAAGATGTATCATAATCTGAAGGACTTGTATTGGTGGCCCAGTTTGAAGAAAGATGTATCCGAGTTTATGGCTAAGTGTGCGGTATGTCAGCAAGTCAAGGCTAAGCATCAGAAGCCAGCAGGTATGTTGCAACCCCTG
The DNA here is from genome assembly GCA_963693085.1 of Alisma plantago-aquatica. Classification (NCBI taxonomy): domain Eukaryota; kingdom Viridiplantae; phylum Streptophyta; class Magnoliopsida; order Alismatales; family Alismataceae; genus Alisma; species Alisma plantago-aquatica. The sequence goes on from OY856414.1 coordinate 484,165,798, forward strand.
CCGATACCGCAATGGAAATGGGATCATATAACCATGGATTTTTTTGTTGGTGTGCCCAGGACAACTAGGCATCATGATTCCATTTTGGTAATAGTGGACAGATTGACGAAGTCTGCCCATTTCATACCTGTCAAGACAATGTATACAGTAGAGAAGCTTGCTCGAGTATACGTAGATGAGATAGTACGTTTGCATGGTGTGCCAGCGACGATAGTTTCCAACAGAGGTCCTCAGTTCACGAGTCGTTTCTGGGAATAGTTGCATAAAGCGTTGGGAACGCAGTTGAGGTTCAGTACCGCTTTTCACCCACAGATAAATGGACAGTGTGAGAGGACTATTTGTTGGTATGTATGCCCTGAGAGCCAATCATGGGATGATTGGTGGGATACATTAAGATTGATTTGATAAACATCAAAGGCAAGCTTCCAATTCTTTCTGGTTCAGTCATATGAGATAGTGATAGAACAGATTGAAAGTCTAGAGAATGACAATACTCGATGATGTATGCCTTCAGGTTGAGGACCTGAACGATGAGATCATACGGATGCTAAGAGTTTTTACATTCTTGTTATGTCCCTAGTTGGATGTCATTGTGGAAGGTAGATAGACAACAATGACACACAAGACTAGATTGTGGTGTTGGTTGATGACAAAATCTCATTAGTCATGATATAGAGATATCAAACCAAACACATAGGTACTTGTTAGAGAACAAGTATACCGGACAGACCCACCGTGAGTTTGACACATGGAACCATGAGATGGTAGTCACAGTCAGTACTCACAGTGATGGTGGTGAGTGTGATTCTTAGACCTGAAATCACTACACTCAACACATGTCGTTGGGCACACTTTGACATCATCAAACGCAATCCTGAAACATGGGTTGTTATAAAGGTGATTATTGGGTGGCTTTGACACATGGGGTTTTTGAGGGGTGAGTGATAGATATGGGATTTGTCCCTCCTGAGGGAGTTTGATATCCAAGGCCACTTGATGAGTAGGATTGAGATAGGTGTGCACATGCATGTGTGAGTATGTGATATTGATGTCATATATATCTCCTTCAATCTACTCCGAGATCAAGAAAGTGAATGAACATTGACATGATGACTGTTCCATGCCTCGAGTTCATTCGGGATATCAGTGACAAAGGAATTATACATTCACTATAACACCATTCACAGATTGTAGGATGAAAGTTGTTCTCCAACTTTCTACTTTCACTTGGGTAGCAATGATGTGTGACTAGGCACCGCTCTTTCCTTGTGAAGTCATAAGTGTTATGTACTTTCACTACCAACGTGAAATGGACCTGCAGGGTCACACACATAGGATTTAACCTGGAAGAGGAGTTTTGTCCACAAAGCATTGTTTAGATTGATTACTAAAGGAGTTTAGTAGTTCAATTAAACACTCAATCAGTCGATGGCTCAATATCATATGGTTCAAGGTGTTGGACGCATTGATTGGAGTATCAGATTGATTGAAATCGCAATTGACTGATCGGCTCATGACTAGGTTGAAATGACCGGTTCAAGGGTTGAACCGATCGGCTCAACTGGTGCAACCGACCTGTTGGGAAAGTCATGTCGGAAAGAATTTTCCTTTGGTTTCAAATTGCCCAATACGATTGGGAATAATATTGGTATTCGATACCAATTGGGAAAGAAACAAGGAAAGTCTTTTTGAGCCGGATTAGGACCATGAACCGATCGGTTCAGGGCACCAACCGATCGGTTGGAGTGCCCCAAACGATCAGCTCAGGTCCAACCGATCGGCTCAATTACCGAACTGATCGGTTCAGATGTGAATCGATCATTTCAGGTTGCGAACCGGTTGCTTTTTGTGGAAAATCTCGAACCCTTCTACTCCTGCTTTAGTCCCATATTGTCGGGGAGAGAGAACCCTGTCCCATGACTCGCCTATATATAGGGGTATTGGGGGCTTCTTAAAGAACAACTCAGTGCAACCAGTTTCTATGCAAAGTTGTCGTTCTCTCTGGTTTTGGTAACCGAGAGAGAGCCCGAGCAAGTGCTTCCCGCAAAAGGGAGGTGCATCAAGGGAAGGACAACTGCAGTTGCAACTGGAGGCAGGAGAGTGTGTTGGCGACTAGTACGTCAATAGGAGGGTGCGACTCCTTCCACTTCCTTGTGGGACAAGGAGAGTGGAGTTCCAGGTGGTCCGTTTGGACTACTACAGAGGCGGGAGGACACTGCCGCTCAGGAGGACAACTGTCATCCGGTAGGAGGAGGATTCGTCAGTCCCGGTGCGACTAGGAGCTGCACAGACACCGTCCAAGACTGGAGGTGAAGACCGCGCAAGGCGCGCGATATTGTCGCCGAGCAATCCTCGGGACAAGGTATGATTCCACAAACCATCCTTTCCTATTATATAGACGTTGACGTGTTTCCTCGGTATGGGTTGGGGGAGATTTTTTTTTATTTCTAGTGCCTTCTCTGTCTCCCCTAAAACCCAACAGTGGTATCAGAGCCACGTCAACTGCTCTATATTTTAGGAATATCGATATGATTGATTTTGGTTTGTCGCCTTTATTTATTGCATACGATGCGAATAATATCGGATTTATGCATGTCCAATCCTAAATCCACAAATCCCAATTTGCATATATGATATGTATTATTAATGCACTCGATACGTGTCGCCCTTAAATGAGTTTTGTGGTGGATGTGTGTAGCATGATTATGGCCTATAAACCTCTATCTGTGTGTGGTTGTTTGTGGTTGCTTGCATCTCGGTCTATGCACCGATCCTCCCTCTCTTATTCCTAATGTAACTCGAAATAATTTGAGATTCTTTCCTACCTTTCTCCCCCCGAATGTAACTCGGGGTTTCCCTTTTTTAAAGCAATGTAATAAATAGGATAGATTTTTATTTCCTGTTATGTCGAAGACCGGTGGACATCAAGACGACAGCTGAAACGATCGGTTCAAGGCGTGAACCGATCGGTTGATGTTCCAGACGGTCGGTTCAAGGAGTGAACCGATCGGTTGATGACTGGTTCGAGGAGCGAGACGAGCGGGTGGCGGACATGACGAGATGCACGACGACCAGGCGAACCGATCGGTTGGAGGAGCCAACCGATCAGCTGGTGGAACCCAGACGACTGGCTGGAGAGTACATATCATTCATGTGATGAGTTGATCAACTCAGATGACAAGGCACAGATGTTCATCTTGTACAGGTTGCATGTGATGTTGACCTAGATGACTGTGATTCCTCTTGGCTCGAGGAATCACATTAGGATGGCCATAATCATCACTTTTTATTGTTTGTGCATGTTTTCTGTGGGATATAGCATGTATATGATACGTACTATGTATTGTGGTGATTGGATATGTATATAAAAACCAAATCCCTCATTAAAATATTAAGTCTTATATGCCTTCCATTAGCAGCACACATGAAAATATCGATCGACCAAGCGTAGGTTAAGCCAAAGCGTGGTGCGCCATCTATCTTGTGGAAGTGTGAAGGGTAGACATGTAGGTTCTGCCAAAGCAGGGTGCATGTCTACCGTGTCGACTTTTGGGTTAGACTTAACTGGTGATTCTTAGAGCGTCTAAGCCCAGAGGCAAGGAATGTTCATGGCAAGGTGTTGTGAATGTTCATTCAACAAGAATTGCATATGATGCAATTGGCAAGAGTTGCCTACCTGAGAGATCTAAGTTGTGGGGGATCAGCCAAAGCTGACTCATGACTTTGAGGATTTCAGGATCTTGCCCACTAGATGGTTGTACGCTGCAATCTTCCGAATTGATGGTGAGGGCTATCAATTTGAAGTAAAATAGTGGGAGTGATAATTAATTAAAGGCCTAATTTTATCGTCAACTTTTCAAATCAATCAAACAAGTCAAAAGATTTTTGGACTAAAATTGCATATTTCCTTTTGTAGTTCAAATGGCAACAAACAACAACAACTTTTCTTTGCGATCGGTCCTTGACAAGGACAAACTAAATGGGACGAACTTCCACGACTGGTATCAGACATTGAGAATTGTTCTCACTCAAGAGCGAAAGCTCTATGTCCTGGATACTCCAATTCCAGAGGAACCCGCTCCTAATGCACCAAGGACATAAAGGGATGCTTACAAGAAGCATGTTGATGATGCTATTGATGCTAAGTGCTTGATGTTATGTTCAATGAACCATGAGTTGCAGAGACAACATGAGAACATAGGTGTCATAGATATGATTCAGCATCTCAGGAACATGTATGAAGATCAGGCATGGCAAGAGAGATACAATGTTTCTAGGGCGTTGTTCAAGTGCGTCATGACAGAAGGAGATCTAGTTGGTCCTCACACACTCAAGATGATTGGGTATGTGGAGAACCTGCAAAGACTGGGATTTCCACTGAGCCAAGAGTTGGCTACTGACATGATACTTCAATCGTTGCCAGAATCTTACAGTCAATTTGTGATGAACTACAACATGAACAACTTTGATAGGCCACTGTCAGAGTTGTTGGGCATGTTGAGGACAGCCGAGATACAGATGAAGAAGGACAAGCCCAAGTCTGTGATGGTGATCACGGGCAAGAAAGGCAAGTCCAAGCACAAGGGCAAGGGTAAAGCTAAGAAAGGTTCTGATGCTAGCCAGGAGCCCAAGACGACTTCAGCTCTCAAGGCCAAGGGAGGCGTGACCAAGAAAGGAAATTGCCACTATTGTCAAAAACCAGGACATTGGAAAAGGAATTGTCCTCTCTATCTGGAAGAACAAAAGAATAAGGAGGCGACTGAAGCCTCTACTTAAAGGTGTCGTGAAAGTAAACTTGTAACACTTTTTGAGGTATATGATACCAAGATGTAAAGTGTAAAACACTCATAATTGTGGCAAGTGTTGCCGCCATAGATAAAGTACTTTAGTTTATTTTCAGCCTACAAGGCATGTAATACAGTTATGAACTGCTATTTCATATATTGCCAATAGATAGAAACACTTTATTATTGCATATTGTATGATAATGATGGCAATTAATAAAGTTGATGTTTCAATCTTAAAGATATGATCTTTGTGGCAATGCCTTGTTTATCTTGTGATACATGGTATGCATAAGATAAAAAGATACCTAAAAGTTATAGATAACTCAAACAATCAAATTAGCATCAATAATGAGAAATTCATTTCTAGTTTCCATATGATGGATAAATCTAGACTCTTTTGGTTAGAGAACCAGTAAGAGACATGAATATCTTGGACATGATTAATGAATCTTCACTAATGGTAATGGGAGAATGATTGTCCTATTAGGTATAATACATGTGATGTATTTACATACCTATTGGAACAAATGCTAATACTTCAAATGGTGTTTAGAGAAATACCAATATGAAAATGTTGAAGTGTTCAAGATTATCATAGATGAAGTACAAATTTGGTAAAGTGTTAATTCTTGATGAGATCAATGAATGAAATACTTGGACCAAATGTTTGAGATCCTTTTGAGTGATTATGATAGTGTATCATAGTGAACTCATGATTAAGGCATGGTGATGTCTAAATCAAGAAGGAATCATACTCTACGGAGTTAGAGAATGATTATCAAATAATTGAATTCTTCTTAATAAAAGAATACCCCACACTAATAAAGGAAATTAAGAATCACAAGGGTTGTGAGTTCTTATATCCTTAACAGATACACCTCAATTATCTATGTGATGATTTGTTCATGTGATGAGTCAACTATCTAGATGAATATGAGGAACCAAATTTTGAGTAATGATTTATGATCATTACATCCTAAATGATATCCATGTGAACCATAAGGTATGACCTTGATGGTAGCACCCATTGGATGAAATCCATAAGTGCAAATGAGTCTTAAGTGTTAAGACACATGGATAACATTTTGACAAGGATGATGCTTGTTGATTGCAACTCAATGACTAAGGCATTTGGCATATGGATACTAAAACCGCATTCCTATGTGGAATAAAACAAGGATGTGTACGTGACACAACCTATAAGGTTTATGAATCCACTAATGCAAATGAAGTCTATAAGTTACAATGGACTAATCAATGTAATTGATTGAGTACAAGCAACTTAGAATTGGATCTTTACTTTGATGATATAGTCAAAGGGTTTGACTGATATATCAAAGATAAAAAAAGGATCTGTGATTTAGTGGGAGCGTATTCACATTCCACATGTTGATGTGAAATGGAAATGTTCTAAAATGGAAATCCAAAAGTGGAAATTATCTTTAAGGAAGAAAGAGATGTTTCCTATGTGATAGGAATAGAGATCTATTGAGATAGTTCTCGAAAATCTCTTGACCTGAAAAGAGAAAGCATACATTGGCAATCTGTACTGAAGGGTTCAGTATGCATAGATTCCATGGGAGAAAACTTGTCCATGTTACATGGAGTTAGTATCCCAAGGCCAAGTGTCCAATTCTTATGAAGAACATGAACACTAAGAATAGATATGATCTATCATGTATGTAATCATCCTATTATCTTGCATGTATGACATAGCAAGAATAAAATGCAATCATCATTTTGTATGTATGGCATAACAATATGATGTACTCATCCTGATAACTCGTATGTGGGACATGACGAGTGGATGTCTGTCTACTTCCAATAAGGGTTACTGAAATACCATGAGAACTTGATATGTACTTGTGAAGTACTGGTTCCATGGAGATAAGGAAGAGTTTGATGTAAAAAGTTTCATTGATGCGAATTTCCAAAAAGACAGAAAATTAATTGCAAAATATACATAGGATGTATAAAAGTGAAAGTTTGTTGATAATTGGAAGTGTTCCAATAAAACCATTTAAAAGGAAATGTCGAGTATCTATGTGTTAGAGAACAACATTGGATATTATATGGATCTGGAAGTTCATGAGATGAACTTATAGATATTCCGCTCATTGATGACAAGTCTGGAATCCTTGATCATGCAATGTGGCTAAAGGTTAGCAAAGGAATACTAGATCGCATATTACGTCAACTCCATCTCATACGTATGATGTACAACGAAGAGATGAGAGACATGCAATAAAAACTGACTTTGGCAAGGTGTTGCCATTACTCACTATGTTGGCACTAGAGCACAGTAACATGTGGGACATGTTTGAAGATCATTGTGAATATGATTCAAGGGTGATTGGCTCGCAGTGAAAGTAGGAGTCTGTTGGTATGTATGCCCTGAGAGACAATCATGGGATGATTGTTGGGATATATTAAGATTTATTTGATAAACATCAAATGAAAGCTTCCAATTCTTTCTGGTTCAGTCATATGAGATAGTGATAGAACAGATTGAAAGTCTAGAGAATGATAGTACTCAATGACGTATGCCTTCAGGTTGAGGACCTGAACGATGAGATCATACAGATGCTAAGAGTTTGTACATTCTTGTTATGTCCCTAGTCGGATGTCATTGTGGAAGGTAGATAGACAACAATGACACACAAGACTAGATTGTGGTGTTGGTTGATGACAAAATCTCATTAGTCATGATATAGAGATATCAAACCAAACACATAGGTACTTGTTAGAGAACAAGTATATCAGACAGACCCACCGTGAGTTTGACACATGGAACCATGAGATGGTAGTCACAGTCAATACTCACAGTGATGGTGGTGAGTGTGATTCTTAGACCTGAAATCACTACACTCAACCCATGTCATTGGGCACACGTTGACATCATCAAACACAATCCTAAAACATGGGTTGTTATAAAGGTGATGATTGGGTGGCTTTGACACATGGGGCTTTTGAGGGGTGAGTGATAGATATGGGATTTGTCCCTCCTGAGGGAGTTTGATATCTAAGGCCACTTGATGAGTAGGATTGAGATAGGTGTGCACATGCATGTGTGAGTATGTTATATTGATGTCATATATATCTCCTTCAATCTACTCTGAGATCAAGAAAGTGAATGAACATTGATAGGATGATTGTTCCATGCCTCGAGTTCATTCAGGATATCAGTGACAGAGGAATTATATATTCACTGTAACACCATTCACAGATTGTAGGATGAAAGTTGTTCTCCAACTTTCTACTTTCACTTGGGTAGCAATGATGTGTGACTAGGCACCGCTCTTTGCTTGTCAAGTCATAAGTGTTATGGACTTTCACTGCCAACGTGAAATGGACCTGCAGGGTCACACACATAGGATTTAACCTGGAAGAGGAGTTTTATCCACAAAGCATTGTTTAGATTGATTACTAAAGGAGTTTAGTCGTTCAATTAAACACTCAATCAGTCGATTGCTCAATATCATATGGTTCAAGGTGTTGGATGCATTGATTGGAGTATCAGATTGATTGAAATCGCAATTGACTGATTTTGCCCAACCTGTGCTCCCAACCGATCGGCTCAAGTGTTGAACCGGTCGGTTGAGGTGCTGAACCAGTCGGTTGGAGTGTCCAACCGATCAGCTCATGACCAGGTTGAAATGACTGGTTCAAGGGTTGAACCGATCGGCTCAACTGGTGCAACTGACCTGTTGGAAAAGTCATGTCGGCAAGAATTTTCCTTTGGTTTCAAATTGCCCAATACGATTGGGAATAATATTGGTATTCGATACCAATTGGGAAAGAAATAAGGAAAGTCTTTTTGAGCCGGATTAGGACCATGAACTGATCGGTTCAGGGCACCAACTGATCGGTTGGCGTGCCCCAAACGGTCGGCTCAGGTCCAACCGATCGGCTCAATTACCAAACCGATCGGTTCAGCTGTGAACCGATCATTTCAGGTTGCGAACCGGTTGCTTTTTGTGGAAAATCTCGAACCCTTCTACTCCTGCTTTAGTCCCATATTTTCAGGGACAGAGAACCCTGTCCCATGACCCGCCTATATATATATAGGGGTATTGGGGGCTTCTCAAAGGACAACTCAGTGCAACCAGTTTCTCTACAAAGTTGTCATTCTCTCTGGTTTTGTTAACCGAGAGAGAGCCCGAGCAAGTGCTTCCCGCAAAAGGGAGGTGCAACAAGGGAAGGACAAATCCAGTTGCAACTAGAGGCAGGAGAGTGTGTTGGTGACTAGTATGTCAACAGGAGGGTGCGACTCCTTCCCCTTCCTTGTGGGACAAGGAGAGTGGAGTTCTAGGTGGTCCGTGTGGACTACTACAGAGGTGGGAGGACACTGCCACTCAGGAGGACAACTGTCATCCGACAGTCCGGTAGGAGGAGGAGTCGTCAGTCCCGGTGCGTCCAGGAGCTGCACAGACACTGTCCAAGACCGGAGGTGAAGACCACGCAAGGCGTGAGGTATTGTCGCCGAGCAAGCCTCGGGGCAAGGTATGATTCCACAAACTATCCTTTCCTATTATATAGACGTTGACGCGTTTCCTCGGTATGGGTTGGGGGAAATTTTTTTTTTGTTTCCGCTGCCTTCTCTGTCTCCCCTAAAACCCAACACTATTTAGACTTTGGAAGATCTCCTTCGAGCTTGTGTTTTGCAGTTCCTAGGCATTTGAGACATACATCTCAGTTTGATAGAGTTCGCCTACAACAATAGTTATCAGTGGAACATCGACATGGCTCCTTATGAGGCTGTAACATCCCAATTTTCATATCACATGAGAGGAAGCATTTTTTTTTGGGGAGTGTCACAAACATGATAACCATCACAATAAAAGTAAATGAAACACTTTGCAAAACTATAAACTGATTCATACATAGCTTTTTGTCAACATACAACTACATCATGTTTATGCATGAGTTCATAATAAAAAGATGTAGATACTCAGGATCATCTCGGTAGATGGCACCCCACTAGGCAAGCTTGAAAGTCTCTTAAGCCTTTGCTGGTCCTTTGTTCTTCAATCGCTTCAAACCTGCGGACATCGCGTCCCCAGCCATGCATTGGGAAAACAGTCATTAGAGTAAGTGGCATGAGTATTCTAACATGTACATTACTGAAGAGCTAACAAGGTTACAAAATATTCTTGGACATTATACAATTGATAGTAAAAGCTGATTAAAATTTGAAAACATAATATCTCTTAACTTCTTTAACTCCTATCTTTCTACTCTATCTTTTCTGGAGACCTATACCATGGGTCTCATGACCTACACCAAAGTGTCTAGGTCATACTTATCTCATCTGAACTCCTCTCATCACACTCATGGATGAGATTACAGACATGTTCTAATCTAAAGTATCTTTTACTTACGATTTTTATCTGTTTGTGGCCACCATTATACAATAAGTCCTCCTGAATTGGCGTATCTACGCCCTGAATTGGTACCGAAGTACCCTGAAATGGCACTACATGCCCTGAATGACACCGAGGTGTCTCTGAATTGGCATGTCTACGCCCTGAATTGGTGCCGCAACACCTCTGAATTGGAGTAACACTCCTCTGAATTGGCAACAGATGCCTCTGAATCGTCCCGGGACTAACTGAATGAGGACTTATCATATAATGTCTTATGTGAAGGTTCTGACTTATTTATCTTAAGTCTAAACTTACTTAATTCTTAATCTGAACTGAAACTGAATACTGATAACTTTACTGAATACTGAATCTGAACTTATCTTATATTAAAACTGAACACTGAAAACTGAACTTATCTGAAACTGATTATTGAGTACTGAGCATGTACTGAATTCTAAATCTGAATCTAAATCTGAATCTTTTATTCTTGAGTGATAAACTGAATCTACAACTGAATGTGAATATGAATCTCAATTACTTCATAATTGAGATTTGGTCTAAAACCCTTATCATGTATCTTTTATTCAAAATCTGGCTACTCACACAGTGAGTAGTCTAAGACTGAATCTAAATCTCTTATTCTTGAGTTCTAAACTGAATCCATTATTGGATTTAATCATGTATCTCATTATCTAGGTAAACTTTATTCTAAAACTCTAATTTGTTAAGATTACTTCATTATACCAATTATATCACACATGAGTCTAATGTCTTATGAGACAAGACCTGAAATGAGTATAGAAATTCTAAATATACAAAATTAACTTAAGTAATGTGTATAGCTAAAGTATGATATCTGATTCTTGGCAAGATAACTCATTCTCTATTAAAACCTCATCAAAATCTGATCTTAATGGACTTAAGTCTTAAAATCATCACCATAGAATAGAAACCTTAGAAAATCTTAAGTTGCATCTTAATCATACTCAATTTAATCTCATTAAGTCTGATCTCAAAACATTTGTATGAACTTACATCTTAAACCTTAAGGTAGAATTGATATAGATTCTCATCGTGCAACTCAATCATGACTTAATATCTCATAATTTGATAATATCATCACAAACTCATGTTATAATATCTTTAATGCCACTAGTACATTTATCCTAGAAATTGGGCCATGGTCTACCATGTGAAACACCCATATTCTCACATAATACTTAACTTTTAAACATCAACCTTATTAAGGAATCTATTTCACTTCCTAATTTCTTAGATCGCTACATATATAAGAAACCTTGATGACATGTTCCTATTTGAAATCTCAATACATGGTTACATCTATATTTAAGAGATATGATAGAACTATATTTTCTTATCCTTCTTATGAATTTAACTTCATGATCTAGAATTATTCCATGACACATCACTACTTAAGGTATTGAGCATATGAATTTCTACAATCATAAGCACATAAAATATTTCTTACATATTTAACTCAGAATGTAGGACATGAAGGTCTTATCTAAGAAGCATGTAAATGTACTTGATTTGATAAACGTAAATAATCATGGGCATGAACCACTTACCATTATATTGAAGATGTTTTTGATGTAGCCTTGTTTCCTTGATTTACAATCATAAATACCTAGTCATCAACAAAATTGTATAAGTCCCTGTGTAATCTCCTCTCTTCGTTTCTAAATCTCAAACCCCATCATCCAAATCTCCTACAATGAATTAGGAATCATATTTAACTAAGACTGACTCTGATTTAAAGCATGTTTCATGTTTAAATATTGAATTAAACTTGATTCACACATTATACGACATACACATACTGATATATTCATTATACCAAAAATAGCATATACACTAATATATAAGTATATGCCTCATATACCAAGAGTAATCTCCATACATACTTACAAATACTACTCTTACTGACTCATTTATAAAAATTAGATGAAAATATAATTATAATAATTTTCCATACTAAATAGGCACATAAAATACATGTTGCCTCGCAAATACTCATGAATCATCTTACATAATGGCCACTAAGGCCAAAAACTAAATATGAATCCAATTATATATGAAACTCCATCAAAACTTTTAGAACAGTAATCATACAATGTAGTAAGATCAAGTATTAAAATATCATGTCATTTAAAAATCAAATCATGGGTGAAATACCCAAAATACCCTTATTTGGGTTTACATTAAAAATCTCATTAAAACTTCATATATGAAAGATCATGATCTGAAATAATGTTAAACATATCAAAATATACATTCCATAAAATTTATATGAATTTCTAAAGGTGTTTACTATTTTTAATTGACCAAACATCAAAATCATATAGTTTTGAATACACTATTTTTAATAAATAACAAATATCAAAATCATAATCTGGAAGTATTTGTATGTGATAGTACTTATCATGAGCTTTCTGTGCGTATCTTGTTTGTCCCAAACTGAGATCTGTAGCTCAAGATATGAATTTTTGAAAGTACCTCAGTTTGGATCAACCCCAGCCATTGATTTGGCATCAAAGGGCCATGCTCAGCGGCGCCCCTCCTTTCATTCTCCTCTCTGTGTCACAGATCCAACATGTGACCCGCTTCCTTCATTACCCGATAGCACATAGCGGCTCATCCCTTCTTGTGTGTGTGGAGTCATCACCCAGCCGTCGTGAGAAGGCACTCCGGCGACCCCAACCTCGAGGTGGAGGCCGACGTTCTACAAGGTGAGGAACCAACAGCTTCGTCCGGGATTCCTAGCCATGGGTGGCGGCTTCTTGGTGTGCAAGAATGGTGAGAGAGAGGATCCCTAACTCAGCCATGCTTTATTCTGCCGTCAGGCTTTCTTCTTGCCCTCTCTATTTCTCGCTCTCGGTTTCATGCGAAACCCTAAGATCGAACTTGTTAGCCCCTAGTAGACCGGAATCCGAGGCTTTTATAGCCTCCCATGGTCCCGATCATGAGCGAGGGCCCCCTTTTATGGGTGCTCTGTTCGCGCCCAGCAAACAGGGGTCACGGCCTCCAGTCCGTGCAGACTGGGGTCGCCCCCTTTTTAATTTTCTTTTTCTTCTTCTTTTTGATTAAACTCCACTTATAAGAAATATTTATATAGCCCACCGTATAGCTCAGTTTGACCTCAAATTTTGGGACAAATATTATAATACCATCGTATTTATATGAGCAAGATTTTAAGTAAAAACTAGCTGTACTAATACTCCAAACATGTCTTTTAAATATAAACATTATAATTACTAATTTAATTACCTAGACCACTATATACATCAAAATCATCTGAAATTCTCCCACCATCTGATATTCTAATTATTATTCTACTAAAAATATTTTGAGCATTCATTATGACCACGAAATACTCAATTCTCAATTTGCACTCCAAGGAACTATTTGTAGAATTTAATTGGTCCAATAGGGCTGGAATTGAGCTCTAGGGCACATGGCCCGTCCCTTACTATTTCAAAGGGTCTATGAGTTTGATTGTATTCCAAATCATGAAAATACGTCTTCAACCCATATAATTTCTTAATTGAAGCCCATGTATGACACATGTGATCAATATTTCTTAGTTACATAACAGGAAGACCTAAGCTAGGTCTAAGGCTCTCAAGTCATGAACTGGACTCATCATATTATATATTCGTCACCTTATTGTCCATAGGAATAATTCATTTATATTCATATACAACCGACTACAATCATACACATTAAAGTCATTATATGTGTATTGGTTGATCAGATGGCTTGGATTACACATTTTGTGAACTTAATTACATACCTGGCCATGGTCACAATCATTACATCCCTTGGCATGCCTTTACTAAAAACCCCACATTAAAGACTTACTTTAGCTATGAAATTGAGGATGTTACAATTCTACCCACCTTAAAATAAATTTCGTCCCCAAAATTTCTGTAGGCTACTACCCACCTTAGGGTTCTGCTTACCTCTTAATTTATTGATGATTAACATATTAAAGTACAGTTATGTTCAAGATTTTGCATGAAGAGAGATATTTAGTGTATTTCATAAAATATTTATGTGAGAATTATTTATTACCTTGGTCTACTTCTCAACTCATACTTAGGGTTTGTAAAACTAAACTTGGATTTATACTTAGGGCATCCATCTCAACTTTGTTATGACTTTCTAACATTAGTTGTACATGACTGTCAAATCTAAGGTCCTTCAGGTAACTCCTACATTCCAAGATATGTGGTGATCAGGCACATACCTAGAGATGTGGGATCCTAAGATGCTATCTCTCACTCACCCACTGATACATGTGTCCCATACTACATGGACTAGTAAGAAATGAGAGATGCATAAAAGGTCTACTTCTTAAGACATCCCTCTTCAATCCTCAATTGGCTGGCCATAACCATTGAGAATGAAGAGGTTATCTCATTAGCTAGGTTTAGGTTGCTACTTTAGATCTAAACTAGGTTGACTTTTGCCTCTAAGATATCTATCTATTCTGAGCTTAAGCCCCTTAATCACTCTAGGTCATGCTATTCTTCTTTTGGAATCTATCCCTAAACCTTGATCTTACCTCTCCACTCTAGGGTGACTATGAGAATCATGTTTGCCTAGTGGCCATTTACCAAATTTCTCTGATACCATATTGTAACATCCCGATTTTCATATCACATGAGCGGAAGCATTTTTTTTTGGGAGTGTCACAAACATGATAACCATCACAATAAAAGTAAATGAAACACTTTGCAAAACTATAAACTGATTCATACATAGCTTTTTGTCAACATACAACTACATCATGTTTATGCATAAGTTCTTAATAAAAAGATGTAGATACTTAGGATCATCTCAGTAGATGGCACCCCACTAGGAAAGCTTGAAAGTCTCTTAAGCCTTTGCTGGTCCTTTGTTCTTCAATCGCTTCAAACCTGCGGACATCGCGTCCCCAGCCATGCATTGGGAAAACAGTCGTTAGAGTAAGTGGCATGAGTATTCTAACATGTACATTACTGAAGAGCTAACAAGGTTACAAAATATTCATGGACATTATACAATTGATAGTAAAAGCTGATTAAAATCTGAAAACATAATATCTCTTGACTTCTTTAACTCTTATCTTTCTACTCTATCTTTTCTGGAGACCTATACCATGGGTCTCATGACCTACACCAAAGTGTCTAGGTCATACTTATCTCATCTGAACTCCTCTCATCACACTCATGGATGAGATTACAGACATGTTCTAATCTAAAGTATCTTTTACTTACGATTTTTATCTGTTTGTGGCCACCATTATACAATAAGTCCTCCTGAATTGGCGTATCTACGCCCTGAATTGGTACCGAAGTACCCTGAAATGGCACTACATGCCCTAAATGACACCGAGGTGTCTCTGATTTGGCGTGTCTACGCCCTGAATTGGTGCCGCAACACCTCTGAATTGGAGTAACGCTCCTCTGAATTGGCAACAGATGCCTCTGAATCGTCTCAGGACTAACTGAATGGGGACTTATCATATAATGTCTTATGTGAAGGTTCTGACTTATTTATCTTAAGTCTAAACTTACTTAATTCTTAATCTGAACTGAAACTGAATACTGATAGCTTTACTGAATACTGAATCTGAACTTATCTTATATTAAAACTGAACACTGAAAACTGAACTTATCTGAAACTGATTATTGAGTACTGAGCATGTACTGAATTCTAAATCTGAATCTAAATCTGAATCTTTTATTCTTGAGTGATAAACTGAATCTACAACTGAATGTGAATATGAATCTCAATTACTTCATAATTGAGATTTGGTCTAAAACCCTTATCATGTATCTTTTATTCAAAATCTGGCTACTCACAAAGTGAGTAGTCTAAGACTGAATCTAAATATCTTATTCTTGAGTTCTAAACTGAATCCATTATTGGATTTAATCATGTATCTCATTATCTAGGTAAACTTTATTCTAAAACTCTGATTTGTTAAGATTACTTCATTATACCAATTATATCACACATGAGTCTAATGTCTTATGAGACAAGACCTGAAATGAGTATAGAAATTCTAAATATACAAAAGTAACTTAAGTAATGTGTATAGCTAAAGTATGATATCTGATTCTTGGCAAGATAACTCATTCTCTGTTAAAACCTCATCAAAATCTGATCTTAATGGACTTAAGTCTTAAAATCATCACCATAGAATAGAAACCTTAGAAAATCTTAAGTTGCATCTTAATCATACTCAATTTAATATCATTAAGTCTGATCTCAAAACATTTGTATGAACTTACATCTTAAACCTTAAGGTAGAATTCATATAGATTCTCATCGTGCAACTCAATCATGACTTAATATCTCATAATTTGATAATATCATCAAAAACTCATGTTACAATATCTTTAATGCCACTAGTACATTTATCCTAGAAATTGGGCCATGGTCTACCATGTGAAACACCCATATTCCCACATAATACTTAACTTTTAAACATCAACCTTATTAAGGAATCTATTTCACTTCCTAATTTCTTAGATCGCTACATATATAAGAAACCTTGATGACATGTTCCTATTTGAAATCTCAATACATGGTTACATCTATATTTAAGAGATATGATAGAACTATATTTTCTTATCCTTCTTATGAATTTAACTTCATGATCTAGAATCATTCCATGACACATCACTACTTAAGGTATTGAGCATATGAATTTCTACAATCATAAGCACATAAAATATATCTTACATATTTAACTCAGAATGTAGGACATGAAGGTCTTATCTAAGAAGCATGTAAATGTACTTGATTTGATAAACGTAAATACTCATGGGCATGAACCACTTACCTTTATATTGAAGATGTTCTTGATGTATCCTTGTTTCCTTGATTTACAATCATAAATACCTAGTCATCAACAAAATTGTATAAGTCCCTGTGTAATCTCCTCTCTTCGTTTCTAAATCTCAAACCCCATCATCCAAATCTCCTACAATGAATTAGGAATCATATTTAACTAAGACTGACTCTGATTTAAAGCATGTTTCATGTTTAAATATTGAATTAAACTTGATTCACACATTATACGGCATACACATACTGATATATTCATTATACCAAAAATAGCATATACACTAATATATAAGTATATGCCTCATATACCAAGAGTAATCTCCATACATACTTACAAATACTACTCTTACTGACTCATTCATAAAAATCAGATGAAAATATAATTATAATAATTTTCCATACTAAATAGGCACATAAAATACATGTTGCCTCGCAAATACTCATGAATCATCTTACATAATGGCCACTAAGGCCAAAAACTAAATATGAATCCAATTATATATGAAACTCCATCAAAACTTTTAGAACAATAATCATACAATGTAGTAAGATCAGGTATTAAAATATCATGTCATTTAAAAATCAAATCATGGGTGAAATACCCAAAATACCCTTATTTGGGTTTACATTAAAAATCTCATTAAAACTTCATATATGAAAGATCATGATCTGAAGTAATGTTAAACATATCAAAATATACATTCCATAAAATTTATATTAATTTCTAAAGGTGTTTACTATTTTTAATTGACCAAACATCAAAATCATATAGTTTTGAATTCACTATTTTTAATAAATAACAAATATCAAAATCATAATCTGGAAGTATTTTTATGTGATATTACTTATCATGAGCTTTCTGTACGTATCTTTTTTGTCCCAAACCGAGATCTGTAGCTCAAGATATGAATTTTTGAAAGTACCTCAGTTTGGATCAACCCCAGCCATTGATTTGGCATCGAAGGGCCATGCTCAGCGGCGCCCCTCCTTTCATTCTCCTCTCTTGGTCACGGATCCAACCTGTGACCCTCTTCCTTCATCACCCGATAGCACATAGCGGCTCATCCCTTCTTGTGTTTGTGGAGTCGTCACCCAGCCGTTGTGAGAAGGCACTCCGGCGACCCCAACCTCGAGGTGGAGTCCGACGTTCTACAAGGTGAGGAACCAACAGCTTCGTCCGGGATTCCTAGCCATGGGCGGTGTCTTGGTGTGCAAGGATGGCGAGATAGAGGATCCCTAACTCAGCCATGCTTTATTCCGTCGTCAGGCTTTCTTCTCGCCCTCTCTATTTCTCGCTCTCGGTTTCATGCGAAACCCTAAGATCGAACTTGTTAGCCCCTAGTAGACCGGAATCCGAGGCTTTTATAGCCTCCCATGCTCACGATCATGAGCGAGGGCCCCCTTTTATGGGTGCTCTGTTCACGCCCAGCAAATAGGGGTCGCGGCCTCCAGTCCGTGCGGACTGGGGTCGCCCCCTTTTTTATTTTCTTTTTCTTCTTCTTTTTGATTAAACTCCACTTATAAGAAATATTTATATAGCCCACCGTATAGCTCAGTTTGACCTCAAATTTTGGGACAAATATTATAATACCATCATATTTGTATGAGCAAAATTTTAAATAAAAATTAGCTGTACTAATACTCCAAACATGTCTTTTAAATATAAACATTATAATTACTAATTTAATTACCTAGACCACTATATACATCAAAATCATCTGAAATTCTCCCACCATCTGATATTCTAATTATTATTCTACTAAAAATATTTTGAGCATTCATTATGACCACGAAATACTCAATTCTCAATTTGCACTCCAAGGACCTATTTGTAGAATTTAATTGGTCCAATAGGGCTGGAATTGAGCTCTAGGGCACATGGCCCGTCCCTTACTATTTCAAAGGGTCTATGAGTTTGATTGTATTCCAAATCATGAAAATACGTCTTCAACCCATATAATTTCTTAATTGAAGCCCATGTATGACACATGTGATCAATATTTCTTAGTTACATAACAGGAAGACCTAAGCTAGGTCTAAGGCTCTCAAGTCATGAACTGGACTCATCATATTATATATTCGTCACCTTATTGTCCATAGGAATAATTCATTTATATTCATATACAACCGACTACAATCATACACATTAAAGTCATTATGTGTGTATTGGTTGATCAGATGGCTTGGATTACACATTTTGTGAACTTAATTACATACCTGGCCATGGTCACAATCATTACATCCCTTGGCATGCCTTTGCTAAAAACCCCACATTAAAGACTTACTTTAGCTATGAAATTGAGGATGTTACAGAGGCCTTATATGGTAGGAAGTGTAGATCTCTGTTGTGTTGGTATGAGTCTGGTGAATATCAACTTTTGGGTCCTGAGTTAGTACAGTATACAACAGAGATGATCAAGGTGATACAACAATAGTTGAAAGCGGCACAGGACAGGAAGAAGTCTTATGCAGACAATCTCCGATGACCTTTGGAGTTCCAGGTGGGAGATAAAGTGTATCTTAAAGTCTCGTCGTGGAAATGTGTTCTGAGTTTTGGCCGGAAGGGTAAGCTAGCACCCAGATATATGGGGCCATACCCAGTCATAGAACGTATGGGCAAGGCAGCTTACGAGTTAGAGATGCCGCCAGAGTTGCATAGGTTACATCCAGTGTTCCATGTCAGTATGCTGAAGAAAAGTCATCTGGATACAGGAATAGTGATACAGCCAGTCAAAGTTGAGCTTGATGAAGATGTGACCTATGAGGAAGGTCCTGTGACGATCCTTGACAAGAGAGTTAAGAAGCTGAAGAGGAAGGACCTGGTACTTGTAAAGGTTCTTTGGAATCATCGTGGCATTGAGGAAGCCATGTGGGAGCTTGAGGAAGAGATGAGGAGGAATTATCCCTCGCTTTTCTCTTCGAATTTCGAGGACCAAATCCCCTTGTAGAGGGTTATAGCTTGTAAGGACCCTGACCTCCATTTAGGGCTTATCCTATTTGCTTTGCTTAACCCTGAGGTTTAGTTTCTTGCTAACCACCTTTAGTGGTGATTAGGGTTTGTTGGTGCTTTGTTGAGAGCTAGAGGTGCTACTTGCAATTTACCCAAGCCTAGGGTTGATGAGCAAGATTGTCACCTTGAGAGGTGTCCCTCTCTCTCCTTGCTTCATCTAGTGTTGAGAGGAAGGGTTGAGCTCGTTGCTTGAGTCCCTTTGGGCTTGGTTGAGCCTTGGTGGGCCTTGTTGTGCCTTGCCTTTGCCTTTTTGGACCTTGTGTTGGGCAAGTGAGCCTTGTGTCAGCCTAGGTGTGTCGGCCATGCTTGTGTCGGCCTGAGGTGTGTCGCCCATAAGGGTGTGTCAGGCATGGTATGGAGGTGTGTCACCCATGGACCTCTTTGACCCCTTTGACCTCGTTTGTATCACCACTAGTGGACACTTGGTGCTTGATGTTTGCATGTGGAAATAGCCTTGGACATGTGTTTAGGGCATGTTAGAGTGGTGGCTTTGCTCTTGGACAAGTGTCCCTAGGTGGGCGACACCTTGCCTTGTCTTACCTTGGTTTCTCCTCCATCCTCTCCTATATATGTGTTCCCTTCCTCTTGCTAAGGATCCCTTTAGTTCCTTAGTTTTCCCTCCCCCTTGGTGCACGATACCCTCTTCCTTTTCAAGCTTGTTGGCCGATCCTTATCTTGGAGTCTCCTTCTTCCTCTAGTGGTGGCCGAACCCTAGAGTGCCTTGCTCTTCTTCTTGTGGTGGAGCTTGGAGTTTGGAGCTTGCTTAAGGTGGGTTACATAACTCCTAACCCTAACTATATTACCTTCTTCTATGTTCTTGTTTTTTGGCTATGTATTTTGTTAGTTAAGTTTCTTGCTTAGGTTGTTCTTGTTGGCCGAACTATGTTCTAGGGTTTCTTGTTGAGCAACACCCCTCTCCTTCCTTTGGTCTTGAGAAGTGAGCTTGAAATCTAGTAAAATGGGCAATAATCCTCTCTCGTGTAACTTGAGAGGTGAGCTTGTGTTCTAGTTGCTTGAGCAACACTCTTCTCTCACCATGGATTCGAGAGGTGAGCTTTGTGGTGGATGTAGACCTTTGTTAGAGTTGATCCTTGGGTTGCCCGATTGGTGATAAGAAGGTGTGCAAGACTCCTCTCTCTTGATTGTTGAGAGGTGAGCCATCTTCTTGATCCAC
This sequence comes from Alisma plantago-aquatica, assembly GCA_963693085.1. NCBI lineage: Eukaryota > Viridiplantae > Streptophyta > Magnoliopsida > Alismatales > Alismataceae > Alisma > Alisma plantago-aquatica. The sequence continues at coordinate 484,186,996 of OY856414.1, forward strand.
TAGGGTTTTGGTGCCCTTGTGCTTGAGTTTGATGATGGCCTTGTTGGGTTGCATCTTGCCTGATATGGTCTTGGGTTGATGTTTCCCGATATCCTTCTTTGGCTTAGAGCCTTGGTTGGAATGATGTGGTTGTGTCAGGCATTACACATATGGTTCTTCCCTTGTTGTGTCGGGCATCACTTTATGTTGAGTTCCCTACCCGAAACACTTAACCTAGGAGGTGGCCTGGTGTCATTATACATTGATGTTGTGAAAGCTCTATTAGCTAGTTTTGTGGGCGTTACCCCCTGGCCCTAGCCCTGTGTGTGTGTGTGTTGGCCGATAGCATGTGTATAGCCGAGCGTTATGCTTTCTTTGCTACATGCCCTGGTTGCCTGTTAGCAGTTGGTTGCACGACACGCTTGTCTCATGTGCCCATTACACCTTTGTTGATATAGAGCTCAGTGGCTAGCTTTGTGCTGGAAGTCATGGTTTAGTAGTAACCCTAGCTGTTGCACATGGATGCCTGTTACACCAGTTGTTCAACATGCCCATGGGCTCAGCTGCACGATAGGTTCTATGGGTGCGTGACACTCTATGGTGCACGACATAGCATTGCACCACACATGAGGTGGACGACACAGCGTTGCACGATACACATGTGGTTGCACGACACAAGTTGCACAATACACATGTGGTTGCACAACATAGGTTGTACGATACATAGATCTAGTTGCACGTTATGCCTGTGCACGTTATGTCTTGGGTCCTTGTTGCATGACACATCTTGAGGTTGTAGCTAATGCACCTTGCTGGTTTGCTTGGCAGTTATGAGGCTTGAGTGTCAGGTGATATGAGGATGTACCCTACCCGATACTACTTCTTGTGAGGGTGCCCTACCCGTCACACTTCTAGTGAGGGTAGTGGGCGCTTATGGTGAGGGTCTTGTCCCTTCTACCGATATGTTAGATCTTATTCTTACTATCATGTTTGGTTTATTATAGTAACCCTTGATATGCCTGATGGTAATCGTCATAGTAGAGCTCATCTATGTAACTTGACATGACTTTACATGTGGTTATGATCATCTGGAATGATATGTATAATGCTGAGAAATGGTAAGCATATATGATGCTTTGCTTGATGATATGACCTATGTCTATGGTCATAGGTTGAGGCATGAATGATAAGACATATGATCATCAAATGTCACCCTATGATAATATATTCCTTCTGTTAATATATGATGATTGTGCATACTAACCATGCAGGTGTTTTATACAGATGCATAGCCAGGTAAAGGGGTATGAGGTATATATGTTTGAGTAACACTATTTATGATGGTTACTCTTGATGATGAGATGATATCCATGATGGGTTGGTCCGAGGACCTAAGTTTGACTAAAGTGACTTGATGAGGTGTTATCCTCTGATGATGATCCCATGGTGATGATGTAAACCTTAAGAGGCAATGGAACTATGTGATGAGGGATTGAGATCCCATGGAAAAGTAATGCTGGATCCTTGTGATGGATCGGGATGATGTTGAGAATTTCATATTGTTTATCCTTGTTATGGTTTGCATGTGTTACATCTTGTTTGCCTCAACAATCCACATAAAATATACTAACTAATCATAGTGGAACATATCGTGTAGTTTTCCCTGGCCATAGATCCATCATCGTCAGGAGCTGGTGATGGTGAAACGAGTTCTCCTACAGGTTAACTCAGAGAGCATATTGTTGAGTATGCGAGGTTGCTCCTAGCCTAAAATGAGGAGGTAAGAGTGCAACTTTGGTTGTAGACTCCAGAGTGCGGATTCAGGCCCGTAGCTCAATATGTTAAGAGCATGGTGAACAAGCCCATGGCTCCAAATATGTGTTATGGGAGCATGAATGCATTCATGGCTCAGAGCACGGTGAACAGGCCCATGGCTCAGTTTCACTAGCGTCGATACCTGTACCGAGGCGGGCTAGGCAGAGGGTAGCCTGACCCTGTGCCACTTAAGCATGAGACTGGTGTCCTGCTTGTCTTGGACTCATGCACTAACCACGAGGTGGGAGGTTGTGTAGCCCGGCTCTTCCATTGACCTTGTATGGCACCGACTTGGGTTTCGCAACCAAAGGTTGGATTTGAGCGGTACGACTCACTTCCTCAGGGCATAATAATATGTAATCCAGCCGAATAGTATTTACTGCTTAAGGCAAAACACAGAACATTGTTTGAGGCCTTGCTTGTATAGTTGATCTTGTTATACATCACAGTTGCTTATACGTTCTTTATGTTATGTGGTAAGATCTTATAAATAATATATTGTCAATCATGTTCCATAAAGAAATACTTGGGTACATGCCTTCTTTACAGTTTGGTAAGCTTGATGGTATGAATAGCTTTGCTATATATATTGTTCTTACTCTACGCTTTATCAGTTATCTACTGTTGTTGCTTTAATCCTTCTTTGGTTTTATGGTTTCATAGGGGAGTTATGTTTCTCACTGGGACTGTGTGTCTCACCCTCTGGTTTACACCCTTTTTAGGTGTTTGCGCTTGACATGGTGGTGGTCACGGAGTTGCAGCCGAGCAGCAGAAGGCAAGAGATGGGCATGCTACTGTTTTGGTTGTTTTGCAGTAGAGTATAGAGTCATCCCTGTACTCTCAGGTCCTTGGAGGAATTTTTTCGTTGTTTCACGATGTATAGTTGTTGATGCTTGTATGTCCTGCTGCTGGCCGGATATGGGCCGTTATGTACATATAAATAGGTGATGAACTCATGTGACGACTAGAAAGCTGATCTCCTAAGCTGTGGACACGTATCAAGATCTTGTATATGTTTATATAACATGTTTCCTTGCAGGATGAGGATCTGAATGTAATAGTTTATTAGTTTATCCGCTTTCCAAAATCGGTTTTAATTAGCCCGTGTTTTTGGGAATCTGTGGTTATGGTGATTTCTGCACGTTTTCGTGTAACACCTCGCTGTCTGTGTGATAGTGGGTTGTGTTGCCACATGTAGTCCCTAAATAATATATTTGAAAGAGAAAATCTTTATTTTTTGTGGCCTTCCATATAGAGAAATGGGTGTATGGAATGGGTGTCTTGTATATAGAAATCATAATTAACCATTGTCATTAATGCATAAGAACAAATATATTTTAACTATGTGAAGGATGAAATGAAAAATTGAATTTACCCTACTACTATGGTTTGGTGGAATGATGAATGTTGTGGATGCCTCATCCTAATGTTGAATGAAGGTCGAAGGTGACTCAACATAGAATTTCACATACCTATTCCTTATATAAGATAGATATGATTTCTTTCATCATTCTTATTCTTCCATTATCTATCTCCTCTCTTTTTTGTTGTCAGCCAAAATGAGTCCTATAGAATTGGTGTATAGGCTAAAGTTTTTTACAAATTTGGATAAGGGGTGAGTATATCTGCAATTTTCTCTTTCTACATTAAGATAAAGATGTGAAAAACATATATTGAACCTAGATGAATGAAATGAAGAATGCAACTATATGGAGGGTGGTATGCAAAATAACCAATATGGGTGAGCTAGTGATGCAGAAGTATTTGTTTTTTATTTTATTATAGAAGACTAATTTGCATGCTACCTATCATGGTGAAATGAAATCTAGGAGAAAAATGAATTGAATCAAGTATGATGCCTATGGTGGCTATGAAGTGAAGTGATATGAAGGTTGATGAGATCAATGTGACAAGGAGATACTGACTTCTGATAGCCATGGTACATCTCTCTTCTATTAACTCACATGTCAAGGTGATCCAAAATCTTTATTTTGAACTAACCTAAAAGGCCACATTGATGCTTGGATAGATGAAACTCAAACATCATCATCAATTAAAAAGTCAAGGGAATATTTTGATGTAAGGTTCTTCACTTATGTGTCTAAGTTAACTAATCCCCTTAATTCCTCATATAGAGTAATTTTAGCAAGAAAGATAAAATTTTTAAGACCATAAATAGAGATCAATATTCAAATTGACTCATTATCAACATTTTTTTCTTCTAAATCCATGTTTTACACTAGAAAAATATGGATACATATAAGAACATGAAAATTTTCAAAATAGAAAGAGGAAACTAGCTAAGATGTATAAGTAAGCTAAAATGTAACTAAAAAGAAAAATAATTTAGATATATGTATAAATACCATTCCATGCCCCCTCAAAGCTTGAATCAATGATGCCCACATTATCAAAATAAACTCAAAGAAGTGGGTATACCAGATAGTTTAGGCTCCAGGGGATAGAATGGACTCAAAGACATATTGGGATCTTATATGTAGAATGTATCATTGAAATGGGGTTGGTCGGGCATGATGGGTGGTGGTTTTGGGTCGTTAGGGAATCATTTGTGGCTCTAGTAGTGATCATAGAGAGGTTTTTAGGTGTACTCCATGTATTGATAGTGTTGGTGGAAGTTCTTCTGATTTCTTAGGAAAAGACACTTGTTGTAGAACATCGCATGTTACTTCCTAGAGATTTGTTGTTGGCTGGTTAAGATCCACTCTTACTGGGAGGTGAGTTGAGTCATCACCTCGTACAACTATTGTTGCCCTATCTTAATAGTATTTAGCATGTTATACAAGCTCTCAAAAGAAAATGGGTCATCCAACAATGGAGTCGGAGTAGAAGATGAGGCATCATAGTTTTGTGGTGAATGGTGTGGCCGCCAATTATGACCTAGAAGTAGAGTCCACACTTCCTTAATTTTTTATTCATCATCCTCACCGTCTTCAACATTGGTGTCCTCTTGCTGATATGTCTTCCTAGCATCATCATTTGGCCATCATAGATGATCAAGGTCAGTGATGTAGAAGATGGGATTTGGGAGCTCCTCTGTGCCCATCTTTGAGAGATCAGATGGATGTTGCCTCCAATCCTGTCAAGAATCTTAGCATTACATAAATACTTGATGTGTAGATTCCCTTCAATCAACATGATATAGATTGGATCAATTTAGTTTATAATATTTGTCATGTCTCATGATAAGATTGCCAAAATGGCTAGGTAGTTTCCTCTTTTTTCTTTTGTCTTTTGAGTTGCATGGTATGGAACAGTGTTCACAAGTTTACCTTCTTCTTTCCTAGCAAAAGGGATGCCTAAAGCATGAATAGGTCCATGGATTGGACCTTTCATTGGCCTTGGTATGACCTAGCAAATAGGGTGTTCGTTTGAAGTCAGTGAAGAATGCATGCGAAGAGGTTCTTGATGTTGGTGAATGAAGAGTGATGCCACTTGACCTTGTCATAAGTTGAGAATGTTGTGAGATTATTCCATGCGAAGGAGTGACAAATGTATGACATTCTCTCAACCCATAGTTTTCCCACCCAAATATGGCATCAAATGTGTACAAGGTGAGGTGGTGGGTGGCATTGTAGAGTATGAACTTTACCCAACCATCTTCCAAATTAGTGTTGTGAGTGTGTCGTATAAGGAAGCACACGTCAAGATGCTAAGAAATCTAATGTAATCTCATTGTATGTTGTTCATTCCCCTAGGAAGGGGTCAGTGGACATCATCCCTTGCCTTACGTACACCTTGCTCAAGTTTTTAGTGAAGCCAATATATTAGATGAAGGTTGCGTCACCATAGTGGGTGGCCTCAAATTAGTGCTTTAGAATATCAACATGTATCTTATTTTGGTCATTAGTTTCCAAATCCAGTCATGGGGTCCTAGGAAGGAGGTGGGAAGAAGTTGCTTTTAAGGGAAATGTTTCCATTTAGTGGTTTCTTACTTTTCATTGAGAATGAAGGATAGAGTGAGATGGGAGCTTGATGAAGTAGTTGCTCATCATAGAATCACTCGAAGTATCTCTAGAGAAAGTTCTTAGAGAGTGTATTCACATGTTTTGAAGAATAAAATGAAATTACCCTCCTTTTAGGAGGGCCATCATCCATTAGAAAGAAGTTGGTGCCTAGACATAAGTCGGTGGTACCAACAAGTACTTCAATTTTTGTGCTCTCTCGATATCGATAATTGATGCAAATAGCTATGATCAAATAATGCACCTACTCATAGGAATCCATGGGTCATTTTCAATGGCCATCATCATATTCTCATACATGTGGTTGTCGCAACTATGTCCATAGATTATGTTCTTTCTTCATTTTGGTTATACCAACATAGGTCAATATACACCAACATGCTTTTACTAAAAGGTTAGTCGATTATTTATTTTGTTGAATCAGTGTCGCCGACATAAGTTAGTGGTACCAAGGAGTTATTTTCAATTTTTGGTTGCCACATATCCAATGAGAATGCAATCAACAAATATCGATCGTACGACTTCTCACTATCGCTGCACATGCATTCACTCATCATTGCACCATCATGCTCCATCAAAATTAAGTTTAGACTATAAATAATAATGATTGAAAAATAACAAGAATTTGTTTCCTCCTAAAAAATGCCCATCTTTAATTTCTTAGGCTTGACACGTAGTTTATCTCTATCTAGGATTGTCATGGGTTGGCCTTGAGATATGATTTAGCATTTGGAATTCCACTTTGTCATTTATGATTCCCAAAGAAAGTATTTACAACTCAAGGAAATGATTTCATATGTCTTATGTGGAAATGGTCGACCTAAGAGTAACTCAAACCTTTCTTTATTGGTATATTCATCACCATGAAGTCCACTAGGTATATTAATATTATTGACCTTTATTGATATATCTTTAGATATCCCAAGTGGTTTGACTATAGAGTTATCTTCCAATTGTAACGTGATATTGTTCTGGGTGAGTTCCCTTATTCCCAATTTTTTTTAATGTGGAAAGGAACATTAAAGTGTTCTTTTCCCCATAATTGCATAATGCTTCTTCAGATTTCATGCTCCCAATAGAACATGAGATCTTGAAGTAGCCTGAGTCCTTCTTAGTAGGGTGGCATCTCTGTATTATGGAATTAACCACCTCATCAACAAAAAAGTGTTTTGCGTGCTTGACATGACTCTTCTTGTTGATGATCTTCTTTAGGAATTTTCCATAAATTGGTATTTTCTCAAAAACCTCCACAAAAGGAAGTTGACATGGAGTTTGTGGCTAATATTCAAGAAGTTTTTGAACTTATCTTCTTTGTTGGTTTACTTGGGGTTGTCCGTGGAGTTAACTTCATGAATGAGGATTGTAGGTGACAAGACGAGACACTTGTATGGAGGTATATATGATTTCTTGGAGAGTTTTTCCCTAAGGTTTAACTGGTATCATCCCTTAATTCTATAGAACTTGATTCAAGATGAATCATTCTCACCTTATTGAACATTGATATCTCTATGGTGATTGTGATTGTTCCATTGCATAGAACTTTCACCATTTCTTGATGTATAGACACCTTCTCTTGAACTTGGGGAGTGATAAGTACTTCTTTGCTATTCTTCATAGGATGTGTAATGAGTGGAGCCCTCCCCTCTTACTATATGTCTTCTTATAATTCATTTATCCAAGCACCAAACCCCAAGAGTTGTGGTACAAATGACTACATGCATTGTAGAAAATTTGGGACAAAAGTGTATTTCGTAGTCCATGCTTTATCAACATTTATGGCACATCAATTTTTGGAAAAAATAAAAATTTTCTTGGCCTGGTGATGTTGGTGTGCTATCATGGTGTTACTTAAAAAACTTTGTTTAGAGGGTTTCTTCAAGAATGTGACATCTGATGCTACTTGTGAAAATTGTGTTTCCAGACTCCTAAATTAAGATTTCATGTTTTGCTTCTCCCTATTGGAATTTTCAAAATAAAATTCAATTTCATTAATAAAATTTTCTATAATGTCCCTTAGTTCATCATCTTTATACTAGCCCTTGGTCCTGCTAGAATTGTCTAGTATGTCGTTATTGTGTTTGTGATAGCTCACATTGAGAACTATTAGGATCTTTCTAGGTCAACTTCAGGTTGTTTCTCCAAAAATATTCATTTCTACATTTAAGTTGTTGCATATATGCAATCTTTTCCTCTCCATATGATAGTGCATTATATTTTTTAAATTTCTTTCCATCTATGTGATGTCAGTTTTTAGATCAAGAACTTCAAGTGATTCTTTGCCACTCCTGGAAGTGGTGGAACGTTCACCCTCCTCACCGAATGACTAACTTCTATCCATATTTCTCAAGATATCATGTCATTTAGTGGGTTTATTATTAAAAAGGAATTTTTCATCAATGCTATCAAGGTTAGTTTGTTATCCTGTGTGCAAACCATAACATAATTTTATCTCTTGTTTTGTGTAAATCAATTCCATGGTGTGGTACTTTCCTTAACATGTTTTGAATTCTTTCCCATGCTTCTAAATAAGATTCATTAGCAAGTTGTCTAAACCTATATGTTATTCTAACTAGATTATTAGTCTTTTGAGGGGGAAGTATTTTTTGAAGAATGCCTCTATCATAGCTTCACATTCCCTTATAGAATTAGAGGATAGAATTTAAAACCAAGTGTCATCCCTATTGGTTAAAGAATAGAAATAGTTTTAGATAAATTATTGTTGTAGGGTTATGATCACATTTAATCAATTCATAGCTTTCTTTGAAAGTATTTATGTGTTTCATGGGTTTCTCGTTGGTGTATTTGTGGAATGCTTGTGTATTTATTTATGCAACAAGATAGGGCTTTATCTCATAACGTCCCACATTGACAATTTGTCTTTTAATGGAATCCAATCATTCCATGACAGACAAATCTGTGATCTTTTCCAATATGGTTTGTTCATCGTCTGAGGAGTCCACATTCTCATTATTTTCCACATGGTCAAACATATTGTCTAGTTTTTCCAAGGGCTCTTTGGGGTTTATCTTCTATTTTTTTGGATTGTCCTCGATTAGAGGCAAAGAGGACTCACTGCTGTAATGACCTCACTTTTTGACAACTCCCAATTAAGGAAAGCCAAAAAATGAGAGCCATTACCTACAAAAATTACCCAAGGATCAAGATTTTAATCAATCAATATAAAATAGCCAATAATTTTATTCATTTCAAAAATTATATACAAGATGCTTACATGAACTATCTATTCTCAGAACTGTACTTTTGAGAAGAAACAACTGCATAAATCCTCCTTTTAAATCGTTAATGCTTTCATGACATTTCCATCATTATCTTCATGTCCTTTATCATGTATATTATAAGCTTATACCTAAAACCATGTAAACAAATATGTGATAAGTGTTTTGCCATATTGGTACATGGGGTGCATCCACAATGTGCAAGTAAATAAAAAATATATTTAGACAAATTCTTGCAAATATAAAATGTCATTTTCTTCACATAATCTATCTTTTATGTGATAGTCATAGTGGCATGAACTAAATAAACATACAATATTTTAGTTTTTCAATCCTAGAGAAACCTTATAGAAATGCCGACAAACTAAAGTGATTAACCTTAGGTGTAACCACATACCTTGATGGTGAGCGATGCAAATATAAAAATATACTTCATAATCAATCCAATCCATAGATCCAATAAAATCAATCAATAAACTTTACTCTGCATGCATGTAAATCCTAAAGTATCACCAAACATATTATTCACATTAGACCCTACTCAGTCTTAACCTAGAATTTAGGTTTTCCTTTTTATCAAATTTCCCTCGGGGTTATAATTTGGTACAATAATTCCCATGTATATCAAGTTAATTACTTAAGAACCCTAATTCATATTAGGTGTAACCATGGAGATCATATATAACATTTTATTGCATTAGGAACACTTATATCAGATTAGTCACATTAAGGTTATAACAAGTTACATCATTGGTGTTCAAGATCCTACTTTCTCATCATTATGATCATGGCCATTTTAGATTGGCATTATAGGACACAATATTAGATGATATCACAAAAGAAGGGTTTTTAACACATTTAACAGGTTGAACATGATCTAGGATTTTCATGCATGCATTAAACACCACATAAACCCATCTTTGCACTAATGTTAGCACTAGGAGCATAATTAGGGTCTAACATTTTTTTATTTAGATTTCTCTCATTCTCTTGATCAATTTCATATATAATTTTATGATTTTTTGAGCATCCTAGTAATTTCTATAATTTTTACAAGATATCACAATGTAGACCAATTACGCACTGACACATCATCGTTATGTGTACCTTGTTTGCAAGGTACAAATTCCTTTTGGGCCGGTGCGATTTTGACCCAGCTAGGGGAGAGATTTAGTATATTCATGACTTCATACCTGCTTCCCTTTTCACGTAACACGTACAATCGCGACTTCCTTCCACACTGCTTCATACCTTCACAACAGATGAATGGATGAACTCCCCCGCCAACATACCATCTCTACCACCACATGGTTCTTCCGTGCACGGGACACGAGCACAGAGCCTATGTGAAGGCACCATCTCTGATGCTACAACCAATGATGCCCCTCCTAGAGCCATATTGTCTTCTTCCTCTGGCCTGCACCAGCAACACCATGACCCAGGTGGTCCCTCACCTATAGGATGTCGCACTATCCTCCATCTTCGTCTGTGCACATCCATCATACACAACCTCTTTTCATAGCCTATGCCTTCATGTATGCGGTGATTTGAACTATGGTAAAGACCTCGGAAAAGGTGAACACAAGTACTTGAGTTTATGAAGGGGAAGGGAAACTAGATGCTTGGGTTATTGTTTTCTCCCTGTAGAGAGGCCTTCAACACCTTATCCATGCAAAGAGATGGTGTTATAGGACTTCAAGGATCCGATATTCCCTCCTCAAGATTGCTTGTAGACAAAAAAGTTTTGGTGCTCTCATTTGAGTTGCAGGCTAGGTATCCAAGGATATATATATAAGAAGAAACCCTAGACGTACTTATGAAGACAAAGGAAGGGGGAGAGGTAGAGAACATGGCTTAATAGACAATCACACATCGGGATTTTCTCATTTAGAATGGGTTGTGGTTATTAACCACCAATAGTATACACCCTCCTTGTTTCCTTCACACACACACTCTCTCTCTCCTTGACACCAAGTCCTTCTAAAAACATACTATATTTTTGAAGATGTCTCCCATATTCCATAATTCAATAATAACTCATAATACTTTATACCTTCTCCCTATCTTTTCTTCTCTTGATTAATACAAGGCATGGATAGAAAAGCAGACATGGTTGTTAAAAGGGAGATTTTTAAAAGATTCTCAATATAGGAATTCTCATATCCATAACTTAATTCCTAACACCACTTGATTAATACAAAAAAGTTTTAAAGGAAAGCATACCACTATATGGCACATATTGGATAACTTAAATTATTGGAAACTCTTTATGAATTGGAATCTAGATCATTCTTTGTTTTCACTTTAATATATTTCTTAAACCTATTATAGGAACTCATTAATGTTATCCAATGCATATCGATAGTTTGGGATTCATTGGGACATCTTTTATACAAATGCTTGTTCTTTTAAACATTATTTAAAGCAATGCCATTATCCCATTGAATATCCAAAAATCTAGAATTCTCTTCTTCCCATTATAACTTAATAGTGTACAAGTTAGTTCAAAACAATACTAATTGTTTCTTCAACCATTGTGTTGCCAATCATGGCTAGATAATTATTGTTTTAATTATCCAGAACACCATGTATTTTATTTTCTTTTAGAAACTTGCACATTATTATTTACTCGTGTATGAATTCCTTTTATTAATCTTGTACCACGATCACCCATTCCACAAAGGTGGTTAACATTATTATTATTTTTCCAATAATACCATTAGAGAAAATTATGCTTTATATTTAGAAAACTCAATTTTTACCAAAATTGAGGACATTACATCCACCCCTTCTTAAAAGGAATTTTGTCCCCAAAATTCACACTCAATAAGCTTACGGTGAATGATAACTCATCTTAGTTTCAAACTTTAGGGTTATCAACCCTTCTTAGATATCTTTTACATATTTTATTGATATGCAAATTCCTCACGTTATCACTTAGATTGGTACTTTAATTCAATTCAAGGTTCATCAACATCATTAGTTTTTACATGATATCATCACTTAGTGATTACATATCCATTTATGACTTAAATTTCACTTGGTGAGTACCTTTTCACCTAGGTTTCCAATCTATTGTTCATTTATTTCCTCATAAGGGCGAGGTAACACCTCCAACCCTAGGTCATGTCATTGAGTCCGACTTATGGTATTCATTCTCAAACATCAATTTTAAGCATATCATGTGTCTACCCAATCTCTATCCCTCATAACGAGATGAAATAAGAACTTGACTGCAACCCAAATAAAAAGTTCACCCTGTTCTAAGAGCATAAATGGTACACACACATCATCTTAAAATTTCATATTTTGGGCTAAATCATTCTCAACATAACTTTAACTATACGTTATTTTAACTCTCAATATTCTTATATGTCATGAAGTTAGTTCTTTTCACTCTTAATGTTTGTACAAAACTCCTCCTAAGATTTCATTATTGCATGACTTCTTTGTATCTTTTACATTTACACCACATATATTATGAACCTTAGTCACTTCCTTATACTCTCTAGGGGTAGTATTTTTCAGAGTGATCTCATCCTTATGCATCTAATCTAGGGAGTGCCTCTCACATTCACACATTAGGCCACACGATCATAATGAAGGTAGCTAATATCCTGAGTCATGGACCTTAGGAAAACCTAGTTGTTACCTCCCGACCACATGGTCTTATGAATCCAGGGAACAATCAAATCCTAATCCCATTGGTCATATCTACCTTTAATACACCCTACTTGACTTCAGGAGTGACTTATGACTCTACCCCTCCCAAGGGTTTATTTATAGAACATTATTGTCATATGTAATTCTTTGAACCAGATTTCCTCCATCTCTTATAATGCTCATTATTTACTTTATGTCCCCTCATTGGACTCATGTCAACATTTCATTTTTGGTCTTGGTCTAGTATTGTCAGACACTTCCATAGTGATTTTTCCTAATGTTTCTCAGAGATGTCATACCTGGGTTTCAAAGAATCACACTTAATACATATGATTACATCTTTGATATCCTTATTTCATTATGCCTTAGGTGACATTTAACATTACCTCAATCTTTAAATTGATTTTGTCAACTTACCTTTCTAGGGAAGGTCCTAAGCTAGGGTGCCTTCTTGGCTCACTAGAGTATGTTAGACTCTCTAGTCACAACCCTGCCTTATAGGTCTAGGGTTTTGCCTCCCCAATTGATCATTTTACCACTCTTGGGTGGACCCACCCTAGGTTGGCACTCTAGCCCTACAAGTTGAGCTAAGGGTTTCATATTATCATCTTTATGTATTGTTTTAATTATTATAACTTCTCAACCCATTTTTACTCAACCTCTGGCATACCCATTAAGGGTCTTGCCCATGGAATGGACTAGGGCCACCTTCTCAATCTGGAGCTTGGTGCCACATCAGTCTTCCCCTATTCAGGCGGATGACTTGTGGTGTATTCCCCTATTTAGACGGATGACCTTTCAAGTCTTCCCCTATTCAAGAGGAGGACCTTTGATGTCTCCCCCTATTCAGGAGGGTGACCTTTGATGTTTCCCCCTATTTAGGCAGGTGACCTTTGATGTCTTCCCCTATTCAAGTAGAAGATCTTCAATGTATCCGCCTATTCAGGTGGGTGACCATATATATCATACATTCAAAGGTGGTATGAGGGGTTTTGAGCAAGTTGTATTTAAATTTTGATTTGCACATATAATCATTGGTTACCTATGTTTCTCAAAACTTTTTCTCATTAATGCCTTGTTCCACATACACGTATTCATGGAAGACTGAGTTACCTAACTCATTTTTTTGTAACCATACTATGCTGAACCCAAATTTAAGATTATAACTTGTCATACTTTATTTTCCCAATTTCTGTGGTATAGCCACTCACTGGGGGTGCATTCATACCCTCTCACTAGGAGTATTCACAATGATCGACCCACTCTCTGGGGGTTATCTTTATTCATACCCACCCACTCGGATATTCTTTATGCATTCATTCCTCTAGAGATAGCATCAGGGTGATGAACAAGTTATATTCATGTTTTCATTTTCCTATATAACCCTTGGTTATTTATGTTTCTCATGAATATTCAAATTATTTCACATGCATCGAATTTTTTTCCACATTCATGCATGGAAGTCTAGGTCACATAGATTTATTGACATTTTTTAATTATTTTTACTCTTACCCTAACTTAGGTTCATATGGGTAGGGTACTATATCACTACACTATTCTCATTTCTCACAATTAGAGTTTGGATTCAGGTTAGAGACTACACCCTACCTCTTAGGATTTCCATGTCCCTTGACCCTCTATATTTCTCTTAACTCAACCCTAGTTCCATATAGGGTTTAACCTTGCAACCCATTAAATCATTATTTCCATATTTCATGTACATTACTATCTCCATATTATATGCACACTATTATTTCCACATCACATGTACCTTATTAATTCCAAATTATATGTACATTATTATTTCCTCATTACATGTAAATGTTTTTATTTCCATATGTACTTTGTTATTATCACATTACATGTGCATTATTAATTCTGTAGCTACATGTTCATTAATTGGCGAAGGATGCCTTAATCCTACTTCTTCTTAAAATCCTAACTTGATATGAGGAGGGAAATTTGTTTTATTGTTTATTAAGCAAGAGGATGAGAAATGGATGAATCAAGATGAGAAGACAACCTAAAGGTATTTGACTTCGGGAAAAAGTAACTAACTTCGGCCAGGTAGGATGCACATGCCAAAGAGTCATCATAATCTGACTAGCAGTGCAGAGGAAACTTTTGCCAACCCCTAGGTCATGGTTCATTCATTGTCTTTAGAAAATGCCCTAATAATTCCATCATGTTTCTACAAATTACTTGAAATTATATACTACTAAGTTTTATTTGAAAAAATTTGGTGCTCCGATACCAAATGTAACAACCTCACTTTTCAGAAACCCCTAATTAAGAAAGGCCAAAAAGATGAGATCCATTACCTACAAAAATTACCCAAGGATCCAGACTTTAATCAAACAATATAAAATTTTATTCATTTCAAAAATTATATTCAATATGCCTACATGAACTCTCTATCCTCATAACTGTACTTTTGAGAAGAAATAACTGGCTAAATCCTCCTTTTAAATCTTTAATTCTTTCATGACACTTCCATATTTATCTTCATGTCCTTTATCATCTATATCAACTTATACCTAAAACAACTTCAAACAAATACACGTTCAGAATGTTGTGATATTGGTACATGGGGTGCATCCAAAAGGTGCAAGTAAATAACAACATATATTCCAACAAATACTTGAAAATATAAAATGTAATTTTATTTACATAATTTTTCTTTTATGGAATAGTCATAGTGGCATTATAGTTTGAATAGAACTAAATAAACATCCAACATTTTACTTGTTCAATCCTCGAGAAACCTCAGAGAAATGCCGACAAACTAAATCGATTAACCTTAGTCGTAACTATGTACCTTGATAGTGAGCCATGCATAATATACAATTATACTTAATAATAAATCCAATCCACAAATCCAATCAAATCAAGTAATCAACTTTACTCTATGTTCTTGTGAATCCTAAAGTGTCACCAAACATATTATTCACATTAGACCCTACTCAGTCTTAACCTAGGATTTAGGTTTTCCTTGTTATTGAAATATCCTCAGGGTTATAGTTTGGTACTCTAATCCACATATTCATCAATTTAATTACTTAAGAACCCTAATTCATATTAGGTGTAGCCACGATGATCATATCTTCCATGTTATTGCATTAGGAACACATATCATATTAGTCACATTAAGCTTATAGCATGTTACATAATTGGTGTTCAAGATCCTAGTTTCTCATCATTATGACAATAATCATATTAGATTGCCATTATAGTCCACCATATTAGATAATAGAATACAAGAAGTGTTTTAAACACATTTTACATTTTAATATACATGATCTAGAATCTTCATGCACTAAACACCACTTAAACCCAACTTTGCACTAATTTTATCACTAGGAGAATAATTAGGGTCTAAATGTATTTTATTTAGATTTCTCTTATTCTCTTGATCAATTTCATATATAATTTTACTATTTTCTGAGCATCCTAGTAATTTCTATAAATTTTGCAAGATAGCACAATCTAGACCAATTACGCGCTGACACATCAACTTTTACCTTGTTTTCAAGCTAAGAATACCTTTTGGGCCGGTGCGATTTGGGCTCAGCCAAGGGAGCAGTTCAGTAGATTTGGGACTTTGTCCTTCCTTCCTTTCTCATGTAACACATACAACCACGACTTTCGTGAGAACGAGTCGCAGTGAAGATGTCGTAGCCATGACCAATCAGTGGCTGCACTCCCCTGCCAGCATACCATCACTGCGACCACCTGCTTCTTCCTCTCACAGGATGCCACCATGGAGCCTATGCGAAGGCACCATCTCTAATGTTGTAATAGATGTTTCCCCTCCCAAAGCCCAATTGTCTTCTTCCTCCGACCTGTACCAGCAATGCCATGACCCAGGTGTTCCTTGGCCCACAGGTTGCCACCCTATCATCTATCTTCATCTATGCCCATCCAACATAGGTGACCTCTTTGTTGAGCAATGGAATATTTCCATGATTCTCCCTTCCTATATACTGTGATTTGAAATACAGGGAATACCTCGGAAAGGTGAACTCAAATGCTTGTGTTTATGGAGGGGGAGGGAAACTAAATGCTCGGGTGCTTGTTTTCTCCCTCTCGAGAGGCCTTCAATACCTCATCCATGCAAAGGGATGGCATTAGAGTTCTTCTAGGATCCAATCTTGCCTCCTCAAGGTTTCTTGTAGACAACAGAGTTTGGGTTCTCTCGTCTGAGTTGCAGGCTAGGGATCCAAGGATCTACATATATATACCCATATAAGCGGAAACCCTAGACATCCTTAAAATGATAGAAAGGAAGGGGGAGAGGGAGAGAATAAATTTTAATAGAAAATCGCACACCAAGCTTTTATTGGGTGGAAACGGATGTGGTTATTAACCACGAATACTATAGACATTCCTTGTTTCCTTCTCTCTATCTCTATTAGACACCAAGTCCTTCCAAAAACATATGACTACCTCTTTTAGAAGATGACTCCATTATTCCATAATTTAATACTAACTAGGAATATTTTATCCCATCTCCCTATCTTTTCGTCTTTCTTAGGAATACAAGGCATTCATGGAAAAGTAGACATGGTTGCGAAAAGGGAGATATTCAACAAATTCTCAATATAGGAATCCTCATATCCGTAACTTAATTGCTAACATCACTTAATTAACACACAAAAGTTATAAAGGAAAGCATAACACTATATGGCACATAGTGGATAACTTAAATTATTGGGAACTCTTTATGACTTGGAATCTAGATTATTCTTTGCTTTTTTCTTCGATATTTTTCTTAAACCAATTGTATGAACTCATTAATGTTATCCCAATGTATATTGATAGTGTGGGATTCATTGGGACATTTTCTATAGAAACTATTATTCTTTTAAACATTATTTAAAGTATTACATTATCCCATGGAATGTCCAAAAATCTAGAATTCTCTTCTTCTCATTATTGTTTTATAGTGTGCAAGTAAGATCAAAACAATACTAATGGCTTCCTCATCCATTGTGTTGTGAATCATGGCTAGATAATTATACATTTAAGTACCCAAACACCATACATTTTATTTTCATTTGGAAACTTGCACATTATTATTTACGCATGTATGAATTCATTTTATTCATCTTGTGCCACAAGCACACATGCCACAAAGATGCTTAACATTATTATTATTTCTCCAATAATACCATTGGAGAAAATTATGATTTATATTTATACAACTCAATTTTTACTAAAATTGAGGACATCACAACGGTAGTCCAAAGTCTCTGTGTGGACCATGGAAAAGTACATGATATGATAAATTGAATATGAGAATCACAAAATACTTACAAAATCTAATTAGAAAGAAGAAGTAAGAAAAAGATAAGGTGTCCTAGCATGGAAGATTTATGTACTCGTAAGATTAACGTTGCTAATTCCTTGGCAATGGCACTACAAAACTGGACACAACTTAAATGTGTGTGCTAAATGGAAGTGTACATGTTGGAGAAATAAAGGCACTCAAGAGTCATAGAGATAAAAATCAGCAAATTGGGACAACTGAAGACTACTACTAACTGAAATAGATCAACTAAGCCAAGATACATGAGTTAATTTCCTGATTTAAAGCTCATAACAGGAATTAAAAATACAGAAAGTAAAGTTAATGGAAGAATTATTTAGAACATTGGTTTACCACAATATTAATATATATGCATTGTATCAGATTAGCAAAACTTTTATTTTCTTCTTTATATTTAGTATATATAGATTGCACTACCTGATTTTGCATCATAGTATGCAATTTAGCCTAGTAATCAATCTTCTTTAGTGGCATCAATGTTGTAATGACCCCCTCCCCAAGTTATCCTGTATTCAGGCGGACCGAGAGGGCAAGGGCCATTACCATAAATACATGATCGAATGATTATCAAATAAATTGAAATAATTAATAAAATTCCACTCTATCAAAATGAGTTTGGGAGAAGATAAAAATAAATTCTCCAACATGGTTTACAAAATATGGATTTTCTAAAGTTTTCAACAAGAACTAAATCTTCTAACTATATCCTCTAAAAATTATATTAAGTCCTATCTTTTGTTTCCTTCTTATCTGGGTTTCCATCTTTCATCATTAATTACAGGATATCAATTGATTCACCTAAAATGTCATGAATCCAAAACACAACTAGTATAAAAAGTTATATAGGTATGTGGGGAAAACAAAATATTTACATCTAGTTGAAACAACGAATTCACAACAATTATTGTTATAGAACAAAATTAATATTTTCTTTATAACTTCACAGCCTATTTTTACTCAACCTATGGGATACCCTTTTAGGGTTTTGGACCTATAGTGGATGAAAAGGCCACCTTCTCAATATGGAGCCCAGGTGCCATGTTGGTCGGATACCATCTCAATTTGGAGTTAGGCGTCCTATTGGTCTTCCCAACCTGGGGCCAGACCAAATATGACCTTCCTAATTTGGGGTCGGGTTCTAGTAATCTCATATATGACCTTCCCAATCTGGGGTTGGACAACTATCTAAATTCTCCAATTTCCAATGTTGGTATGAGGGGTTCGAGCAAGTTATAATCATATAATATGATAACCATAGTGACTTTATAGATTGCACGAAATAATAAACAAGCAAGTATTTATCTGCAATCCATTTCAACAATCCTTAGAAAACATTGGCAAACCAACATGGGTAGTCTTAGGCGTAACCACATTCCTCGATCAGAAGTAATTCATGTCCAAGAAAAAGGGCAATCAATGCAATCAACCAAGAAACTATCCTGAAAGTTAAAGCACAACACCCATGTATCATTATTTATTTCAAATTCCATTATTAAGACTAACTTGGGTCTCAAGTTGGGGTTTCATTAGGGTTTTAATTTCCTAATCTTTAATTATCACCTTTCATGTCTTTTTGGTTTACAAACTCTAATATTAACATTAATTGCACTTTTAATCTCAAAGAAACCCTAATTCATCAATTAAAAGGTTTTTAATCTCAAATTGGATCCAAGTTATCCTTTTTATCAAAAAGGGTCAATATATGATCAATTGAACATATTAAGATCATCAAAACATAGATATTAGGGGTTTCACTCATTAAACACATTAAAGATAGCAACTATGGGTACTTTTGAATTAGAGGCAGATCTAGGTCCTTATTATATTTTTACTGCATTCCTTTTATTATTTTAAGTCAGATTCATATATAGCATACCCATAATGGTTTTATAAGATAAATACCTTGAGGCCAATGGGAGGTTGCCATGTCATCTTAAACGGGTTCTTTTCCTTCTATCTCCTGTTTCCCACATCGGTCATCTTGGTGAATGATCTCCAACCATGGATGATGCTCGCTCCATGTGAGCAGGGCATTGGGTTGGGGAGAAAAGATTCTCTTTCCCATGTTCCCTAGGCTTGTGACCTTATATGCCTAAGGCAAGAAAGTAAATCTCACATCTGTCATCTCCCACCTCTACTCTCCTTACTACAAACATGGTTTTTCTGCCAGTCAACTTGGTCATAGACTCGAGGCATTTGGGTGCCGGAGAGCCAGCCACTAGTGATGGTCTTTCGTAAGGCTCCTCTGATCTTGATGGAGGCCTCAGATATGGACGAGGAGGATGAAAACCCAAACGACGATCACTGCCTTTGATATACAGGAACCAAAAATAGGAAAGTTAAAAGGGGATAGAATAGGGGTGAAGGAGTGGGATGCACGAAGCTTGCTTTCATGTGCAAACATGCCTGTAGATTTCCTAGATTTGAAGCCAAGGATTAAGGGCTCTATTTATAGAGTACAAGCACCAGACATGAATGGAGCCTATATGAGGATTAGTGGTAATCGATACCACTTTCTAAAGAAATTCAGCCATTAGTGGTAATCGATACCACTCTCTAGTGAATTCCTCACAATTCTAGTATGTACAATATTTATTATATATTATCTTTTGCCTTTTCTTAATATTGGATTTCTTCTCTTCGTTATCCCTTATATTGATTATTAGATTAACAAATTAGTAGAAATCACAAAATCCATAGAAAAGAGGAAATTTGTATAGAAAACCATTCTTTAAAAGAAAACTAATTTGCAATATGTCTCATTTACTCAAATAATTACATTTTCAATTATATAAAATATAAGGAAAAACTAGGTAACTTCCCCTCTTATAGGAATTTTGTCCTGAAAATTCGACTAATCATTGAAATAATATAGGATGCAACTTTTCCATGTTTGTCTTTAGCTCCCATGTGGCTTCATCCTCTCCCAGGTGCTTCCAAATAAACTTTACTATCTCTATCTTTTTATTCATGAGCTCTTTCACCTTGGTATCTAGGGTGACCTAGGGTATGTCAACCTCCCTTGGAGTTCAATAGGCTCAATGTTGAACTCCTGGCTAGGATCGTTCACGTAGCACTTTAGATGGGACACATGGATCACATCCTACATCATACTATAATGTGGGGTAAGTCTAAATAATAAGTAGTTTCACCAATCTATTCTTAGAACCTCAAATAGACTCAACTTTCTTCTATTCTTAACCATAGCTCACATGGGTTGGATTTTCATAAATGCATAGTACCTACAGTGAAGTGCAAATATGTATGGTTTGCATTAGCATACGACCTCTGTCCACTCTGGGCTCTCTTTAGTCTTTTCTTGATCAAATCGACCTTGTTAGCATGTAACTGTAGTTTCTATGACCTCAGTAAGGTCCTCTCACCGACATCCTCCCAATGAAGAGGTGACCAATACGACCTCCCAGAAAGAGCGTCGTACGAAGGCATCCCTATAATGGATTGGTAGCTATTATTATAGGCAAACACAGCTCAGGGAAAGCACTACTCCTATGATTCACCCCAATCAAGCACGCATGCTCTGAACAAGTCTTCAAAAATCTAGATCGTTAATTCTAAATGTCCTTTAGTCTGGGGGTGATAGGTCATGCTGAATTTTAACCTTGTACCAAGTTCTTCATGCACTTGTTTTCGTAACTTCAAAGTGAATTTAGGGTCACAATCAGAGAAATTCAAACTCAGAACACCATGCAAGAAAAATATTTTTCAAACATTTTCTTCAGCTAGGTCTCAACACCTCGAGAATAATTCTTAAGGTGAGGAAAAATGTTTACTTGGTTAGATGGTCCATAACATCCCATATTGCATCAATACCCTCATTTATTTTGGGGAGACCCACCACAAAATCCACAGTGATCTAGTCCCACTTCCATCGAAGAATCTCAATTGGTTGTTGTAACCCATCTGGTTGTTGATGTTCAGCCTTAACCTTTCTGGTCAGGTGAGACAATTGGCTACATATGTTGCTATGTCTTTCCTCATTCTAGGCTACTAGAACTATCACTATAAGTCTTTAAACATCTCTGTGGTGTCAAGGTGTACCACATACTTAAAACCATGAGCTTCTTGAAATATATGAGTGTTCAAGGGTGAATCCTCAAGAACATTAAATACAAATTTCATATCGGGTTCCACCATTCACACCCATAAAGGGATGTGTTTGAGGTTTCTCCATCAAACCCTTTATCTCATCTAACTTTGGGGCATCCACTTAAATTGTAACGAGCTCAATCAACAAGTCAGGCTTGACCATTATTTTGAATTACTTCTTTCAATATTATATATATAGAATTCGAATTCCACTGGACAATTATATTCTTGTTTGAAATTTCAATTGGAGACTCAACTAGGTTTCCGAACAATTTATTCAATATTCTCTCATACAAATGTGGTAATACCTCAAGTTCTTTGTTATACTAAAAGGATTTAAAATTAAGTATTTATTTCTCCTGTCATTTCCATTCATAATGTGACATGTGTCTGTCTAGTCTCCCACACTCATAACAAGATGAAATAAGTAATTAAATGCATTCAAAATACAGAGCTCGTCTTATTCCAAGAGTAGACATGGTGCATCACACATTACCATCTTATTCTTAGGTCTAGGTCGAATTATTCCTAATAGGGTTCTAAACCATGAATACTATCATTTCCTTAATTCCATGTACACATATAGGAAAAACATTTCTCTTATCCCTTGAGTCTCAAGCATAGTTCCTATTTAAGATTCTTATCCAAACATTGTCACATTTCTTTCTATATACATCTCATGTCTTATCAATCTTAAGCATTTCCTCAAGATTTCTACGGAATAGATACCTTTGTAATGATCTCCTCTTGACCCCTAAGTACATAATCTTTCCTCATCCTCATCAATCTTATATGCCTTAATCATCCTACAAAATCTTAGGTTTGACTTGTGGCCCAACCCTTCCCATGGGTTCTATTCAGATGTCATAACTTTATTTTATTTCATCACATATTTTTCTAGAGGTTTCCTCATCCTCATGAATCTATTAAGATCTTAGGTTTCCTCATCCTCATCAATCTTATGTACATGTAAATATCCTACAAGATCTTAGGTTTGAATTGTGGCCCGACCCTTCCCATTGGTTCTATGGAGATGTCATAAATTTATTTTATTTCATCACACCTTTTGTTGGAGGTTTATTTCATAATATCCAAGATAATTATATCCTTTATAATTATTTTATCCAAATTTACTTCATCTCTTAGGGTATCCATAGTTTTCTTTATCCCCCTTTATTGGTCTCACGGTGGCCTACATGTCTGGGCCTAGTCCCGTTCTATCAGTCACTTCCCTAGTGACTTTTATTCATGTCCCTTAGCGATGGTCATACAAAGGTTACAAGAATAATACTAAAATAATGTTCACTTGTGTGTTATGAACTTAATCTCTCATATCAACTACAACCATGTTCAATATTTTTGCATTCATTATACCATTTTCACTTTATCATATTAGGCCACATTCCTAGTTAAATGTTCATACTGAACTTAGCTAGTCACTTTCCTTTATCATATTTCATGCATATGGCTAACCAATAGCAAGTAGAGATCTTATTAAACCAATTATAAGTTTTCCATTATGTCATATCTATTCATTATCTCTCAAGGTTGGTCCTATTTCATATGTACATATGATAACATGGTAGTGCTAGACCAAATTGTGTGAGTGGTTCATCAAACATATATCATAGTCCAAATGGGGTTTTGTTTAACCCAAAATGTGCGGGGGACATGTTCAAACTCTATGAGATAAATCAACTTTATGAACATTATACACTACATACCATCACTTTCCCTCTTTGATCTAGGGAACTAGGGTTTACTTCCTTAGAATTGGTCATCCCAACTACATGTCTTGGCCGCTCAAGCATGTTCTGAACCAAAATGTGATATGGGATTCTCTTCTTAGATTCCAACTCCTTAAATCCTCGCCCATTTCTCTCTTTCACATAGATAATCCTTGTATTCCAACTCGAGTATGAGGCTTCGCAACATATTACCATTCCCTTACCCCTCCATGATCTTGCGACTCTCTTTCTGTCACCCTGATGTAGGTACTCATATCATCTACACATATGTATAAGTAGCCTCCTTCTTTGTGTCTAGGGTTTTGTCCTTCCAAGGACATCTAATCTACAACAAATCTCTAGTGATCATTCATATAGTAACTCAACTCATTCACTCAGGGGTAGTCTAGTTTAGGGCATATCATATATACATTTCTTATAATTCCTCATGTCTTAGAGTTTATGTTCCCAACCTTCTCCTTATAGATCCCATTCTCTTAGGAGTTAACCCTGTTATTGGTCCTAACACTCAAGGTCCTCATTTGTAGAAGAGGTAGAGGCTTCTACACGTTCACATGTTATCCTCACCTATCTTATCTTATTAGAGAAGCGCACACACTTGTATTATCAAATATTATTGTCCAAAAAATCAAAACTAAAGTCAAATTATCTAATTCGATTGAGGTCATCATGAACCATGTTAACTCATCACATAAAACAAAACTCATTGTCTATTCTATCTAGTATTTCAATCTAATACTTCAACCCACATTAATAATCTGGCATAGAACTAATTCTTTTTCCATCCTTGATGTCACTCTCTTTGACATAGATGCATGTCTACCTTCTACTTGTATCTATGTGGGAGCACACTTCCTGTTAGGGTACCTACCAAAAGGAGTTTAGACTTACTGACATAACCCAATTTTAGGGTTTAACTCCCACTTAGATCTTTTATCCACTCTTGGGTTGACCCGCCCTAGGTCCGGACACCAATCCTAAAGGTTGCACTTAAGGGATTTCATATTTTCCTTGTTACCTAACCACTTTTTACCCATGTTTCATATGTAAGTACAATGTTGTCTCGTGTAACATGTATGTCTTACTCCACGCACTTGCTTGCATGGGTATGCTAGGGTATCCCAACTCATTGGGTTTTCTCTTTGGAGACTTCTTCCTCCCTCTTCCACTTCTTCTTTGAGGAGGGTCTCTTCTTGTGGGAGGGCCTTGGTCCAGTGTCCTCGGCATGAGCCATGTTGTGTCACATAACCTAACCTCATTTTTACACTTAGGATTAAAGCATCATAAAAATATTATGTCCATGACATCTTGATTACATGCATTTTATTTTTTGACATAGGATGTTGTAATCCCTGATATCCATAGCCCTATTACTCAGAAAGGGATAAAGAGAAAAGTTGCATGTACCTAGGATTTCATGAGTGAAGGTGGTAGAGAAGTGACGAAAGTAAATGAGAAATCCTAGAGGTATTTTATTTCAAGTGAAATCCTATGACTTTGGCTAGGCCGGATGCAAAAGTATGGGAGTCCTCGTAAGCTGACTAGTGGTGCGGAGTAAAATATTTCCAGTCCCAAGAT
Organism: Alisma plantago-aquatica; assembly: GCA_963693085.1. Classification (NCBI taxonomy): domain Eukaryota; kingdom Viridiplantae; phylum Streptophyta; class Magnoliopsida; order Alismatales; family Alismataceae; genus Alisma; species Alisma plantago-aquatica. The sequence goes on from OY856414.1 coordinate 484,212,434, forward strand.
CATGGTCCTTTCTAGACACCATTATCTTTGAAAAACACTATAATAATTACCTTTGGTCTCTATAAAATCCAAAAAAAATAATAATTATTATAGGTTAAATGGTGAACCAGATCTACTTCCAAATGTATACCCCCTCCCCCACTTATCTCCTATTCAGGCGGATCGAGAGTGCAAGACCCATTACCATAAATACATGATCGAAGGTTGATCAAATAATCAGAATTAATAAATAAATTTCCACTATATCAAAATGATTTTTGTACAAGATAAAATAAATTCTCCAACATGGTTTACAAAATATGGATTTTCTAAAGTTTTCAACAAGAAGTAAACCTTCTAACTATATCCTCCAGGAATTTCATTAAGTCCTTTCTTTTTGTGCCTTCTTCTCTAGGTGTCCATCTTTTATCACTAATTGTAGGATATCAATTAATTCACCTAAAATGTCATGATATGAAACCGCAGTCAATATAATATGTTATATTGGTATATGGGGGAAACAAAATATTCACATGTAGTTGTAACAACATATTCACAACAATTAATGCTACAGAAATAAAATTAGCTTTTTCTTTATAACTTCTCAACCTACATTTACTCAAGCTTTGGGATACCCCTTCAGGGTCTAGTCCTTGTAGTGGATGAAAAGGCCACCTTCTCAATCTAGAGCGCAAGTTCCATGTTGGTCGGCCACCTTCTCAATCTGGAGTTAGGTGTCATGTTGGTCTTCCCAATCTAGGGCTGGACTAAACGTGACCTTCCCAATTTGGGGCTAGGTCCTAGTATTATCAAATATGACCATCCCAATCTGGGGATGGTTCACTCTCTAAATTCTCAAATTTCCTAAGTTGGTATGAGGAGTTCGAGCAAGTTATAAGCAAATAATGCGATATACATAGTTTAGGAAATAAATAAACCGACAAGCATTTATCTATAATACATTTCGAAAATCCTCTAAAAATGTATGAAAACTAATGGTAGTCTTAGGCATAACCACATACCTTGATCAGATGTATTTGATGTCCAAGCAAAAAGGGCAATCAATGCAATCAACAAAGAAACTATCATGAATGTTAAATCATAACACCCATGTATCATTATTTTATTCAAATTCCACTATTTAGATTAACTTGGGTCTCAAGTTAGGGTTTCATTAGGGTTTTAGTTTCCTAAACTTAATTATCATCTTTCATGCCTTTCTGGTTTACAAACCCTAATCCTAATAGTAATTGCACTTTTAATCTCAAAGAAACCCTAATTCATTAATTAATGCGTTATTAACCTCAAATCAGATCCAGGTTATCCTTTTTATCAAAAAGGGTCAATCGTTGATCAATTGAACATATTTAGATCATAAAAACCTGTAAATTAGGGTTTTTACTCATTAAACACATTACACATGGCAACATTGGGTACTTATGAATTAGAGATAGATCGAGGTCCTGATTGTATTTTTTTTACATTCTTTGTATTTTTCTGAGTAACATACACATACAACATATCACAACGGAGTTACTAATTATTTTCTATGAGTTTTATAAGATAAACACCTTGAGGCCAATGGGAGGCTTCCATGTCAGCTTAGAGAGGCTCTTTTCCTTTTGTCTCCTATTTTCCATGCAGGTCATCTTGGCAGATGATCTCCGCCCACTGATGTTGCTCGCTCCACGTGAGCATGGCATTGGGTCGGGGTGAAAAGATGCACCTTCTCATGTGCACCTGGGCTTGTGACCTCGCTCACCTAGGGAAACAAAGTAAATCTCACATTTGTCATCTCCCACCTCCTCTCTCCTCACCTACGAACAATGTTCCACAACTAGTCAACTAGGCCATTGGCTCAAGGCATTTATAGAAAAATCCATATCTTTTATTCTGTTAATCCTTTTAATCCCAAATTATAAGGGAAAGTACATAATGAATTTATATAACTGAGGATAAAGTTTGAGTCCAAAACTCAAAAGGAAAAGATGGTTTTATTAATATGAAAGTCTACTCCTTATAAGGCACATTTTGAGCATTATTTCAATTATCCATTATTTTTTTCACCTTACTTATTAGAAATCATGTGAAACTGAAATTCAGCCATTGGTGGTCATCCATACCACTTTCTAGATAATTCCTCTCAATTCTTATATGTACATTATTTATTATCTATTATCTTTTATCTTTTTCTTAATATTGGATTTCCTTCTCTTCCTTTTCCCTTATATCCATTATTAGATCAACAAATCAATAGAAATCATTGAATCCATAGAAAAGCGTAAATTTGCAAATAAAATATTTCTTTAAAATCAAAGCACATGAATTTCCAACAAGTCTCTTTTAATCAAATAATTATATTTCAATTATATAAAATATAAGGAAAAACCAGCTTATAACAAATGTCTAACACCAAACAGTAAGGACTATCTCTGGATGTTTACTTCATAGTGGAAAGGCTACTTCCATAATGCTTTAATGATTGTGATAATAATGAATTTTTCCAACTACTAACCCTATTTTGTTGTAGTTAGCAACCCGTTGCGATATTGATCAATCATAAATAATTAATGTTTTTATAATTTCTAGCCATGCTTTTTGGTACGGATGCCCAGAGAGCCAATCATATGATGATTAGAATGTGGCACTGGATACCTAATTTGATAATAATAAAGATAATTTCATATATTATGCTTATCTCATCATGAGATGATGACACAAGCATAGTAGATATCTAAATAATGATGTTACTCAATGACGTACGTCTTCAAGTACAATGAGATCATATGCATGATAAGAATTCATTCATTCTTGTTATGTCCGTAGTCAGATATTACTATGGAAGCAAAATAGACATTAGTAATACATAAGACTAGAGTGTGTGTTGACTAATGATAGAGTCTCATTAGTCATGATATATGATATCAAGTAAAGAATGCATGTACATGTTAGAGAACAGTGTATCAGGCAGACCCACCATCAAAGTGATACATGGGGATCATGGAATGGTAGTCATAATAATCTCTGATAGTGATAATGGTGAAAGTGGTTCTTAGACCCGAAGTCACTACATTCATCACATGTGGTTCATTGACTGGACATCATCCAACGTGATCTTGAATCAGGGTTGACATAACGATAATGATTAGGTGTATTATGACACATGAGGATAGAGTGTGAGTGATGTAGATGGGATTTGTCCCTCCTACAAGAGATTGATATCTAGGGTCTCTTGATAAGAGAGACTAATAAATGTATTGCTATACTCATGTGACTGAATATGTGACATGTGAGCTCATCTGCATCTTAGACAATCTTCTCTAGTTCAAGGAACATGTATTGAACATTGAGAGGATGACGATTCTATGCCTCAAGTTTAATTTGGATATCAGAGACAAAGGAACTATACAATCACGATAACACTGATCACAAATTGTAGGTTGAAGTTGTTCTCCAACTTTTTGAATTACTTGGGTATCAATGATGTGTTTCTATACGCCACACATTTTTTGGGATGTTGTAACTTAGTTATGAACATTCATTGCCAAGATAATTCTAGACCTATAGGGTCACACCATTGGATACACTTTAACTAAAGGAGTTTATTCAAGAATGATGTTTGATTTGATTACTAAAGGTGTTTAAGTATTCAATTAAAAAACTGAGGTTCAATATTGACTGATTGGATTCTAAACTGACTGGTTCAAGTTAACTGATTAGTTGAGTGTTAGTTCAATTGGAATCAACATTGGCTGATCAATGGATGAACCAGGGTGGGAACCGATCAATTTATAGGACCCAACTAACTAATTGGTGATGTGAACCAGCCAGTTCATCATCTGGGTATCCTATTTTGATGTTCATTTCGATTGGATCAAGAATTGGTGCTAATGTCATGTTTAACATTAATCATACAATTAATACCAATATAGATTCAGAATAGGAAACTGCACAAACTGATAGTCTCGCACACCAACCAATCAATTGGGTGTGAAAACCGACTGGTTTTCCATGCACAGGTTCTAGAAAATTTGTGAATTTGAGCCTTTCAAATCCTGCATAGACTGGGAGCTCTGACCCTAGCCTCTACTATAAATAGTGGGGAATTCAACATTTCTCAGAACACAACAATTACTTTAACAATCGTTATCCAATATGGTTGTGGTAACCATTAGAGAGTCCGAGAAAATCCTACCCAATAAAGGAAGGGATAGAAAGGGAGAGACAATTGAGGAAGAGAGTAACAAATCTAGCAGGTTTATGTTCAAGAGGGACTAATCCTTCCCGTTGGCTATGTAGCACAACATGGAGTTCTCAGTGGTCCAGATGGACTACTCTAGAAGTCAGAGGCCATTGTCTGCGACTAGGAGGTTCACCGTCAACCACTGTTTGTGGCGCTACCCCAGGAGGCTATGGAGACGTTGTTTGAGTGTTGATGAAGAAGGAGCAAGTTGTTGTCTGAAGAAGAAGCACATTGCTACTGCAAGGGTAATGCCATTGGACATGCTCCAAGACCAGGTATAACCTTGCAACTTTTCCTTCCCAGATACATTTTTATATACATGATATTGTTGTCTATGGGAATCAGGCTTTAGATTTTTATTTCCTCTTCCTTATCTGTCACCCCAATTTCCCTATAGATGCATCAAAGCTACGTCAATTTATAGTGTATATGGGATTTAAATCAATATGATCAGATTTATTTTATTGCATAAGATGTGAATATTAAATTGGTTAATGTGCATATCCAATTAAATTCTAGATACGACTCCACAAACTAATGTATATATATACATACACACACACACACACACACACACACACATATATATATATATATAATATATATATATATATATATATATATATATATATATATATATATATATATATATATATATATATATATATATATATATATATATCAAACACATCGCCCTACAAGTCTATTTTGATGGTGGATGTGAAGCATGGTTATCGCCAATAACCCTAGATCTATGTGTGCATAATTGTGATTGTTTATTCATGTTGTTACTCGATCTGCATATCAAGCCTCTCTTTCCTTTCCAAATGTATTTAATGTTCTTATTCCTATTTCCTCTCAAATGTAACTCAAGGTTTTCCCTTATACAATGTAATAAGAAATTGGATAGTTTTAATTTATATTTCATTGTGATAAGACGTTCTGCACTAGATGAACCAACCAACTTGTTATACGAACCGGTCGTCTAGAGGACTATGGAGGACAAACGACAAGATGAACTAATCAATTGGTGGCCCAACCAATCGGCCGGAGGTGTCCAGACACCGCTTGGACCTAAGAACTATACAACTATTCAAGAGCCCAACCGAGCGACTAGGAGGTGAGCCGACCGGTTTAAGAGTTGAACCTATCAACTTGGATGGGCAAAAGCACAGATCTTCATCAACAACATGTTGCATATGATGTGGATCTTAAGTGGTACTGATTCCTTGTGGCTCCAAGGAATTACAATAGAATGTCCATAACCATCTCTTGTGTGTTTTAATTATTGCATGGTCTCATTTTTTGTTATGGTATGTATATGATACATACTAAGTATGTGGTTATTGGATATGTATATGTATTTATATATAAAATTACTCATACATTATCAAATATTAGATGCTTTCCATAAGCCACACACATTAAAATTTTGATCGACCAAGCGTAGGTTACACCCAATCATAGTGCGCCGTCCATCTCATGGAAGTATAATGGTAGATATGTAGGTACTACTAAAGAAGGGTGGATACTTTATTATGTTGGATTTTGGGTCAGTATTAACTGAGTGTAACTAATGGGATTAGGCACCAGAGGCATGCAAATGACTATGACAAAGAGTTGTGCATATCATCTATCCAACAATTGGATTTGATGTAGTTGACAAAAGTTGCCTACCTAAATAATTGACCATGGACGCTGGCCTAGGTAATACTTGAATTGTTTTGGATCTTGGCTCACTAGAAGATTGTAAGCTGCAATCTTCTCAATTGATACATGAGGGTTATCAATTTGAACAAAATATTGCGAGTGGTAACTAATTAAAGGAATAATTAATATCACGAACTTATCAGATCAAACCTATAAAAAATGTTTTGAAAAGTTGGAATATTTATTTGTAGAATCACCTATCAATCACAAACACGTTCACATTGCCATTAAATGGGATAAAGTTCCACAACTGGTGAAGGACTTTGAGAAATTTTCTCATCAATGAGAGAAATCTCTATGTCCTTGAAAAACCAGAGCCAAAGGAACCTGCTCCAAATGTGCCTAATGCTGAAATGGATGCTTACTTGAAGCATGCCAATGATGTCATAGACATTAAGTACCTTATGCTATTTTGTATGAACTATGAGTTGCATGAGAATCATGAAAACATGGACATTCTTGAGATGGTAAGACATCTTAAGAATTATGTAAAGAAAGAAAGGTTTAATGTATCTAAAGTGTTGTTTGAGTGCAAACTGACAAAGGGAGATCTAGTAGAGCCCCATGTGCTCAATATGATTGGGCATGTGGAACTACTGGGATTTCTTTTAGGTCAAGATTCGACCATGGATATGAATCTAAAAATCATTGTATGAATCATACAACCAGTGTTACTACTTGAGTAACTTGGCTAAACCACTGTCATAACTACTTGGCATATTGATACCAAAGTCTGATGAAGAAGGACAAATCTATTATGGTGATCAATAGAAGTGAGTCCAAGGGAAATGGCAAGGCTAAGAAGAGTTCTGAAGCTAAGATAAAGTCCAAGTCTTTTGCACACAAGATAAGGAAAGGGGTAAGTGAAAAGGAATCTTATATTTTCACTTAAAGGAACAAAGGAATAAGAAAGAGATCGAGATCTCTAATTTAGGATCCAATAAGAACTAAGCTAGAACTGTATAGAGCAAGGGTTGCTATCACAAAAATTGGAAGTTGTCATCATGGGAATACAATAGAATTATTGAATTTCTATTGATGGAAACATCATTCATATTGTATGGACAAGGATATATTGATGTATAATTTTAATAGATAAGATCTTCTATGGAAATTCCCTATTTCTTATAAAATATATTTGATCATTGTATAGATAACATGATACCTAAGGGTGTCGATACCATCGACCCGCGTTGATGGTATCGAGTCTGCATCAGGCGGAATGACAGAGAAGAAAGAAAGCTTGTCGATATAATGATGAGTCGATACCATCGACTCGCGTCGATGGTATCGACACCGTCATATTAGTTTTTGTTCGAGATTGGCCCAAATCCAACGGTGGTGATATTTTGACGATCTAATTTGGTGTTTATACCTAATGACGGCAGCCATGAGCTATCTATCATGTCATTAGCCGTTGCACACATCCCAAAGAGAGTTGGAGAGGAGAACGGGGCCCAAAAGCATGCCCTGATCATTCCGTGAGCTGCAGAAGTCGTTTTCCACCGCCGAAAGGCTGTAGATCACACACTCTACGTCGAGGAACGCTTGTATCTTCTCCGTTCAGGGGTTTACATCACTTCATCCACATTTTTCTTCATGTTTTCCCTTTCTTCCACCATGTCTTACTGTGAGATGAACATGCGGGGCTAATCCCCTTTGTCTTTAGGACCGGGAGTAGCCCGGGTAATCGTTGTATGACGTTTTTATCATAGTGATTCATATTTTGTCTCTTAAATCCATGGTATGATTTCTTTTTCTCCATTATATCATTATGACTTATCACCCTAATGATAATCTAATACCTTTAATTGCTTTGAAAGAAGAATTAATGGTTGAAAAGAGACGAAATTCACATTAACTCATAAATTCCTTGAACAAGGTGATGTACGGTTAATGGTGGAAACCCAGAGGTTGATTCTAATGCACCTAATTTAGGGTATATGTTACTACGACGGTAGAACCAACCTAGACTTAGGTAGTGAATTGTATCACGACAGTGAACAATTCTGACTACATGCCACTACCCAAAATAAGAGATGAATTTGACTAACTATATAGAAATAAATACAACGAGAACCCGCGGTGAAACCGCAATCCTACAGACTCCCATTTAAATTGATTAAACTAAACATTAAATCGATTTCTTTTTTTTATTTCATTTTATTTTCTTTTTCAATCAATTCTCAAAACTTGTTTAACTGGTGTAGCTGATTGCGAACAGTTAGTAGTAGTCTACTGATAGTTCAGTGTCCCTGTGTTTGACTCGGGCCTCACAAGGCCTATATTACTCTGATGCGTGCACTTGCGTTCTACACACGGTAAATTCGTGTCAAGTTTTTGGCACCGTTGCCGGGGAATGAACCCGAGTCACCCGCGTGATAGGTGGGAATACTCACCGCTATACTACAACGACAATTGTCGGCACTACAAGCACTGTAAGCAGCCACTCTAGGCCACATTTTATTTTGTTATTTTTATTTTTGATATTCATCGTTCATCTTTCATATTTGGTAATCGTCTAGCACTATACTGAATCAACATTATTACCTTGCAGGTACCAGTGAATGGTGAAGACATGTAGTACAGACTATGCACAGCCATCATCAGAGGTCCCGTTCTGGGGATCAGACGATGAGGAGAACAACATTCAAGACCAACCTGAAGATATAGATTCGGATTCTGAACCAGAAGCTATGGATGAAGAACAGACAATATGGAAGAAGATAAAAGCTTCTTCCTCGTAAGCATGGAAGGGACCAATAAAAAAACTGGAAGTCAACATTCCCACTTATAAGATTGATCTGATACTGATAAACTTGGTCAAGTCCCAAGAATTTGACGGGCTGAAGAATGAGGACCCAGTTGCACACATCAGCACATTTGTGGAAAATTGTGATATGATCAAGATAGACAGGTTTCCACAAGAGACAATATATTTGAAGTTGTTTCCCAGCTCTCTTGCAGGTAATGCATGTGAATGGCTGCATAACCTAGATGATGAGACTGTCGAGACTTGGGATCAAATGATTGAGGTCTTTTTTGAGAGATTCTTTCCACCGGACAAAACCAATGACCTAGTACGGAAGATCCACAATTTCAACCAGAAAGCCAGGGAGACGTATTCTGAGACTTTTGGGAACATTTTCAAATAATGCTGAGGAGGTGCCCACATCATGGGCTTGACAAGGAGAAACAAGTCTAGATTTTCTATTTTGCTCTTTCTGAGCATGATAGAAGCAACCTTGATTCAGCATGTTTGGGGTTTTTCTTAAACAACACAGGCACAAGGTGTTGGGAGATTTTGAAGAACATGGCCAAAAAGTAGTCCTGGGGTGATAGAGATGCACCAGAATAGGTTCGAGTTGCAGGTGAGTCAAAGGCCATCAAGGAGCTAAATGAGAAGATGGACCTTCTAGACAAGAAATTGCTAGCAAAAGAAGACGCAGAATCTGATGCTGAAGCACAAGTGAAATTTATGCGCTAGCAACAGGGGTATAGAAACAATGATTATTCTTGGAGGAAAGATAAGAAATTTTCATGGAAGGACCCAAATAATTTCCTACAGGACCCCGATGCAAAACCACAACCGCGGGAAGAAGACAAGAGCAATGAGTTGCTCAATCAAGTAATCAAGAAGAATCAAGAACTCATGAGCACGTTTGGCCAGCAGATTAAGCAAAAGGTGACTTCATGAATCAATTTGGGCAAACTTTATAAAGTCATGGGGCTTAGATGAGAACTATGGAGGCATCTTTAGCACAGTTAGCAGCTGAGATAGCGAATCTAAAAAAGCCAACACAACAAGGTTTTCCTGGAAATACAAATGTTCCAAGAGGAAATTAGCAAGCCAAGGCAATTCTGTTACGGAGTGGAAAGAAGATTTTAAACCCCAGGGTCGATGAATCGAACACACCCCAGCCAGAAACCGCAGGTGAGGCCACAGAGGAGGTTACAATCATAGAGCTGATAGCTGATGTATTAGAGGAAGCCACACCAAAACCCATTGCTGAGGAAGAGACGCAGAAGAGGACACCATATGTGCTGCCACATCAGAGGGCACAGACTGTCCTAGTCTAATATCCAAACAGTTTGAAGGCCAAGAAAGTGGACGCTAAGTTCAAGAAGTTCCTAGACGGCTTTAGGAAACTTTCTGTTAACATTATGCTACTAGAAGCAATAGAGCAGATACCCTCCTATGGCAAGTTTTTGAAAGATATAATTACAAAGAAGAGGAAGATTCTTGACACTAAAGTGGTGGTTCTTAAAGAGCAAGTGAGTTCCTTCATTATGGGCACACTGCCACCTAAAAGACAAGATCTGGGTTGCTTCAATATTTCATGTTACATTGCTAAGGTGAAATCCGGCAAAGCATTGTGTGACTCTAGGACAAGTATCAATTTGATGCCTCTTTCTACTTTCAAGAAGTTGGGACTTAAAGAATCGAGACATAGCAACATGACAATTCAGTTAGTGGACAATTTCGTGGTTAAGCCGTATAGTATTTGTGGGGATGTTCAGGTTAAAGTTGACATGTTTGTATTTCTAGTAGATTTTGTGGTAATGGAAATGCAAGATGAACAAGGAAATGAGTTACTCCTCAGAAGACCCTTCCAAGCTACTCCAGATAGGATACTCGGGATGGGACGAGGCCGTTTGACATTGGGAATCGCGGATGACCGATTTGAAATGGTTATGCCCCCAAGCACAACACAATCAAAAGCAAAGGAGTAGTGTCACATGGTGAAACATTTTAATCAAAACATTTCTCTTTGTCTAGGGAAGCCATTACTAGATATGGCTCATGTAATGACCAAGGTAGATAAGGGGACACTGGCTGTAGACATTATGGAACATACCAAAGTTGTTTCTCATTGCAGAGATGTGGGTTTTCCAAATGATGAAGAGGAGTAAACTTCTCTTTCTACTGAAGATGATGCAATAGCAAGTTCTGTCCTTGATGCATATCTAGAACTGCCTCTTGAAGCTTGCCTTGTCAACATAATGCATGACTGGATTAGAAGCAAGTCCTTACAAGAATGTGTCAAGATGCTTCAAGTGCTTCCGTGCTATTATGCCAAGTATTATGAAGATCTTGGGCCACTCCCATCACTGCTTCAGTCATCATTGATCAGTCCACCAGATTTAGAACTGAAGCCACTGCCTCCACATTTTAAGTATACATTCTTAGTCAATGGTGAAAAATTACCGATGATTATTTCGGCATATTAGAGTGTTGATGAAGAGGAGAAATTGTTGATCGTGCTGAAGAACCACCGTGGCGCATTCGGGTGGTCAGTTGTGGATATTAAGGGGATCTCCCCTACACTTTTCCAGCACAAGATCCGGGTCGAGGAAGGAGCCAAACCTGTAATTCAGCCACAAGGAAGACTCAATCCAAGCATGATGGATGTGACAGAGTGAACCTTTGGAGTCTTTGGACATACAATGACATAAGTATACCATGAGTTTGAGTTGTTTAAAATTTATAAATGCTTTGATGAAGTTTTGAGGTCAAAGGATAGGTATATTCTCTAAATGTTCCTAGGTATACGTGCCTCCTTGAAGGATTTATTTGACCAATCATCCTGTATACTTTTGATACCAATGTTATATGAATGGAATATTGAGTTATGAGGAATACTCAGCTCAATTTTGGTGATATTTAGATGTCCCTAATTGAAGATATCTTGGCTTGAATATTTAGGAAAGTTTAATTAAATCAAGACAATAGACTATGGTGGTAATGATCAACTTGTGACATGTATGTGTTACGCAACCTTGATTTCATGAGAATGGTTTGCTTATTTAGTTGCTTGTTGTTGGCCACAGGTTGTCCTTTTGTTGGACTAGATCCAGACAGTCGATGGAAGATCTGAGGGCCCAATAATCTTGTCTTCAACCCTCGACGGTTTGGGACTGAGCATAGGATGGTCACTTCTCACCCACGATGCCATGACTACCAGGACGTGTGTCGAGGAGGGAACTCGTGGGGTGGTTTCCTTCATTTTAAGATGTGAATTGCAACGACCTCTCTTTTGTCCAGATGGAACTGAGGTAGATGAGAAAGAGTAGCAGCTTCCTCTACTCTCCCCACTCAACGTAGAAGACGTGGTATCCATGGAGGTCTGGTCGAAGTAGCCAAAGATTTGGTGGCCCTTGGAGCTGACAGGGAGATCTTGGTTTGTGTTGGATGCTCATGATAGTGTAACAGTGGTGGCAGGATCTACAAACCACGAGGAGAGGAGGCAGTGGCATTTTTGGAGAAGCTGACGACGCTTCTGGTTGAATCCCGAAGCTGTTAGTGGCCCTGGAAGTCGATGAGGAGGAGGCGGCACCTGCTGCTCCCACGCCGGAGTTGAACCTCATGGTGGCGGCTGAAGCTTTGAGAATCCCACGCATGTAGGGACTCGCCAAAAGTAGGAACTCACCACCCATCGCAAGCCGGAGCAGAGCCCTAGGCGGCAACGACTGCATCGTGAAACCAGAATCTCGCTGGGGACCCAAGCAGTCGACAACGGCGGCCAGAGCTACAGCTCACGCTGGACTAGATGGGGGCACCAGGCAGGCTGGGATGGAGAATAGCAGACAAGCTTGGAGGTGGATTGAGCGTAAGGCAACCGACTCACAAGGTGGTGCCGCCATCTCCAGTAGATACCGCAGTGTCTCTACGATCGGGAGAAAGGAGAGTGGGTAGGGCTCACATCAAAGGAGGAACAGATAAACTGGGTCCAAGACCAAGGTAGCCGGTTTCAGAGTCTAGAATCGGCCGGCCCACCCTTGCAAGCTAGGAAAGGATGCACCCAGCCTCAGAAGCCACGTGTTGGCAGGCTAATGGCCAGGAAAAGGTAATTCCCAGTAAATGACCATATCTTCTTTAATTCACAATACTTTGTTCGATGATCAAAAAATTAAGTATAATATACCTAAATTCTCAGAAAAATGTGTAGAACGCAATGAAAGTATAATATCAGGATTTTGAGGAACTAATATCACCAATATCATGTAAGATATGTAATGCTTGTTTAATAGATAATAAATAGCAAATGATGACATTAAATCATGGAAAAATATCAGTAAGTCTATAATTATGTATAGAATGCATATGATGTCATATATGGTCATGTTGATGTACAAAATCATATAATTTGCTTAATGTGGCTATTTAGGGCTAATTACCCTAAATATAATGTAATAAATGCATACATGCTCAATAAATGATGAAATTTACAGAGTAAGCTCATATTTGTATTTGGAAACTCAGATTTAATTATGAGATCATGATGATGCATAGAATTCAAGTTATATGAAGATGGCCATTAATACATGTTATGAAACCATAATCTTGGTTAATGATGCAACCTAGGACTAATATGTGCACATTAAGGATATGGAACCTAATGTTCAGATAATGAACCACAATCTGGAAAATAACATCAGTAACATAAATCCCACATAAGGATGAAGATAAGACAAGTAATAATGTATATATTTTAATGAGATAAGCAAACCCTAATATGAACACGATTAGGGTTAAGATGAGATGTGAGATGTTGAGATCCTGATGATAGTATATGATCTTGTCTTAATCAGGTTTAACAAAGATATAGATGACATGAGGAATATGTGATTAGGATATCTCTTTGGAAGGTACGCCATTACCTCTTACTTGGCTTATTATACAGTATGATTGTGTTATATGAGTAGTAAAATACTTGGCATATGGTGATGGATGAAATAATTGCTCTTGTATGATATGTTGCCTGATTTTCCGTACTTATGGCTATGAACACATGAAACATAATATATTTGTTCCATTATATGAAAGCACTATATCTCTTTGGTAAGCATAGTGCTAGTGAGTGGTCTATCTCTTTGGTAAGTAGATCACATGTACAATGATCTATCTCTTTGGTAAGCAGATCATGAGGCATGGATGCATCTATCCCATTGGTAGGCAGATGCACAAGCATATAATGGAAAATGAGCTTAAAATATGGGTTCTCTTTTGTTAATGAATATCTTTGTGCAAGTACACACTTTTCTTATATTTCTTTAATGCTTCCAAGTATTAGTTTTATCTTATTGTCAATATATGATGAGAGGTATATATAAAAGACACGTAGGCGTACTCAGTACAATATTTTTGAATATTGTGCTGACATGTACCGCATGTAATCTTTTGTTTAGGTTGTGGTTATGCTCTTGAAGATCCAGGATATGAGAGTTGTGTGGCGAGTTGATGTACAGGTGAACCTGTTGTCTTAAGATCCTATAGTTTAGTGGTAGTACATGTATATGTAGGAGTTTGTTGTTCAATATGTAATATCAAATGTTGTAACAATTCATGTTGTAATTATATGTTGAATGGTGAACATGTGTGTATGGTTTTATTATTGTTCATGTGCATGTGCTACCATTTGTTTCCTTCTGACTCCCTTGATTTTCTTCTTCTTAGCCTAGTGTGGGGTGTTTAAATTGGGATTCTCGCTGAGGTGAGGGTTTCAATTTGGGCGTCACACATCAGATTAAGTTTTAGAAAATTCGGGGACGTTACAATGGAGGTAGTCAAGAAGGAGGTGATCAAGCTCCTTTTTGTAGGCATCATTTATGCTATCTCCGATTCGATGTGGGTAAGCCCCACATAGGTAGTCCCTAAAAAGGGGGGAATTACTATCACTCACAACTTGTTAAATGAGTCGGTCATGACCCGATTGGTAACCGGGTGGCGTGTGTGCATTGACTACCATCGATTGAACTCTGCTACATTAAAATATCATTTTCCTCTTCCATTCATCGATCAAATTTTAGAGCGACTAGCTGGTCGATCGCATTTTTGTTTTCTAGACTACTATTCCTACTACAATCAGATATCCATTGATCTAAAGGACCAAGAGAAGTCTACCTTCACTTGTCCCCATGCAACATTTGCATATCGTCATATGCCTTTTGGCTTGTGCAATGCACCAACAACCTTTCAACGTTGCATGCTTGCCATTTTCTATGATATGGTTGAGTGATGTTTAGAGGTCTTTATGGATGATTTTTTCATCTATGGTGCGTCATTTAATGAATGTCTTTACAATTTGGATAAAGTTTTACAATGATGTGAGGACACACATTTAGTTCTGAACTAGGAAAAATGCCATATGATGGTTAGTGAAGGGATTGTGCTTGGACATAAAGTGTCTAGCAAGGAGCTAGAGGTGGATCCAGTTAAGATTGAGGTTATTTCAAAATTACACCCACCTAATTCGGTTAAAGGGGTGAGAAGTTTTCTCAGTCACGCAGGATTTTATCGCCACTTTATCAAAGATTTCTCGAAAATTACTAAACCTTTATCTGAACTGATTGAGAAAGATGCGATGTTTGACTTTAATAAGAAGTGTTTGCATACTTTTAATGTACTCAAGGAGAAGTTAATTTCTGCACCGGTTATTCAAATGCCAGATTGGACAAAACATTTTGAATTAATGTGTGATGCTTCAGATTTCGCAGTAGGGGCTGTTCTAGGACAACATTTTGAAAACAAAACCACTGATTTTTTATGCATCCAAGACTTTAAACGAAACACAACTTAACTACACCACAACTGAAAAGGAACTTCTTGTCGTCGTGTTTGCATTCGAAATTTTTTGGCAATACCTAGTAGGGTCAAACGTTGTGGTATGGACGGACCACGCCGCCTTAAAATATTTGACGGAAAAGAAAGATGCCAAACCTAGATTGATTAGGTGGATCTTATTGTTACAAGAATTTGACATTGAAATTAAAGATAAGGAGGGGATTGAGAATGTGGTTGCGGACCACTTGTCTAGGTTGGAACGGGTAGATGAGAAGGACATTAATATACCCATTACCGAGACATTCCCTGATGAGCAAATCCTTTCTGTAAAATCTAAGGATCCATGGTTTTCTTATATTGTTAATTATCTCGCCTGTAAAATAATCCCAGATGATTGGACTTATCAAGAGAAAATGAATTTTTTCCATTCTTTGAGATATTATTTCTGGGATGATCCCATTTTGTTGAAGCAATGTAGGGACGATGTTTTGCGCAAGTGTGTACCAGAGATAGAATATGACAGTGTACTTAGTCATTGTCATACACTACCAACTGGTGGTTATCATGCGAGCTCCAGGACGGCGGCCAAAGTGCTAGAGAGTGGTCTTTATTGGCCTACACTCTTTCGGGATGCCTATGACTATGTGCGAAGATGTGATTCCTGTCAAAGGGAAGGTAATATTTCCAAGCGGTCGGAGATGCCCCTCAACGTGTTTTAAGACGTTGAGGTATTTGATCTGTGGGGCATTGATTTTATGGGACCCTTTGTGTCCTTGAACTCTAATTTGTACATTTTACTAGCTGTTGATTATGTATCGAAGTGGGTAGAGGCAATACCCACAAGGACTAATGATGTTTCTGTAGTGTGCAGGTTTGTAAGAGATCACATTTTCTGCATATTTGGTGTGCCAAGGATGATTATCAGCGATGGAGGCACCCATTTCAAAAATCAAAAGTTTGCTATGTTGTTGAGGAAGTATGGGGTAAAGCACAATATTGGTACCCCGTACCACCCGCAGACACAAGGGCAGGTCGAAATATCCAATAGAGAAATCAAGAAAATTTTGGAGAACACAGTGGCTTCGACAAGAAAGAACGGGAGTACTTTGCTACTGGATGCTTTATGGGCATATAGGACGACATTTAAGACACTATAGGCACTACGCCTTTTAGGTTGGCTTATAGGCGGGACTGCCATTTGTCAGTAGAGTTGGAGCATAAGGCGCATTGGGTGCTAAGGAAGCTTAATGTGACTTATGATGAGGCAGGGAAGAAGCGAATGATGGAGCTCAATGAGTTAGATGAGCTAAGGATTAACACCTATGAAAACTTGAGGATTTACAAGGAGAGAACAAAACTCATTCACGATCGACACATTCAACTGTGTCTTCAAAAAGGGAGATCGTGTGCTATTGTTCAACTCGAGGTTGAAGCTGCATTCTGGGAAATTGAAATCCCGATGGAGTGGACCTTTCATTGTGGAGGAGGTATGGCCACATGGTGCCATCCTGGTGCGTGATGGAGAGACAACATTTCTAGTCAACGGACAAAGGTTGAAGTTGTACTTTGATGAGGACTACATGAGGAAAGTGCATGAGGTCAAACTCATAGCACTTAAGGATGCATGATAAGCTTGATTTTGTCTAGCCTAAGACGTTAAATAAGGGCGCTTGTTGGGAGGCAACCCAACCATTGGTAGTTTCTTCATTTTCCTTCACATTTACAAGTTAGTTTGGTTTAATTTTATTTTTAGTGTAAAAATGATACATTGATCATTTTTTTAGTGTGTAGGTCTGAGGCAGAGTCGATACTATCGACCATTGTGTCGATGGTAGCAACATGGGTACAGGGAACCGACTGCAGAAATTTTTCTGAGTCAATACCATCAACGGATTCGTCGATGGTATCAACCTACCATTAGTAACTCCAAAGAAAACGATAGCACGGGGTCGATAGTATCAACTAGGATGTCGATACTCGTGAGATCCCTGAAGATTTATAGAAGAAAGTGTCTCAGTGAAGTCGATACCATCGATGGCCTTATCGATGGTATCGACCCGACAATAGTAAGCAAGCGGCGCCCGGGCCTCGCGAGGGTAATTGATCCATGCAAAGTCGATACCATCGACTCCCGTCGATGGTATCGACGCGACACGTCAGCGATCCGCGAGAAGAAATCAACGACGACCGCTAAATCAAGGAGGTCGATCTGTGGGATGGGTCGATACCATCGACCTGTGTCGATAGTATCGACGTGTCATCGATCCGGGCCCCCACATAAAGCAACTGACAACTGTCGATACTAGAGAAGACATGGATTGTGCTACAAGTGTCGATACCATTGACACCCCCATCGATGGTGTTGACAGAGCGGTAGCAGTGACGGGTTCAGTTATAAAAGGAAGGGTTGTGCCTCCAATCTCTTCACACCTTTGGAGTTTCTTCCCTCTACTTGTGCATTGGGAATCACTATGCAATCAGAGGCCTTCATCGACCATCCAAGGATCGAGATATCTTCACCAAGCTCTACATCGAGCGGAGATCGTCTTCTCCGACCTTCACCAAGCTCTATTTGTTAATCCTCTCTCGCTCTCTGTGATGATGGTGCGAACAGAAGGAGCTTCTTCTTCAAGGGCGGCCCCGATGGAGATTCCGACATTTGTTCCTCCACCACATGGATCCATTCCTTGTCTGAGGATTGTTCATCCTTCGGCGGAAGTATGGAAGATATACAAGGAGTTGCTCAAGTGGAAGATCGAGCCTACCCGATATGTTGATCGGGACATGGTTCGTTACCTTGGGTTCGAGGCCAATCTCGCCTATGTCCTCCAGGGGCAAGCATAGCATACAACCCGGAGGTCTGAAGAGGTCGAGTTCCATGCAGAGGGCCACCCTTTCTTCGATGAGTGGCTGACCTACAAGGAGTTAGTGGTGGAGTTCATGGCATCGCTGGATATATGCGTTGTGCTGAATGACCTTATCGCCACCAATAGGGAGTGGATACGAGGGTGAGTTTCTTTCTGGCTCTACAACAACAACTACACCCTCACCCTCAAATAGTTCAATTCCATCTACAACCAGTACCATTCTCCAACTTAGCACAGGAGGCTGGACATCCAGACATATTATGATGAGATCTTTTCTCAGCTGGTGACCACGCCTCCAGGCAAGTCTGTTAGCAACCACAACGCAACCGTCGCCGACATCGAGCATCCGTTTGTGATGATTCTGCACTACATGTTGTGCACTACTCTTTTTGCTCGGGGCAATCTCTCGCTTAGTAAATTTCAGGAGACAGACTTGTTCTTTTTGTATAAACTGCTGAAGCAAGAAGAGTGCAATTCGGGCGTGTTTTTCTTGATGCGTGTGTTGGCCGTGCGGAGGAGCACAAGAAAAGCCCCTATCCACTTTAGGGGGCTTATCACACTGTTGGCTCTCTACCTTGGGTTGGACTTTTCCCAACTCACTCCGCTTTCTAACAGGAACAAGGTAAACTTGTATCATCTACACCGCTCCAATCTCCTTATGCTCCGTGATGGTGTGGCTTATGCACATTGCCATGTCAATCACGAATATCAAGAATGTGCCCTTGCAGACCCCGTCTTCAACATCCAGGGAGCTCATCACTTCAGGTGGCCCATCATCGCCATTGACGACTCCGACGAAGACGATGTAGGTGATGACAACAACAATGATGACAGCGACGAACATGAAGAGGAAATGGAGGCTTTCACTCCCCTTCGTTGACGAGTGGCACCGCAGAAGCATCCCCGCTTCCACCTGAGTGCATCATCCTCTTCACAACCTCTGCCACCTCAGCCCTCTCAGTAAGGAGAGGATGCTTATTCGATGCAGGGAATGTACTTGATGTTGTAGGAGATTCAACAGACCCAGCAACAGCACACTGCTTCTTTCTCCGGTATTCAGGATATACCACAAATTGGCTTTTCATGAACCAGTAGGCCATCTATGAGAACGAGTGCCTCCTCCTCGCCAACCAACAGAATATTCATGACAAGTTGCATAGGATGGAGTTGCAGCAACAACCTCTCTACGACAACTATTAGAGCCAGAACTACTTCGGGGGATATCGTCAACCTCCACCCATGCCCCCGTATGATCCAAATTTTCAGGGGCAATATCCATCATGGGACCCTTCCGCCCCGTAGTACCCGCCACCACCACCTAAGCAATGATTGGTATCACTGTTCCACCTTTTAAGATTGTTTTTGACTATGAGGCCATAGTCGAATTCTAGCTTAGGGGGGAGATGGAACAACTTCTATCTTTTTCTATCTTTTACTTTTAAATTTTATCATTTATTTCCTTTTCTTTTGTTCTTGCTATTTTCTTAGTTTTTAGGATCCACACTCTATCTAGTGTATCTGTGGATGTCTAATGTAATGTGTCATCTCTGTGTTTGTCACATGGGAATCAGGGGTCAATTTGAAAAAATTTTAGTGAATTTGTAAGCTTGTTTTGTTCAAACTTGAGCACATGACTTATGAAAATAATTGGTTTGTCAACTTTAAAATAGAAGACCACAATTGTACATGCCTATGATTCACAAAAAGTGGACGGAATTGGTTGTCTGAGCCTAAACTGACCAAATGGTAATGAGACCTTAATATGAAATAAGAGAGAGAAACCTCTTAATTGTTGCACAGGTTAGTAAGGAGGGACATATAATATTTTCCAATGGTTCGGGTAATTAATCTTGTGATCTATCCACCCCATTGCTTTCATACTCCACGATAAGAATTGGAAGCACATTACCGGTTATCATCTTTTGATTGCATAGCATTTAGGTAGGATTGCATTTTAGTTAGATTTTACATAAAGAAATGGGAAATGAAAAAATTGTAGATGAATCATGCATGCACACATTCTTGAGTGCATGTCATCACAGTTGCATAATTGATCGCATGTAGTTGCATTTTAACATATCTTTCCGCATATATGACAATATGTGCCTTATTTCTTCTAAAAAATAAGAAAAGCAGGTAACTCGTTCTATACTCTCTAAAATGAAGTTGTAATGTCTCAAGGAGAACATTTAAGTGAAAATAAGCCTGAAAAAAGAAAGAAAAAAAAAGATAAAATTCTGAAAAATATTGTACATATTGCAGTAGCCAATTGGAGAGAAAGTAGGTGTGACGTCCCCAGATTTTTCTAAAACTTAATCTAATGTGTGACGTCCAAATTGAAACCCTCACCTCAGCGAGAATCCCAATTTAAATACCCCACACTAGGCTAAGAAGAAGAAAATCAGAGGAAGTCAAAAGGAAACACAGTAGCACATGTACATGAACAATAATAAAACCATACACACATGTTCACCATTCAACATATAATTACAACATCAATTGTTACAACATTTGATATTACATATTGAACAGCAAAACTTATACATATACATGTACTACCACTAAACTACATGATCTTAAGACAACAGGTCCTCCTGTACATCAGCTCACCACACAACTCTCAACTATCCTGGGTCTTCAAGAGTAAAACCACAACCTAAAACAAAAGATTACATGCGGTACATGTCAGCACAATATTTCAAGAATATTGTACTGAGTACGCTTACGTGTCTTTTATATACCTCTCATCATATCTTGGCAATAAGATAAAACTAATATACTTGGCAGTAACATAAAAATATAAGAAAAGCATATACTTGCACAAGGATATTCATTAACAAAAGAGAACACGTATTTTAAGCTTATTTTCCATTATATACCAAGGCCTTTATGATCACTACAAAAGAGTTAGATCATTTGTACAAGGTGACCACTACCAAAGAGTTAGGTCAGACCACTACCAAAGAGTTAGGTCATATGTACAATGTGACCACTACCAAAGAGTTAGGTCACTTCCAAGCACACTACCAAAGAGTTGGTGCTTTCATATAATGGAACAGATATATTATGTTTGATGTGTTCATAGCAGTAATCATGGAAAATCATGCAACATATCATACAAGAACAATCATTTCATCCAATATCATATGCCAAGTATTTTACTACACATATAACACAAGCATATTGTATAATAAGCCAAGTAAGAGGTAATGGCATACCTTCCAAAGAGATAGACTAATCACATAATCCTCATGTCAACCCTAACCTTGATCAACCCTGATTAAGACAAGATCATATACTATCATCAGGTTCTCATCATCATACGTCTCATCTTAACCCTAAACATGTTCATTAGGGTTTGACTTAATCATTAGGATATGTGCATCATTACTTATATTCTTATCTTAGATTTATCCTGCTGATGTCATTTTCCAGATTATAGTTCATTATCTGAACATTAGGTTCCATATATGTTTTGTGCACATATTAACCCTAGCTTATGTACATTAAGCATATTAGGGTTTATATCACATTTAGAGAAAACATCATCATATAACATGAATTATGTGTATCATATTGATCTCATACTTAAACATGAAGTTCCAGATACTGATATTAGGATATTTTGTAAATTTCATGATTTATTGAATATGTGTGCATTTATTGCATTTTATTTAGGGTTATTAGCCCTAAATAGACATTATAAGCAAATTATAAGATTTTGTGTATCAACATCATGATTGCTGACATCAGGTGCATTATAAACATTATTATGGAGTTACTAACATTTTCCCATAATTTTATGTCATCGTTTGCTAATTATTATCCATTAAACAAGCATTACACATCTTACATGATATTTCTGATATTAGTGCATCAAAAGCCTGATATGATGGTTCCATCTTGTTCTATGCATTTTGATGAACAATTTGGTATATTATATGTATTTTTCTGATAAGCGAGCTATTTATTATGAATTTTGCAAGATCTGACAATTTTGAAGGAAATACCTTTTTCCGGCCAATTGGCCTCCGCCACATGTCCAATGGGGCCGGCGCTTCCCTTTGCTGGTTGTGGGCCGGTTCAAGCTGGTTCATGGGTGGTCTATGGCCGGTTCACTAGGTCTGGGCCTGGTTCAGCGCTGCGGACCCGGTCTGCTGGTTCGGCCGGTTCTGGGCCTATCTTCTCCTCTCTTTGTTTCTCACGCGATCGGGCTTGCTCGCTGCGTCTGATTCGCGTCTCTCTTCTCCCACGACACAGCGCCGCCGCCGTGGCTGGAGGAACGACGAGAAAGGCCGCTGCCTCCAGGTCTTCACCTGCACCCGACGCCGCCCACCAAAATGAGCGCCGCCGCCGTCCTGGAGCAGAGCCCCAGCAAGGGACTGGCTCCTCCATCCTCCTCCTCAGTCCGCTCTAGTGCCTACAGCCTTGAGGTCGTCGCTCCTCTGCACAGGCCGCCGCTCCCCTGCACACTGCGCATCTCCTCCTCGACACCGACCTCCACGAAGTCGCATCTCTCTATTTTGGGCGTGAGCGAGCTTGCAGCCTCTGCTTGCTCCCAAGCGCCTCCATGGGGTTCAGATCTCCGGCAAGAAACGTTGGTATATGAGACTCCTCATCACGACTTGCTACAATTAGGAGCTTTAGTGGACAGCGTACTACGATGCCAATTTCTCAGGATCACCGTTGGTTCCTCTTCTTTGCATCTCAGTTCCCTGTCTGCGAGAGTCTGTGAGACTTCATCCCAGTGTGAGCCTCCACTGCTCTCATCTTTACAGGCATGTGAACGGTGGTGGCAAAAGCTAATGGGCTGGCTACTGGTTCCCACTTCATATCCTCCTCTTCGGCATGTGTGGGTGGGTAATCGAGAGGCAGCGGAAAGGGAGAACTGAACTCCCTCGTCTATTCTCCATATGCCTCAAATGAGGGGTCTTAGTGCTATTCTAGGTGAGCCGAGATCACCTCCCTCTCGCTCCATGATCCTGGAGGGTGGTGGCGGGGAACTTGCTGCCTCAACGGGTCCTCATCTGACTCTAACCGCCAGGTCAGAGAAGACTAAATGGCCTTTGATCTCACATCCAAGGGTCTAGAAGGACTTCTCCTGAAAGCCTGATCTGTGGATACTGAAACACAGATACGATGCTCATTTAAATGAGCCGACCGTGTGACATATACATGAATGTCATGGATAAGGCTTAAGAAAGCATTAAACCTTGTTCTACCATACATTAATAGGCACATTATGCCACTATATTCAAACCTTCATAACTTCCTCTAGGATGCTCTGATTGCCATCAAAATTCAACCATAGCTTCCTCACCACTCAAACTACTTTGTACTCAAATTTGGTGTCAAAATTCTATTATTTGATTAGTGAATAAATTACCTTAAAAGACATGAACTTAGGGATCAAAATTATGGTATGAGCATCACTCAACAAGCGGACTTTATCAAAATACTTGGAACTCTCAAGACAACTCAATATGTCTGACTTCACTTGTGTCATTGGACATATAGGGATTCCAAAATTCCACTTCATCACATCCTACACACCTTAAAAGAAATTCCGTCCTCGGAATTAAACCAGAAAACCCACTTCGTCACATCATATACATCTTAAAAGAACTTTCGTCCTCGAAAGTAAACCATACTCATACTCCAAGCAAAACTACCATGACTTCATCCACATGTAGGCACTATTCTTAGTGTAACATATTCGCAAAGGTTACCTATAACCATGTATCCACAACACTACTAAGAGGTTTACAACCATCTTGGGTGTACAAACACTCCATTCAAGGTTGAACTCAACGTTTAGAAACTCAGATTTCATCATGACAAATCTCATCTATTAAGGTTGCATCTTATTTTTAGCCAGGCTTTAGCGTTCCCACATCATATTACCAGGTTCCACAGGAGCTAACTAAAGTTAGCCGATTATATCAAGGTGTCATAATTATTATGTTGTGCTAATTAACAAACTATATCTTTCACCTTCATTAAGCACTAAAATTAACACCTCATATAATATGTTGCATTCATATGATCTTATTTCATTTCTCATAATAAGTTATAACATTTACATGTGATTTCATCGCAAGATTAACCAACATTTTCACATTATCATCATTATTCATGTATATGATTAACCATTTATACATTGATATCAATTAAAACCATCTTTGGATTTCCATCATATCATGTCTATATGTGTCACATCTCGAGATTAGGTCATGAACATATATATTATATCATGGTTGTGCTAAACAAAGAAATGTGAGTAACTTATTAAACATATATCAAAACATTATCTAGTCCAACTGAGTTCCCCCTGAACCATATCATGAGGGTAGCGTCATGCTCAGTCTCTCTGAGCTAACTCAACTCTATGAGTATCTCATATGCATATACTTTATCTTTCCTCTAGGTGTAGGGTTCTCGGATTACCTCATTGGCACTAGTGATCAACTTCACAAGCTTTAGCCACATAAGCAAAAACCAAAGCATGCTATGACATATTCTTCATAGGTTCTAACCATGAAACATCATACCCAAAGCTCTCTTATATACACCACTAGATTCCTATGTGGGAAACCACCAACCCGAGCATGAGGCTTCACAGAAACTAACATAGCTACCTCCTCCAGGGTCTTGGGCTCTCTCCCTCACCCAGATGGCAGGCACTCATATACATGTTCACATGTTCATATAACCAGCCTCTCTCTGACTCTAGGGTTTGGTCTTCCCAAGGACATCTAGGGTTCAAGAAGACTATAGGAATCATGCATAAAGCAACTCATCTCAATCATTCAGGAGTAGTCTAGTTTAGGACATATCATATCACATATCTCAAAATTCTCATATCTTGGAGTTTAGGTTCTCTAACCTTCTCCCATTGGGTCTCACTCTCTCTGGAGTTAACCCCGAAACTGGTCCTAAAACTAGAGGTCCTCCTTCGTAAAAGAGCTTGAGGCTCATGCTGACTCACAACCTTGTCTTAACTTATCATATCCTATCTCATAAAAGAATGCATACTTACATCATCAAAACTTATCTCAAATCCTCAGAACTGAACTTAAGTCCTCAAAGACAAACATATATCAGACTTACATCATATCATCAAAACATATATCACCTATTCCATCTAACATATATTAAAAAGGCTCTAGACATCTAATCTAGAACAACTCTCTCTTCTAGACTAATGTCATTCCCTTTCACTTAGGTTGCATGACCACCTCCTACTCGTACATGTGTGGGGACACATTTTTGTAATACATATACATAATAAAATATTATATAGTTTTTCTCCGATAAAACAAGCGTCAGAGAAAACTATCGAGGTTCGATCCGTTTGGAATCAAAAACCAAATCCTGAAAACGAGTGTCCCACACATAGTAGAGAGTCCAGTGTCATGAAAACTAGTGAAAGGGGTGAGAACATGGTGTAGACTAGTGTAGCTATCCTAGACAACGAGCGCTATATGTCTAGGATTTCTCTTCCCTTGATGCACATCATTTCCAAATAGTGCAACGTCCCATTCCACTGCACTACATGGAAAGAAAGACATCTAAGGACTTGCTACTCAACAAGCACCAGTCTAGACCTAGTTCTCGGACATCTAGGTGCTAACCTAGAGGTTAGGTCAGATCTAGGCTCTAAAAGAAGACTAATCTAACCCTAAAAGATTATTAAGGTTCAAGGTTCTTTAGTTTTGTGTTGCATAATGAGCAAATGTCAGGTTTTGCTATTGTTCATGCTCTGATACCACCTGTGACGTCCCCGAATTTTTCAAAAATTTAATCTGATGTGTGACATCCAAATTGAAACCCTCACCTCAGCGAGAATCCCAATTTAAACACCCCACACTAGGCTAAGAAGAAGAAAATCAGAGGAAGTCAAAAGGAAACACAATAGCACATGTACATGAACAATAATAAAACCATACACACATGTTCACCATTCAACATATAATTACAACATCAATTGTTACAACATTTGATATTACATATTGAACAGCAAAACTTATACATATACATGTACTACCATTAAACTACAAGATCTTAAGACAACAGGTCCACCTGTACATCAGCTCACCACACAACTCTCAACTATCCTAGGTCTTCAAGAGTAAAACCACAACCTAAAACAAAAGATTACATGCGGTACACGTCAGCACAATATTTCAAGAATATTGTATTGAGTACGCTTACGTGTCTTTTATATACCTCTCATCATATCTTGGCAATAAGATAAAACTAATATACTTGGCAGTAACAGAAGAATATAAGAAAAGCATATACTTGCACAAGTATATTCATTAACAAAAGAGAACACATATTTTAAGCTTATTTTCCATTATATACCAAGGCCTTTATGATCACTACCAAAGAGTTAGATCATTTGTACAAGGTGACCACTACCAAAGAGTTAGGTCAGACCACTACCAAAGAGTTAGGTCATATGTACAATGTGACCACTACCAAAGAGTTAGGTCACTTCCAAGCACACTACCAAAGAGTTGGTGCTTTCATATAATGGAACAGATATATTATGTTTGATGTGTTCATAGCAGTAATCATGGAAAATCATGCAACATATCATACAAGAACAATCATTTCATCCAATATCATATGCCAAGTATTTTACTACACATATAACACAAGCATATTGTATAATAAGCCAAGTAAGAGGTAATGGCATACCTTCCAAAGAGATAGACTAATCACATAATCCTCATGTCAACCCTAACCTTGATCAACCCTGATTAAGACAAAATCATATACTATCATCAGGATCTCATCATCATACGTCTCATCTTAACCCTAAACGTGTTCATTAGGGTTTGACTTAATCATTAGGATATGTGCATCATTACTTATATTCTTATCTTAGATTTATCTTGCTGATGTCATTTTCTAGATTATAGTTCATTATCTGAACATTAGGTTCCATATATGTTTTGTGCACATATTAACCCTAGCTTATGTACATTAAGCATATTAGGGTTTATATCACATTTAGAGCAAACATCATCATATAACATGAATTATGTGTATCGTATTGATCTCATACTTAAACATGAAGTTCCAGATACTGATATTAGGATATTTTGTAAATTTCATCATTTATTGAATATGTGTGCATTTATTGCATTTTATTTAGGGTTATTAGCCCTAAATAGACATTATAAGCAAATTATAAGATTTTGTGTATCAACATCATGATTACTGACATCAGGTGCATTATAAACATTATTATGGAGTTACTGACATTTTTCCATAATTTTATGTCATCGTTTGCTAATTATTATCCATTAAACAAGCATTACACATCTTACATGATATTTCTGATATTAGTGCATCAAAATCCTGATATGATGGTTCCATCTTGTTCTATGCATTTTTCTGAACAATTTGGTATATTATATGTATTTTTCTGATAAGCGAGCTATTTATTATGAATTTTGCAAGATCTGACAATTTTGAAGGAAAAACCTTTTTCCGGCCAATTGGCCTCCGCCACGTGTCCAGTGGGGCCGGCGCTTCCCTTTGCTGGTTGTGGGCCAGTTCAAGCTGGTTCATGGGTGGTCTATGGCCGGTTCACTAGGTCTGGGCCTGGTTCAGCGCTGTGGACCCGGTCTGCTGGTTCGGCCGGTTCTGGGCCTATCTTCTCCTCTCTTTGTTTCTCACGCGATCGGGCTTGCTCACTGCGGCCGATTCGCGTCTCTCTTCTCCCACGACACAGCGCCGCCGCCATGGCTGGAGGAACGATGAGAAAGGCCGCCGCCTCCAGGTCTTCACCTGCACCCGATGCCGCCCACCAAAACGAGTGCCGCCGCCGTCCTGGAGCAAAGCCCCAGCAAGGGACCGGCTCCTCCATCCTCCTCCTCGGTCTGCTCTAGTGCCTACAGCCTTGAGGTCGCCGCTCCCCTGCACACTGTGTGTCTCCTCCTCGACACCGACCTGCACGAAGTTGCATCTCTCTATTTCGGGCGTGAGCGAGCTTGCAGCCTCTGCTTTCTCCCAAGCGCCTCCATGGGGTTCAGATCTCCGGTAAGAAACGTTGGTACATGAGACTCCTCATCACGACTTGCTACAATTAGGAGCTTTGGTGGATAGCGTACTACAATGCCAATTTCTTAGGATCACCATTGGTTCCTCTTCTTTGCATCTCAGTTCCCTGTCTGCGAGAGTCTGTGAGACTTCATCCCACCGTGAGCCTCCACTGCTCTCATCTTTACAGGCATGTGAACGGTGGTGGCAAAAGCTAATGGGATGGCTACTGGTTCCCACTTCATATCCTCCTCTTCGGCATGTGTGGGTGGGTAATCGAGAGGCAGCGGAAAGGGAGAACTGAACTCCCTCGTCTGTTCTCCATATGCCTCAAATGAGGGGTCTTAGTGCTATTCTAGGTGAGCCGAGATCACCTCCCTCTCGCCCCATGATCCTGGAGGGTGGTGGCGGGGAACTTGCTGCCTCAACGGGTCCTCATCTGACTCTAACCGCCAGGTCAGAGAAGACTAAATGGCCTTTGATCTCACATCCAAGGGTCTAGAAGGACTTCTCCTGAAAGCCTGATCTGTGGATACTGAAACACAGATACGATGCTCATTTAAATGAGCCGACCGTGTGACATATACATGAATGTCATGGATAAGGCTTAAGAAAGCATTAAACCTTGTTCTACCATACATTAATAGGCACATTATGCCACTATATTCAAACCTTCATAACTTCCTTTAGGATGCTCTGATTGCCACCAAAATTCAACCATAGCTTCCTCACCACTCAAACTACTTTGTAATCAAATTTTGTGTCAAAATTCTATTATTTGATCAGTGAATAAAATACCTCAAAAGACATGAACTTAGGGATCCAAATTATGGTATGGGCATCACTCAACAAGCAGACTTTATCAAAATACTTGGAACTCTCAAGACAACTCAATATGTCTGACTTCACTTGTGTCATTGGACATATGGGGATTCCAAAATTCCACTTCATCACATCCTACACACCTTAAAAGAAATTCCGTCCTCGGAATTAAACCAGAAAACCCACTTCGTCACAGTAGGGCTTGAAAAAAAAAAGAGAACAGAAAAAAAAGGTTGATTTTAGAGGGAGAAAAGAGTTTGTCTCACCCGTATAATAGGAAGAATAAGCACATTATGTAGTATGTAGACATTCTATCTCACATGAGATGGGATGGTAGGAATATGCATCATTCCACCCAAAATGTAGGCATTAGGGCATTTTCATTTACATATGCTGCATTTAGGTCATTCGTGTTATTTGTGCATATTAAAATTGTATTGTGTTTCCATTTCTTCCACAACCACCTATTCCATCCACCCATTGCTCGAATTGGTAGGCCACCGTGATTATCTCCTCACTCATTAATATCAGGAGAGCTGCATCCATTTAGATGGTAGTTAGGAAATGAGCAACGTAGATAGAAGATCACAAAGATGCACCAAGCCTGAACCGGAGGATTTGATTATGTTGACAGCCTTATGTGATAGTGTTCATCAATCTTGGGGTAGACATCTCTTATGGATGATCATTGTTGCCTTGAGGGTAATTATCATTATGTGATTAGTGAGGGCCGGAATGTGAATGTCTGGCGGGGATCATACAGCAAGGTCTGTTGTGATAATCTATTCTTTAGTTGACCCTCACAATTCTATTCTAAAGTTTTGTTACTCGAGGACGAGAAAAGTTTAAGCTTAGGGGAGTTTGATGTGAGGATTTTGAGTCGCATTTATAGACTTGTTTTACATGTGTTTTATGTGTTTATTGGTCATTTTGGTGGTTAATATCACATGATTCACTTACTCTAGTCTATAATCTCTTTCTATATCAAATCTCTCATATTTTATCTTTTTGAGCAAAAACGATTATAATAATGGGTTTTAGCTTAGTTGATTTGGTTTTGTCTTGCAATTTCAGGAAAAATGAGTATACACAGTTGTCAATACCATTGACCTGTGTCGATGGTATCGACACAGTCACAGTGAGACAGCCGCAAGGAGCCAAGATGAGTTGATACTATCGACACTGAAGTCGATGGTATCGAGATACCTTCAACGAGCCAGCAATCAATATGTCGATATTATTGACACAAAAGTCGATACTATTGACGTTCTACAGCTTCAATGTCGAAAAGGTGATAAAACTGACACCTCAGGGTGTTGATACCATCGACCCGCATCGATGGTATTGAGTCTGCATCAGGCGGAATGACAGAGAAGAAAGAAATCTTGTCGATATCATGATGAGTCGATACCATCGACTCGCGTCGATGGTATCGATGCCGTCAGATTAGTTTTTGTTCCAAATCGGCCCAAATCCAATGGTGGTGATATTTCGATGATCTAATTTGGTATTTATACCTAATGACAGTGGCCAGGAGCTAGCTATCACACCATTATCCTCTGCACACATCCTAAGGAGAGTTGGAGAGGAGAACGGAGCACATAAGCATGCCCCGATCATTCTGAGAGATGTAGAAGTCATTTTCCACCGCCAGAAGGCTGTAGATCACGCACTCTACGTTGAGGAACACTTGGATCTTCTCAGTTCAGGGGTTTACATCACGTCATCCACATTTTTCTTCATGTTTTCCCTTTCTTCCACCATGTCTTGCTTTGAGATGAACATGCGAGGCTAATCTCCTTTGTCGTTAGGACCGGGAGTAGCCCGGGTAATCGTTGTATAACGTTTTTATCATAGTGATTCATATTTTGTCTCTTAAATCCATGGTATGATTTTGTTTTCTCCATTATATCATTATGAATGATCACCCTAATGATAATCTAATACCTTTAATTGCTTTAAAAGTAGAATTAATGGTTGAAAAGAGACAAAATTCACATTAACGCATAAAGTCCTTGAACAAGGTGATGTACAGTTAATGGTGGAAACCCAGAGGTTGATTCTAATGCACCTAATTTAGGGTATATGTTACTACGACAGTAGAACCAACCTAGACTTAGGTAGTGAATTGTATCACGACAGTGAACAATTCTGACTACAGGCCACTACCCGGAATGAGACATGAATTTGATTAACTATATAGAAATAAATACAATGAGAACCCGTGGTGAAACCCAATCCTAAAGACTCCCATTTAAATTGATTAAACTAAACATTTAATCGATTTCTTTGTTTTATTTCATTTAATTTTCTTTTTCAATCAAGTCGCAAAACTTGTTTAACCGGTCTAGCTGATTGCGAACAATTAGTAGTAGTCTACCGATAGTTCAGTGTCCATGTGTTCGACTCAGGCCTCACAAGGCCTATATTACTCTGACGCGTGCACTTGCATTCTACACACGGTAAATTCGTGTCACGATCCTATTAGAGAAGGCGGCGGCTCGAAGCCACAAGATCGACCCTCCAAGAGAAGGCGACTTCTACTGGTCTGATGCCCAACCAAGAACTGGGTTCGCTGCTGCACGACGAGCCAGGTCAGGGAGAAAGCTCCTCGCCGAGTCTCCAAATAGAGGTCAAGAGAATGCGAGTAGCATTTCTGCTCCTCTAGACCTCACAAAACAGACCCTCGTTACACTTCCTTAGGGTTGGCCTAAGTCCATCAAAGGTCTGGGAAGCACTCTGACCTACGCCGGGGTTCTTGTGCCACTGGGATAGGGATCCAGCCATGAGGTTGGTCCTCCCATGAAGTCATGTAGCCGCGATTGCAAGGTAGGGGGTGACCCGGAGGTATTTGACCATGATGCCCCAGCCTATTAACGTAAGGCATGGGGCTAAAATTGTCAATTCATTCTATTTTTAAGTTACCAACCTTGCTAGCATGGGGCCGTGATGGCCACTGTCCATTGTCCAAGGCTGGCCCGCGTGGCATGAATAGGGTAGGATAATACTACTAACTTGTCAGGCTACGATTGGCCCCAGTAAATGTAAACCTGTTAAATTTATAGAAAATTATTGGTAACTCTGATGGGGGCATATAATATATGAAAAATGATTAGGAGAACGAGAGAAATCCAATTAAAATAGTTTGAGGGCCTAAATATGCTTCTTTTTATAAAAGTATATTCAATACATATTTAGATGTGATTAATAGAAAGGAGAACCTAGTTTTGCCTTTATCTAATGCTTTGTTTAATAGATTCGTTCATGTTAAGCTAATCCCTAATCTTGCTATGTATAATGAAGAAATCCTTGATAATGATGAATGATTGACATTCCTAGATTAATAATCATATTCATGCTAATTTATGGTTTTGAAACCAATATGGACATCTTGCTATGATTTCAGTGCTGATAATATGATCTAGGTATCACGAATAATCTAATATGCTCAAAATGATTATTAGGATTTCACTTGATATGCATAACTAGAGTTTGTGTCTTAGAGATCATGATATGTGGCATAAGGGTTTGTAACCCTAGCCTTAATCCCAACATGAGATAGCCCTAAACCCTAGTTCAGGAACGCATATAGTTCAGATTAATGTAATGCGAATACATGGTGAAACATACGTAGTATGCATATTTTAGATTGAATGCCTTGTTGCTTGGATGTTGGGATACACTCTTAAATTACATGTGATATATTCTACATGGCTTCTACAATGCCATAAGGTACGTGGTTACGCTTATGAATACATGCATTGAATTCTAAGTTTTCCAAGGTTTCTCGATGAGATTGAACGAAAGATAAACTGCTTGCTTGTTTATTTACTTCTTGCAAATTATAAAGTTTCTATGAGTATCATGTGAAGTTAATCACAATATTCTGAACCCTGGGTTAGACTGATCTTAAGGGTAATGCACACGACCCCCGGAGGGACTGTGATTACACCTGAGGTAGTAGACCAAATATGGGTTAGAATATGAAAACAAGTTTATGTTCTTATATGATAGATAAAGCTGTTTGATTATATGTATACTTGTGATTATTGTTTGAAACCACGTACCAATATCGAAATATACTGATTGTGTATTTGTTTGTCAATGTTTTAGGTATCAGGTATACTTTATTCATGGACATGCGGTTCCAAATAAATATGTTGAAGACACTAAAGTTATTCATGAATATTTAGATATAATGGTACGCCATCATACATGTACATGTTAACTCTTTATAAAATTTATGTAACTCCTTGGAGGAGTTTTTTATGCAAACATGTAAATATTTGTTCATTAAAGGAAATTGTTTGCTATTATGTATTATTTCTTGAATCTGATCTTGGAATTTGTGAGTAATGATTCAAGACTTTAAGGTCTTTTAGACACTCATGTGTCCGGGTCTCTACACACAACTTATTTATTGTGAAATAGGACAAAAGCATATTCACTATATGTAGTGGGAGAGAGACTATTGTATTAGGGATCATACATACTGATGTATATAGATCTTTTAGAATAAATGCTAAAGATAGTTGCAAGTACCTCATTATATATATTTACTGATGTTATCAGTAGATATGGAAATTTGTATCTAATGAAATACAAATGTGAATCTCTTGAAGTGTTTAATGAGATTGTGAATGAAATATGTAACTAACTTGGTAAAAGTATTAAAATACTTTTATGTGATCGGTGTTAAAAAAATTTAAACCAAGAGTTTGACAACCTTCAAGGGAGATAATGATAATGTATCATGATGAACTTCACCTAAAACATAATGATAGTGTATTGTGGAAGTGTATCAAAAAGAAGGAACCACACCTTGTTACGGCATGGTGTGATTATCAATATAATCTAGCTAATTTTCCAATTTTCTTATGGGCACATGCTTAACACTAAATTATGTACCATCTAAAATGGTTCAAAAGGCACCATATGAGATATGGCATGGGAGGTGTCCAGATATGTCTTTCATAGTGATTAGGGATGAATTCTTATATAATAAAATATTTTCTTAAAAAGCTTTGTCCACAAAATCACAAATTGTTATCTTGTTAAAATACTACTCTTATCCCAATCCAACAACAAAATTGTTTGTTAATATAGATGGTTGTAACTCTGAAAAGGGACTTAGCTGCAAAGAAATCATTGGGAGTAAAAGTAGAACTCAAAATGTTCAAGACATACAAGAAAACAATGAGCATAAAGAGGTACAATAGGAACATAGAGAATCACAATATGGTTTGGAATCTCAAGTTCCTTATATAACTCAAAACCTCATAAGTCCAGTAGATCACGCCTAGAGTTTGAAAGACTATGATATCTTATAACTCACAAATGTGGTGAATTGATCATAGATGGTGAGTCAACAACCTACCTAGAATCTATTGAGGGACCAGAATCTAAAGCATGTCTTGAGGGTGATAAGATCAAAGATGGACTCCGTGTAAACCAATAATGAATGACCTTGGTAAATCCACCTGATGGGGTAAAACCCACAGAGTGCATTTGGGTTTCTGAAAAAAGACCAACATGGAAGGGTATATTGGTTTTAAAAAGTTTCAAGCCAGTTCAAGTTGTTGAACATGAAGAAGTCTTTCACTAGTTACCATGCCTAAATCCATCGGCATCATACTTGCTTTTGTAGCTTATCATGACTAGTGAAATTTGGCATATGGATGTTAAAATTTCATTCCTTAACTGGAATAATTATAAGGGTGTGTACATGACACAACCTAAATATTTTATAAATACAATAATGCAAATTAAGTCTATAAGCTACAAAGGTCAATTAGTAGATTGAAGCAAGCATCTTAGAGATGGAGTCTTCTATTTGACAAGACAATAAAAAAGTTTGACTTGAGTTAGAATGATAAAGTAATATGTGACTACAAAGGATTCAATGGGAGAATATTTATATTCAACATGATGATGGGGAATAACATCCTTATCATGTAAATGTTAAAACTTGGATGGAAACACCTTCTCTATGAAGGGTTTAGATGAGACATCCTATGTGATAGGGATTGAGATATATAGATATAGATCTATAAAGCTTCTTGACAGGAGAAATAGAACATACATTGGCAAGATGTTGAATGGGTTCATCATGTAAGACCCAATGAGAGAAAACTTGTCCATATTGCATGGAGTTGGTCTCTCAGAAGCCTAGTGTCCTTGTTCTTGTGAAGAATAGGAACACATGGATATATGTAATATGCATTCGAAATTGAATCTGTCTTGAATGCAATTTTATGTACGTATCCCGTTATCTCATATGCATTAGACATGATGAGAGAATATCCAATTATTTAATATTTATTGGACATGATGAGAGGATAAATATACCTATCTAGCAATCTCATATGTATTGGACATGAGGATAGGGTATATGTCAAATGACAGTGAGAGTCATTGGACTACCATAAAGAACATCCTTAGGTGCTTGTGAAACACTAAAAGGATCGGCCTTGGCTACGATAATAAGGAAGATTTGGGTGTAAAGAGTTGCATTGATGCAATCTTCAAAAATGACAACTAAACATAATGATGAAAAATCATATTTATGCTTGACCTTAAATGAGAAATGTAATATAGAAATGGTTTTGAGCTAAATACAGTTGTTTATATCTATAGAAGAAGTTGAGTATCTCTGTGTTATGAGAATAGTAGAGGATACAATATGGATCAAGAAGTTCATATGGGTGAACTTGTGTCAGGTTCCAACCATTGATGACATAGTAGACATATTGTGATAGCAGTGGTGCTAATGAATATGTTGGGCATCTCAGATAGCATACTACAACACTTCCATCTCATACAAGATGTCTTATAGCAAAGATATGTGAAACTTGCAAAATAGCAACTTGAACCATGAGTTGCAAAACCCACTATAAAATTGCTTGTACAACATAAACATGATGGACATATTAAGATCTCTTGCAATAAGATTCATGAGTGATTGGATATAAGTGCAAGTGGACGTCAGTTGGTATGCATGACCAGAGAGCCACTCATATGATGATTGGAATGTGGCATTAGATACCGGATTTGGTAATAATAAAGGTAATTCTGCCTATTATGGTTGTCTCAGCATGAGATAATGACATAGACATAGTAAATATCTTAAAGAATGATGTTACTCAATGATGTATGTCTTCAAGTACGTGACTTGAACAATGAGATCATGCGTATGATAAGAGTACATACATTCTTGTCATGTCCCTAGTCAGATATTACTTTGGAAGAAAAATAGACAATAATAATACATTAGATTAGAGTGTGTTGACTGATGATAGAGTCTCATTAGTAATGATATATGATATCAAGTGAAGCACACTAGTACATGTTAGAGAATAGTGTATCAGATAGACCCACCATGAGAGTGGTAGATTGAGACCATGGAATGGTAGTCAAAATCATCTCTCATAGTGTTAGTGGTGATTATGGTTCTTAGACCTAAAGTCACTACATTCATCACATTCCATCCATGTACTTTGACATCATCCAACATGATCTTGAACAAGGGTTGCCATAACGGTGATGATTGGGTGCACTATGATACATGGGGATAGAGTGTGAGTGTTGTAGATGGCATTTGTCCCTCCTATAGGAGTTTGATATTTAGGGCCTCATGATAATCGAAACTCAAAAATGTATGGCCATACACATATGATTAAATATGTGATATGTGAGCTCACGTTCATCTCAAATAATCTACTCTAGTTTAAGGAACATGGATTCAATGTTGGGAGGATGATGATTTCAAGCCTTGAGTTCAATATGGATATCAGAGACAAAGGAACCATACAATCATGATAACACTGATCACAAATTGTAGGTTGAAGTTGTTCTCAAACATTCCTAGTTACTTGGGTTGCAATGATGTGTTGCTAGATGCCACTCTTTTCTTGTGATGTTGTAAGTTAGTTATCAACATTCACTGCCTATGTAATTTTGGACCTATATGGGTCACAAACATAGGATACACTTGGATTAGAGGAGTATATTCATTAATAATTTTAATTTTAGTACTAAAGGTGTTTAGGTATTCAATTCAACAACTAAGCTTCAAAATTGAATTACTCGACTATGAACCGACTAGTTCTAGGATTGAACTGATCAGATGGATTGTTAGGTCAATTGGAATCCACATTGACATATCAATGGATGAACCAGGGTGCAAATCGGTTGATTCACATAGTGAACCAATTGGTTCCCAAGCCCCAACTAACCATTTGGTGATGTAAACTGACTGATTCATCATCTGGGTTTCCTGGTTTGATGGTCAATTCGATTGGATCAAGGATTGGTGATGACTTCATGTTGTGCATTAATCATACATAGAATACCAATGATGATTCAAAACAAGAAACTGCATGAATCGACTGGATCACGCACCAACCAACCAACTGGGTGTGTGAACTGACTATCTCTCCATGTGCAAGTTCTAGAAAATTTGTGAATTCAACCCTTTCAACTCCCACCCAGCTTGGGAACCTTAACCCTTGCCTCTCCTATAAATAGAGGGGTACTGGGGGCTTCTCAAAACATAATAGTTGCTTTGATAATTATTGTCCTCTCTGGTTGTGGTAACCAATAGAGAGCATGAACAAGTCCTACCTGATAAAGGGAGGGATGGCAAGGGAGAGACAATTGTGGGAGAGCGTATCAACTCTAGCAAGTTGACGTTCGAGAGGTACAACTCCTTCCCATTGGCTTTGGTAGGCCAACATGGAGTTCCTGTGGTCCGCGTGGACTACTGTAGAGGCAGTAGTTTGTTGTCTTCCTCTAGGAGGACACTGTCAACTACTATTCATGGTGTTGCACTAGGAGGCCAATGGAGACACTACTTGAATGTTGATGAAGAAGGATTGAGTTGTTGCCTTAAGAAGAAGCATGTTCCCTACTGTAAGGGTGATTCCACTGGACTTGATCCAGGACCAGGTATAACCTTGCAACCTTTCCTTCCTAAATACATTTTTGTTGACGTGATCTTGTTGTCTAGGGGAATCAGGCTTTAAATTTTTTGTTTCTACTTCCTTATCTATCACCCTAATTTCCCTACACTGCTTTCATAGTTGTATGAAAACCATGGTCAACTTATGGTGATCAATCATAAGTAAAGCAGTTTGATTTTGCATATCAAAATCCAAAGCAAAGATTTTGTTGAATCAAGATATAAACATGCATAGAATTAGTTTCGGGATACTCTTGGTTCCAAAGAATGCAAGTTTAACCCCTAATTCTCAATAATGATTCAAAAGAAAGTAGGAGGAAGAAGAAGATAATATAAAACTTCTGGAAGGTGACTCTAGAATCCGTTTCTCCTCCTTCTTGGTTTCCTTCAATGAAATTCACTGGGATGGCCTCTAGATGGGATGCCTATAAAATAGATATATTGCCCACAAGTGAGATGCTTGGATCCCAGGCAAGATGTCTTCATGTGGCTTTACACCTTTGGTTTATATTGGTAAAAATAGGGCACAACTTGGTTATGTATTGTTGAATGCTCCTTGTCTTGATCGAGATCTGTCACATAAATATCAATGCTACCAACTAAATTTGGTGCCACCGACTCCTTTGCTTTTGCTAACTTTAGGGCTTGAATACAAAGATGTATTTTGACTTTTTGCCTCCTTCTCAGTCCTTCTATGGTTTAGCGATGGTCACCATCTTCTTCATGTGGGTTCTACAGACAAAATTCAATGGCCCAATTTTGTCTTGCTTTGACTCAGTTATGTTTGTAATTTACGCAACAATATGTTACCCAATTAAAAAAATTGAAGAAACTCAGCTGAAATACATGTAAAATGGAGAATATTGATGCCCAAGAGATAAATTAGGCATTTTTTTTCAAAATTCCCATAAACTCATAAATATGAGATAAAATGATACTTAAAATCATGCCTAATAAGCCCAATTTTTTGACAGATAATTTCTATGCATCAATTACCCCGTCTAAAAATGTTGGTACCACAAGTGAGCTTCCATGTTATGGTATGTAATATGATATAAATGTAAAGTTTATTATTTGAAAATTATTCATCTTTTTGTGCCACAAATATTTTGTTGTTATGTGTATTGTTGTTGTTGCATGCATATACACAATAGAGAAATATGTTGAAGGATGTTTGTCAACATTTTAGGTTAAAACCAGAATCCATTCTGAAGGAAAATGGTGACTGAATTTAAGGATGGAGTTTAATGAAAAAAGAGGTTTTCTTATACTTTCTTTCTATTGTTTTCAAGAAATTCAGGTTTGTTTCCATGTTTTTTTATTCCAGTTATGTACCCCTTTTGGGAGCTTTACTTTGTCAAACTTGTACATTTTCTTTTGGTTGAAATGATATTCAATATTAGTCTATTTTTACCTTAATTTGGGAAATATGAGATAACTATTATTGTCTCTATAATCTTCATTTATGGGATTTTGTGAGTTGGGGTCATTGCATTGGGTATTAGAGATAGATCCTCCTAAATAATTTTGAATAATTAATAATTTTAGAATTCTGTAGTTCCATAAGGGAATTACGAGGTTATTTCCAAAAGATGATGTTATTTAGGATTGTTCACAACCCATAGGTTGTTAAACCTTTCGTATGTACCCCTAAATGGTTTATAAGGACTCTTGGATCGTGTGGATCATACCTAGAAAAATCCAAATAATTACCAAAAATGACATACCTTCATGTGTTCTCATCTAAATTGCAATTCTGTCTCATATCCATTGTCCTTAACCCTAAAACCTATCCATTAAACCTCAATGTTCATTCCACTTCTAACCAAAATTAGGACTATGAGAAAATTTTGGAATAAGGCATTGTCTGCGTACCAAGCATATGTAATGGAAATTTAAGATTTAAAAACATGAAACATGTTTCTATAATGCATGTTTCACTTACATGGAGAAACCCAAAAACATTTAGCATCCAAAGATAAGATAAGACAACCTAGTTATTCAATGAAGAACCTAAATAGCATAGATGAAGGAGAAAATATAATGACAAGAAAGTTCATCCTTAAACATGATCAAAAACCATGATCTTGGGTAAACAATATTAATGGAGATGAAAAGTACTTTAATATGTTCATACCTTAGTAGTGAGTGAAGATAATTGTATATCATACAAGTATCACCTCAAGTCCAAGGAGGGACCCAATGTCCTTGAGTCATCAAGCCCTAGACTAATACCTCCTATAGATTGGATGGTACCCAAAGACAATGATTGTGTGATACTTGACATACTAGAAAATAAAGGAAGCAAATGGTGTGACATAAATTTTACAAGGAATAATTATGATATGGTGATAAATAACTATCTTGTCAATAGCACCCCTCTCAATCATACCTTGGGTGGAGTGGATGGAATAAGAATGCACAC
The DNA here is from genome assembly GCA_963693085.1 of Alisma plantago-aquatica. NCBI lineage: Eukaryota > Viridiplantae > Streptophyta > Magnoliopsida > Alismatales > Alismataceae > Alisma > Alisma plantago-aquatica. The sequence continues at coordinate 484,253,060 of OY856414.1, forward strand.
ATGTATTCCCTACTTAGATGTGACAGTAGAAGAGGTAATTTTAAACTTAGCCACAATGACAAACATATGGAAGGTTAGGTATATAATACTTCACTTTTAGAGAGATTTCCTTGCACCTAAAAGAAGAAAGAAGAATTGTTTAAACCATCTTTCTATAACCCTTAATACCTTAGTTCTGACAACTAGGACTCACTGATGTAATGAGTCTCACAAATTCACACAAAAATGGGAATGTACCTTAAGGTTTATTGTAACGACCCCACCTCCCGGTAACCCCCAATTAAGGGAGACCTGAAGGTCAGAGCCGTTATTCAATTAACATGATCAAAGGTTCAACAAATAATCAGTAATAATTAATAAACTTTACCAACTAAACTGAAAACAGGTATAAAATAAAACTTTTTATTACCTTGGAAAAACTGGGATTTCTAAACTTCTATCCATGAAGATGTTAATCTAACTAATCCTCCTGTGTAGGTTATTGCTCATTCAATTCCACATATGTCACTTTACTATTTGTTCTTTCATTTGTACCTAAAATGCCGACAAACAAAGCGTCGGTCAGCCGAAGCTGGTATGTGGGGGAAACAATAATTGTGCAACTATGCTAACAATGTAATCAACCAAATATCATTTAACAACCAAGATTACATTTTAAGCAATACTACTCAATCCCTTCCTATCCCCTTTCTCTGTAACGTCCCTGCAGTGGACATGGATACCACCTCTCTCATATGGTAGATCCTTACCCCCATGGCCCTACCACACAGGTAGCCAATACCTAGGGTTATGGAGTCGCATATTCCTACCCAAAGGTAGACCAATCCCTGACTCATGATGACTTGATGGACCTACCCCATTGGTAGCCATTTACTAAGTCATTTAATGACCTGATGGACCTACCCTCATTGGTAGCCATTTACCAGGTCAATCTATAAAGCTACAGAGGGGACTAGGATCTGAGCTAGTAGGCATATTTCTTATGTGATAGTCATATTCACATTATACTTTGCATGAATTAAATACATCCAATAGTTTAATTCAAGCCACGATGGAAACATCGATAAAATCCCGGAAAAATAATTCGGGTAGTCATAAGCGTAACCACATACCTGTTTTGCAGAATCAACAATTCGAAGCAGATAAGTAATCCAGAGTAAATCAAGCAAGCACAATTTTATCCTAAAATATTCATCCAATATTTTCTATCATGAATCATGGTATACAAATCTAATAGGCCTAATCCTGACCTAGGGTTACTAGCCCTTTTTAGGGTTTTCTTTGCAATTAGGGTTTCACTTCATCTTTTATTAATTTAACGCAATTGATCACAAACCCTAGTTATTTCCACATCTAGTTCTCAATTCTGAATTAAAGGCATACTTATTCATTAATTAAGTTTATTAAGCCTCTTCTATTAAAGCTACTATTTTTATCCTTTTAATCCATGACAAGATCATTATACGCATTTATCATCAACTCAAAGTTCGTTATGGTTCAATACACATATTAACTTGATTTGCCATTAATCCACCTTTTATTCGTTAGAAAACCATGATTACTATATTAAGGGTATTTACCCATAATTAGGAGCTTAACCATTATTTAACACTTTTAATATCCCATAGGTTGCAATTACTCACTTTCATTAATTAAGTATTATGAACTTAACCCTAATTCTTCATTATCTTCAATAAGGATTCTTTAATCCAACTTATGTTCAAGAATCATTATATTTTAGTTGTATACTAGAAATTTTCAAATTATAATAAAAAAAACTCATGCTTTCCCAAATTAGGGTTTTTATCCCATTAGACCATGTACATGATCACAAAACCCTAAAAGCAACATATTAATCATCCTTTTATGATTTTACCTTTTCCTTTACTCTAAACATGTTTATTTTGATCAAAAACCAAAATCAATATCCATCATGATTGCTTTTATTTCTTCCTAGGGTTTTTCCATTATTTAATGCATTAAAAGATGAAAAACCCTATACTTCTTGAAAAGAATTCACAAACATGCTCTACTATCATTTTTATCATGTTCCACACATTTTTGTGGTTAAAAAACACTATTTACTTGTATTTTTCGGCCAAAGGATCTATTTTTAAGGTTTTGTACAAGTTTCAATCATTTTCTAAATTATTGGGCAGGAAGGCTACTTACTTTTATTTTCTGGAAAAACTTCGGCCGTCCGATCGCCCATCTCAGTTGACTGCATGCGATCACGCGACTCTTACTAAACGCACCCACTCACGACCAACTGAAGGCGTGAAGGAGCCTGGATCGTTGATCATGCTTTGGATCCACAGTAGACCCAGATCAAAGGGTAACCACTCCTTCGTCCTCTCCCGATCAGCAAAGCCTACCGCGGCGGCGCTGCTCTCTGAAGCTCGTCGGAGCATATCCAAACCAAGGTTCCAGGTCACAAGGGTAGAAATATAAGGGCCGGTTGTGATCGCAAGATCCTTCCGAAGAAGATAGGGATCCTATTTATAGGATCGGGGGTCGAATCTAGGGTTTCCTAACCCCTCGCTTTCACCTGCCTTGTGATGAAAAAGGTATTTCTTCAAGACGCATCCATAGGTCGAAAAACTAGGGTCTACGATGCGCGGAAAGTCCTCCGGGATTTATCTATGAGATCTCTATCCTCGCACATGCAAAGATTCGTGAGAAAAACGGGTGGGAAGATCCTCTGTTCGCTGCCTGAATCCTAGTTCATTTAGAACTAGAAGATGCACAACTCGCGTTGGATCAGAATCCAACGGTCCACACTGTTTGTGACCCAACAAAGGAAAATCAGATCTTCATTTTAAAGGAAAATCCTTCAAATATTAAGATAACTTTGGAAAATCGTAACTCTCCAACCATGGCTCCATTTAATCCCAAATTTTGAGGGAATATTATTAAAGACTTACTCTATAATCATGCCATGTTTGGGCTCATTATGTAAAGAAATAGGGTCCCTTTCTTTAGATACAAGTTATTACTCAATTAGGTATGTTTCTCACCTAATTTCTCTTTCCTTTGCTATTAAATTATTACCTTGGACTTCCTTGGACCTTAAGGAACCTTAATGACTCGAAATCCAATCTTGGGAAAGTTCCTTAGCCTTTTTATTACCTTCTATTCATTAATTCTCATTATCCCACTTATTTTTTTATAAAAGAAAAAAACATCTCCTTTTGAGGATTTTTCTTTATTTCTCTTTTATCTTCATTAATTAGCATTCCTTTTAACTTTAGGAATCCTTGAGATATGAAAATTCACCATAGATAACTCAATTATACCTCTTTTTCCATACTTTCCACATTTTATCATTGTTTTCAATTTCTTTCTTAATAAAGAAATACTTAATTAATATTTTCTTTTCTTATTGATTCTCTTTGCAGTTTGGACTCCTTGGAACCCCAAGGAACCCATGTGGCACGAAATCCACCTTTGGCTTAAGTTCTTTTGCCTTCTAGAGGTTTCCACACCTTTCTTTTCTTAAAAACTCCATTATTCATTTATAAATTGAATTTCCTTGTTATCGGGCCCAATAGCCAATAAAGCCCACAAAACAATCATCAAGGCTATTGTAAATGAAATCCATTTATTCAAAATAGATTATATCATTATTCGTTCAAATATCTTTAATATGAGAATTTATATTTCTCAGCAATTGAACCCAAAACTGGGGTTGTAACATCCTTCCCCTCTTATAAGAATTTTGTCCTCAAAATTCCATCAAGCAAGCAAACAAATAGGATAAGTCTTCTTATGTCCATCAGGGCTCCCATGTGGCTTCACCCTTTCCATGGTGTTTCCCAAGAACCTTCATTATCTAATTTTCCTCCATCTGAGTTCTTTCTTACCTTGGTATATCGTACCCTTATAGAGGACTTAGGACTTTTCAGCCTTTCAAAAGCTGAATAGGTTCAGGGCACAACACCTGGCTTGGTTACCTCACATAGTGCTCTAGATCAGACTCATGCAACACATCATTTTATCCTGAGGGTAAGGTAAAACACAACCATCTCCACCAATCCATCTCAAATGGACCCATATATCGGGGACTCAGCTTTCTCAGCTGTAGCTCAGAGGGGTCGGATTTTCACATTATATTCCCTCACAGTGAACTGCATGTCAGTCTGCTTTGCATCAGCTCGTGACTCATGTCACCCTTAGGCTCTCTCTCAGCCATTGCTCGATCAAGCGACTTCATCTGCAGTCACTGTGGTTCTTGTATGACCTTCACTAGGCCTCCTTCACCAACATCATCTTAATGAAGTGGTGACCGACACTACCTCGTTATTGAACTTCTTGCATCCCGATAAAGTCTATGGTGGTTATCATTCACATTTTCCATAGGACAAGAGCTGTCTCTAGATATCATCCTGAACAAGAACATATGCTCTCATCAGACCCTTTAGTCTGGATCATACTAACCGTTAGTAAGGGGTGATAAACTATACCAACATTGAGTTCTTCACATTCCTACTTCCACCTCATGGAAGTGAACCCTTAGGTCACATCAAGAACCTTGGAATTCGCATCATGGTGTAGTTGAACCATCTCTTTTCATATGTAGTTCAACCCGATCTGTCCTTTGACAGAACTCTTGCTCTCTCATGTCATCTAGGTAAGGTGATCTACCATAACCCATATTGCATCTTGACCTTCTAGGTCAAAGGGAGACTTACCACAACATTCATAATGATGAACTCCTATTCCCTCACAGGAACTCTTTTATCCTCTATATCGATACACTGGGTTATTGGTGTTCGTCCTTCACCTCCTGGCTTGCATGGCCACATGCTACGTGCGACTTTGTTTTAAGAATCCAGAGTGCCACCATCACTTACTATCTTTGTGGTACCAAGGTATATCATAACCTCTTGTATCGTTATGATTCCTTAAGCTTGTCACCTTGGAAACCCTAAACCACTCTCAAAAGGGTCTCTTTACCTTCCTATCCAAAGAAGTGTATCTGAGGTTCTATCACCATCCTTTCACTACATCAAGGACTAAATTGGCTAACCAAACAACCATTAACTTGTTCAACATATCTTATTACATCCTAGTGTTAGCCAAACACATCTTCCTTCCAAACATAAGGTTAGTCAAACAACCTCAACTTCTTCTAACTTCCAGCTAGACTAGGTAGCTATATCTCAACCAGAGCATTCATTACCACTCCTTATCCTTAGGTGTTAGGTAACATACTCCTCCATGTATTATACTTATCATCTCATCTCAAACTCTAAGTCTATCAAGAAGCTATGAGCTCATCCTCACTGTGATCGAACTCAACCTTGGTTAACTTGCAAATTCTACATAGTTCCTGATAAAACATCCTCATAAGCTGACTACACTACCTCTCTTAGTGTTTGCGAACCATCCATGTATCATTCACTTTACCATGGTATGTTATCATCTCTATCATCATACTTGTAGTTACGTTCCAACTTACATCATCTTTATCCTTGGTGTAAGGCATGTGTACTGTCCTATCTGTCACTCCCATAACAAGAAGAAATAAGCATTTGGCTGCAGTCCAAATACAGAGTTCTTCCTGTTCCAAGAGTAGAGATGGTACATCCCGCCTTGCCAGTACACTTTCAAATCTAAGTTGAAACGTGCCACATATGTATCTACATCACAACCATCATGATATCAAAAATTACTTCCAGGGAAAACTGGTCTTGAACTTACTTGGTCCAAGCACAATCCTTAGTCATCTCCTCTAGGTCTATAGGGCGCCGTCACTTTTGGGGTCATCCCTTTTCCCTTATGCATCCAGAGAGTGCCCTACTCATCTGCCCTTTGGGTCCCATGTGTCCATGAAGGTGATCAATCTCCTAACCCATGGCCCTCAGACAATGATAGCTGTTACCTCCCGACCCTATGGTCATGTGCAACTAGGGAATTAGGCAAATCCTCCTTCCATCGGTCTTATCCCTACCTGACCCTAGGATACACTTAGGATTCGATTATTGTACATGTCCAACATAGAACCTTACCCAAACATCCCTCATCTCCCTTCTTGCATTCATGGATTGACTTTCATCCTTTCATAAGGGTCATGGCGACCTGCCTACCTTGGTTGAGCCCCATACCAGTTACCTCCATGGTAACACATCCACATGTACATAGAGATGGTTATCTATGGGTCTATAGGTTCATTCTCATGCCATGTACTCTTCACTTAGCTTCTCAAGATCCTATGAAACCTCCTTAGGTTACCTCAAAACCATCCAAACTGGTAAACTTCCTACCAAAGGGTCGCTCTCCCAGGATGGGAGGAAACTACACCTTTATAACAAATGTCACAAACATTCTTAGGGTTTACATCCATATGAGCATGCTTAAACCAACAACTACTAAGGCACAAGTGGACCACCTATTAACTATGCTAGGTCATACTTGTTCTCTTTCCTCAACATTTGATCAACTTAGTTGTGAGAGGTTCATTCAACATACCCTTAACTTAAGGGATTTCCTTTACCTCCATGCTCAAAACTATAGAGACTCAAATCTCATCAGGATCATCAAATACACTGCTTCCCCTATTGGACCTAGGAACCCTAGGTTCTCCTCTGGATATCCAACTTCATGTTCAAACTCTTAACCACGGATCAAACACGTCCAAGGTATGTCATGTACTCCCATGATCCTTTTATATGAGTAATACCTCAGAGTCGAGTCCTCTTCATGGACAACCAACTAGGTATAAAGCCTCACAACCATTTACTTAAACCTCCTCAGGGTCTAAAGTACTCTTTATCTCATCCAGTAGGTAATCACTTATACCATAGGTACTAGAAGCATCATCCTCTCTCTAGAGCTAACTCCACATCCAGCCATACTATTGGAGGTCATCTCTCCATGAAGGATCAAGCTCATAGGTATACCTCTTCGTGGGTGAAGTCTAGGTGTGAACTTAAGTTTGCTTAAGATCATCCATAGCCCTTTCATAAGCCATCCATCATGATCTCTTAACCAGGATTTCATCAAACTATACCCTACTTACTTAAGCCCTTAGGGTAACTATAGGTTCTCCTCTCACCCCATCCACGAAGGAACTATCCTTCGCTCTAGCATGCACGATCCTGCCAAAGGTACTAGGTCATCTAACCTCTTATGGAATTCCAAAGGAATTCCAACCAAACACTCGGTCAACCATGACATCTAACTTACCATGTCATCTCTCTCTCTAACCTTCACTTAGGGTTAGGGTTAACATCATCCTCAAAGGAAGTGCTAGGTCTCTACCTTTAATGGAGGTCTCCACCTCCAAGACTAACTCTCTCTACACATCCTCCTGCCAAGGAGGTCTATCCTCAGATCTATCCTGAGGGCAAAGACAACTCATGTCATATGACCTAAGCATGTATCTATTCCTTTACGCTTACTCTATTAAGCTTATGTCCATGACATCTTATTTACATGCTTTTTAATAATATGATGGAGGATTCCTTAATCCTTATCAACCTTACCCATACCTCATGAGGGTGAGGAAAAGAGAGAAAACCCTAATCCTTAAGGTCCTTAATAGAATTTGAGTTGAGAAGGGATGAACAAGATGAGAGAGTCCTAAAGGTATCTTATTTCGATTCAAACCCTAAGACTTTGGTCAGGAAGTCACACAATCTGGGAGTCCTCGAATTCTGACTAGCGGTGCGGAGGAAAATATTGCCAGCCCCCGGACGTGATCCTTTTCTAGACACCTCAGTCCTTCGGACAATCCTCTAATAACTCCCTTGGTTTCTATGGAATTTGTAAAATTTAATAATTATTACAAATTAAATGAGGAACCTATGCTCTGATACCAATTGTAACGACCCCGCCTCCCAGTAACCCCCAATTAAGGGAGACCTGAAGGTCAGAGTTGTTATTCAATTAACAAGATCAAAGGTTCAACAAATAATCAGTAATAATTAATAAACTTTACCAACTAAACCGAAAACAGGTATAAAATAAAACTTTTTATTACCTTGGAAAAACTGGGATTTTTAAACTTCTATCCATGAAGATGTTAATCTAACTAATCCTCCTGTGCAGTTTATTGCTCATTCAATTCCACATATGTCACTTTACTATTTGTTCTTTCATTTGTACCTAAAATGCCGACAAACAAAATGTCGGTCAGCCGAAGCTGGTATGTGGGGGAAACAATAATTGTGCAACTATGTTAACAATGTAATCAACCAAATATTATTTAACAACCAAGATTACATTTTAAGCAATACTACTCAATCCCTGCCTATCCCCTTTCTCTGTAACGTCCCTGCAGTGGACATGGATACCACCTCTCTCATATGGTAGATCCTTACCCCCATGGCCCTACCACACAGGTAGCCAATACCTAGGGTTATGGAGTCGCATAGTCCTACCCAAAGGTAGACCAATCCCTGACTCATGATGACTTGATGGAACTAACCCATTGGTAGCCATTTACTAAGTCATTTAATGACCTGATGGACCTACCCTCATTGGTTGCCATTTCCTAGGTCAATCTATAAAGCTACATAGGGGACTAGGATCTGAGCTAGTAGGCATATTTCTTATGTGATAGTCATATTCACATTATACTTTGCATGAATTAAATACATCCAACAGTTTAATTCAAGACACGATGGAGACATCGATAAAATCCCGGAAAACTAATTCGGGTAGTCATAAGCGTAACCACATACCTGTTTTGCAGAATCAACAATTCCAAGCAAATAAGTAATCCAGAGTAAATCAAGCAAGCACAATTTTATCCTGAAATAATCATCCAATATTTTCTATCATGAATCATGGTATACAAATCTAATAGGCCTAATCCTGACCTAGGGTTACTAGCCCTTTTTAGGGTTTTCTTTGCAATTAGGGTTTCACTTCATCTTTTATTAATTTAACGCAATTGATCACAAACCCTAGTTATTTCCACATCTAGTTCTCAATTCTGAATTAAAGGCATAATTATTCATTAATTAAGCTTATTAAGCCTCTTCTATTAAAGCTACTATTTTTATCCTTTTAATCCATGACAAGATCATTATACACATGTATCATCAACTCAAAGTTCATTATGGTCCAAAACACATATGAACTTGATTTGCCATTAATCCACCTTTTATTCGTTAGAAAACCATCATTACTATATTAAGGGTATTTACCCATAGTTAGGAGCTTAACCATTATTTGACAGTTTTAATATCCCATAGGTTGCAATTACTCACTTTCATTAATTAAGTATTATGAACTTAACCCTAATTCTTCATTATCTTCAATAAGGATTCTTTAATCCAACTTATGTTCAAGAATAATTATATTTCAGTTGTATACTAGAAATTTTCAAATTATAATCACAAAAACTCATGCTTTCCCAAATTAGGGTTTTTATCCCATTAGACCATGTACATGATCACAAAACCCTAAAAGCAACATATTAATCATCCTTTTATGATTTTACCTTTTCCTTTACTCTAAACAGGTTTATTTTGATCAAAACCAAAATCAATATCCATCATGATTGTTGTTATCTCTTCCTAGGGTTTTTCCATTATTTAATGCATTAAAAGATGAAAAACCCTATACTTCTTGAAAAGAATTCACAAACATTCTCTACTATCATTTTTATCATGTTCTACGCATTTTTCTGGTTAAAAAGAACTATTTACTTGTATTTTTCGGCCAAAGGATCTATTTTTAAGGATTTGTACAAGTTTCAATCATTTTCTGAATTATTGGGCAGGGAGGCTACTTACTTTTATTTTCTGGAAAAACTTCAGTCGTCCGATCACCCATCTCAGTTGACTGTGCGCGATCACGCGGCTCTTACTAAACGCACCCACTCACGACCAACTGAAGGCGTGAAGGAGCCTGGATCGTTGATCATGCTTTGGATCCACAGTAGACCCAGATCGAAGGGTAACCGCGACTTTGTCCTCTCCCGATCAACAAAGCCTACCGCGGCGACGCTGCTCTCTGAAGCTCGTCGGAGCATAGCCGAACCAAGGTTCCGGGTCACAAGGGTAGAAATAGAAGGGCCGGTTGTGATCGCGAGATCCTTCCGTAGAAGATAGGGATCCTATTTATAGGATCGGGCGTCGAATCTAGGGTTTCCTAACCCCCCGCTGTCACCTGCCTTGTGATGAAAAAGGTGTTTCTTCAAGACGCATCCATAGGTCGAAAAACTAGGGTCTATGATGCGCGGAAAGTCCTCCCGGATTTATCTATGAGATCTCTATCCTCGCACATGCGAAGATTCACGAGAAACACGGGTGGGAAGATCATCTGTTTGCTGCCTGAATCCTAGTTCATTTAGAACTAGAAGATGCACGGCCCACGTTGGATCAAAATCCAATGGTCCACACTGTTTGTGACCCAACAAAGGAAAATCAGATCTTCATTTTAAAGGAAAATCCTTCAAATATTAAGATAAGTTTGGAAAATCGTAACTCTCCAACCATGGCTCGGTTTAATCCCAAATTTTGAGGGAATATTACTAAAGACTTAATCTATAATCATGCCAAGTTTGGGATCATTATGTAAAGAAATAGGGTCCCTTTCGTTAGAGACAAGTTATTACTCAATTAGGTATGTTTCTCACCTAATTTCTCTTTCCTTTGCTATTAAACTATTACATTGGATTTCCTTGGACCTTAAGGAACCTTATTGACTCGAAATCCCATCTTGGGAAAGTTCCTTAGCCTTTTTATTACCTTCTATTAATTAATTCTCATTATCCCACTTATTTCTTTATAAAAGAAAAAAATATCTCCTTTTGAGTATTTTGTCTTTATTTCTCTTTTATCTTCATTAATTAGCATTCCTTTTAACTTTAGGAATCCTTGAGATACGAAAATTCACCATAGATAACTCAATTATACCTCTTTTTCCATACTTTCCACATTTTATCATTGTTTGCAATTTCTTTCTTAATAAAGAAATACTTAATTAATATTTTCTTTTCTTATTGCTTCTCTTTGCACTTTGGACTCCTTGGAACCCCAAGGAACCCATGTGGAACGAAATCCACCTTTGGATTAAGTTCTTTTGCCTTCTAGAGGTTTCCACACCTTTCTTTTCTTAAAAACTCCATTATTCATTTATAAATTGAATTTCCTTATTATCGGGCCCGATAGCCAATAAAGCCCACAAAACAATCATCAAGGCTATTGTAAATGAAATCCATTTATTCAAAATAGATTATATCATTATTCGTTCAAATATCTTTAATATGAGAATTTATATTTCTCGGCAATTGAACCCAAAACTAGGGTTGTAACATTTACAAAAGGAAAATATTTTATGAAACCTAAAATTTGTTGAGGCCTTGGTGATGGGGCTCCAAATGTTGCACGAATAAAAACCCTAAAGGAATAACTCTTAGGTTTAACCAAAAGTAGTGCTCTAATTTCCCAATACACACGAGTGGAAGCCTTATTGTATTATACTAAAGGATCAAACCCAAGGGACTACCTTGTTAAGTAGTTAGATAGATATAGAAGTATCAAGAGTAATATTTATAACCAAATAGTTGAAGTATTTATGAAACTAAATTGTTGCCTAAACCAGCATAGATTAAGGAAGTAAATAAAATTTAATAAAGAGCACAAGGGTATGGGGGTTTTGCTACCTAGTCCTATGTAATTATCTTAACAAGATCTAATTCTCCAATAATCATTTCTAAATCGAGGTTTAGATGTTGCACCCTTACATGATGCATTTTGGCACTATCATAAACTCCCTTGGAACTGACCATCCTCGACACCCAAGTTCCCTATCTATACCAATAAACTCCTTTACTTATGAATGACCATCCTTAGCACGTAGTAGATTGAAGTCCAATCACCTCACTATCCCTTACTGACAGCTCAGGGGAACAATAAGATCATTCTGGTGTTCTAATCACGCTCATAACAACCTGCATATCTATGATCATAACATATATGTAGAAAAAGGCAATTTGTAGAGCAAGGCATCAACCAGAATGGTAGTGTAATATCTTGAGATTTGAGGCCTCAAATAAATTGATCTTAAAAGGGAAGATTGGACTACCATATCACCAAGGTGCACCTCCATTTTAGGGAGCCCGTCACTAAATAACTCCTTAGTTAAGCATGCTCATCTTGGAGTAGTACTAGGATGGGTGACTAGTCGAGAAGTTTATACTAGGATGGGGGCAATTCGTCATTCCTGAAACCCTACTAAAGCCTTATGTAGTGGTCCCAGGCATTACAAATGGTATCAGAGCTATATCCCATCTAGTAGGTGGGGCCTACATGGTCATGAGACATGCCAGTCTTAAGTTGCACGGTCCACGCAAATTGGAAAGGGCTATCTGTTGATATGAGATGGAGCCTCCCTTACTCCAGTTGCCTTGAATGGTAGATGGGTGTCCATGGGCCATTATGGGTGTGCACTAAAATGGGGAAGTGATTATGAGGCCATATAGTTGACCCTTGATGAGGACGTCATGAGTCTATATGAGGGAGATTGTAATGTCCAAGGATTTGAGGCCTCAGATAAAATGATCTTAAATGGGATGATTGGACTATACATTTCACAAAGGTGCACCTCCTTTTCAGGGATCCCATCACTAAAAAACTCCATAGTTAAGTGTGCTCATCTTAGAGTAGTACTGGGATGGGTGACCAGTCAAGAAGTTTATCCGAGCTTACGCATGAGTGAGGTCAAAGCACACATTTAAGGCTCGTGGTGGTCTTTGGGGCCAATCGTCATTCCTGAAACCCTCCTACAACCTTGGGTAGTGGGCCCAAATGACAATGGAAAAGGTCATGATGCCTGATGCAGGAAGACTGATCTCTCCACTGTGGTTTCTTCCTCCTCACTCCATGCTAGGGTTTGTGCTATGTAGAGTGGCTTCTAATCACTGATAACCCCTAGAATGGATGATGAGGGCTTCCTTTTGTAGATGCATTCCTCACCTCTGAAACCCTAAATCTGGGTGCTTGTAGTCAAAGGCATCTGACTTCATGGAACGTTCTTGGTCCAATAGGCGCCTCATATGGGTTACTCAATTCGGACCTCGTATCCGGTTCTGTGGTGAACCAACATGGGGTGAACCGAAATGGGCTGAATGTTGAGAGTGTGCATCAAGATGTAATTATATAAAAGACTCTAGTTGTATAGTGGCTCGAGTAGGGTTATTGGTGGAGCCACTCGCTTGACTAGGTGGTTAGAAGGTGATAAAAAAGAAAGCTTTTAGGACTTTCTACCCTTGAAGCGTAGCGTCTCGGGTGCTCAATCATCTATCTAGGTTTCATTACACAACTTTGGATGATTTTGCGCTATATATGTATATATATGTATATATATGTATATATATGTATATATATATATATGTATATATCTATATGTATATATATGTGTGTATATATATGTATATATAGGTGTATATATATGTATATATAGGTGTATATATATGTATATATAAGTGTATATATATGTATGTATATATATATGTATGTGTCTATATATATAAATAAATAAATAAATATATATATATATATATTTGTGTGTGTGTATGAAAATGCATTACAATTTGAAAAAGGAAAAATAATTTCATTTGAATGAATATATAACTAAAACAAAGGAATAGAAACACTAAAGCCTCTAAAAAGAAAGTAAAACAACATTTAAAATGATTATAAATATATTCATCAAACTACTTCAGACTTAATCCTTTGCTCGTCCTGAGTAATGAAAAATAAAAGGGAAATCAACAATTGATATTGAATTCCAGGCCTTCCTCTCCCAACCAAGCAAACCTCATGGTCCCCTTTCCACTAATCACGATCAAGCAACCCTAATCCTTGGAGTTCATGTCATCACACTTGGATATCGCTCAAATGAGGCTTGTTCCTCTAATTACCAGACCCAGAACCTGCAATGAACTACTTTCATATCAATAATACTCCTGATATCTCTGCCCAAATTGAAGTAAGCACATGCTAGGGCTACTTGGATATTTGGGGAAACAATTTCATAAGTCCCCTGGGTATGAAAATTGGATGCAAGGGGAAGAAAGACGTAGCATGAACTTGATTTCCTGATCTCTCCTCTATTCGACTTGAGACCTTATTTGGGATTCAATTATATTATTTTTGTCTCCTTTTTTTGACTTGAGACTTTTTGTTTGTTTGCTTACATTTACTGCATGTTTTCTTTTTGGGCTGTTTGGCCTCTTTTATTCATGCCATGCTTGTGTATGAAAACTGACGACGAGGAGTATTTATGGAAGGGATGCCACCCCCGACCTGGGGTTTGACATATAGTGGGAATTTCATTTTTTTTCTTAGATGATGAAGAGGTAAGAGGTGATGAAAGAAGAATGAGATCAAGAGGTTGACTTGTGCTTCTCCCTTTTATTGATGTATTGGAATTAGATCACGATATTATATCAGTTAAATCAGTTAATGTAGGGGAAAGGGCTATCTACAAATATTGATTAAAGTCCTTTTGGAGGCACTTGTGGCTTGACCTTTCAGATTCCATCTTCTTACCATCACCTTTAAGGGGGAGGGATGCTTAGTTGTTGTCATCAGGGACCATAACTATTCAAAACATGTTTATTTCTTAAAACTTCCTTTTGCACGAGTTATCTCGTGAAAAAGAAAAGGGAACAATTCATTCATATATTCTTCATTTTTGACATACATAAAAGTGACTGACTAGGTAAAGGTCACAACTGACACAAGAAAATGAAAAAGAAAATGGAAAACAAGATAGGTCGAATAAAAGATGGATAAGAAAGAGAAATATGTGTTTTAGGATGAGAAAGGGCAAGAGTAGAGTTGAGGTGGTATAGGTGATGTAGCACCTACCCTCCACCCCAAATTCAAAATTCTACCCATCCTCGGGGAGAAAGAAGTTAGAGATGGAGGGGAATTGATATGGAGAGAGGGGGAGGTGGAGATGGAGGAGTAAGCCAGTGATGCTTGCCCAAGAGAAAACAATATAACCCAAAGAGTAGGTTTTTATTATAATGTTTATGCTCTCATCCTGATGCGGTTGTGGCTAGCAATTGCAATGATCTTCATTGGGTGGAGACGATGGTTCCCTAGGTCATGCACCCCATTCTCTGTGTCCTACATCGAGCCAGCGCCTCACTTCTAGGGCGATGGCTTGTTGATCATATAACCTGTTGATCTGTGGATCTAGCTCAGGGGTTGAAATCCCCTATCATGTGTTGGGTCCACAAATCGTAGATCCCATGGGACATATGTGTCCTGAGATTAATAGTGGTGTACATATTGATTGGAAGGGATCTCGTCAGTTAGTGGAGGGCTTCCACCTCCTCATCGAAATCCTCTATTGGTGTTGATGCTATGTGTTTCTACCATAAGTGGTGATGATGCAAGAGAGATATGGAAGCTTAGGTTGTGCTTGATCGTCAGAAAATTCTGGTGCCACCAAGCCCTACACTTCACGCATTATATAGTTGCTTCATAGAGATGTTATGAGTTCATGAAAAGGAATCAGTGGTTGTAGCATGCACGTGTTATCTCTATCGAATAGGGTCTTCACATCAATTATTTATTGGAAAGTCATAATCAAAATATGTATAGTGAATATTGATAATTGGAGTGAGATAAAAATGGCTGCTATTTCCAAGGAATAATACTTCTCGTAAAAGATGTGGTCATATTATTTAGGAGAAATAAGTAATATCATTTATACAAAATATAGAGAGCATCCCATATGGCCACATATACCACTCACTGTATCACTTATTGTTTTATAAGATCGTGAAATCTTCTTTCATCAGTTGAGCAATGTGGCATCACTGGTTATGGAAGGATGAGAAATATCATCATGAGGTTTGCTCGTCACGTCAACTTATCCATTTATTAGGCTTTCAAAGTGTGCTCTTCCTTCTCCTTCTCTCCTCTCTCTTCTCACCCTTTTATTTTTGGAATAGATTTATCAAAAAAAAATAAGGAATAAAAATCATGAGAACAAACCAAAAGTGAAAAGGAAAAAAAAGGGGTTGGGTTTCCTTCCAGCAAGTGTCCTGATTTAGCGTCGCGAGCTCGACGATAATGGCATTTTTTATAAGTTTAGCCAACAAGAAGGGTATCCAAACCCTTATCCTTCAAACCTATGAGCCCTATATCATGGGAAGATGATGTGTATTGCATGCCTGGGGACAAGGCCCTATCATCTTGATTGGCATATAGACGACATGACTATTGTGGTTCCATGTTACCTTATGCATTAAAAGCTTTGATCGAATTGTGCACTATCTTCAAGTCTTCAAGAACTTGGTACTCAATAGTCTTCTTCCCTGGTCGTAGAATGCGTTTGTTGGCTTCTAGGTCCACTAGAGCTCACAAAGTATCTAGGAATTGTATTCCTAAAATGAGCGGGAACCTATTGTCTTCTTTGATATGCATGACCATGAAATCACATAAGACGTAGGTGTTATGTCCTAGATTCACTGGGACATCTTTTTTAAATTCCAGGGGTTTAGTGATGGATGTATCCACCATGTGAATGGTCATTGTCATGGGTATGAGATCTGGGAACCCTAGGTGCTTGTATAAAGTGTAAGGCATAATAGATATGCTAGCGCCTAAGTCAAAGAGTCCCTTGCGACATGTGTCATCACCCAAGAAATAGTCTATCAACATAGATCCCAGATCACTTCTCTTTTGAGTTAGGGGACCTTGTAGGGCATCAAAGATTATTGTAAATACTCTCACTGTCCCTCTCTCCTGGGCCAAACACTTTCCTAATAAGATCATCATAAGGTATCTACACCATGTTGGCATTCTAGTCAGTAGATTTAGGAAAGGTATACTACTGAGGATTCTTTTCATTGTATCTTTTAATTTCTTGAGTGGATCGTTGAGCATGGCTTGTTTGAGAGGTCCTGCATGTGGTACACATGACGTATATTCAGGATTTGTGGGAGCTTTAAAATTGATACCAGAGTCAATTCTGTCACATTCTTGTAGGTACTAGATTGTGTTAGAGTCATAGGAGATTCTATTTTCTGATTCTCTAGATGGCTGACTGGGTAGTGTGAATCTTTAATTGGTGTTCTCTCAATTATCTTGATAGAAGTGGAGGCGGGAGGTGCGGTGTACACATTCCTTGACCTAGTCATTACAACATTTAACTGCTCTAGCTGCACTGAATGCTTGGGGTTGTTTTTCAGCTAGCCAATAAGTGTTCCTGCTGGAGGTTATTGACTAGCTGCCATTTGAGTGATTTGAGATTCCAACACCTTTTGATTGTCCATGGCATTGGCTAGTTGAGTATGGTATGATGCCATCATCTCCTGAAGTGTCTTCATTGAGTCATGTTCTACTGCGGCTTTGATCTACAGTGGCGAGGCTTAGTTTGGATTCTGATATTGTTGCCACTACTAGTAATTCTGACTGGGTAAATTGAACCTAAAATTTTCATAGTTGCACGGGCCATAATAGTTCATTGGTTCTATAGACTGGGTGGGTTGTGCTAAAGTCTGATTTGGACCTTTGGCTCCGGTAGGGTTCTCATACGGGAAACCATGATGACTTCAAGCTTGATTTGCATTACATTACTCTTGCCCTAGAATGTTGTGGATTGACTTTACGTCTTTGGCTTGAGTAACTATATATTGTTTCCCATCTTGATGCTCTTACAAAGCTATGTATAGTTGTTGGAAATGGACGATAGGTTGAAATGCTTTGCACTTGGGGAGTCTGTCTATTTCTCTGACAAGAACTAAAGGATTTCTTGAGATTATCTTACTGGAGGGACTGAGCATTCAATGCTTCAGAGATATATTTGAGGTCCGATCATTTTTATACCATGGCCACTTCAAGAACGGGCTTTCCCAAGGGTCTGGTCCAGTGGGTCTCTGTGACGTCCCCGGATTTTCTAAAACTTAATCTGATGTGTGACATCCAAATTGAAACCCTCACCTCAGCGAGAATCCCAATTTAAACATCCCACACTAGGCTAAGAAGAAGAAAATCGAGGGAGTCAGAAGGAAACATACATCAGTAGCACACGTACATGAACAATAATAAAACCATACACACATGTTCACCATTCAACATATAATTACAACATGAATTGTTACAACATTTGATATTACACATTGAAAGGTAAACTAAACATATACATGTGCTACAACTAAACAACAGGATCTTAAGACAACAGGTCCACCTGTACATCAGCTCGCCACACAACTCTCACTATCCTGGATCTTCAAGAGAAAAACCACAACCTATACAAAAAGATTACATGCGGTACACGTCAGCACAATATTTCATGAATATTGTACTGAGTACGCCTACGTGTCTTTTATTTACCTCTCATCATATCTTGGCAATAAGATAAAACTAATACTTGGCAGTAACAGGAGAATATACGAAAATCATATACTTGCACATGGATATTCATTAACAAAAGAGAAAACATATTTTAAGCACATTTTCCATTATATACTCATGCATCCGCCTACCCATGGGATAGATTCTTTATGGCCTCATGATCCGCTTACCAAAGAGATAGATCATTTCATATGGTGATCCGCTTACCAAAGAGATAGATCACCTTTAAGCACTATGCTACCAAAGAGAATTAGTGCTTCCATATAATGGAACCGATATTTTATGTTTGATGTGTTCATAGCAATAAGTATGGAGAATCAAGCAACATAGCATACAAGAACAATCATTTCAATCAATACCATATGCCAAGTATTTTACTGCTCATATAACACAAGCATATTGTATAATAAGCCAAGTAAGAGGTAATAGCGTACCTTGATCAAGAGAAACCTAATCATCCCATATATCCCTGATGTCATCTATATCCTTGGTCAACCTGATTAAGACAAGACCACACACTATCATCAGGTTCTCATCTTCTGTATCTCATCTTAACCCTAATTATGTCCATATTAGGGTTTCTCTTATCTCATTAGGTTATATACATTATTACTTGTCTTCTTGACTTAGAGTTATCATACTGATGTCACATTCCAGGTTATGACTCATTATCTGAACATTATCTTCCATATTATTTTTGTGCACATTAATTAACCCTAGGTTACATCATTAACCTAGATTAGGGTTTTATAATATGTATTAAGATTCATCTTCATATAACATGGATTATATTCATCATTATGATCTCATAATTAATACTGAGGCTTTATATACTGATATGAGCTTACTCTGTGAGTTTCATCATTTATTGAACATGTATGCATTTAATACATTTTATTTAGGGTTTATATATCACATGAAGAGTCATTATCATGTTTCTATGAATTCTATATATATATAACTGATCTCAGAGTTACATATTGCCTTCTAATTACTGATATGAAGGTATTCTGTAATTACCATGATTTATTGAGCATGCATCTATTTATTGCATTTTATTTAGGGTTATAGGTCCTAATTAGCAACATTAAGCAAAATATATAATTTCGTACATCAACATGATCATCCTTGACATCAGGTGCACTATAAACATTATTATGAAGTTACTGATATTTTTCCATGATTTTATGTCATCATTTGCTATTTATTATCCATTAAACAAGCATTACACATATTACATGATATTTATGATATTAGTGCATCAAAAGCCTGATATGATGGTTCCATCTTGTTCTACACATTTTTCTGAACATTTTGGTATATTATATGTCATTTTCTGATAATCGAGGCAATTTCTATGAATTATGCAAGATCTGAGATTTATCTGATATTTTCTAACCTTTAGACCAATCGGGTGGCGCCACGTGGCCACCAGGGTTGCGGCTCCTCTCCGTGGTTCGCACTGAGTTCGGTCGGTTCGGGTTGGGTCGGTTCACCACCTGGACCCGGTTCGTGGTTGGGTTTGGGCGGCTGGACCGGGGTTCACCCCCTCTTCTCCTTTCTCGCGAGAACGCGCGTGTGCGTTCCTCTGCTTCTCCAGGGCACCGCCGCACGGTCCACCTCCGGCGAGCGATCGAGTGGTGTAGAGGGCTCCTCATCGGCGCTTCATGCCGTCATAACGATCAGCGTCCACTCACCTCCCTCCACGGCCACTTGGTAGTGCCCAACGGCCTCTGGTTCTCTGGCGAGGTGGGAGCGCCGCCGCCAACCTTGGTTGCGGTGGAGAAAAAGGGGCAAAACGCCCGTGCTCCTCCTAGCATCGATCCGAAGCTCCCAAGGCCTGCGCAACACTACGAGGAACTCCTCTGAGCTCTTCTCTCTCGAAGACATCCACTCCACGCATGTCCCCGAGCTCTTGCTCCATCTCCGACGAGATTCAGTCTGTGTAAAAACAAAGCCACCTCGGCAGCCAACCGGGACGTCTGGGTTGAGCCCCCTTTAGCTCGTCCTTGCTTTACCCTTCTTCATCTTCCTCAAGCTACCTCACTACCTCCATCTCACTCCCCCGATTCCCACCTGCAACCTGCGGTGGAGAGACTGCCAAAAGAGAGGGATCGTTCTCTCTGTCTACTTCACCAAAGGCTGTGTGGTCAAGGCTATGACGGAAGTGCTCGCTTAGGCGAAGCCAACCAACCGGTTTCCCACTCCAATTGCCCCACCATCACAGATCGTGGCTGCGTGGATGGTTGCTCGTCTCCCTGCTCCATGACTCCTTCAAAGTCGGAGCTTGGAGACGATATCAGGGCCATCCGATCTACATCCAACTGCTACAATAGGTCCTTCGTGAGACCAGATCCGCGGGTCACTGAAGGAGGCAATCACAGCCACTGGATCAGCCACAAACGGTCAAGATCTATCCACATGACCCGCCCTCAAACAAAGGGGGCGCGTGACACTTATTAAAGCCCTAACTTAGGTCCAATAAACCATCAATCATGCACATAATTTCTCCAAAATTAAACCTTCATAACTTCCTCTAGGAACATCCAAATGCCACTAAATTTTAACCATAGCTCCCCTACCTCTCAAGCTTCCTTCTATTCAAATTTGGTGCAAAAACTCAATTGTTAGGTCATCCAATTAAATTCCTCAAGAAGGTGCATACAAAGAGAGATTAATCATTATATAAATCTCATTCAACATTCTAACTTTACCAAAACACTTAGAACTCTCATTATAACTCAAGATATGGATTCTAATATGTTATTGGAGATTTATGGATTTCAAAAATCCACTCCATCACATCCTATACACCTTAAAAGATATTTCGTCCTCGAAATTAAGCCAGAAAACCCACTTTGTCACATCATATACATCTTAAAAGAACTTTCGTCCTCGAAAGTAAAGCATACTCATACTTCCAGGGGAAACCTTATCTTGCCCCCATCCACATGTAACAACCACGCTATGTGCAACCTATCCAAAAAGGTTACCTAGACCCATGTATCCAAAGCACTATTAGGAGTTTTACAACCATCTTGGTGCACAACACTTCATTCAAAGTTAAACTCTGGGTTTAGAAACTTAGGTTATGTCATTACATACCTCATATGTTAGGGTTGCATCCTTATCTTTATCCGTGCATTAGGGTTTCCACATCATATTCCTTGTTCTGAAGGAGTTAACCAAGGTTAACTCATACATCAAGGTGTCATCAACATTATGTTGTGCTATCTGTCAAACTATATTTTCTCATTTTTATTAAGCATTGAGATTAACACCTCATGTAACATGTTTCATTCATATGAATTTATTTCATTACTCGAAATAAATTGCAACATTTATTAATGAATTCATCACAAGATTAACCAGCACTATCAAAATATCATCATTATCATGTATATGGTTAACCATTTATGCATTGATATCTATCAAGCCATCTCTAGGTTTCCATCTTATCATGTTTATATATCATATCTCAAGATTAGATCACATCCTTAAATATATTTTATCATGGTTTTGTTAAACCAACTTATGCAAGTGGATTGACAAACATGTAGCAAAACATCATCATCTAGTCCAACTGAGGTTATCATGACCCATATGACAAGGGTAGTGTCATGCTCAGTCTCTCTGAGCTAACTCATCTCTATGAGTATCTCATATGCCTATACTTATCTTTCCTCTCTGATCTATGGTTATTAGGTCTACCTCATTGACACCAGCAATCAACTCCACAAGCTTTAGCCACATAAGCACAAATCAAAGCATGCTATGACATTCTCTTCTCAGCTCTATACCCATGAAAACTATTTCTCAATTCTCTTTCTCTTATATACACACCACTAGATTCCTATGTGGGGAACCACCAACCCGAGCATGAGGCTTCACATAAACTAACATAGCTACCTCCTCCAGGGTCTTGGGCTTTCTCCCTCACCCAGATGGTAGGCACTCGTATTTCCTTATTCACATAAACACATGTGTAACCAGCCTCTCTCTATCTCTAGGGTTTGGTCCTCCCAAGGACATCCAGGGTTCAGCAAGACTATAGGAATCATGCATTAAGCAACTCAACTCAATCACTCAGGAGTAGTCTAGTTTAGGACATATCATATCACATATCTCAAAATTCTCATATCTTAGGGTTTAGGTTCTCTAACCTCCTCCCAATGGGTCTCACTCTCTCTGGAGTTAACCCCGAAACTGGTCCCAACACTAGAGGTCCTCCTTTGTGAAAGAGCTTGAGGCTCATGCTGACTCACAACCTGGTCTCATCTTAACATATCTTATCTCATAAAAGCCTAGTTACTTGCATCATCAAAACTTATCTCGCATCCTCAAGACTGAACTTAAGTCCTCAAAGACAAACATATATCATCCTAGACTATCTTATATCATCTCTATCAACTTACCTCATATCATCAAAACTTATTTCCCCTATTATATCTATCATATCCACCAAACAAGGCTCTAGACATCTAATCTAGAACTACACTCTCTTCTAGACTGATGTCATCACTTCCACTTAGGTTGCATGACCACCTCCTACTCGTACATGTGTGGGGACACATTTTTGTAATACATATACATAATAAAATATTATATAGTTTTTCTCCGATAGAACAAGCGTCAGAGAAAACTATCGAGGTTCGATCCGTTTGGAATCAAAAACCAAATCCTGAAAACGAGTGTCCCACACATAGTAGAGAGTCCAGTGTCATGAAAACTAGTGAAAAGGGTGAGAATATGGTGTAGACTAGTGTAGCTACTCTAGACAACGAGCGCCATATGTCTAGGGTTTCTCTTCCTTTTATGCACGTCATTTCCAAATAGTGCAACGTCCCATACCGTTGCACTACAAGGAAAGAACGACATCTAAGGACTTGCTACTCAACAAGCACCAGTCTAGACCTAGTTCTCGAACATCTAGGTGCTAACCTAGAGGCTAGGTCAGATCTAGTCTCTAAAAGACGACTAATCTAACCCTAAAGATTATTAAGTTCAAGGTTCTTTAGTTTTGAGTTGCATAATGAGCAAATGTTAGGCTTTGCTATTGTTCATGCTCTGATACCACCTGTGACGTCCCCGGATTTTCTAAAACTTAATCTGATGTGTGACATCCAAATTGAAACCCTCACCTCAGCGAGAATCCCAATTTAAACATCCCACACTAGGCTAAGAAGAAGAAAATCGAGGGAGTCAGAAGGAAACATACATCAGTAGCACACGTACATGAACAATAATAAAACCATACACACATGTTCACCATTCAACATATAATTACAACATGAATTGTTACAACATTTGATATTACACATTGAAAGGTAAACTAAACATATACATGTGCTACAACTAAACAACAGGATCTTAAGACAACAGGTCCACCTGTACATCAGCTCGCCACACAACTCTCACTATCCTGGATCTTCAAGAGCAAAACCACAACCTATACAAAAAGATTACATGCGGTACACGTCAGCACAATATTTCATGAATATTGTACTGAGTACGCCTATGTGTCTTTTATTTACCTCTCATCATATCTTGGCAATAAGATAAAACTAATACTTGGCAGTAACAGGAGAATATACGAAAATCATATACTTGCACATGGATATTCATTAACAAAAGAGAAAACATATTTTAAGCACATTTTCCATTATATACTCATGCATCCGCCTACCCATGGGATAGATGCTTTATGGCCTCATGATCCGCTTACCAAAGAGATAGATCATTTCATATGGTGATCCGCTTACCAAAGAGATAGATCACCTTTAAGCACTATGCTACCAAAGAGAATTAGTGCTTCCATATAATGGAACCGATATTTTATGTTTGATGTGTTCATAGCAATAAGTATGGAGAATCAAGCAACATAGCATACAAGAACAATCATTTCAATCAATACCATATGCCAAGTATTTTACTGCTCATATAACACAAGCATATTGTATAATAAGCCAAGTAAGAGGTAATAGCGTACCTTGATCAAGAGAAACCTAATCATCCCATATATCCCTGATGTCATCTATATCCTTGGTCAACCTGATTAAGACAAGACCACACACTATCATCAGGTTCTCATCTTCTGTATCTCATCTTAACCCTAATTATGTCCATATTAGGGTTTCTCTTATCTCATTAGGTTATATACATTATTACTTGTCTTCTTGACTTAGAGTTATCATACTGATGTCACATTCCAGGTTATGACTCATTATCTGAACATTATCTTCCATATTATTTTTGTGCACATTAATTAACCCTAGGTTACATCATTAACCTAGATTAGGGTTTTATAATATGTATTAAGATTCATCTTCATATAACATGGATTATATTCATCATTATGATCTCATAATTAATACTGAGGCTTTATATACTGATATGAGCTTACTCTGTGAGTTTCATCATTTATTGAACATGTATGCATTTAATACATTTTATTTAGGGTTTATATATCACATGAAGAGTCATTATCATGTTTCTATGAATTCTATATATATATAACTGATCTCAGAGTTACATATTGCCTTCTAATTACTGATATGAAGGTATTCTGTAATTACCATGATTTATTGAGCATGCATCTATTTATTGCATTTTATTTAGGGTTATAGGTCCTAATTAGCAACATTAAGCAAAATATATAATTTCGTACATCAACATGATCATCCTTGACATCAGGTGCACTATAAACATTATTATGAAGTTACTGATATTTTTCCATGATTTTATGTCATCATTTGCTATTTATTATCCATTAAACAAGCATTACACATATTACATGATATTTATGATATTAGTGCATCAAAAGCCTGATATGATGGTTCCATCTTGTTCTACACATTTTTCTGAACATTTTGGTATATTATATGTCATTTTCTGATAATCGAGGCAATTTCTATGAATTATGCAAGATCTGAGATTTATCTGATATTTTCTAACCTTTAGACCAATCGGGTGGCGCCACGTGGCCACCAGGGTTGCGGCTCCTCTCCGTGGTTCGCACTGAGTTCGGTCGGTTCGGGTTGGGTCGGTTCACCACCTGGACCCGATTCGTGGTTGGGTTTGGGCGGCTGGACCGGGGTTCACCCCCTCTTCTCCTTTCTCGCGAGAACGCGCGTGTGCGTTCCTCTGCTTCTCCAGGGCACCGCCGCACGGTCCACCTCCGGCGAGCGATCGAGTGGTGTAGAGGGCTCCTCATCGGCGCTTCATGCCGTCATAACGATCAGCGTCCACTCACCTCCCTCCACGGCCACTTGGTAGTGCCCAACGGCCTCTGGTTCTCTGGCGAGGTGGGAGCGCCGCCGCCAACCTTGGTTGCGGTGGAGAAAAAGGGGCAAAACGCCCGTGCTCCTCCTAGCATCGATCCGAAGCTCCCAAGGCCTGCGCAACACTACGAGGAACTCCTCTGAGCTCTTCTCTCTCGAAGACATCCACTCCACGCATGTCCCCGAGCTCTTGCTCCATCTCCGACGAGATTCAGTCTGTGTAAAAACAAAGCCACCTCGGCAGCCAACCGGGACGTCTGGGTTGAGCCCCCTTTAGCTCGTCCTTGCTTTACCCTTCTTCATCTTCCTCAAGCTACCTCACTACCTCCATCTCACTCCCCCGATTCCCACCTGCAACCTGCGGTGGAGAGACTGCCAAAAGAGAGGGATCGTTCTCTCTGTCTACTTCACCAAAGGCTGTGTGGTCAAGGCTATGACGGAAGTGCTCGCTTAGGCGAAGCCAACCAACCGGTTTCCCGCTCCAATTGCCCCACCATCACAGATCGTGGCTGCGTGGATGGTTGCTCGTCTCCCTGCTCCATGACTCCTTCAAAGTCGGAGCTTGGAGACGATATCAGGGCCATCCGATCTACATCCAACTGCTACAATAGGTCCTTCGTGAGACCAGATCCGCGGGTCACTGAAGGAGGCAATCACAGCCACTGGATCAGCCACAAACGGTCAAGATCTAGCCACATGACCCGCCCTCAAACAAAGGGGGCGCGTGACACTTATTAAAGCCCTAACTTAGGTCCAATAAACCATCAATCATGCACATAATTTCTCCAAAATTAAACCTTCATAACTTCCTCTAGGAACATCCAAATGCCACTAAATTTTAACCATAGCTCCCCTACCTCTCAAGCTTCCTTCTATTCAAATTTGGTGCAAAAACTCAATTGTTAGGTCATCCAATTAAATTCCTCAAGAAGGTGCATACAAAGAGAGATTAATCATTATATAAATCTCATTCAACATTCTAACTTTACCAAAACACTTAGAACTCTCATTATAACTCAAGATATGGATTCTAATATGTTATTGGAGATTTATGGATTTCAAAAATCCACTCCATCACATCCTATACACCTTAAAAGATATTTCGTCCTCGAAATTAAGCCAGAAAACCCACTTTGTCACAGTCTCTTTCTCTGATGCTAGGTTAATGATTTTGAGTGCATTGTCAAAACTCTATCGCATGAAATTTCTTTTGAAGGAGGAATCTAGGAAATTATTTCTCATCATCGACTCCTAGATAGAAGAACTCAGTGATATGATTTTCAAGGATGCCATGATGTGTGCACTTGTGTATAAGTTCATTGAATCACTCTCGTGTTTGGTATAGGGATACCTCAGGCACTTGATTGAATCTTGTAATTTTTCCCAGAATTGAGTATGTGAAGGTGGGTAGCATATTTCTAGGAATTTGTTCTCCAGGACCACTAATGTGTTAATTGGATCCCCTCAAAGAGTGTTATACCACACTTTGGCTTTACTATGAGAGAGTAGTTGAAGATTTGCCATCATGTGGCATCATCAATGGTACTTGATGGATTCATCATCGAACAAAGGTAGATGAACTTTAGAAGATGTTCCCAGCAATCATCTTTGGTCCTTCCTATGAAGGTGGATTTTTGTAGTAGGATGACACATTGGGCCCTGATCTCAATCAGGTCGCCTGGAGGTTGGACTAGATGAGTCAGTCTGGTGCCTTTAGGGGCCTATTATGCTTTTGTGTGCTTCATTGGTTGGGTGGATACTAGACTGGTCTTGAATTTGACCTCCTCATGTTCTCTAGATTCTATAGAAAGTAATTCTCACTGGACCGCAATAGATACATCGATGCATTCTCAAATAGCTTCTTCTTAGCAGGAGCATCTTCCATGACTCTCTCGTCGTGAAGTTTCTTGAGAGCTTTCACAATTTCAAGATCGAAAGCAATCCTGAGTCAAGAATCCTGGATCTTTCCATAGGCTAGAAGTGCCTGAAAAGAGAAAGAATGATCATGAGTGGTGTGTTTGATTCTAGAGAATTTTCAATGTTATTAATAAAAATAAAAAAACAAAAATAAAAACCCTAATTACTTTTATAATTTTGAAAATATTTAACTACAATTGCTCCTGACAATGGCACCAATTTTTGATGGGGCTCCAAGTGTCGCACCAACAAAAACAATCAAAGAATAACTCTTAGGTTTAACCAAAAGTAGTGCACTAATTCCCCACTCCACATGAGTGGAAGTCTTATTGTAGTATACTTAAGGATCGAACCCAAAGGACAACCCTTTTAAGTAGTTAGATAGATTCAAAAGTATTAAGAGTAATATTAATCACTAAATAGTTGAAATATTGATTAAACTAAATTGTTGCTTAAAGAAAAAAAGATTAAGAAAGTAAATATCAGATAATAAAGAGCACTTGGGCATGGGGTTTCTCTACCTAGGCTTATGTAATTATCTTAACAAGATCTAACTCTCAAATAATCATTGCTAAATTGAGGTTTAGCTATTGCACCCTCACGAGATACGTGTCATCACCTAATATAAACTCCCTTGGAACTAACCATCCTTGACACCTAAGTTCCCTATCTATAATACGAAATTCCTTTCCTTATGATCAACCAGCCTCAGCACGTAGCAGATCAAAGTCCAATCACTTCACTATCCCTTGTTGATAGAATAGGGGGACAATAAGATCATTTTGGTGTTCTAATCACGCTCACAACAACATGCATATCCATGATTATAATATATATATGCAAAACAATTTGTCAATTTGCAGATCAAGGCATCGAGCAGAATGATACCATATTTAGAAACTATATTGTTGAGTTTATATACAAGATAAGATAAAATACAAGATCTTGGGGCCAGTCCCCATGCCCAAGCACAAAGAATATACTCACTCATGGCAAGGGACAAAAAATAGATGGTAGGAACGATGGGAGAAGGCCATGACAGATGTAGGAAGACCAATCTCTCCACTACAGCTGTCTCCTCCTTGATCCACACTAGGTTTTTTTTGTGTAGTATGGCTTATAATCACGGATCAGAGACCCCTAGAATGGACAATGAGGATTTCCTTCTATAGATGCCATCCTTGCCTCTGAAATCTAAAGTTGAATGCTTGTGATTGAAGGAATCTGATGGCCCATACTTGGTCCAACATGTGACTCACGTGGGTTACTCTATCTAGACCTCGTATTCGGTTCTCTGACAGACCAACATGGGGTGAATCACAATGGGATGAATGCTGAGAGCGTAGGTCAAGACGTAATAATCTAGAAGAATCTTGTTGGAGAGAGTCTCGAGTCATGCAATTGGCAGAGCTGCTCACTTGACTAGATAGTTGGAAGGTGAACAAAAAGAAAGATTGTAAGCCTTCCTTCCCTTTAGGCATAGCATCATGGGGGATCAATTGTCCATCTAGGTGTCGTTGCACAACCTTGGATGATTCTACAAAAATATATATGAAAATTCATTAAAATTTGAAAAGGGGAAAATAATTGCATTTGAATGAATATAGAGATAAACCTAAGAAATAGAAACGCAATAGCCCTAAAAAGTTAGTAAAACATCATGTAAAAATGGGTATTAATATACTAATCACTTGGTAAGTAAGGACAAATATAAATAATATATCAATAGCATTGTTCATACTAAGGGTATCATATCCTCTTAACAAATATAAGGATGAAAGGTAGGATTAAAAATACCATTTTCTAGGACTATGAATGCCTCCCTATTCAGTCATGGTAATGTGACAAACCAATGCACTTTAATGTCACAAATAGAATATATCATGGAAATTTTGGTATGTTTTTGCGTGAACCCTAAGTGAAGGGTACCTACACACAATGAAAAACCACTTCTCTCAAGACATGGAATAATACTTCATTAGGGGTGGAAAAGAATTGTGGAATGACCCTATGGTCTTTGGAGTGATAGAGTAACATGTTGTGGTGCCTAGATAGCAGATGCGTAGATCCTTAATGAATGTCATTCTATAAAGAATCCAAGTATGACTAATCGTGATAAGATAAAGATGTGTTTGAGCACTAATCCTAGATGGACTTATCCAACCTGGAATATGATGATGTTCTTGGATGCTTGGATCACACGAAAACACTAGAATTAAGTAAATTTTTATAATGGAATAACCACATATTCACTATTCAACAATGATTTCATCAGTTTCCCATATGTAGGAGTCTAGATATATGTGTACACATAAGTGGGTAAATGTGTCCTCACTTATATGTGATCACATAATAACATGAATGAAAAAGACAATGGGCCAATGTCCAATCCCTTGCACTTTGTAATCCATGTTATTGTGTAAGTATATTAAAGTCAGGATCAATTTACCTACTTAAGAATATATATGTATCCCTACACTACTATAATAGAAGACGCCCAAAACATTTTTTTTGGGATACTGAATATATGCTTATGTCATTCTAGATCGTAATCCCTCCCACTCTTCCTCTTCTTTCTTTTTCTCTTCTTCTTCCTAAAGGTTACAAATTTCTGATAGTAGCAACACATACTTGTCCATTGTCCACTTGCCCACCTAGAATCTAGATGTCGCTCCCTCCCACAACCATCCTCCACATTGGATAGCACTAATGGAAGCCACCTACCATTATACGATAGGCAATCATGTGCATGGTTAGACAACTAGTAGTCGGTGGGTTGCATGTAGGTGTAAACCTCCACCCTTTTTGCATATTCTTGTCCCTTCAAGTTTATTCCAAGTGATTTCTTCCCCCTCTATCTCCCATCATCTTCTATTGTGGTTTCTTCCATATATCTATATGAAAGAATAAAAATATAAAACAAAAACCCCGTGCCAATTTATAAAACACTAATAAAGTAAAAGGTGTCCATTTTCTATTTTTTTCTCCCCATGTGGTTCCCATGACCTACATGATTGAGTTCCTTTGCTTGATTTAGGGAATTGTTATTAGGTTTCACATCACATCACCCTTATTCATATGATTCTATCTTCTTATTGTCATACCATATACCGGTAGTGTCTTGTTTTTTCTACTTTGCCATTTTCTGGTAGGTTCTTTCTTTCATTCCTCCTACCGTGGTGCTATTATAGTAGCACCTTATTTTTTACTGTTTCTTCAATCTGGTACTTCATTTCTATTTTATAATGAATGAAAGAGATGTTATCTATAATGATATGCCCCATGTTAATTTTATTAAATTTAATGATTATAACTACTTGTTGTGCATGAATGATGCTCTGACTTTTTTTGAGTCCCAAGGAAAATTAAAATTCATTAAGAAAGTTACACCTAATGAACCTGATGAGGCATGGATTACAAAATATAGCCATGCACTCTCTTGACTTTGATATCTATGGAGGCTGATGTGGCTACAAAATTATGTGGCATAAAAATGTCAAACTCATGTTGGATGAAATGAAATAGTTCAACACATAGGAGTACAACTACTCCCAGTTATACAAGGCAATGGAAAAAACTTTTTGAATGCCAAGAAGAGTGTCCCCACCCAAGTATTATGATTCCATGAAATATTTCATGAATAAACTATATTTCTTCTCACCCACCACATTTCCTAAAATTACCAAGGACATGGATAACATTATTACTGAGAAATGTCTTAGTAGCCTTCATCCCCAATATGCTATCATAAGTCAATTTCTTCTTGTCAGCACCACCATCCCATCCATGGATCCAGCTTGTAACCTCCTATCTTAGTTTGAGATATATTCTATTCCAATTACACCCAATGAAGTGTTTGAAGCCCAAAATTCCATGGTATCCACTAGTAGAGGCCATGGATAGGACCTTAGTAATCACATCAGATTGCAACCAAAATATACTTATTTTGTCAAGTTGGGTGATGCTAAGGATGTGTGACATTCTACTTATAGCTACCATGCTAATTTTTTACTAGGGAATAGGAGTGGATCTATGCATATTGCTCAAACTTTTACTACCCATTAGCTAATTTCCTCTAGCTACAATTATGACTCTTAACCTTACTAGATAGCTCACACATGCTTCATACATAAGGAGTAGTATGAGTGACTCTAACCAATTGCACACCATAATGATGAATGTCTCATTTACAATAGAACGAAAAAATACTTCCCTAAATGGGTATTGTATACAAACTACTATGAAACCTTCAACACATCTCACTACTCATCAAGGTAACCCATGATCCTCTATGATAACCACTCTAACTAGCTAGATATTAGATATTAACGCTACTCAACACATGACTTGTATGCCACATGTTCTGACATCATTTGATTCTCTTATCTCACACTACACTTCCACCTTGGTAGATGGATCAGTTAAATAGGTCACTAAGTGTGGTACAATTCCATTTTCCTATAAACTAAAACTATATGTATTTTATTTGTTTGTATAATTCATATTACCTAATGTTTGTATCTAAACTTGTTGATTTCCTTCATTATTTTGTAACTTTAGGAGCAGATAATTTTGTTCTATGGGACTGGTGGATTGAAAAGAGGGTGTACTCTAGTGACCTTTACTACTTCTCTATTCCTATTATTCCTGAGACCAGTGCTCTTGTTGTAGCCTCACCTCTCCAGCTACATCTTTTGCTTGGCAACCTTTATCTAGAAACATTGAAGATCTTAAGTAAATCATTTTTTATCTATTCATCTCATGTATGTGATTCCTATCAAATGGAAAAATATCATAGTGTATCTTTCCCATCTTGTTTTGTTAAGAAGCCTTTGAAAGCTTTTGAGTTGATACATAGTGAAGTATGTGGACTCTTTCAAACAACTAGTTACAAAGGTTTTCAATATTTTCTCACATTTGTGGATGACTTATCTATAATGACATGGATTAATATTATTCAAAATAGGAGATGAAGTGCTTCCCTCATTTGTCCCTTTGACAAAATCATTATTTTTCAACATTCTTCTCCTTTGAAAATAGTGTTCACTGATAATCTCCTTAATACAATCAATACATAATGTCATCTTCCTATCAGATTAGGGGAATCGTTCACCAAGATTCATATACCTACTATCCATAAAAAGGGTATTGTAGAGTTTGTATATTTTCATATTCTTGAAATTATAGGACCTCTTACCATTCATGCAAGGTTACCTAAAAATACATTTACTGATGTTGTTCTCACAAGTTGTTTATTATCAACTGACAACCATCCTCAATTCTCCAAAAGAAAATACTTTTTTTATCATTTTTATCCACTTGTTAAACTAGGTTCTTTACCATCTCAAGTTTTTGGATGTGTCATCTTTGTTCAAAATTTGGATCCTAAAGCCGATAAGATATCCCCCTTTCCATAAGAATGGTTTTTCTAGGGTATCCTTTTCTCAAAAAGGTTATAAATGGGCTTGATCTAAAAATTGGTTGAATATATGAATATGTTGAGGTAGATTTCTATAATATGAATTGTTCTTATCCTCATTGACTTCAATCTCTATCCCCACCTAGAATTTGGTTTTATTTCATGAACCTTTCCCCCCAATTCTAGTATCACCACCTATTACACCTTAGTGGTGCATGGAAGTTGGTCTTCTACTAGCAGCCCCATAATCATCATCTCTTTTGGATCAATCTTAATATGTCAGTCACAACCCACAAAGGTTAACACTCTTATACCAGTAAACATTCAATTTCTAACAAATGTTTCTTATTTTGACTCTTTCCAACAACTTATGCTTTTGTCACTTGATGAATTCATTTTAGCCTCTTTTTACAGGATATTTTCTGGGATTATGTGGCCTATGTGTTGAATTTGAGATATGTTTATGCATTGTTTTTTTATGATCATGTGAATCACTATTTAATCAAGTATTTAGTATTTTTACTAAATCATGTTAATATATGATCCATATCTCAAACTTATGTTGTATTTCCCTCTTTTCAAGTGATTTGAGCACTAAACGGACAACTCGTTGCTATCAACATACATGTCATTGGTACCAACACATCACAATCTTAAGTAGCAAAGGGGCAAAGACTCGATTCTACCGAGTTGAAACTCAGTGCTACTGAGAGAAGATTAGATTCTACCAATGCCAATGGTCGGTGATATTGAATCATGATACATGGAGCATTAGAACTTGAGATTAATTTGTCTTCCTACACTGACTTGCATGTCTGTGGTCCCAACTTCAACATCCAGACCTCAAATGTAAGACCCCAAACCAAGATTAGTGCTTGGTGGTGCTTTATTTGCTTAATAAGATACTTATAACCTTAATATAATCTTTTGATATGCCTTAATAAAATTTGATATGATTATGTTTTCAATTTTGTCTTGTTTAAATAATGTTTGAGCTTGTTTTGCTATATATGTGCTTATTTTGGACATATTTGAAATTTACCCATGTTGAGGGGTTATCTTGAAATTTTTCACATGTAGAGAGTTCCTTTAATACCTTGGCTTCATGAAAGAGAATATGATTCTTAGGGGATCCTTGATATGCTTTGGTTTGAGGAGGAGAGAGAAGATAACATGTTGAGTGTTGTTTGTAGGGTTTCCTTCATGCCCTAGCTTTGTGTTGACTTATGTGTTGACTATTGGATGTTCTTGCTTTTCCTTTGACCATCATTAGTTTGACTTGATGTTTCTCTGCAGTCAAATGTGTTTTTTAGTGTGTGATGGAGTCCCTTCGGTCGCATGGACTCTCACACTCTCTTTTGGCCACTTGACCTAGGATTTCATGTAGTCGCATGATTCTCTACTATCATGAACCCTTTAGGTCGCTTGGTTTTCTTTGACTTATGGTCATGTAGGACCACATGAGGTTACTAGTTTAGCTAGTTTTTCATGACCTTAGTGCTTGCATGGTTTTAGTGGTTGCATGTTGTTTCTTTGGTGGACATGTGGCACTGATGTGCATGACACCTCAACCTTTGCAACTCTCTCATGCTCCTAAGTATATAACCTCTCTCCTACACATGCAAGCATATCTTTTAGCCTTCATCCTTCTCTCTTCCATCTTGTGCTTGGCCCTAGGGTGCTTGGTGGCCGAGATCCTTTGCATGTGGTGATCTAGGTTTGGAAAATCTCTTCCTTGGTGATCTTCGGTGATTCCTAGAACTTTGGTGAGTGATTCCACCTCTTGATCTCATCTTCTTTGAAACCCTACCTTTGTTTCTCTTCTCTTGGCTGAACCCATAGTTTTCCATGATGGTGTTTGTCATGGGATGGAGGTACTCCTACCTTTGGTGTTACCAAGTTAGAGTTCAAGTTGAGTGGAGAAGCTCCTCTTCCTTTCCCTTCTTTTATTCTTTTAGTCCTTGAGGTTTTGGGTTCTCTTTCTTGCCCTTTAATCTAGGGTTTCCTCTTCTCTTTTGAGGTGGTGACCAACTTGGTCATGGAGGAGGTCAAAGATATGGTTTCTTCTTGATTTGGAGCTTCATTGCTTGGAGGAAGTGGCACTATCATCTAAGGAGGGTTATATAACTCTCTTCATTCTCTATTATAACACTTCAATCCAATATGCAACTCATTCTAAAATGTAATATCTTGCTATTGATAATGATACCTTGATTAGGGTTATGTTTCTATAATGATTTTTCATGCACTTGCTTCTTTATCTATACCCTAATTCATGTAGCCAAACTTCAATGGAAGGTGATGGTGATGGTTTTGCATGCAACAAAATATGGGTTTGTTGACCTTAAGTTTTGGTTCAGTTACCTTGTCTAAGCTAGTGTTTTGAGTCTATTTTTCATGTGTGCATTTCTTGAGTTTTTGTTTACCATATCATGTGGAATGCTCGATTTTGGGGTTTTGAGCATGATCCTTTCCGTAATGATATCCCTTCCATATAATTATTTTTCAAGATGTTAATCTCTATTTTGGCAATGTTTCTCTATCTCTAGAACTTTAGCCATGATGTGTGTCATGTTGATGGAGCCTTGATTTAAGTTTGGTCGAATGAAACGATTCTGAAGTTGGTCACATAAACCCTGGATTCTATTTGTTCGCACAGATTTTGGATCTTCTTCGACCAATTGGATTTGGTGATTTTCCTTCATTCACAAAGAATGGAAGATTGCCTTCGACTGTTTTATTATATGATTCCCTTAAATCAAATGTATATGCGGTGGTCTATAAGATCACTTGGATTAATGGTTCCATTTGACCTAGGGCTTCTATTCGACCATGGTGGAGTTGGTTTCCCTTTTAGTTATTTGAATGTATGATTTTATAGGAACACAGATATGATGGAGAGTCTTCTTGATTGCTTGGATGAGTCATTTGACCATGATGAGATTTATTCAACCATAATGTATATATATCTCTCTCATTGATTTCATGGTTAGTGACTTCATGCCTATGTCAAATGATGAAGGGTTATGACATGTGTTGTTGATAATGATTGACCCACATACTCCATGAATGTGGGAAGGTGGGATACTTAGGGTTTGTTGATAATGTTGGAATGTAAAACACTAATCGTGTATACAAGTGAACCCTAAACCTAATTCTTGGGTATGCTATACTTATTGAGTTCAATGTATGAATGGCATATGATTACTTTTCTCTCTCCTATTCCTATGATTCTAAACATGTAGGTTATGAATATCATAGCTTGTGTATGATATGATGGAGATCATATGACATAGGGTGATGGCTATGAGCCTTGATGAAACCTGATGAGATCATAATCATGTGTTAGTTCCAATGACCTGGTGAAGGCTTAATGCCTATTATGAGGTGATATCCTCTAATCATGTGATTGAGGGGTTGATATCCCACAATGAAGTGAAATTGGTGATGGTATTGTGAATGGAAGTACTATAAGTAACATGTGATGATGATGTGACAAGTTCACTCCTTATGCATTTTATATCTTATGGAGTTGCATCATGCCATTATATTTGTATATTTTGTTTTAGGTTTGTACGTTGTAACTTGATTGATGCTAAATGATACCCAATTGGCTTATTTAATCAAGTGAACCCCAAATCATGTAGGCACCTTGTGCCATAGATATATTCTAGTGTTAGTTTTATTGCTGGATGGTGAAATGAGTTATTCCTATAGGAAACATGGAGTGCATATTTTTGAATATGTGGGGGTGGAAGTCGAGTATCTCCTTGTGTCAACAATTACAGGAGATGTGAGACAATCATGCGGTGAGATGTCGAGGCTTATCAATAGCTTAGTAAAGGTTGAATATGCTACTTGTGTTTTGTAGTAGAGTCATATGTGTCATCCCTGTACTTTCATGTCATTGGGGGAGTTTTGTAGATTTTTTATATCTAGACGAAGTTTTAGCTATATGCCTTTGATGGTTGGAGAACACAAAAAACATTCTACAGAGAGAAGTGTTGTTGCACCTAGAGGTGGTGCAAGGAGGCAGGAGAGGGCAGATGGAGTGCCTGAGAGGCCCTAGTTTAACCAAGCCATGATGGAAAACCCTACCTTTCAGTCCTTCTTTGGGTAGTTCATCATGACGATGACGCACATGGTAGACTGAATGCCCACACCATAACCAACGGCAATTGTTTCCAATGATGAATTTTTGGGAAATGAGAAGACCTTTGAGAGGTTGAGGTGAGTTGGGGCTATGGAGTATGCTGGTACGATAGATCTAGTGGATGGTGACCTTTGGTTGACGGAGTTGGAGAAGGCCTTTAAGATCCTCAACATCCCTGAGGCAGACAAGTTGAAGCATGTTGTGTATCTTTTGAAAGGGAGTGTTGGTCATTGGTGGACCATTGAGGAAGAGAAGAGGCCTAGTGCTACTATTAGTTGGGAAGAGTTCTGACGTAAGTTTGTCAGTCGATACATTCCTCAGACTTACCTAGAGAAAAAGATAATCTAGTTTGAGAGGATCCGATAGGGATCCATGTCGATCAACGAGTATGAGGCAAAGTTTATGGAGTTGCTAAGGTTTTGTCCTCACATGGAAGTGAATGATGTAGAAAGGATCTGATGTTCTGAGAAGGCTTGAGTACGACGTTGACTACACCAATGTCAGCTTTGGAGAACCACAAGCGGTTTTCCACATTCATGGAGTCAATCAAGATGATAAAGAGATTAGGTTTTGAGAAATGTGATGTGAATTCCAAGAAGAGACCGACACAGTATCAGGGATAATCTTTTGGAGGCTCCAAGAAGTCTAGGCTCCTAACACCACAATCACAACAGAGGTCAGGTGTACAACCATAGTGGTCACCAACTAAGGAAAAAGGTCATAGTTTTCCACCTACAAGAGCCCACAACACGATGTTTGTGTCAATAATAGGGCCATCTCGGCCATGGTATGAGAGCATGATGTATTATAATTATGTACAGGTGGGGCATATAAAGTTGTATTACCCAATGAAGGTTGATGAGGTGACCCAACAGCTGAGATAGAGTCAACAGGGCTCACAACGACAACAATTTAGCAGTAGTGGAGGCCGAGGATGTGGAAATCCATCACAGGATGGTTTTACTTGACAGTTCAACAAATGACGAGGATGACAACAAGAAATGACTTGATTATATGCCATGTGTCAGCCACAGGAGTGGTCAACCCACGAGTTGTGATAGGTCAAATGGAGTTTTTTCTTTCTAATTTTTCTTCTTTCTTTATATCTGTTTTGGTTGACCCGAGTGATGTGCACATTTGATATCTACTTTTTGCACACATCCACACACAAATTCAGTTAATTTGTCCTTCCATTTAGCCTCTAATTATACTTAACGTGCCATATTTTAGTTATTTTACGCGTTGCATAATGTTTTTTGCTAACACATGCTCAAAATACAAAATTGGAGGTAGCCCAACTCAAATCCAACCTTAATGGGACCTCCACTTGATTTGCAGCTTGAGTCAAGTATGTTCTTGAAGAAACATCATCACACACGGTGTGTCTTATTCAATACATGATCTGTGACTTTCCAAAAGAGCTCATAGGACAGAGAACATGATGTGCCTTATTTAATACACAACGTTTAAAATTTTTAGCATACTCAGTGACTGAATTACATAGCAGCTACACTTTGTGTCTTATTTAAGACACAATAATTTCCTCATGATCTAGGGGCCAACCCCAACTTTCTGCCATTATACACGGACATGTATTTAATCGAACACATGTTGTGTCTTATTTAAGACACGACATATGCTCACCACATACCTTATGCTTAGATCGACTCCAGCTACAACCACATGTTGTGTCTCTCACAGAACACACCATGTACTTCTCACCAGTAGTAGTTAGTCACCAAGTTACAAGTAGAGACACAACGTTTCTCCTCAATGACATGCCATGTCATTATTAGTTTTTGCATATTTCAATAGAAAACACCCCTCGTTTTAAAAGATGAATGCAACCTTTTGGGTAGTTACCACTCATCATTTGCAATCACTTTCCATCCAAGAGAAGTTCCAGAGTAGAGGAAAGCAATTTTGGGATGGAAGAAGATGTTTTCTTTAAAAAGAACCTCCGCTCTACTTCATTTCTTCTCCAAAGGTGCAGCAAAGTTTCTCTCCTTGTGCAAGCTTCTTGAGAGGAATGATTGTCCAAGTTGGAGCAGCTCCAAGGGTGGAATCTCGTCACCTAGCCTGAGTTCTACTCCCCTTGGCTACACTTTTGGTTCCTTTAGTTTTTTCTTCTCTTAATCATGAAAACTCTTAAAATTTCTGCAATGTGTTTATGCATCTCGAATATGGATGAGTAGAACTCTTTTCTTGGGTATGGGAGAGTAGATCCCCTGCCATTACTCATGTAAAAATGAAATTAATATCTTATATTAGTCAATTTACTTTTCCATGAATCCTTATAGTGATATTTTGCTTGTATGTTTGACAGGCCACCTTTTATACATGCTTTAGGCTTTGTTGTGTTATTCGGGAGAATATATGAGGAAGTAGGGAGTAGGATTCATGGAAACATGTTCTTGACCATGGGAATTTCTAGAATATGTTGAGGGTTTCAAATTGTGTTTGAATCTAGCATAAACATGGGAATGTTATGCTATGAAGAGAACCATCTCATGCCACTGGGAGGTGCATGATGGTGACAATCTCCTTGTAAAGTTGAGTGCATGTTTTAGTTTCATTGTTATGAATGATATGATGATGTGGTAGTGAAATTTCATGCCTAGAATTCCCCAATTCCTGATTTGAACTAAACCAAGCTCCTATTTGCTTCTTACCTTTAGTTACTCACAATCAATCTGACTTTTGTAAACATACCTAGATTAATGAAAGTTAATGATTATGTGTCTGACTGATCTAGCTCCTTATGTTCGACACTCAACTACATATGACCCCGTACACTTGCGGGTGATAAAAGTGTTGAGATCTTTTTTTTTAAAACTCCAACAAGATTTTGGCTTCGTTGTTGGGGAGTTACAGTAATATTAGTAAGAGTAGAAGAGTTAACTAGTAATTGAGACTAAGTCATCATTTCTATATTTCATATCATGGTACCTCTTATACTTTGTGAATCTTACTCAATTTTTCTTTTCAGGTTGCATTGTCATTCCAAGAGGGGTCTACAAACATCAATCTTTCTAGACCCATTAATAGAGAGAACCTTTAATAGCCATAGGAGAGCAAGGAGGAGTGAGAACTCTTCAAGAATTAGAGATGGAGGACAACCATCCACTCAAGGATTTCGTTGTGCTGGCCTTCATAAATATTTTTTGGGTCGTAGATCATCATGCAATAGAGGCCAACAACTTCTCCATCAGCCCTACAATCATGTAGATGATCCAACAGAATCGCTTCAGGGGAACTCATATGGAAGACCCAAATCTTCACATAGTGGAGTTTCTAAAGTATATGAACACTTTTAAGATCAACGGTGTTCTATTTAAAGGAGTACACTTACTCATGTTTCCATTCACACTACATGGTCGGGCCAAGGCATGGCTCTCTTCATTGCCTAAACATTCCATCTAGAGTTGGGGTGAATTGTTAAATGCTTTTCTAACCAAGTATTTCCCTCCTAACAAGATGGCCCAGCTGAGGAACCAGATCAAAAGCTTCAAGCAACAAGAAGGAGAGACACTCTATGAAACCTGGGAGAGGTTTAAGGATCTACAACACCTGATGTCCTCACCACACTTAACCAAATGGTTGATGCTACAAACATTCTACAATGGGTTATTTTACAACACCTTTATGGTCATTCACGTTGCTGCAAATGGAGCCCTGATGAACAAGTCATATAGTGAAGCATATGCCATTATAGAAGCTATAGTGCTCAATCACAACCAATGGAGTTCTGAAAGGACCAGTCATCCATTCTCTTCCTCCATCTCAAGTGAGAAGTCCAACAGGAAACATACCGTAGACGTCGTGGACTTGATTGCAGCCATGCTTGATGCCTTAACCTAGAAATTTTAAAATTTGGCCACTCACTCAGTTCAAGCAGTCGAGCAAGTACGTGAGGCATGTCGGATGTCCAGCCACAACTTTGCCTCTTGTTTTCCACCACAACTGAATGTCATTGAATCACCAGAACAAGTCAACGTCGTAGGCAATTTTAATAATAGACATCCCTACAATCCTTTTACTGAGACTTATAACCCATGATGGAGAGACTATCAAAAATTTTCTTACAAGAACAACAACTCACAAAACCAACAATAAGGTCAAGCTCAAGGTCAACAACCTATGAGAAATGGCCAGACTATAAATGCCAACCGTTAGCAGCCACCAGGTTACAACAACAACAATAGCAATAGGAACTTCAATCAATTTCAACAAGTGACTCCTCCACCATAGAAATCCAGCCTGGAAAACCTCCTTGAGACTTTTGTCGCCACACAAATCTAGCAGAATAATGAGTTCCAGGCACTTGGAAATTTTCTGAAGGATGTTATCACACAGTTATCTTCGAAGTTTAATGGGATTTTTACCCACACCAAGATGTTGGAAAATTAGATAGCTCAACAAACTTTAGCCAAGCAAGCAACATCCTAAGGTTCTTTGCCTAGTTATTCAGTTATGAATCCCAAAGAGACTTGTAATTCAATAACTTTGAGGAGGGGAGCAGTCATAGGAGGGTCTTCACCACCTTCCAAGAGGAAATCTGAAGAGGTTGTGGACACTAATGTTGAGGAAACTATTGAAAATCAAAGAAAGAAGTCTGTTGGAAATCTACACCTAGGTGATTCTTCTAGGAAGCCCAATGCCCCTTTCCCTCACAGGTTTGCTAACAAAAAGGTTGATGTAAATTTCAATAAGTTCATGGACATTCTGAACAAGTTGTAAGTGAATTTGCCTCTAGTTGAAGTCATAGTAGACATGCACTCCTACGCCATGTTCTTGAAGGACATCTTAATAAACAAAAGAAGATCTGGTCAAGTCGAGACTCTCATGTTGTCTGAAAGGATAAACTCCATCGTCCAGAACTATATGCCTGAAAAGCTAGACGACCAAGGCACCTTTACTCTCCATTGCAAGATAGGAGACTCCACTTTTGATAAAGGCCTCATTGATCTTGGTGCTAGCATCAACTTGATCTCGGTCTCTTTGTGGGAAAAGCTAGACTTGGGAGATTTGAAGTCGACCTCTATGACAATCTAGCTAGTTGATCTCTATATCAAGCATCCTAGAGGAGTGATTGAAGACATCCCTATACATATAGGGAAGTTCTTCATTCCATGTGACTTTGTAGTTTTAGACATGCATGAGAACCCAACCAATCCATTCCTATTTGGAAGAACCTTCCTACGCACTACATGTTTCTTAGTTGATGTAAGAGAGGGAAAACTCACTGTCAGAGTTGGAGTTGAAAACTTGCATTTTCTATTTATGATATCATGAAGGCTCCTAGCTCCAAGGAAAATCTCTATCTTATTGATACTATTGACACACTGCTCGAGGAAGAGAAGAATTATGTTGAGACCACCCTTGATTATCTTGAATAAGAAGATGCAAATGCCATTTCCAATGAAGAAATTCATGAAGCCTTCAAGACCCCACCGAGTGAACAAGATTCTAATAACTGTGAGGAAAGCAACAAACCATATCCAAGAAAATAGGTAGAATTAAAACCCCTCCCACCGGGGTTAAGGTATGCTTTCTTAGGCCCAAACTCCACTTTTTAGGTTACTATAAATGCTAAATTGAATAATGATAAATAAGAAAAACTCTTAAATGAACTTAAAAGCTATAAAGATGTGATAGAATACTCCATTGATGACCTCAATGGAATTAACCCATCTATCTGTATGCATAGATTAGCTTTGGAAGAAAATGCTAAACCATTCATAGACCTCCCAAGGAGACTAAACCAAAATATGATAGATGTTGTAAAAAATGAAATTATTAAACTTAAAGGTCTCAAAATTATTTATCTAATAACTAATATTCCCTGGGTAAGTCCTATAGATGTTGTGCCTAAGAAAGGAGGAATAACTATAATTAAAGGGTAAAATGACGAATTAATACAAACAAGAATCATCACTGGGTGGCAGATATGTATTGATTACAGAAAACTAAACAAAGCCACCGGGAAATATCTTTTCCTCTTACCCTTCATTGACTTGATGCTTGAAAGACTTTCTCATCCCTCCTAATTTTGATATCTTGATGGGTATAGTGGATTCTTTTAGATTCCCATCTACCCACCCGATCAGGAAAAGACCACTTTCACGTGCACTTATGGAACCTATACTTATAGGTGATGCCCTTTGGGCTTTGTACTGCCTCTGCCACTTTCAAAAGGTGTATGATGGCTATTTTCTCTGATTATATTGAAAATATAATGGAAATACTCATGGATGAATTTAGCGTGTACAATAATTCCTTTAATGATTGTTTTTTGAATCCAACTAGAGTTTTGTAAAGATGCCAATAGGTCAACCTCATGCTTAATTGGGAAAACTACCATTTTATGGTGCAAACGGGGGTTTTACTAGGCCATGTTATTTCAAGTGGAGGGATTGAAGTGGATAAAGCTAAAGTGGACGCCATCGAAAAGATGTCAATGCCAACCAATGTGAAAGAAATTCATAGCTTTTTAGGCCATGTGGGTTTCTATAGAAGATTTATGAAGGACTTCTCAAAGATAGCAAAGCCTTTATGCTCCCTACTAGCAAAAGATGTTGAGTTTGTGTTCGATGATGATTGTCAAATTGCTTTCCAAAAGCTAAAAAATGGCCTAATTTTAGCTCCCATCATCCAACCACCAGATTGGAGTGCTCCTTTTGAAGTCATGTGCGATGTGAGAGACTACGTTATAGGAGCAGTCTTGGGACAAAGAAGAGACAACAAACTCCATGCCATACACTATGCGAGTAAGACCCTTGATGATGGATAAATCAAATATGCTACTACTGAGAAGGAGATGCTTGCCATAGTCTATGCCTTTGATAAATTCAGACAATATCTAGGGGGTTCCAAGGTCATAGTATATACAAATCATGATTCAATAAGGTACCTTATGAGCAAGAAAGATGTCAAACCTTGCCTCATCCATTGGATATTGCTATTATAGGAGTTGGACATGGAAATCAAGGATAAGAAAGGGACCAAGAATAATGTAGTTGACCATCTGTCACATCTTACTACTAGTGTTGTAGACCAGGTTCCAATCGATGACAAATTCCCTATTGAGAGGCTCTATGTGGTAAATTCTCTTGTTGTTTCACGGTTCACTGATTTTGCAAATTTTCTTGCCACCAAATGTCTTCCAACTGATTTCTCATACCAGCAAAAGAAAAAGTTCCTTCATGATGTCAAATTCTATTTTTGGGACGATCCTCTATTTTTCAAGCAATGTGCAGATGGACTTATCAAGAGATGCATTTCCAATGAAGAGATTGCTAGTGTGATTCAAATTGCCATTCCTCTCTCTACGGTAGAAACTTTGGAGTGAACAAGACTACAACCAAGATTCTTCAATCAAGTTTCTATTGGCCAAGTCTATTTCATGACGTGCATGCATTTGTTAAGGCCTGTGATAGTTGCCAAACAACTTGGGGAATCTCAAAGAGGGATGAAATGCCAT
Source organism: Alisma plantago-aquatica (assembly GCA_963693085.1). NCBI lineage: Eukaryota > Viridiplantae > Streptophyta > Magnoliopsida > Alismatales > Alismataceae > Alisma > Alisma plantago-aquatica. The sequence continues at coordinate 484,297,647 of OY856414.1, forward strand.
TGAATGTAATCCTAGAAATAGAAGTATTTGACATGTGGGGCATTGATTATATGGGCCCTTTTCCATCCTCTTGTAGCTACAAGTCCATCCTAGTAGCTTGTGATTACATATCAAAATGGGTGGAGGCAATCCCTACTCAAGTGCCAAATGCAAAGTCAGTGATTAAACTGTTCCAAAAGATTATTTTTCCCAAGATTGGAGTTTCAAGAGCTATAATATCTTATAGTGGCATCCATTTTAATGAAATAAACTTCAACAACCTACTTAGCAAGTATGGAGTGAAGCGTACGGTGTCCACCTCTTATTATCCTTGAACATCAGGCCAGGTGGAGATCTCAAATAAATAATTAAAAGCTACCTTACAAAAGACTGTCTCTAGCTCAAGGAAAGATTGGGCACTGAAGCTAGATAATGCAATATGGGCGTACATGGCATATTTTAAAATTACAATTGGGACTACTCCCTTCAAGCTTGTCTACAACAAATCATGTCACTTACCCATAGAATTAGAGCACAAAGCATTGTGGGCAATCAAATTCCTTAACTACAACCTAAAGAAAGTAGGACAGAAAAGATTTTTGCAACTCCAGGAGCTCGAAGAACTCTGAATGGATGCATATGAGAACGCTAAGACCTACAAAGAAAACAATAAGATATGGCATGACAAAAGAATCAAGGTCAAATATTTCAAAGAAGGAGACCAAGTTCAATTGTTCAACTCCAAACTCAAGTTCTTTCTAGGAAAATCGATATCTAAGTGGTCTGGTCCGTTCTTAGTCTTGAAAGTCTTTCCATAAGGGATAGTGGAGTTGTAAGGGAAGCAATCGACATTTAAAGTTAATGGAAAAAGGTGCAAACTGTACCCCACATAATAGGATATTGACAAGGGAGCCTCTTGCTCCCTCCAAGATGCTTGATCAACTAGATGATGAGTCTTACTCCTAATTTTAAATGGAGGAACTTGTCAGAGTTGACCCCACACTAGGATAGATTTCATTTACTAGTACCAGTCAAGAACATTTTTCAATTCCCTAAATAATTTTTTCATGGATGAATGTAATAGTATAGACCATCATAGATATGTATCATCATCTTTGCAGGTACAAACCAAAGATGACAAATTTCTGCAAAAAATTGAAAAGACATGATGTGTCTTAATTATTACACAACGTGTCAACAAACATAGAGAGATGATTATGAAGATTCTAAAAGTTACAAGACGTATATTATTTATCACACAACATGTATGATAATAGACAAGATCACTTGAGTCAAACTCGATGTGTTTTTAATCAAATATGGTGTGTCTAGTAGACCTCTCAAAACCTTCAAGTTTTTCTGGAAATTGACAAGGCATGTCCTTAATCCACACGACACGCAGATATCAGGTAAAAGAGTACGCATATACCAACTAGAAGGTCACACGTCGTGTCTTTATTTGCACATGACGTGTTGTTAACATCTTGAAGACCGTGAATATATATTTGGAAAAATTACACAATGTGTTATCAAATGCGCACATCGTGTCTTCTTTTCATTCAAATGAAGCTATCTTTTTGTAAAGTTGCACGTCATGTCTTTATTTGAACATGATGTGTTAGTAGCAGTGAAGGTAGCCTCAACCTTGACTTCTAGAATTTCATACGGCGTGTTGTAATTTTTACATGTTGTGTGGTCATTATTAATGACTCGTTCAAAAACAAGCAGGTGATCTTTGTAAAAATACACGTTGTATTCTTGAAAAGATATGTCATGTAAAACGATGACAATAGGGTTTTTAATCCTAATTCCAAGTTGTCACTCTCACTTTACCCTTGAGCAGCTGTGTAATCCAACCGTATGTGAGCCAACGACTGTGTGCATCATCGCCACCACCTCAGGAGAAAGCTTCTATGTCATTGTTCTCCCCAACCGAGCCCAAGAAGCCTTGCCTCTGTGCAGCCCACCATCAACGTCCATCCATTGCATTCGCAACACCACTCTCCACCAGTGACTCCCTTGGTGATTTACCCTTTCTTTTCTAGTCATTCTATGCTTCCATGTGAGAAAACACGAAGAAGCAAGGCCTCCATTGTCCCTAGATAAGCTCAAGAAGCAAGGTTGTCTCCGTATTCAATGAGCTTGAGAAACAAGGCCACCACCATCTTCACCACTCCTAACAATCGATGCTCAAAACCCGACCTCTACTGTCATTTTTTTCTTTTTCTTCATTTACCCCCAAAGACACGTCGGAAGCAACAACCAACCTCCTATGAAGAAGCAACCATCTTCAACCTCCAGCCTAAAAAAAGCCCCAGGTACTCATTGTGTTCCACCAAAGACACATCATGTAATTCCCCTGTTCACAAGCCCTTTCTGTCCAGAAACACTTTGTGTCCTCTTTTAGACACTCCATGTTCCATGTCATTTCTGCAACATTCTAAGTAGAAATAGTGCCTTTAAAGCAAACATCCAACCACAAGCGTGACATGGCCTCTTCCTCTACCTCCAAAAACATCTCCTCCCCCCATTTCAAGGTGACAATAGAGGTAGACCCCACCTATCAGTTCCTCATCTCACGTAGGGTCCTCCCTACCCATTTATCCTATAAAGATACCATCAAAATCTATGGGATTCAATAATGACATCACGGACAACCTCAAAGACATCAGCCTCGAGTTCATATGCTTTTTAGTAACAAAAACTTACCCTCACCTTGTCTATGAATTCCTTACTACTCTTAAGGTCGAGGAGGACCCGAAGCATAGGTTCGAGCCATATGCATTTATTAGTTTCTGTCTTCTATGCCAGAGTTATAGAATCACTTTCCAGGATTTTTGTGAGCTTTTAGAATGCCACTATGGGGGTGTTATATCCGTCACGGGTTAACAACCTAACCCCAATCTACACCTTAAACCCAAAATGGAAAAAGGTGTACCAAAGGGTTAAAGTTTCCCATCCCTGAGTGGATCAAACACACACATATATACATGCACCAAATAATAAAGCTTACTTAAATAAACCAAATGTTAATTACATAGGGGCCCGAAGGAATAGGAGTTCTACAGAAAAAAACTGAATACATGAGAGAACTACTTGCAAAAGAAAAAGCACTTAAACTAAGAGTCCCATTTAACATTATAATCCCCATGAAAGATCTAGTTTTTTTGAGACATCATGTTGAGTTGCATCATCATCATCATAAGAAAAAGGTACCTAAAAAGCATTTGAAATTGGTACACGCCAGCACAATATATAAATATATTAAACTGAGTATGCCTATGTGCCTTAAAATATACATCTCATTTAAAACTTGGCAAAAGAGTAAAACTAGAAACTTGGCAAAACTATAATATAACAAAATTTATATACTTGAATAAGGATGTTTATTTACAAAAGAGAAAACACATTTTAGGAAAACTTTTCATTATATCAACCATGCATTGACCAGTGAAGGTTGAATGCATTTAAGACCTCATGATCGAATACCAAAGAGTTGGATCATTTGATAATGTGATCATACTACCATAGAGTTGGATCACTTTCAAGTACTTGTTTACCAAAGAGTTGAAGTACTTTATTTAGCAACACTTAACTACCAAAGTGTTGAATGGATTAGATATAATGGAACATGTAAATTATGTTTCAAGTGTTCATAGAATTAAGTAAGGAAAGTCAAGCAACATATTATACAAGAAGCAACCAATTCATACATTTTTTACATGCTAAATACTTTACTACCCATATATTACAAGCATAAATTATAATGGGCCAAGTGGGAGGTAATGGCGTACCTTCTACTGAGAAGTGGTGAGTCCAGAGATGCCCCTCACTGGTACCTTTATATTCCTGAAATTATAAAAGGTTTGATACTAATTAGCTATATTGGCATAAACACCATTTATTTCTAAAAGAGTATAGAAAGCCCTTTTCTTAGTTAGAGTCATGAGAGTAGATCATGAGTCATAGAGTATGGATTTGAGTCCATAATTGATAGTGTCCTGTCAAAGTAGGACTTCTAGATTAGTTTGGTGGTATTTAGATCATGATGGATAATTATAATCATTTTTGGTAAGCCAAATAGGGAAAAAGGAGTAATAATTCAACTTTATTGGTAATTAAGTCATATAAATTGGAAACACATGTCTCATAAATAACTAGGCACTAAAATAATATAATCATATAAATTTGGTGATTTAATCAGGCTCGAGTATTTTCAAAATAATTAAACAAGGTAGAGTCATATTTGAGTATGAGTATTTATACGAGTCTGATTTAGGGTTAACTGATATCATAATTATGATCCTCATATTTTTCTAATAAAAACGAGTATTGGTTTGTATTTTTCTAACACCCCTACTATTTAGAGTGCATTTTACAAGATCAGGGTATTTACTGGTGATTATTGAAAATCACGGATTAATAAAAGAAAAGGGAGTAAAGATGGGTCGTTGGATGCTCAGATCCAATGGTCAGAGCCAAATGGCCCGACCACAAATGGAAGAAAGGGGTGGATGAGGTGGATTTACCTCACTGGTCCAAATCAGATCCAGTCAGAAGTGTGGGTCTCGATCCTTCTTTGAGCATACTTACTCTGCCACAAACTCTGGTGAGATGAGGAGACTGGCAGAGAGTACCTTGTGCATGAATTCTTACATGATCATCTTTGTGGAGGTCTTCCAGGTCAGGGTAGAATGTCTTGGAAGCTTGGCTCCCTCTGGAGCATGGTTCCCTTGGGGTGACCAGAGAGGTTAGATGGAGATGGAGAAGAAGGTGAGGTGGGACTCGATTCAGGTGGTATCGAGTTCTCTTGAGGTGTCATTGAAGTAGTTGGGAACTCCTTGAGGATGGAGGGAGGTTTAAATTCGAGGGATGGAGGTGGCGATAGAAGAATTAGTAACTACACTGAGAAGGGGCTGAGCAGAGTGAGTTGCGATGAGGGTGGTGTCATTGGGGCTCTATTCAAATCAATTGGAGGAAGGGAGAGATGAAAGGAATCACTATGATGCTTGAAGAGGTGTTTTATAGGTGTGAGGGAGGGTGGTTTGTAGATTCCCAATTTGAGTTGGGCAACCTTGGAGAAGGGGGTCGCTGGTGGTGGTCGTGGAGGGGGTTCTAGTGATCTTTAGGGATCGTGTGAGGGATCATCGAGTTTGTGGTGGTGCGGAGGAGGCATTGCCTCAGTTAGTTTCTTGTGATACAATCTAGATAGGGAAGTAGTGGTTTGGGGTCGTGGTGCCTAGTCATTTCCATGATCTCATGGATCGGGTGAAGGTTGAGGATTATCCCTCACCCGTCCGATCTGTCTTGGATCTGTGGCTTCACCATCGGGTGGCCATGATTTGGTTCTAAGTTCACCATTAGATCCCTGGGTTTTAATTTCATGCATGATAGGCTGGTCGATTCAATGTGACATCAAGGCTAAAGTGATGAATATAATAAATGTGATTAAAGGGAAACATTATATGAATCTTTGAAAAAAAATGTAGAGAGAGCTAGGAGTATCCGATTGACATGAAATTTGAAACATAGCTCCACAATAGTGATCCTTAGGTATTGGGAAGGTTTGAACTCAAAAATTACAAATTGATTGGTCAATCTATCACTTTATGAAATTAGGGTTTTAGAGTTAAGATATTATAAAAGAACAAGTACAAAAGAGTATAGAAAAACCACTTTATCGCATCCTACTCACCTTAAAAGAATTTTTTTTCCTCAAAATTACAATGGTTGAAAGAGGTGAGGAAAATGTTGCTCCATATCTGAGTGTAGTTCCCAGGTTGCATCTTCTGCACCATGATGGCTCCATTACACCTTCACCATCTGAATCTACTTGTTCCTGATCTCTTTGACTTTGGAATCAAGAATCCTTGTAGGCTGCTCCAGATAAGAGACATTATCTCACAACTCAAGAGGCTCATGATTCAACACATGACTATCATCCTTCACATAATGCTTCAATCTGGATACATGAAAAATATTATGCATCATAATGTATTGTGGAGGAAGATCAAGCTGCTAAGAATATTCACCAATGCATTCCAGAACCTCAAAGGGATCCACATATCTCATACTAAGTTTCCCTTTGTTCTTGGCTATAGCACGGATGGGTCTGATCAAGAAAACATAATCACTTGTCTTGAACTACTTGTCTGACCTATGTGCATCTACATATGATTTCTGATGATCCAGGGCCCACTTCAACATTTGCTTGATCAAAGATACCTTATGAGCATAGAGTTGCAACTCCTCAGACTTTAGCATCTTCCTTTCTCCGACTTCATCCCAATGGAGAGGGGATCTACATGACCAACGATAGAGAGCTTCATAAGGTGGCATATCATTATTGGATTGATAGCTATTGTTGTATGCGAACTCTACTAATGGAAGGTAGTAAACCCAAGATCCTCCCCAATCTAGAACACATGCTCTAAGAAGATCCTCCACGATTTAGATACTATGCTCATACTGACCATCTATATGGTGATGATATGATGTGCTAAAATTTAACCATGTACCCAACTCATTCTGTACCCGCTTCCATAGATGTGATGTGAACTTTGGATTCCCATCTGAAACAATAGATATTGGCACTCCATGCAGCTGTACCATCTGCCTGATATACAACTCAGCAAGCTTAGGAACGTTGGCCATAGTCTGCATAGGTAAGAAATGTGCATACTTGGTCAGACAATCTACTATGACCCATACCACATCATGTCCATTCCTGGACCTAGGTAATCCCACCATGAAATCCATGGTGATGTTTTCCCATTTCCATTCAGGAATTGGTAAAGTTTGCACTAAATCACCTAGCCGTTGGTGTTCGGCCTTAATCTATTGACATGTGAGGCACTTAGAGACAAACTCTACTATATCATTCTTCATACCTCTCCACCCAAAGTTTCTTTGTAGATCCTTGTACATCTTAGTGGATCCTGGATGTATAGAATACTTAGGCCCATGTTCCTCATAGAATATGCTTCTTAATCTCCGACTCCTTAGGTACCCATATCTTATTCATGTACCTTAGTCCACCATCCATATCAACAGATAGATGTATCTGGGGTTTATCCAAAAGAGTTGTCATCTCTTCCAAGCTAGAACTATTCTTTTGAGATGTCAAAAGTCTAGAAAGAAGACCAGAAATAATATTGATATTTTCCATAATAGTAGTGCCATCTTCTGCTTGAGGTGACCTAGAAGTTGAAGGTTCCAGACTCATTGGTTCATAAGTAAGGATAGATGCACAAATTGACCTCTTATGACTAAGAGCATCACCTACAAAATTGATCTTTCCTGGATGATACAAAATAGTGAAATCGTAGTCTTTAAGATATTCCAACCATCTTCTTTGTCTAAGATTAAGGTCCTTCTGAGTCAAGGGATATTTGAGACTTTTGTGATCCATGAATATATCAAATGTATCACCATACAGATAATGTCTCCAGATTTTGAGCGAATAGACAATGGCATCTAATTCCAAATCGTGAGTTGGGTAATTGACCTCATTAGGTTTCAATTGTCTAGAGGCATAGGAAAAAATATTACCGTCTTGCATTAGGACAAAACCCAAACCCATTTTAGAAGCATCAAAAAATATTACAAAGCCATCATTACCAGAAGGTAAGGTCAAGATAGGAGCAGAAGTCAAATGAGATTTTAGTTCTTGGAAGATAGATTAACATTCAGGAGTCAAAATGTATCGGACATCTTTTCTAGTAAGTTTAGTCATGGGTAGGGTTATTTTACTGAAATTAAGGATGAAAAAACACTAATAACCTGCTAGACCAAGGAAGCTATGAATTTTAGAGGCATTGATAGGAGATTTCCAATCAAGGACGGCTAAGACTTTGGCGGGGTCAATAGAAATTTTCCCACCCAAAATGACATGGCCAATAAACATGACTTGGTCAATCCAGAACTCCCATTTGGATAATTTATAATACAATTTCTAGGCTCTCCACACATCAAGTACTTACTGGAGATTCTTATGATGTTGATCAATAGAGTTTGAATATATAAGAATGTCATCAATGACAACCACAACAAAGCTATCAAGAAAAGGTTGGAAGATAGTATTCATCAGATTCATAAATACTCCAGGAGCATTGGTTAACCCAAAAGGCATCACCACGAATTCATAATGTTCATATATACTTATTAAAGCTATTTCTAGAATATCACAATCCTTCACTCGTAATTGATGTAGCCTGATCTACGGTCAATCTTGGAGAACACAGTGGCAGTACGTAGTTGGTCAAATAAATCATCAATTCTTGGGAGGGGATATTTATTTTTGATGGTGTCTTGATTGATCATGTGATAATCAATACAAATTTGCATTGAACCATCTTTTTTTTTGAAAAAAATGATAGGAGCACCCCAGGGAGATGTAATAGGACAGATGAAGCCTCTATCAATCAGTTCTTCGAATTTTTTCTCAAGCTCTGCAAGCTCAATAGGTGTTATTCTATAAGGTGCCTTTGAGACTGGTGCAGTGCCCAATCTAACTCAATTGAGAGCTCAATCTCAGGTACTGGAGGGAGCCCTAGAAGCTCCTTTAGAAATACATATGGGTAATCTCTCACCACATCTGTGCTCTCTAAAGGTCTCACCTTAGAATCAAACACTAACACAACTGTCAGATAGGCTCTACATCCTTTGGCTATCAAGGTTTCATCTTTAAGAGAAGAGATAATCCTATTTTAGTTTCTTTCCTTTCTCCTAGGTATTATCAAAGGTATAGAATTAGGTGGAGAAATGATTACTTTCTTGGCTTGACAATCAAGCATGTCATAGCAGGAAAAAAGGCAGTCCATCCCGAATATTAGGTCAAAATCTTCCATATCAAGGAGAATGAAATCAAAATGAAATTGATGACCACCATAAGAAAAAGCAAGATTTTGGTTTTTTGAAGAGAGGCATAGATTTTTCCATAGGGAGTTGTTTTATCTGATATATAACCTAGACCTTTTATCTCTAACTTGGTCATGGAAGAAAGATTTTTGGAGATGAAGGTGTGTGTTGATCTTGAATTGAATAGGGCCACAACATGATGATATTGGAAACATATCATATCTACATTAGGATTTTTATATGTGATCAGTGTTTATAGGGGTTTTCATATATATAAATAAATTATTAACATCATTACCTTCAATCAGTTGTTTGTCAGTAGCCTTAGCTTCCTCTACATCAGTTGCAAAAACTCAGCCCTGACGATGTTCTGGATGAGCCTGAGCTATAGGAGCAGTTGGTTGGATAGGTGGAGCTCCCATTTGAGGTAATGGGGTAGGATGGTTCTGAGGTGCCCCTTGAACTAGACTTGGGCAATTGAACTTCATTTGCGCTTCCTTCTTGTGATAGAAATAGATAGACCTCTCAAACTTGCATTTTCCCCAATGGAAACCTCCACAGATCTTGCATTTGTTTGTTTCTACTGGTGGTCCTTGGTGTGGCCCACCTCGGACTTGGCCTCCCATGTTTGGTCCTCCTCTGTAAGATTGACCTCTATGGTGATTTCCTCCTCCTCTTCCCATGGCATGTCTATGAGGCTTTTTCTTAGCCTTCCCCTTCTCCTTGTCCTTAGTGATGGATGCATCAGTCAGGCCTAGGTATCTCAAAATTGGTGCCTTATTCTTCCCTAAGGTTCTCTCTTGGGTAAGGGAACTATTGAAGGTGGCTTCAAAGGTAGTGTAGGTGGAGGTGAAAATGTAAACTTTCAGTTCTTGGTTAAGGCCATCAATGAAGTGTTCAATCTTTTTATCTTCATCAAGGTGACAAGCATGACGCTCTAAGAGTCTAAAGACCCTAACATAGTCAGCAACAGATAAGGTTCCTTGGGTGAGGTTATTGAACTTCTTCCTATTCTCCTTGCTAGAAGATATGGGAATGAGTCGAGTAGTGAAAATCACCTTAAACTCCTCCCAACTTATAGGGGCATTTGGGAGTTCATGTGTATGGTAATAATTTTCCCACCACAACTTCACAGACCCCCAAAGTTGGTAGCTTGCAAAAGTGACCTTATCTTCCTCATCACATTTAAGGGCTCTAAAGGCATTTTCAACAGAGAGGATCCATGCATCAAATTTATCTAGGACTTCACCTAAGTCTTCTACATGAAAGGCTTCGGGTTTGAGTTTGAGGAAATATCTAATGGTAGTTTCTAGGTTGGTCCTAAATGATGACATAGTATTATTGGTTTCCTTTAGGGCTAGGGCATGCATGCATTCCAACATCACCTTCTTTTGTTCCTTCCATTCACCTATATCCATGGACTTATAAGGGTTTGAGTTATATTCATCATCAAAGTCATCATTGGTTCTCTTTCTCTTGGATCTAGTTTTGGAGGCATCTGCAAGTTTGTAAATCAAGAGATGATTTAGTTGATTAATTGAGGTAGATCATATTGCAAACAACAAAGTTTTATCAATCATAAAGATATTTTTTCCAATTCTTCATGTCTTTTAGTTGTTCCAAATTCTCCTAATCTACCCACATAATAGAGCGAGTACTTCATTCATCATAGTAGAGAGAGGGAATGTATATGAGAAGCCTAGTGTGTATCATTCACTAAATAGGTGTCTGGGATAGTCCTTAATTGAGAAAAAAAGAGAAGATAGATTTCTCTAAGGTACGGGTGCCCACTTTAACAATAGTTGTGTTAGCCAGGCAAATTACTTGCAGCGGGGAACCCTAACTGTTGGCTAAATGGACATCGTCAAAATCCCTTTGTTTTAAAAATGACAAACATTTCATTCTTGTAAATCTAACGTGCTTCTTGAGTATTTTAGGAATAAGGTGGATGACAAAGTTTTGGAAGATCTACATGCTTATATTGCTTTATTTTCATGATTGTAATCAAATATAAACTTGTACAAATATATAATGTATAATTACTTAGATGTCATGTAAATCAAGTGGTTAGACCTTCCCTATCCACACACAACACTTAGATAGGTCATCCCTAAGTGAGCATCACAATTGCACATTCATTTCTTACACTTAGCATATAAGTTAAATTTTTGAAACAGAGTTAGTCTCGGTCGACAAACTTCTCAACTGAGATACTCTCAGTTGAATATTTTCTCAACCGAGAAACTCCCAAGTCTAAAGAACGAACATCTTTGCATAACCTGCTAAAAGCAATCATAGAGGAAGGCTCGGTTGAACTTTACCTCGACTGAGACAATATCTCAAGTAGGTTCTATTGTCGTTAGACTTGGTTATATAACCATTAGAGTTAGTGGAAAAAGTGGTTGGAAGTTGAGTTGAACGTTGCTCCGGACTTACCCTTGGTCGACAATCTTCTCGACCGAGAGACACTCGGTCGACAAACTTCTCGACTGAGAAGGTGTCTATCTGCACTTTTTAGAAGTAATTAACTAGCCATTACTAATGCAATTTTTGGATACCTAATGGCTAGTTAAGCACTAAGAACACCCTAGAAAGTATCTAGAACGTCCCTAAGCACTAGTAGTCCATTCCTATAAATAGGACATGCCTTAGGACACCTAAACTCACTTGATTACACATACTTGCACTTTAGAATCAATCCTTATGAGCAATTGAGCAACGTAAACACTTGCAAACCCTTTACATTGCTAGCATTTCGTGTCTTATAGGCTAGAATCTCCTACCCACTATACTTCCACTTTCACACACATTGGATAGGAGATCAAAACGCTTGATATAGAGTTCAAGCCTTGTTCTTAAGTGGTAATTGTAATTTATTTTTTCCTTTCTTGTTCTTTCTTATTGCATTGTACTCTCCTTGCTACTCCTAGGGGAGAGGGTGAAATCTTCTCAGGTGGATAAGGAGGACTTTGGACTACTTCTAGAAGGTCTCAACGGGAAGCTACTTCAACGAGGAAGGCTACTTCAAGGAGGAGCTTGAAGTTACTTCAAGTGAATGCTGCTTCAAGGTTGGTGAGACAACTTCAGGTGAAGGCTATCCAAAGGGTTTGGGAAGGTATTTGTAATTTTGTGTAACATCCTTGAGAAGGTAATAAAATTCAAATACTTTCAAATCCCAATTGGAAACATAGGGGTAGTGGACTGACTCCCTTAGTTTTTGCTAAGGGTGGAACCACTCGAAATCCTTGTCTCCTTCTTCAACATCTTTGTGGTTGTTTGTTGGTTGAATTATTTTAAAAATTATTATAAAACCCTATTCACCCCCCCCTCTAGTGTTTTTCAATTAGTATCAGAGCAGGCTTCAAGGAGCTCTAATCGAGTCTTGAAGATGGAGAGTGGTGGTGTCTAAAACCTCAAGAGAAACTTGAACCGACCTTCAACAAGATGTAGCTGGAGTTTAGGAATGGGACACACAACACTTAGTTGTCTAAGGAAGTCAAAGAAAGAAATGAATAAAGAGGTACAATGCTTTGTTACTACTACAAATGAAGAAGAACAAGAGGTAAGTATTTTTGATTTATCAAAAGAAGATTTAATTTCTAGCCTTCAAGAAACACATGATAAGTATATTGATTGTAAGAAGAAATTAATGAAATCTACTAGAGTAAATGATGATGTACATGCTAAAGTTCTTGTTCTTACATCTGAAAATGAAGATCTTAAAAACACATTGATATTAACCATCAAAGACCATGATATTAATCTAAAATCAATAGAAGCAAGTTGCAATCTCCTTACTCAAGAAAAGATAAACTTGCAAGCTCAAGTAAATGATCTTCAAAAACAACATGTTTTGTGTACTCATTTAGATTATGATGCTATTATGAAAGAAAGAGATAGTTTGTTGTCTAATCTAGAGCAAGAAAATTTAAATGTTAAAAAGAGAATGGATGAGATTGCTAAATTATAATAAGAAATTAGTGTCTTGATAAATAATGGTATTCTTGATAAGATTCTAAAAGATTGTTCTGGTTATACTGGAAGAAGAGGTTTAGCATACATTCCAAAGGAAAACTGTTATCAACCTAAACCTAGGAAATCTCAAGCACCCAAGACCAAGATCATCTTTGTACCCAAGAACATAACTCAAAATCCTACAAAGAGAAATGAAATTGATTCTATTTGTTATCCCTATTGCTTGCGTCTTGGACATTATTCCTTCTCATGTCCTTACAAGAAAAAGGATGTTGATTTAGTATGGGTTCCAAGACCCCAAACTTAGCAAATTTAATATGATTAAGTTGAGAATTGACCGAACACTTCATTTGAATATCTTAATGTCTCATCTCAACTAAATAGAATGGTACCTTAGCATATTACGATGATTTAAGCCCAAACTGACAAAAACAGATTGTTGAAAACAAACAGAAACAATCTCAGTCGACAAATAGTTCGACCGAGACATTTCTCGATCGAGAAATTATTCGACCGAAGGAAATTCTATATCAAATCTGAAATCTACAGTGAAAATAGTAACAATCCCGATCTAGAAATTGTCAATCGAGACAAGATCGATCGAAGTATTTGTCGACCGAATGAAGTTCTGAGAAGCTTAAATTATGTAATCATGTTCATTTTATTATTAAATGTACCTAACCATAATGGATCATCACATGGGTACCAAAATCCCTATTTTGTTGCAGGATTGGGTGGTTGATAGTGGATACTCCAAACACATGACCGAAAATAAGGATGCTTTTCAAACTTTTAAAGAAAAGAAAAGTGGAACAGTCACTTTTGGAGACAATGTCAAAGGTAAAATTGTTGGAATAAGTAATATTGATACAAACCTTGAAATAAAAAATGTTTTACTTGTTGATGATCTGCACCCTAATTTAATAAGTGTCATTCAACTATGTGATATTGGATATGATGTTTTATTCAATAAAAATTGTTGCAAGTTACTAATAGAAAACACTACAAATGTTGTGTATGAAGGAAAAAGAATTGGAAACTTATATATTCTTAGACCTAACTCGATGCAATATGTAGTTGGAAAATGATTACTTTCAAAAGATAATTCTCTCCAATTATGACATAGAAAATTAGGTCATGCTAGTTCACATGTTATCAAAAAGCTAGTTAAATATGATCTTGTTTGTGGTTTGCCTACGCTGTCTTTTGATCAATCAAAAAATTGTGAACCAAGTACTTTCGGTACTTCTTTTAAACCCAAAAATATACTTAGCACCAGTAGATCACTAGAACTTATTCATATGGACTTATTTGGACCTATGAGGACAAAATCTATTGGTGGAAAAAGATATTTCTTTGTTATTATTATTGATTACAATAGATATACATGGGTTCATTTCCTTGCAAATAAAGATGATACTATTCAAGTATTCACACAATTTTTCTCAAAGATTGAAAATCAATTACAAAATAAAATATGCACAATTAGAAGTGATCATGATGGAGAATTTGAGAATCATATATTTGAAGAATTATGCACATCTCAAGGCTACACTCACCCATGCATACATCCTTCAAAACATCAAAGGGCGCATGGACAGCTGGTCTGCCCGCCACCTTTCCCTTGCAGGCCGGATTACACTTGCCAAGTCCGCTCTACAGACCATTCCTTCATACACTATGCAGACCATACGCCTCTCACCCACTCTCTGTGACGACATCGACAAACATGTCTGGGACTTCCTTTGGTCCAGAGGCAGGGAACAGAAGAAGCTCTCCCTGGTCTCCTGGGACAAAGTGACCAGGAGCAAAGCTCAGGGAGGTCTTGGAATCAAGACCGCCAGGGACCAAAACACTGCCCTTATATTGAAGAATGCCTGGAATTTCTTAAACGATGCCCCAACACAATGGATCGACGTTATGCGGCATAAATACATCAAACAAGGAACTATCTTGAAAACCTCAGGTTCTGCTGCTTGGTCCTTTATCAGGAAGCACCTACCCAAGGTTAAAGACTGTTGCCACAAAGTTGTGAACTCTAGCTCAGACACGAACGTCTGGTATGACAGATGGCTACTGGGGAAAATCCGTCATCGAATTGGATCCCACGGTAGTAATCCCAGATGATCTCCAAGACCTCAAAGTGCAGAGCATGGCGATCTCCTAAGGTGCTTGGGACTCGAGCTTCATCCATTCCCACCTCCCAATGATCACATGGACTCAAATAGAGACTACATGCGTGCCCGCTACTTCTGCCGGACGGGACTCTTGGTCTTGGCCCTTCACCCCCTCCGGATATTTCTCTTCTAACTCTGCCTACTCCTAGATTAAGTCGTTTAAGAACCCCCATATCCCCAACAACAATTGGACTAGTGTTTGGGAGCTGCCTACACCTCCCAAAATCCGCACATTCTGTTGGCTTCTTAAGCACAAAGCCCTCTTAACACAAGTTGAGCTTGTGCGTCGACATATCAGTAACGACCCTCTCTACTCAGTTTTCCAAGCAGATCAGGATTCTATCACACACTGTCTCAGAGACTTCCCGTTAAGCAAGGCTGTGTGGCAGTCGCTGCACATGGCCCCAACCTTATACACTACCTTCGACGATGAATGGATCACCCATATCATCCAGGGAAAAGATTCAGTGGAGGCAGTCACATTGCGCTGTGTCGGATGTTCGTCTATTTGGCAAGCACGTAATGCACTCCTCCATGAAGGAAAAAACACCCTATCTCCGTGACAGTCTCCTTCATTCAAGAAAAAAATGCTGCTATCATGGCGATCAATAGGAGCTCTAAACCCACCAAGCTTGGAACCCCTCGGCCTCCGCCCAGGCCGCAGCGGCACCATCAGTTAGTATTCATTGATGCCGCCTTCCAACATCGCTCCGATAGGATGGGACTCGGAGTCCATGATATCAATAGCTCAGGAAGCTGCCTCCTTGGAAGTGGCAAGCACGACTTGGCCACCTCCGTGCTTGAAGCTGAAATCAGAGGGATCCTTTATGCATTGCACTTATGCATCGGAAAGAACTGGCAGTTTCTGATGATACTTACAGACTCATCCATGGCTATTAGCTCTCTCCATAAAGCTGGTCTGACCGAATGCAAGTTGGAACCTTTAAGAAGAGAATATTCCTGAGCAAGGAACCACCTTCCCAACCTTCACCTCATCTTCATCAACATGTCCCACAATCAAGTGGCTGACGCTCATGCAAAAAGATCCATGTACCTTTCTTCAAATTTCACTTTCACTTCTGCTCAGCCAGCCTGGCTGTCTAGGGATGTAAATGTTCAAATTAACCACATTTGGCCCCTACTAGAGAACAGGATGAATAACATCTAATCTCTAGATTTTAAAAAAAAAGGCTACACTCACAATTTTTCAGCTCCACATACTCCACAACAAAATGGTATAGTTGAAAGAAAGAATAGGTCCTTACAAGAAATGGCTAGGACTATGATGCTTGAACATAATACATCTAAAACGTTTTGGGCTGAAGCAGTAAACACAACTTGCTATGTGCTAAATAGAGTAACCGTACACTCGTATTTGAAAAAAACACCATATGAACTCATTTATAATAATAAACAAAGGGTTGATTATTTTCATACTTTTGGCTCAACTTGCTATATCTTAAACACAAAAGATGATAGAGAAATGTTTGACCCTAAATCACAAAAAGCCATTTTCTTATGATATTCAACTTCTAGCAAAGCATTTAGAGTTTACAATATTATCTCTAGAAAAGTTGATGAATCCATTCACATTACTTTTCATGAAGAACAAAAACAAAGTGATAACATAGTTGATATTACTCATCAAATTGAAGATCTAACCATATCAACTAAAGATGATGAAAATGCTAAAAATGATCAACAAATTGAGACACAACAACCCATCCCTAGACTCATTAAGGATCATCCTCAAGAACTAATCATTGGAAATCCTAAGGATAAAGTAAAAACCCGATCATATTTTAGAGATGTTGCAAATATGGCATTTGCATCTATAATTGAACCTAAGAAAGTGATTGAAGCTCTAAAGGATGATTATTGGATAATGGCAATGCAAGAAGAATTAAACCAATTCACTAAGAATGATGTATGGGACTTAGTTCCTAAACCTCAAGATAAAACCATTATTGGAACTAAGTGGGTTTTTCAAAATAAGTTAAATGAAGCCGGGGAAGTAGTAAGAAATAAAGCTAGGTTGGTAGCACAAGGGTATAATCAACAAGAAGGAATAGACTTTGATGAAACTTATGCACTGGTGGTAAGACTTGAAGCCATTAGAATGCTACTAGATATAGCTGCCCACAAAAACATCAAACTGTTGCAAATGGATGTAAAAAGTGTATTTCTAAATGGAATAATACAAGAGGAAGTATATGTTGCCCAACCACCTGGTTTTGAGAATATTGGTAAAGATGATCATATTTACAAACTTAATAAAGCACTTTATGGTCTAAAACAAGCACCTAGAAATTGGTATGAAAGGCTAAAAAATTATCTTTTTAATAACATTTTTTCAATTGGAAATTTGGATTCTAAGTTATTTTTCAAAACATATGAATCTGACTTTCTAGTTGTTCAAATTTATGTTGATGATATTATCTTTGGTGCATCAAATGAATCTTTATGTAAACAATATAGTGATATTATGCAAAAGAAATTTGAAATGAGTCTCATGGGAGAATTGACTTTCTTTCTTGGTTTTCAAATAAAACAAACGCTTGCTGGGATTTTTATAAGATAAGAGAAGTATACAAATGAACTTTTAAAATGTTTTGGGATGGAACATTACAAATATGCTACCACTCTAATGGCTACCTATACTAAAATTGACAAGGATGAAAATGGGGAACCCATTGATGATTCCTTATATAGGGCCATGATTGGTAGCTTGCTTTACTTAACTGCTTCTAGACCGGATATCATGTTTTCCGTTGGACTTTGTGTTAGATTTCAATCAAAACCCATGCAAACTCATTTTCAAGTTGTCAAAAGGATTCTAAGACACTTAGCCGGAACCACAAACTATAGTTTATTGTATCCTAAAAGGCAATCTTTGGATTTGAAAGCTTATACCGATGCCGATTACGCTGGTTGTCGACTTGACCAAAAAAGCACAAGAGGAAGTTGTTTCTTATTAGGAAGATCCTTAGTATCATGGTTTTGTAAGAAACAAAACATGGTTGCCCTTTCTACCACTAAAGCTGAATATATGGCAGTCGGGTCTTGTTGTGCTCAAGTGCTTTACATGCAACAAGTTTTAAATGATTATGGTTTTACATTTTCATCTACGCCTATTTTTTGTGACAATACAAGCGCTATAAACTTGGCACAAAACCCTATCTTACACATTCGTGCCAAACATATAGAAATCCGTCACCATTTTCAGGGATCAAATTTCTAAAAACCATATATCCCTTCATCATGTTGATACAGAAGATCAATTGGCTGATATTTTCACAAAACCACTTCCATTAAATCAATTTAATCACATAAGGAAGCAATTACTTATCAGTCCTTTAGAAGATGTTTTCTTTGACATTTGTGCTTCTTAAAATCAGTTGGTTTCTTCGATCCTTTCATTTTTGCTAAAAATGGACATCTTTTAGCATGTTTTAACGGTTATATTTTTGAAAGGGGGAACCAATTAAGGGGGAGTCTTAATAAATATTTTTAACGGTTATCTTTTTGAAAGGGGGAACCAATTAAGGGGGAGTGTTAATAAATATTTTTAACAGTTATCTTTTTGAGATGACAAAGAGGGAGAAATAATATAAATCTTAAATACTCAATCAACGAGTTTCATACATACTCTCTTGGCTTCACATCAAATGTTGCTATATTCCCTAAAGAGTTGGATTTTATGTTCCACACCTCTTTGGGAATAATAATCACACATTCCATAAATAAGAGAAGGTATACACAAGGAAGAATTCAGGTATGAAACTCAACTCAATATTATTTAAGCTTATTTGAGTTATATTGAGAAATGTTTGTCATCTTCAAAAAGGGGGAGATTGTTGGCTAAATGGACATCATCAAAATCCCTTTGTTTAAAAAATTATAAACATTTCATTCTTGTGGATCTAACGTGCTACTTGAGTATTTAAGGAATAAGGTGGATGACAAAGTTTTGGAAGATCTACATGCTTATATTGCTTTATTTTCATGATTGTAATCAAATGTAAAATTGTACAAATATATAATGTATAAGTACTTAAATATCATGTAAATCAAGTAGTTAGATCTTCCCTGTCCACACACAACACTTATCTTCCCTATCCACACACAACACCTAGATAGGTCATCCCTAAATGAGCATCACAATTGCACATTCATTTCTTACACTTAGCATATAAGTTAATGTTTTGAAATAGAGTTAGTCTCGGTCGACAAACTTCTCCACCGAGATACTCTCGGTCAAACATTTTCTCGACTGAGAAACTCCCAAGTCTAAAGAACGAACATCTTTGCATAACCTGCTAAAAGCAATCACAGAGGAAGGCTCGATCGAACTTTACCTCGACTGAGACAGTATCTCGAGCAGGTTCTATAACCGTTAGACTTGGTTATATAACTGTTAGAGTTAGTGGAGAAATTGGTTGGAAGTTGAGTTGAACGTTGCTCCAGACTTACCGTCAGTCGACAATCTTCTTTACCGAGAGACACTTGGTCGACAAACTTCTCGACTGAGAAGGTGTCTATCTGCACTTTTCAGAAGTAATTAACTAGTCGTTACTAATGCAATTAGTGGATACCTAACGGCTAGTTAAGCACTAAGAACCCTCTAGAAAGTGTCTAGAATGTCCCAAAGCACTACTAGGCCATTCCTATAAATAGGACATGCCTTAGGACACCTAAACTCACTTGAGTACACATACTTGCAATTGAGAATCAATCCTTGTGAGCAATTGAGCAACCTCAACACTTGCAAATCATTTCCATTACTAGTATTTCATGTCATATAGGCTAGAATGTCCTACCCACTATACTTCCACTTTCATACACATTGGATAGGAGATCAAAATGCTTGATATAGAGTTCAAGCCTTGTGTTTAAGTGGTAATTGTAATTTCTTTTTTCCTTTCTTGTTCTTTATTATTGAATTTTACTCTCGTTGCTAATCCTAGGTTGGAGGTTGCGGTGTGGAGAGGGTGAAACTTCTCAGGTGGAGAAGGAGGACTTTGGACTACTTCTAGAAGGTCTCAATGGGAAGCTAATTTAGGGAGGAAGGCTACTTCATGGGGGAGCTTGAAGTTACTTCAAGTGAAGGTTGCTTCAAGGTTGGTGAGATGACTTTGGGTGAAGGCTATCCAAAGGGTTTGGGAAGGTATTTTTAATTTTGTGTAACATCCTTGCGAAGGTAATAAAATTCAAATACTTTAAAATCCCAATTAGAAACAATTGGGTAGTGGACTGACTCCCTTAGTTTTTGCTAAGGGTTGAACCATTCTAAATCCTTGTCTCCTTCTTCAACATCTTTGTGGTTTTTTGTTGGTTGAATTATTTTAAAAATTATTATAAAACCCTATTCACCCCCCTCTAGTGTTTTTCACTAACCACCATGAAAATTGTGACAAAGTGGTTTCTGGATTAATTCCGAGGACAAAATTTCTTTTAAGGTGTGTAGGATGTGATGTAGTGGACTTTTAGAACCC
Source organism: Alisma plantago-aquatica (assembly GCA_963693085.1). Lineage (NCBI taxonomy): Eukaryota > Viridiplantae > Streptophyta > Magnoliopsida > Alismatales > Alismataceae > Alisma > Alisma plantago-aquatica. The sequence goes on from OY856414.1 coordinate 484,318,132, forward strand.
TAATTGTCCAATGATACAAGTGAAGTCATACATGTTGAGTTGGATTGGAGAATCCCAAATGTTTTAATAAATTGGAGTGTTGTTGTGCTTTATATAATGTTTTAGATCCATAATTTGTATGCCTCCTTGAGGAATTTAATTGAATGATCCAATAGCTGAGTTTTATCACCAAATTGGATTAGGAGGTACCTTGAGAGGCAGGGAAGCTATGGTTAAAATTTGGTGGCAATCAGAGCATCCTAGAAAGAGTTATCTAGGTTTGAATTTAGTGTAATGATATGCTTTATCAAAGATTAATAGACCTAAGTTTGCTAGCTTAGACCTAAGTCAGGTTGTGTCACGCCCTTGGTTTGGATGGGTCTGCGTGGCCTAAATCTGACCTTGGATCTCAGATCCAGTGGTTCTGACTTTTCCCAAGGGTGAGCCACGGATCATGTATTGTGCGGGTTCCTTGTAGCCTTTGGATGTACCTTGGATGGACAGATTTTCATCCCCTACCTCTGGTCAGACTGGAGATCGTGGGGGGTGGGTGAATGAGCAGCGAGCCTCGTTGCCACCACTTTGTAATCATGGGCCAAGGAACAAAACCGAGGGGACGGTTGTGTCTGACTCATTCTCTACATCCACCCCGAACCCAAGATGAGGGCCTTTGGTAGTTGGTAGAGTGGGAACGACCTCCTCGCTTCCCAAAGCTCTCCACTGTAGTAAGCACGTGGAAGCTGGAGGTGGAGAATGGAGCTAGAGGGTGGTCTCGTAGGAGATGAGAAGGGGGAAATGATTAGGGAGGCTATACTAGAAGGAAGCGGTGTTCCAGCAGTTTTCCGTGAGGTACCCCATTGCCGACGACATCTAGTTGGCTAGAGAAGAAGATGGAGTCTAGGGGTTTCGAGTGAGGTCTTCCCCCATGTTTTCGACCCGTGTTGAGGTTTCTGTACATCGTGCGAAGCTCCCAGATGCTTCATGTTTGTGTGACGAGGACCAGGGGTGTTTTCCCCCTTTTGCTCCACCACAGAAGCAGCTGGTGGCGGCGCTCCTACCTAGATGGAGGTCTAGAGCCGTAATCAAGTGGCAAGTTGGCCGTAGAGACAAGGAGGAGGTGGACGAATCTGATGGACACCTGAGAAGTCGATGAGGAGCACTCCAGCTCCATTGCTAGCTCGCTGGAGATCCATGCGCGCGGCGGCGCCCTGTTTTGGCGGAGAAGTAGAGTCCCGCTGTGGGACTCAGGCACGATCCCGCGAGAATGGAGATCGGGAAGCATCGAGCTCCCTTGTGGTGGTCAGAGAAGCAGAGGCGGAGGTGAGCATCGACGTTGATCTTTCATTGCGATCAGTCTTCTGGCAGCGGCTTGCTCTAGAAGAATGGAGGAGCCAGACTCACGCAGAGACTGGGAGAAGCCAGATCGTGAGAACGGGGAAAGGGGGTGGGTCCAGGCTTCTGAACCGAGCCCCGACCGTTGAACCGGCTGAACCAACCCTAAACCGGCCCACAACTAGTAAAGGGAAGCGTCGGCCCCACTGGACACATGGCGGAGGCCAATTGGCCGGAAAAAGGTATTTCTTTCAGAAATTATCAGATCTTCTAAAATTCCTAGTATTTAGCTCCGTTCTCAGAAAAATACAAACAATATACCAAAATTCTCAAAAAAATGCGTAGAACAACCTGGGACTATAATATCAGTCTTTTAATGCTCAAATCTCAGTGATATCATAAAAGATGTGTAATGCTTGTTTAGTGGATAATAAATATCAAAGGATGATATAAAATTATGGAAAAATGTCAGTAGCTCCATAATAATATTTATAGTATACCTGATGTCAGTAATGATCATGTTGATGCACGAAATTATGTAATTTTTTCTATTTGGCTAATTAGGGCTAATAAGGCTAAATAAAATGCAATAAATGCATACATGGTCAATAAATGATGAAACTCACAGAGGAAGCCTATATCAGTATAGGAAACCTCAGTTTTAATTATGAGATCATAATGATGAACATAATCCATGTTATATGAAGATGAATCTTAATACATGGTTTTAAACCCTAATCTAGGTTAATGATGTAACCTAGGGTTAATTAATGTGTACAAAAATGCTATGGAAGATAATGATCAGATTATGTATCTTGATCTGTAATATAAGATCAGTAACCTAATTACAAGATGATAAGACAAGTAATAAAGTACATATACTAATGAGATAAGAGAAACCCTAATGAACATGGTTAGGGTTAAGATGAGATGTAAGATGATGAGAACCTGATGATCGTATGTGATCTTGTCTTAATCAGGTTTAATGAAGTTATAGATGACATGAGGATATGTGGTGATTAGGATGTCTCTTTGGAAGGTATGCCATTACCTCTTACTTGGCTTATTATACAATATGTTTGTGTTATATGAGTAGTAAAATACTTGGCATATGGTATTGATTGAAATGATTGTTCTTGTATGCTATGTTGCTTGATTCTCCATACTTATTGCTATGAACATATCAAACATAATATATCTGTTCCATTATATGAAAGCACTATATCTCTTTGGTAAGCATAGTGCTAGTGAGTGATCTATCTCTTTGGTAAGCAGATCACATGTACAATGATCTATCTCTTTGGTAAGCGGATCATAAGGCCTTACATCTCATTCTCGTTGGTAGCAGAGATGATGCATTATTCCCTCAGGTGGCAAATGCATGGATATATAATGGAAAATGTGCTTAAAATATGTGTTCTCTTTTGTTAATGAATATCTTTGTGCAAGTATACGCTTTTCTTACATTCTTCTGTTACTTCCAAGTATATTAGTTTTATCTTATTGCCAAGATATGATAAGAGGTATATAAAAAGACACGTAGGCGTACTCAGTACAATATTCATGAAATATTGTGCTGACGTATACCACATGTAATCTTTTGTTTAGGTTGTGGTTATGCTCTTGAAGATCCAGGATAGGTGAGAGTTGTGTGGCGAGCTGATGTACAGGTGGACCTGTTGTCTTAAGATCATGTAGTTTAGTAGTAGTACATGTATATGTAGAAGTTTGTTGTTTAATATGTAACATCAAATGTTGTAACAATTCATGTTGTAATTATATGTTGAATGGTGAACATGTGTGTATGGTTTTATTATTGTTCATGTGCATGTGCTACTGATTGTTTCCTTCTGACTTCCTTTGATTTTCTTCTTCTTAGCCTCGTGTGGGATGTTTAAATTGGGATTCTCGCCGAGGTGAGGGTTTCAATTTGGATGTCACACATCAGATTAAGTTTTAGAAAACACGGGGACGTCACAGGTGGTATCAAAGCATGAACAATAGCAAAGCCTGACATTTGCTCATTATGCAACTCAAAACCAGAAAACCTTGAACTTAATAATATCTTTAGGGTTAGATTAGTCATCTTTTAGAGACTAGATCTGACCTAGCCTCTAGGTTAGCACCTAGATGTCCGGGAACTAGGTATAGACTGGTGCTTGTTGATTAGCAAGTCCTTAGATGTCGTTCTTTCCTTGTAGTGCAGCGGTATGGGACGTTGTACTATTTGGAAATGACGTGCATCAAAGGAAGAGAAACCCTAGACATATGGCGCTCATTGTCTAGACACTAGTCTACACCATGTTCTCACCCTTTTCACTAGTTTTTATGACACTGGACTCTCTACTATGTGTGGGACACTCGTTTCTGGATTTAGTTTTTGATTCCAAACAGATCGAACCTCGATAGTTTTCTCTAACGCTTGTTTTATCGGAGAAAAACTATATAATATTTTATTATGTATATGTATTACAAAAATGTGTCCCCACACATGTACGAGTAGGAAGTGTTCATGCAACCTAAGTGAAAGTGATGACATCAGTCTAGAAGAGAGAGTAGTTCTAGATTAGATGTCTAGAGCCCTTTTGATATATATGATAGATAGAGTAAGTTTGATGATATGATCTAAGTCTTATATAGATGATATAAGATAGTTTGTGATGATCTATGTTTGTCTTTGAGGATGTAAGTTCAGTTTTGAGGATTTGAGATAAGTTTTGATGATGCATGTAAATTTTCTTTTATGAGATAAGATAAGCTAAGTTAAGACTAGGTTGTGAGTCAACATGAGCCTCAAGCTCTTTTACAAAGGAGGACCTCTAGTGTTATGACCAGTTTTAGGGTTAGCTCAAGAGAGAGCGAAACCCACATGGCGAAGGTCAGAGAACCTAGACTCCATGATATGAGAATTATGAGATATGTGATATGATATGTCCTAAACTAGACTACTCCTGAGTGTTTGAGATGAGTTGCTTTATGCATGATTCCTATAGTCTTGTTGAACCCTAGATGTCCTTGGAGAACATCAAACCCTAGAGTCAGAGAGGCTGGCTATATGTGAATATGTGAACATGAATATGAGTGCCTACCATCTAAGTGAGGGAGAGAGCCCAAGACCCTGGAGGAGGTAGCTATGTTAGTTTTTGTGAAGCCTCATGCTCGGGTTGGTGGTTTCCCGCATAGGAATCTAGTGGTTGCATGTATAAGAGAGTCTTGGGTAAGCATGTTTCGTGGGTAGAAGACCTATGAATATTATGTTGTAGCATGTTTTGGTTTGTGCTTATGTGGCTAGAACTAGTAAAGCAATCGACTAGTACCAATGAGGTAATCCGAGGACCTTAGACTAAGAGAGAGAAGATAAAGTTTGTATACGAGATACTCATAAAGTTGAGTTAGCTCAGAGAGACTGAGCACGACACTACCCTTACGGTATGGGTTAGAGGAACCTCATTGGGACTACATAAAGTTTTGATACATGTTTCACGAGCCACTTGTATAAGTTTGTCTAGCACAACCATGATATAGTACATGCAAGATGTAATACTTAGACATGATATGATGTAAATCTAGAGATGGTATAATTGATATCAATGCATAAATGGTTAACCATATACATGAATAATGATGAGAATGTGTTAGTGTTGGTTAATCTTGTGATGAAATCACTAGTAAATGATGTAATTTGTTATCAGCAATGAAATAAGATTATATGAATGAAACATGTTACACGAGGTGTTAATCTTAGTGCTTATTACATATGAAAAATATAGATTGACATTTAACACAACATAACGATTATGACACCTTGATATGAACTAGATGGATAATGCGAGTTAATTATAGTTAACTCCTTCCTAAAAGGCATATGTTAATGTTGAACATGTTCTAATAACTAGCTCAATAATATGTTCATGACACCTTGACGCATGAGTTAATCTTAGTTAACTCATTTAGAACATGGTTCTATGATGTGAGAACCCTAATGTATGGGTAAAGTTAAAGATGCAATCCTAACATATGAGATATGTCATGACATAATCAGAGTTTCTAAACCCTTGGATTTCCTTGGAGTATATGAATGGCTTAATTTTGAGGACAAAATTTCTTTTAAGATGTATATGATGTGACAAAGTAGTTTCTGGCTTAATTCTGAGGACGAAATTTCTTTTAAGGTGTGTAGGATGTGATGGAGTGGACTTTTAGAACCCTAATTGTCCAATGATACAAGTGAAGTCATACATGTTGAGTTGGGTTGGAGAATCCCAAATGTTTTAATAAATTGGAGTGTTGTTGTGCTTTATATAATGTTTTAGATCCATAATTTTTATGCCTCCTTGAGGAATTTAATTGAATGATACAATAGCTGAGTTTTATCACCAAATTGGATTAGGAGGTGCGTTGAGAGGCAGGGAAGCTATGGTTAAAATTTGGTGGCAATCGGAGCATCATAGAAAGAGTTATCTAGGTTTGAATTTGGTGTAATGATATGCTTTATCAAAGATTAATAGACCTAAGTTTGCTAGCTTAGACCTAAGTCAGGCTGTGTCACGCCCTTGGTTTGGACGGGTCTGCGTGGCCTAAATCTGACCTTGGATCTCAGATCCAGTGGTTCTGAATTTTCCCAAGGGTGAGCCACGGATCATGTATTGTGCGGGTTCCTTGTAGCCTTTGGATGTACCTTGGATGGACAGATTTTCATCCCCTACCTCCGGTCAGACTGGAGATCGTGGGGGGTGGGTGAATGAGCAGCGAGCCTCGTCTCCACCACTTTGTAATTGTGGGCCAAGGAACAAAACTGAGGGGACGGTTGTGTCTGCCTCATTCTCTACATCCACCTCGAACCCAAGATGAGGGCCTTTGGTAGTCGGTAGAGTGGGAATGACCTCCTCGCTTCCCAAAGCTCTCCACTGCAGTAAGCAGGTGGAAGCTAGAGGTGGAGAATGGAGCTAGAGGGTGGTCTCGTAGGATATGAGAAGGGGGAAATGATTAGGGAGGCTATACTAGAAGGAAGCGGTGTTCCAGCAATTTTCCGTGAGGTACCCCATGGCTGACGACATCTAGTTGGCTAGAGAAGAAGATGGAGTCCAGGGGTTCCGAGTGAGGTCTTCCCCCATGTTTTCGACCCGTGTTGAGGTTTCTGCACATCGTGCGAAGCTCCCAGATGCTTCATGTTTGTGTGACGAGGACCAGGGGTGTTTTCTCCCTTTTGCTCCACCACAGAAGCAGTTGGCGGCGGCGCTCCTACCTAGATGGAGGTCTAGAGCCGTAATCAAGTGGCAAGTTGGCCGTAGAGACAAGGAGGAGTTGGACGAATCTGATGGACACCTGAGAAGTCGATGAGGAGCACTCCAGCTCCATTGCTAGCTCGTCGGAGATCCATGCACGCGGCGGCGCCCTGTTTTGGCGGAGAAGCAGAGTCCCGCCGTGGGACTCAGGCACGAGCCCGCGAGAATGGAGATCGGGAAGCATCAAGCTCCCTTGTAGCGGTCAGAGAAGCAGAGGTGGAGGTGAGCATCGACGTTGATCTTTCATTGGGATCAGTCTTCTGGCGGCGGCTTGCTCTAGAAGAATGGAGGAGCCAGACTCACGCAGAGATTGGGAGAAGCCAGATCGTGAGAACGGGGAAAGGGGGGCGGGTCCAGGCTTCTGAACCGAGCCCCGACCGCTGAACCGGCTGAACCAACCCTAAACCCGCCCACAGCCAGTAAAGGGAAGTGTCGGCCCCACTGGACACATGGCGGAGGCCAATTGGCTGGAAAAAGGTATTTCTTTCAAAAATTATCAGATCTTGCAAAATTCCTAGTATTTAGCTCCGTTGTCAGAAAAATACAAACAATATACCAGAATTCTCAGAAAAATGCATAGAACAACCTGGGACTATAATATCAGGCTTTTGATGCTCAAATCTCAGTGATATCATAAAATATGTGTAATGCTTGTTTAGTGGATAATAAATATCAAAGGATGATATAAAATTATGGAAAAATGTCATTAGATCCATAATAATATTTATAGTATACCTGATGTTAGTAATGATCATGTTGATGCACGAAATTATGTAATTTTTTCTATATGGCTAATTAGGGATAATAAGGCTAAATAAAATGCAATAAATGCATACATGGTCAATAAGTGATGAAATTCACAGAGTAAGCCTATATCAGTATAGGAAACCTCAGTTTTAATTATGTGATTGAAATGATTGTTCTTGTATGCTATGTTGCTTGATTCTCCATACTTATTGCTATGAACACATCAAACGTAATATATATGTTCCATTATATGAAAGCACTATATCTCTTTGGTAAGCATAGTGCTAGTGAGTGATCTATCTCTTTGGTAAGCGGATCACATGTACAATGATCTATCTCTTTGGTAAGCGGATCATAAGGCCTTACATCTCATTCTCGTTGGTAGCAGGGATGATGCATTATTCCCTCAGGTGGAAAATGCATGGATATATAATGGAAAATGTGCTTAAAATATGTGTTCTCTTTTGTTAATGAATATCTTTGTGGAAGTATACGGTTTTCTTACATTCTTCTATTACTGCCACTTATATTAGTTTTATCTTATTGCCAAGATATGATAAGAGGTATATAAAAAGACACGTAGGCGTACTCAGTACAATATTCATGAAATATTGTGCTGACGTGTACCACATGTAATCTTTTGTTTACGTTGTGGTTATGCTCTTGAAGATCTAGGATAGCTGAGAGTTGTGTGGCAAGCTGATGTATAGGTGGACCTGTTGTCTTAAGATCCTGTAGTTTAGTAGTAGTACATGTATATGTAGAAGTTTGTTGTTCAATATGTAACATCAAATGTTGTAACAATTCATGTTGTAATTATATGTTGAATGGTGAACATGTGTGTATGGTTTTATTATTATTCATGTGCATGTGCTACTGATTGTTTCCTTCTGACTTCCTTTGATTTTCTTCTTCTTAGCCTCGTGTGGGATGTTTGAATTGGGATTCTCGCTGAGGTGAGGGTTTCAATTTGGACGTCAAACATCAGATTAAGTTTTAGAAAACCCGGGGACGTCACAAAAATGGATTGAGGATTTTATGGCAGAACCTTATACAAGTATCCTTCTAGACACCTCAGCAACATAAAGTTAAATATGGATTACCTCAGGTCTAAATAAGGTTACTAGGTATTTGATACACATATATTGACCTATGTGCCTGTTCTGATACTATCTATCATGTTTTAACAACCTAAAGCCAATATAACCTTAAATCTAAAAGGTAAAAAGGTGTACAAAAGGGTTAAAGTGGCCCGTCCCTGAGTGGATCAAACACATAAGTATATACATGCACCAAATAATAAAGCTTCCTTAAATAAACCAAATGTTAATTACATAGGGGCCCGAAGGCATAGGAGTTCTACAGAAGAAAAAATTAATACATGAGAGATCTACTTGCAAAAGAAAAAGAACTTAAACTAAGAGTCCCCTTTATTTTTAGCATTCCCATGAAAGATCTGATTTTGTTGAGTCGGCATATTGAGTTTCATCATCATCATCATAAGCATAAAGTACCTACAAAGAATTTGAAATTGGTACACATCAACACAATATATAAATTTATTGTACTGAGTAGGCCTACATGTCTTAAAATATACCTCTCATTTAAAACATGGCAAAAGAGTAAAACTAGAAACTTGGCAAAAGTATAATATAACAAATTTTATATACTTGAACAAGGATGTTTCTGTACAAAAGAGAAAATACAATTTACATACATTTTCCATTATATCATCCATGCATTGACTATCAAAGGTTGAATGCATTTAAGGCCACATGATCGACTACCAAAGAGTTGGATCATTTCATAATGTCATCATACGACCATAGAGTTGGATCACTTTCCAGTACTTGACAACCAAAGAGTTGAAGTAGTTTATTTACCAGCACTTAACTACCAATGAGTTGAAGTGTTTAAATATAATGAAACAAATAAATTATGTTTCAGGTATTCATAGAATTAAGTAAGAAAAATCAAGCAACATCTTATTTAAGAAACAACCAATTCATCCATTATTACATGTTAAATACTTTACTACCCATATATTACAAGCATAAAGTATAATGGGCCAAGTGGGACGTAATGGCATACCTTCTACTCAAAAGTTCAGAGTCCAGAGATGCTCCTCATTTGTACCTTTGTACTCCTAAAATTATAATAGGTTTGGCACTAATTAGCTATATTGGCATAAACACCATTTAGTTATAAAAGAGTATAAAAGACCCTTTTCTTAGTTAGAGTCATGAGAGTAGAGCATGAGTCATGGAGTACGGATTTGAGTCCATAATTGATAGTGTCATGTTAGAGTAGGACTTCTCGATCAGTTTGGTGGTCTTTAGATCATGATGGATAATTATAATCATTTTTGGAAGCCAAATAGGGAAAAGGGAGAAATAATTCAACTTTGCTGATGATTGAGTCATATAAATTGGAAATGAATGTCTCATAAATAACTAGGCACAAAAAGAAGATAATCATATGAATTTGGTGATTTAATTAGGCTCGAGTATTTTCTAAATAATTAAACAAGGTATAATCATATTTGAGTACGAGTATTTATACAAGTCTAATTTAGGGCTAATTGTTATCATAATCATGATCCACATATTGTTTTGATAAAAAAGGAGTATTGGATCGTATTTTTTTGGCACTTCTACTATTCAGAGTGAATTTTCAAAGATCAGGGTATTTACTGGCGATTATTGAAAATCACGGATTAGTAAAAGAAAAATGAGTAAAGATGGATTGTTGGATGCTCAGATCCAATGGTTAGATCCAACTTGTGTGGCCATAAATGGAAGAAAGGGGTGAATGGGGTGGATTAACCTCAGTGGTCTAAATCAGATCCAGTCAACAGTGTGGGCCCCACTCCTTCTGTGGGTCCCGCTCCTTCTTCTCCTTCTTTGAGCTTCCTTGCTCTTTTGCAAACTCCGATGACCTGAGGAGACTAGAAAAAGTACCTTGTGTGCAAATTCTTGTGTGATCACCTTCTGGGAAGTCTTCCATTTCATGGAAGCAAGTCCAGGAATCTTGGCTCCCTCTGGAGCATGGTTCCCTTGGGGTGACCGGAGAGGTCAGATGAAGATGGAGACAAAGGTGAGATGGGGTTTGGTTCAGGTGGTTTTGAGTTCTCTTGAGGTGTCATTGAGGTAGCTGGGAACTTCTCAAGGCTAGAGGGAGGTTCAAATTTAAGGGATGGAGGTGGTGGTGGCCGGATTAGTAACTACGCCAAGAAGGGGTTGAGTAGAGCAAGTTGCGATGAGGATGGTGTTATTGGGGTTCTATTCATAAAAATTGGAGAAAGGGAGAGATGAAAGGCATCACTGCAATGCTTTAGGAGGTGTTATATAGGAGCGAGGGAGGGTGGTTTGCAGATTCCCAATTCAAGTTGAGAAAGCTTGGAGAAGGTGGTCGTGGAGGTTGTTCTAGTGATCTTTAGGGATCATATGAGGGCTCTTCAACTTTGTGGTGATGATGAGGAGGCATTTCCTAAGTCAGTTTCACATGATATAGGTCAGAGAGGGAAGTAGTGTATGAGGGTCATAGTCCCTGGTCATTATCACGATCTTCTGGACTAGGCGAAGGTTGAGGATGATCCCTCACCCGTCTGATTTGTCCTGGATCTGTGGCTTCACCATCGGGTGGCCACAATTTGGTTCAAGGGTGACCAATGGGTCTTATGGGTTTTAATTTCATGTGTGACAACCTGATCGATTCAATGTGACATCAAGACTCAATTTATAGAATAAATGTGATTAAAGGGAAACATTATATGAATATTTGAAAAAAAACATAGAGAGAGCTAGGAGTGTCCGATTGACATAAATTTGAAACATAGCTCCACATTAGTGATCCTTCGGTGTTGGGAAGGTTTGAGCTCAAAAAGCACAACTTTATTGGTCAATGTATCACTTTATGAAATTAGGTTTTTAGAGTTAAGATATTATAAAAGAACATGTATAAAAGAGTACAGAATAACCACTTTATCACAATATCTTTCCCTCCCGCCTTTGAAAGTGATATTTTTTTGAATGAATTAACAGATGATGAGTGACAAAATGCTGCTAAGGCTAGATCTTCTTCCATACACAAGCCCATTTTCTATTACCTCCATCATCTTCTCAGCACATGCATCTTTGCTAAAAAAGAAACACAAGGCATATGTGGGAGATAAGATTTATTCTTCTTACGGGGTATGGTCTATGATTTTAAAATAAATGCAGGTTTCTTCATCCCCACCCGGTTCTTGGACATCAAAAAAAAGAGAGAATCCAAGGATATCATGTGTGGAGGGCTAATTACACTTCTAGCGACCAAGCTTGAAGTGGATCTGATGGGCCTAGAAGCTGCTCTAAGCTAGAACCTGGTGGACATTCAGTACATGATCTTTATAGGATTGATCAGTAGGATCCCCAATAGCAATGTCAAGTTCATACAATACTTTTAAAATGGTGACCACATAGACTTTTCTGATTGGGAAAACACCACCTTGAGTAACAAATACAATTGGAAGGTTGATCTTAGTGGCCACGATGATGAAGCTGCTGCATTTGCCAATCAAGCTATTCCAATTGCTCAGCCGCATACAACACCACCACCCTCGACTAGCACTCAGATAGAGTACTCATGGGCAATGCCTACTATCTGGTATCTCCATGGCTATGTTTAATAGTGGTTTGACCAATTGGATAGCTACCTCGATCTGATGTAGCAATAATATTCTATGATGCACGACATGGTCCAGCGCACGGATATGTGGCACATCTCTCATAACCACTATTGTAACGAACCTGCCTCCCGGTAACCCCCAATTAAGGGAGATCAGAAGGTCAGAGCCATTATCCCAATTAACAGGATCAGCGGTTTGACAAATAATCAATAACAATTATCAAATTCTACCAACTATACTGAAATCTGGTATAAATTAAAACTTTTTGCATATCGTTTTCAAAAACTTGGATATCTACTTCTATCCACATGGAGTCTATTCTAACTAATCCTCCTTTGATCTTTAATTCATTCTTAATTCCACATATGCCACTTTACTATTTGTTCTTTTCGCTTGTACCTAAAACTCCGACAAACAAAACGTCGGTCACCATAAAGCTGGTATGTGGGGGAAACAATAATCTTACAACTATGATAACAATGTAATCATCTAATTATCATTTAACAACCAAGATTACAACTTAAGAAATTCTACTCAATCCTTACCTATCCCCTATCTCTATGTTGTCCCTGCAATGGACATGGATGCTACCTTCATCATGGTAGATCCCTATTAAACCCTGCATGATCCTACCTAATAGGTAGATCAATAGCTAGGGTTGAGTCGCATGGCACTTCCCATAGGTAGCCCAATCCCTAACACATAGTGTGTTGAAGAGTCGCATGGCACTACCCATAGGTTGCCCAATCCCTGACTCAAGGTGACTTGATGGACCTACCCCATTGCTAGCCATGTACTAAGTCATCCAATGACCTGATGGACCTACCCCATAGGTAGCCATGTACTAGATCAAACTATTAAGCCACAGAGGGGACTAGGATCTGAGCTAGTAGGCACATATCTTAAGTGATAGTCATATTCACATTATAGTTTCCATGAATTAAATTCATCCAATAGTTTCATTCAAGTCATCGAAGAAAAACTTCAGAAACCTCAAAAAACTAATTCGAGATATTCATAAGCGTAACCACATACCTATCAGGAAAATTTGAGACAGAATCAACCAAGAAGGGAAATCCAATCAAGCAAGTACAAGAATCCTGAAATCACATCCAATTCTTTTTTATCAAAATCTATTCAAACCATCTTGCTACATAAGGTTTCTATTCCTTTTTAGGATTTCTACCTATTTTAGGGTTTACTTTGCAATTAGGGTTTTTACTTCATTTTACTCTTTTAAACCCTAATTTCTCATATATCTTTCACGAAAGTTATTAAGGTTAACTTTTAACAACATATAACCTTAATTTCAGAAACAACACAATTAATCATCAATTAAGTCCATTAAGCCTCTTTTACATTATAGCTACCATTTTTATCCTTTTAATCTATGACAAGATCATTATGCTCCTTTATCATCATTTCATAGTTCATTATGATCTAAATTACATATGAACTCTATTTGTCATTAATTCTACCTTTATCCATTAGAAAAACCTAATTACTACATTAAGGGTATTTATCCACATTTAGGAACTTTTATACTCGAAATAGCTTAGAATCATCAAATCTTAGCATTATTCACAATTTTAAATAATTAAATCCATTAAGAGTCGCATTACTAATATTAGGGTTTCAAGGCTCATTAAAGCATATTTATGCACAGGAAACTCTAAATTAACCAATTACGTGCAAAGTTCATCCTGTTTGTGTTTAATGTACCTTTTTACGATTAACAGGTTAATATCAACTTTAATCATCCATTAAACCCAACTAAATACATTAATCATCTCCAAATAGGGTTTCTTAATCTTTAATTCATTAAAGTTGATAAATTACACTACTTTTCGAATTTCAAGAGAAATTAGCCTTCAAATATACTTTAATTGAATTCCTTTCATTTTTCTGAGCAAAATTCATATATTACGCGTATCCATCTGAGCTTCGATTAATTAGATATGAATTATGCAAAATTGACTTACTTTGGGCCAATCAGAGCGCGCCAAGTGTCCTGCTCCATGCAACGTTGTTTGATTCAGTTGAAAACATAATTGAATGATGAAACTACCCCCCATGTAAGTGGTTGGTCTTTCAGCCTGCGGAGGGGGAGAACGGTCCAATGACCGGCCCGACTTCAACCTTGCGCAACCTAGCGATGTTGCCGACCTGTAGATCAATTGCGGGTGTGCCTCCTCCATCCTAGGGCACAAGGACTGTCGACGATGGCTGCCCAGGCTCCTCTTCCCTCAAACACACCTAGGGCACCACCTAGGTCGTGATATAGCTGGACAAATTAAGAGCACACGACATGTCATGCGTGGCCGCCGTTGCAGCCATGTAGATGCAGCTGCGCGCAAGTCAGGGCTTGTCCTCAATGGCGGAGCTATTCCCTGGTTCCATGGAGCATCAGGCTCCCCCTTGCAACTCCATCTTGCCACCTCATGGCTTCAGGTTCATGTCATTCCTCTTAGTTAGGGTTTGTAGTGAAAGGAATAAGAAGAAGAGAGGGGATACATGCAACTCCTCAGAACTCATCCCTGAGCTCTACCCCTTATATAGGGGAGGGCTTTTGCACCCCAAGATGTGCATCCACAAAGATGCAAGGTCTTTTCCCACTAGGAATTGAATTCCTTCATTAGGAAGCAAGCTTTATCTTTCCTTACTAACCCTTTGATATTTCTTATTTCTTGGATAATTAGGAAATCAAAATTCCTCTAACTTATTCTCTTTATTCTTTCTTTTTAATCCATTGGCGCAAATTTCTATTTTCTTTTAATAGAAATTACTTCCTTTTTAACAATACCCCAAAAACATTCATTATGCATCATATTATCTTCTTATTTGACATTATTGGTATTTTCTCTTTCCTCTTTCTTCATTGGGACTCCTTTTAACATTAGGAATCCTTGGATACGAAATTCCATCAAGGATAACTCAATTATACTTCTTTCCACTTATTTCCCACATTTTATCATTGTTTTCAATTTCTTTCTTAATAAACAAATACTTCATTGATCTTTTCTTTTCTTTTTTCATTATCTTTGCAACTTTGGACTCCTTGGGACCCAAGGAACCCAAAAGGCACGAAATCCACCTTTGGTTTAAATTCTTTTGCGTTCTAGAGATTTCTACATTTTTCTCTTCTCCATTTCTTATTTATAATGGGGTTTCTTTTGTATTTTCCTTGTTATTGGGCCCAATAGCCAATAAAGCCCACAAAACAATCATCAAGGCTATTGTAAACAAAATCCATTTATTCAAAACAAATCATATCTTTATTTGTTCAAATATCTTCAATATGAGGAATCACATTTCTCACCAAAAGAACCCAAAATTGGGGTTGTAACATCCTTCCCCTCTTATAGGAATTTTGCCCTTAAAATTCCATCAAGAAAATAAACATTTCAGGATAAGACTATTATGTGTCCATCATTGGCCCCTATGTGGCTTTACCTTAACCATGGCACTTCCAAAGAACATTTATCATCACACATTCTTTTCTTTGAGATGTTTCACCTTGGAATCTACAAACCGCACAGGTGACTCAGGTCATTTCTGCCTCCCTTGGGGCTCACTAGGTTCATTGCTCCGCACCTGGTCTAGGTACCTCACATAGTGCTCTAAATTTGACACATGGAACTCATCCTGAGGGGTAAGAGCCAAAAAATAACCTTCTCCACCAAACCATGTCAAAAGAATCCATGCATCGAGGACTAAACTCTCTTAGCTATAACTTAGAGGGGTCGGATTTCATGTCACATATTCCCCCCACAGTGAACTACATGTCAGTCTACTTTGCATCATCTTACGACTCATGTCGTCCCTAGGCTCCTTATAGCCATTGCACGATCAAAGAGACTTCATCTGCACACATTGTGGTCCTTTCTTGACATTCATGAGGTCCCTTCACCAACATCATCTTAGTGAAGTGGTGACCGACACAACCTCTCTTACATAGCTTCCTTACAATCCGATACTGGCTATGGTGGTTATCGTCATATTTTACCGAAGACAAGAATTGTCTCCATGTATCACCCTGAATGAGCACACATTCTCTCATCAGACCCACTAGTCTGGATCACACTAACCATTAGTTAGGGGTGATAAGTGACACTAACATCGAGTTTTTTATGTACCTACTTCCACCTTATGGAAGCAAACCTTTAGGTTATACTCAAGAACATTTGAACTCACATCATGGTGTAGTTGAACCATCTCTCTCATATGTAGTTCAACCATATTTGTCCCTTGACAATACTCTTTCTTTCTCATGTCATCTAGGTAAGGCGATCTACCATTACCCATATTGCATCTTGACCTTCCTTGGTCTAGTGGAGACTTACCATGACATCCATAGTGATGAACTCCCATTACCTCTCAGGGACTCTTTTATCCTCTATGGCGATACACAGGGTTACTGATACTCACCCTTCACCTCCTAACTTGAATGGCAACATACCCCATGCAACTTCATCTTAAGCATCCAAAGTACTATTGTCACTTATTATCCTAGTAGTACCATGGTATATGGTAATCTTAAATCATGATCTCCTGTATGTCATGATTCATCAAGATCGATTCCTTAGAAACCTTAAACCACTCTCATCATGGTTTTATCACCTTCTGTTCCAAAGAAGTGCATTTGAGGTTCTACAACCATCCTTTCTTTGCATCGAGGCCTAAGATGGCTAACCAAACAACCAATAACTTGTTCAACAAATCTTGTTCAATCTGAGTGTTAGCCAAACCTATCTCTTTTTCAACTTAGGGTTAACCTAACAACCCCTTTCTAGCCTCTAGGTAAACTAGGCAGCTGCATCTCATCCAGAGCATCTATTACCACTGCACATCCTTAGGTGTTAGGTAAAGTTGAAGACATACACCTCCATGTATTCCACTTATTATCTCATATTAGCTCTAGGTCTATCTTCATCAAGAAAACTCTGAGCTTATTCTCTTGGTTTTTCAAACTCAACCTTGTATGACTCATATCTTATGATGAAAACACCCTCATAAGATGACTACCTTGTTTCTCTTATTGTTTGTAAACCATCCATGTATCATTCACTCCACCAAGGAAGGTTATCATATCTATCCTCATACCTCATAGCAACGTTCCAACTCGCATCATCTTTTATCCTTGGTGTATGGCATGTGTATTGTCCTATCCCTCACTCCCATAACAAGAGGAAATAAGCATTTGGCTACAGTCCAAATACAGAGTTCTTCCTGTTCCAAGAGTAGGGATGGTACATCCCACCTTCCAGTACACCTCTAAATCTAAGTTGAAACGTGCAACTTATGCCTCTACATCCCAAACATCTTGATATCAAAGTTACTTCCATGGAAACTAGTCTTGAACCTAGTTGGGTCCACACACAATCCTTGGTCATCTCCTCTAGGTCTATAGGGTGTTGTTACTTTTGGAGTCATCCCTCTTCCCTTATGCATCCAGAAAGTGCCATACTCATCTGCCCTTTGGGTTCCAATGAGAGAATGAAGGTGATCAATCTCCTAACCCATAGACCTTAGACAATGATTGTTGTTACCTCCTGACCCTATAGTCATGTGCAACTAGGGAATTAGGCAACTCCTACTTCCATCGGTCTTATACCTACCTGACCCTAGGATAGACTTAGGATTCTAACATAGTACATGTTCAACTTAGAACCTTACCCAAGCCTTCATCATCTCTCTCTATGCATTCATGGGCCAACTTTCATCCTTTCATAGGGGTCATGGCAACCTACCTACCTTGGTCAGGCCCCATACCTGTTACCTCCATGGTAACACAACCACATGCACTTAGAGATGGTTATCTATGGGTCTTATAGGTTCATTCACAAACCATGTACTTTCACTTTCTTCTCAAGATCCTATGAGACCTCTTTAGGTTTCCTCAAAACCCACAAAGTCAGTATACACCCTACAAAAGGTCCTTCTCCAGGATGGGAGGAAACTACACCTCTTGATAACAAAGGTCACAAACACACTTATGTCTCGGGTTAACATCCACATGAGCATGCTTAACCCTAGCAAGCTACTAAGGAATAAGATGACCATCTACGAAACCATGCTGGGTCATACTTGTTCTCATCCTCAACACTGGATCACGATCATACCTTCCCATGTCATCCACTTAGCCGTGAGGGTTTCATCAAACATACCTTTAAACTTAAGGGGGTTCCCTCACTTCTAACCATGAGGAGTATCGTGCTCAAATCTATAGAAACTCAAATCTACCACTTCCCCTCATAGGCCTAGGAACCCTAGGTTCACTTTTTAGTGTCAAAGTGCATGCTCAACCTCTTAACTACGAATTAGGCATGTGTAAGGAATGACATGCACTTCATGTCATCCTTCAACTCAAGCAACACTTCATAGTTGAGTCCTCCTCAAGGACAACCAACAAGGTACAAGGCCTCACAACCTGTTACTAAACCTCTCCATAATCTAAGGAACTCTTTTTCCCATCTCAGAAGGTAAACATCTATACCATAGGCACATAGGTAATAGAAGCCTCATCCTCTCTCTAAGGTTTGGTTCCTCTAAAGGCAACCAAGATATCATCCACTTAGGTCGCATCATCCTCAACTCTCTATGTTTCTTCATATCTCAGAGTCTAGGCTTCCAACCTTCTTGCTTGGGGTGCTACTCTCTCTCTAGAGCTAACCCTACAAACAACCTAACTATTAGAGGTCCTCTCTTCATGAAGGTGGATCAAGCTCACAAGCATACCTCTACATGGTGAAGCCTATGTTCACACTTATGTTTGCTCAAGGTTATCCATAGCTATATTGGACAGGGTTTCAACCTACTACTCGCACTACTGACGTATTCTGGGTGCCTACTATGCCATGCTCATATAAGCTCATGGGGTTTCCATAGGTTCTTATCTAACCTCATCAATGAAGGAGCTAACCTTCACTTTAACATGCATGACCCTTCCCAGGGTTGGGTCGCCAAAGGTACTCGGGCATCCAACCCCTCATGGCTCATATGGCATCCAAGGCATGTCTATCTGAACACCTCATCAGGTCATCTCTCTCTCTAACCTTCACTTAGGGTTAGGGTTAACACCATCCTCAGAGGATGTGCCAGGTCTCTACTTGTAATGGAGATCTCTACCTCCAAGATGAACTCTCTCTTTACTTATCATACTGATAAGAAGGTCTAACCTCATGTCTCTCCTGAGGGCATGCCAACTTATGTCATATGACCTAAGCATGTATCTATTCTTTAGTTTACACTTAAAATATTAAGCTTATGTCCATGACATCTTATTTACATGCTTTTATTAATTTGGTGGAGGATTCCTTAAACCATATCAACCTTACTGATACCTCAAGAGGGTGAGGAAAAGAGAGAAAACCCTAATCCTTAAGGTCCTTAACATCATTTGAGTTGAGAAGGGATGAACAAGATGAGAGAGTCCTAAAGGTATCTTATTTTGAGTCAGATCCTAAGACATCGGCCAGGCAGTCACACTAATTTGGGAGTCCTCATATTCCGACTAGCGGTGCGGAGGAAAATCTTGCTAGCCCCCAGACGTGATCATTTTCTAGACACCTCAGTCTTTTGGAAAATTCTCTAATAACTCCTTTGGGTTCTACGGAGTTTGTAAAATTTAATAATTATTAAAGATTACATGAGGAGCCTATGCTCTGATACCAAATATAACAACCCCACCTCCCCGTAACCCCCAATTAAGGGAAACCAGAAGGTCAGAGCCCTTATCCCAATTAACAGGATCAACGGTTCGACAAATAATCAATAACAATTACAAAATGCTACCAACTATACTGAAATCTCGTATAAATTAAAAAAATTTACATACCTTTTTCAAAAACTTGGATATCTACTTCTATCCACATGGAGTCTGTTCTAACTAATCCTCCTTTGATATTTAATTCATGCTTAAGTCCACATATGCCACTTTACTATTTGTTCTTTTCACTTGTACCTAAAATGCCGACAAACAAAACATCGGTCAGCATAAAGCTGGTATGTGGGGGAAACAATAATCGTGCAACTATGATAACAATGTAATCATCCAATTATCATTTAACAACCAAGATTATGACTTAAGCAATACAACTCAATCCTTACCTATCCCCTATCTTTGTGTTATCCCTATAATGGACTTGGATGCTTCCTTCATCATGGTAGATCCCTATTAAACCCTGCATGATCCTACCTAACAGGTAGATCAATATCTAGGGTTGAGTCGCATGGCACTACCCATAGGTAGCCCAATCCCTAACTCATGGTGTGCTGAAGAGTCGCATGGAAATACCCATAGGTATCCCAATCCCTGACTCAAGGTGACTTGATGGACCTACCCCATTGGTAGCCATGTACTAAGTCATCCAATGACCTGATGGACCTACCCCATAGGTAGCCATGTACTAGGTCAAACTATTAAGCCATAGAGGGGACTAGGATCTGAGCTAGTAGGCACATATCTTAAGTGATAGTCATATTCACATTATAGTTTGCATGAATCAAATTCATCCAAAAGTTTAATTCATGTCATCGACGAAAACTTCTGAAATGTCGAAAAACTAATTCGAGATATTCATAAGTGTAACCACATACCTGTCAGGTAGATTTGAGACATAATCAACCAAGAAGGGAAATCCAATCAAGCAAGTACAAGAATCCTAAAATTACATCCAATTCCTTTTTATCAAAATCTATTCAAACCATCTTGCTACTTAAGGTTTCTATTCCTTTTTAGGATTTCTACCTCTTTTAGGGTTTACTTTGCAATTAGGTTTTTAACTTC
The DNA here is from genome assembly GCA_963693085.1 of Alisma plantago-aquatica. Lineage (NCBI taxonomy): Eukaryota > Viridiplantae > Streptophyta > Magnoliopsida > Alismatales > Alismataceae > Alisma > Alisma plantago-aquatica. The sequence continues at coordinate 484,338,932 of OY856414.1, forward strand.
ATTTTACTCTTTCAAACCCTAATTTCTCATATATCCTTCACAAAAGTTATTAAGGTTACCTTTTAAAAACATATAACCTTAATTTCATAAACAACACAATTAATCATCAATTAAGTCTGTTAAGCCTCTTTTACATTAAAGCTACCGATTTTATCCTTTTAATCTATGAAAAGATAATTATTCTCCTTTATCATCATTTCATAGTTCATTATGATCTAAATTACATATGAACTCTATCTTTCATTAATTCTTCCTTTATCCATTAGAAAACCCTAATTACTACATTAAGGGTATTTATCCACATTAGGAACTTTTATACTCGAAATAGCTTAATCGTCAAATCTTAGCATTATTCACAATTTCAAATAATTAAAGCCATTAAGAATCGCATTTACTAATATTAGGGTTTCAAGGCCCGTTAAACCATATTTATGCACATGAAACTCTAAATTAACCAATTACGTGAAAGTTCATTCTTTTTGTGTTTAATGTACCTTTTTACAATTAACAAATTAATATCAACTTTAATCATCCATTAAACCCTACTAAATACATTAATCATCTCCAAATAGGGTTTCTTAATCTTTAATTCATTAAAGTTGATAAATTACACTACTTCTCGAATTACAATAAAAATTAGCCTTCAAATGTATTTTTATTGAATTCTTCTCATTTTTGTGAGAAAAATTCATATATTATGTGTATCCATCCGAGCTTCGGTCAATTAGATATGAATTATGCAAAATTGACTTACTTTGGGCCAATCAGAGCGCGCCAAGTGTCCTGCTCCATGCAACGTTGTTTGATTCAGTTGAAAAAAATAATTGAATGATGAAACTACCCCTATGTAAGTGGCTGGTCCTTCAGCCCGTGGAGGGGCAGAACGGTCCAATGACTGGCCCGTCTTCAACCTTGCGCAATCTAGCGATGTTGCCGACCTACAGCTCAATTGCGGGTGTGCCCCCTCCATCTTAGGTCTCATGGACTGCCGTCGATGGCCGCCCAAGATCCTATGCCCTCAGACGCACCTAGGGCATCACCCAAGTCGTGATATAGATGGCCAAATCAAAAGAACATGACCTATCATGCGTGGTCGCCGTTGCAGCCATGTAGCTGCAGCTGCGCACAAGTCAGGGCTTGTCCTCGATGGCGGAGCTATTCCCTAGTTCTGTGGAGCATCAGGCTCCCCCTCGCAACTTCATCTTGCCACCTCATGGCTTCAGGTTCATGTCATTCCTCTTAATTAGGGTTTGTAGGGAAAGGAACAAGAAGAAGAGAGGGGATATGTGAAACTCCTCAGAACTCGTCCCTGAGCTCTACCTCTTATATAGGGGAGGGTTTTCACACCCCAAGATGTGCATCCACAAAGATGCAAGGTCTTTTCCCAATAGGAATCCAATTCCTTCATTAGGAACCAAGCTTTCTCTCTCCTTACTAACCCTTTGATATTTCTTATTTCTTGGATAATTAGGAATTCTAAGTTCCTCTCACTTATTCTCTTTATTCTTGCTTTTTAATCCATTATAATGAAACTCTATTTTCTTTTAATAGAAATTACTTCCTTTTTAACAATACCCCAAAAACATTAATTATGCATCATATTATCTTCTTATTTGACATTATTGGTATTTTCTCTTTTCTCTTTCTTCATTGGGACTCCTTTTAACATTAGGAATCCTTGGGATACGAAATTCCATCAAGGATAACTCAATTATACTTCTTTCCACTTATTTCCCACATTTATCATTGTTTTCAATCTCTTTCTTAATAAAGAAATACTTAATTGATCTTTTCTTTTCCTTTTTCATTATCTTTGCAACTTTGGACTACTTGGGACCCAAGGAACCCAAAAGGCACAAAATCCAGCTTTGGATTAAATTCTTTTGCCTTCTAGAGGTTTCTACATTTTTCTCTTCTCTATTTCTTATTTATAATGGGGTTTCTTTTGTATTTTGCTTATTATTGGGCCAAATAGCCAATAAAGCCCACAAAACAATCATCAAGGCTATTGTAAACAAAATCCATTTATTCAAAACAAATCATATCTTTATTTGTTCAAATATATTTAATATGAGAATCACATTTCTCACCAAAAGAACCCAAAACTGGGGTTGTAACAACTATCCAATGCCTCAGTCACACCACCCTATACCTTCTCTGCCACTGTCCGAGCCTGCTCCACAGGATATACTGATCAACATTCTGGAAAACGATGATCTTCTTAGGAAGTTCTTCCCTACTGGTCACGGGGGAGCTAGTCCCTCCTACTAATGACATCCATGACAGGTACCCGGTTGCATTTTCTTTGAGTTTGATTGATGCAGTGAAGACACTGCAAATTTCAAGCTTGGAGGGGATGCAACCGGTCGTTAATGTAGTCCTTTAGTCATTTTTTTGTTTTTCACTTTCTAGTTCTTTAGTTTTCGTCTATAGTTTCAGTTTCTATTTTTCAGTTTTTGTTTCTATCTTGGAAAGTTTAGTATGATGTGAGGCTAATTCTATGTAATGAATTGACTTGCATCATAAGTTGAACTATCTTGTTCCTCCCTCACTACAATTTTCAATTGAAGAAATTTGTAAGAGCATGTATGAATGAAATGAAATCTTATGGTCACCATCACATGTTTAAGTGTTAGATTTATGTTTGGGGCCTGAAATTTCATTTTTTCATCCTGGATTGCCTATAACATGTAATTGGTAACAAATTTTATGAATATGTCAACTTTGCAACACTATTTAGAACATCGGTTAATTTTGCCAAACTCTTAGTGATTTTCCAACCACCCTTTTCAGTGAAATTTTTTCAAAACAAATGAATGGAATCCAAGTGATGTTACAATTTGGTTAACTCTCTTCTGCTATGAGAAAAATAAGTGAAGCCCTCCACTAAATCAACTCCACCTTAATTACCCCAAACAATATGGCTACAACCGCCCACATGCCATATTAACCTAGTGTAAGTTTGATCTGGCCATGACAGTCAGGTGATGTGTCGTAGAAGAGGGTAAAAGGCCCCAGCCGACACTCCTTGTGTGCATAAGCCTACATTAGCAGCTGAGTGCCAGAAGCATCAATCCTATATAAAATCTTTTGGGAATGCAAGAAGAGAGAGCTAAATGTTGCAAACATTAACTAAGATTCTAATCATTTGCACTAGTAATAGATGAAAGTTTTGTTGCACACTCACTGATTGTTTGTCTAGTCATCCAAGTTCTTTCTAGTGATACCTAGTTGATAGCTTAATTTTATGCATTACCAGCCTTGCTGAACTTAATTGTCTTTCTTGGATGTTCAAGATGAGACCAAGGCCATGAGTAAAAATCTGATAATTATGGTTGGCTTGACCCTTTTTATGTCTTCCATTTCATTTCATCTGTACATGAGCTTTACATTACCTTATTTTATGCTCTATGCTCTTTTTCTTTTGGACAAGCAATAGTTCAAGCTAAGGCGGATTTGATGTGTGCATTTCATATCTACTTTTTTCACACATCTGCAAATAAATTCAATTCATTTTGACTTCCATTTATCCTCTAGTTATACTTAATTTTCCATCTTTTAGTTATTTTACTTGTTGCATAATGTTGATTGCGAACACACACTCATAATACTAAATTGGAGATAGCCCAACTCAAATTTGACCTTAATGGGACCTCCCCTCGATTTGCAGCTAATTCAGAGTTTGTTCTTTAAGAAATAGCATCACACACGGCGTGTCTTATTCAAGACATGATGTGTGACTTTCCAGAAGAGCTCACAGGACAGAGAAGACCATGTGTCTTATTTAAGACACACCATGTAATAATTTCAACAACTGAAGTACATAGTAGCTACATGTCGTGTCTTATTTAAGACATTGCGTGTCTTCACGATCCAAGGGCAAACCCGACTTTCTGTCAATGTACACTGGCATGTATTTAATCAAACACACTGTGTACCACATGCTTTGATCAACTCTAGTGACAACCACACGTTGTATCTCTCACGGAACATGTTGTGTACTTCTCACCAGTAGCAGTTAGTTGCCAAGTTACATGAAGAGACACGATGTGACGACATGCCGTATTGTTATCAATTTCTGCAGAAATTAACAACAACCCCCCCTCGTTTGAAAAGAGGAATGCAACCTTTTGGGTGGTTATCAGTTGTTATTTGAAAGAACTTTTCAACCAAGAGAAGTTCTAGAGAAGAGGAAGGTGATTTTGGGGTGGAAGAAGATGTTTTCTTAGAAAAGAACCTCTGTTCTACTTCATTTCTTCTCTATTTCTTTTCTAAAGGTGCATCAAAGCTTCTCTCCTCACACAAGCTTCTCAAGAGGGAGGATTGTCTGAGTTGGAACAGCTCCAAGAGTGGATTTTTTTTCTCTAACCGGAGTTCTACTCTCCCTTGGCTACACTTTTGGTTCATGTAGCTTTTTCTTCTCTTATTCATGCAAAACTCTAAAATTTCTGCAATGTGTTTGTGCATCTCCATTATGGATGAGTAGAACTCTTTTCTTGGGCATGGGAGAGTATCTCCCATGTCATTACTCATGTGAACACGAATTTTATATCTTATGTTTGTCAATTTGCTTCTTCATGAACGATTATAGTGATTTCTTGCTTGTATGTTTGGCTAGCCACCTTTTATACATGTTTTATGCTTTCTTGTGTTATTTGGGAGAATATATCAGGAAGTTGGGAGTAGGAATCATGGAAACATGTTCTTGCCCATGGGAATGGTTGGAGTATGTTGAAGATTTCATATTGTGTTTGAATCTCACATAAACATGGGAATGCTATGCTATGAAGAGAACCATCTCATGCTACTGGGAGGTGCATGATGATGACAATCTCCTTGCAAAGTTGAGTACATGTTTTAATTTTTTTGTTATGCATGATGTGATGGTGTGGTAGTGAAATTTCATGCTTATGATTCCCCAATTCCTGGTTTGAACTAAACCAAGCTCTTATTTGCTTCTTGCCTTTAGTTACTCGTAATCAATTTGAATTTTGTAAACCGGCCTAGATTAATGGAAGTTAATGATTCTACACCTGACTGATCTAGCTCCTTGAGTTCGACACTCGACTACATTTGACCCCGTACACCTACAGGTGATAAGAGAGTTGAGATGCTTCTTTTAAAACTCCAACACCAGGTGTGACACACACTTTTATCACTTGAGAAGTGATTGATAGTTGTTATTTTCCTGTTAGTCGTAGGCATGATAGCCTTCATTTAGAAACCCCATTGGTTGGTTCTTCTGAGTTGTGGGAGGTGTGTCCTTCCTGTGTCCTTTCTTTCTCAGGGAACAACATTAAACTGGATCTCATACCACTTGACATACATGTATTTGATGTGATCATTACAATGGACACTTTGGAGATGTATCAGGTGGTTTTGTATTGTAGTTCCAAAGTGGCAACATTTGTTGATGGTGTTGTAATGTGGATCTTCCAAGGAGATAGGGAATATTCTTGCTACATGTCTGCTGACAACAATGGTGGCATAAAAGATGATGAGGAAAGGTTGTGATGTGTTCTATGTGCATATGGTGGTTACCAAGGCAAGGAGTCTGAGTATCCAATAGGTTATAGTTGTCCATGAGTTTTAGGACATATTTCCTGACAAGTTTCCTGGTGTTCCTCCAGTATGAGAGATTAGTTTTGAGATCAATCTGGTACTAGCACATAGTCAATAGCACAAATGTGGGCCTCGATCCCCAAAACCACGATTTAAACTCAGCGGAAGCATTCGATTAGCAGCAGAATACAAAAATCACGGGAAATTAAAACTTTTTGAGATAAGATCTTGAAAACATAAAACTTCTTTCATAGAAATAAGATAAACTGTTTACATCTCTATTAAATTACTTCTTGAGTAATTATACACAACATGATACAAAATCTCAAGAGTCAAAACCAAAATCTCAGACCACTAACTCCAAGGACCTGAGAGTACAGAGACGGCATAGGACTATCTAACTACAAACTCAACAGCCAATATCTCCACCTGATATTCACTGCTGCTCCTGGTGCTGCTGCTGTTGGTATTGGTCACCCGTAGGCTGGTTCCTCCGTCCTCGACGACCACCTAAAAAGTTGAAATCTACGGGGTGAGACAATTTTAAATAATTGTCCCAGCGAGAGTTATAACTCTCCACTAGAAGCTTTATATAGCAATCAAAGAACAACATAAGCAATAAAAGATTTTAAGACAATCAACAACAGATTGATATTTAAGTAGAACAACAACATTTAAGAAATATGAAGAATGAATGTACTATGCAGTGTAACATCATTCAAGTATCTTGTAGTCCATCCTAAGAAGATATACTACGCAGTTGATTATGTTTTACAAACATCATTATGCCCTGCGGAGATGAGGTATACTGCTCATACTCTAACTGATCACTGTTAAGTCGCATCGGTATCATACCTAGGTTATCAAAACAGCCGGATTCTTATGACCTCAACTTCCTCAGTCAGAGTGAGGATAAACATGTAGGACATCTTGTGTCTCTACTAAAATAGCTCACCAGGGTAATCTGGTACTTCACTATTAGAGTCACAGTGGCATTGTGTACTCTCTTCGTCATTAAAAGATTTCTTGTTTATCTCTCATCGATGCGACATAAGGATTTCCTCGAGAGAATTGTGTTCCAGCATAAACATATAGTGAAGGGTTGATGGATTAAGATACATCTACATCAATACCTATACTAGGATGTAAGGATTTACACATCCATATTCCCCCACATACTCAAAAGTATGTGATCCAGGAGTTCTCTTAGGAAAACCTATTTCACCATCATTTGGCTTCTGACAATGATGGATCTATGACCAGGGCTCTACATGGTATGATTATACTTGATTAGTTTGGTACATTTCAGTATTCTTTTAACATCATACATGTTCTCAAACATTAATCATTAGCACGGCAGTTATGAAAGTAGAATACTAAATGTAACAAGTCTAACTCACATCAACTATCATTTCTTAATCACTTTATCACAAGTCATCTAACTAGCATGACCTTGATGATTCTCATGGCTCTCACAACCTATCAATCTCATAAGATGCCACATACTAGGCAACAGGTTATTCCACTATTCATAAAGCTAATAACATGCTTTCAATGAATATGATATCATAATCCTTACCTGGATATGATCATCCTCATATAAGAACCTGCATAGTTAATTCAACTGATAATAGTAAACAATTCATTTCAAAAGAGTTGTACTTTCATACTCTTACAAGAGTTAAGTTCCCTGATTCTCATCAATTAGGGTTTTACTATTCACATTACATGTTATCACCCTAGAATTAGGGTTTACTATTCACCTCATGGTGAATTGAACTCATAACATCATCATGTATCAGAAACATCACCATTGATGCCCTCAGATTAGATTAAGATTCACCAATTATCATAATTAGGGTTTCACATAGGTGGATCATACCCTAATCATGCACATTCATATGTATTGAAGGTACTTTACTTGAGTTTCAACCATAATTGGTACTTTCTCTCCCCTCTTACCAATAGATGGTGGTTACACCACTCTAGATTAGGTTTGGTTAAGTCCTCATTGACTATCATAAGCCAAATCACCACTATCATGTGATTATGGTTTAATTAAAACAAGGTATCCTTTAGTTTAACCCTTCAAGGGAATTTTGGTAAAGTACACCATTGATCACCATCATAAGTCAATTCATTAATCACTTAGTCCCTTAATGTCATAGGGTACCATTAGGGTTTAGATCAGACCACCATTGAACCAAATACACCTTTAAACGATTAAGTATAAATAGCCCTAAAAGTCTCCAAACGGTTTCAACCTTCAACCTCCAAATGTTCTTGAGACTGTTTGGGGGAGTTGACCGTTTGGAAGGTTTGACCTTTAAGACCGCATGGATCACCAAGACCGCATGGGTGCGTTGACCGTTTAAGAAAGCTGATCTCCAAACTGCTTGAAGTTATGCGACCTGAAACCGTTTGATCTTAAACGATCTTGAGATCGATTGGTCCAAACGACCTTGAGATCGTTTGAGCCCAAACGGTCTTGAGACCATTTGTCCCCAAATGGTCTTGAGACCGTTTGGCCTCAAACGGTCTTGAGACCGTTTGGTCCAAATGGGCTCAAACCGTTTGGACCTCAAAAGGGACTCCAAGGTTACAATCGTTTATGGTTATCTATGTTGAAGCCTCCTATTGGCCATCACCTTGTTAACCACTTATAAATTGAGTCAATTAGGATTAGACTTAATCAATTGGACACCAAATTGACCCTCAATTGAAAGACAATTAGGGTTGAATCCAACTCAATTAGGGTTTTCAATCGGATAATCATCAATGTTCAACAATGTGAATCAAATCAAGGTTGAACCCATCCATTGACCTCCAATTGGGCCCAAACATGGCCCAAACGGTCTTGAGATCATTTGGACATCCTCCAAATGGTATTGAGACCGTTTTCGCAAAGATTCATCAAAATCCAAGTCGATTGGATAAGGGTTGAACCATAATTAGGTCTAAAATCAACACTTTTATCAATTCATCAACTTATTGTGATTGGACCCTCAAACCATCAAATCACGTTAACCCTAGACCTCCAAATGGTCTTGGGTTGTCTCCAAACGGTCTTGAGACCGTTTGGATGAACCCCCAAATGGTCTTGAGACCGTTTGGGTCCTTCAACCCAAAACTCACCAAGATCTATCCTTGAAAATCAGCAAATCAACCCAATTAGGGTTTAGGGGGTTGAAGTGCCTTCAACTTGAGATTGGTTTGGAATTAGGATATGATTCTTTGTAGGAATTAAATTAAATATGTTACCAACAGACCCTTAAATGGTCGTCCCTTAGTCAACCCTATCAAATGGTCTTGAGACCGTTTGATTCCAAACGGTCTTGCAAGACCGCATGAGATCAAACGGTTTGAGACCGTTTGATTTCAAACGGTTTGCAACCGTTTGGACCAAAAGGGTCCAAGGTCGTTTGATAAAGTTACCTAGGAATTCACACCCATCATCTTCAATCTCTGTTCAGGTCAGTTACTCCACGGTTTTGCTTGCAAAAGTGCAAGGAAGAAGGGAGGTAGAAGAAGAACTAAGTATATATGCAAGAACATAGATATGCACAATAAAGCAAGACGTTTAGAGTTATAAAACCCGCCTCAAACATTGTTCCTAGAGCTCCAAGATTCCAAGATTCAAGCCTTTAATGGCGTCTTGAGCTCCACAAGTTGGCCAAAGGTGATTTTCCAAAGAAAAGATGGAGATGGTCGGCTAGAACAAGAAACCTAAGTAAGTTAACCATAAAACCAACCTTATACAAGGATTTCCTCCATGAATCCGAGCTATAAGATGGTCTTTCTCACCTTAGAACAAGTTGGTCATCTCCTTGAGCTCCATATCTCTGCCTTGGTCGGTTGAGCAAGGTGAGAAATGAAGAAGAGAAAGGGTATGTTTACTTGGTTTGCAAAGGAAAAGGCTTATATAGATTAGGTTAGTTTTCACCATAAGGATCTCTAGTTTATAGATTTCTCATCTAAGTCCCTCCTTCTTTCTAAGGCACATACAAACCATCATAACTTAAGAAAATCCCATCAAAACTCAAGATTTAAGGGTAAAGAAAACTAACATACAACTAAGGTACCTATATGCAGGGTCTCCTTACTCATATTAGGTGAATTTTACCACAAGGATCATTCCTCTTATCTGATTATTCATTGAAGCGCCCCTTTCATCATTCCTACTCTAAATAATGTCAAGAGTCATAAAAGATATTCTAGAAGGTGTATTTTACAGGTTGCACCCCACATTCTGGGTAAATTGCATTTTACTCCAAAATTAGGGTTTTAAGCACAAGGATTGTTCCACAAGCTGCATCTTGATGCTCAAGCATAGGAAATCCATCATACCTTATCATATTTACTCATATGATATCTCATTATCAGAGGAACATCTTAACCTGTGAAATTTTGCAAGTTAACCCCTCTAACTGGGTAATTTGCACATAGGTCCCTGCATTACAAAACAATACTACAACTTTGTTTAAAAAGGACAAAAAAATTGCAATTGTATGTTCCTGGGGAACTTAATTACAAGCCAGGGAATAATCACAAGTATTTAATTACATATTTAGGCAAAACATCTAGGGTTAGTTTATAACCCAGGTCAGGGATGTTACAAATTATCCACCCCTTACAAGGATTTTGTCCCCAAAACCGACAAAACATATTTTAGGAGAAAAGAGTAGGGTATTTCCTCCTCATCTCATCCTCTAGTTCCCAAGTGGCTTCTTCGACACCACGGTGATTCCAGAGGACTTTCACAAGACTTATGTCTTTCTTCTTTAGCTTTTTAATTCTGTTATCCAAGATTGACACTGGTCCGTCCTCATAAGTTATATCTTCATTCAATTCTACTTCCATAGGTTGTAGAACTGACTCGGTATCAGGGTGACATTTCCTTAGCATAGAAATGTGAAACACAGGGTGTAACTTCTGCAACTCTGGAGGTAACTCTAGTCTATAGGCTACCTTTCCAACTCGTTCAAAGATTGGGTAAGGCCCCATAAATCTAGGAGCTAACTTTCCCTTCCTTCCAAAACGAAGGACTCCTTTCCAAGGTGAGACCTTAAGGTACACTATGTCTCCAACCTAGAACTCTAAGGGTTTATGACATTTGTCGACATAAAACTTCTCTCTATCATGTGCAGTCTTAAGCTGTTGTTGTATAACTTTGATCTTCTCTATAGTTTGCTGCACAAGATCAGGACCTAACAACTGATGCTCACCAGTCTCATACCAACATAAGGGTGATCTACAACGTCTACCATACAAGGCTTCATAAGGTGCCATATCAATACTATGTTGATAGCTATTGTTATAGGCAAATTCTATCAAGCTTAGGTGTAGATCCCAACTTCCAATAAATTGGAGAACACATGCTCTCAACAAGTCTTCCAAGGCCTGTATAGTCCTTTCTGACTGTCCATCAGTCCGTGGATGAAAGGATGTACTAAACCTTAACTTGGTTCCTAAAGCTCTGTGTAACTGCTCCCAAAAATGATTTGTAAACTGGGGACCTCTGTCAGAAACTATAGTGATAGGAACTCCGTGCAAACGCACTATCTCTTGAACATACAACTATGATAACCTTTCAGCAGAATAGGTTGTTTTGACAGGTAAGAAATGTGCTGTCTTTGTCAACCTATCAACAATTACCCAAATGGAATCATGTCCTTTGCTTGTCCTGGGTAGGCCTACAACAAAGTTCATGGTCACATGGTCCCACTTCCACTGTGGTATGGGTAAAGGTTGCATTGTTCCTACAGGCTTCTGGTGTTCAGCCTTAACTTGCTGACACACAGGACACCTCATAACAAACTGAGCAATATCTTTCTTCATTCCAGGCCACCAATACATGTCCTTTAAGTTTCAATACATCTTGGTGCTCCCTGGATGCATAGCATACATTGAAGAATGAGCTTCTTCCAAGACTAACTTCCTCAAGTTATCCACATCAGGTACTATCATCCTCCCATGATAGCATGCTACTTGATCATCAGAATCATGGAAACCATCTCGCTTCTCATCACCATACTCAGATTTAATCTGTTGAACTACAACATCAACTTGTTGTGCCTCCTTTATCTGATCTCTTAGGGTAGGTTTAATATGCATCTCAGCTAACAAACCGGTTATCAATGACACCTTCAACTGCACATTGTCTTGCCTTAAAGAGATAAGCATATCTCTCCTAGAGCATACTAAGGAACTTAGTTGTGCTCTATCCATGGTTGATGTTGCTGATTTTGCTACTCAAGGCATCTGCAACCACATTGGCCTTCCCTGGATGGTAATCAATTGTATAATCGTAGTCCTTGATTAACTCCATCTAGCGATGTTGCCTCATGTTAAGCTCATGCTGAGAGAAGATATACTTAAGATTCTTGTGATCTATGAAAATCTGGAATGTTTCTTCGTAGAGATAATGTCTCCAGATCTTCAAGGCATGAACCACAGCAGCCAACTCTAGATCATGTGTCAGATAATTCTCCTCGTGTTTCTTAAGATGTCGGGAAGCGAAAGAAATCACTTGCTTATCCTGCATCAAAACACATCCAAGTCCATTCTTGGAGGCATCACAGAAAATATATCCTTTTCCTTGCTCATGTAGCACAAGCACAGGTGCACTTGTCAACCTCTCCTTCAATAGCTAAAAGGACTGTTGACACTTATCACTCCAGGCAAAAGGAACATCTTTCCAAGTTAACTTGGTTAAGGGTAAGGCTATAGAACTAAAGTTCTTAATGAACTTTCGGTAGTAACCAGCTATCCCTAAGAAACTTCGAATCTCCGTCGGTGTCTTCGATTGTTCACATTGTAGAATAGATTCTACTTTTTTAGGGTCAACACGAATTCCCGAGGCAGATATCACATGTCCAAGAAAAGATACTTCCGGCAACTAGAACTCACACTTACTAAACTTAGCATATAGCTTATGTTCTCTTAGCAAAGTTAGAGCCTGACGGAGATGTTGTTCATGTTGTTGAGCATCTTTACTATAGATCAGAATGTCATCTATGAAAATGACAACACACTGATCGAGTAAAGGTCGGAAGACTCTATTCATGAGTTCCATGAATGCAGCTGGTGCATTAGTTAGTCCAAACGACATAACTGTGAACTCATAGTGACCATATCTTGTCCTAAAGGCAGACTTGGATATGTCACTGTCCTTAATACGGAGTTGATGATATCCAGACCTCAAGTCTATCTTTGAGAAGACTGTTGCACCACACAACTGATCAAAAATATCATCAATCCTAGGCAGAGGGTACTTATTCTTTATTGTTACTTTATTGAGTTGTCTGTAATCAATGCACAACCGCATTGACCCATCCTTCTTTTTAACAAACAAAACTGGAGCACCCCAAGGTGAAGTACTCGGTCGGATAAAACCTTTCTCAAGTAACTCTTGAAGCTATTTCTTGAGTTCTGCCATTTCGGCAGGCGCCATCCTATACGGTGTCTGAGCTATGGGTTGTGTATCTGGAACTAAATTGATTTCAAAATCAATTTCTCGAGGAGGTGGTATACCTGGAAGTTCTTCAGGAAACATGTCTTCGAATTCCCTGACTATAGGAACTTCAACAGGGTTGGGACTCTCTATGATAGTATCTACCACATGGGCCAAGAATGCATAACATCCTTGCCTCATCAGCTTATCAACAACCATAGCTGACACTAGACAGGTGGGTAGAATCTTTCTTTGTCCTTGAAAGATCCATGTGTTGCTTTCATCAGCAAAGACAGCCAACTTGGATTCACAATCCAAAACAACCCTATACCTTTCCAAGGTATCCATCCTAAGGATTATATCAAATCCTTGCATATCAAGTGGTATGAGATCCACTTGAATGCGATAATCAGAAAAGAAGAGGATGCAGGAAGAGCATACCTCCTGCAAAATAGAAGACCCTCTCAACGGAGTCTCCAACAACAAGCTATCTGCTCTATGACTGACTGTCATGTTGCAGTTGCAAATCACTCTTCGAGTAATAAAGGAGTGTGTAGCACCCGGGTCAATCAAAACAGACATAACACAGGATTTAGACATATCAGAATATAAAAGTTCCATCTGACCTGCCACAACCCGTGGATTGACCACTGCATCAGATGGGTTCATAGCATAGAACCTCGTTGTCGCCTGAGGTGGGGTTGGTGTTGATGATCCAGCTTGAGACGCTTGTCCACGTCCTCTAGCTGCTCCTTGAGATTGCCTTCTCTATGATCCCTATTGACTCTGTCTCTGAGGCTGTATCACACTAACAGGCCTAGACCTGCAGTCCTTCATCAAGTTTCCCACCTTCCCACAGTTGTAGCAGCTTCTTTCCAATTGTTGTGGTCTTGGTGGTCCTGTGACTGACATTGATGCTGAACTGCGAGTCTCTTATGGTGGGAAACTCCGTCCTCTACCTATACTTGGGGACCACTGAGTCTGAGAGCTAGATCTAGGTGGTGGAGGGTTAGGTGCAGAAGATCTAGGCTTCTTAAAGTCTCTATATGAAGAACCATGGAATTGCGGATATCTCTTTTGGGTTTGCCTTTTCTCAACTATGGATCTCTCTATCCTTCGGACTGACTCAACAAAGGTAGCGAACCTCTCTTGGTTTTCTAGAGCAGACACGGGAGTAGTCATGTCGGCATTCAAACCCTTCTTGAACCTTCTGATCCTTTCTTCTTCTGTGACAGCCATGTGCGGACAGAACCACAACAATTCCATGAACTTAGCTTCATACTCGCTAATGTTCATCATGCCCTGCCTCAATCGCTCAAACTGAGAGATCTTCTCGTCCAGGAAGGTCTTCGGGAAATATCTGTGGACAAATTCCCGTCGAAAGTCTTCCCATGAGATCTCTATTCCAGGCCTCTTCTTCTCTTCCATGGTCCACCAGTGACCAGCACTTCCTTTGAGAAGATAGACAGCGTGTCTAACCTTCTCAGCTTCAGGAATGTTTAAGATTCTGAAGGCTTTCTCCAACTCGGTTAACCACAGATCGGCATCTGCGGGGTCAGATGTCCCAAAGTATTCGGTAGCTCCGACACGAAGAAGTCACTCGAACGTCTTACTGATACCTTGTACTTCAGGTTGGACAGGTGCCCTAGGTGCAGGCATGGGCATCCTATCGGTGATGTGTGTCATGGCAGTCATAAACTGCCCGAACATAGTTTGAATAGCTGGGTTACCAATATCAGCTGGGTCAAACTGTGGTGGCTCCCTAGGTGGCTCAGGTACGGGTTGCTCTATTTCTGGGTTCCTTGCACCTTCCCGAGGTGCAGCAACACTACTCTCCGCCACGTACTCCTCATGTGGCTCATACATCCTTATATATCCTCTTCTCCTGAGGAGCAGAAGATTCTATTAGATAAGGAAGAAATACTAAGTATAGACTCGACATCCTAAGTCCTATGTCTCTATAGACTCAGCAAACCTAGAGCTCTGATACCACTTAATTGTGGGCTCTGATCCCCAAAACCACGATTTAAACTCAGCGGAAGCATTCGATTAGCAGCGGAATACAAAAATCACGGGAAATTAAAACTTTTTGAGATAAGATCTTGAAAACATAAAACTTCTTTCATAGAAATAAGATAAACTGTTTACATCTCTGTTAAATTACTTCTTGAGTAATTATACACAACATGATACAAAATCTCAAGAGTCAAAACCAAAATCTTAGACCACTAACTCCAAGGACCTGAGAGTACAGAGACGGCATAGGACTATCTAACTACAAACTCAGCAGTTAGTATCTCCACCTGAGATTCACTGCTGCTCCTGGTGTTTCTGCTATTGGTATTGGTCACCCGTAGGCTGGTTCCTCCGTCCTCGACGACCACCTAAAAAGTTGAAATCTACGGGGTGAGACAATTTTAAATAATTGTCCCAGTGAGAGTTATAATCTCCACTAGAAGCTTTATATAGCAATCAAAGAACAACATAAGCAATAAAAGCTTTTAAGACAATCAACAGCAGATTGATATTTAAGTAGAACAACATCATTTAAGAAATATGAAGAACGTATGTACTATGTAGTGTAACATCATTCAAGTATCTCGTAGTTCATCCTAAGTAGATATACTACATGATTGATTATGTTTTACAAACATCATTATGCCCTGCGGAGATGAGGTATACCGCTCATACTCCAACCGATCACTGTTAAGTCGCATCAGTATCATACCTAGGTCATCAAAAGAGTCGGATTCTTATGACCTCAACTTCCTCAGTTAGAGTGAGGATAAACATGCAGGACATCTTGTGTCTCTGCTAAAATAGCTCACCAGGGTAATCTGGTACTTCGCTATTAGAGTCACAGTGGCATTATGTACTCTCTTCGTCATCGAAAGATTTCTTGTTTATCTCTCATCGATGCGGTATAAGGATTTCCTCGAGAGAATTGTGTTACAGCATAAACATATACTGAAAGGTTGATGGATTAAGATACATCTACATCAATACCTACACTAGGATGTAAGGATTTACACATCCATATTCCCTCACATACTCAAAAGTATGTGATCCAGGAGTTCCCTTAGTAAAACCTATTTCACCATCATTTGGCTTCTGACAATGATGGATCTATGATCAGGGCTCTACATGGTATGATTATACTTGATTAGTTAGGTACATTTCAGTATTCTTTTAACATCATGCATGTTCTCAAACATTAATCATTAGCATGGCAGTTATGAAAGTAGAATACTAAATGTAACAAGTCAAACTCACATCAACTATCATTTCTTAATCACTTTATCACAAGTCATCTAACTAGCATGACCTTGATGATTCTCATGGCTCTCACAGCCTATCAATCTCATAAGATGCCACATACTAGGCAACATGTTATTCCACTATTCATAAAGCTAATAACATGCTTTCAATGAATATGATATCATAATCCTTACCTAGATATGATCATCCTCATATAAGAACCTACATAGTTAATTCAACTGATAACAGTAAACAATTCATTTCAAAAGAGTTGTACTTTCATACTCTTACAAGAGGTAAGTTCCCTGATTCTCATCAATTAGGGTTTTACTATTCACATTACATGTTATCACCCTAGAATTAGGGTTTACTATTCACCTCATGGTAAATTGAACTCATAACATCATCATGTATGAGAAACATCACCATTGATGCCCTCAGATTAGATTAAGATTCACCAATTATCATAATTAGGGTTTCACATAGGTGGATCATACCCTAATCATGTACATGCATATGTATTGAAGGTACTTTACTTGTGTTTCAACCATAATTGGTACTTTCTCTCCCCTCTTACCAATAGATGGTGGTTACACCACTCTAGATTAGGTTTGGTTAAGTCCTCATTGACTATCATAAGCCAAATCACCACTATCATGTGATTAGGGTTTAATTAAAATAAGGTATCCTTTAGTTTAACCCTTCAAGGGAATTTTGGTAAAGTACACCATTGATCACCATCATAGGTCAATTCATTAATCACTTAGTCCCTTAATGGCATAGGGTACCATTAGGGTTTAGATCAGACCACCATTGAACCAAATACACCTTTAAACGATTAAGTATAAACAGCCCTAAAAGTCTCCAAACGATTTCAACCTTCAACCTCCAAACGGTCTTGAGACCATTTGGGGGCGTTGACCCTTTGGAAGGTTTGACCTTCAAGATCGTATGGATCACCAAGACCACATGGGTGCGTTGACCGTTTAAGAAAGTTGACCTCCAAACCGTTTAAAGTTATGCGACTTGAAACCGTTTGATCTTAAACGATCTTGAGATCGATTGGTCCAAACGACCTTGAGATCGTTTGAGCCCAAACGGTCTTGAGACCATTTGGCCCCAAATGGTCTTGAGACCATTTGGCCTCAAATGGTCTTGAGACCTTTTGCATCCAAATGGTCTTAAGACCGTTTGGTCCAAATGGGCTCAAACCGTTTGGACCTCAAAAGGGACTCCAAGGTTACAATCGTTTATGGTTATCTATGTTGAAGCCTCCTATTGGCCATCACCTTGTTAACCACTTATAAATTGAGTCAATTAGGATTAGACTTAATCAATTGGACACCAAATTGACCCTCAATTGAAAGCCAATTAGGGTTGAATCCAACTCAATTAGGGTTTTCAATCGGATAATCATCAATGTTCAACAATGTGAATCAAATCAAGGTTGAACCCATCAATTGACCTCCAATTGGGCCCAAACTTGGCCCAAACGGTCTTGAGATCATTTGGACATCCTCCAAACGGTCTTGAGACCGTTTTCCCAAAGATTCATCAAAATCCAAGTTGATTGGATAAGGGTTGAACCCTAATTAGGTCTAAAATCAGCACTTTTATCAATTCATCAATTTATTGTGATTGGACCCTCAAACCATCAAATCACCTTAACCCTAGACCTCCAAATGGTCTTGGGTTGTCTCCAAACGGTCTTGAGACCGTTTCGATGAACCCCCAAATGTTCTTGAGACCGTTTGGGTCCTTGAACCCAAAACTCACCAAGATCTATCCTTGAAAATCAGCAAATCAACCCGATTAGTGTTTAGGGGGTTGAAATGCCTTCAACTTGAGATTGGTTTGGAATTAGTCTATGATTCTTTGTAGGAATTAAATTCAATATGTTACCAACAGACCCTTAAATGGTCATACTTTATTCAACCCTATAAAACGGTATTGACACCGTTTGATTCCAAACGGTCTTGCAAGACCGCATGAGATCAAACAGTTTGAGACCGTTTGATTTCAAACAGTTTGAGACTGTTTGATTTCAAACGGTTTGCAACCGTTTGGACCAAAAGGGTCCAAGGTCATTTGATAAAGTTACCTAGGAATTCACACCCATCATCTTCAACCTCTGTTCAGGTCGGTTACTCCACGGTTTTTCTTGCAAAAGTGCAAGGAAGAAGGGAGGTAGAAGAAGAACTAAGTATATATGCAAGAACATAGATATGCACAATAAAGCAAGAAGTTTATAGTTATAAAACCTGCCTAAAACGTTGTTCCTAGAGCTCCAAGCTTCCAAGATTCAAGCCTTTAATGGTGTCTTGAGCTCCACAGGTTGGCCAAAGGTGATTTACCAAAGAAAAGATGGAGATGGTCGGCTAGAACAAGAAACCTAAGTAAGTTAACCATAAAACCAACCTTATACAAGGATTTCCTCCATGAATCTGAGCTAGAAGATGGTCTTTCTCACATTAGAACAAGTTGGTCGTCTCCTTGAGCTCCAGAGCTCTGCCTTGGTCGGTTGAGCAAGGTGAGAAATGAAGAAGAGAAAGGGTACGTTTACTTGGCTTGCAAAGGAAAAGGCTTATATAGATTAGGTTAGTTTTCACCATAAGGATCTCTAGTTTATAGATTTCAAATCTAAGTCCCTCCTTATTTCTAAGTCACGTCCAAACCATAATAACTTAAGCAAATCCCATCAAAACTCAACATTTAAGGGTAAAGAAAACTAACATACAACTAAGGTACCTATAAGTAGGGTCTCCTTACTCATATTAGGTGAATTTTACCACAAGGATCATTCCTCTTATCTGATTATTCATTGAAGCGCCCCTTTCATCATTCCTACTCTAAATAATGTCAAGAGTCATAAAAGATATTCTGGAAGGTGTATTTTATAGGTTGCACCCCACATTCTGGGTAAATTGCATTTTACTCCAAAATTAGGGTTTTAAGCACAAGGATTGTTCCACAAGCTGCATCTTGATCCTCAAGCTTAGGAAATCCATCATACCTTATCATATTTACTCATATGATATCTCATTATCAGAGGAACATCTTAACCTGTGAAATTTTTCAAGTTAACCCCTCTAACTGGGTAATTTGCACATAGGTCCCTACATTACAAAACAATACTACAACTTTGTTTAAAAAGGACAAAAAAATTGCAATTGTATGTTCCTGGGGAACTTAATTACATGCCAGGGACTAATCACAAGTATTTAATAACATATTTAGGCAAAACATCTAGGGTTAGTTTATAACCCAGGTCAGGGATGTTACAACAAACATCATACAGGATTGCACCAGCGGAGATGGCAGAGTTGAAGAAACAGTTGCAAGGGTTGCTTGAGAAAGGTTTTATTAGACCGATCACTTCACCTTAGGGTGCTCCCGTGCTGTTTGTTAAGAAGAAGGATGGATCCATGAAGTTGTGCATTGGTTACAGATAGTTGAACAAGGTAACAATAAAGAACAAGTATCCTTTTTCACAAATTGATGACATGTTTGATCCTTTGAGGGGTGCTACAGTCTTCTCTAAGATAGACCTAATATTAGGATATCACCAGTTTTGGATCAAGGAAGATGACATACCCAAGTCAACTTTTAGGAAAAGATATGTTCACTACGAGTTCATGGTTATTCCGTTTGGGCTAACCAATGCACTGACAACATTGATGGACCTTATGACTAGGGTGTTTCAGCAGTATGTAGACCAATTCATGATGGTGTTTATATATGATATCTTAATATATTCTAGAGATAGACAGCATGATGAGAATCATATTCGTAAGGCATTGACCTTGTTGAGACAACATTAGTTGTACACTAAGTTCAACACATGTGAGTTTTTTTAAAAGAAGTTTCCTTCCTAAGACACATGATATATGTTGAGGGTGTTCGTGTGGACCCCAAGAAGGTTGAATTTGTGATAAAATGGGATCAGTCCATGATTCCTATAGAAGTTTGTAATTTTTTGGGTTTGGTGGGCTATTATAGGAGGTCCATCAAGAAATTCAGCACAATGGCATTACCCCTAATTAACCTGATAAGAAAGGATGCACCCTTTGTCTAGGATGACAAGTTTCAACGTACTTTCTAGTTGTTGAAGGAAAAGTTGACAAGTGTTCCAATGTTAGTGTTGCTACAACATGGAAAAGGCTATGTTGTCTTTGTGATGCCTCGAGGAATGGTCTGGGATGTATGGTAATGTAGGATAAGAATGTGATCTCTTTTACATCATGATAGTTGAAGAAGCATGAGGAGAACTATCCCACCCATGATCTATAGCTAGCTACAGTGGTTCATGCCCTGAAGATTTGGAGACATGACCTTTATGGCGATAAGTGTCAAATCTCCACAGATCACAAGAACTTGAAGTAAACATTTTTATAGCAAGAGTTGAACATGCGGCACAGACGCTAGATGGAGATAATCAAAGTTTATGATTGCACCATAGATTACCATCCAGGGAAGGAGAATATCATGGAAGATGCCTTGAGCAGGAAGTCTTCATCATCATCATCTGTAGATAAGGCACAATTGTACTCCTTTATGTTCCATAAGGGAGACATGTTGGTGTCCTTGTGTCAGATGAATGTGAAGTTGGAAGTTTCCTTATTGGCAGGTTTGTTGGAACAATTACAAATGAAACCTACGTTGAGGCAGTAGATCAGGGATGCACAATAGAGTGATACTATAATACAATAGATATGAGTAGAGTTCGGAAACAAGAAGCATGATGCATTCCATGAGTCAGAGGATGGGATAGTGTGTTACCACAATAGAGTTGTGGTTCCCGTGTTGATGATCTAAAGAATATGGTTTTAGAAGAGGCTCACTCTTTAATGTATGATATGCACCCTGGTAGAACCATGATGTACCATAAGCTTAAAGATCTATATTGGTGGCTTGGTCTGAAGCGTGATGTGAAAGAGTTTTTTGTAAAGTTGTCAGTAGGTTAAAGTAGAACATCAGAAGCCTGCAGGGACGTTGCAACCATCACCCATACCATAGTGTAAATGGTATCATGTTATGTTGGATTTGTGGTTGCTCTCCCTAGGAAAACCAAAGGACATGATTCCATCTGGGTAATCATTGACATGTTTACAAAGATAGCACATTTTTTCCAGTGAAGGCAACGTGTACGGTAGAGAAACTTGCACATATATATGTTGATGAGATAGTGTGTTTGCATTGTATATCGTCTACTATCGTGTCAGTTAGAGGTTCTCAGTTCAACAGTCGCTTTTGGGAGCAATTTCATACAGCTTTGGGTACATAGTTGAGATTCAGCATTGTGTTCCACCCACAGATAGATAGACATTCTGAGAGGATGATATAGACCTTGGAGGACTTGTTGAGAGCTTGTGTCTTATAGTTTATTGGGAAATTGGAATGTCCACCTCAGCATGATAGAGTTTTCTTATAATAAAAGTTATCACAGGAGAATTGATATGGGACCTTCTGAGGCATTGTATGGGAGATGTTGTAGATTTCCTTTGTGTTGGTACAAGACTAGTGAATATCGACTCCTTGGTCCTGAGCTTGTGCAGTAGACAACAGACAAGATAAAGATGATACAACAACAATTGAAGGCATCTCAGGACAGGAAGAAGTCATATGTTGACAACTGTCACAGGCCCTTAGAGTTCCAAGTGGGGGATAGAGTGTATCTCAATGTCTCTCCTTTGAAGGGTGTCTTGAGGTTTGGGAAGAAGAGTAAGATGGCTCCCAGATATATGGGACCTTACCCTATGGTGGCACGTGTTGGGAAGGTGGCATATAAGTTTGATTTGTGATCTGATTTGCACATGTTGCACCCAGTGTTCCATGTGTCCATGCTAAGGAAATTCCACCCTGATACTGAGTTAGTGCTTCAGCAAGTGGACGTTGAGTTGGAAGAAGATATGTCATATGTGGGAGGTCCTGTGTTGACCTTGGATAGAAGAGTGAAGAAGATGAAGAAGAAGGATATCATTTTGGTTAAGGTTTTTTGACATCATCATGTTGTTGAGGAAGCCACGTGGTAGACTAAGGAAGATATGCATAGGAAGTACATGTCTCATTTCACGTAGGATTTTGGCGGCAAAATCCTTATTGAGGGATTTATGGTTGTAAGACCCCTGACCTATCTTAGTTCTTGGTGGTGATTTCTTTACTTAATAAGATTCTTAGAACCTTGATTTAATCTTTAGAAATGCCTTAATATCGTGTTACATGCTTGTGTTTTCAGTTTGGTATTGTTTGAATAATGTTTGAGCTAGTTTTGCTATATATGCACTCGTTTTGGACCTAGTTGCAATTTACCCATGTTGAGAGGTTATCTTGCAATTTGTCACATGTAGAAAGGACGTTTGACACCTTGGCATCATGAGAGATAATATGGTTCTTACGGGCTACTTGATATGATTTGGTTTGTAGAGGATAGAGAAGGTGACATGTTGAGTGTTGTTTCTAGGGTTTGCTTGATGCCCTAGCTTTGTGTTCACTTTTGTATTGCCGTTTGATGTTCTTGTTTTTCCTTCAACCATCCTTAGTTTTCATTAATGTTTTTCTATGTTCGAATGAGTTTTTTAGTGTGTTATGGAGACCCTTCGGTCGCATGGACTCTCACGCTTTCTTTTGGTCACTTGACCTAGGGTTTCATGTGGTCGCTTGCTTCTCTACAACCATGAGCCCTTGAGGTCGCTTGGCATCCTTTGACCTATGGTCATGTATGACCACATGAGGTTGTTGTTTTACCTAGTTTTTCACAAACCTTAGTGGTTGCATGGTTTTTGTGGTTGCATGTTGGTTCTTTGGTGGACATGTGGCACCTATGTGTGTGAGACCTCAAACATTCCATCTCTCTCATGCTCCTAACTGTATAACCTTTCTCCTTTACATGTAAGTATCACTTTTAGACTTCCTCCTTGTCTCTTATATCTTGCATTTGTCTCTAGGGTGCTTGGTGGCTGAGATCCCTTACATGTGGTGATCCAGGTTTGGAGAAGCTCTTCCTTGGTGATCTTTGGTGATTCCTAGAACTTTGGGAAGTGATTCCACCTCTTGAATTTGTTTTATTTATAACCATACCTCTATTTCTCTTCTCTTGGCTGAACCCATGGTTTTCCATGGTGTTTCTTGTCTTGGGATGGAGGTACTCCAAACTCTTGAGTCGAATCTTTGAGAGTTATATAACCCACTTTATATGGTAGTGCTCAAGTTGAGTGGAGAAGCTCCTCTCCCTTTCCCCTCTTTTGTTCTTTTTGGCCTTAAGATTTTGGGTTCTTTTTCTTTCCTTTTAACCTAGGGTTTCCTCTTATCTTTTGAGTTGGTGAATAGCTTGGTCTTGGAGGACGTCAAAGCTTAGGTTTCTTCTTGCTTTGGAGCTTCTTTGCTTGGAGGAAGTTGCATTATCATATAAAGTGGGTTATATAACTCTCTTCCTTCTCTATTATAACACTTTAATTCTACATGCAACTCTTTTAAAAATGTAATATCTTGCTATTGATAATGATACCTTTGTTAGGGTTATGTTTCTATAATTATCTTACATGTAATGGCATCTTTTTCTAAACCCTAATTCATGTGGACGAACATTAGTGGAAGTTGATGGTGATGGTTTTTCATGCAACTAAATCTTGGTTTGCTGATCTTAAGTTTTGGTTGGGTTACCTTGTATGAGGTGGAGTTTTGTATCTATTTTCACGTGTGGATTTCTTGAATATTCATTTATCATATCATGGATAAGATGACGATCATGTGGAATGCTAGATTTTGGGGTTTTAAGCATGATCATTACCCTAATGAGATCCCTTCCATATCGTTCTATTTCCAAGATGTTAATATCTATTTTGGTAATGTTTCTCTCTCTATAAAATGTTCTCCATGATGTGTATCATGTTGATGAATCCTTGATTTATGTTTAGTTGATTGAAATGATTCTTATGATCTTGGTTGCATAAACCCTGGATTCTATTCGGTTGCATAGATTTTGGATCTTCTTTGATTGATTGGATTTGGTGATTCTCCTCCGGTCACATATAGTGCAAGTTTCCATTTGACAGTATGATTATATGATTCCCTTCGATCAAATTTATATGTGGTGGTCTCTAAGGTAGTTTGGATTGATGGTTCCTTTCGACCTAGGGTTTCTATTTGACCATGGTGAAGTTGGTTTCCCTTTTGGTCACTTGAGTGCATGATTTTATTCGACCACTAATATGTTAGGGAGTCTTCGTTCATCGCTTAGATGGACTATGGTCTTTGACCAATGTAATGTCATTCGACCATGATGAGGTTTTATTTGACCATAATGTATATATCTCTCCTTCTTCGATCGTGTGGTTGGTAACCTGATGCCTTATTCAGCTGATGAAGGGTTATGACATATGTTGTTGATAATGATTAAACCACATACTCCAAGAATTTGGGAAGGTGGGATACTTAGGGTTTGTTGATAATGTTGGAATGTAAAACCCTAATTGTGTATACAAGTGAACCCTAACCCTAATCCTAGGGTATGCAATACTTTTTGAGTTCATTGTATGAATGGCATGTGATTACTTTTCTCTCTCCTAATTGTGTGATTCTAGCTATGTAGGTGATGAATATCATAGCTTGTGTATTCTATGGAGGTGATCATATGACACAGGGTGATGGCTGTGAGCCTTGATGAAACATGTTGAGATCATAATGATGTGATGGGTCCTATGACCAAGTGAAGGCTTAATTCCTATTATGAGGTGATATCCTCTAATGATGTGATTGAGGGGTTGATATCTCACAGTGAAGTGAAAATAGTGATGACCTTGTGAGCAGTACTATATGTACCATGTGATGACGATGTGACAAGTTCACATCTTATATGTTTTATACCTTCTGAGGTTTCATCATATCCTTATCTTTGTTGAGTTTTTTTTCATTTGTATGTCGTAACTTAATTGATGCTAAAAGATACCCAATTGCTTAATTAATCAAGTGAACCCCAAACCATGTATGTGTCATGAGCAATAGATCCATTCCAGTGTCAGTTTTATTGTTGGATGCTGAAACGAGTTATTCCTACTCGAAACTCGGAGCGGATATATTTGAATATGTGGGGGTGCAAGTCGATTATATCCTTATATCCACAATTATAGATGATGTGTGATGACCATGCGTGAACTGTTCTCCTTGTGATATGTGATAGACAATAGTTTAACCGCATGTGATGCCTCTTTTTAAGAAGGGACATGTGTAAGCCTATTCTTCTAGTGCCATGACATGTACCAAGGTAGGCTAGGTGTTTTTATATGGATTTCCACACATGAGCCAATCCTTCAGCTTGACTGTATGTTATTGTTTGCATTTGATTGATATGTCTCTATGGTGTTTCTCTTGTACTGTCCAAGAGGTGTTGGAGAGGTTGTGGATTCCAACTCTTCCATTGACCTTGTATGGAACCAATGTTGACTTATAGCAGTCGGTTGTATTTGAGTGATATGACTCAAATCCTCAGGGCTTAATAAAAACCATAATACAGTTATGTAGTACTTTGTGCTTAGGGTCAAATATGCTTCACATTGGTTGAACCTTTTGACTTATCTTTGTACTAACTTTTTAAATTATAATTCGATAAGGAATCAATTGTTATACAGGTTCTTCATATTCATTCTTATAAAATTAATTGATCTACTACTCAGTGGTAATTACCCTATTTTGCTTAACATGTTTTATCTATTAATACATATCATAGAGATGAGTTTGTTTAAAATGTTTATTCTGCTCTCTATAATTTGCTTGTTCTTTTAATAGACGTTGGCCTAGAGTTATATCTCTTGCGGGGACGTTTGGTCTCACCCTGTGGTTTTCCACATCTTTTAGGTTGTCGAGCACGTAGAGGTAGAGATCGTGTTGTTGAGGCTAAGAAACAATAGAAGCAGTAGTTGACAAAAGGTTGGATATGTTGCTTGCATTTTTTAGTAGAGTCCTATGTTTCATCCATGTACTCTCTGGTCCTTGAGGGAGTTTTGTAGATGTTCTATATCAAGCTGACATTTTGTCTATATTCCTTTAATGTACAAATATGGCATGTATGAATATGTGATAGGTTACCATATGTAACGGGTTGTGTCCATAGAGCCTGTGAAAAATGCTATGTAATAATATTTTAGCAGGTGTCATATATATACAAGTAGCTTTTGTGGACTTCTATTTGATAAGTTACATTTATTGTGCTTATATGCAAGTAGCTTTAATTTCCTGTGTTTTCTAACAACCTCGTTAACTAGTGTTAGTTCCACATTTTGTTTTGAGTGATCTCACTTTGGTGTGATAAGTTTGTCAGAACATCAAAGAGAAAAAAACTTTATGCTACTGACACACATATTGGAAGTACAGACACAATTCAAGGAGACACAAATTGGTCGATCAATCAGTGCCATCGACAAAACATCAATGGTACATGTGATGTGCAATCAGAGCATATTTGAAATTAAGTTAAATCCAATAGCCACAACTTAATGAGGGAAAAATCCTCATTTATCACCCAAGGAGTGACCAAGAAAAATTATCAAGTATTTGCAGAGAGAAAAGCTAAAAGTGGGAGACTTAAGAGATAGTTGTTGACGTGAAGCTCCGATCACTTTTGGAGGATGAATTTTCTACAAATTTGAGTGTCATTAATGGGGATCTCTAATATGACTTCTCTAGGGGTTTAATATCAGTTTTTTGATGTTTATCCTATTTTCTTATTCTTCCTCTTGCTTGTGAGAATTAAAGTCAAGTAGGGATAAACCCCTTATTTAGTAGGACATGGGAGTAGCATGGTGTAGCATTGTATTAGAATTTTGTGAGTAATAATTTATTTCCTCTATTCTGGACATGAATCTATGATCCAATCATTGATATGTTTACGCTTGATCTTCGTGTAAAAGTCTTAGACCACTTACTTCTTTGAAAGAGAGATTAGAAGTTGAACAAGTGATAGATTCACGTAGCTTATCTCACACTTTAGAAGAAGTCTTATGGCTATGAAAGAATAACCTAGAGATTTCGATCATTCATGAGAATTAATTTGTAAAATGTTATAGGATTTGGGTTTTTCTTATTTTACATATTGCATCATGATGAAGGAGCTAGTAAACATCGGTATGAGTCTTTAGTAAAGGGTAAATGGTAAATTATTATTAATAAAAAGGAATTAAATACAATGTATGTCATGGTTCAACCACAAGTTCTATCGAACCCATGCATTTTTTATAACAACTGTTCTAACCTCATTTTTCTAAACCATGTAATGAGATTTGTAAATCTCTTTTTACTGGTAAATGAAATCAATGGTTGAATTATTTGTGTGAATTGAATGATTTTCGTTCATAATAGCCTAGTTGGTTTTCTTAGTGGGTTTTATTGGCTATTGCACCCAATTGAAAGAAAAAGAAAACAAAATAAATAAGAAAATGGATAAAAGAAAAATAAAAGGCAAAGGAATATTCCCAAGATGGGGATATCAAGCCATTAGGGTTCCTTGAGGTTCAAGGAACTCAGGATAATAATATAATGATAAGGGAAAGAGAAAGTAAGTGAAAATGTATATAATTAAGTGATAACTTGCAACTAAAGAAAAGGACCTGATTTATTTAGATAATAATCCCAAATTTGGCATGATAAAATATTAAGTCTTTAATGAGATTCCCTCAAAATTTGGGATAAAAAGGAGCTACAGATTAGGAGTTCTGATTTTCTCATATTATCCTAAAATATATGGAATTATCTCGAATATAGGAATCTATTTTCCTTTTGGAATGAACGCGAAGGATGAGGGACATTGGATCATGATCCAACTAGCACTGCTCATCATCCAGTTCCAAAGTAACTCAGACTACAAGCCAAATTTAGGGGATTTTCCCTTCGATTTCCTTACAATCCAAACCATGTGCAAGATTGGATATTGTCCCTTTGAGTCCGGGAGAAGATCTCGAACCCTCTCGACCCTATTTTTTCGATCTTTCGACACATCTAAAAGAAACGCCCAATTGACCTGAGGGTGAGGGTGGTGGCCGATGGAGAAACCCTAAAGGGACTCCTCCTAGCCCTATAAAAAGACCCCCTCTCGACTGACCATCTCACACCGATCTTGAACGACTGCCTCACGAGCCCCAACACCCTCCCTACCTCTAGATTGAACTCGCTTCGATGACAGCTCCGCTGCGGCACCGCCACAGACAAGCATGAGGAAGAGAACGAGGAAGATGAGCAGCAACCATTGGATAGCGATCCACGGTAATCTCGAGCGTTGATCCTATGATCCAAGAAAGAGCCGGCTAATTTAGACGCACGTGATGTGAGGCGTCAGATTAGAAGGGCGGATCACCAGACTATCGATCAAGTGACCGAAAATTTTTGGTAATTTCTTCTCTCTAACCGAAATTCAAGAAGAAGGGTTTTTCTTGTGAAATTCATAGAAATTGCTAGGAATCTTAGATTAATAAACTTTATATGTAAAAGTTGATCAGAAGAATATGAGGAACAAGACAAAAATGGTTTAATAACTCAATTTTATCTAATTCTACAAAAGTATCTTAATTTGATAGAAAATGTATTAAAAGGTAATTTTGGTTGGTAATTAGAAACCCTAATTGAGTATAAAGGATGAATAGATGAGGTTTAATAGGTTAATTTGAGAAGTATTAACCTGTAAATATTAAAGTAGAGTTTCAATCTATTTTACATAAAAAGTTGACTAATTTAGGGTTTTCATCTATGTATGAAGGATAATACATTTAGAAACCCTAATTTAGGGTAATAGGGAGAAAAACCATGTTTATTTCGGATTATGGAAATATATTATTAAATAATGATCCTAAGCCTGTTAGGAGTGATAAGATGAGAAATTTAAGGTTTTTATGTAGTTTTGATGAATTAGGGTTTATAATACAAAAAATAGAGGCAAAACCCTAATTGCAAAGGAAACCCTAAAATTGGAATAGAAATCCTAAGAAACAAGAAGGATTTGGATAAATCTTGATAAAAGAAAATTAGTATATTTATTTCAGGAATTTTGTGCCTACTTGCTTGCTTGGTTGGGTTTTCTCTACTTGATTGATTCTTTCTCAAAAATCTGCAATCAAAGGTATGTGGTTACGCTTATGAATATCTTGAACTAGTTTTCTGAGGATTTCCGAAGTTTTCATTGGTTGCTTGAATTAAACTATTGGATGAATTTAATTCATGCATACTATAATGTGGATATGACTATCACCTAAGATATATGCCTACTAGCTCAGATCCTAGTCCCCTCTACAGCTTGATAGGTTGACCTTGTACATGGCTTCCTATGGGGTAGGTCCATCAGGTCATTGGATGACTTAGTACATTGCTACCTATGGGGTAGGTCCATCAAGTCACCATGAGTCAGAGATTGGGCTACCTTTGGGTAGGGCCATGCGACTCCACAACCCTAAGTAATGGATACCTATGAGCTAGGACCATGGGGGTAACGATCTACCATATGAGAGAGGTAGTATCCAAGTCCACTGCAGGGACAACACAGAGATAGGGGATAGGTATGGATTGAGTAGTATTACTTAAAACGTAACCTTGATTATTAAATGATATTTGGCTACTTATATTGTTACCATAGTTGCACAATTTTTGTATTCCCCCACATACCAGTATAATTCGTTATACTGACCGACATTTTGTTTGTCGGCAATTTAGGTACAAAAACCCAAAAGGACAAACAGTAAATTGGCATATTGTGAATAATGAATTTGTTGGTATGTATGCCCTGAGAGCCAATCATGTGATGATTGGTGGGATACATTAAGATTGATTTGATAAACATCAAAGGCAAGCTTCCAATTCTTTCTGGTTCAGTCATTTGAGATAGTGATAGAACAGATTGAATGTCTAGAAAATGACAGTACTCAATGATGTATGCCTTCAGGTTCATGACCTGAACGATGAGATCATACAGATGCTAAGAGTTTGTACATTATTGTTATGTCCATGGTCGGATGTCATTATGTAAGGTAGATAGACAGCAATGACACACAAGACTAGATTATGGTTTTGGTTGATGACAGAATCTCATTAGTCATGATATAGAGATATCAAACCAAACACATAGGTACTTGTTAGAGAACAAGTGTACCGGACAGACCCACCGTGAGTTTGACACATGGAACCATGGCATGGTAGTCACAGTCAGTACTCACAGTGATGGTGGTGAGTGTGATTCTTAGACCTGAAATCACTGCACTCGACACATGTTGTTGGGCACACTTTGACATCATCAAACGCAGTCCTGAAACATGGGTTGTTACAAAGGTGATGATTGGGTGGCTTTGACACATGGGGCTTTTGAGGGGTGAGTGATAGATATGGGATTTGTCCCTCCTGAGGGAGTTTGATATCCAAGGCCACATGATGAGTAGGATTGAGATAGGCGTGCGCACGCATTTGTGAATCATTATGTGATATTGATGTCATACATATCTCCTTCAATCTACTCTGAGATCAAGAAAGCGAATGAACATTGACAGGATGACTGTTCCATGCCTCGAGTTCATTTGGGATATCAGTGACAAAGGAATTATACATTCACTGTAACACCATTCACGGATTGTAGGATTGAAAGTTGTTCTCCAACTTTCTACTTTCACTTGGGTAGCACTGATGTGTGACTAGGCACCGCTCTTTTCTTGTGAAGTCATAAGTGTTATGGACTTTCACTGCCAACGTGAAATGGACCTGCAGGGTCACACACATAGGATTTAACCTGGAAGAGGAGTTTTTTCCATAAGCAATGTTCAGATTGATTACTAAAAGAGTTTAGTAGTTCAATTAAACACTCAATCAATTGATATCTCAATGTCATAATGTTCAAGGTGTTGGACGCATTGATTAGAGTATCAGATTGATTGAAACCACAATTGACTGATTCTGCACAATCAGCACTCCCAACCGATCGGCTCATGAGATGAACCAATCGGCTCAGCTTGGTGATCCAGTCAGCTCAAGTGTTGAGTCAATCGGCTCATGGACAGGGTGAAACAATCGGTTCATGTGTTGAAACGATCGGTTCAACTGGTGCAACCGAGCAAGTTGAGAAACTAGGATTGGTGAGAAGTTTCTGTGCGTTTCACTTGCCCAATTTGATTGGAACAAGGATTGGTATTTGATACCAATTAGAAACAAAAGAAGGAAAGTCAATCGAGAACTGATCAGGACCACGAACCGACTGGTTCAAGAGTGAACCGATTGGCTCATGGGTCCCAACCGATCGGTTGAGGTGTCAACCGACCGGTTCAGGTCCCCAACCGACCATTTCAGTTGTGAAATGATCGGTTCAGGTTGCGAGTTGGTTGCTTGTGGAAAATCTCGAACCCTTCTACTCCTGCTTTTAGTCCCGCATTGCCCGAGACGGAGAACCATGTCCCATGATATATATAGGGATATTGGGGGCTTCTCAAAGTACAACTCAGAGGAACCAGTTGCTCTGCAAAGTTGTCATTCTCTCTATTTTTGGTAACTGAGAGAGAGACCGATCAATTGCTACCCACAAAGGGAGGTGCAGCAAGGGAAAGACAACTGCAGTTGCAACTGGCAGCAGGAGAGTGTGTTGGTGACTAGTACGTCAATAGGAGGGTGTGACTCCTTCCAATTCCTTGTGGGACAAGGAGATTGGAGTTCCAGGTGGTCCGTGTGGACTACTTCAGAGGCGGGAGGTTTTTGCCACTCAGGAGGCAACTATCAACCCCAACAGTCCCAGTAAGAAGGGGAGTCATGAGTCCCGGTGCGACCAGGAGCTGCACAGACGTCGTCCAAGACTGGAGGTGAAGACCGCGCATTGCGCGAGGTATTGTTGCCGAGCAAGCCTCGGGACAAGGTATGATTCCACAAACCATCCCTTTCCTATTATATAGACGTTGACGCGTTTCCTTGTTCCGGGTTTGGGGGAGAAAATTTTTGTTTCCGCTGCCTTCTCTGCCTCCCCTAAAACCCAACAGTGGTATCAGAGCCACGTCAACTGCTCTATATTTTAGGAATATCGATATGATAGATTTTGGTTTTTCGCCTTCATTTATTGCATACGATGCGAATAAAATTGGCTTTATGCATGTCCAATCTTAAATCCACAAATCCCAATTACATATATGATATGTATTATTAATACACTCGATACGTGTCACCCTTAAACGAGTTTTATGGTGGATGTATAGCATGATTATGGCCAATAAACCCTATCTGTGTATGGTTGTATGTGGTTGCTTGCATCTCGGTCTGCGCACCGATCTTCCCTCTCCTATTCCTGATGTAACTCGAAATAATTCGAGATTCTTTCCTACCTTTGCTCCCCCGAATGTAACTCGGGGTTTCCCTTTTAAGAAATGTAAAATTAGGATAGATTTTATTTCCTGTTATGTCAAAGAACGGAGGACATCGACACGACAACTGAGACGATAGGTTCAAGGCGTGAATCGATCGGTTGACGTTCCAGACGATCGGTTCAAGGAGTGAACCGATCGGTTGATGACTGGTTCAAGGAGCGAGATGAGCGGGTGGTGGCCATGATGAGATGCACGACGACCAGTTGAACCGATCGGTTGGAGGAGACAACCGATCGGCTGGTGGCACACAGACGACCGGGCCGGGATGAACAGTCATTCATGTGATCAATTGATCTACTCGGATGGCACAACACAGAGTTCATCTTGTATAGGTTGCATGAGATGTAGACCTAGATGACCGTGATTCCTCTTAGCTCGAGGAATCACATTAGGATGGCCATAATCATCGCTTTTATCATTTGTGCATGTTTTCTATGGGATATAGCATGTATATGATATGTACTATGTATTTTGGTGATTGGATATGTATATGTATATAAAAACCAAATCCCTCATTAAATATTAAGTTTTATATGCCTTCCAAATGCGACACACGTGAAAAGCTTGATCGACCAAGTGTGGGCACGCCGTAGCGTGGTGCACCGTCTATCTCGTGGAAGTGTGAAGGATGAATGTGTGGGTCTGCCCTAGCGTGGTGCATATTCATCGTGTTTTCTTTGGGTCGGACATAACAAGGTGACCTAGATAGGATCTAGCACCTTGAGGCATGGAGGTGTTCATGGAAAGGAGTTGCATATGACATCTTATCAAGAGTTGCATATGATGCAATTGGAAAAAGTTGCCTACTTGAGAGATCTATGTTTTGGGTGACAGCCCTAGCTGGTCCATGGCTTAGAGGATTTCATGATCTTGCCCACTAGAAGGTTGTACGCTGCAATCTTCCGAATTGATGGTGAGGGATATCAATTTGAAGTAAAATAGTGGGATCGATAATTAATTAAAGGCCTAATTTTATCGTCAACTTTTCAAATCAATCAAACAAGTCAAAAAGAGTTTTGGACTAAAATTGCAAATATTTCCTTTTGTTAAAATAAATGGTTAATCAACAAATCACTTTATTTGCGATCGGTCTTTGAGAGCAACAAATTAAATGATGGTGGTGAGTGTGATTCTTAGACCTGAAATCACTGCACTCGACACATGTTGTTGGGCACACTTTGACATCATCAAACGCAGTCCTGAAACATGGGTTGTTACAAAGGTGATGATTGGGTGGCTTTGACACATGGGGCTTTTGAGGGGTGAGTGATAGATATGGGATTTGTCCCTCCTGAGGGAGTTTGATATCCAAGGCCACATGATGAGTAGGATTGAGATAGGCGTGCGCACGCATTTGTGAATCATTATGTGATATTGATGTCATACATATCTCCTTCAATCTACTCTGAGATCAAGAAAGCGAATGAACATTGACAGGATGACTGTTCCATGCCTCGAGTTCATTTGGGATATCAGTGACAAAGGAATTATACATTCACTGTAACACCATTCACGGATTGTAGGATTGAAAGTTGTTCTCCAACTTTCTACTTTCACTTGGGTAGCACTGATGTGTGACTAGGCACCGCTCTTTTCTTGTGAAGTCATAAGTGTTATGGACTTTCACTGCCAACGTGAAATGGACCTGCAGGGTCATACACATAGGATTTAACCTGGAAGAGGAGTTTTTTCCATAAGCAATGTTCAGATTGATTACTAAAAGAGTTTAGTAGTTCAATTAAACACTCAATCAATTGATATCTCAATGTCATAATGTTCAAGGTGTTGGACGCATTGATTAGAGTATCAGATTGATTGAAACCACAATTGACTGATTCTGCACAATCAGCACTCCCAACCGATCGGCTCATGAGATGAACCAATCGGCTCAGCTTGGTGATCCAGTCAGCTCAAGTGTTGAGTCAATCGGCTCATGGACAGGGTGAAACAATCGGTTCATGTGTTGAAACGATCGGTTCAACTGGTGCAACCGAGCAAGTTGAGAAACTAGGATTGGTGAGAAGTTTCTGTGCGTTTCACTTGCCCAATTTGATTGGAACAAGGATTGGTATTTGATACCAATTAGAAACAAAAGAAGGAAAGTCAATCGAGAACTGATCAGGACCACGAACCGACTGGTTCAAGAGTGAACCGATTGGCTCATGGGTCCCAACCGATCGGTTGAGGTGTCAACCGACCGGTTCAGGTCCCCAACCGACCATTTCAGTTGTGAAATGATCGGTTCAGGCTGCGAGTTGGTTGCTTGTGGAAAATCTCGAACCCTTCTACTCCTGCTTTTAGTCCCGCATTGCCCGAGACGGAGAACCATGTCCCATGATATATATAGGGATATTGGGGGCTTCTCAAAGTACAACTCAGAGGAACCAGTTGCTCTGCAAAGTTGTCATTCTCTCTATTTTTGGTAACTGAGAGAGAGACCGATCAATTGCTACCCACAAAGGGAGGTGCAGCAAGGGAAAGACAACTGCAGTTGCAACTGGCAGCAGGAGAGTGTGTTGGTGACTAGTACGTCAATAGGAGGGTGTGACTCCTTCCAATTCCTTGTGGGACAAGGAGATTGGAGTTCCAGGTGGTCCGTGTGGACTACTTCAGAGGCGGGAGGTTTTTGCCACTCAGGAGGCAACTATCAACCCCAACAGTCCCAGTAAGAAGGGGAGTCATGAGTCCCGGTGCGACCAGGAGCTGCACAGACGTCGTCCAAGACTGGAGGTGAAGACCGCGCATTGCGCGAGGTATTGTTGCCGAGCAAGCCTCGGGACAAGGTATGATTCCACAAACCATCCCTTTCCTATTATATAGACGTTGACGCGTTTCCTTGTTCCGGGTTTGGGGGAGAAAATTTTTGTTTCCGCTGCCTTCTCTGCCTCCCCTAAAACCCAACAGTGGTATCAGAGCCACGTCAACTGCTCTATATTTTAGGAATATCGATATGATAGATTTTGGTTTGTCGCCTTCATTTATTGCATACGATGCGAATAAAATTGGCTTTATGCATGTCCAATCTTAAATCCACAAATCCCAATTACATATATGATATGTATTATTAATACACTCGATACGTGTCACCCTTAAACGAGTTTTATGGTGGATGTATAGCATGATTATGGCCAATAAACCCTATCTGTGTATGGTTGTATGTGGTTGCTTGCATCTCGGTCTACGCACCGATCTTCCCTCTCCTATTCCTGATGTAACTCGAAATAATTCGAGATTCTTTCCTACCTTTGCTCCCCCCGAATGTAACTCGGGGTTTCCCTTTTAAGAAATGTAAAATTAGGATAGATTTTATTTCCTGTTATGTCAAAGAACGGAGGACATCGACACGACAACTGAGACGATAGGTTCAAGGCGTGAATCGATCGGTTGACGTTCCAGACGATCGGTTCAAGGAGTGAACCGATCGGTTGATGACTGGTTCAAGGAGCGAGATGAGCGGGTGGTGGCCATGATGAGATGCACGACGACCAGTTGAACCGATCGGTTGGAGGAGACAACCGATCGGCTGGTGGCACACAGACGACCGGGCCGGGATGAACAGTCATTCATGTGATCAATTGATCTACTCGGATGGCACAACACAGAGTTCATCTTGTATAGGTTGCATGAGATGTAGACCTAGATGACCGTGATTCCTCTTAGCTCGAGGAATCACATTAGGATGGCCATAATCATCGCTTTTATCATTTGTGCATGTTTTCTATGGGATATAGCATGTATATGATATGTACTATGTATTTTGGTGATTGGATATGTATATGTATATAAAAACCAAATCCCTCATTAAATATTAAGTTTTATATGCCTTCCAAATGCGACACACGTGAAAAGCTTGATCGACCAAGTGTGGGCACGCCGTAGCGTGGTGCACCGTCTATCTCGTGGAAGTGTGAAGGATGAATGTGTGGGTCTGCCCTAGCGTGGTGCATATTCATCGTGTTTTCTTTGGGTCGGACATAACAAGGTGACCTAGATAGGATCTAGCACCTTGAGGCATGGAGGTGTTCATGGAAAGGAGTTGCATATGACATCTTATCAAGAGTTGCATATGATGCAATTGGAAAAAGTTGCCTACTTGAGAGATCTATGTTTTGGGTGACAGCCCTAGCTGGTCCATGGCTTAGAGGATTTCATGATCTTGCCCACTAGAAGGTTGTACGCTGCAATCTTCCGAATTGATGGTGAGGGATATCAATTTGAAGTAAAATAGTGGGATCGATAATTAATTAAAGGCCTAATTTTATCGTCAACTTTTCAAATCAATCAAACAAGTCAAAAAGAGTTTTGGACTAAAATTGCAAATATTTCCTTTTGTTAAAATAAATGGTTAATCAACAAATCACTTTATTTGCGATCGGTCTTTGAGAGCAACAAATTAAATGAGAATAATTCCACGACTAGTTAGGATGATGAGAAGTGTTCTCAAAGAGCGAAAGCTCTAAGTCCTAGTTATACCAAGACCAGATAAACTCAATCCCACCACATCAATGGCTGAAAGTATGCTTATGGAAGCATACAAAGGAAGACATTGATGAGGAGTGCTTGATGTTGTGTTCTCTGAACTATGAGTTGCAGAGACAACATGAGACATATGATGTCTCCAAGACACTATCCTAGTATGTCATGACACAAGGAGATCCAGTAAGGTATTCACACACTCAATGTGATTAGGCATGTGGAAAACCTAACTAAGAAGGATTCCCTCTGAGACAAGAGTTGGCTATTGGTATGATACTGCAAATGTTGCGAGAATCATACAATTCATGATAAACTGCAACATGAACAACTTTGACAAGCGTTGACAGAGTTGTTGGACATGTTGATGATAGTAGAGGCAAAGATGAAGAAACACAAACCATAATCTTTGATATGATCAAAGAGAAAGGTAATTCATAAGGGAAAGGATAAGGGAAAAGCAAAGAAGTGTTCTGATGCTAGCCAGCAATCCAAGCCGTCTTCAGCCTCAAGGCACATGGGGAAAGGGTGTATGAGGGAATTGCCCTCTATATATGGAAGAACAAAAGAAGATGAAGGAGGGGATGGAGATCCCCACCTAAGGTATCATGAAATGAACCATTTCTTTATCTAAGGTATATGATACCAAGATATGGATCTATCATATATGATATGCAAGATCCGCAAAGAAGTGATGGCCTTTATGAAAGGACCAAGAAAGGAGTGCCCATCATTGGAGCAAGTGTTGCTGCCATAGATAGGAGTATCTTTCAGTTTATTTCAGCCTAAAGGCCACGAAATAGAGTTGAGAACTACTATTTCATATATGCCAATAGATAGAAACACTTTATTTTTGCATATTGTATGACAATGATGGCAATTAATAAAGTTGATGTTTCAATCTTAAAGATGTGATCTTTGTGGCAATGCCTTTCTTATCTTGTGGTATTTGATATGCATAAGATAAAATGATACCTAGAAGTTATAGATAACTCAAATAATCAAATTAGCATCAATCATGAGAAATTCATTTCTAGTGTCCATGTGATGGATAAATCTAGACTCTTTTGGTTAGAAAACCGTTAAGAGACATGAATATCTTGGACATGATTAATCAATCTTCACTAATGGTAGTGGGAGAATGATTTTCCTATTAGGAATAATACATGTGATGTATTTACATACCTATTGGAACAAATGCTAATACTTCAAATATGAATATCTTGAAGTGTTCAAGATTATCATAGATGAAGTACAAATTTGGTAAAGTGTTAATTCTTGATGAGATCAATGAATGAAATACTTGGACCAAATGTTTGAGATCCTTTTGAGTGATAATGATAGTGTATCATAGTGAACTCATAATTAAGGCATGGTGATGTCTAAATCAAGAAGGAATCATATTCTAAGGAGTTAGAGAATGATTATCGAATAACTGAATTCTTCTTAATAAAAGAATACCCCTCACTAATAAAGGAAATTAAGAATCACAAGGGTTGTGAGTTTTTATATCCTTAATAGATACACCTCAATTATCTATGTGATGAGTTGTTCATGTCAACTATCTAGATAAATATGAGGAACCAAATTTTGAGTTATGGTTTATGACCATTACATCCTAAATGACATCCATGTCAACCATAAGGTATGACCTTAATGGTAGCACTCATTGGATGAAATCCATAAGTGCAAATGAGTGTTAAGACACATGGATAACATTTTAAGAAGGATGATGCTTGTTGATTGCAACTTAATGACTGAGAAATTTGGCATATGGATACTAAAACCGCATTCCTATGACGAATAAAACAAGGATGTGTACGTGACACAACCTATAAGGTTTATGAATCCACTAATGCAAATGAAGTCTATAAGTTACAATGGACTAATCAATGTGATTGATTGAGTACAAGCAACTCAGAATTGGATCTTTACTTTGATGATATAGTCAAAGGGTTTGACTGATATGTCAAAGATAAAGAAGGGATCTGTGATTTAGTGGGAGCGTATTCACATTCCACATGTTGATGTGAAATGGAATTGTTCTAGAATGGAAATCCAAAGTGGAAATTATCTTAAAGGAAGATAGAGATGTTTCCTATATGATAGGAATAGAGATCTATAGAGATAGTTCTCGAAAACCTCTTGACCTAAAAAGAGAAAGCATACATTGGCAATTTGTACTGAAGGGTTCAGTATGCACAAATTTAGTGGGAGAAAAACTTGTCCATGTTACATGGAGTTAGTATCCCAAGGCCAAGTGTCCAATTCTTATGAAGAATGGGAACACTAAGAATAGATATGGATCTATCATGTATGTAATCATCCCATTATCTTGAATGGCAAGAACAAAATGCATTCATCATCTTGTATGTACGACATGAAAATATGATGTGCTCATCCTGATAACTCATATGTGGGACATGACGAGTGGATTTCTATCTACTTCTAGTAAGGGTTAATGGAATACCATGAGAACTTGATAAGTACTTGTGAAGTACTAGTTCTATGGAGATAAGGAAGAGTTCAATGTAAAGAGTTACATTGATGCAAACTTCCGAAAGGACAGAAAATTAATCGCAAAATATACATAGGATGTATAAAAGTGAAAGTTTGTTGATAATTGGAATAGTTCCAAAAAAAACCACTTAAAAGGAAATGTCGAGTATCTATGTGTTAGAAAAACAGCAGTACATACTATATGGATCTGGAAGTTCATGAGATGAACTTATATTCCACTCATTGATGACAAGTATGGAATCCTTGATCATGCAATGTTGCTAAAGGTTAGAAAAGGAATACTAGATCGCATATTACGGCACCTCCATCTCATACGTGTGACGTACAGTGAAGAGATGAGAGACATGCAATTTATACTGACTTTGGCAAGGTGTTTCCATTACTCACTATGTTAAGCACTAGAGCACAGTAACATGTGGGACATGTTTGAAGATCACTATGAATATGATTCAAGGGTGATTGGCTCACAGTGCAAGTGGGAGTCTGTTGGTATGTATGCCCTAAGAGCCAATCATGGGATGATTGGTGGGATACATTAAGATTGATTTGATAAACATCAAAGGCAAGCTTCCAATTCTTTCTGGTTCTGTCATTTGAGATAGTGATAGAACAGATTGAATGTCTAGAAAATGACAGTACTCAATGACGTATGCCTTCAGGTTCATGACCTGAACGATGAGATCATACAGATGCTAAGAGTTTGTACATTCTTGTTATGTCCCTGGTCGGATGTCATTGTGGAAGGTAGATAGACAGCAATGACACACAAGACTAGATTGTGGTGTTGGTTGATGACAAAATCTCATTAGTCGTGATATAGAGATATCAAACCAAACACATAGGTACTTGTTAGAGAACAAGTGTACCAGACAGACCCATCGTGAGTTTGACACATGGAACCATGACATGGTAGTCACAGTCAGTACTCACAGTGATGGTGGTGAGTGTGATTCTTAGACCTGAAATCACTACACTCGACACATTTTGTTGGGCACTCTTTGACATCATCAAACGCAGTCCTGAAACATGGGTTGTTATAAAGGTGATGATTGGGTGGCTTTGACATGAAAAAACACTAGAGGGGGGGTGAATAGAGTTTTATAACAATTTTAAAAAATTATTGAACTCAAGCAATCAACCACAAGAATATTGGACAAGGGGACAAGGATTTAGAGTGGTTCCAACTTTAGCAAATACTAAAGTTGTCAGTCCACTACCCGGTTGCTTACCCAACCGGGATTTGGAAAGAATTTAATTTTATTACCTCGCAAGGACTTTACATAAAATTACAATTCTCTCCCTAAACCCTTCAAACAGCCTTCACCTAGAAGTAATCGCCCAACCTTGAAGCAGCCTTCACCTAGAAGTAATTGCACCACCTTGAAGCAGCCTTCCTCCTGAAGTAGCTTCCCGTTGCAATAGCCTTCTTGAAGTAGCTTCCCATGCGATAGCCTTCTTGAAGTAGCTTGAAGTCCACCTTCTCCTCCGAGAAGAACCTTCTCCAATCCGCAGCCTCCAACCCTAGGAGTAGCAAGGAGAATACAAAGGATAAAAGGAACAAGAAGGAAAATAGAAATTACAACTTATCCTTTGAAGCACAAGGCTTGATTTGCCTATATCAAGCGTATCGATCTCCTAACCAATGAGTGTAGAAGTGTAAGTGCTGTGGTAAGGAGATGCTAGCCTATAGGACACGAAATGGGAGCAATGGAAATGAATAGCCAATGTAGGAATTGCTCTATTGCTCAAAACAGATTGCCAATGAGTAATCACTCTCAAATGTAGCACAAGTATATCATAGGTATATATTAGGTTTCCTAAGGCTTGTCCTATTTATAGGAATGGCCTATGTATGCTTAAGGACGTTCTAGACAACTTCTAGGGGTTTCTAAAGTGCTTAACTAGCCGTTAGATATAAGTTAGGTGCATTAGTAACGGCTAGTTACTTTATTCTGCAGTTGCTGTCAGAGACCATCTCGGTCGACAATTTGTCGACCGAGATACCTACTCGTTCGAAGTTTTGTCGACCGACAGGCTCTCTGGATCAACGTTCATTTGCAACTGCCAACTACCTTGTCAGTTGTGTCTAACGGTTACTTGGGTCAATCTCGGTCGAGAAGTTTGTCGACCGAGAGTGTCTCGGTCGAGGAGTTTGTCGACCGAGATTGACTCTGTTTCAATCTTTCAATTAAGGCACTAAGTGTGTGTATGAGTGTGCATGTGTGATCCTATTTGAAGGAGATGACCTAACTAAGTGTGGTGTTTAGCTAGGGAGATCTAACGCTTGATTTACATGAAGTCTAAGTACTTGTACATTATATATTTGTACAAGTTTATAATTGATTACATTGCATGACATTTACAATCATTCAAGCGTATGGATTCCCTAGAACTTTGTCATCACCTTGTTCCTGCACACTTAAGTAACTCGTTAGATTAATAGGAATGAAATGTTTGTCATCATCGAAACAAAGGGATTTAT
Source organism: Alisma plantago-aquatica (assembly GCA_963693085.1). NCBI lineage: Eukaryota > Viridiplantae > Streptophyta > Magnoliopsida > Alismatales > Alismataceae > Alisma > Alisma plantago-aquatica. The sequence continues at coordinate 484,381,041 of OY856414.1, forward strand.
CATAATGTCCAATTTATCCAACAATCTCCCCCTTTTTGAAGATGACAAACATTTCCTAAATATGAAATAAGGAAATATAAAGCATGTGAGTTTCATACCTGAAAATTACCTTTTGTAGCCATTCTTTTTTTTTTTTTTGCAAGTGAATGCTAGCCATCGAGATGAAACTCATTTATATTTTTGATTTTATATTCTTTCTCCCCCTTTGTCATTTCAAAAAAATATCCAAGTTGAATGTTTTATTTTTCTTCTCCCCCTTAATTTTATATTATGCTCCCCCTTAAATAGATATTCTATTGGGAATATGGATTTAATATCATTTTTGTCTAATTTATCCACAATTTGTTTCTCAATCATTTGCAAAGGATGTTAAGCCTAGAAATGATATGAGATTCCCTTAAGCTTATGATGAATGTATATTGATTTCTCATCTATCGAGGGATGTTAAGCCCTAAATAAAATGAGAATAGATTACATAAAATGTCTCCATCCAAATGCAAGGGATGTTAAGCCCTGATTTGTTTAGAGAGTTCCTTTAAGTACAAGATATCATTTTCATGAAATTCATAAATTTCTTTATAATCAAGTAAAAAAAATACTAAGGTCGTATCAAGCTTCAAATGATGTTTACAATGTTTTTGTAAGCTTCTTAATCAAATAGTCAAATTTGTTTTTATGAGTTCCCCCTTAATATTACCATTAAAGCAATTTAAGGCTTCTAAGGTCACAAAAGATTTTAAATTTTGATTTTGACCTTTATCGAAAGTATACTAAGATTAAGTTCAATAAATTGATATCTGAATAAGCATTTTGTCAAAGCTTATTTTAGGTCGTCCTTGACTACGACTATAGCGCCCCTTGGTCAATTTTAATTTCAACCAAGAGGCAAATTCTGTAGATTTCCAATTTAAACATTCATATGTGAAGTATAATTCTGCAGATAGCTTTTAAATAAATATCTATTTGAAGCATATTAAGATATACCTATTATGAAGACTTAATATGGGCATCATAGTGAAGTCTTTGTCCTTGATTTTTCTAGAATGCATGTTTTACATTCATTGTGAATGATGTTTTCATAAGCTTTGCTATGGGTACATATTAAATCACATTTCTTCTTATACCCTAATTTTCATATTAATCATAAGATTCTTTAGAGACATATATTTTGAAAGCAAGATTAATATCTTAAAGTCAAGATTTTTGCTTTTGATTTCTTAGAACAAACAAATAGATAAAAACATTTATATTTTTGTTCTAAGAGGCACCGTTTGGCTTGTCATAGCAACATCATTATTTTATCACAAGCTATGTCCACAATCATTGTTTATTATGTCAAGATGCTTTTATGCTAATGGCATTTTCAATTTATCTGAATCACAATGATCAAGAATAATATCCATTCATGGTTTGTATATATGAATCAAAGATTATTTTAGACAAACCAATGAAACATAATGATCATGATGAAGCATATCCATGGTGTAATGATAGAACAATTGAAGCATATACAATGATCAGCATATAAATGCAATAATTATGATCATTTAAAACAAATTTCAATACACACATGGTTCATGTATAGATATTCCAAGGGTTACCATGAAAACAGTAATTTTCCCTTAACTTAAATCAAATATGATTCATAGATAAAAATTATCTCATATAAGTGTTCCAAAGATGATTTCCATAATTTGTGCATGTAAAATAGTTATTAACAGCAAATAGATAGCACATTGATCCTTTGTAGAATTATTCAGCAGACTTATTTCAGACTGACATCATTAACCTGCTCGGTCGATGATTTCTCGACCGACTGACTGCTCGGTCGAAGATTTCTCGACCGATCAGGTTTTTGTATTGTTTTCAGAACTATTTTCAGTAATTGTTTATAAGTAAATCATGAGTGGTTATTTACTCAATAAAACAATTTGAAGACTCAGTTTAGTTGAGATAGACTTTATGAACATCAAAGGAACTTTTAGATCAAATCCCAACTAATTGTATCCAAATCTTTATTAACAATTTAGCTATTAGTAAGGTAAAATTTTATTTTTGCAATTTGAAAGATTTTGTATATATCCAAGTTAGATGTTTAAGAACTTGAATTAATTTATTATCCCATTATGTTGGGTTGAGATAGACATAGAAATATGCAACTAAGATCCTTGGTCATATCTCAACTTAATTCCGTTCATTTAGTTTGGAGGTTTTGGAACCCATACCAACTCAACATCCTTTTTCTTGTATGGGCATGAAAAGGAGTAATGTCCAAGACGTAAGCAATAATGGCAACATATAGAATCAACCTCAAGTCTCTTTCTATGTTTTTGTTCTAGGTTGTTCTTTGGTACATATGTATATTTGCCTCTAGGTACATACATGGATTGACTCTCTAGTGCTTGTGTCCTTCTCCAACTAGGTTTTTGATGAGATTTTCCTTTAGGCTTATAACCTAGTCCTCTCCTTCCAATTTGATGATAAGGATCACTTAAGATTTTATCGAGAATATCATTGTTACTCAAGCTACTAATTTCTTGTTGTAACTTAACAATTTCATCCATTCTCTTCTTGATATCCATCTTTGCTTGATCTAGATTAGATAATAAACAATCTCTTTCTTTCACAATAATATCATAATCTAGATGTGTACACAAAATAGGTTGTTTTTGAAGATCATTTACTTGAGTTTGCAAATTTAACTTTTCTAGTGAAAGAAGATTGCAATTTGCTTCTACAGATTTTAGCTTAATATCATGATCTTCAATAACCTTTTTGAGATCTTCATTTTCAGATGTAAGAGCAAGAAGTCTAGCATTCAACTCATCATTTGTTTTATTATATTTCTTTAATTTCTTCTTGCACTCAATATACTTATTATGTGTTTCTTCAAGACTAGAAATTAGCTCTTCTTTTGATAAATCAAGAAGGCTTACCTCTTCTTTTTCTTCATTGGTTGTAGCAATGAGACAATTTTTGTGGACCTCTTTCTTCTTTTCTCTCCAAGGACAACCGATTGTTGTGTGGCTTGTTCCTAAACACCAATTGCAACTTGTTGAAGGTTGGTCCAAGTTGCTCCTTTGCTTGCGGTTGTAGTCACCACCACCCTTCATTCTTCAAGACCTGGTTAGGGTTCCTTGAAGCCTGCTCTGATACCAATTGAAAAAACACTAGAGGGGGGGTGAATACAGTTTTATAACAATTTTAAAAAATTATTGAACTCAAGCAATCAACCACAAGAATATTGGACAAGGGGACAAGGATTTAGAGTGGTTCCAACTTTAACAAATACTAAAGTTGTCAGTCCACTACCCAGTTTCTTACCCAACCGGGATTTGGAAAGAATTTAATTTTATTACCTCGCAAGGACTTTACATAAAATTACAATTCTCTCCCTAAACCCTTCAAGCAGCCTTCACCTAGAAGTAATCGCCCAACCTTGAAGCAGCCTTCACCTAGAAGTAATTGCACCACCTTGAAGCAGCCTTCCTCCTGAAGTAGCTTCCCGTTGCAATAGCCTTCTTGAAGTAGCTTGAAGTCCACCTTCTCCTCCGAGAAGAACCTTCTCCAATCCGCAGCCTCCAACCCTAGGAGTAGCAAGGAGAATACAAAGGATAAAAGGAACAAGAAGGAAAATAGAAATTACAACTTATCCTTTGAAGCACAAGGCTTGATTTGCCTATATCAAGCGTATCGATCTCCTAACCAATGAGTGTAGAAGTGTAAGTGCTGTGGTAAGGAGATGCTAGCCTATAGGACACGAAATGGGAGCAATGGAAATGAATAGCCAATGTAGGAATTGCTCTATTGCTCAAAACAGATTGCCAATGAGTAATCACTCTCAAATGTAGCACAAGTATATTTTAGGTATATATTAGGTGTCCTAAGGCTTGTCCTATTTATAGGAATGGCCTATGTATGCTTAAGGACGTTCTAGACAACTTCTAGGGGTTTCTAAGTGCTTAACTAGCCGTTAGATATAAGTTAGGTGCATTAGTAACGACTAGTTACTTTATTCTGCAGTTGCTGTCAGAGACCATCTCGGTCGACAATTTGTCGACCGAGATACCTACTCGGTCGAAGTTTTGTCGACCGACAGGCTCTCTGGATCAACGTTCATTTGCAACTGCCAACTACCTTGTCAGCTGTGTCTAACGGTTACTTGGGTCAATCTCGGTCGAGAAGTTTGTCGACCGAGAGTGTCTCGGTCGAGGAGTTTGTCGACCGAGATTGACTCTGTTTCAATCTTTCAATTAAGGCACTAAGTGTGTGTATGAGTGTGCATGTGTGATCCTATTTGAAGGAGATGACCTAACTAAGTGTGGTGTTTAGCTAGGGAGATCTAACGCTTGATTTACATGAAGTCTAAGTACTTGTACATTATATATTTGTACAAGTTTACAATTGATTACATTGCATGACATTTACAATCATTCAAGCGTATGGATTCCCTAGAACTTTGTCATCACCTTGTTCCTGCACACTTAAGTAACTCGTTAGATTAATAGGAATGAAATGTTTGTCATCATCGAAACAAAGGGATTTATCATAATGTCCAATTTATCCAACATGACACATGGGGCTTTTGAGGGGTGAGTGATAGATATGGGATTTATCCCTCCTAAGGGAGTTTGATATCCATGGCCACTTGATGAGTAGGATTGAGAAAGGCGTGCACGCATGTGTGAGTCAGTATGTGATGTTGATGTCATAACATATCTCTTCCAATCTACTCAGAGATCAAGAAAGTGAATGAACGTTGACAGGATGATTGTTCCATGCCTCGAGTTCATTCGGGATATCAGTGATAAAGGAATTATACATTCACTGTAACACGATTCACGGATTGTAGGATTGAAAGTTGTTCTCCAAATTTCTACTTTCAGTTGGGTAGCACTGATGTGTGACTAGGAACTTCTCTTTGCTTATGAATTCATAAGTGTTATGGACTTTCACTGCCAACGTGAAATGGACCTGCAGGGTCACACACATAGGATTTAACCTGAAGAGGAGTTTTGTCCACAAGCAATGTTTAGATTGATTACTAAAAGAGTTTAGTAGTTCGATTAAACACTCAATAAATTGATAGCTCGATGTCATAATGTTCAAAGTGTTGGACGCATTCATTGGAGTATCGATTGATTGAAACTGCAATTGACTGATTCTGCACAATCAACACTCCCAACCGATCGGCTCATGAGATGAACCGATCGGCTCAGCTTGGTGAACCGGTCGGCTCAAGTGTTGAGTCGATCAGCTCATGGATAGGGTGAAATGATTGGTTCAAGTGTTGAAACGATCGGTTTAACTGGTGCAACCAAGCAAGTTGGGAAAGTAGGATTGGTGAGAATTTTCCTTGCATTTCACTTGCCCAATTTGATTAGAACAAGGATTGGTATTCGATCCCAATTAGAAACAAAAGAAGGAAAGCCAATCGGGAACTGATCATGACCACGAACTGACCGATTCAAGAGTGAATCGATCGGCTCATGGGTCCCAACCGATCGGTTGAGGTGTCAACCGACCAATTCAGGTCCCCAACAGACCGTTTCAGTTGTGAAATGATCGGTTCAGGTTGTGAGTTGGTTGCTTTTGTGGAAAATCTCGAACCCTTCTACTCCTTGTTTTAGTCTCGCATTGCCCGGGATGGAGAACCCTGTCCCATGACCCTCCTATATATAGGGGTATTGGGGGCTTCTCAAAGTACAACTCAGTGCAACCAGTTGCTCTGCAAAGTTGTCATTCTCTCTATTTTTGGTAACCGAGAGAGAGCTCGAGCAAGTGCTACCTGCAAAGGGAGGTGCAACAAGGGAAAGACAACTACAGTTGCAACTGGCAGCAGGAGAGTGTGTTGGCAACTAGTACGTCAATAGGAGGATGCGACTCCTTCCAATTCCTTGTGAGACAAGGAGATTGGAGTTCTAGGTGGTCTGTGTGGACTACTTCAGAGGCGGGAGGTTTTTGCCGCTCAGGAGGACAACTATCAACCCCGACAGTCCCGGTAATAAGGGGAGTCATGAGTCCCAGTGCGACCAGGAGCTGCACAGACGCCGTCCAAGACCGGAGGTGAAGACCACGCATTGCGCGAGGTGTTATCGCCGAGCAAGCCTCGGGACAAGGTATGATTCCACAAACCATCCCTTTCCTATTATATAGACGTTGACGTGTTTCCTTGTTCCGGGTTTGGGGGAGAAAAGTTTTGTTTCCACTGCCTTCTCTGCCTCCCCTAAAACCCAACAGAATTAAAGTACAAGGAGGATTAGTGAGAATAGATTCATTGGTGGATAAAAGTTTAGTAATCCAAAGTTTTAAAAAGGTATGCAAAGTTTTATTTTATTACAGCTTTTTAGTATAGCCTTGGTAGATTTTTCATAATTATTATTGATTAATTGTTGAACCATTGATCCAAAAATTGGGATAACTGCCCTGACCTGTTATTCTCCCTTAATTGGTGGGGTCATTACAATTGGTATCAGAGCCTAGGTTCCTCATTTAATCTTTAATAATTACTAAAGTTTACAAATTCCTTAGAACCAAGTGAGTTACTAGAGGATTTTCCGCAAGATAGAGGTGTCTAGAAAAGGATCTCGTCTGGGGGCTGGCAATATTTTCCTCTGCACCGCTAGTCAGAATACGATGACTCCTGGATTTATGTGACTGCCTGACCAATGTCTTAGGATCTGACTCAAAAGAAGATACCTTTAGGAATCTCTCATCTTGTTCATCCCTTCTCATCTCACATTCTAATAAGGATTTTAAGAGTTAGGGTTTTTCTATCTCTTCCTCACCCTCTTGAGGTATGGGTAAGTATGTTAAGGATTAAGGAATCCTCCAATAAATTAATAAAAGGTACATAATAAGATGTCATCGACATAAGTATAATTAGCTTGAAAGTATAGACTAAAAGGTCTATTTGTATGCTTATGTAGATGGCTCAAGTAAAGACCATGGCTATCCCAGATGCCACCAATGGTGAGGGACCTTCACACAAGGGAAAATTATCTTTTGAGAAGAGGAAGAGGAACCATGGTGGTGAATCCTCAAAGAAGAGGAAGAGACCTGAAGAAACTACAAATGAGGTCCCCAACCTTGAACTGATACCCTTCGACAACCTTGAACAAGAGGATGAACTAGTGTATGAGGAGGAACATGTGTTTGAGGTGGAGGCCAAGATACAAGAGGACCAATCTGGTGGTCCAAAACCAACCATTGCGGTTCACACCCCTGACACTTTGGGGATGGAGCAACAAAAGAGGTTGACGGAGGCCATTAGTTCCTTGGCCCTCCGAGACGTAGCAAGAGGTGAGAATGGCGAGCCACTTCCTGTTCGTCCTTGACTTGGAGCCACCATCTTGGACTTCGTCAAGCTGAACATTGAGAAATTATGGGGAGAGGATAAGTCTGAAGTGGTTGACAAGGCAGAGGCTTGGATGCTTGCAGTCGAGAATGAATTCCACATGCTTGCGGTACAACCAAGCAAGAAGGTTCTCTTTGCAACTCACCTCTTGGAAGGAGCAACCAAGATATGGTGGGAAACACACATCATAGGTAGAGATTTGGTTGAAGAACCAATGGTGTGGGCGGACTTCAAGACGATCTTCACCGCAATATTCATCCCTGTCTCAGCTAAGAAAGAAAAGGAAAGGGAGTTCACCAACATGACTCAAGGAAACTCATATGTGGCAGACTTTGGGCGCAAGTTTTGAATCTTGGAGTGTTTTGGGCATATGATGGATGAGGAAAGAAGGATGGACCACTTCATAGAGTGTCTTCACCCTTCCATCAAGCCGCATGTGATGGCAAGTAAACCTAAAACCTTCGTTGAAGCTTACAACACCACCCTGGACATGGAGAGGACAATGATGCCTGCTCAAAATCCACCCAAGGGATATTTGGGTTTCACTGAAGGAACCCAAGGCCAGAAGAACAATCACAAGAAAGGTCAAGGGCGTAACCATGCCAAAGGAAGACATGGAGGAAAAGGAAAACCCCGTCAAGAGAACAAACAACCTGAATACTGCACCTGCGAGAAGTGGCATACTGGTGAGTGCCGCTACAAGAAGAAGGTCTGCTACCATTGTCAACAAGAAGGACATCTCCAAGCTGCTTGTCCTCTACCAGATCCAAGAGGACCAGGACCAGTAGCAACCCCACCTATGGAAGCCTCACCTATAGTTGTCGCCCCACCTGCTGGAGAAAGAATACAAGCTTGAGTGTTTGCTATTAACAATGAGGAGGCTCAATCAAATGCTAATCGGTTGATCGAGGGTAATAACCCTTAGAGTTTTCTTTTATGTTTTAAGATAAGCATGTAATGGTCTAATATATGGTGAAGATGATGTATGAATGCTTGAAGTCATGGGACACAATGTAAAAGCTTTATTTGACTATAGATATACTAATACTTTCATTTTGAGAAATCTTGCAACTATGCTTTGTTTGGATATCAAGGATTTAGGGTATGTCTTAGATGTTACAACCCTGAGTGGTTGGATCTTTACATCTATTTTGAAAACTCCGATGATACCTGTGAAATATCGAGATCATGAGTTTCCTACAGACTTTATTATTCTTGATATGAATGACCTTGATGTGATCATTAGTATGGATTGTCTTTATACTTATAGGGCTAATATTGACTATAGGGAGAAGAAAGTGGTCATTAAGAAACCAGGTCACCCACCTTTCATCATTAGGGGTAGGAAAGATGCCACCACCAGCCTGTATGTGTCATCCTTGAAGGCAGAGAAGATGATGAGTAAAGGGCGTCAAGCTTTCCTAGCAGTAGTTACCGAGCCAGAACCCAAGGTACAACCCTTAGAAGAAATAGAGATAATCAGGAGCTATGCGGATGTTTTCCCAGATGATCTACCTAAGATTCCTCCCGAGAGAGAGGTAGATTTCTCTATAGAGCTTGCTCCTAGGAAAAGCCCTATTTCACAAGCACCTTATAGGATGGCCCCTGCTGAGTTGCTCGAGTTGAAGAAACAATTGCAGGAATTGCTACACAAGGGTTTTATCCACCCTAGCACATCACCATGGGGAGCACCAATTCTTTTTGTAAAGAAAAAAGATGGTTCGCTCCAAATGTGCATAGACTACCAGATGATCAGGATACCATTAAGAACAAATACCCTTTACCCCGAATAGATGACATGTTTGACCAGTTAAAGTCTGCTCGAGTCTTTTCCAAGATTGACTTGAGATAAGGTTACCACCAATGGAGAGTCAAGAATGAGGACATTCTGAAAACTACTTTTAGAACCCGTTATGGCCATTATGAGTTTGTGGTTATGCCTTTTGGGTTATCCAATGCACCCAGTGTCTTCATGAATCTTATGAATAGTATGTTTCAACCCTTCCTTGACTCATTTGTCATAGTGTTCATAGAAAACATCTTGGTCTATTTTGATGACTTAGATCAACATCAAGACCACCTATGTAGAGTCCTTCATATCTTGAGGAAGTAGACATTTTACGAGAAATTCTCCAACTGTGAGTTTTGGATAGACCGAGTCATGTTCCTCAGACACATCATCTCAGGAGGAACGATCACCGTAGATCCAGCTAAAGTGTTGATAGTTCGAGACTGGTCTGCACCGAAGAACCCCTTTGATATTTGAAGCTTCTTAGGGTTAAGAGGATACTATCGGTTCTTCATAATAGATTTCTGAAAGACTGCCTTGCCTTTGACAATGTTGACTCAGAAGGATGTGAAGTCTGTGTGGTCTGATGTATGTGAGGCTCGTTTTCAGGAGCTGAAGGAGAAGCTGACCACTACCCTAGTTTTGACTCTACCATCAAGCAATGAGGGTTTCATGATTTTCACCGACGCATCAAAAATGGGACTTGGATATGTGTTGGAACAAAATTGGAATGTAGTTGCATATGCTTCTCGACAACTCAAGCCCAACGAGCTAAATTACCCGACGCACGACTTAGAACTGGCTGCTATCATCCATGCATTGAAGATTTGGTAGTGTTACCTATATGGTGCTACTTTTGAGATCCTCACTGACCATAAGAGCCTAAAGTACCTCCTGACATAGATAGACTTAAATCTACAAAAGTTACAATGAATGGAGTACATGAAGGATTACAAATTCACCATCACCTATCATCCAGGAATGGTGAATGTCGTAGCTGATGCTTTGAGTCGGAAACAACTTAGGTGTGTAGTTGTTTGTCCATTCAGTGGAAGAACTTAGAAGAGCTAGTGGAGTAGACTCCACAACCATTATAGGATCGAGTTTGACTGGCCAACATCCAGATATTGTCAGAATTATTGGGGGAAATTGTAGCAGCACAGTTGGTCAGTGGGGAACTTGACAAGATGAAAGGCTTGATGAAGAAGCCACAAACCCGTCTTTCATTGGGAATAGACAGAGGGATCAAATTCAAGAATTTTTTATGGGTTCCTAAAGATTCACTGTTGAAGGAACATATCCTACAGTAGGCTCATGGTTCCAAGTACATGGTGCACTTGGGAACTACCAAGATGTTTAAAGACATGCAGAGGTTTTTCTGGTGGCTAGGAATGAAGAAAGGCATTGCGGCATATGTGGCCAGCTATCTTACATGCCAAATGGTAAAGGCTGAACGCCAACAATTCGGTGGACTTTTACATTCTATAGAGATTCCAGACTGGAAATGGGAACAAATCACCATGGATTTTATGGTGGGTCTACCCCAGACCCAGAGAGGTCATGATGCGATATGGGTAGTGGTAGATCGCCTTACCAAGTCAACACACTTCCTTGCCCTAAAGAGCACTTCCAAGGTGTCATATTTACCTGAGCTATATATTTGAGAGATAGTGTGTTTGCATGGCATACCCAGTTCCATCATCTCAGATAGAGACCCAAAGTTTACTTCCAAGTTGTGGAATCAAGTTCAAGAGTAATTTGGTACAAGGTTGAAGTTTAGTACCGCTTATCACCCCCAGACAGATGGTTAGTTAGAAAGGACAATCCAGACCTTAGAGGATCAGTTGAGAGCTTGTGTGCTCGATTGGGGTGGATCATGGGAGCAGTACTTACCATTAGCTGAGTTCGCCTACAATAACAACTACCAAGCCAGTATCAGGATGCCTCTGTATGAAGCTATTGATGGGAGACTGTGTCGGTCACCACTTCACTGGGATGATGTTGGTGAAAGGACCCTGTTGAGGTCAGATGAACTCCAAGTGTATGTTGATAAAGTCACTTTGATCAGGCAAAGGTTGAAGAGAGCCCAGGATCAACAGAAGTCGTATGCTGATGTGATAACCTAGATTTTTGGAGTTTTAATCACTAATACAATAATTGAGAGACATGCATTCTATATAAGATATCAAATACCAAATTGAGGATATCATGATTCAATCGTGGACTCTTTTGACCCAAAGTGTTATTGGAAATACTTTTGATGACTGATAGATGCATATTCAGGGTTTACGTTTATATTAATGAAGCTATTTGAGGAACTATGCTAGAGGAACAAATTCTACAAGGTTTGGTTTTAAATTTAGTAACCAGAGGCCTTGAGTGCTGAAAATCCAATGGTTCAAATTTCTTTTATTTGGAGTGTGTCCAAGAAAGTACTAGAGTATGAAGTTATTAATGTTTTGTTTTAATGTTCTTCAAAACCTTAGTCATCTCTTATTTAAGATATTATGGCATGTGAAAAACCATGTCACACGACCAAGCTCGCATTGGCATTAAGGAATAAGAGATGTATTTTTTTTATCTGAACCGTTTTAGTATATCCAAAATAGGGATCTCGTTCTCACCCGTCGAGAATGGATCAATGGAACCCAAGCTGAGGTGTCTTTAGATCTAATGAAGGTGGGGGGCAATCAAAGGGAAATTGCCTAGGAAAACTATGATCTACAAATCAATGGAGCACATGGAACCCTCACTTGATGTTGGAGACCTAGGGTATTGAAAAACTACAGTCCTCAACCCTGCCTTCTCCCTCGTCTATCGCAGGCCCAGATATCATCTCTTGTAATGGAAGCATACCAAGCATCATACCATCTTCCTTGTCCTTGGTGTGCCAGGATACTTTCTATTTTCCTTCTGACTTGTCACTCCGGCCACGCACATCTACACTTCGGTGGTCTACCACCATTCCAGCAGCAGTTCATCTGGTGCCCTATCACTTGCTTGAGGTCAGAGATGCCACCCTGCCCGGCCTAGCAGTGGCGCTGCCATCATCAGGAGACGGTGGTAGATGTAGATCCTAGGCAAGAAGAGATGCGTCGGTATCCCACCAGGAACCAGTCAGCCAGGGCGGATCCAACAGACACATAGGAAGTCGACGATGAGGAGTTGGGGCGTCGCTGGGATTGCTCCCCGTGGGTGCCCCTCTGTGGCAGCGCAAAGGCATGGATCGTGACATTTTGATGCCATCAGGGGCATCGTACGAGGACCACATGGACATCAGTGCCTTGAGCGGGGTCTGGAATGTTGCGTTGTCGGCAGCCATGGCCGAGTGAAGGCCACTGACCAGCCGCAACGATGGCGGCGCCGTGTTAAGCGGAGAACTCAGTTCTCGCGTAGGAGCCTAGGGCGGCTAATCCAGAAGGTGACACACACAGAAATCGTGGTGCATGAGTGAGGAAGGAGAATCGTGCATCAATACCTCACCGAAGCTCACACTCGAGGTGGCAGCGTAGAACAGAGCCAGCAACTCTGTGATCATGACTGATCGCAAGTGAGAATGGGCATACACGGCCGTGGTCTTGCGCCTGTATTATGCGAGAACCAGAGAGGAGGCCCCGACCTGGGTCAATGGATCTATGGATCCATGGATCGACCATCGGATCCAGATCAAGTCTCAGTTGGAAGAGAGGAAGTAGTGCCCTAGCCACATGGAGGCCAACGATTGGCCCAGAGAGGTGCTGACCAATTTGTCTAGATGATCAAAGATATTTATGAATCTCTGAACTTAGGTGTGTGGGTTTTATTAAGTATAAGACTAGTTTTCTGGTTTCTTGTGATATGTGATATCTTGAATGCTCGTATTTGGATATGATTGCTTGGTTGAACTAGTATGTGTTATACTTCGCCAAATCTAATAGAACATAAATGAGTATGATGGGTTGTAGCTACTAGAGCACATAGCCTGGTGTGGATGTATGTTGCCTAACATGGATGTATGATTCCTTGTCCCATGTTAGATGTATGATGATACTATATTTCCCACACTAGATGTAAGTCAAGTGAAAGTATGTGTAGTACAACCGCATCAAAGTGAATGCAATAAAAGGAATGTTTACATGTTTATCATTTTAAATAATGTTTTCCTTTAATCTTTCTTTCTCAAGTTATTTCAATTATGCAAACATATTAGCATGTATCTTTCTACCCACATGCACAACACCTTGTGTGTTGATTCACTGTTTCACGTATGTTTTAGGTTCAGAGATAGCATGGGAGGAAAAAGATATGAAGTGAGCACTATTCAGGTTGTACCTATTGTGTAGATCCTAGTTTAGCATACATGTTCTTACATTGTAGAATTTCCGTTCAATATGTAATTGTAAATCGTGTTGTAATAACTCACTTGGTAATATATACATGTTGAATGTTGAGAAATTTTTATGGTGTATGTTATGGTTTAATGTTCATGTATGCGTATGTTGCTTCCGCATCGCTTTCTGATATGATTGGATGATGTTTTCAGATTCTGACATCTCATTCCCAATAGGGTTTGGAGAAATCAAAATATGGGGACGTCACAGTTGGTATCAGAGCATGAATAATAGCTACACCTGACAATTGCTCACCATGAAACATAAAAATAAATTTCACTTTTCACTTTAAACCCTAGAAACTTAGTAAGTTGTTTTATAGGAATAAGGTTTGACTTAACCTCTAAGTTAGAACCTAGATGTTCGAGAACTAGGTTTAGACAAGTGTGGGAAACCCTTTCCATATAAATCTCATATGTAATGGGTAGCTACACTAATCTACACCATGTTCTCACCATTTCACTAGGTGACATGGCACTGGATTATCTACTGTGTGTGGGACACTCGAGTTTGTTGGTTTGGTTTTGTTTCCCAATCGGCTCGCACCTCGATAGTTTTCTCTGACGCCTTCTTTCTCAGAGAAAAACTATATAATGTTTTATTAGATATATGTAAATATAAAAATGTTTCCATCACAGAGGAGAGTAGAGGGTGTTCATGCAATCTAAGTGAAAGGGAGTGACATCAGTCTAGAAGAGAGAATCGATCTTGATTAGACGTCTAGAGCCTCATAAGGTTATGTGATACATAGATAGACAAAAGAAATATGAAGGAAATAAGCATATAGAATCTTATCTTAAGTTGATCTATGATGGTATAAGTTTCCTTATTAAGATTTTAGTTATATATGAACCTTATCCACTCTTGGGAGGATCTATGCTAAGTTGTGATGATGAAAGTACATTCCCTTTTTATACTTAAGATAAGCCAAGTTAAGATAGAGATGAGTGTGCATGAGCCTCAAGCTCTTATACAAGGAGGATGTCTAGTGGTAGGATGAGATATGTGGTGAACTCTAGAGAGATTAAGACCCACAGGGAGAAGGTCATAGGACCTAGCCTCCAATATATGAGATATGTGTTAAAAAATGTCCTACACTAGATTACTCTTGAGTGTTGAGTTGAGTCCTTATGCATGATTCAAATCTATATGTGAGAATTGGGTAAAAGAAAAGGATGGGTAGATGACCCATATGATAAAGTCAATCCTTTGGCTGAGTTAGGTCCTAGCTTGAGTGACATATTTTGTAGATCTCATCATTAGTTGCAAGTGAGGTAATATATGAACTCTAGTTATGAGAGTATGATGCTTTGTGCAAAAGATACTCAACATACATGTTCTCCCTTCTTCTTCTTCTCCTTAATATACGATGATAGAAACCTCACTTGAGCTATATAGATGATTTATATATGAGGAGTCACTCGTATAAGCGTGACCTTTACTATATTCCCCCCCCCCGATATCATACATGTAGTACCCAAGATTGAAATCATGATAAGTTTGACTTTAGAATATTCTTTTCCCCTTCATATGAAACATGAAAGATATGATGCTGAGATCATGGGATAAACTTAGTATATTCTCTTTTTCCCTTCACATAATACATGCAAGACATAAAAAGTTGAACTCATGAACTTGATATAAAGATATTTTTGGATCATAGGATATGTGATCAGAAATATAGTTCGTAACTTTGATCCTTCTCAATGTATGCTTCTAAGTTGAGTATGAATATCACACCATAGGGTGAAACCCTAATGGTCAAGCATGTTACGTAGGTCCTTCTTAAAGTAGAAAATCCTAATATCATGGATGAAGATAAATCTCCTCTAAGGCTGAAATCATTATAAGATGTTGATCGTAAAACATATTAATGATGTTGTATTTGAATGATCTGAACATCATGGCTAATAAATGAATCTCCTCCTGAACATTAAAAGTATGAACAAAACATGTACCCTTAGAGGTGATGTAACCCTAAGATGTCATAATGTCATGTTATGCTTAAGACATTAAGTGATGCTTCCACATATATGAGGTGGGGTGGACACACCCAAGAAACTCTAAGACCCTAAGCTGACAACTTAGACTGCATGCAACTATGGTGATCTTAGAACCTAAGAAATAATGATGTATATGAAGTTCGACCCCAAAATAGCCTCTTAAGGATGAGATTAGTTGAATTTCGAGGATGAAATTCCAAATAAGGTGGGGTGAATGTGATAACCTAGATTTTTGGAGTTTTAATAACTAATACAATAATTGAGAGACATGCATTCTATATAAGATGTCAAATACCAAATTGAGGATATCATGATTCAATCGTGGACTCTTTTGACCCAAAGTGTTATTGGAAATACTTTTGATGACTGATAGATGCGTATTCAGGGTTTACATTTATATTAATGAAGTTATTTGAGGAACTATGCTAGAGGAACAAATATTACAAGGTTTGGTTTTAAATTTAGTAACCAGAGGCCTTGAGTGCTGAAAATCCAATGGTTCAAATTTCTTTTATTTGGAGTGTGTCCAAGAAAGTACTAGAGTATGAAGTTATTAATGTTTTGTTTTAATGTTCTTCAAAACCTTAGTCATCTCTTATTTAAGATATTATGGCATGTGAAAAACCATGTCACACGACCAAGCTCGCATTGGCATTAAGGAATAAGAGATGTATTTTTTTTATCTGAACTGTTTTATTTTATCCAAAATAGGGATCTCGTTCTCAGCCTCCAAGAATGGATCAACGGAACCCAAGTTGAGTTGTCTTTAGATCCGATGAAGGTGGGGGGCAATCAAAGGGAAATTGCATTGGAAAACTATGATCTACAAATCAATGGAGCACATGGAACCCTCACTTGATGTTGGAGACCTAGGGTATTGAAAGCATGCAGTCCTCAACCCTGCCTTCTCCCTCGTATATCGCAAGCCCAGATATCATCTCCTATCATGGTAGTATACCAAGCTTCATACCATCTTCCTTGTCCTTGGTGTGTCAGGATACTTTCTATTTTCCTTCTGACTTGTCATTCCGGCCACACACATCTACACTTTGGTGGTCTACCACCATTCCAGCAACAGTTCATCTGGCGCTCTATCACCTGCTTGCGGCCGGAGATGCAACCCTGCCCGGCCTGGTAGTGGCACTGCCATCATCAGGAGACAGCGGTAGATGCAGATCCCAGGCGAGCAGAGCTGCACCGATATCCCACCAGGAACCATTCAGCCAGGGTGGATCCAACAAAGACATAGGAAGTCGACGATGAGGAGTTGGGACATTGCTGAGATTGCTCCCCGTAGGTGCCCCTCTACGGCAGTGCAAATGCATGGATCTCGAGATTTTGATGCCATCAGGGGCATCGGACGAGGAGCACACGGACATCAGTGCCTTGAGTGGGGTATGGAATGTAGCGCTGTCAGCAGCCATGGTCGAGTGAAGGCCACTGACCAGACGCAACGATGTTGGCGACGTGTTAAGTGGAGAACTCAGTTCTCATGTAGGAGCCCAGGGTGGCAGATCTAGAAGGTGACACACACATGCATCATTGTGCGTGAGTGAGGAAGGAGAATCGGGCATCGATACCTCACCAAAGCTCACACCCGAGGCGACGGCGCAGAACAGAGCCAGCAACTCTATGATCATGACCAATCGCGAGTGAGAACAGGGATACACGACCATGGTCTTGTACCTGTGTTACGCGAGAACCAGAGAGGAGGCCCCGACCTGGGTCAACGGATCCATGGATCGACCATCGGATCCAGATCGAGTCTCAGCTGGAAGAGAGGGAGCAGCGCCCTAACCACATGGCGGCCAGCGATTGGCCCAGAGAGGTGCTGACCAGTTTGTCTAGATGATCAAAGATATTTATGAATCTATGAAATCAGGTATGTGGGTTTTATTAAGTATAAGACTAGTTTTCTGGTTGCTTGTGATATGTGATATCTTGAATGCTCGTATTTGGATATGATTCCTTGGTTGAAATAGTATGAGTTATACTTCGCCAAATCTAATAGAACATAAATGAGTATGATGGGTTGTAGCTACTAGAGCACATAGCCTAGTGTGGATGTATGTTGCCTAACATGGATGTATGATTCCTTGGCCCATGTTAGATGTATGATGATACTATATTGCCCGCACCAGATGTAAGTCAAGTGCAAGTATGTGTAGTACAACCACATCAAAGTGAATGCAATAAAAGGAATGTTTACATGTTTATTGTTTTAAACAATGTTTTCCTTTAATCTTTCTTTCTCAAGTTATTTCAATTATGCAAACATATTAGTATGTATCTTTCTACCCATGTGCACAACACCTTGTGTGTTGATTTGCTGTTTCACATATCTTTTAGGTTCAGAGATAGCATGGGAGGAAAAAGATGCGAAGTGAGCACTGTTCAGGTTGTACCTATTGTGTAGATCCTAGTTTAGCATACATGTTCTTAGACTGTAGAATTTCCATTCAATATGTAATTGTAAATCGTGTTGTAATAACTCACTTGGTAATATATACATGTTGAATGTTGAGAAATTTTTATGGTGTATGTTATGGTTTAAAGTTCATGTATGCGTATGTCACTTCCGCATCGCTTTCTGATATGATTGGATGATGTTTTTGGATTCTGACATCTCATTCCCAATAGGGTTTGGAGAAATTAAAATCTGGGGACGTCACAGCTGATGTGAGGCAGACTGATGCACATTTCACTATGGGAGAGCATGTTTTTTTTTTAAAATTCGACCGCTCCGTGCTATAGCCAAGAATAGAGGGAAGTTGAGTCCCCGATATGTGGGTCTGTTTGAAGTGTTAGAACAGATTGGTGAAGCCGCATATCATTTGGCATTACACCCTCAATATAGTATGATGCATGATGTGTTTCATGAGTCCAACCTTAAGCGATATGTGCAAGATATGAGCCATGTTTTGAGCATTGAACCCATTGAGCTTCAAGGGAAACTAACTTATCTCGAGTTACCTTTGTGGATTCTAGATACCAAGGTGAAAGATCTCAGAAATAAGAATATAGAGATCGGTAAAGGTTATTTGGAAGCACCATGGAGAGGATGAAGCCACATGAGAGTTGAAGAAGGACATAGAAAAAGCATATCCTGATTTGTTTGTTTGATTGTTGAATTTCAAGACAAATATCCTATAAGGAGGGGAGGATGTTATAAACTCATTTTTCTAAACCATGTAATGATATTTGTAAATCTCCTTTTACTGATAAATGAAATCAATTTTATTTGTGTGAATTGAATTATTTTCGTTCATAATAGCCTTGTTTGTTTTCATAGTGGGCTTTATTGGCTATTGAGCCCCATTAAAAGAAAAAGAAAAAGAAATAAATAATAAAATGGATAAAAGAAAAATAAAAGGCTAAGGAATATTCCCAAGATGGAAATATCGAGCCATTAGGGTTCCTTGAGGTTCAAGGAACTCAAGATAATAATATAATGGCAAGGGAAAGAGAAAGTAGGTGAAAAATGTATATAATTAAGTGATAACTTGCAACTAAAGAAAAGGACTCGATTTCTTTAGATAATAATCCCAATTTTGGAATGTTAAAACATTGAGTCTTTAATGAGATTCCCTCAAATTTTAGGATAAAAAGGAGCCACGGATTAGGAGTTATGATTTTATCAAATTATCCTAAAATATATGGAATTACCTTGAATATAGGAATTTATTTTCCTTTTGGAATGAATGCGAAGGATGAGGGTCATTGGATCCTGATCCAACGAGCGTCGCTCATCGTCCAGTTCCAAATGAACTCAGACTACAAGCTGAATTTAGGGGATTCTTCCCTTCGATTTCCTTGCAATCCAAGGCATGTGCAAGCCTAGATTTTATCCCTTTGAGTTTGGAAGAGGATCCTAGACCCTCTCGACCCTATTTTGTCGAGCTTTCGGCGTGTCTAGAAGAAACGCCCAATTCACCCAAGGGTGAGGGCGGAGGCCGATGGAGAAACCCTAAAGGGACTTCTCCTAGCCCTATAAAAAGGCCCCCTCTCGACTCTCCATCTCACACCGATCTTGAATGACTACCTCACGAGCCCTGACACCCTCCCTACCTCTGGATTGATCTCGCTCTGATGACAGCTCCACCGCGGCACCGACATAGACTCACACAAGGAAGAGAATGAGAAGATGTGCAACAACCATTGGATAGCGTGGTAGTCTCACACGCTGACATGACGATCCAAGAAAGAGCCAGCTAAGTTAGCCGTGTGCGACGTGAGGCATCAGATTAGAAGGGCAGATCACTGGACTATTGATCAAGCAGCCAACAATTTTTTGTAATTTCTTCTCTCTGACCGAAATTCCAGAAAATGGTTTTTCATGTGAAATTCATAGAAATTGCTAGGAATCATGGATTAATAAACTTTATATATGAAAGTTGATCAGAAAATTTGAGGAACAAGACAAAAATGGTTTGGTAACTTAATTTTGTATCATTTTACAAAAGTATCTTAATTTGATAGAAAATGTATTAAAAGGTAATTTTGGTCGGTAATTAGAAACCCTAATTGAGTATAAAGGATGAATCTTTGAGGTTTAATAGGTTAATTTGAGATGTATTAACCTGTTGAATATTAAGTAGAGTTTCAATCTATTTTACATAAAAAGTTGACTAATTTAGGGTTTTAATCTATGTATGAAGGATAATACATTTAGAAACCTTAATTTAGGGTAAAAGGGAGAAAAACCATGTTTATTTCAGATTATGGAAATATATTATTAAATAATGATACTAGCCTGTTACCAGTGATAAGATGAGAAATTTAAGGTTTTTATGTAGTTTTGATGAATTAGGGTTTATAATACAAAATATAGAGGCAAAACCCTAATTGCAAAGGAAAACCTAAAATTGGAATAGAAATCCTAAGAAACAAGATGGGTTTGGATAAATCTTGATAAAAGGAAATTTGTATATTTATTTCAGGATTGCTGTGCCTACTTTCTTGCTTGGTTGGGTTTTCTCTACTTGATTGATTCTGTCTCAAAAATCTACAATCACATGTATGTGGTTACGCTTATGAGTATCTCGAACTAGTTTTCTGAGGATTTCTGAAGTTTTCGTTGGTTGCTTGAATTAAATTGTTGGATGAATTTAATTCATGCATACTATAATGTGGATATGACTATCACATAAGATATATGCCTACTAGCTCAAATCCTAGTCCCCTTTGTTGCTTGATAGGTTGACCTAGTACATGGCTACCTATTAGGTAGGTCCATCAGGTCATTGGATGACTTAGTACATGGCTACCTATGGGGTAGGTCCATCAAGTCACAATGATTCAGAGATTGGGATACCTTTGGGTAGGGCCATGTGACTCCACAACCCTAAGTAATGGCGACCTATGAGGTAGGATCATGGGGGTAAGGATCTACCATATGAGAGAGGTAGTATCCAAGTCCACTGCAAGGACAACACAGAGATAGGGGATAGGTATGGATTGAGTAGTATTGCTTAAAACATAACCTTGATTGTTAAATGATATTTGGTTACTTACATTGTTACCATAGTTCCACAATTTTTGTATTCCCCCACATACCAGTATAATTCGTTATACTGACCGACGTTTTGTTTGTCGGCAATTTAGGTACAAAATCCCAAAAGGACAAATAGTAAATTGGCATATTGTGAATACATGAATTAAAGTACAAGGAGGATTAGTTATAATAGTTTTAGTGGTGGATAAAAGTTTAGTAATCCAAAGTTTTAAAAAAGTATGCAAAGTTTTATTTTATTACAGCTATTCAGTATAGCCTAGGTAGAATTTTCATAATTATTATTGATTAATTGTCGAACCTTTGATCCGGAAATTGGAATAACGGCTCAGACCCCTTGGTCACCCTTAATTGGGGGTTATCGGGAGGCGGGGTCGTTACAACAACCATCTTAATTTAGTTTTAAATCATTTCTTTCAAGAAATTAACAACCAATAAACCCATTCACTAGGTCTAGTTGATTTGGTTTTAGTAAGTAGTAGTTTTTAGTGAATGATTCCTTGGGTTTAAGACTTGGGCCACATAGGCGTGTATTATAACACACATACAGTTGTGTTTTATATGCACAGTTCACATGTGTCATGTTTTTGGCACATTTGACATGGAATCGACAGCACCAACACTATGAGTGATGCAAGTGGACATTATAAGCCATTTTTATTTTTTAATTGCAACAAATATAATTGATAAATTTCCTTTTTCCATATGCATAACATTACGTGTTCCCAAAGTTCCTTTTTGCATTTACAAGTACAAGTGCATGGTTTACACTCGGACTATAAACTAGAAAGTTTTCAAACCAGACCTAGGCATGGTTCCTCAATTTACCTCTAGCATCAATTGAGACATGGGATGAGATGATTGACTCATTTTTTAGAGATATTTTCCACCATAGAAGACAAATGAATTGGTTGAAAAGATCTATCATTTCAACCAACAAGCTGACGAATCCTACTATGAGGCATGGGAAAGATTGCATATAACACTAAATAATGTCCCACATAATGGGTTTCCTTTGTTTGGTCAAGTGAAAATATTTCATTACGACTTGCATAAAGGGGGAAGGACTACTCTTAACAATGTAGGGGAAGGATTTTTCCTATAAAAAAAGGTGATAAGCTGTCACGAGATCCTATAAAACATTATTAACATTAATCATGGGGAGAGGAGCAAGAAGAACTAGTGTCATCCAAAAGTGTAATGGAACAACACGAATTCATAGAGCTGAAGGATAAAAAGGCACAACTTACAAGGAACTTTGATCAGAATTCTAGCACCTCATATGGAGGTGAGGAGGAAGAGTTTATATACTTTTGATAGCAAAACAATAGGAAATAATGAATATTCACGGAGGAGGGATCCTAATTTTTTTTAAAGGATCCTAATAATTTTTAGCAATACCAATCAGAAGCACAACAAGTGAAACAATAGTAAGACAACACCGCACAACGATATTAGTAGATAGGGGTCCTTGTAAGATGCATATGGTAGAAGATATGCATGCAAACTCATGATTCAAAATGAGGATTATTTGGACCAATCCAAATGGGAGTACCAGAGTCAAGGGGCTCAAATTCATAGTGTAAAACATCAAGTTTCACAAGTAGCAGCGGATATGGAAGTCATGAGGAAGCCATACCAGCAAATATTTCTAGGAAATATTTATGTTCCACCTAATAACCAACAAGTAAAGGTAGTGCTTCTTCATAGTGTTGTAGTTTTGGTGATTGAGCAGTAAGTGATTCCAAAGTAGATTACAACACCATCTATCATTGGGGCAATGCCAGATACAATACCTCTACAGGAGCCACGAGACTGTACACCTCATAAGAGGAAGGTATTCGGCAAACAAAAACAAAAAAGGAGTCTCACATTCCACTTCATCAGTGCAAAAATGTGACTCCAGTGTTGTTACCGAACAGATTGAAGGCCAAAAAGATTGATCAATAGTTCAAGAAATCTTTGCATACTTTTAGAAAGCTTCACATCAACCTACCGCTATTAGATGCCATTTAATAGATTCCTTCTTATGGTAATTTCTTGAAAGACATCATCAGCAAGAAGAGGAGGATAGTAGATTTAGATGTTCAATTATTTTGAGGCAAATTTGTTCTTTGATACTAAAGAAATTTCCAAAATAGACACAAGATCCATGTTGTTTCAACATACCATGTATCATTGGCAAAAGGTAAAGTTTGGATAAGCACTTTGTGATTCATGGGAAAGCATTAATCTCATGCTAATGACCACATTCAAGAAAATGGGACTCAAGGAATCAAGGAAAAGCAGCATGACAATTTAGCTAGCAGACAATTTAGTGGTGAGGCAAATAGGCATCTGTGAGTATGTTCAAATAAAAGTGGACAAAATCATATTTCTAATAGATTTTTTAGTAATGGAAATATATTATGATCATTATAATGAACTACTCCTAGGTCGGCCATTCCAAGACACATCTGATGTGATATTGGAGATGGGGAGAGGAAGACTGACACTTGGGATCCAATTTGAGTTATTAGAGATAAAGTTGCCTAATTATCAACAACTGATCAAAGAGAAGGACAATTTTACATGATGCAATATTCTAATAGTGAGGTATCCCTACTATTGGGGAAACAATTACTAGACATGGAACATGTATTTATAGGGATGGATCAAGGAACCATAGAGGGGGACATTGTTGAACATACAAAGGAGATATATTTGGCAAAGGCTTTGAAGTATCATGATGAACCAAAGGACCCAATTACAGTCACAGATGCAGTCTCTTCTACCATCACACAGGTGTATCCTTAGCTACCTTTAAAATCTTGCCGCATGAATCTGGTGGATGACTTTCTCATGCTACCATATACTATCGGAGTGTGCCATGTTTTTACAAGCACATGCATGTTTTCATTCGAGATAGTATGAGGATCTAGAATTGCCACCACAACCATTGGTACCATTAATGTAGTGTTTCTTGAGATGCAACTGAAGCCACTTCCTCCACATCTAAAGTATACATTCTTGGAAGTTGACAACAAGCTTCCAATGATAATTTATACATTATTAAGTCTTAGAGAGGTGGAGTAGTTGCTAATTTTTCTAAATGACCATCGGGCTGCATTTGGGTGGTCTACTGTTGACATCAAGAGGATCTCGCCTAGTCTATGTCAACAAAATGTCTAGATTGAAGTTGGAGCAAAATTAGTAGCACAACCTCAAAGACGTCTAAATCCCATCATGACTAAGGTGGTGAATAAGGAGGTAGTGAATCCCTTGTCGGCATGTACAATTTGTGCTATTTGTAATTCCAAATGGATTAGCTCGACTTACGTGGTTCATAAGGATGGTTAAATAGTGGTCACTACTAATTCAACAAGTGAAATAGTATCTACTAGGTTAGTGACTGGTGGTGAGTTTGAATTGATTATCGCCGATCAAATGATGCCACCTTGAAATATCATTTTTGCTATATTTTAACGATCAGATCCTTGAGAGGTTCGTAGACCGTTCAAACTTTTGTTTGTTACATGGTTATTCTAGATACAATTAGATTTCCATCAAATGACAAGATTAAGAGAAGTCAACCTTCTCTTATCTGTATAGTACTTCTACTTGCCATCACATGCATTTTGGTCTTTGTAATGCTTTGATGATGTTTAAGCGATGTATGCTCACTATTTTTTCATATATGGTAGAGCAATGTCTTCAAATATTTATGGATGATTTTTAGATATATGGAAAGTCATTTAAGGACTTATGTAATGACCTCACTTTTTAGTAACCCCAAACTCAAGAAGGCCAAAAAGATGAGAGACATTACCTACAAAAAATTTACCCATGGATCCAAAATGAAATCAAACATTATAAAATAGTAGATAATTTCATTCATTTCAAAGATTATAGACAAGATGCTTACATGAAATCTTTATTCTCAGAGTTGTACTTTTGAGAAGAAACAACTGGTGAATCCTCCTTTTAAATCATTAATCCTTTCGTGACATCTCCATATTTATCTTCATGTCTTTTATCATGTGTATCAACTTAAACCCAAATCCACGTGAAACAAGTATGTGATAAGTATGTTGCCATATTGGTACGTGGGGTGTATCAAAAATGTGCAAGTAAATAGTAGCATACATCCCAACAAATACTTGCAAATATGAAATGGTATTTTATTCACATAATCTCTCTTTTATGTGATAGTCATAGTGGCATTATAGTTTGAACAGAACTAAATAAACATTCAACATTTTAGTAGTTCAATCCTCAAGAAATGTCAGAGAAATGTTGACAAACTAAAGTGATTAACCTTAGGTGTAACCACATACCATGATAGTGAGCCATGCAAATTATCAGGCAGAATACCCTTCAAGCATATTATCTGATCGACAAGAAAATCAAGAAATCCATAATTTTGTCTGCATGAATATAAATCCTAAAGTGCCACCATCACATATTAATCACATTAAACCCTACTCATCCCTAATCTAGGGTTTACGGTCTTGTCAAGGTACAAGGGTATGAACCCTATTTCTATCATATATTTAATATTAGATGAAACCCTAATTACGATACCCAACATATCCCTTTCATTATGATCACTGAGATTAGTTCGAGTACATCAAAGTAATCAACGTTAACTTCAAAAACTTAATACATCATGTGCATGTTTATTCACATTAGAAATGCCAATTCTACATCATTATCAACATGTTAAATTGCCATTGTGTTCAACATAATTAGTTTGCATCATAAAGAATCATGATTAATAACTTATTCATCAAAAACTAGGGTTTTGTGCGTTAAAGTCCACTTTAACACTTATTGTTGATTATCGACTTTATATATATTAATTCTTATCAATATATGAAATTTTAATCCCAAAACAGGTCTGAGATGTCTATTTATATACAAAGGTTAAGCTTTATCCATTACATAAGTAATGTCCATCAAAACATGAAACTAGGGTGTCCTATACATATTTTAAATTAAAGATTGCATTTTTATATAGTAATTGAAAAGAAAGCATAAATATTGTTTGCAAGATTTTTATTTGTGCTACTTTTGTTCTCTTGATAAATTTTCATATATAACTTGTTGTCATCTGAGTTACCAATCATTTCCTACATTATTTGGAAGATAATACTATCTAAGCCAATCAAAAAGCACCAAATCAGTGATTTATTACCTTGTAATATACAACTAGGAGAAAGGATGAAATGACTTGCGTACCCTCATGTGTCACACATACATAAATGGTCCTTTTAGTTATTTAATTGTGATCATTTCTCTACCTTACATCAGGGTTTTGTGCTTGCGTTTGACAAACTGCATTGCTTGCGGCGATCCATGGTGCTAGGCTTCTTAGCCAAGAATGCAGCCCTCAAGGTCCCTTCTCTCCACAACCGAGTTCAGCTGACCATTCTCTTTCACATGTTACCAATATCACGACCCACCACACCTACAGGTTGCTCCTGTGAGGCTTTCTTCGGGGCTGAAGGGGGGCGGTGTCATCTATAACCTACCTTCTACTTCATTTTCTTCCATTGCCTCCTTCAGGTCTTGCATCTAATCCTCCTCGCTCGTGCGCCCCACTAGTTCAAGACTCTTGTTACCTACTGTGTGAGAGAAAGGGTGGCGGACAAATAATAGGAGGACCAGTGCTTAGTGCACAACACGCTGGACGTGCCTTTAGGGACTCCTCATTTGATTGTTCACCAAGGACCAGTTTGACATCTTTATAGAGGTACTTTGAAGGTTGGTAGCCATCTAGAAGACCTCTAGGAAGCTGTAATGTGATATGTTGGTGAAACCTTCATCTACATCAGTCATGGAAGTATAGAAGGAGGGATAGGAGGTGATTTGTGGAACACTCGCAATCCCTCAATAGATACAATCAAACCCAGCAGCCTATGATGGTGCTCAAGCGCCAGGAGATTCTCCTTCTTTATCCAGGTCTAAGGTGAGGCTATCAGAAATACAAGCAAGAAATGCCATGCCTACCCATATCATGGACAAGTTTGAGATTGCCCCTCCTCAGATAGGTGCTCTGGCTTATCCACCGCCTACTCACAGTCATGAAAGTCTGTCTTCAAAGTAGTATTCTAGGGTTTTGGGAGAGGGGACAATGGAGAGGAAAGGAGAGGGTGTATCTATCATGTTATCATGGAGATCATATATATATATATATATATATATATATATATATATATATATATATATATATATATATATATATATATATATATATATATATATATATATATGAAGACTCCTTCTCATACTCCCATTTGTTCTCTCTTCAAAACCGGCAAGGTAGAACATTACTCCTTTGAAAAGTTTGCTTTAATCACCAACTTTTGTAAAGAATTAATTATATTTCTCTTAAAAACCAATTAGGAAGAATTATATCTCTCCTCCTAGAAATTTTAAGTTTTAGTTTTATTAACCATAAACAACAAAAGGAACCCCCCTTTCTTATTAAGACTTGGTTTTGGCAAATAGAAGCCATTAAAGGAAACACATCTCCATAAAATATACATTAAAAGATTTGATATTTAAACCATTAGGAAGGATTACATGACACAAAATATGGATTGTTCTTTTCTCTCTCTCTCCTCGATATATTCTTGAAATCCATTATTGGAACTCATGAATATTATTCCAATTATATACTCATATGTGGGGTTTTGTTGGAAGATCATTTTTCTACAAAAACTTGTTCCTTTTAACATTATTTCAAACATTCATGGAATATTCTTTTTCTCCCAAAATTACAATTCTATTTCCTTCCTCACTCTTTCAAGAATACCAAATATTAGATCAAAACAATACTAATTGTTTCCTGGAACATGTGTTTCCAATTTGGCTAGATAATTACTCTTTTAATTATCTCATACACCACATATTTTATCTTCTTTTGTAAACCTACACATTTCTCCATATTTCAGTTGTCCAATAATTAATAAAGTCACCATTTTTTACTTATGCATCAAACTCTCTCTTTTAGAGTATTCCTCACAATTCTATTGTTAACAATATCAATTGTCCATTACTCTAAAATCCCTTTATTATTGGGTTTTCCATTTTTTAGATGCATTATTGCAAACCATAAAACACATGCAATTCCTTTTATTTAACTAACTTGTCCCGTAAGAACCCATGCCACAAGGTGATTAACAATATTGTTCCACCAATAATACCATTGGAGAAAATTATTTATTGAATCATGCTTTATATTTATATCATTCAATTTTATCAATATTGAGAATATAACATTAACCCCATCTAAAAAGTAAATTTGTCCCCAAAATTCGAACTTCGTAAGCATAAGGTGAATGATAACTTAATTTAGTTCAAACCTTAGGGTCAACAATGTTATTTAGATATCTTTAGCATCTTTCATTGTTAATAAAATCCATACATCACTATTCAGATTTGTACTTGAATTCAATTCCAGGCATAACCACATCCTTAGTATAACATCATTTCTTGTTGATTACGTTTCAACATATGATTTCAATTTCACTTGGTGGTCAACTTTTTCACCTAGGTTTCCAACCTATCTTTCATTTATCATCACATAAGCGTAAGGTAACAACACCTCAAACCATTCATCATGTCATTACAACTCAACTCAAGGTATTCATTTTCATATGTCAATTTCAAGCATAACATGTGTTTACCCAATCTCTCTCCCTCATAATGAGATGAAATAATTACCTGAATGCATCCCAAACACAAAGTTCATCCCATCCCAAGATCAGAGATGACACATCCACACATTATCCTAAAATTTCACAGGTTAGGTTGAATCATTCTTATCATGACTTTAAATCACACTTTTTTTATTCCCAATATTCTTGTAATTCAAGAAGTCAAATACATTTTTCACTCTAGAGTTTGCACACAACTCCTTTCAGTATTACATAACTTCTTGTATCTTTTATATTTACACCTTAGGTATTATGGGCCTTAGACACTTCCTTGAGGTCTCTAGGGGTATATGTACTTTTTTGAGTGATCTAATCCTTATGCATCTAGGGAGTATTAGTTAAAACCTAGCATAAAAATTCTCAATGAATGTCTATGTATTAGTTAATTTTCCAGGCTATCAAGTAAAGGGCTCGGCCCCTGAAATATAAGTACTAGTCTCTTATGTAATCAAAGGGAGTGAGAACATTGTCAAAGCAAGACTCTCGGTCTTTCCATTTGAATTGAATTTCAATATTTCTCTCTCTTCCACCCTTCTCACTCAATTTATGTCTAGCCTCCTTCTCAGTCTTGATCTAGTGTTTCATCCAACAACCTAATTTGGTATGATAGCTTTCTTCCTCCGTCGTCAGTTATGTCAACTTCTTCATTCACATGACCATCCTTGACAGTTGGAGTATCCAAGTACCCTTACCCTACCGGCATCCATGTGTCCAACTTTGTCTTGCTCAAGCTTACAAGCTCCAACTACCTGTACTGGAGGTGTTGGTTCATGCGTTGATCGAGAGCAACTCTCTCGAAACCTTCATCGACAGAACTAAAAAGACACCAGAGAAGATCATCGTGGATGAAGAAGGAACGATCACACCCAACCTGGCGTAGGATCTATGAATGTGGATGTATAGGTTGATAAAGGGGTGGATCATGGAGTCCCTAACTAAATAAGTGCTCGGTGATGTGGTAGCCCTGTCAACCTCAGCTTAGATCTGCATTGGCCAAGAGCTTCTGTGAATCAACTCAATCTAGAAGTTTTGAGTTGACTACAAAGTTGTGACAGATTCAAAAAGGCAACAGAGGCGTGATCGAATATTTGCATGAGTTCAAACTCATCTATGAAAAACTCCATGCTATCAGTAAACCCCTTCCTGATGCTGACCAAGTCTACTTCCTCCTAAGAGGTTTTGGAGCAGATTTTGAGACATTCATCGTGTCGATAATGAGAATGCCCCTTCCATCCTATGATGGAAGTCATTTCTCACTTGAAAGATCATGATATGAGCACATCATCCTCCAAATCTCCCTCTGGTCTCAATCTAGATTTCCTAGGGCAACACACAAACTTTGGACCTAGGAACTCAGGACGAGGCAACTATCATATGAAAAATTTGTATATGCTACAATTCAATATTAATCCTGGTCTTCTTAGGGCCAGACGTTTAACCAATTCACTTCTCAAGGCTGTGGGTTTAATCAGAGTATCAGGATGTCATATGGAAGCTCTGACACTACAATCTCCTTTCATCATCCTATCTTCTATCAAATTTGTGGGAAAAGAGGCCATGAAGCCTTTCGCTGCTGGCATCAGTTTTACAACTATTTCTAGAGTCTTGAGATTTCCAGATCCCTGAGTGAGGATGTTGTCACTAAATAAGACAAAGCTATGAATGCTACACAGATCTCTGACTTAAATAGCTTCAAAATGAATGAGTTGCAGGTGGACTCTAGTGCCACAAATCATATTGCACAGAGTTTAGGTATTCGTAGAAACATTATTTCCTATAAGGGATATCATTTTATAATGATTGATGATGGAATCTATCATCCTATTACTTATACTGGTAATTCATATATTATTCAAAAACATGATATACCACTTGAGAGAGTTATGGTTGTTCCTTAGATAAAGAGAAATCTGTTATTTGTTGCACACCTGACCTGGAACTTTCCCTGCCATTTCATCTTCTTTATAGATCTATTTCTGATACATCATTTGTAGAAAAACGTAACGCTAGCCAATGGAGTCCTTAAAGATGGGATGTATTCAATTCAGTCTGGTGTGAATAAATCTTTTCTGACAATAAAAGGTTCAACCACAACTGCAATCACTGGGCATAGAAGACTCGGACATACTCACAGAGAAGTATAGAAATACCTAGAAGATAGCAAGCTAATTAGTTCATCGAATAAGTAGCAAGAGTTTTGCAACAGTTGTCAGTTAGGCAATAGTCATAGATTACCTTCTTCTAATAAGCATGTTAATTGCATTGTTCCATTTGGACAAGTCTATTATGATTTGTGGGGCAAGTCTCATATAATGTCAAAACATGGCTTAAGTTTCTATGCTTTCGTAGTAGATGAATGTACTGGGTTTTTGTGGTTTTATCCTCTAAAATCTAAGTCGGATTTCTTCATTCACTTTGTTTTCTTTTACAAGATGATTGAAAATCAATTTAACACTAAGGTTCAAACTATCGTGACTGATGGGGGAGGTGAGTTTGTTAATCACCAGATGTAGGAGTTTATGACTACAAATGGAATTGTTCATTAGTTGTCTTGTCCATATACTCACAAACAAGTTGTTCTGGTAGAGAGGAAGCACATGCATGTTGTTGAACTTGGCCTCACTATGCTTCTTGATGCCAAAGTCCCTCTGTCCTACTGGCCTAAGGCTTTTTCATCAGTTTTCTATACTATTAACCGTCTGCCTTCAAAATCAAATAATCGAGTTTCTCCCTTATTCAAATTATATAAAAAAATGTCCGACTATGATATGCTGCGAGTATTTGGTTGTATGTGTTTTCTATGTCTTCTAAACTTCAACAAGCACAAGCTACAACCACGCTCTCTGCCATTTGTTTTTATGTGATACGGTGATATCAATAAAGGATATAGATGTTTGCATATATCACAAAATCTACTTCTCCAGACATGTTGTCTTTAATGAAAATGTCTTTCCATTCAAAGTTCATATCCCACACAATGTTTCTCTAGGTGAATTTACTATTTTCTCATAATTTTTACATGCATCTGATTCTTCTTCAGTTGATGTTTCTCAAACTCAACATGTTGTCTCAAAAACTATTTATTATACTAAAGATGTGAACATGTATTCTGATGAGATATCCAATGTGTTATGTCACACCAACAAGATTATCTTGGATAATCACCCTGTCTTGGACTCATCAATTGGCTGTATGTTGAGAGACCTATCTCAGCAACTCCAAATCCCTTCTCCTATTCTACATACTGATGATAATGGTTAGCTTGCAACAACATTAGACTCTAAGACCAACATCTCTCACATTGTTCCTGATTTGAGCACTATCTCTTCTCCTCAACTGTAGTCTGATGTTCTAAAATACAAACAAAAATACACCCTATGATCACAAGATCTAAAGCAAAAATGTTACACCAAACCTCTCATTATGCTTTGACTGTGCAGATCATTCCTAATATGCCCTGTGGGTTTGAGATATGAAAGATGCGTTGCTCACTATAGACAAAAAGGCTACTTCAACCCTTGTTCCTAGATCTTCTCATGCTAATGTAGTAGGCTCAAAATGGATTTCAAATAGAAACTAAAAGATGATGGCACATTGGAAATGCCAAAAGCCCATCTAGTGGCTAAAATTTACATCCATGAGGAGGGCATTGATTATATTGAAACCTATACCCCATTTGTAAAAGACACAACTGTTCGGGTTGTTCTAACTCTACCTAACACTTTTTGGTGGAAGTTGATTTAGATTGATATTTGCAATGTGTTTCTAAATGGTTATCTCTTAGAACGATGTATCTTGAACAACCACCTAGTTTCATACGCACGATGTACCCTAATCATGTATGTAAACTTAACAAAGCTCTATATTGACTTAAACAAGCTCCACGAGCCTGGTTAAATAAACTCAGTGATTTTCTTCTTGAGTTTGATTTCTTCTGCAGCTGTGCTGATCCCTCTATATTTACCTATCATTGTCAAGGAATCCACATTTATGTTCTATTATATGTAGATGACATAATACTTACCACCAACAACATTAATTTTCACTATACATTCTAGCAATCTCTAAGCACTGCCTTCAATCTCCGTGATCTTAGCAATCTCTCCTATTTTCTGGGAATACAAGTATCATTTTCTCCATCTGGTCTTCTGCTCTCTTAAGTAAAATACATTATTGATGTTCTTCAATAGATAGATATGTGTAATTGCAAACCTACCTCTACTCCTATTGGCTTGAACTTTCACAAACCCACTGACCCCTCCAATTTTTCAGATGCAATGTTATACAGGTGTATTGTTGGTTGTTTGTAGTACATCATAATCACTAAGCCTGACATTTCCTATGTAGTGAACACTGCATGTCAATTATTGGATTCTCCTACTAATCATCACTTTCTTCTTGTTAAACACATTTTGAGATATCTAAACAAACTTTGTCTCTTGCATTACATATCTATCCAGCTCATACTTTACCTCTTACTGCCTTCAGTGACTCCAATTGGACATGTTTCCCATCTACCAGATGATTAACGACTACATTCTGTGTGTTCCTAGGAAGCATTTGTATCTCTTGCAATGGTAAGAAGTAGATCACCATGGTGCTTTCCAGTTGTGAAGTAGAATATAGAGCTATTCCATCTACATCATCTAAACTCACATGGATCTCCTTTCTTCTTCGAGACCTTCATATATCTCTTCCAAATCCTACCAAATTGTTCTATGATAATCTTAGAGACCTTCAATAATCTGTCAATCCCATGTTCCATGCCAGAACAAAGTATGTGGAGATTAACTATAACTTCATCAGATAAAAAGTAGCCTTGGGACACATTGTTACTGCTCAAATTGCTTCATCCCAACAACCAAAAGATGTCTTCACCAAGCCTCTAACAAAGAATGTGTTTCGGTTCTTAAGACTCAAACGGGGACTTCAATTACCCTCGTCTAGTTTGTGGGAGGGGGGTATTGGTTAAAACCTAACATACAAAATGCTCGATGAAATGTATATGTATTAGTCACTTTGCTTGGCTATCAAGTAAAGGGCCCGAACCATGTAATAAAAGTACTAGTCTCTTATGTACTGAAAGGCAGTGAGAACATTAGCAAAACATGACCCTCAATCTTTCCATTTGAATTGAATTTCACTCTTTCTCTCTCTCCCACCCTTCTCGCTCAATTGAATTCTAGCCTCCTTCTCAATCTCGATCTAGGGTTTCATCCAACAATGTAATTGGGAGTGCCTCTCGCATTCACCCATTAGGCCACATGGTCATCATGAAGGTAGCTAATCTCCTGAGTCATGGACCTTGGGAAAAATTAGTTGTTACCTCCCAACCACAGGGTCTTATGCATTCAGGGTACAATCAAGTCCTAATCCCATCGTTCCTATGTACCTTTTACATACCCTCCTTGACATTAGGATTGACTTAGGACTCTACCCTTTCAAATGTTTTTTTAAATTTAACATTTTAACCATTTTCAAGCACATTATTTTCATATGCAATTCTTTAAACCATTTCCTCCATCTCTTATGATGCTCAATATTCACTTTATATCCCATCAATAGACTTATGGAAACTTTCTTTTTTGGGCTCAGTCTCATACAATTAGCCACTTCTAAAGTGAGTTTTACTCATGTTTCTCAGAGATGGCATGGTTGGGCTTCGAATAATCATACTCGATATATGTGCTTTAATTTTTTATATCCATGTTTCTTTACACTTTAGGTGGCATTTAACGTCACATCAATCTTTAAATTATTTGTTCAACTTACCTTTCTAGGGAAGGTCCAAATCTAGGGTGCCTTCATGGCTCATAGGAGGAGGTTAGGCTCTCTATCCATAACCATACCCTAAGGTCTAAGGTTTTGCCTCCCCCATAGGTCATCTTCCCACTCTTGGGTTGACCCACCCCGGGTTGGTACACTAGCCCTAAAGGTTTCATATTTTGATTTTTTATGCATGTTTTTATCATAACATCTCAACCCATTTTTACTCAACCTATGGGATACCCTCTCTTAGGGTCTTGTCCCTACAATGGACATTAGGCCACCCCTCAATCAGGAGTTAGGTGCCATGTTGTTCTCCCCAATCTGGGGCCAGACCTCATATGCCCTTCCCAATCTCGGGCCTAGTCTAACCTCATATGACATTCCCAATCTCGGGCCTAGTCTAATCCTTATATTACCTATAATGTCTTATCATGTTTAAGCAGATCACCTTTGATGTCTTCTCATATTGAGACTGATGACCTTTGATGTCTTCCCCTATTCCTGAAGATGACCTTTAATGACCCTCTCCCTCATGTGCTTAATCATCAATATTTCATACACCCAGAGGTGGTATGAAGGGTTTGAGCAAGTTATATTCAAATTTTGATTTTCATGTATAACCTAAGTTTTTTAAAATGCTTCTCATTAAAGACTTGTTTCATATGGACATATGCATGTAAGACTGAGTTACCTAACTCATTTTTTTTATACTATAACTTTCCATCCTTTATTTTCCCAATCTATGTGTTATACTCACTCGCTGGAAGTAAGTCAATGGCATACACACTTGCTAGAGGTAGCATACCCACTCATTGGGGGTAGCATACCCACTCACTAGGGGTATTCTTTATCCATCACTTGCTCCATAGATATCATTAGGGTGAGGAGCAAGTTATATCCATGTTTTCTTTTTCATGTATAACCCTTGGTTATTTAATATTTATCATGTATATTCAAATCTTTTCTGCACGCATCATGCATAAATATCTTGATATTCTTACATGGAAATATATGTCATATACACTTATTTACACTTTTCTTAATTCTCATTACTCTTACCCTTATTAGGGTAGGGTTTCTATTTTACCCATTCCACTCCCATTTCTTAGGATTAGGGTTTAGTGTGTAGGTTAGGGACTACACCCTACATCTTAGCATTTCTATGCCCTTTCCCCAAACACACCCTAGTCCCATCTAGGGATATCCTTACAAGGAATACCCATAAAACATCTTTCTTTACTTCATCATTATTTTCATGTTGCATGTACATTATTATTTTCACATTACATGTATGTTATTACTTCCACATTACATTTACATTATCATTTCCATATTACATGTACATTAATTGGTGGAGGATACCTTAATCCTACTTCTTCTCAAAAATCATAACTACAGGTGAGGAGAGAAATTCTTCTCAAGTTCTTTTAAGCAAGTGGATGAGAAGTGGATGAATCAAGATGAGAAGAACACCTACAAGTATTATAATTCAGGAAAAATCATCCAACTTTGGCCAGGAAGGTTGATTAGGCCCGAGAGTCCTTGTAAGCCGACTAGGATTGTGGAGGAATCTTTTGCCAGCCCCAGGTTGTGGTCCCTTATAGACACCTTAGTCTTTAGAAAATACCCTAGTAATTTCCTCATATTTCTATAGATTACTTGAAATTATAAACTACTAAATATCATTTGAAAAATCTGGGCTCTGATACAAAATGTAACGACCTCAATTTTTAGAATTTACCCATGGATCCAGATTTTAATCAAACAATATAAAATAGAAGATAATTTCATTTATTTCAAAAATTATATGCAAAATGCATACATGAACTCTCTATCCTTAGAGATGTACTTTTGAGAAGAAAAAACTAGCTAATCCTCTTTTTAAATCTTTAATGCTTTCGTGACTTTTCCATCTTAATCTTCATGTCCTTTATCATTTATATCAACTTACACCTAAAATCGTGTGAAACAAATACGTGATCCGTATGTTTCCATACTAGTACATGGGGTGTATCCAAAATGTGCAAGTAAATGAGAACATATATTTCGACAAATACTTGCAAATATAAAATGGCATTTTATTCACATAATCTTACTTTTATGTGATAATCATAGTGGCATTATAGTTTGAACAGAACTAAATAAACATCCAACATTTTAATTGTTCAATCCTTGAGAAACCATGCAGATTATCAGGTAGAATACCCTTCAAGCATATTATCCAATCAACAAGCAAATCAAGAAATACACATTTTAGTCTGCACAAATATAAATCAAAAAGTGTCACCATCACATATTAATCACATTAAACCCTACTCAGACCTAATCTAGGGTTTAGGGTCTAGTCAAGGTATAAGGGTATTAACCCTATTTCCATCATACAATTAATATTAGGTGAAACCCTAATTACTATACCCAACATATCCCTTTCATTATGATCATTGGGATTAATCTGAGTACATTAAAGTTATCATCTTTAACTTAAACACCTTAAGTCTCCATGTGCATGTTTATTCAGATTAAAAACGATAATTATACATCATTATGAACATGTTAAATTAGCATTGTGTTCAACATTATCAGTTTGCATCTTAAAGAATCATGATTAATAACTTATTCATCAAAAAAAAAATTTGGGTGTTAAACTCCACTTTAACACTTATTGTTGATTATCCACTTCAGATACCCTAATTCTTAACAACAAATGGGCTTTCAACACATAAATAGGTCTAAGATGGCCCTTTTATATACAAAGGTAAATTTTTATCCATTAAACAAGTAATGCCCATTAAAACATGAAAGTAGGCTTTTCTATACATATTTTACATTAAATATTGCATATTCATGTATTTATAGAAAAGGAAGCATTATTAGTGTCAACAAGTATTTTATTTGTGCCCCTCTCCTTCTACTAATAAATTTTCATATATAACTTGATTCATCCGAGTTACAAATCATTTCCTACATTATTTGCAAGATAATACTATCTAATCCAATTAAAAAGTGTCAAGTCAAGGTTTTATTACCTTTTGATATCTCACTGGGAGAAAGGATGACATATTTCACACATACATGGAGTGACCTTTCAGTCATTGGATTGTGATCCTGCCCCTACCATGCTTCAGGGTTCTTTTCTTGAGTCTGACAAACCACGTTACTCGCGGTGATCTGTGGTGCCAGGCTTATCAGTCGAGAATCCTACCCTCTAGGTCCCTTTCCACCATGCTTGGGTCCGGCTTACCATTCTCTTTAATGTTTCACCCAGATCATTACCCACCACATGCATAGGCTGCTCCCGTGGGACTATCGATGCGGCTGTAGGCGGGCAATCTCAGCAACAACCTACTTCGACTTCATCTTCTTATGTCACCTCCTTCAGGTGTCACATCTAATCCTCCTCGCTTGCACACCCCTCTGGTTCGAAACTCTTATCACCTGCTATATAAGACAAAGGACAATGGATAGACAATAGGCGGACCAATACTTAGCGCACAACATGTCAGACAGGCCTTTAGGGATTCCTCCTTCAATTGTCCACCAAGGACCATTTTCATCCTCTTCACAGAGGATCTATGAAGGATCATAGCTGCCTTGAAGACCTCTACGATGTTGTGATGGTGGTCTATTGGAGAAACCTTCCTCGACACCAATCATGGAAGTAGAGAAGGAGGGATAGGAGGTGGTTTGGGGAACACTTGCTAGCCCTGAATAGATACAGTCAAACCCAACAGCCTACAATGATGGTCGGACATCAGGAAATTCTCCTTCTTTATATAGGTATGAAGCAAGGCTATTAGGGACCTACATTGGCAAGAAAGGCCCTACCTACTCACGCCATGGACAAGTTCAGGATCACCCCTCCTTAGGTAGGTACTCTGGCTTCTCCACGGCCTACTCATAGTTATGAAAGACTGTGTTGAAGGTGATCTTCTATGGTTTGGGGAGAGGAGACTATGTAGAGGAAAGGAGAAGGTTTATCCATCATATTTTCATGGGGATCATATGTGTATATATATATATATATGTATATATATATATATATATATATATATATATATATATATATATATATATATATATATATATGTGGGGTTCATCTTTAATACCTACACGGGTAGATACCCGCACACCCTTCCTGTCACTTTTTAAAAAAAAAATCGCAATTATAGAGGAGAATTTTATCTATCTCCCCAAAAAATTTCATCCAAAAATAATATCATTTGCCCCACCAAAATAAAAAAATACATCCATATATTTACTGACTGTATATTTTCTGTGCAGTTACTTTTTTAGTCATATAGTTACTTTTTTATCAATATAGTTACTCTTTTGATCTTAGAGTTACTTTTGTGTACCATATAGTTACACTTTTGGATGTGCGGGTAGCGAAAAATTAGGCTACCCGCGCGGGTATTGAATGATCTTCGAGTTACATTTGTGTACCATGTTGTTACTTTTATATATATAGGGGATTTATTCGCTGACTACGCGGGTAGCCTAATTTTTCACTACCCGCACATTCAAAAGTGTAACTATATGGTACACAAAAGTAACTCTAAGTTCAAAAGAGTAACTATATTGATAAAAAAGTAACAATATGACTAAAAAATAACTGCGCAGAAAATATACAATCAGTAAATATATGGACGTATTTTTTGATTTTGGTGGGGCAAATGATATTATTTTTGGATTAAATTTTTTTGGGAGCTAGATAAAATTCCCATATAAAATTGCAAAAAAAATAAAAAAAAGTGATAAGAAGGGTGTGTGAGTAGCTTCTCGCACAAGTATTAAAGATGAGCCCATATATATATATATATATATATATATATATATATATATATGGGTATATCTTCGCTACCCGTGCGGGTAACTAAGATTCGCTACCCGTGCATCAGTTTTGTAATGGGAAGGTATGCATTTCTAATGAGACAATCCAAATTTGTAATGAGAGGATTGAAATTGTAATACAAAGACTCGTTTTTTATTACAACGCTGTTACAGTAATAAATATATATTTATTACTGTAACAACGTTGTAATACAAAACGAGTTTTTGTATTACAATTTCGGTTATCTCATTACAAATTTGGTTGTCTCATTACATATATGTGTCATCCCATTACAAAATTGAAGCACGGGTAGCGAATCTTAGTTAGCCGCATGGGTAGCGAAGATATACGCTATATATATATATATATATATATATATATATATATATATATATATATATATATATATATATATATATATATATATATATATATATATATATATATACATATATATATATATATGAAGACTCCTTCTCATACTCCTCTTTGTTCTCTCTTCAAAAGTAGCAAGGCACACCATTACTCATTTACAAATTTCTTTAATCATGAACTTTTGTAAAGAAATAATTATATTCCTCTTAAAAACCAATTAGGAAGGATTATATTTCTCCACCTAGAAATTCTTAGTTATAATTATATTAACCATAAGCGACAAAAGGAAACCCCACCTCTTTCTTATTAAGACTTGATTTTGGTAAATAGAAGCCATAAAGGAAACACATATCCATATAATATACATTGAAGGATTTGATCCTTAAACCATTAGAAATGGTTCATGACTCAAAATGTAGATTTTCTCTCTTCGATATATTCTTCTAATCCATTATAGGCTCTTGAATATTATTCCAATTATATATACATATGTGGGGTTTTATTTGAAGATCATTTTTATGCAAAAACGTGTTCCTTTTAACATTATTTAATACAATCATGGAATATTCTTTTTCTCACAAGCATTACAAATATCTTTCCTTCCTCACTATTTTCAAGAATACCAAATATTAGATCAAAACTATACTAATTGTTTCTACAAACATGTGTTGCCAATTTGTCTAGATAATTACACTTTTAATTATCTAATGCACCACATATTTATTTTCTTTGGCAAACTTGCACATTGTTCCATATTTTAGTTGTCCAAATATTAATAAAGTCACCATTATTTAATTATGCACCAAAAAATCTCTCTTCTTGAGTTTCCTCTCAATTCTACTTTTAACAATATCAATTGTCCATTCACTACTATAGAAATGACCTCTAACGTCACATAAAAAACTGACGCCAAATGATATGACATCGGTTTAAAACGACAACTGACACCTATATGTGAAGGCCGACCGATTTACAAAAGACATGGGTATCACTTTTTCTATAACGTCGGTTGTTTGACAAAAAAATGACGTCCATAATCACACGCGAAATACAATTTTTCAAGGAAAAATATTTGCCTCCAAAAATTTTCAAATCGGTGTCGGTTTTATAACCACTGACGATAAATGTTCTGCGCCAAGACCCACGAAACTAATTGGTTATCGGTTGTTTCTCAAAGAACTAACGACTAAATATCCTTTGTGAGGCAAAATTCATTCCTTTATTTGTCATCGGTGGCATAAAATAATGGACGCCAATAGGTGTTGTAAGGTGTCGGTGTAGTTTAATAACTAACACCGATTGGTAACTTAATAGCACCCACGTGGGAAAGAACCAGATCGAGTCTTCACCTAGCTAGCCCAATTTTGGTCTGGCACTTTTTGCACCGCCTCCCTTCTATTCTCACCGGTTGCCTACCGCCGCGAGTCACCGACCTCACCTCCTCGTGCGCTGTCAGTCGTCGCCACCACCTACTCCAATCGTTGCCACCACCACCAGAGCAGCTACTATCTAGTTGCCAGCCTCAGCACCTGCGCCTGACGCCGCCACCTCCTGCTCCAGGTGGAGTGAGCCTCTAGCCGCCTTCATTTGCTCCAGTCACCAGCCTCACCTCTACGCACGCTGTCAGTCGCCACCACCACCTGTTGTTGCCGTCACTTCCACCACCGCCAGAGCAGTTGCTATCTAGTCACCATCCTCACCACCTGCTATCCAGTCACCGCCTTCATCTATACCAGTCGTCGTCCTTCATCAGCTAGCCACCACTGCCAGAGCAGTTGCTATCCAATCACTGGTTTCATCTGTTCCAGTCGCCGACCACCTTCACCTCCATCTCGGCCACCTCCACCTCTGACCGCCGCCACCACAACCTACTCAATCCATTAGTGCGGTGAGTGGTTAATTAATTCGTACTAGATTTGAACTTAGGATTAATTACGCCACCATATAGTTTATTACTATTAAATAATTAGGGTTAATGATGCATTAATGAACTTAATTAATTAGATTTGTACTTAGGTTCTCTAAGATTGTGTAGTTGATTAATATTGATTAATCAGGGTTAATTATGCATGAATGAATTTAATTAATTGATAGTGCTTTCTTTATTTCTTTTTGATGATGATGATGATGCTCCAGTAGCCGCCATTGGCCACCACCTGCACCTCCTCTGCTTCACCTCCAGTGTCGGCCACATTCACGTCCAATCTGGCCACCTCCACCTTCGGCCACCGCCACCACAGTCTACTCGATCCACTAGTGTGGCGAGTGGTTAATTAATCCGTACTAGATTTGAACTTAGCATTAATGATGCCACCATATAGTTGATTACTATTGAATAATTAGGGTTAATGATACATTAATGAAATTAATTAATTAGATTTGTACTTAGTTTCTCTAAGATTGTGAATTTGATTAATATTGATTAATCAGGGTTAATTATGCATAAATGAATTT
This sequence comes from Alisma plantago-aquatica, assembly GCA_963693085.1. Lineage (NCBI taxonomy): Eukaryota > Viridiplantae > Streptophyta > Magnoliopsida > Alismatales > Alismataceae > Alisma > Alisma plantago-aquatica. The sequence goes on from OY856414.1 coordinate 484,423,204, forward strand.
AATTAATTGGTAGTGATTTCTTTACTTCTTTTTGATGATGATGATGATTATTATGATGATGATTATGATTCATTCGCTGCCACTGGCCACCGCCTGCACCTCCTCTGCTTCACCTCCAACATCGGCCACCTTCACCTCTAGCCTGATCACCTTCACCTCCGGTCGCCGCCACCAACGCTTGCTTGATCCACCAGTGCAGTGAGTGGTTAATTAATCTGTACTAGATTTGAACTTAGGATTAATGATGCCACCATATAGTTGATTACTATTGAATAATTAGGGTTAATGATGCATTAATGAACTTAATTAAATATATTTGTAATTAGTTTCTCTAAGATTTTATAGTTGATTAATATTGATTAATCAGGGTTAATTATGTGTGAATGAATTTAATTAATTGATAGTGCTTTCTCTATTTCTATTTGATGATGATGATGATGATGATGATGATGCTCCAATCGCCACCACTGGCCACCGGTTGCACCTCCTTTGCTTCACCTCCAGCGTCGGCCACCTTCACCTCCAGCCCATCCACCTCCGGCTGCCGCCACCAACGCTTGCTTGATCCACCAGTGCGGTGAGTGGTTAATTAATTTGTACTATATTTGAACTTAGGATTAATGATTCCACCATATATTTGATTAATATTGAATAATTAGTGTTAATGATCCATTAATGAACTTAATTAATTAGATTTGTACTTAGTTTATCTAAGATTGCGTAGTTGATCAATATTGATTAATCAAGGTTAATTATGCATGAATGAATTTAATTAATTGATAGTACTTCCTTTATTTATTTTTTATGATGATGATGATGCTCCAGTCGCCATCACTGGCCACCGCCTGTACCTCCTCTTCTTCACGTCCAATGCCAGCCACCTTCACCTCCAGTCCAGGCACCTCCACCTCCGGCCACCACCACCACAGCCTGCTCGATCCACCAGTGCGGTGAGTGTTAATTAATCTGTACTAGATTTGAACTTAGGATTAATGATGCCACCATATAGTTGATTACTATTGAATAATTAGGGTTAATGATGCATTAATGAACTTAATTAATTAGATTTGTACTTAATTTCTCTAAGATTGTGTAGTTGATTAATATTGATTAATCAAGGTTAATTATGCATGAATGAATTTAATTAATTGATAGTGCTTTATTTATTTCCTTTTTATTATTATGATGATAATGATGATGATGATGATGATGATGATGATGATGATGATGATGACGATGACGATGATGATGATGATGATGATGATGATGATGATGATGATGATGATGATGATGATGATGATGATGATGATGATGATGATGATGATGATGATGATGATGATGATGATGATGATGATGATGATGATGATGATGATGATAATGATGATGCTCCAGTTTCCACCACTGGCCACTGCCTACACCTCCTCTGCTTCAACTCCAGTGCCAGGCACCTTCACCTCCAGCCCGACCACCTCCACCTCCGGCCGCTGCCACCACAGCTTGCTCAATCCACCAGTGCGATGAGTCATTAATTAATCCGTACTAGATTTGAACTTAGGATTAATGATGCCACCATATAGTTGATTACTATTGAATAATTAGGGTTAATGCTGCATTAATGAACTTAATTAATTAGATGTGTACTTAGTTTCTCTTAGATTATGTAGTTGATTAATATTAATTAATCAGGGCTTATGATGAATGAATGAATTTAATTAATTGATAGTGCTTTATTTATTTCTTTTTTATGATGATGATGATGATGATTATGATGATGATCATGATGATGATGATGCTCCAGTCACCGCCACTGGCCACCGCCTGCACCTCCTCTACTTCACCTCCAGTGTCAGCCACCTTCACCTCCATCCCGGCCACCTCCATCACCAGTCACCGCCACCACAGCCTGCTCGATCCACCAGTGTAGTGAGTGGTTAATTAATCTATACTAGATTTGAACTTAGGATTAATGATGCACCATATAGTTGATTACTATTGAATAATTAGTGTTAATGATGCATTAATGAACTTAATTAATTAGATTTGTAGTTAGTTTCTCTAAGATTGTGTAGTTGATTAATATTAATTAATCAGGGTTAATTATGCATGAATGAATTTAATTAATTGATAGTGCTTTCTTTATTTCTTATTGATGATGATGATGATGATGCTCCAGTCACTGCCATTGGCCACCGCCTGCACCTCCTCTGCTTCACCTCCAACATCGGCCACCTTCACCTCCAGCCTGACCACCACCATCTTCGGCCGCCGCAACCACAGCCTGCTCGATCCACTAGTGCAGTGAGTGGTTAATTAATCCATACTAGATTTGAACTTAGGACTAATAATTCCACGATATAGTTGATTACTATTTAATAATTAGGGTTAATGATGCATTAATGAACTTAATTAATTAGATTTGTACTTAGTTTCTCTAAGATTTTATAGTTGATTAATATTGATAAATTAGGGTTAATTATGAATGAATGAATTTAATTAATTGATAGTGTTTTCTTTATTTCTTTTTTATGATGATGATGATGATGATGATGATGATGATGATGATGTTGATGATGATGCTCCATTCGCATCCAATGGCCACCACCTGCACCTCCTCTGCTTCACCTCCAACATCAGCCACCTTCACCTCCAGCCTAGCCACTGCCACCACAGCCTGCTCGATCCACTAGTGTGGTGAGTGGTTAATTAATCAGTACTAGATTTGAAGATAGGATTAATGATGCTACCATATGGTTGATTACTATTGAATAATTAGGGTTAATGATGAATTAATGAACTTAATTATTTAATTTGTACTTAGTTTCTCTAAGATTGTGTAGTTGATTTATATATATTAATCAGGGTTAATGATGCATGAATGAATTTAATTACACTATTTTAGCAAAACAATTAACAACTAAGAACTAATCTAAGAACTAAGGCAAGCAAAACCTAAATTAACCCTAACCAGTAAGACTAGGAAATTTAATTGAAGGAAGTAAAAGCAACTAAGCTATACTAGAATTAACTAAGAAACAAGGCAAATTCTATAAGAATATATCCTATACTACTAGTTGGAGAACTGAGGTTAGGTGTAATTCTAATAGGACTTGTCACATCTAGGTCCCTAAGGTACTAACAGGAAACCCCATATACACCCATAAGCTTTGTTTTCTACATTTAAAACTAAAAGACGGAGTACTACAAAGCAGTGTGGTAACAGGAAAGAGCATACAGAACAAATTGTTACCGACTTATAAAACTAGACAACTCAAAGGAGAGGGGAGAAGCAGCCCCACCTTCATTTTCTTGCTGGCGGTTGAGGCCGAGAAACGGTAGCACGGAGAGAAGAGAGTGGATCTCGAAGTAGGGAGAAGCGAAAAGGTCTAGAGAGACAGAGGATGTGACTGGGTGAAGGCATGATGTGTAGTAGTGGGAAATGAGAAGAATGTGCAGAGAGGCGGGAGAGAAATTTCGACGTTGGTAATTGTGCCCGCATCGGAGGAGGTTTACTATTGGAGGCTTCCAAACACGGAACATATTATTTGAGTTTAAAGTTGGTGCATGCAAACCAAAGCATCATGCAAGCACAACTCTCACCTCAACCCATGACCTCCGCTGACTACCAACCACCTCTCACGCCTCAAGCACCACTTTGGTATGGTGTAATTCTAATAGGACTTGTAATTCTAATAGGACATGTCAAGTCTAGGTCCCTAGGGTAAGTGGTATGGTGCGAGGAGGGTAGGGGTGGGGTAGGGTGGAGGGCCAGGGGAGGGTGAGGGGTGTGGTAGGGTGGGAGGATGGCAGGGGTGGGGTAGGGTGGTGGGCCAGGGGAAGGGGAGGGTGAGGAGAGAGGGTGGTGTGAGGAGGGTAGAGGTGGGAGGAGGGAGGGCCATGGGAGGAGGGTAGGGGTGGGATAGGTGAGATGAGGATGTTCACCTCATGCCCCAACATGGTATCAAAGTAATGGGAATATGTTCATTACAAATCATCCACCCCCAACATGGTATCAAAGTCACATTTTGATTCCAAACAACCCACCAAGAGGGTCTTAGCTACACATGATCAAGGAAAACACAAAAGCAGAGGGAAGAAAGGGTTTTTATTAGTATCACTTACATGGTGCCCTAGTTTGACATATATGGCTAATGTAAGGATTAGTGTATATAGTTTAACAGATACAATAAATAACTTAGTGCAATTAATAACTTAGTTATCATCATCATCATCATCCTCATCATCATCAATTATTTCTCTGACATGAATATGAAATAACCCATCATTGTTGTGTGTTCTTAGTACTTACATTTATATTACTTTTTCTCAACATTTTACATTGTTATAGGAATAATGGCTTGGGCCTCTACCCCAATGTTACTATTCCCTATTGAAGAATAGTTGGACATCATTCTAGATGATTGTTCATTAACACAACTCACTATACCTAAACATTGGTGTTATCTAAACGGGAGATGTTACACAGGTGGTGAAGTGACCCTAAATTTTGGAATTTCAACTTTTGTTATTGAGGTTAAGTACAATGTTCATAGGAATCTTATATCCACATCCAGTTGGTGTGAGTGGGTTCGGAAGATGCTATTGGGCTGTAGTGATAAGATTTTTCTTTGTCCGGTTGGCCATAATACCATCAAGGTTTGGATAACCAACATCAATAACGAGACACCTGATCATCTGGTCTGATTTGAGTACTCCACAGAGGATAGAGATGATTATGATGATGACGATTGCTTATTTCGGACAATGTTGTTGTTGTTTAAGTTGTGTATCTAGTCTAGCATCTTTCTCTTCTCAGTTATTTTACTTATGTGCATGTTTAGGGGTACAACAACCCCCTTGTTTAGTTACTGTTTTGGACAACAACACCTCTGCATATTCATAACTATATTTGATGATGATGACATTGATGATTATGGAACTACAAGTTTCTACATGTGTGTGATGAATCATGTAATTAAATGTGCTTATACATGTGTGTTATGAATCATATGATTAAATGTTCTTATACATGTGTGTGAATCACATGATCCATATATAATATTGTCCACCTTGTTAATATTGCAGGTCTGGGGCTTGTTGTTGGCTGTAATCAAAGGATGAACCTATAGTTCAGAATTGAACTGTAGGTTCTGCATCTTGCTGACCATCCGGACAACAGGCCTGCAGCTGATAAGAAAAAAAAAACCAGAACATAGGTGTCAGTTATTAGTATAAATCCGACATATTTTAGTAGGGATATAGTGTCGGTTATCGATATAAATCGACACCTATGGTGCCCTTGCTGGCGCATTTTATTGGTGGTGGGTAGGTTTAGGCATCAGTTATTAGTATAAAGTCAACATCTTTTAGAGGGATATAGTGTCGGTTATCGATATAAACCGATGCCTATGGTGCCCTTGCTGGCACGTTTTATTGGTAGCAGGAAGGGTTATGACATCAGATATGAAACTGGAGTTGAAGGTGTCTACTTTTAGCAGTGCCCACTTGGGTGTCGCTTGGAAACTAATGCCAAAGGGCTTATTTAATTGACACTAAAGGTCATTTTTGTACTACTGATTACTTTAAAATACATTTATTATTGGGTTTTCCATTCTCTTAAATGGATTTTTGTAAGCCATAAAGCACATGCAATTCCTTTTATTTCTTCAATTTGTTCCTCAAGCACCCATGCCATAAGGAGATTAACATTAATATTCCACCAATAATACCATTGGAGAAAATTATTTATCGAATCATGGTTTATATTTATTTCAGTCAACTTTAACAAAATTGAGGATATGATAACTTACTTTTCTATCTTGACAAAGTTTTGTAGATATGTGAGGACACCCGCTTAGCTTTAAATTGGGAAAATTCCGTATGATGGTTAGTGAAGGGATTGTTCTTAGAAAATAATATGTCAAACAAGGGGATGGAAGTTGATCCAATAAAGATAGAGGTGATCTAAATACTAGCTCTGCCATCTTGGGTGAAAGGAATTCAGAGTTTTTTAGGACATGCTAAATTTTATAGACTTTTCATAAAATATATTTTGAAGATAGAAAAATCACTTTCTGAGTTGTTGGGAAATGACATAGAGTTTAATTTTTATCATTGTTGCTTGAGAGTTTTTGAGATTTTTTACGAGAGATAGTTGTGGTGATGGCTCCAGATTGGAAGCATCCTTTTGAACTAATGTAAAACACATCAAATGATGTCATTGGGGTTATATTGAGACAAAAAAATATTGTGCTCTTTCTATCATTTAGTATACATCAAGAACTCTTAATAATGCTCAACTCAATTACATCACTATTGAAAAAGAATTATTAACCATTGCCTTTACTTTCAATAAATTAAGAGAATATTTAACAGGGGAAAAGGTAATTGTTTGGACTGACCATGTAACTACTAAGTATTATTACAGTAAAAGAATGCAAAACTAATATTCCAATGGATTTTTTTACTATAGTAGGTTGAATTAGAAGTATAGGATAAAGATGGAGAAGAGAATGTAGTACCAGGGTCAATGGTTAGGGCTACATATATCGATTGTTGAAGATTTTCCTATTGAGCTACTTTTTTCTATTAGAGACAAAGATCCCTGGGTTAAAAATATAGTGAATTATTTTGCTTGTGGAAAACAACCTGGATATTGGGAATATCTAGAGAAGAAGCTATTTTTCCATACCTTAAGGTTGTATGTGTGAGGAAATCACATCTTATTAAGAAGTGTCAAGATAGAACATTCAGGAAGTGTGTTCTCAGGTGTGAGTTTGAGAGCATAGTTTCTCATTGCCACTCTCTACCCATTGAGGGAAACCATACTAGATCAAGGACGAGGAACAAGATTTTAGAGAGTGGATTTTATTGGTCATCCTTGTTTAAGGAAGCATATGGATTTGTGAGTACGTGTAACATATGTTATGGGCAGGGCAATGTTTCTAGAAGACAAGATATACTCCTGAGTACATTTCAATAAGTTGAGGTTTTTGATCTTTGGGGCATATTTTCATGATACCCTTTGTGTATTCTAACTCTCACCACTATATTTTTCTGGTACTTGATTATGTATTAAAATGGGTGGAAGTAATTCCAACTCAGACCAATGATTCATATGTTGTATGTCTCTTTGTGAAAGACCATATTTTATGTTGGTTTGGGGTACCTAGTATTATTATCAGAAATGGAGGTTCCCACTTCATGAATAGGAAGTTTGGAGCTTTATTGAGAAAATATGCAGTGAACCATTGGGTAGGAACCCCATACAATCCCCAAACTCAAGGTTGGGTTGAGGTGTCTAATAGGGAGATGAAGATGATACTGTAAAAGATCATTTGAAAAATAGGACAAACTAGAACATGCAATTGAATGATTCTCTTTGGGCCTATAGGATGGCATTCAAAACACCCATTACAATGACCACATATAGACTAGTTTATGTTTGGGCATGTCACTCGCCCGTATAGTTGGAACACAAAGCCAAGTGAGCCTTGAGGAAGTTAAATTTTGTTTTGTCTAGTGCGGGGAGGAAACACATGTTGGAGCTTAATGAATTGGATGAGATTAATCTATATGCTTATGAGAATTTGAGGATATATAAGTATAGGTCCATGAAGATACATGAATTCCATATCTTACATCATACATTCCTACTGGGGAAACATGTGTTGATATTCAATTCTAGGATGAAGCTACACTAGGGCAAGTTGAGGTGTTAATGGAGTAGACCTTAAGTGGTATTTAGAGCATTCCTCATGTTGTAGTAGATATTAGTGATGGAACCAAGACATTTTGAACAATTGCACAATGTCTTAAACATTATTTGGTGGTGAAGTTGTCCATGAGGAGGAAGAGTTGAATCTCATTGACCTTCCTTGGGGAATTAGATGATTGTCTAGCTTATGAAATTAAACAAGGGCTTATAGGAGGAAACCCATTTTAGTTTCTATTATTTATTTTTTTTATTCATCTCTTTGTCATAATAAAGACTTATATACAAGTAGTTGTTTCGTTTCATGCAAACAAAAAGGGTACTTTTTGTGTGGTGTGCAAGAATTCACTGTGTCGGTACTACCATCACCATTGTTGGTAGAACCAACCCATCATCCAAGAATCAAAAGGGATATGTAAAAATTTTGATTCCACTAATGGGTGGGTCAGTGGCACCAAATACTTACCAGTTAGGGACTTAGTGTGAGCCATTCAGTATGGTACCACTGACACCACCATCAATAGCACCAACAATTTTTTAGAAGAAATCAAAGAGCTACTGGAAAATATTATTGATACCACTAAGAGATTGCTCAGTGGTACCGACCCATCAAACTCAAGAAAGACATAGGAGGATCCATCTCAGTACCAACTACACATGTCGATGGAACCAACATTTACAATCAAAGACACTGATCCTATAGGAAATCAAGCCTCAGTACCATTGAGAATATTCTTGGTGGAATTGACACTACTCTTCGAAGATCTGACAGAAGTAATTGGTGGTACCGATATAGAGGTCAAAGGAAGACCAAGTTCATATAGGTACCATCGACATACCCATCGGTGACACTAACCTTAAATGCCAGATTCATAGCACTGAGACCAATGTTCGACATCACTCACAACCAACAACTGGTGGCACTGATCTGCATGCTCAATTTAGGAGATGGTACCACCAATGAAGATGGATCTCCAAGTTGTAATATCGATGGACTGAAGCCAACAATATCAACATCTATCATAGATACACCCATAGATAGTAAAGAGTAGGTACCACTAACAATTGTTGTCGGTAGTACTAACACCACACAAGCAGAGCCTCCTTCAACTATAAAAGGGGAAGTAAGGGGTGATCATAAGTCACACACAAGCATTCCCCCCTTATTTACAAGGCACAAGATGATCTCAAGAGGTCGCAACAACATCCCAACATTTAGAATCATTAGCAAGCTCCTTTCCTCTTCACTATTTTCTCTTCTTCAAGTGATAGCAACCTGAGGACAAGCTACTTCTTCCACCATTGTATTTGACTGGTAGGTACCCAAGATAAGTAGGGTCCCCTTCCTAGATGAATCATAGAATAAGTACTATGTTGTGCTACAAAAGGGGGATATCATACCAACCCGATATGGGGATCAGGCCTTCTGCACAGAACTAGGATTCACCAAAAACTCCAACACATTTTCATCAGGCAAGGCATGGCAACTTGTAACATATCTGATCTCCAACCCAACCCTAGAAGTTTAACCTTTTGGTTTTAGCCAAACAAGGTTGAGGATAGAATGATCCTAATAATCTAATGCATGAATAATGTAATCTAATATGTCATATAATTCATTTGGTGATAATAAGGCGATGAATAACTTAATTGGATGCATAATGATCTATTGGGCCTCTAATGGGCCAGATGAAAAAACCCATGTAAGAAAACCTCAAAATAAATAATAGACTTCAAATTCGTAATCTACACATTAAATAAGACTACATGTCAAATTTCATTTAATTTGGACAACCTTGAAATAATATGGTAAGTTAGGAGAGAGAAATTTCCTAAAATGTGTAATTAATAAATAAATAAAATTCATGACTCCAAAAGAGGAAAATAATCTTAGATTTGTGATCTACATAATAAATATAGCCTTTGGGTAAATTTTAATCCAATTTGCAGAAAGTTTGCTTAAAAGGTAAAATTAGAGAGAGAAAGTGTGTAGAACCTTCAAAATATTAAATAAATATTCAAACAACTCCAATATGTAAAATTGATGGCAAATTCGTATCCAACACATTAAATATGACTTGTGGGTCAAGCTTCATCAAATTTGGATAATCCTAATGCCATTAATGTAAGAGGAAAGAGAAAATGAGATTTGATTTATTTAACCCATTAAAAGTTTCCAAAAGGAAAAACTAATTACATAATCAGAATCTACATGCTTTAATTGGCCTTTGTGCAAAATTTCACTTAATTTGGATAATGTTTGGACCCTCAATTGAGGAAAGAGCGAAAAGGAAATAATGTTAATATTTCACTTTAATCAGATTTGAATTGGATAATGTTTTCCCTATCACATGGATCGTGATTTCACAGTTTCTCTCTGACTGTCGGATTTAGATTGAGCGACAATTGTATCTTCTTCTTCCCCATTTCCTTTCTCATTTCCAAATGATTAGTTCAGATTTTCCTTCTCCGATTTCCTTCTCATATCTCTATCTTCTTCCCTGATTCTTTCTCCCACACATTCCTTTCCCGCTAATCCCAAATACTTGGGTATTTATACCCCGAGTTACCCAAACCGCTGGCGCTACCCTTGTGCTCTATTTCCTCCCATGTTTCCCCCTCCTTCTCATCTCCTCGTTGCCTTGAACCATCAGACCACAAGGGATTGGTTCCCTCACATCTGTTAGGGTCCCAACTCCATCTTTCTTGCATCAGTTTGGCCCCATTAGGCTTTAGGCATGCCTCCCCTACTCCACGCCGCCTCCTTACCCTATCCTTGCTCGGCTCTCTTCTGCGGACCTTCGCGAGGTCCATTTTGTCTCTAAGGGCGTTCTCGGTGCCTCTGAGATGCGTTCCATAGCATTATTTACAACGATCAGGTACCTAGCTCGTTTTCCCTCTTTTGGTCATCTTCTTCACTGACCTTGGGATTTTGTGCAATCGCCTATGTTTTGACCCCCAGATGTCTTGTCACCCCGCCAACGAGTTTGTTGTGGTGTTTCTGATCGTTGGGTGTAATTGGTTCTTGCTCGGGCCTCAGTTTCCCTTTTCCCCCAATTTTGGGTCGAAGAACAGGAGCTTCTTGCCCCATCCATGGCATGAGCTAGGTAGGGGGAGGAATCCGCACTGTGATTTCCCCTTTTTACCCTTGCGCCTTTCTTTTCCTTTCGTTTTATTCCCGTGGGGTATAATAGTCTTTTCACGCTCCTTGTTTCTTTGGTTGTCACGAGTCAAATTAGCTTTGATCGTGTGACTTGGCCACCTCTAGTTTGGCCAAGTCAGTGGATCCCGTCTACTCTCTCTCCTCTCCGCGCAACTGATTTGGATTATTTGGATTTTTCAATTTTCCTAATTTTTTTAACTTTGAAAAATCATAACTAATTGTCTATTGAGCCAAAAATTACAAACAAATAGTCGTTGGATTCAGAAAAATAAGACCTATCTATGGAATATGTTTTGATAACTAAATCTGAATATTAATAATAGGTGTTTTCAATGGATGTAATTAATGATGAATTAACTTGTAAAAATCATAACTAATTATCTATAAGTCAGGAAAATATAATAAAATATGTTTTGGACTCCTAAAACATAAACTAAAATATGGAATGATTTTCATAACCTAATTCACACATTAATTAAAAGGTGGTTTTTAGGGTTTGGTTAATGAGTATGTAATTGACACAAAATTTGTATATGTGTTTATTAGGCCTTTGGTGACCTAGACTTGGATCTAGGAGTGCTTTGCAGTTTGGACTCTGATTTGAGGTATGTTTGCATCCCTGATTATTCTTTTGAGCAATCAACCAATGTTTCTTCTTTCTCTTGTTCCTATGGACAATAGCCTACGCATATGTCTTTTCTTTTGAAAATCGTGGTTCATGTAAACTACCTTATTTGTTATTGATCTTGTGATCATGGATATTCTCTTGACTCTATTTCATATGCCTTGGTGCATGTTGAACTTTTGATATTATATTCCCACTATTATGTGGAAGCTTACTTGGTGATATATGCCCACTTTGAACTGGATTAGTTTATATGTTTGAGTTGTCCATTGTGTGAAGGCAACCTTGTTAATTCTGATTGTACTGTTCTACTTGCCTCTACATTAAACATGTTAAGTGATTCAATAGCACTAGAGTAGTGTAAATTACTTAGGTTTTGGGGCAGTAATCTCCTATTGTTTATTTGGAGGGCGGCAGTATACCATTCCTCTGTAATCGAGTGTGGTAGTAATCCATACTCAATTATATATTTGGGAGATTGGCAGTATTTCTTTCTCTATCAGGTTCAAGTTTGTGGTTGGCTGCCTTTGTGTTTATATTGTTTTAGGCCTATGCTTATCTCACATGCATGCAGGTTATTGATGTTGATTATGGGGTGTGTGCCATACTTTCTTTATGTGTTAGTGATTCACAATCTTTATTATTTTGATTATGACAAGTATCTTCTTTCATGATGATGATGATTCATTTATTTTATGCCCAATTGGGTAGTCCTTATCTCTTGCATGGGAAGCCTTTTATTTTGATGTCCATTATTCTTTATAAATTTCTCAATTTGCTTTTTAGTATGCACATACCAATCTTTGTTGATGTCTCTTATTATTTCTCTTTTGCTGGGGTATGCTTCCAACCCTAGGTGGAGGACTTGGATGCATGGCATGTTGACCTGGACTTAGATTGTGAAGTTAAAAATTGGAGACCATCTTGAGGTGGTTTAGATTTCCTCTACATGGATCCTTGTAATGTAAGTTTGTAACCCTTTGTTTTATAATTGAATATAGTCAAGTTTTTATTCCACTGATATACTTTGGTCTTTTGTTACCATTATATAAAGATTTGAAAATTTTACACCCACTCCATCATACCTTTTGATGTGTTTGGATTGGAGGTTATATTGTTCAAATTTTTAGCAGAGAGGTTGTTTCACTTCTTTACAGCTGGTATCAGAGCCCATGGTAGTCAGAATCTGACTATTTCAATTTTTCCTCCCTTTAGACCCTTGACTTAGTTAGTTTCCTCTGAGTGAGATGTTGACCCTAGATTTGATCTATGATGATCTTTTGTACTATAAGGTTTGTTTGGAGGATGAGATTAGTTTATGAGGAAGTATTCGTATGGAAATATTGTGATTTGGTTTTCGCATTGATTTTGAGCTCAACATTGTTTTATATCGCATGATTCTTCAAAGAAAAATTATTTTCATTATACTACTATATGTACAAAAAATTTCCTTAATTTATTGATGTTTTCTTGAACTAAGTCACAAAGAAGAGAAACTCTAGTTTGAATAAAACCTAACCATAGTCTTGTGACTAGGTTTGATATAAAGTTGTAGTTGACCTACCCTGTGATTTTTGGATGTTCATGTAGGGTTGATAGGTTAGAGATACGAGGACCTAAAACTCATCCCTAGATGGTGACTTGATAGTTGGATACATGAGAAACGTAAATCTCTAGAACCTTTCACAACTAAGAGATGTGGCTAGTTCTAAAAAGTTATTTTGTTTGGATTGTTAGGTTGAACCCTTTATGGGGTGGAGAATATTTAGTGGTTGATGTTTGAATCTATAGATTTCGAGGACAAAATTCTTTTTAAGGGGTGGAGTGTTGTAACATACCAGATCTCGAACCCTACCCTAGAAGTTTAACGTTTTGGTCTTAGCCAAACAAGGTTGAGGATAGAGTGATCCTAATAATCTAATGCATGAATAATGTAATCTAATATGTCATATAATTCATTTGGTGATAATAAGGTGATGAATAACTTAATTGGATGCATAATGATCTATTGGGCCTCTAATGGACCACATGACAAAACCCATGTAAGAAAGACTCAAAATAAAGAATAAACTTCAAATTTGTAATCTACACATTAAAATAAGACTACATGTCAAGTTTCATTTAATTTGGACAACCTTGAAATAATATGGTAAGTTAGGACAGAGAAATTGCCTAAAAGGTGGAATTAATAAATAAATATAATTCATGACTCCAAAAGAGGAAAATAATCTTAGATTCATGATCTACATAATAAATATAGCCTTTGGGTAAATTTTTATCCAATTGGAGAAAGTTTGCTTAAAAGGTAAAATTAGGAGAGAGAAAGTGTGTAGAGCCTTCAAAATATTAAATAAATATTCAAACAACTCCAATATGTAAAATTGATGGCAAACCCATATCCAACACATTAAATATGACTTGTGGGTCAATTTTCATCAAATTTGGATAATCCTAATACCATTAATGAAAGGGGAAAGAGAAAATGAGATTTGATTTATTTAACCCATTAAAAGTTTCCAAAAGGAAAAACTAAGTACATAATTAGAATCTACATGCTTTAATTGGCCTTTATGCAAAATTTCACTTAATTTGGATAATGTTTTGGACCCTCAATTGAGGAAAGAGAGAAAAGGAAATAATGTTAATATTTCACTTTAATCGGATTTGAATTGGATAATGTTTTCCCTATCACATGGATCGTGATTTCGCAGTTTCTCTCTGACCGTCGAATTTAGATCAAGTGACAACTGTATCTTCTTCTTCCCCATTTCCTTTCTCATTTCCAAATGATTAGTTCAAATTTTCCTTCGCTGATTTCCTTCTCATCTCTCTATCTTCTTCCCCGATTCTTTCTCCCACACCTTCCTTTCTATTTCCCCCACCCTATGATCCCAAATACTTGGTTATTTATACCCCGAGTTACCCAAACTGCTGGTGCCGCCCTTGTGCTCTGTTTCCTCCCCTATTTCCCCCTCCTTCTCATCTCCTCGTCGCCTTGGACCATCAGACCATGAGGGATCAGTTCACTCACATCCCTTAGGGTCCCAACTCCATCTTTCTTGCCTCGGTTTGGCCCCATCAGACTTTGGGCATGCCTCCCCTACTCCATGCCACCTCCTTAGCCTGTCCTTGCTCGACTCTCTTCCACGGACCTTCGATAGGTTCGTTTTGTCTCTGACAGTGTTCTCGGTGCCTCTGAGATGTGTTCCATAGCATCACTTGCAACGATCAGGTACCTAGCTCATTTTCCCTCTTCTGGTCATCTTCTTCGTTGACCTTGGAATTTTGTGCAATCGCGTGTGTTTTGACCCCCAGATGTCTTGGCTCCCCGCCAACGAGTTCGTTGCGGTGTTTCCGATCGTTGGGTGTAATCGATTCTTGCTCGGGCCTCAATTTCCCTTTTCCCCCAATTCTGGGTCAATGCATAGGAGCTTCTCGCCCCAGCCATGGCATGAGTCAGGTAGGGGGAGGAATCTTCTCTGTGATTTCCCCTTTTTACACATGCGCCTTTCTTTTCCTTGCGTGTTATTCCCAAGGGGTATAACAGTCTTTTCACGCTTCTTATTTATTTGGTTGTCGCGAGTCAAACCAGCTTTGACCGCATGACTTGGCCACCTCTGGTTGGTCCAAGTTAGCGGTTCCCGTCTTCCCTCTCTCCTCTCCGCGGAACTGATTTTGATTATTTGGATTTTTCAATTTTCCTGATTGGTTTAATTTTGAAAAATCATAACTAATTGTCTGTTGAGCAAAAAATTATAAATAAATAGTCGTTGGATTCATAAAAATAAGACCTATCTAATGGAACATGTTTTGATAACTAAATATGAATATTAATAACAGGTGTTTTCAATTAATGTAATCAATGATAAATTAACATGTAAAAATCATAACTAATTATCTATAAGTCCGGAAATTATAATAAAATATGTTTTGGACTCCTAATAACATAAACTAAAATATGGAATGATTTTCATAACCTAAAGCACACATTAATTAAAAGGTGGTTTTTCGGGTTTGGTTAATGAGTATGTAATTGACACAAAATATGTATATGTGTTTATTAGGCCTTTGGTGACCTAGACTTGGATCTAGGAGTGCTTTGTAGTTTGGACTCTAATTTGAGGTATGTTTGCATTCCTCATTATACTTTTGAGCAATTAGCCTATGTTTCTTGTTTCTCTTGGTCCTATGGACAATAGCCTATGCATATGTCTTTTCTTTTGAAAATCATGGTTTGTGTTAACTACCTTATTTATTATTGATCTTGTGATCATGGATATTCTCTTGACTCTATTTCATATGCCTTAGTGCATGTTGGACTTTTGATATTATATTCCCACTGTGATGTGGAAGTTTACTAGGTGATATATGCCCACTTTGTAGTGAATTAGTTTATATGTTTGAGTTGTCCATTGTGTGATGGAAACCTTGTTAATTCTGACTATACTTTTCTACTTTCCTCTACATTAAACAGGCTATGTGATTCAGTAGCACTAGAGTAGTGTAAATTACTTAGGTTTTGGGGCAGTAATCCCCTATTGTTTAATTGGAGGGTGGTAGTATACCATTCCTCTGTAATCGAGTGTGGTAGTAATCCATACTCAATTTTATATATTTGGGAGATTGGCAGTATTCTTTTCTCTATCAGGTTCAAGGTTGTGCTTGGTCGCCTTTGTGTTTATATTGTTCTAGGGCTATGCTTATTTCACATGCATGCAGGATATTGATGTTTATTATGGGGTGTGTGCCCTACTTTCTATATGTGCCACTATTGCACAATCTTTATTGTTTTGATTATGGCAAGTATCTTCTTTCATGATGATGATGATTCATTTCTTTTATGCCTGATTGGGTAGTCCTTATCTCTTGCATGGGAAGCCTTTTATTTTGATGTCCCTTATTCTTTATAAATTGCTCAATTTGCTTTTAAGTATGCACATACCATCCTTTGTTGATGTTTCCTATTGTTTCTCTTTTGTTGGGGTATGATTCCAACCCTAGGTGGAGGACTTGGATGCATGACATGTTGACCTGGACTTAGATTGTGAAGTTAAAGCTTGGAGACAATCTTGAGGTGGTTTAGATTTCCTCTGCATGGATCCTTGTGATGTAAGTTTGTAACCCTTTGTATTATAATTGAATATAGTCAAGTTTTTATTCCGCTGCTATACTTTGGTCTTTTGTTACCATTATATAAAGATTTGAAAATTTTACACCCACTCCATCATACCTTTTGAGTGTGTTTGGATTGGAGGTTTTATTGTTCAAATTTTTAGTAGAGGGGTGGTTTCCGGATAGCTGTTGGATCTAGATCCAACGATGGCTTCTCTTAATTTGAGATAAAAAAAAGAGAACAATAGAAGGAGGTTTCCCAATTAGTTTCTCTATGCACAATCCTTGCGCGAATCTGAAAGTTGCTTCATTGGATTCGAGGGAAGAAATTGGACCAGAAGATCCTTGGTTTCCCCTATTTTTGTGTGAGAATGGGATTTCCCCAATATCCCTGTTAGAACCGGACATCCAGGAACCTTAGATTGTAGAGATATATGCCTATGTAAGGCATGTTAATCCCAGACATGAGGCAAGGAGAGGATCGCACCCCTAGAGGCAATTTATAGGTGCAAATGATGATTTATCATATGTCAAGTAATTAACTCTTATAAGTGTATTAAGAAGTTCAATTGCATGATTCTAGTGTATAAAGTATTAAGTGGACATGTGTTCTGTTATTTAATAATTTTAGTCTGGCTGCAGGTATAAAATGTTGATTTCTCAGTATATTACAGTGTTTTGAGTATATTGTTCTGCCAAGTTTAGAATGATATACATGTTGTGTTATAAACTTCAAATAAATAGACAAGGTACCATAGAGATACCAGAGTCAAGTATAAGTAAGGTAAAAGATACTATATAGTAAGAGTTTTCCAAGAATAATAAATTAATAGACTTAAGAGCCCTGGACACCGTAGGTTCCCTATGAGAGGTCTGTGTCATAGGGATGAAACGACCTAACCCTACCCCTATCTAGTATACGGAGGTCAGAACGTACTAATAGGTGGTACAGGGGATGAATCCCTAGTGGAAGTCTCCTTAATATACATCATGTAGTGTCCAACATCAACCAGAGATCCTGGTGGTACTAGAGTACGAAAAAGCCAATAGGTGGCTTGACTCTCTGCCTGTGTGCTCAGGTTAGAGGAGGAGTCTAATTTTTACAGCATAATAGGTGTTTCGAGGCCAGAGAGCCATTTTCCTATTGTAGACCAGCGACATAGTCAGGCTTAGCATTCCCAGGTGTGTCAGCTAAGTCTTGTACAGTGAGATTGTAGTTCGCTACGATTCTTCATACGTAGAGTACACTGCACATGATCAGGGAATAAGCTAAAATATGTTCATATAGGTTTAAAGAGTTTTTTATAAGTAAGAAAATCTAAGAAAGATTAGAGTCCAGTTTCCCAGCAATTATTCTTTGTATGTTTCTGAATTATTAGTTCTCTTTGAAATTAATCAAGCATGCTCATATATTGATTTTCTCTTGTTGATATCTAGAGTATCCTGCCATATTTATGATTGTCAATGATCATTCTCTTTAAAGCTTACTATTGTTATAATTGATATCGGTTGCTCAAAAGTATATATGTAATTATATCAGTGCTTTAGACTATTTCTTTGAAGTACTCATTCACTGGGCGAGTAGGCTCACCCCTCTACTCACAATTTTTTGGGATATCACATGGACTTGAAGAAGGTCAAAGCATCAGAGTAGATCTACCACATGAGTTAAGTATGAGATTAGTTAAGTTCAGTCGGTCCCTGTCACTCTAGGTCCTAGTATAGATGTGAGAGTGTTGTAAGTAATGCTTTGTATCTTTGTTTCCTTAATAAGAGAGAATGTATCTAATTATCATGTCGTATGTACCTAAGAATGAATGTATGGATGTGTATCATTTATGTTGAGATCATATTAAAGAAAGAAATGTTTAGATTCCCTTGTAAAGTTAGTTTATGTGGTTCAATGTGAGAAAACAAAGAGTTTGAAAAAGAAGAAAAAGTTAACGGTGATCTTTGTATTACATTAAATCCTCAATGTATGCCCTAATCTCATGATTAATGGTAATTGTGAGATCGGGGTGTAACAACTTGGTATCAGAGCTTAGGTCGAATTGTCAAGGACCATTCAGTTAGTAAGTTAGAGTCATAAGTGTGGCAGATAGGAGATGTTATTATGTTAGATCTGGGGATTTGAGTATTTGGATATCCTGGCCCAGTATCTGAGTACTTGGATCAACCAGTATCAAGCTACTATGTCTATTCTTTCATGTATACCATGGCCAGGAATACAGTGGAAGGATGGTCTAGAGAGGAACCCTAGAAATATTAGGGCTATAAATAAGATTAGTAACATGAATTAAGAGCATAAATATAAAATGAGATAGAACCTTCATTTCATATTGTTGTTTTATTGGATATGAATGGAAAAGCTCTTATATGTTTGAATTTAAATATTCAGTATTTTGAAATATATATGGGTCCTTAAGATTTGTTGTACACTATGCAGTTGTATCATTTATTGATTACATTATTTGTATCAAGTAGACTAGAAATGATCTTTTAATGAGCTTTCCTAAGTGGATAAGATTTCTTCCACACATTTGAGATGAATAGGAGTTGAGTAATCCTGAGTAGCTCTTGGCTTCAGGACTGCAGGTTCGACCTAGTCCGGCTGGCAGGATGTTGTTACGACCCCGTCTCCTGGTAACCCCCAATTAAGAAAGATTGAAAGGTCAGAGCTCTTAACCAATAACCCGGATCAAAGGTTCGACAATTAACCAAGAATAATTATCAAATTTTAACAAACTATACTGAAAAGATGTAAGAAAATAAATTTTTTTGCATACCTTTTTGAAATCTTGGATCTCTAAACTTCTATCCACTTAAGGATTCTACTCTAACAAATCCTCCTTGTATTTTACTTCATGTGTTTTGCAATATGACGATTTACTGTTTGTCCTTTTGACTTGTTCCTAAAATGTCGACAAACAAAACGTCGGTCAACCGAAGCTGGTATGTGGGGGAAACAATAATCATGCAAATATGTTAACAATGTAATCATTCAATTAATCATTTAACAACCAAGATTACGTTTTAAGCCAAACTACTCAATCCATACCTATCCACAACTCTGTGTTGTCCCGGTAAGGACTTGTATAATACCTATGTAAAGGTAGAGTCGCATGGTACCACCCAAAGGTAGCCCAATATCTAACTCACTGTGACTTGATGGACCTACCCTCTAGGTAGCCATATACTAAGTCATTCCACGACCTGATGGACCTACCCTCTAGGTAGCCATATACTAGGTCAGCCATTAAGACACAGAGGGGACCAGGATCTGAGCTAGTAGGCACATATATTATGTGATAGTCATATTCACATTATAGTTTGCATGAACTAAATTCATCCAATCGTTTATTCAAGACATCGGTGAAAATCTCGGAAAACCTCAGAAATCTATCTCGAGATATTCATAAGCGTAACCACATACCTGATTTCATGATTTCACAAGCATTAACTAAACCCAACCAAGAATGAAATCCAAGCAAGCAATTCAATCATCAGATAATTCTTGAAAAGAATATGCACTCTAGTTATTACACACTTTATTAAGAATCTACTTTATTGACGTGGATTCACTTTCTAGGGTTTCTAATCCGCATTAAGGTTTCATTAATATTCATTAGGTTTTCTTACATCCATTCGTCAACTTTATTCCTTTTTAGGTCAACAACCCTAAAATACTCTTTTCCATTTATATGAACCTTAACTACTCAACTATTCATTTTAATAGTCTTTTATTACCCAAATTGACTTAGGATCATCATATCCCTATTTATTCATGGATTTGAACCATTAAAATCATTAAAAGACATATTCATCTAAATTAGGGTTTTCAAGCTTATTAATGCATATTCATGAACGAAACCATAAATTAAGCCAATTATATAAAAAGATCATCTTTTTAGATCCTATTTTCACTTTTATTAACAACAGGTTAATATCAGCTTGAATTATCCAAATAACTTCATTAAGTCCATCTATCATCATATTTAAGGGTTTTTCCTTAATTAAATCATTAAAGATGATAACTTTATGTCCTTTTCAAATTTCAAGCATATTTATGCACATAAACTCTAAATTAAACTAATCACATGCAAAGTTCTTCCTTTTTGAACATAATGTACCTTTTTACATTTAATAGGTTAACATCAACTCTAATGATATATTAAACCCTATTAAACACTTTATTCATTTCAAAATAGGAATCTTTAAACATTAATACATTAAAGGTGATATCTTCCATTACTTTTTGAATTGCACAAGGAATCAGGCTTCAATTTTATTTTTATTAGATTCCCCTCATTTTTCTGAGCAATTTTCATATTTTATGCATACTCATCCGAGCTACTATTAGGGAGATATGAATTTTGTAAAATTACCTATTTTGGGCCAATCGGAGTGTGCCACGTCGCTCACTTCATGCAACGTAGCCCGATTTGTTGAAGACATTTTGAAAAGTCACTTATACCCCTGTGCGTCTCCTGGGCTCTTCACAACAACGAAGGGTAAACTCGTCAAACGCTCTGTTCATCTCCTTCCTTGTGACTGCCCCTCCACTGTCGCTAGGTCAGCGATCGTACGTGGCCCGGCCACTGCTCCTTGGACTCCAGCGACCACCAGGGGTGGTCCCTCTACCTCCTCCATGCCTCCCTGTACTGGACTATGCTCTTGGCTCACGGCTAAGGCGGTCGAGTCAGGCTGTGTGGGTCTGCGACCGCGGCTGGTCTGCAGCCCTCCTGCCTGCATTGTGCAGTTCCTAGGGCCAAGGGACGGCTGTTGCGCTGCCTTCCAAAGACCTGGGAACATCGTGCCCCCATCCAGCTCCCGTCCAAGGCTCCGGGTCGTTATCCTCCATGGCTAGTGTTAAAAGAAGAAACAAGGAGAAGACGGATAGAGAGACATGTGAGATCCTCTTTAACTTGATCCAGAGGCTCTACCTCTTTATATAGGGGTGAGTATTTATGCCCCAGAATACTTGCCCTCAAAGAAAACAAGGCTTTTACTAATAGGAAAGGAATTTCCCTTAATAAAGAAGTATTTTCTCTCTCCTAAGCCATTCCTTGCTTATCAATGATCCTTGGTCATTAAGGAATTCGAAATTCTCCTACTCTTATTCACTTTATGTTTGCTTTTTAATTCTTTGACACGAATTTATATCTTCTTATTAATAGAAATCACTTCCTTTTTTCATAATGCCACCAAAATCGTTAATAATGTATCATATTATCTTTTATTTTGCAAATTTTGGTATTTTCTCTTTCTTTCCTCTTTATTGGGACTCCTTAGATCCCAAGACACTCCATTATTTCGAAATTCTTTTTATTGGATACTTATTATCCTTCTAGATGCATCTTTATGCATTATTTCACATTATCTTGTTTATTTCTCATTAAAATATCTCTTTTTGAGGATTTCTCTTTATTTCTCTTCTATTTTCCTCATTTTCATTTCTTTTATCATTAGAAATCCTTGGGATACGAAATCCCACCAAGGATAACTCAATTATACCTCTTTTCACTTATTTTCCATATTTTCTCATTGTTTTCAATTTCTCTCTTAATAAAGAAATACTTAATTAATCTTTTCTTTTCTTATTGCTTTCTTTTTGCAACTTTGGACTCCTTGGAACCCAAAGAACCCAAGAGGCACGAAATCCATCCTTGGATTACACCTCTTTGCCTTCTAGAGGTTTCTACCTCTTCCTTTTCTCAACTATTCAATTATTCAATTACTAATTGAATTTTCTTGTTATTTAGGCCCAATAGCTAAAAAAGCCCACAACACAATCATCAAGGCTATTGTAAACAAAATCCATTTATTCAAACCAAATTATATCATTATTTGTTCAAATATCTTTAATGTGAGAAATTACATTTCTCACCAAAACAACCCAAAATTGGGGTTGTAACATCCTTCCCCTCTTATAGGGATTTTGTCCTCAAAATTCTAGCAAGCAAACAAACAATTCAGGATAAGACTTTTCCATGTCCATCATTGGCCCCTATGTGGCTTTACCATACTCATGGCGCTTCCAAAGAACCTTTATCATCACATATTCTTTTCTCTGATTTCTTTCATCCTGGCGTCTATAAACTGCACAGGTGACTCAAGCCATGTCAGCCTCCCTTGGGGCTCACTAGGTTCATTGCTCAGCACATGGTCGGGGTACCTCACATAGTGCTCTAAATTGGAAACCTGAAACTCATCACACATTTCTTTATCCTGAGGGGTAAGATCAAACTTAACCTTCTCCACCAAACCATGTCAAAAGAACCCATGCATCGGGGACTCAGCTCGCTTAGATATAACTTAAGAGGGGTCGGATTTTCATGTCACATATTCTCCCACAGGGAACTGCATGTCAGTATACTTTGCATTTGCTCATGACTCACGTCGTCTCTAGGCTCCTTTCAGCCATTGCATGATCAAAGCGACTTCATTTACACACATTGTGGTCCTTTCACCAACATCACCTTACTGAAGTGGTGACCGACACAACCTCCCTTACAGAGCTTCTTTAACACCTAATACTGGTGATGGTGGTTATCATCACATTTTTCATAGGACAAGAACTGTCTCTAGATATCACCCTGTACGAGCACATATGCCCTCATCAGACCCTTTATTCTGGATCATACTAACCATTAGTTAGAGGTGATAAACTGTACTAACATCGAGTTCTTCGTGTACCTACTTCCACTTTATGGAAGTGAACCTTTAGGTCAAACTCAAGAACCTTTGAATTCACATCATGGTGTAGTTGAACCATCTCTCTCATGGGTAGTTCAACCAGATCTGCCCCTTGACAGAACTCTTTCTCTCTCATGTCATCTGGGTAATACGATCTACCATACCCCATATCACATCTCGACCTTCCTTGGTCTAGGGGAGACTTACAACATCCATAGTGATGAACTCTCATTCCCTCTCAGGGACTCTTTTATTCTCTATATCGATACACTGGGTTACTGGGGTTTGTCCTTTACCTCCTGGCTTGCATGGCCATATACCACATGCAACTTCATCTTAAGCATCCAAAGTGCTATTTTCATGTACTATCTTGGTAGGACCACAGTGTATAGTGATCTTCAATCATGATTTTCTGTATGTCATGATTCCTCAAGATCAATTCCTCCAAACCCTAAACCACTCTAGTCGGGGTTTCACCACCTTCTTTTCCAAAGAAGTGCATTTGAGGTTCTACCACCATCATTTCATTGCATCAAGGACTAGACTGGCCAACCAAACAACCATTAACTTGTCCAACAGATTCATTACATCGGAGTATTAGCCAAACATATCTCCTTTCCAAAATTAGGGTTAGCCTAACATCCTCTTCTAGATTCTAGCCAAACTAGTCAGATACATCTCAACCAGAACATCCATTACCACTTCACATCCTTAGGTAATCAGTAACATTGAAGACATACACTCCCATGTTGTTCACTTATCATCTCAAACTCGAATTCTAAGTCTATATTCATCAAGTACACTCTCTGATCTCATCAACATGGTGATCAAACTCAACCTTGTATCACCTACAGATCCCACATAGCTCATGATAAAACATTCTCACAAGGTGATTATCTTAATACTATTATCGTTTGTACCTATCCATGTATCATTCACTCCACCAAGGTATGCTATCATCTCTGTCCTCATACCTCGTAGCAATGTTTCAACTTACATCATCTTTATCCTTAGTGTATCATGCGTACTGTCCTATCTCTCACTCCCATAACAAGAGGAAATAAGCATTTGGCTGTAGTCCAAATACAGAGTTCTTCCTATTCTAAGAGTAGAGATGGTACATCCCACCTTGCATGTACACTTTCAAATCCAAGTTGAAACATGCAGATTATGTCTCTATATCACAAACATCATGGTATCCACATTACTTCCATAGAAACTGGTCTCGAACTTACTTGGTCTAAGCACAATCCTAGGTCATTTCCTCTAGGTCTATAGTGAGCCGTCACTTTTTGGGGTCATCCCTTTTCCCTTATGCATCAGAGAGTGCCCTACTCATCTGCGCTTTGGGTCCCATGAGTTCATGATGGTGACAATCTCCTAACCCATGACCCTTAGACAATGATAGTTGTTACCTCCCGACCCTATGGTCATGTGCAACTAGGGAATTAGGCAACTCCTTCTTCCATCAGTCTTATCCCTACCTGACCCTAGGATAGACTTAGAATTCTCTTATAGTACATGTTCAACTTAGAACCCTACCCAAGCATTCATCATCTCTCTCTCTCTGCATTCTTGGGCTATCTTTCATCCTTTCACAGGGATCATGGCGGCCTGCCTACCTTGGTCAGACCCCATACCGGTTACCTTCATGGTAACACATCCATATGCACATAGAGATGGTTATCTATGGGTCTATAGGTTCATTCACATCCCATGTACTCTTCACTTAGCTTCTCAAGATCCTATGAAACCTCCTTAGGTTACCTCAAAACCAACCAAACTGGTAAACTCCCTACCAAAGGGTCCCTCTCCCAGGATGGGAGGAAACTACACCTTGATAACAAAGGTCACAAACGTCCTTAAGGTTTACATTCTCATGAGCATGCCTAACCCAACAGCTACTAAGGCACAAGAAGACCACCTGTTAACCATGCTAGGTCATGCTTGTTCTCTTTCCTCAACATTAGATCAACTTAGGTGTGAGGGGTTCATCAAACATACCCTTAACTTAAGGGGGTTTCTTCTATTCATGAGGAGTACCATGATCGAAACTATAGAGACTCAAATCTTATTATGAGCATCAGATACACTGCTTCCCCTCTTAGGTCTAGGAACCCTAGGTTCACTTTCGGGTGTCCAACTGCATGCTCAATCTCTTAATCACGAATCAAGCATGTCCATGATATGTCATGTACTTCCATGATCCTTTTATATGAACAATACCACTGGTTACTTAAACCTCCTCTAAGGCACTCTTTATCTTATCCAGCAGGTAGTCACTTATACCATGGGTACCAGAAGATTCATCCTTCCTCTAGGGTTTGGTTCCTCTAAAGATAACCAAGATATCATTAGCCTCCAGGGGTCAAGCGTAGGGCAACAACTATCATCCACTTAGGTCACATCATCCTTGACTTCCCACTTTTCCTCACATCTCGGAGTCTAGGATTCCAACCTTCTTGCTTGGTTTCCTGCCCTTTCTCTAGAGGTAACCCTACAACCAACCATTATAGGTCCTTTCTTCATGAAGGGTCAACCTTAAAAGCATGCCCCTACCTGGATGAAGCCTATGTTCAACACATGTTCACTCGAGGTTATTCATAGCCCCTAAGGCTTATCACATGAGCCGTCCATCAGGATTCCTTAACTAGGGTTTCAACCTATTGCTTACACTACTGACGTACCCTGGGTGCATACTATGCCCTATTCGCATAATCCCATAGGGTCTCTATGGGTTCTTTACTAACATCATCATTGAAGGAGCTATCCTTTACCCTAACTTGCATGACCCTTCCCAGGGTTGGGTTGCCAAAGGTGCTAGGTCACCCATGGATCATATGGCATCCCAAAGGCATGTCCTTTCAAACACCTGGTCCAACTCATCTCTCTCTATCCTTCACTTAGGGTTAGGGTTAGCATCATCCTAAGAGGATGTGCCAGGTCTCTATTTGCAATGGAGATCTCTATCTCCAAGACTAACTTATCCTCCTAACAAGAAGGTCTAGCCCCAGTCTCTTCTGAGGACATGACAACTTATGTCATACGACCTAAGCATGTATCTATAATTTTCACTTAATCTATTAAGCTTATGTCCATGGCATTCTATTTACATGCTTTTCATTAATTTGATGGAGGATTACTCAGACCTTATTAATCTTACCCATACCTTAAGAGGCTGAGGAGGAGAAAGAAAACCCTAATCCTTTAGGTCCTTATCAGAATTTTGTGATGAGAAGGGATGAATAAGATGAGAAAGTCCTAAAGGTATCTTATTTTGATTCATACCCTAAGACTTTGGCCAGGTAGTCACACGGATCTGGGAGTCCTCGTATTCTGACTAGCAGTGAGGAGGAAAATATTTCCATCCCCCGGTCGTGATCCTTTTCTAGACACCTCCGTCTTTCGAATAATCCTCTAATAACTCCCTTGGGTTCTATGGAGTTTGTAAAATTTAATAATTATTAATGATTAAGTGGGGAACCTACGCTCTGATACCAAATGTTATGACCCCGCCTCCCAGTCACCCCCAATTAAGAGAGATCGAAAGGTCAGAGTCGTTAACCAATAACCCGTATCAAAGGTTCGGCAATTAACCAAGAATAATTATCAAATTTTAACAGACTATACTGAAAAGCTGTAAGAAAATAAATTTTTTGCATACCTTTTTGAAATCTTAGATATCTAAACTTCTATCCACTTAAGGATTCTAATCTAACAAATCCTCCTTGTATTTTACTTCATGTGTTTCGCAATATGACGATTTACTGTTTGTCCTTTTGACTTTTTCCTAAAACGCCGACAAACAAAACGTCGGTCAGCCGAAGCCGGTATGTGGGGGAGACAATAATCATGCAAATATGTTAACAATGTAATCATTCAATTAATCATTTAACAACCAAGATTACGTTTTAAGCCAAACTACTCGATCTATACCTATCCACAACTCTGTGTTGTCCCTGTAAGGACTTGTATAATACCTCTGTAAAGGTAGAGTCGCATGGTACCACCCAAAGGTAGCCCAATATCTAACTCACTGTGACTTGATGGACCTACCCTCTAGGTAGCCATATACTAAGTCATTCCACGACTTGATGGACCTACCCTCTAGGTAGCCATATACTAGGTCAGCCATTAAGACACAGAGGGGACCAGGATCTGAGCTAGTAGGCACATATATTATGTGATAGTCATATTCACATTATAGTTTGCATGAACTAAATTCATCCAATAGTTTATTCAAGTCATCGGTGAAAATCTCAGAAAACCTCAGAAATCTATCTCGAGATATTCATAAGTGTAACCACATACCTGATTTGATGATTTCACAAGCATTAACTAAACCCAACCAAGAATGAAATCCAAGCAAGCAATTCAATCATCAGATAATTCCTGAAAAGAATATGCACTCATTTATTACACACTTTATCAAGAATCTACTTTATTGACTTGTATCCACTTTCTAGGGTTTCTAATCCACATTAAGGTATCATTAATATTCATTAGGGTTTCTTAGATCCATTCCTCAACTTTATTCCTTTTTAGGTCAACAACCCTAAAATACTCTTTTCCATTTATATGAACCTTAACTACTCAACTATTCATTTTAATAGTCTTTTATTACCCAAATTGACTTAGGATCATCATATCCCTATTTATTCATGTATTTGAACCACTAAAACAATGAAAAGACATATTCATCTAAATTAGGGTTTTCAAGCTCATTAATGCATATTCATGCACGAAACCCTAAATTAAGCCAATTATATAAAAAGATCATCTTTTTAGATCCCATTTTCACTTTTGTAAACAACAGGTTAATATCAGCTTGAATTATCCAAATAATGTCATTAAGTCCATCTATCATCATATTTAAGCGTTTTTCCTTAATTAAATCATTAAAGATGATAACTTTATGTCCTTTTCAAATTTTAAGCATATTTATGCACATAAACTCTAAATTAAACTAATCATGTGCAAAGTTCTTCCTTTTTGAACATAATGTACCTTTTTACATTTAATAGGTTAACATCAACTCTAATGATCCATTAAACCCTATTAAACACTTTATTCATTTCAAAATAGGAATCTTTAAACATTAATACATTAAAGGTGATATCTTCCATTACATTTTGAATTGCACAAGGAATCAGGCTTCAATTTTATTTTTATTAGATTCCCCTCATTTTTCTGAGCAAGTTTCATATTTTATGCATACTCATCCGAGATACTATTAGGGAGATATGAATTTTGTAAAATTACCTATTTTGGGCCAATCAGAGCGCGCCACGTCGCTCACTTCATGCAACGTAGCCCGATTTGTTGAAGACATTTCGAAAAGTCTCTTATACCCCCGTGCGTCTCCTGGGCTCTTCACAACAACGAAGGGTAAACTCGTCAAATGCTCCGTTCATCTCCTTTCTTGCGACTGCCCCTCCGCTGTCGCTAGGTCAGCGATCGTACGTGGCCCGGTCGCTGCTCCTTGGACTCCAGCGAGCACCAGGGGTGGTCCCCCTACCTCCGCCATGCCTTCCCATACTGGACGGTGCTCTTGGCTCGTGGCTAAGGCGGCTGAGTCGGGCTGCGTGGGTCTGCGATCGCGGCTGGTCTGCAGCCCTCCTGCCGGCATTGCACGGTTCCTAGGGCCAAGGGACGGCTGTTGCGCTACCTTCCAAAGACCTGGGAGCATCGTGCCCCCATCCAGCTCCCGTCCAAGGCTCCGGGTCATTATCGTCCATGGCTAGGGTTAAAAGAAGAAACAAGGAGAAGACGGAGAGAGGGACACGTGAGATCCTCTTTAACTTTTGCCAGAGGCTCTACCTCTTTATATAGGGGTGAGTATCTATGCCCCAGAATACTTGCCCTCGAAGAAAATAAGGCTTTTCCTAATAGGAAAGGAATTTCCCTTAATAAAGAAGCATTTTCTCTCTCCTAAGCAATTCCTTGCTTATCCATGATCCTTGGTCATTAAGGAATTCGAAATTCCCCTACTCTTATTCACTTTATGTTTGCTTTTTAATTCTTTGACACGAATTTCTATCTTCTTATTAATAGAAATCACTTCCTTTTTCATAATGCCACCAAAATCGTTAATAATGTATCATATTATCTTTTATTTTGCAAATTTTGGTATTTTCTCTTTCTTTCGTCTTTATTGGGACTCCTTGGATCCCAAGACACTCCATTATTTCGAAATTCTTTTTATTGGATACTTATTATCCTTCTAGATGCATCTTTATGCATTATTTCACATTATCTTGTTTATTTCTCATTAAAATATCTCTTTTTGAAGATTTCTCCTTATTTCTCTTCTATTTTCCTCATTGGCATTCCTTTTATCATTAGAAATCCTTGGGATACGAAATTCCACCAAGGATAACTCAATTATACCTCTTTTCACTTATTTTCCATATTTTCTCATTGTTTTCAATTTCTCTCTTAATAAAGAAATACTTAATTAATCTTTTCTTTTCTTATTGCTTTATTTTTGAAACTTTGGACTCCTTGGAACCCAAATAACCCAAGAGGCACGAAATCCATCCTTGGATTACACCTCTTTGCCTTCTAGAGTTTTCTACCTCTTCCTTTTCTCAACTATTCAATTATTCAATTACTAATTGATTTTTCTTGTTATTTAGGCCCAATAGCCAAAAAAACCCACAACACAATCATCAAGGCTATTGTAAAAAAATCCATTTATTCGAACCAAATTATATCATTATTTTTTCAAATATCTTCAATGTGAGAAATTACATTTCTCACCAAAAGAACCCAAAATTGGGGTTGTAACATATGCATTACTGGGATCTGATGACTCCTATTAGTAACATAACAAGAGTAAATTCTGGATAGATTAGATCCAAATTCTAGTATGAATGTACATACTCTAAGATTTTGAAATATAAGGGAAAGACTGGGATAACTAAGAATCAATTAGAACTGATATCTGAGATCCAACTTTGGGGCCTCATATGAGAAACCCTTCATTGGGAATAAAGGAACATGACATAAGGTTCAGATTAAGTTTAATTATTAGTATTATATGAACTCTAAATATGAAATATGAAAAAAAAATGAGAAAAGTATGTAAGGACCAAGATAGTAAGAATCAATCATCAGGAATGGAATATACAACTGAGTACAATGTGTTTATGTACTTCAAAGCAAAAGGAAAATATAAGAAAAGAGCTAAGTATACAATAAGTACATAGAAGTGAAGAGTCTTCATAAGAGTTAAAGTGAAGAGAACTACATGAGCATGTAAATCATATAACTAGGATAAGAAACATAATTGAAACAAAGAGAAATGTTGGAAATAATGAGCTTGATTAAGGAATGAGGGTTATGATATAATTGAGAGTATGGAATGTATACCTTTACTAATAAGTTTAATACATTCATCCTTACTACCTTTGGATTCTAAGTCTCTATAGAACAACAAACTAGTTTATAAAAGAAGAACAAAATAGCTAAATAAATGAATAAGTCATACAAAGGTTGACTATATTCAGGAAGGAAAAACTTGATTGAAAGAGAAACTATGTTTGACCCATGCATGAGCCATTTGATTTAAAATGAAGGATGTGTAATGTGTTAAACATGAGGTGATACTAGTAGAGAGATTATTGATTTAGAAATTCAACTTCACATTAGAAGAAGGATAAAAGGAAATATATGCAACATGGTATACATGATCATACACATAAAAGAAACAACATGATCATAAGAGAAAACTAGAAGTTAAAGATGACATGTGGAATAGTAGTATATGGTAAGGGGATTATGGAAAGTAAAGAAGGGTTTGAAACATAATGGAGTAATATAGATTATAAAAGACAGAGGTTGTGAGATTCAAGAAAGTGCTAATTAGTCAAGTATCCTTGTTGATAATTAATTAAACCTACATATGAGAAATGTATTATTGAATGTTTGAAGATAAGAATTCTAAGTCTCAAAATCATCTTCTCTTTCAAATCTTCCTCAATGAGAGCAATGTGGGAATGAAGTGATAAGAAAATGAATCATATATGATGCATAACCACTGTGGTAGAGACATCTAGTGAATGTAATAATGACACACAATATGATGATGAAACCCTAGCAGGGTAACTGAGAATGTAATCTATCTGAATAGGTCAAGTAAGAGAAAGAAAATTCAATTGATAAGATAAGAAAGACTTTAGTAAAACTTGTGAGATCCAAAGATTGAATTTCAAATTAAGGGAGAAAAGTCACATCACAATAATGTCATGCTTCTGATAAGGACCAAACCCTAGAATGTTTAGAGTTGTAGAAGTTCAAGGGATGTCACTAGTGATTTGACCTTGAATACTAGCATATCTATAAAACAAGATCATGAGATTTGCACTATGAGAAGTAAACTAGCACTGATAGTAATCCAGGGTTTAAAGACAGCTAATCTGAAAGGTAGATAAACAATATGGAAATGATTCAGAGTAAAGAGTAAGATATAAATTTGAAATGTAACAAGTGTTTTTGAACAAAAGGAGAAATACAATATGAGTGAAGTGCGATATGAGATAAATTCTTGCAGTGATACAAAGAATGATGAATAATCTATTTGTACCTTATATGTTTCAATTTTAGGAATTTTTAATCTACATGATTAACATGAGAAGGATAATTAGCAAAAAGTAAGTAGTAGTGAATGAGGAGAGAGATAAGAGAAAACAATGGCTTTTAGTAATATGTGAATTTGTTTTTAGAAGTATAATTGGTTGAAGGCAAATTAAGGGATATAAATTGGTTCTGCGAATGATTTTAGTGTACATGTACAAGAAATATGTTAATTAAAGGTGTACATTTGTACTATGGTGATATCAGTTGAATAATGATGGAACAAATGAAGGGTTACCCTGAATAAGGTAATCTTACCTATTCACTCATATGAATAGAAGGGATAATAACCATATTGTATTGATATGTAACCCTAATGAGGTATAGCTTGTTATACCTAGCTTTAATAAAACTAAGTGATGGTATTTGGGTATGAATAGTCCTTGAATGACTAATACAATCATGGAGTACTCTATTACTGTTGTTGAAACCCTAGTATGCTATAACTCGATGGTTAGACCTTGAATTATGTGTGGGTTCATACTTGAGAATAGTATGGAATGTGATGGTAATCCTTCACCTTATGCATCCATGTTACAATGGGGATGTCGTGAGTAATATTGTACAATTGTTGTTGAATCTAATCTTCCAACTCAAGACTATTTTGCTATTTGAGTAGCACAATAGTAAAATTCAAAACAACATGGTGAACTCTCTTTTGTGACTTAGGTAATACATAACAATAGTACATATCAAGCCGTATGAATTGAGATAGTGGGATTGGATTATCAATGTTGAGGTAACACCTCAAGAATATGAAAATATTAAAATGGTTGTTTCTCTCTGTATCCTATTATTGATTGTGGCATAGAGAATTTGTTTGTAATCATTGAGAACTATTTTAACATGTTGTGATTAGGAAAGAGATAAAGGACTTAACGTTGAAAACTACATTCAAGTATAAAATACAAGAATGTAATGACATGTAAGATTTCAGAAGCTTAAAATAAACTTTGAATATACTTTGTTTGTCTATTTATGTTTTGGGGATGAAACCTTTTAAGGAGGTGAGAATTGTAATGACCACATTTGTGCTTAATTGTTAACTAGGGTTTACCTGAATGATTACATGCTTGATTAGATTGAACATCATTTAGACTTGATTAATGATAGTAGATCAATTGTGATGTTTCAAACCTTAGAAGAAACTCTAACTATGATTTTAGTTTGAAGAATTAGGGTTTGAGAAATGTAAACCCTAATCGACAAAAATTAGGGTTTCGATAGTACATGAATATGGAATTTTATTAGGATAGAAGTGTGGTAAATGATTTTTCATATATTCTATAAATTTTGTATTTAATTGAATTTTGGATATGATATGGATAACTCAATCATGCATATTGGAGACAATTTTCATAATATTTGAGTGTTCTTTGAATGTGGTTCTCAGTCAAACTACATTTAGACATTTATTTCCTTGTGCAGCAAGTATCTCTCATGTGAAACGATAGGGAAACATCTAGAACCTTCCCTAACCATATTTGACCATCTCGCCCATGTGAGACGGACATCTCGATTGACTCTGAAGGTAGTCTAGTGACCCGAGTCATGCCCGTTTGGCTGGGTCAGTTTGATCCTTAACCAAATTCAACTCACAACTAGCCTGACACCTAGACGCCTGTCTCAACTCTTGAGACGGTCGTTTCACACTTCTAGAAGTGTAAGGACCCTAACCTGCATTTTGGGGTAACCATGTTTGTTTTTGCCTGATCATGTGCTTAGAACCTTTCTCAAATCCTTTGTGATGTAATTAGGACTTGTAGAGAAGTTTAGTCTCCAGTTTGAACCCATTTGGGTGATGTTTGTGCTTTCTATGCTACTTTTGATGCAAATTGCAAGTTACCTAATATAGGGGGTTGATGTGTAATTTGTCATCTCTAGAGTGTTCCTTCTCTCTCTGGCCTTCATGAGGGAGAATGTGGTGTTTTTGGGAGTCTTGGTTGGCTCTTGGTTGAGTAGTATCACCCTTAGCAGTGATTAGGGTTTTTACGGTTTGTATGCCTTAGCTTTGTGACCTTGTAGTTTTGCTCGACCTAGGTCACGATCTAGGGCATGTTGTGGGGTGTCACGGTCACAACATTTACCCCTTGGTGTGGTGGTCATGACCAATGTTGTCTTCAATTGAGGTATAGGTTGGAGAGGTGTATTTTTATCGAGGCTTCATGGGGTGGTCTTGGAGTTGCCACCTTGGAACCCTAGGTGTGTTGCGGTCACAACATAGGGTTGGTTGTTGAGGTGGTTGAGACCCTACCTAGGAAGTATCACCATCTCTTGCATGTGGACCATATGTGGTTGCATGTTGGTCCTTTTGGTGGACAAGTGTTTCCTTGAAGCTCTATCTTATTGACACCTCATCCTTTGCCACCTCCCTCCTCCTTTTCTCTATGAGCCAACTTCTCTCCATACAAGTGGTTCTTTTCAGTCATCTTGTTCCTTCCTTTCTCTTATGCTCATCCTTGGAGCTTGGTGGAGCAAGACGGAGTGCTCATAGTGCCTTGGAGGTGGCTCATCCCTTGCATGTGGTGATAGTTGAGATCCTTAGCCATCTCTAACTCTGGTGAGTGTTTTATCTTCTTTCTTTGGTGTTCTTTCAGATCTGCTATCCTATCTTCTTCCTTCTTCTCGGCCTTGGGCCATGTTTTGACAAGGTGATGCTCTAGTATGTGAGAGAGAGTTTCTTCTCTCTTTTTCCCCTTCTTTCTTGGTTTGGTTTTTGGGATTTTTCTCTCTCTTCTTGAGCTATCCTTTGACCTTGGTGTTTCTCCTTTCTTAAGGTGCTCTTGTGGCTGAAAGTGGAGCATATTCAACCCTTGGATCATGTACTTGGAGCTCTTGATCTTGGAGTTCAGAGCTTTAGTGGTGATATTCTTAAGGTGGGTTATATAAAACTAAACCCTATCTATTATTACACTTCTTGGTATGTTGTGTTGCTAATTTTCCCTCTTTAATATGTCCCTACATCAGGCTAGCCTATGAAGCTTAACCCTAGAATTTGTTTGGGAGAATTATCATGCTTACGTTGGGAGTAACTTGAAATCCTAATCTTCTTGTATCAGTTTTTGGTAGAGATGATGGTATGGAGTTTCTTCCCTATGTTTGACCCTTGATCTAGTTCCCTTTGCTTGGTGTTTTTACATCTAAAAGAAAGTGAGAGGTTCGTTTCAATTTTGGGCATCTTGGATACGGTTTCTTTTCCTTGGGTCATGTTTTCTTGGACCTTTACCTTAGGGTGTGGAGATGAGCTTTCTATAGTTTCCTTTTCATGATTATTGTGGTTCTTTCTTAGTTTCGAGCCTTCTTCAGTGACCTAGGTGTCTACCTGTGGTGTGGTCATGACTTGGTGAGGGAGTGGTGGTCACAGCATGAGTATGGGCATCATGGTCATGACATAGCCCTTGACTTGGCTGCGACCTAGTTGGCTTTTGTCGAGATGTCCCTTCTTATGGTGGGGTTTGACCTAGTGACATTGGGTTGAGACCTTTGGATCCTAGTAGCTTTAAAACCCTTAGCTCCATGACTTAGCTTGGTGAAGGAAGCCCTTGGAGGGGTGGTCACGACTAGGTGACATTGTGGTTACGATGTGGTGGTGTTGAGGCACCACGGTCGTGACATGGAGGTGCTTGAGAAGCTTGACCCTAAAATTATTGCTGAAGGGTCAGGTGAAACTCTAACACTAATGTCGTGGGCACAACATGTAGGAGGTGGTAACGACTTGGTGAGGGAGTGGCGGTCGAGGCACCTAAGGTGTATGTTGCAGTCACAACATACTATGGAGGGTGTTCACGACACATATGCCTAAGTTGTTAGCATGTGGTGATAGTAAATGGCTATGAAACATGTATGAACGTCTAACTAAATCACTTAGACATATGTGTCATGCGGTCTTATATGATATGTAATCTTCTCTAATGATGTTGCTTGTATCCTTATCATGGATGGTTCTAACATTATGTGATTATCTCTCTCAATTATGATCTAATAACCATGTAGGTGTTGTGAAATTTTTTATCATGGCTAGTGTAAGTCATGGGGGTTATCATGTGACAAAAATTGAGTATGAGCCTTGAGAGGCATGTGGAGGCTTTTATGACATCAGAATGATGTGGCGAATGATCATATGACCTGGCAGTTACTTGTGGCTTAATATTATATGAATTGAGGGATTGATATCCCATGGCATGTACATTTGTTGGTAACATTGTGAATGGCATAACACAGGCATCTTGTGGTGATAGTGTGACAAGATCACACCGGATACGTTTTATATCTTCTGGTGTTATGTTGTACCCCTTTCTTTGGTATGATTTGATTCTATGTTTGTATATTATAACTTGATTGTCGCAAAAAGGAAATTGAATTACCTAATTAATAAAGTGAAACTTAATCATGTAGTTTTTCCCTGTGCCATAGATCGATTCAGTGTCAGCATTTGTTGGATGGTGAAACTAGTTTAACTCAGAGAGCATATTTTTGAATAGGCAAGGGTGAGTATGAAACTTACATCCAGGATATATGAGATATCCAGGAGGGAGATGGTCTCTTAGTGACATGTGATACAGGATTGGCTACGGGCCATACCCTGGTAGGAGTGTGGCTACATGCCGTGACTCATTTTTTCTAGGGACGTGACCTGTACCACTATAGACTAGACTTGTACAGCTGGATTATATGTCACTGGTAGAAGTTTGACTTGAGATGTCACTGCGGGTTCACTCATATTAACTGAGGGGGTGAGGTCATGCAATTCCATCTCTTCCATGGACCTTGTATGGCACCGATTTTGACTTAATAGTGGTCGGTTGGATTTGGGTGGTACGAATCAAATCCTCGGGGTATAATGAAATATGTAATCAGTCATTTAGTTCATTTGATTAGTATGAAATATAGAGAACATTGGTTGTAGCCTATCCTTGCTTTTGTACATGTTAGTTAGTAGAAATATACATGTTCTTTGTATTCCTTCTAAAACTATTGATTACTCTACTATTTAGTGATAGGTTCCAGTACTGCTTAAACTATTTTAATCAGTAGTTACATATCATTTAGTTCAATCTGCTCATCTTGCTTAATTATGCATATGCTTTCTTTACTACCTATGTTATAATAGTGTTGGTGGAGAGTTATATCTCCCACTAAGATTTGGAATCTCACCCCATGGGTTTCCCATGTCTTTTTAGGTGGACGTGCATGAGGAGGTAGAGATCGTACAGTCCTGGTTGAGCCACTACAAGAAGGATAGTATCCGACTAGGTTGGAAGTGTTTTTGGTGATCCTTTCATTGTAGGGTCCTAGAGTCTTCCATTTACATTCAGGTATTTGGGATGGTTTTTGGGTGTGCTTACAGATGTGCTTTTGTTACATGGTTGTCTTATGTGATCCTTTTGTGTACAGGTGTGATGGATATGTATATGTGTTTGGAATAGGCTTTCTCGTAACAGACTGATGGCATGTATGGTAAGTGCCTTATGATAAGAAAGGACTCATACGTAAAGGTTTTGGCCATTTGGGATCTTAAAATAAAATGGTTTTCATTTCCAATGTTTTCTTGATATCTATTTGTTTAAGCGTGTTTTCCGTAGTTAATTTTGAGTTATCCCATGCTTGTGGTGTTGGGCGACACAGAAAAAGGTTGGTATCAGAGTTTTAGGTTCACTGAGTCCATAAGGACCTAGGACTAGGGTGTGTGTATGTTCTTGTATCCCCTAGTATGTTTTATAGTGATTTCATCTTATGCAGAGGAAGCAAAAAAACTTAAAGATGTCTGAGGAACATGAACACGCTATAGAGAGCAGTATCCTTCCCTTGTTCTTCTTCACCTCTCTTGGATAAGAGAGAGAACCTTCATCTTCATGATTGAAATGAGAGATAGGAAGGTGGTGGAAGTGAGAGCCTCACAAGATATACATGTAGGACTAGCTCTCTTACATATTTCCTACTTACTCTAATGGATGTAGCAAGTGATTAAGCTGAGAGAGAGAGAGAGGAGGCTGTAGGAAGCACTCAACTATAGAATAGGAACCTCACATAGAGTTTTGCAATGAATGCTCAACCGTGGAATGAAGCCCAAGGGGTCCTATTTATAGATGGGGATGCCTCGTAGCCTTTGGGAACACTTGTGAATGAAAACTAGCCATTTTGTGGCTTGCAACGGATCTATTTTCACTTGTTGAAAGTCCACAACGGCTGGAAGCACTTTTCTGCACTTTTCTGTACAGTGCAATCAGTCGAGTTTCTATAAGGGTAACTCAACCGATCAAGTAACTGACAAGGTCAATACTCAAGTGATCGGTCGAGTTTGTCCTAACAAAACTCGACCGAGCATTAGGAATTGAAATGGTCAGTTACTTGATCGGTCGAGTTCTTGGTAAACACAACTCGACTGATGCAATATGCAGAAAACTGATCAAGGATGATCGGTCGAGTTTTCAGGCTGGGAAACTCGACCGACAAAGTTCCTATAATCAATTTTCAAAGTTGCATCTAAAGTGCTCTAATATTCGATCTAAGTGCTCCTGATATTTTTCTAAGCTTAATTACAAGTCATACAATCATTACAAGTGATTTACAACATGATTCTAATGGATATACATCATATTACAAAAACGTGCACTTGTATGACTTTGACTTGTCTTTTCTCCAATTTGATATGGGCAAGTTAGGGCATTTGGAGTGTGTTTATACCTAATCTGAAATTACTCAAGTAGAGACATTAGACACCAATATGTGGAATGGTTAGTCATCATCAAAACATGGGTTTAGTCAATTTAGACGTGAGTCAACATTGACCTAATTGACCTTGAGTCAACAATCTCCCCCTTTTTGAAGATGACAAACCATTCCATAATTGTATTGAAAGCTTTCAAGTAAAATCATACCTTCGGAGAAACCTAGGGGTTTTAATGGAATTGAGTTCATATGCTCCCCCTCAATTGATGCTAGTGGAGTTCTCATACTCCCCCTCAATTGATGCTATTCTCCTGCATGGTTAGCTTTCATAACATTTATAGAATACTATGTCTTCTACTCATATATGTTCTACACATATATGTCTTCTCCCATTTACCTTCTCCCTTTACATGAGCATACTTCTCTTCTTCATGTAAGACATACCTTCTTCCTCTTTTTAAAAGAAGACATACCTTTCTCCCCCTTTGTCATTTCAAAAAGTGGGGTTATGAAGAAAGTGAGAAACATCACTTGTTAAAGAGAAAGGAGATAACCCAAATATATAAGGAGAGTAGAAGAGCACAGATAGGGGCTTGTCGAAGCATAGAAAGAAAAGCAAGTTAAAGCATATACTTGAACAACCCAAGATGCAAGATAAGGTGCTGCAGAAAAACAATAAACCACAATTTTGACCCTCAAGATGACAGAATTTGCCCAAAAAGCATCAAATCTCATCACAAAGCACTGAGTCTTGCTCAGAAGGTTGTTTCTACATGAAAAACACTAGTCTTGCACCAAAAACTAAAACTGGAGCAAAATCTACATAAAATCAAAAAAATACTCCCATTTCTACATATAATGTAGATCTATGTACCTTGCATCACAATGTTATGCAAGCAACTCAAGATAGTAGATATGCAATTCATGGAACAATCTTGAGCATGTATGAGACAAGATACAAGCATAGCATATAGATGAGAAAATATGCCAATTTTGAACAAGGTTAGAACTACATGTATATGAACTACTAGTAGATGTTATCACAAGTTAGGACTACTAGTAGGATCTAGATCATAGCAAGAGATACCAAAAGATACACAAGATAAAGCAAGCCATGATTAGATGACAAGATATATCCAAACAAAGAGATATGCAATTTTAGAAGCATGAAAGGATATAACTCACTAGATATGCATCCTTTCCATAAGATGATTACCACTAAGAACCTCAAGGTTGTATCAAGAAAAGATATACACCTAGATAGATGTAGCAAGTTAGAGCACAATGGAAGCAATTTTTAGACACAGCCAAGCGATCTAAAGAGAACATCATCAAAACCTGCAAACCAACTCAAAGCAAGTAATTGCAAGATTTAGATATACCAATTTAGAGCGATTAGAGAAATAGAGTTGTAAGCAAGATAGGAAACTTAGAACATACCAATATGCATATATAAAGGTACCAAATGAGAGTGCCAAAGAATAAGGCTATTGGTTGAGAAAATCTAGTTGAGAGGGAAATTCTCATTCAATAAGCCAACTGTGTATTCTGTGCACAATGTTATCGGTCAAGTTCTGTGCATTGACAACTCGACCGGTGACAGTTGTTGGCAACACCCATAGGTACCTATCGGTTGAGTTTCTATCAGGACAAACTCGACCGACAGAGCATCTATCAAAAAGCACATATATTTCATAAAAACATATTTAAAGGCATGCTAAATATACAAACCATATCCAAATATGTCTAAGAAAGTTAGTAATGCACTATAGAAGCATTAGAAATAGTTTTTGAGCAAGAGTTTGAAGAGAAACACAAAATACCACTTTTGACTCAAAAACCATATGTATAGTGCACACTAACTTGACAAAAACAAGTTAGAAATGGTTATAAGCAAGAGAACATTACCTTTGTTCTTACCATTCCTTTTTCCACTTATTGTCACCCTCTACACATCTCACCTTTCTTCTTTCATGTGGATTGACAAGTCAATTTGCAATTCAATAGCTCAAGTCAATCCATTTGCAAGTACCTACAAGAAGAAAGATGAAATGGTCCCCAATCATGTTTTGGGGTCCGGATGGGTTAGCTTAGCAACCCAAGTCCTATTTCTCTTGGGTGCTTTCCTAAAAGGACAACAAGTAGAATAATGACCAATTTCATTACAATAGTTGCATGTGCCCATAGTCTTGGAACTAGAGGATTCTCCATGGAATATTGGAGGTCCTTTATCTTTGTTGTTCCCTTGACTACTATCATACCCTAAACCATGTCTACCAATTTTTTTAGTAGTATGGTGTAGGATGTCATTAATACTCTTTTTTCCAACTAAGAATCTTTGCAAAGAAGATCTCAAACTATCATTATCATGCATAAGAGAGGTAATAGTAGAAGACAAATGATTGATATTATCTCTAGCATGCAGGAGATCATTTTCTAACAAAGAGATTTAGTTAAATAAGAATCTCTATCAATATGAAGAGCAGCAACATCATTCTCTCTGCTAGTAGAACTAGAACAAGATTCATGCACATAGATTTTAGCAAGCAAGGAGGCATTTTCTATTTCTAATTCTTGCAACACAAAATCTTTGTCCTTGTTTTCAAGTTTAAGAACATCAATATCATGCATGAGAGAATCAACAATTAAAGTATTCTCTTCATTAGAACTAGGCATGAGAGGTTGAGCTTCTAGAAATCTAATCTTATCAAGCAAACTAGCATTTTCAAGTTTAAGAGAGTCTACTTGGCTAAGACAATCATTTTTATCATCAAGCAAGCAAGAATTAGCATGTTCAAGATCATCTAGTTCTACATGCAAATTATCAACAATTTTAGCAAGCTTTTTCTTTTTCCATTTAGAAGACTTAAGAGAGGCACAAATATCATGAATAATAGCAATCAAAGATTCTTTATCTAAAGAGTTTAGATTTACCTCACTTGAGTCTTAACTTGTTGATGCTATAAGAGCAAAATGGCATTCTCCTTCATCACTAGAGCTTGAGCTTGATCCTTCACTTGAATCTTCACTTGATCTTGAGTTGGAGGAGCCACTTATACTTGAGTGCCATTTCTCCTTCTTCTTGTGAAGATGGGTCTTTTTTCCTTGTGGGCAATCTTCCTTGTAGTGACCCTTCTTTACACATGTGAAGCACCGGATGGAGGAGGACTTACGTTTGTAGAATTTACCCTTGGAGTACATGGCATCTTCCTTAGCTTGAGAGGATGGAGAGACTTGTTCCATGATAGCTTCAATTTGAGCCTTCATTTCAACCTTCTTCATTCTCTTTAGCTCTTTCTTCTCTTATCTTTCTACTTCCTCCCTCTTGTCAAGTGTGGCTTCATGTGCTTGTAAATTTCCAATGAGCTCTTCAATAGGAATATCCTTAAGAGACCTTGCTTCTTCAATAGAAGTCACCTTGGGTTCCCACCTCTTGGGGAGAGTTCTAAGGATATTTGAGTTGATCTCTCCACTAGACATAGGATGTCCTAGAACAGCAAGACCATTCAAGATGGTGTTGAGCCTTGAGTACATGTTGGCTATGCTCTCCTCCTTTCCCATCTTGAAGTTCTCAAGCAGCCCTTTGAGCATGTAGACTTTTCTTTCCTTCACTTGATATGTCCCTTCATAAGTGATGCAAAGCTTTCTCCATACCTCGTAGGCTATTTCACATGAAGAAATCTGATTGAACTCGGTGGGGGTAATGGAGGCATATAGGATGTGCATGGCTCTAGCATTCAAGGATGCTTTCTTCAAGTTAGCTTCATCCCATTCTTCAATCCTTTTCTTTGGTAGCATGTATGGGCTGTTAACCATTTGCCACATCTCAATACTTGATCCTTGGATGTAGAGTTGAAGCCTTCTTCTCCAATAGAGGAAATTTCTCCCATCAAAGATTGGAAGGCTGGTCGAGGATCTCCCTCCTAGGTAGTCACCCATCTTCTCCTACTTGTTGAAGTATGATTGGAGAAGACCCGCTCTGATACCAATTGTTGGATCCTAGATGGGTGATTAGATGCTCTAGAGGGGGGTGAATAGAGCTGAAAGCACTTAAACAAAACTCATTAAACCTTTAAGATATATGAAAAGATAAGGTTGTTAAATAGGTAATTTGAGTGCAAATAAAACATTCATAGCAAGGGAGAGAGAGATTGAACATGCACCAATTAGACAAGCTATTTAGAGTGGTTCCACACTTCAAACTAGAAGTGTGTCAGTCCACTTTCCTAGAGAGGTCAACCTCTAGGACTTCCAAACTATTGCACTCTTATATTCATTCATAAGACATACAATACATGAACAACCAAAGGACTTACCTATCCAACACAAAGAGTCTTCAACCTTACCAAGGACTTATCCACTTTGCAAGAGTCTTCGGCCTTCTCCAAGGACTTGCCCACTCTTGCACAAGTCTTCAGCCTTGCTAGGATCACCCACTCTTCTTGGATCTTCAGCTTTTGATTTCACATTCATTCAGAGAAGCTTCCACCAAGGACTTACCCACTTGAGCAAGGAGTCTTCTGCCTTCACCAAGGGCTTACCCACTCTTGCTCCAAGTCTTCAGCCTTGATCTTCACCAAGGGACTCCTTCCCTTGTTCTTCTTCACCTCTCTTGGACAAGAGAGGGAACCTTCATCTTCATGATTGAAATGAGAGATACGAAGGTGGTGGAAGTGAGAGCCTCACAAGATATACATGTAGGACTAGCTATCTTATAGATTTCCTACTCACTCTAATGGATGTAGCAAGTGATTAAGCTTAGAGAGAGAGGAGGTTGTAGGAAGCACTCAACTATAGAATAGGAACCTCACATAGAGTTTTGCAATGAATGCTCAACCTTGGAATGAAGCCCAAGGGGTCCTATTTATAGCTAGGGATGCCTCTTAGCCTTTGGGAACACTTGTGAACAAAAACTAGTCATTTTTTGGCTTGCAACGGATCTATTTTCACTTGTTGCAACTCCACAATGCCTAGAAGCACTTTTCTGCACTTTTCAGTACAATGCAATCGGTCGAGTTTCTATAAGGGTAACTCGACCGATCAAGTAACTGACAAGGCTGATACTCAAGTGATCGGTCGAGTTTGTCCTGACAAAACTCGACCGACCATTAGGAATCAAAATGGTCAGTTACTTGATCGGTCAAGTTCTGTGTAAACACAACTCGACTGATGCAATCTGCAGAAAATTGATCAAGGATGATCGGTGGAGTTTTCAGGCTGGGAAACTCGACCGACAAAGTGCCTGTAATCAATTTTCAAAGATGCATCTAAAGTTCTCTAATATTCGATCTAAGTGCTCCTGATATTTTTCTAAGCTTAATTACAAGTCATACAATCATTACAAGTGATTTACAACATGATTCTGATGGATATACATCATATTACAAAAACTTGCACTTGTATGACTTTGACTTGTCTTTTCTCCAATTTGATATGTGCAAGTTAGGGCATTTGGAGTGTGTCTATACCTAATCTGAAATCACTCAAGTAGAGACATTAGACACCAATATGTGGAATGGTTAGTCATCATCAAAACACGGGTTTAGTCAATTTAGACATGAGTCAACATTGACCTAATTGACCTTGAGTCAACATTTACTACCTATGTTATAATAGTGTTGGCGGAGAGTTATATCTCCCATTGAGATTTGGAATCTCACCCCGTGGGTTTCCCACATCTTTTTAGGTGGACGTGTATGAGGAGGTAGAGATCGTGTAGCCGAGGATGAGCTGTAGC
The DNA here is from genome assembly GCA_963693085.1 of Alisma plantago-aquatica. Lineage (NCBI taxonomy): Eukaryota > Viridiplantae > Streptophyta > Magnoliopsida > Alismatales > Alismataceae > Alisma > Alisma plantago-aquatica. Next base: position 484,467,554 of record OY856414.1, read on the forward strand.
AAGAAGGATAGTAGTTGACAAGGTTGGAAGTATTGTTAGTGATCCTTTTGACGTAGGGTCCTAGAGTTGTCCCTGTACATTCAGGTCTTTGGGATGGTTTTTGGGTGCACTTGTAGATGTACTTTTGCTACATGGTTGGCTTGTGTGCTACTTTTGTGTATAATTGTGATGGATATGTATATGTGTTTGGAACAAGCTTTCTCATAACAGACTGATGGCACCTATGGTAAGTGCCTTGTGATACAAAATGAATCATATGTAAAGGTTTTTGCTATTTGAGAGCTTAAATTAAAATGGTTTAAATTTCCAATGTTTTCCTATTAGTTGTTTTAAGCTTACTTTCCACGGTTACTTTTGAGTTATCTCATGCTTGTGGTGTGGGGCATCACAAGACTGCTATCTCAACACTTGAGATGGGTGTTTGGTAGTATTGTCATCCTATTTGTTTCTTGAATCAAATGCCTAAACACTTTAGCACTTAATTCAAATGTCATTCGAGATATGAACTCCCCTTCTAGGTCAAGACCTATGTGTATGACCCTATAGCTCCCATATAATGTTGGCAGTGAGTGTCCATAACAAATTATGACAACACAAGCAAAGAGTGGTGCCTAGTAGCACATCATTGCTATCCAAGTAAATGGAAAAGTTGGGGAACAACTTCAAGCTACAATCTGTGTATGGTGGTGTAGTATTTGTATAGTTCATTTGGCATTAATGTCCATATTGAACTACAGGCATGGAGCAGTCACCCTTTGTTATTAAATCATGTTTCTTGAACCAATATAAGACTGCTTGAGATATATGTAGGCTCAATATCACATATTGACTCACATGCACATGGCCATGCTTTTCTCAGTCTCACTTATCAAGAGGCTTAGGACATCACACTCTAGTGTGAGGGACAAATCCCATGTCTAACACTTACAGTCAATCCCCATGTGTCAAAGCCACCCAATCATCAATGTTATAACAACCCATGTTTCAGGACTGTGTTTGATGATGTCAAATGTACCCAACAACATGTGTTGAGTGTCGTATTTTAGGTCTAAGAACCACAACCATCACCATCACTGTGAGGGCTGACTATGACTTTTATGATGATGGCTTCCATGTGTCAGTCTTATGGTGGGTCTGTCTGATACACTATTCTCTAACATGTATCTATGTGTGTGGTTTGATATTTCCATATCATGACTAATCAGATTTAGTCATCAACCAACTCACACTCTAATCTTATGTGCCATTGTTGTCTATCAACCTTCCACAATGACAATCGATCAGGGATATAATGAGAATATGTATATTTACTCTTAACATATGTATGATCATATCCACAAGGATAATAACTTGAATACATGTGTCATTAAGTAATATAATTCTCTAGACATTAATAATCTTACATCATTATCTCATAATTGAATTAAATGAATAAATTGGAAGCTTGCCTTTTATTAATAATCAAATCATTTACAAGATATGCCATTACAATCATCACATGATTGGCTCTCTGGGCATACATAACCAACAGACTCCCAGTTCCACTTAGAATCTCCCACGAATCTTATTCTGAGTGACCTTACATGACCATCATGCTTCTACTGTGAAAGTGCTTTAGTTAAGGGATAAGCAACGTTGTTCTCAGTTGGTACTTTGCAAATCTTTACATCTCCTCGCTATATGATTTCTTGTATGAGATGATACTGCCTTTGTATATGCTTTGAGCACTAATGCGATTTGGGTTCCTTATCTTGTGTAATAGTTCCATTGTTATCACTATATAGCTCGATTGCCTCACTGATCCTAGGAATGACCCCAAGTTATGTGATGAACTTCTTGATCCATACAGCCTCCTTTGCTGCACTTGATGTAGCAATATACTCGACCTCTGTTGTAGAATTAACAACTATTTCTTTCTTGGAACTCTTCCATCTCACAACTCCATTGTTGAGGTAAAACATGAATCCTGATTGCAATTTGTAATCATCTTGATCGATCTGGAAGCTTGAATCGGTGTAACCTTTTACCACCAACTCTTCTTCTCCACCATAGACTAAGAACTGATCATTAGTCATTCTCAAGTACTTGAGGATGTTCTTTACAATTATCCAGTGAGCATCACCTAGATCTGACTGATATCTTCTCATCATGATCAAAGCATACGAGACGTCTAGACAGGTAGACAACATTGCATACATGATTGATCCAGTTGCTGAGGCATATGGAATCTCACTTATGTGTTGCCTTTCTTCACAATAATTGGGACATTGAGCTCTAGATATGGGGACACCATGGCGCGGAGGCATGTTTCCTCTCTTTGAGTTCTCCATGTTGAACTGGTTCAACACTTTGTCAATGTATGTGCTCTGACTTAGTGCAAGAAGCCATGTTGATCTATCTCTATAGATCTTTATCCCTAAGATGTAGGATGCTTCTCCCAAGTCTTTCATAGATACATTATTTCCTAACCATGTCTTTACCTTTTGTAAAGTGGGGATGTCATTCCCCATAAATAGTATGTTATCTACATACAATTTGAGGAAAGTCACTATGCTCCCACTAACACTTTTGTACACACAAGGTTCATATTCATTTTGAGAAAAGCCAAACCCTTTGACTATCTCATCAAAATGAAGATTCAAACTCTGAGATGCTTTCTTCAATCCATTGATTGACCTTTATAGCTTACAGAATGTATTTGAAATTTTTAGATCTATAAACCCCTTGGGTTGTGCCATATACACATCCTTAACAAGGTTCCCATTAAGTAATGTGGTTTTAACATCCATTTGTTAAATCTAATAGTCATGATAAGATGCAATGGTAAGCATGATCCTGATGGGTTTAATAATGGCCACTGGAGAAAAGGTTTCATCTTAGTCAACACCTTGAACTTGTCTAAAACACTTTACAACCAATATTCCCTTATAGGTTTGGACCTTTCCATCCATGTCAGTCTTCTTCTTGAAGACCCATTTACACCCTATGGGTTTTACACCTTCAGGTGGATCCTCCAAAGTGCATACTTTGTTGGTATACATGGATTCCATCTTAGATCTCATGGCCTCAAGCCATTTCTCAAAATTTGGTCCCTCAATAGCATCTTTATAGGTAATTGGCTCATCATCTATGACATATTAACTACCTTCCTGAGTCACAAGATATCCATATCTCTCAGGTTCAAGGCATGTCCTATTAGATCTTCGAGGTTCTTGTGTTAGTTGAGGAATTTGAGATTCCACAATGTTTTGTGAACCTCTTTGTTCCTCTAGTTCATCTATTGGTTCAATGTTTCCTTGTTGATCTCAAACCTCTTAGAGTTCCACTTTTTTCCCACTGATTCCTTTAAAAATGAAGTCCATCTCAAGGAATGTAGCATCCCTAAAAACAAACGCTTTGTTTTTAGATTGGGAATAAAAGTAACATCCTCTTGTTTCTTTAGGATATCCAACAAAATAAAATTTATCAGATCTTGGGCCTAGCTTTTCAGGAAACATTTTCTTGACATAAGCTTCACAAACCCAAATCCTCATAAAAGACATATTGGGACACTTCCCATTCCATATCTCATATGGTGTCTTTTGAACTGATTTAGATGGTAATCGGTTTAGTGTAAATGCGGTGGTTTTTAGAGCATACCCCCAGAAGGTTGTTGGAAGCTCAGCTAAACTCATCATTGATTGCACCATATCCAGTAATGTGTGATTCCTTCTTTTTTATACACCATTGTGCTGAGGTGTTCTAGGAGGAGTCCACTGGGATACAATTCCATGGACTCTAAGAAGGTCCTCAAACTCTTGGCTTAAGTATTCTCCACCTCGATCAGAATGAAATTCCTTAATACTTTTACCAAGTTGGTTATATACTTCATTCATAAACTCCTTCAACTTTTTAAGAGCTTCTGACTTATGTTTCATCAAGTAAACATTGTCATACCTATTGAAGTCATCAGTAAAGCTAATGAAGTACTGATACCCACCTCTAGCGGTTGTTCTAAAAGGTCTACTTACATCAGTATGTATGATTCCTAATAGAACACTAGCCCTCTCATTGTTACCAGTGAAAGGTGTCTTAGCCATCTTACCCAAAAAAAAAAGATTTACATGTCTCTAATGATTCAAAATCAAAAGAGTCCAGATAACCATCTTTATGGAGTCTAGATATGTTACTCTCATTTATGTGCCCTAGACAACAATGCCAAAGGTATGTATTGTTTGAGTCATTGAGTTTTTGCCTTTTCGTATTCATGTTATATACACATGTCTCTAGATCTATCAAGTATAGACCATAAGACATTGGGGAACTACCATAAAATATCCCATCTTTACTAATAGAACATCTTCCATTCTTTATAATAAATTTGAATCCTTTCTTTTCCAAACAAGATATAAATATGATGTCCCCATTAATGTTAGGTACATAATAGCAGTTCTCTAACTCTATTACAAGCCCACTTGGTAGATTTAACTCATAGGTTCCAACTGTGGTGACTACAACTCTTCCGCCATTAACAACACACAATTCAACCTCACCTTTCTGTAAAGGTCTACTTCTTTTCAGATCCTTCACATTTGAGAAAATGAGTGATCCACATCCGGTATCAAGTTCCCATGATGAAGTAGTAAAGATAATATCAATAATGTATACCCTAGAAATATAGATCTCTATCCCTTCCTTCATCTTCTTAGGTTCCCTTATCCTTCTCCTTACTTCGAGTGTAAGAAAATTTGGACTTTGGATTAGTCATAAAATACTTTTTGGCTTTGCCTTTGTCCTTGGACTCAACTCCATTGATCATCATCACGGATTTTTTCATCTTCATTTGTTCTTCGACAATTATCAAGATGTCAAGCAACTCTGACAGCGGTCTAGCCATATTTCCTCAAGTGATAACACTCAATGAACCAACTATATGATTTAGGCAATGATTGCAGAATCATATCTGTGGCCAACTGTTGACCCAAAGGAAATCCCAATTTTTCAAGATGTTCCATATGCCTAATCATATTAAGCACATGGGGCTCTACTAGATTTCCTTTTATCAATTCACACTCACCTTTCATGCTTATCATGTAGTTTATGCAACCCATAGTTCATACAGCCTAGCATAAGGTTCTTGATGTTCACAACATCATTGACATGCTTCAAATAAGCATCCATGTCATTCTTAGGCAAATTTAGAGTGGATACTGACTCTGGTGTTTCAGGATCATGCAGAACACTTCTTAAGGTCTTGAACTAGTTATGGAAATAAATCTCATTTAATTTGTTTGAACGTGATGATTTTTTCCATTTGATTCTACAAGAGATAAAATTTGTATTTTTCAAAAAAGCTTTTTTTATTTTATTTGAAAATTTGATGATATAATTAGGTCTTTAATTATTATCATTCCCACTATTTTATTCAAATTTATAGCCCTCTATATCAATTTGGAATATTGCAGCGTACAATATTCTAGTGGTCCATATCCAAGATGATTCAACTATGATCCGATCAACACCACAAACACAGTCAACCATCAAGGTAGGAAACTCCTTCTAATTGCATCATATGCAATTCTGGATAGATGATATGTGATCGGTCTGGCTTGTCCACCATATCCTCCAAGGTCCTTCAGTCGATCAACTCGTCTTCGGGATCCCTTCATCTTCGTCATAATAGGAAAGTAAACTATCCTACTTTTACGTGATTATAGAAAAACCTTGAGTTACATTCGAGGGGAGTAAAGGTAGAAGAGAATTAACTTTACATTGGGAAGATGAGATAGAGGCTCGGTACGCAGACTGAGATAAATAGATAAACTAACCACATACAACTATGCACGTATAGGGGTTATTTTCCATAACCATGCTAGACATCCAAACCACCTTTAGGACGGAGCGTGTAAATTGCATTATATATATATATATATATATATATATATATATATATATATATATATATATATATATATATATATATATATATATATATATAGGGCCCATCTTTAATTCACGTGCGGGTAACTACCCGCCCCCCCATTTCAGTTACTTTTTTTCAAGTTGGTTACTTTTGACATGTAGAGGGTTACATTACCTTGCAAACTATTGAGTTTCATGCATAGATAGTGACATTTGTAACAGCAGATTTCAAAACACGGTTACATATATATCTACTGTGATATTTTTTATGGGATTACATTTTTAGTCGTATAGTTACTTTTTGATCAGCATCGTTACTTTTTTGATAGAAGAATTACTTTTCTGGTCAGAACCATAAATTTTTTAGCTGTCGGGTAGCAAAATTCAGGATACCCACGCGGGTATTAAAAAATGGCCATATATATATATATATGGCTAAAAGAATTGTGTACCCGAGTACATGTAGCTTACATGTACCCACCTTCATTTATGTAGTTTGTAAGTTTCTACTGAATAAACCAGCCTTATGGATGTAAAGTATACCCCTTAGACAAGATGTTTACAAAAAATCACCACATTCTGATATTCATTGATCATCTAACAAAAGAAAATGTATATTTTCTAATCAACGGTAAGTTGTAGAAATTACATAAACCATTGAATGAGATATTGCTATATCTCATGATCTCTATGAGATATGGTTATGATTTTTTAAACACATCTAATATATATAATTTTGATTCAATCCATTTGGTTGGATTTTATCAACATACTCCGCACATGCTATTTTAATGGCCGGTACACATAAGTTACATGTACCGGTCGGTACACACTTCCTAACCTCTCTCTCTCTCTCTCTCTCTCTCTCTCTCTATATATATATATATATATATATATACACATATATATACATATATATACACACATATATATACATATATATATTAGTTTGGGATTACCATGGTGTTTGGATTTGACAAGATATTATTTGCATCGCATGCAATAATAGAATGAAAAAACCAAAATCCAATCATATGAATTATCCAGTAATATAGTAAATTGACTTTGGCTCTAATACTACTATTGGGAAATATAGTACAGAGCGGGCAACGGAATTGAAACTTTTATCTACCATATTCCTCATAATCAATAGATCGTGTCAATAACCATAATGCAAGAAGGATGATTTATGGATATACCTAGTCCTGGAGCAAGTCTAGCGACAATCCTCATTATTGTAGATGTACAACTCTGAATCCTAGTTGCACTAGGTCACATCTGACTGTTGCACCTCCTGGTCTGAACGATGGACTGCAGCCATGAATGTTATCTTCTTCAACAGCTCCTCTTGTCACAGACTGCTGGTTGATGTTGTCCTCTGAGTTGCAAACAACGGCTTCCCACCTCTATGGTAGTCCACATGGACCGCCTAGAACTCAGGTTGTCTTGCTAGACCAGACAGTAAGGAGTTGTCCCTCCCTATGGCATACTAGTCACCAGCTTGGTCTCCCACCACGATAATTATTAGTTGCTCTCTCCGGTGGCTATCTCTCCCTTTCCAGGTAGGACTTGCCTGGGCTCTCTTGGTTACCACAACCAGAGAGGATAACAGTTTTTAGAGTAACTGATTCTCAATTGTCTGTTTTGTGTTCTCGGAAGCCCCCAATACCCCTCTATTTATAGTAGAGGCTAGGGTCAAGTTTCCCAATTTCTATCCAATATGGGATTAATGTGTAGGAGTGGAAAGGACCAGAAGAATTCGAATTTTAGCAACAACTCTGGAAACTTTGTAAACTACAGCAATCAAAATGGAAGCTTGGCAAAGCCATACGGTCATCTCACACTGTGAGACAGTTGTTTTGCAATTTCCCAATTGTACACAAATTCAGAAAATCAATCCCCATCAATGTTAGACATTGATTTACTTATACAACAAGTATTGCTTAAGAGAAACGAATAGGAAAACATCTAGAACCTTCCCTGACCAAACTAGACCATTTCACCCATGCGAGACGAGCATCTTGGTTCACCCAGATGGTCATGTGGTGACCCGATTCATGCCCATTTGGGTGGTTCAGTTCGATCCTTAGCCAAATTCAACTCACATATGACATGATGCCCAGACGCTCGTCCCAACTCTTGAGACTGCCATTTGGCACTTCCAAACTGCTGTCTCAACACTTGAGATGGGTGTTTGACAGTGTTTTCAACCTGTTTGTTGCATGAATCAAATGCCTAAACACTTTAGCACTTAATTCAAATGTCATTCAAGATCTGAACTCCTCTTTAATGTCAAGACCTATGTGTGTGACCCTATAGGTTCCATATTATGTTGGCAGTGAGTGTCCATAACAACTTATGACATCATAAGTAAAGAGTGGTGCCTAGTCGCACATCATTTCTAATGGAAAAGTTGGGGAATAGCTTCAACCTACAATCTGTGTATGGTGTTGTAGTATTTGTATATTTCCTTTGTCTTTGATGTCCAGATTGAACTAGAGGCATAGAGCAATCATCCTCATTGTTATTCAATCTTGTTTCTTGAACCAAGAGCAGACTATTTGAGATATATGTAAGCTCAATATCACATATTGACTTACATACACATGGCCATGCTTTTCTCAGTCTCTCTTATCAAGAGGCCTAGGACATCACACTCCAATAGGAGGGACAAATCACATGTCTATCACTTGCATTCAATCCCCATGTGTCAAAGCCACCCAATCATCACAGTTATAACAACCCATATTTCAGGACTACATTTGATGATCTTAAAGTGTACCCAACGACATGTGTTGAAGGCGGCGATTTTAGGTCTAAGAACCACAACCACCACCATCACTGTGAGAGTTGACTATGACTTTTATGATGATGGCTTCCATGTGTTAGTCTCATAGTGGGTCTGTCTGATACACTGCTCTCTAACATGTACCTATGTTCTTAGTTTGATGTTGCTATATCATGACTAATGAGATTTAGTCATCAACCAACTCACACTCTGATCTTATGTGTCATTGTTGTCTATCAACCTTCCACGATGACAACTGATCACGGACATAATGAGAATATGTATGTTTACTCTTAGCATCCATATGATCTCATTCATAAGGATAGTAACTTGAATACATACATCATTGAGTAATATAATTCTCTAGACATTTATAATGTTACATTATTATCTCCAAACTGAATTAAATAGAATAAATTGGAAGCTTGCCTTTTATTAATAATCAAATTGTTTACATGATATGCCATTACAATCATCATATGATTGGCTCTCTGGACATACATAACCAACAACTTGTATTTAGGTTTAAATCGTCATATGATTGGCTCTCTGGACATACATAACCAACAACTTGTACTTAGGTTTAAATCTAACTCATCTATGTTTACCTTACATATTACCATTGACCATATAAAAATGATATATGTACATGTTCTCAATACATTGAACAAGGATATTTGATAGTGATTCCTCTAAGGATGGTACTGGAGGGTGGGCATTAGGTGCTATCATTCGAGACCACATTGGGAGAGTGTGGCTTGGTTGGACATGGCCGAGATCTAGGGAAGAAATCACAATGACTTTTAGAAATACTAGAGTTATATCTAAACCCATGTACAGAGGTACCTGATGGAGGGTTGCTAGTAGAGACAGTTTGTGTCTGACTTTCAAGGATTCTAGAGGTAGGGGAGAAAACCCCGTGGTGATATACTTTTTTTTATACTATTATTTTTTCTCATAATATAATGTCCATGAAAACTATTTATAAAGAGGACAACCAGACGGCATGGAGGCTTACCAAATATGGGTCTGGTCTTATCTTCATTTATCACTTTTCCTGTTTAGCTCAGATGCCTCTTGCATTGCCAGGAGTGCACAAGTTTAGAGATTCAAAGCATGTCTTATATTTGTAAACACAACAACCCACTGGATTGATTCATACATGTAATGGAGATACCCTTGTCTCCCTCGTATATAGATTGATCTGAGAGGCTATTAGGAATGAGTTTTGTTTTTGTCCTCCACACATTGGGTTTTTTTCTTAGTTGGAGTCAAAGAGAGTTGAGATCATAGGTCTGGTCGGGTATCATTTGAGGAGGGCTGATTTGATTTTGTAAACATTATCTTATATTAATTGTGGTGCTTTGCCTATTGCGGAATGGGATGAATAGAATTCACTTTCGTTGTTTGGAAAATGAAGAACGGAAGCACTAGTACAGAACCGACCTTTAGTGGCGGTTATTTAAGGCTTTTTGCGACGGTTTCACTGCGACACCCAAGTGGGTCTTGCTAAAATTCGAACCCTTCAACGTCAGTTTTAACATCGATGCCATAACCCTTCCCGCCACCAAAAATGCACCAACAAGGGCACTATAGGCGTCAGTTATTTACTAAAATTAAAACTATATCCAGGTCAAATACGTCGGTGTTTCACAAAAACTGACACTATATAACCCTTCCCTCCACCAATAAAATGCGTCGGACACCCATAGCCACATAGACATCGGTTTTTTGCTAATAACTGACGTTGTATGTCTTTGTTGTCGGTTTTATACAAATAACCGACACCTGTGTTCTGATTTTTTTTATCAGTTTGCAGGCCTGCTGTTTGGCTGGTCAGCAGGATGCAAAACTTGTAGGTCAGTTCTGAACTGTAGGTTTATAGCATCCATTGATATCAGCCAACAACAGGCCACAAACATACAAAATTAACAAGATGGACAATATTATATATGGATCATGTGATTCACACACATGTATAAGCACATTTAATCATATGATTCATCAAACACATGTATAATCACATTTAATCACATGATTCATCACACACATGTAGAAACTTGTAGTTCCATCATCATCATCATCATAATATAGTTATGAACGTGCAGCAGTGTTGTTGTCCAAAATAGTAACTAAACAAGGGGGTTGTTGTACCCCTAAACATGCACATAAGTAAAATAATTGAGCAGAGAGAGAGACACTAGACTAGATACACAACTTAAACAACAGCAACATGGTCTGGAATCAGCAATCATCATCATCATCAGCAATCATCATCATCGTCATCGCAATCCTCTGTGGAGTACTCAAATTGGACCACATGATTGGGCGTCTCATTGTTGATGTTAGTTATCCAAACTTTGATGGTATTATGGCCAACCGGATGAAGAAAAATCTTGTCACTATGGCCCAATAGCATCTTCCGAACCCACTCATACCAACTGGATGTGGATATAAGATTCCCATCAACATTGTACTTAACCTCAATAACAGAAGTTGAAATTCCAAAATTTAGGGTCACTTCACCAGTCGTGTAGCGTCTTACATTTAGATAATGCCAATGTTTAGGTATAGTGAGTTGTGCTAATGAACGATCATCTAGAATGATGTCCAACTATTCTTCAACATGGAATAGTAACATTGGGGTAGAGGCCCAAGCCATTATGCCTACAACAATGTAAAATGTTGAGAAAAAGTAATATAAATGTAAGTACCAAAAGCACACAACAACGATGGGTTATTTCATATTTACATCAGAGAAATAATTGATGATGATGAGGATGATGAGGATGATAACTAAGTTATTCATTGCACTAAGTTATTCATTGTATCTGTTAAACTATCTACACTAATCCTTACATTAGTCATATATGTCAAACTAGGGCACCATGTAAGAGATACTAATAAAAGTCCCTTCTTCCCTCTGCTTTTTTGTTTTCCTTGATCCTCATCTCACCTATCCCACCCCTACCCTCCTCCCCTAGCCCTCACTCCTCCCACCTATCCCACCCCTACCCTCCTCACACCACCCTCCCCCTCCCCTGGCCCTCCACCCTACCCCACCCCTAAACTCCTCCCACCCTACCACACCCCTCACCCTCCCCTGGCCCTCCACCCTAACCCTCCTCCCACCATACCACTTACCTAGGGACCTAGACTTGACATGTCCTATTATAATTACAAGTCCTATTAGAATTACACCATACCTAAGTGGTGCTTGAGGCGTGAGAGGTGGTTGGTAGTCAGCAGCGGTCATGGGTGGAGGTGAGAGTTGGGCCTGCATGCTGCTTTGTTTTGAATGCGCCAACAGTAAACCTCCGCCAACATGGGCGCAAGTACCAACATCAAAATTTCTCTCCCCCCTCTCTACACATTCTTCCCGTTTCCCACTCCTACACATCAAACATTCACCCAATCACATCCTCTGTCTCTCTAGCCCTTTCTGCTTCTCCCTACTTTGAGCTCCACTCTCTTCTCTCCATGCTACCATTTCTCGGCCTCAACCGCCGGCAAGAAAACAGAGGTGGGGCTGCCTCTCCCCTCTCCTCTGAGTTGTCTAGTTTCATAAGTTAATAAAAATTTGTTATGTATTCTCTTTCCTATTACCACACTGCTTTGTAGTACTCCGTCTTTCAGTTTTGAATGTCGAAAACAGAGCTTATGGGTGTATATAGGGCCATCATCATCATCATCAAAAAGAAAGAAAGAAATAAAGAAAGCACTATAAATTAATTAAATTCATTCATGCATCATTAACCCTAATTAATCCATATTAATTAACTACACAATCTTAGAGAAACTAAGTACAAATCTAATTAATTAACCACTCACCGTACTGGTGGATCGAGTAGGCTATGGTGGCGGCGACCGGAGGTGGAGGTGGTCGGGCTGGAGGTGAAGGTGGCCGACGCTGGAGGTGAAGCAGAGGAGGTGCAGGTGGTGGCCAGTGGCAGTGATTGGAGCATCATCGTCGTCGTCGTTGTCATCATCGTCATCATCATCATCAGAAAGAAATAATGAAAGCACTATCAATTAATTAAATTCATTCATGCATCATTAACCCTAATTAATCAATATTAATCAACTATACAATATTCGAGAAACTAAGTACAAATCTAATTAATTAAGTTCATTAATACATCATTATCCCTAATTATTCAATAGTAATCAACTATATGGTGGAATCATTTATCCTAAGTTCAAATCTAGTACTGATTAATTAACCACTCACCGTACTGGCCAACAAATACATGTATGTTGTCATTCTTATACCTACAATCCTAGTTTCATCATTCATATCCTAAGTTTTGTGTAACATCATTTAATCATGCTTGTTAGTAAATACTAAACAGTAAATAAACCATGATTCCATATATCAAAGATTTGAATTAAAATTAAGCCTAGTGGCACTTTGGGAGAGTGAGAATATTATACCTCACTTGAAGGTTGAAGACGAAATATATGCAAATCAACTGGAAGTCAACAACACCTACAACAACACAAATGCATGATTCAATTCTATTATAATATATTAATTAGGGGTCAATCTTGAAGTTTTAACTAGATCTTCATATATCAACATACATGCTAGGTCATATTTCAAGTCAAGATTTAGGCATTTAATCACCTTAGGGTGCATACATGATTCACAGGGTATTTGGGTGTAAAAAGAATAATATATGTTACTGATTTAGGAGTTCACATAATCATTTTAGAAATAGAAGACCCACATGTGAGTTAAGTTTGAGATTCAACATCAATGTATCTTTACACGCATGTTTGACGTGTATTTTACTACGCGCTTAAACGCAAGTATACGCGTCGAGTAATATAGGCCTTGTGAGGCCCGAGTCGAACTCAGGGATACGTGAATTATTGGAGACTTCTACTAACTAATCGCAATCAGCTAGACCGATTAACAAAGTAGGGTTTTGTTGTTCAAATTAAAAGAAAATAAAAATCAAATAAAGAAAACAATCGATTAAAGGTTAATTTAATCAATTAAAAAGGATATCTTTAGGATGGCGGTTTCACCGCGGGTCAACATTGTATTAGATTTCATATAATTCCTCACACTTCTCTCTCTATCCGGGTAGTGGCCTGAAATGAGAATTACCCACTGTCGTGGTGTAATCCACTACTTAGATTTAGGTTGATTCCATCGTCATAGTAATCATTCCCCTAAACTAAGCGCATTAAGATCGGTCCCTCAGTTCCCACCATTAATTTTACAACTCCTTTGTCAAGGGTTTTATTAATTAATGTAGAATTCGTCTCTTTTCAACCGTTAATCCTTCTGTCGAAGTGATTAAGGGCATTAATTTATTATTATGGTGATCAAACATAACAATAGCAATAGAGAAAACGAATTTATACCACGGATATGAGAGAAAAATATGAATTATCAATATAAAATCATCATACAATGTATCCCTGGGCTACTCCCGGTCCTAAAGATTGAGGGTTTTAGCCTCTCATGTTCATCTTACACGAATACATGGTAGAAATTGGGGAATTCATAAGAAAATGTGAAATAAATGGGAAAACCCCTGAACAGAGAAGAACCGGTGGATCCTTGGCGTAGAACACAAGCTTTCCCCGCCTGTCGGTGGTGGAAATTGTCTTCGGCAGCGTCCGAATCACCCGGGATGAGCTTCTCGGCCTCCGTTCTCCTTTCTCTCCTCCTCGGCACTCATGCAAAACCAAAAACGAGATTCCCCCACATCTGGGCGGTCGTCATTAGGTATAAGTCCCTAATTAGGTCGTCAAATAACAACAGCCATCCGATCGAAATCAAAACAAATCCAACGCATATCTGCCGGCATCGATACCATCGACGCGGGTCGATGGTATCGACCCAGCGGATTAGCGGCAGCTTTCCTTTCTTTTATTCTGAGCGCCTGTGGTGATCTCGATACCATCGACTTGGGTGTCGATGGTATCGACTCCTTTAGCGTCGGTTGTTGTCGTTTAGCGACGCTGTAGCTCTCCTAGTGTCGATGGCATCGACTTACGTCGATGGTATCGACTGCATCCTCGCCAGCAACCTTAAGTGATCTCGATGCCATCGACTTAGGTGTCGATGGTATCGACTCTGTATTGCTCTTCTCAGCTGACAACCTGTGGCTTGGTCGATGGTATCGACTTCCGTCGATGGTATCGACGGAAGCAGATACTTGTTTTTCCTGAAATTTCACAACAAGCCCAAGTAAATCCACACAATTTATAATAAGATGATAAATAATGCTCAAAATAGTAAAACAAAGGGGATTTGATATAAAATGATGGCAAAGACCAAATAAAGTAAATTATGCAATAATACCCATGAAAATGAGTAATTAAGGCACAAAACACATATGAAATAGGTCTCTAAATGCGACTCAAAATCATCGCATCAAACTCCCCTAAGCTTAAACATTGCTCGCCCTCGAGCAACTAATCCTTAGAATAGAATTGCAGATGTCAACTAACAATCAACACATCACCCCACATCCCACATTACTCCCACTGGACATTCTCAAACTGGCCTTTCCTAATCACAGAACAGTAATTACCCTACAGGCGACAATAATCATCAATAAAAGAAATTATCCTTCAAACCGAAGAACACTATCACATAAGGCAGTTAACATAATAAAGTTCGCCGATTCAGCCATCGTGCATCTTGTGATCGCCTAAACTACGTTGCTCGCCCTAACTACCATCTACATGGAAGCAGTTCTCCTGATAAACATGAGTGAGGAGAAAATCACGGTGGCCTACCAATCCGAGCAACGGGTGGATGGAATGGGTGGTTCATGGAAGAATTTGGAAGTATTACACAGTTTCAAAATGCATACAACAAAATGTCCTAAATGATGCAAATGCACATTGAAAATGCCCTAATGCTTAAAATTGGGTGGAATGATGCATGCACTAACCTTCCACCTCAAAAAGAGATAGAAATCTAATTAAGCCACATCATGTACTCAGTTTCCCTGGTATGCAAGTGATATCATGTTCCTTTCTCCCTCTTATTCCATTTCCTTCTAAATTCTCTTCTCTTTTTTTTCTTTTCTTTTAGCCCACATATCCATAATTGCTTAGAGCTACATGTGTTAGGCTATTTTCTTCATGATTGGAAATCTTTGTACTAATGCGAGGGTATGGAACAATTTAGATCACTTTTCAGGACAATTGAGGTACATGGTGTACTTATGCATGAAAATCATGAAAGTTATGAGTGCAACTACATGACATGCACCTAAAGGTAATGTGCATGAATCACTATACATTTTTTTTCATTTTATGCAAAAATTATGAAAATAGGAATGCAAACCCTATCTACATGCTATGCACGCAAAAGAAATTGAAACTGCACTTTACTTCCAATTCTTGGGTGGATTATAGAAAATGGGGTGGAATGATCACAAGATTAAGTGACTGAACCTTAGAAGAAAATTATGTGTCCCTCCTTACTGACATGTGTAGTAGTTTAAAGGGTTCTTTCTCTTACATCTGATTAAGGTCTCATTACCATTTGATTAGGTTAGGCTCAAACAACCGTTACTATCCACTTTTCATGAGTCGATGGGGGTGTGAGTATGACATATTGCTTCAAAGTTGACATAATCAATCATTTTCATAGGACAAGTTCCCCAAGGACAACCAAGTTAAGCTATCCAAAAGACACAGAAATTTTTAAATTCCCTTAATTTCCCCATGAAAACAGCAAGATGACAATTTTTAAGACATCCACGATTACACTAGATAGATGTGGATCCTAAATAAAAACTTAAAATTGCAAAAACAAATAACAAAGCAGAAACTAAAAACAACTAAAGACAAGATAAAAGATAGAGCTGTTCCAGCCACCCCCCTAAGCTTGAATCCGACTATGGCCTCATAGTCAAAGACTAACTTAAGGGCGGAACAGTGATACCAGATCAGTCTGATGGTGGTGGAGGCGGGTATTGCGGGGCCGTAGGGTCCGGATTTGCTCTGGATGACACTTGGCGCAAGTGGAGGAAGAAATCATTGAAGATGTGACTTCATTTGACCAATAACCCTGTCTTGAATAACTGATCCCAACACTGCTGTGTGCCCGTCGATACCATCGACGGAAGTCGATGGTATCGACTCGCTGATTAGGGCAACTGCCTCGCGAGTCCGCCCGCCGCCTTTTTCATTTGAACATGTCGATACCATCGACGGACCCGTCGATGGTATCGACTTCACTGAGTCGATTTCTTCTGAAAATCTCCAGAGATCTCGATGGTATCGACTGGGGTGTCGATACCATCGACACTTTTATTGCGACCTGTCTGTGACCATGTCGATACCATCGACGGGGGTGTCGATAGTATCGACGCAGTGCGATTTTTTGCTGGTGTCAACCTGAACCCATGTCGATACCATCGACGGGTGTGTCGATGGTATCGACCCTGCCTGTGCCTGCACATTCAACAAACGGATCAAGGTATCATTTTTAAACTAAAATTCAAACGAAATAAAAGCAATCTATGACTAAAATTAAACTATCCTAGTGTACCGATGGTTGGGTTGCCTCCCAACAAGCGCCCTTCTTTAACGTCTTAGGCTAGACGGTGTGACAATCATCATCTTTTCACCTTAGGAACTGCACTTAGAGGATCATTCGGTAATTTGAATTCAACACGATCTCCTCCAATGCCCAAAGACAGAGTACCTCTCCCTAAGGCAGTCACGACATCTGCCGTTGCTTGAAACGGTCTTCCTAGAAGAATTTCACAGCTTTGGAGTGGTGGCATATCCATGACGACAAAATCCACCAGAAATATGAATCTATCCACTTTGACTAGAACATCTTCACATACTCCATAGGGTCTCACTGTAGACCCATCCGCCAATTCAATTGTTGCAGCCAACTTCTTTATCTCTTTTAACCCCAGCTTTTGAAATGTCGCCAAAGGCATGAGATTTATGCTAGCGCCAGAATCACATTGCGCTTTAGGGAAATGTTGACCACCTATTGAGCACGGTATGTAAAAACCTCCTGGGTCCTTTCTCTTCTTTGGTGAACTCCCTTGGATCATAGAGCTCACCATCTCATTCATCCAATAAATTTCATCGTCTTTTATCCGCCTCTTCTTATTGAAGATTTCCTTGATAAACCTCTCATAGGCAGGTACTTTCTCGATCATCTCCACTAATGGAATATTGATGTGGAGTTTTCGGAATATCTCCAGAAATTTCTTAAAGTGACGATGCTCTTTCTTTGACTTCGGATTTACCGGATCTAAAACATCAGCTGCATCAACACGCCTGTGAGGTGGCACATAAGAGCTTTTCGGGGGTACCTCCCCTAAGCTTGCTTCAATCATTCCCTCGGACGTGGGCTTTGGCGAGACATCATCAATAGTAGCAGCTTGTTGTGGTTCCTCTCTCGCCTCAGATGTCTCCACATGTGCACAAACAACCTGCACCTGCTCCTCTTGCCTAGATGGAGATACCATACTCACAACTCTCTCTGATTTTCTGAAGAAATGGTTTCCGCCCGGCAATCTATAGTAAGTGTGTGGATACGGTATCGCCGGTGTTGCATTCACATTGAAAGTCATTTTTCTTTCTTCTACAACTTCTTGCACCTGAGATTCCTCATTTCTTACCACCGACATGTACTTAACCTGATGATGTGCTTGGGCCACGTTCGCATTCTCCGCTGGTTTCTGTTGATTGGCGTGCTTGATGGACGCCACTTCATTTGAAATCTGTGCCACGGTGGTCTCTAATGCCCGCATCTGTGCTCCATGGCTTTGCAGCGTCTGCCCAAACTTGGTTAGAATATCACCTTGAGATTGCAATTGTTTTCCAAACATGGCCACCATCTCTTGGTTTTGCTGGACCATTTGAGTTAGTAATTCAGTGTTCTTGTCCTCGGTTCTTTGCTGTGGTTTGGCATCCGGATCCTGCAGAAAATTATTCGGATCCTTCCATGAAAACTTTTTATCCTTTCTCCATGCATAGTCATTGTTTCTATAGCCCTGTTGTTGCATGAACTTCACTTGGGCTTCCTCATCCTCAGATGCATCTTCCTTAGTTAGCAGCTTCTTGGCTAGAAGATCTAGCTTGTCGTTCAGCTCCCTAACTGTTCTGGATTCGCCGGCAGCCTTGACATGTTCTACTGCACCTATGTCGCCCCATGACTGTTTCCTAGCCATGTTCTTCAATATCTCCCAGCATCTTGTATCAGTGTTGTTCAAGAAAAATCCGGAGCCAGCCGAGTCCAAATTGCTTCTATCATGCTCAGAGAGAGCAAAGTAGAAGATCTTCACTTGGGTTTCCTTGTCCAGTCCATGGTGTGGACATCTCCTCAACATGACTTGGAATCGCTCCCAAGTCTCAGAATAAGTTTCACCCGCCTGTTGGGTGAAATTGTGGATCTTCCGGATCATATCATTGGTCTTCTCAGGAGGGAAGAACCTCTTGAAGAAAACCTCCACCATGTGATCCCATGATTCAACAAACTCGTCATCGAGGTTATGAAGCCACTCTCTTGCCACTCCAGCCAAGGAACTCGGGAATAACTTGAGGTAGAGCACATCCTGTGGAAATTGATCTATCTTCACCATATCGCAGTTCTCCACAAACTGGCTGATGTGGGCCACTGGATCTTCATTTTTTAATCCGTGAAATGCGTTTGATTTAACCAGGTTAATCAGTGCTGGATCGATCTTGTATGTCGGTATGTTGATCGCCTGCTTCTTTATGGGCCCCTTTGATGCTGAGGAAGAAGACGCCTTGATCTTCTCCCATATTGTCTGTGTTTCAGCCATTTCTTCTGCTTGTTCTTGCTCTGATTCAGAATTTATATCACTTTGGTACTCCTGCTCGTAGTAGTCCTCGTCCTCTGGTCCCGGATGTGGGATCTCAGGTGTGCGATTCACGTAGTCTCGACTACGTGTGTGCACCATACAAAGTACCTAAAAAAAATGGAAATAGGGGTTCAGTACAATGCTTTGAACGAGTCAACACAATTATAGAGAAATAAAGGAATTTTTTTTGAAATTGTTTTAAAATAATAAAAAAAATGTGGCCTAGAGTGGCCGCTCTTAGCACTCAAAGTGCCAATAATTCGCCGTATCCCCGGCAACGGCGCCAAAAACTTGACGTGTATTTTACTACGCGCTTAAACGCAAGTATACGCGTCGAGTAATATAGGCCTTGTGAGGCCCGAGTCGAACTCAGGGATACGTGAATTATTGGAGACTTCTACTAACTAATCGCAATCAGCTAGACCGATTAACAAAGTAGGGTTTTGTTGTTCAAATTAAAAGAAAATAAAAATCAAATAAAGAAAACAATCGATTAAAGGTTAATTTAATCAATTAAAAAGGATATCTTTAGGATGGCGGTTTCACCGCGGGTCAACATTGTATTAGATTTCATATAATTCCTCACACTTCTCTCTCTATCCGGGTAGTGGCCTGAAATGAGAATTACCCACTGTCGTGGTGTAATCCACTACTTAGATTTAGGTTGATTCCATCGTCATAGTAATCATTCCCCTAAACTAAGCGCATTAAGATCGGTCCCTCAGTTCCCACCATTAATTTTACAACTCCTTTGTCAAGGGTTTTATTAATTAATGTAGAATTCGTCTCTTTTCAACCGTTAATCCTTCTGTCGAAGTGATTAAGGGCATTAATTTATTATTATGGTGATCAAACATAACAATAGAAATAGAGAAAACAAATTTATACCACGGATATGAGAGAAAAATATGAATTATCAATATAAAATCATCATACAATGTATCCCCGGGCTACTCCCGGTCCTAAAGATTGAGGGTTTTAGCCTCTCATGTTCATCTTACACGAATACATGGTAGAAATTGGGGAATTCATAAGAAAACGTGAAATAAATGGGAAAACCCCTGAACGGAGAAGAACTGGTGGATCCTTGGCGTAGAACACAAGCTTTCCCCGCCTGTCGGTGGTGGAAATTGTCTTCGGCAGCATCCGAATCACCCGGGATGAGCTTCTCGGCCTCCGTTCTCCTTTCTCTCCTCCTCGGCACTCGTGCAAAACCAAAAACGAGATTCCCCCACGTCTGGGCGGCCGTCATTAGGTATAAGTCCCTCATTAGGTCGTCAAATAACAACAGCCGTCCGATCGAAATCAAAACAAATCCAACGCATATCTTCCGGCGTCGATACCATCGACGCGGGTCGATGGTATTGACCCAGCGGATTAGCGGCAGCTTTCCTTTCTTTTATTCTGAGCGCCTGTGGTGATCTTGATACCATCGACTTGGGTGTCGATGGTATCGACTCCTTTAGTGTCGGTTGTTGTCGTTTAGCGACGCTGTAGCTCTCCTAGTGTCGATGGCATCGACTTACGTCGATGGTATCGACTGCATCCTCGCCAGCAACCTTAAGTGATCTCGATGCCATCGACTTAGGTGTCGATGGTATCGACTCTGTATTGCTCTTCTCGGCTGACAACCTGTGGCTTGGTCGATGGTATCGACTTCCGTCGATGGTATCGACGGAAGCAGATACTTGTTTTTCCTAAAATTTCACAACAAGCCCAAGTAAATCCACACAATTTATAATAAGATGATAAATAATGCTCAAAATAGTAAAACAAAGGGGATTTGATATAAAATGATGGCCAAGACCAAATAAAGTGAATTATGCAATAATATCCATGAAAATGAGTAATTAAGGCACAAAACACATATGAAATAGGTCTCTAAATGCAACTCAAAATCATCGCATCAATGTTTTAAGGTTCAAAGCACATAATCAAATCAAATTAGGATGAAATAAGTTGTAATGCAAGAGTTCGTGAAGATACTAGATGATGTAGTTATATATCCCATTTCTGATAGTCTGTGGGTGAGTCCCATCTAGGTTGTGCCCAAGAAAGGTGGGATCCCTGTAGCCAAGAATGAGGATGTAGAGTTGATGCCCGTGAGAGAGAAATCCAAGTGGAGGATGTGCGTGGACTATAGAAAGTTGAATGTGAAGACAAATAAATATCATTACCCTCTACCATTCCTCAATCAGATCTTGGAGAAATTAGCAGGAGAAGGTTTGTACTATTTTCTTGATTGGTACTCCAGTTACTTCCAGATAATTATTCATCCCGCGGATCAAGAAAAGACAACATCCACTTGTCCCAGTGGAACTTTTTCTTATAGGAGAATGTCATTTGGGTTGTGTAATGCTCCATCTATATTTCAAAAATGTGTGATATCCATCTTTGCTGACATGCTTGATTTGTTGCTTGAGGTCTTCATGGATTATGTTTTAGTGTTTCGTAAGACATTTGATAACTATTTGCTCCACCTAGCAGTGGTACTAGGAAGTTTTGTCAAGGTTCGTTTGGTGCTATCTTGGGAGAAGAGTCACTTCATGGTTCACGAAGGCATTGTTTTGGGTCACTGAGCTTCTAAGGCTGACATTGAATTTGATAAGGGAAATGTGGGCCTAATTTCCACTCTCACTATTCCTTCCACCATAAGACATGTCCGGTCTTTCTTGGGGCATGTAAGTTTCTACTCCCGATTCGTCAAAAACATTAGTAAAATTTCAAGGCCGATTTGCAACTTTCTTGAAAAGGATATGGAATTCAACTTTGATGACAAGTGTATTGAAGCCTTCAACCTGTAAGGAGTGGGACCCAGAGGTGATCCACTCCCTACCAAAAATTTGAAGACTAAACGTCCAATCCCAACACACCCAAAAAAAATGTTGAAGTGGGTGTAAAATTTTCAAATCTTATTAATGGTATTTAAAACAACCAAATTATAGAAGCATAATAAAAATATTGACTATATTCAACTTATCACAAGGTTAAAAAAGAACATCATAATCTCCCACAGAATATTTATGTGTAAAAAAGGTACATCTTAAGGATCCAAGTAGAGGTAAATCTAAACCATAACAATATTGTCGCTAAGCTTTAAATCCTTAAGCTAAGTCCATATCTTTATGCATGTCCTCCATGTCCTTCATCTAGGGTTGGAAGCATACCGTAGCAAGAAGAGAAAAATAAAAGACATCAACAAAGGCTGGTATGTGCATACTAAAAAGGAAATTGAGAAATATACTAAATAAAGGACATCAAAATAAAGGCTTCCCATGAAAGAGAGAAGTACTACCCAAAAGGGTATAAGAGGAAAGAGTCATTATCATATGATAAAGGAAATACTTACCATAATTTAAACCACAAGATTGTTCCACATAATTAAGAACATATAAAGAATTAAGGAACACAACCCATAACATCATCACCAACCTTCATGCATGTGAGATAAACATAGCCCTATAACAATATAAAGACAAAGTCAGCCAAGTATTATAAACTTGAAACCTCATAGAAAATGCCACATAACCAAACTCCCCAATATAAATTGTAATTCAAGCCTCATAAACTTATAAACACCAGTATGGGGCCACCTCCATCCCAAAAGTAATAGGAGCATACTGCCCCGAGTGAGAAATACACATCTGCCCAAAAAACAATGAAATTACACTCCTCTAGTGCTACTGAATCACATAGCATGTTTAATGTAGAGGCAAATAGTATGTATAGTCAGACTATACAGAGTAGTCACCATAAAAGTGACCAAAATATACACCACTCAAGTGGGAAAAATTCATCACATGCCATCATATTGAGTTCCATCATGAACAAATCATAAGCAAGAGACTAAGAGAATGTCCAAATATGATCACATGACCACTAACAATGTAAGGTACTTCACATGAAGCATATTTTTCCAAAAGAACAAGATATTGTGTAGGCTAATGTCCATAGGACCAAGAGAAAGATAATTTATGTGAATTTCTCAAAAAGAATAATAGGGGATGCAAACATACCTTACATAAGAATCTAAATGGTACAAAGTCAGTCCTAGATCCAAGCCTAGGTATCCAAAACACCTATGATCCATATATGTAGAATTAGGGTTAGGTTTAAATTAATTATTCAAAACCCTAAAAATCATTTTTTTAATATTAGTGAACTAGGTTACCAAAACCACATCATATTTTAGGTTAACACTTTCTAAGTTCTAAACATATTTTATTATATTTTTTTACTTTTAAATATTTAGTTATAAATTTTGCAAGTTATTACTTGTTTAGGAAAATCCATTAAAATCACATATTTTTAACATTAGATTTGGGTAACAAAACCAGTACCATTAGAGAGCCTGTATTTTATTTGATCTTGAAACATATTTTATTTATTTTTCATAGGTGTAAATAATTAGTTATGGATTTTTGAAAATCGTCCAATCAGATAATTCCATGTAAGCATTATGCATTG
Organism: Alisma plantago-aquatica; assembly: GCA_963693085.1. Taxonomy (NCBI): domain Eukaryota; kingdom Viridiplantae; phylum Streptophyta; class Magnoliopsida; order Alismatales; family Alismataceae; genus Alisma; species Alisma plantago-aquatica. The sequence continues at coordinate 484,491,542 of OY856414.1, forward strand.
AGAGAGGAAGAGAGGAGTGGGAGCACACACTCTGAGTTGGCCCAATAAGCACTGACCAACTCAGTCGGCCCCACCGCCAACTCAACAACCTGCCTCAGCACAGAAACAAAAACAAACGACCGTGAAAAGACCAAAATACTTTTCTTGGAAAAATGATAACAAGAAGGAAAATAGGAGGGTAAAGCCGAGAAATCATAAGCAACATATTCTTCACCCTCATCAACTCACCCTGTGGACAACTAGGTTAACATGTGTCTAATGGTGAGAAATTAAGTAGGAAAACCACTTCCTATCGGTCCAACTAATGAGTTTCGTGACTTGTTCGTGATCTACTGATTTCAGTGAGTCTAATAGTAGTGTGCGAGATGAGAAGGAGACGTAGAATCAACGCTCGCCATGACCAAGCCAACATATATGAAATCAGAAAGGGGGAAATTGAGCACACCTGAAAAGACAAAATTGATGTTGGAAATATCTTCAAGAGGCTTCGAAGGAGGTGGGGTAGATGTTTAGGAGCCCTGATAGGTGAGGAGATCAAACTCCCTATGGCGAACCTATACATCCCTAATCTCATCGCTACAATCGAAGGTCAGCACACACAAGACAAGTTGAGAGAATCGAATGAGGTAGATATAGTACAAGAGAATACACCGAAGGTCTGGGACCAATCACCAAGTTGTCTAATAGTCAAGTACCTTGCCTCGTATATCTGGTAGATGCAAACAAGCTTTCTTCTCTACTCCATAGGTACAAGGGAACAGGAGGTAGGAAGTAAATAGAGAACCAACAGGGGAAAAAGAGGGCGTTGCTAGATGTGGCTATATAAGTCAGGATTCCTAGAACTTATACTGGTCAATAGATGTAGAAAGATGAGGGTTTTGTGTGTGGAAAGCCAAGGGAAATAAAGAAGAATCACAGAGGGAAAGAAAGAAGAGAAATGATTGGAGGGGGAAAAGGAACATTGTTCAAACAAAATAGGAAAGAACATAGAGGAATAGGAGAATCCATGTGTTGTTGGATCAGAAATCCAATGGATTGGATTGAACTTGAGTTTTGTAAACAAAAGGGAATGAACTAAAATAAACTTCGTGACATAGAAATCAACTCCTAATAATTTTCGAATGAAGTGTTGCATTAATTATTCATCTTTTCCTTCTCTTCATTTGAAGGGCAAAAAAACTCCAAATTAAGGGAAATTTTGCATAGAGGCCAATTAAGGCAAGTAGATTCTAATTATGCAATTAGATTTCATGTTTGGAAACTTTTAATGTATTAATTAATCAAATCTTAGTTTCTCTTTCCTCATTCATTAATGACATCAGGGTTATCCAAAATATGGTGAAACTTCACCCACAAGTTATCTTTGATGTGTTGAATATGAATTTTCCCTTAATTTCACATGTTGAGGTTGTTTCTACATTTATTTAATATTTTGAAGGTTCTGCACACTTTCTCTATCCTGTTTCACCTTTTAAGCAAATATTCTCCAAATTGAGTGAAAATTCACCCGAAGGCATATTTAAATGTGTAGATTATGTGTCTAAGAATATTTTCCACTTTTAGAGTCACTAAGTATGTTATCTCATATTTTAAAGGAAAAACACCTTTTCTTTTCTAAATAAAATAGATGTGATTATTATTATCCTAAATTTGTAAAACTTATCATTCAAGTAAAGTTGAACTCAAAGAAAATGAATCTTAAGTTATTTTTAATCAAATTGCCTTCCTTTTACAAATTTTATTAATTAGTATTTGTTGCCCATCATTATATTCGTCAACATATTATTTCCTCATTATCTCAATTATTCATCCTAGAGCAGCAACACATTCTTGAGCAGCCCTGTCACACGAGACAAAGATGTGAGGACTTTGATGTGCAACCACCTCCAACAAATGCATGACATGTCAGCCATGCATTCACATTTGAAGGTGATTCAGTAGACACAACAGGCCATGTGGTTGAATCAACAGTATATGCACTATCAGATCCACCATATGTACCAGTATCAGCATGCACAGGTGTAGAGAAACCCCCAATGGGGGAGGATTTTTGGGGAGGCCTTTCTAGATATCAGGATACGTACCCACCTCCACTGGCGAACTACTGGGACCACTACTACTAGCACCCACCTCCATTGGCTAGGCCACCATAGGATCCAGTACAACCGGAGTAGTGATATCTACCCTATCATTTCAAAGCTTTAGTTTCATGATGAGGATAGCATGATTCAAAAGTTTGGGGTGGTAGGGCGGTATGCCCTCTTTCTTAGCTTATTTTGTTTATCCTTGTCTCACCTGATCTTTGTTTAATTGACTTCACTCTATCTAGTGTAGAATTCCTTCTATTTGCATTTCATGGATACATGTAGTTTAATTTCATACATTTTTGCATAAAGTTTCAAAACATTGGTTCATTTTATCCTTCCATCTCATGCATTGCATTTTCATGTAATTTTTTTCTATTTTTTGTATTTAATTAAGATTTTCTATTTTATGTTTTAATCTCCCTAAATGTAGGTTTAGATGTGATAGGATGCAAATTGGCACGATTTTGGCCAATTTTGCCCAAATTTGAATGTTCTTGCCCAAAAGTGTATTTCAATTGAATCTCTATATGTTGTGATGAAAATGAGTAAATCTTAGATAATGTAACTTGATGTTGATTTTTTTGCTAGAATGAGTCCTCTGTAGGAATTTTTCATATGCTCCAAGCCTCTTGAAATAATTTGTTGTTTTGAATAAAAGGGTGATTCTTGCAAGTCTTGACCATTTGGGATTTATTTGTTCTAATAAGAAAAGGATGCGCTCTACTATACTGTTCATTTTATGAACGGATTTTTTTATTGGTGAATGTTACATGGATTAACTTTCTTGAGTGATATTATACATGAATTTCCACTACTTGTGACCTTTGACTTGATAAATCTTTTACCATATTCTGACCTCTCTACCTTATGAAAGGATGCCAAAGTGCACATATCATTCTTGGCTACTCCCAAAAGTTTGGGTTGACCATACATTTACCTCTCCGCTTCACTCTTGTCATCATGTACCCTACCTACACCAAGGGCAAAGAAAAGAAAAAGAAAAGAAAAATCAAAAAGAAAATAAAGGGTGCTCCTATTTAAGAGCATCCAAATAAAGAAAAGATGAGTGTAATAGCACTCCACTCCCTTTCATGACCATTTCCTCTCTTTGTATGCCTAGTAGAGCTAGAGTAAATCAACTCTATCCCTCACCCCCTACATAATCCAAGTGGGCCATGAGAAACGAAATGAAGTGTATGAGGTATCTCTAGCAAGTGAAATAATGATCCTAACCTTTTCAATGTATTTCATGCATGATACGGTTTATCCATAGCATTATAAAAATTGCATCACTTGCATATGTGAATGGTGACCTATATTCTAAGGTCTTGTGCTTTGTGCTTGATTCACACTTGAAAAAATGAAAATCAGTAGAGAGTAGTGGATTGCATGTCAAATTCCTCATGTGAACTCATTTTAGACAACCAACATCACAATAATTGCATTATCCTAGAACTCCTTGATTGACTTGACAGAGAGATTAAGTTGGAGCATACTTGAGGACAACTATGTTTTAAGTTTGGTGTGATGAAGCAGCCCTATTTCAGGGTTTCACCTTGTGTCTTTTTGCATCCACAAATCCGAATTTCACAACCCTACCACCTCCTGTACATCCAAAAAATGAAGGGGATCACTAAGGCAATAAAGAAAGGGTCTCAAAATAGCCTTGATGTGATCACCGGAGGTAAGGAGAGAACCAAGAAAGCCTCCTCCCAGTTCTCCATGCCTTCACACACCCCTTCACCATCAAATTTTGTTGTCCACTTGATCCCCCGCTCGATGTCCATGAGAGCATCCCACACACAATCATCTGACAGCCACCACATCACCGACGAGACATATAGGGGAGAGGAGGAGGAGGCATCCGAGGAGAACATCAATGACTTGATCGATGAGGTCAATTCAGTGGTTGTAAAATGAAGCCAAAGAGACAAAGCAGCCATGTCCTCATCAAAGCATCTGCCGAAGCCCGCTCCAACCCATCATTCAACATCTTCCATGGTAGAGGGGCATGAGCAATAGCCGCAAGCAAGGCAGATATTGCATCCAGAAGAAGAGCAATTTGCACAATGGTATCTTGAACAACGGGTACCACTCAATATTGATACAAGTTCTAGGTCCTGATCATATAGGATGGATGAAGAATAGGATGATAGTGAAGATGAAGAAATGGAGCTGTCAGTTGAGGTAGAGGATATACTGGCACAACTAGAGGATGAAAGATTAAAGGCCTTGTGAAAGGCTCCCGTTGGAGTGTCCTTTAGAAGAAGACACATGCAAAGGAAAATTTCCCTCACATACCCCAAATGCATGACAAGGAGAGTCATCTCCAGCATGTATGGATGTGAGAAGGTCATTGATGAGATGGGAATCAAGGTGGTTGTGGAGAGTGGTTTGAAGAAAATGGGGTTGTGGAATGTTCTTTTCACACCCCAACCAACTTATACCACGTTGACTTGAGAATTCTTCACCACGCTTGAAAATACAAAGGTGAGAGGTGATGACACAATTAAATTTTCCATGATGGGAAAAAATGCACACTCTCATGTTAGTTGAATTAAACTGCATAGCTTCCAACCCCGAAGAGGCCAAGAAAATGGATGAAGGCCTACTTGAAAGAGAGGTGGACTTTAATTATGTACATTTCTGGTACCTCTTGACCAGAAGTAAGGACTATTATGTAGGGAGGTCAAAAACTTCAGCTATAAGCAATCCCCTATTCCGTTATGTGCAGAAGGTTTTGGCCAACACCATTGTTGGTAGATATGATAATCAAGGCACAATTTTTTAGAAAGACATGTTCATCTTCATGGCAATACACCACAAATGGTATATTTACCTTGGAGTGCATTTGATTGATCATTTGAGGTTAATACCCTCCAAAAGTAAAACACCTTTTTTCATGGGAGGGTTTGTAACCTCAATTGCACTAGCTTTGGGGAATGATGTTTTAGGCTTAGGAGACACATATGAAGCTCAATTTTTTGACATGAAGTATCCCACTTGCTCCCACACTATTACAATCAAGAACCAAAGAATAATATATCATGTGAGTAGTGTGTCAAAGATTGAGCTTGAGCTGCCATACCATGTTGTGCCACTTCTCTCTATTTTGGAAATCCCCCATAAATTGGAGACCAATTTGTTGGAATGGCAACAAAACAACTCAAGAGAAACATACACCAGGGGAGCCACTACCACACAAGAAGAAATTGTTGAATACAATGTTCAAGGGCATGAGAAAGAAGTTGAAGGAGAAAGGCAGCCCTAAAAGTCAAGAATAAGGGATGAAGGAACATTCCAATTGCAACAGCCCTCAACAAATGCCTATGCCAAGTTTGCCATCCAGGCACAGCTTGAGAGCATTCATAAGACACATAGCAACATGCAGCTGATCCAGTAGTACATGTAGCAAGACCAACAATAGATGCACCACCAAGTCAACCACATTTACCATTACCACCATGCCCAAGTAGCAAGAAACTTCAAATGGGGTGGAGATTTCTGGGGTGGTATTGTGGGCTATTCAGAGATATACCATCCACTCTAGGACGACTACTGGGGGAACTACTACCATCATCCTACCTCAGGCTCAGTTCCCCCTTCAGGATCAACTCCTCCTCAAGATCATCCTCAATCATCTGACTAGCTGCCACAACAGCCATGACACTTCCCTTATCTACCCTAAGATATAGTTTCATGCTAAGGACAACATGATTCTAAAGTTTGGGGTGGGTAGGGTGGTATGCACCACCCTATCTCTATCTCTTTGTGATTTTTGTTCCACCTCTGCCATTCCATGAGTATCTAGCTTAGTTTTTCTTGTTCCTGCTTTTTCTTACATCCTTGCATAGCATGTAGTTACTTTCATGCATTTTTGTGTAATTTTCAAAATTTCTGTTCTTTTTTTCCATGCATTGTATAACATGTAGATTTTTGGTAATTTTTAGTGTTTTAGTTAGTATTTGCTTGTTTACTATTTTAAGTTCAATAATATAGACTTAGATGTGATCGAAGGCAACTTGGCATCGTTTTGGCCAATTTTGCCCAAATTTGAGATTTCTTGTCTAAAGTGTGTTTCAACCTAATCTCTACTTTTTGGATTAAAAATGATGACCTTTGACAAATGCAAGTGAATTATTATTGTTTATTGCTAAATGGTATCAATTCTTGACTTTTTACATGTGCACCACCTCTATTAGTTTTGTGAATGTTTTGGTTGATTTGTGACTTTAGCAAGATATGAGCGCTTAGTGCCTATGAAATCACTTGATAGAAGTATCAATTTCAGGTTGTTCATTCATGTGGTGTGATATTGTTGGATGAAGTGTTGGATTAATTTTCATAAAGGATACCTTATGTTGAGAATAATTCCAGTGACCCCTCTTTCACCCGACTCTTCACTCACCATCTACTTACCCCTCCTCCTCATGAAAGGATTCCAAACTGTACATATCAACCGTGGCCACCTCCAAAAGTTTGGGGTGGCCACATCTTTATCTCACCGCTTCACTCTCACCACCATATGCCCTATCTCTCCAAGAGAAAAGAAAAAGTAATGAAAGAAAAATGCAAAAAGAAAATAAAAGATGCTCCTATTTAAGAGCTTCTAAATAAAGAAAAATTGAGTGTTCTATGTAATAGCACTCCAAAATCTTACCGCAATCTTGTCTTCCATTTTCATACCCATTGAGCTAAGAAACATCAAACCTAGCTCATTTTTCCCTTTCCTGCAACCATGTGGGTCATTTAGGGTGATTTGAAACATAAGGTTGAAAGCATGAAGGTGAAACAACACTCCTAGTCATCCTTGATTAATGCCATCATGAAATGGTCTGCCCAGAACTATATGAAAGAAATATGGATAGCTTGTGTGTTTTATGCACTATATTTGAAGTTCATATGCTTTGTGCTCTTTTCATGATTGGTTTGTGAAAGTAGGATAGGAGAGATGTGGAATGCATGTACTTAGTCACTTTTGATCCCATTCAGCAATAATCATCCTTTGCATTGCATTTGTTTCTTCTTGATTGTGGAAAAATTGCAGAGAGATTGAGTTGGAGCATACTTGAGGACAAGTATATTTCAAGTTTGGGGTAGTGATTGAGCCCTATTTTAGGGCTCCATCTTGTACCATTTTGTACTTTATTCACATCTAAACATAGTATAATGTAAGTTAAATCCCCCAATATGAGTACTATTATCAAATACACTTATGGATGTTCTTTGCATTATCTTTAGTTACTTGGACCATGCTTTGGATGAATGAGAAAGAAGGAAGGAGATCTAGGGTTCCTCTACTCATGGAGAGGTCCAAAGAAGGCCCCAAAGCTCCCTCAACCTACCCCTAATGGCCAAGATTCGACATCAAGTAAAGAAGTCCATTGATGATGAAGATTGGAGTTAATTTAGCCACTAAATACCCCAACATAGCTGTGGGCATCCACCATGGTTGTGTGAATTATATCCAAGAATCAACAGAGAAGTCAGCATTTTTGCACCAAACCCACCATGGTTGTTCCCATCAGCACGACCATGACCAACTGAAGACACCATTGTCATAGCCATCTGCACGGCCATGGCCAATATAAGACATCATAGTTGTGGCCTCCCGCAATGGCCATTGGAATTATGCACAACAACCCCCAAAATAAACAGAGAGGTGGCCCATTTTTCACATGAATGACCACGGTCGTGGCCATTCACCATGGTAGTGGCCCTTGAAGACCGCCTCTCCCATGGTGCACCCCATTCTCGTGACCTCCTCCTCCAACACGGCCTTGGCACCTCAACATGGCTGTAGTACCCCTTACCCAGCACGATCGTGGCTCCCAGCCACGGTCATGGCCACCACATATACTAAGCCTTTCCATTCCCTTTCACACCTTGGCCGTGTCTACACCACAACGATTGTTCCATGCAACCCCCACTACGGCCGTGGCACCTCAGCACAGCCGTGGTGACCAACTAACCCTACCCATTTTCTACACTACTTTTCCTATTCTACCCCTACTTACCCTAGTGCTTCCCCACCACCTATATATACATAGGTGGCGGCTAGAGCACAAAGATTACACTCCCCTCAACTTCCATTGCTCTTCTCCACCCACTCTTGAGCATTCACTGCATCCTCCTTGCATTTATGCTCTCCACCCACCATTTCCACCTCACTTCTACCTTGGAAACCTAGATTTCTAGATTTTCCTTCATAATCCCCTCCATTCTCATGCCCATCTTCACTGTTGGAGGAGAGAGGTCATCCCCAAGATGCTAGGAGGTGAACAAAGATAAGATACCTCGAGCTTCATGGATTCTACCTCCTTTCTCCTATTTCTCTCTCTCTTTTGTATGATCATATTTAGCTAAGCCCCTTGTGGTGGGTTGTTTGGGGTTAAAATGTGACTTTGATATCATATTGGGGGAAATTAACTTGTAGTGAACTCATTTTCATTTATTATGATTGATCCATGCTTTTATCTCATATCCCATTATCTTGCATGTGATTTTTTCTCATAAACTTAAATTTCTTGCTTTGTGATGCTTGATGTCACTTAGCTTCTAGGAGGAATTGGAGTGTATGTAGAAATCTTAGGAATGGATCCTAAGTCCAATTACTGGATCCCTAGCTAGCACCCTTTGTTCCTATATACATATCCCTCCTCCTATAAGTGAGTGTGAGATGTAAGTGACTATTGTAAGTGTGATTAGTGCAATTGCCTACAGCTTTCTAAAGGCTTGATGGCCAATAGCATGAGGTGAAATATCCTCATCTCTACTCTCATTTCTACTCTTGGCCCTCAATTTCCCAATACCACTTACCCTATAAACCTAGATTTGGCAAATCCTACTAGAATTACACCTAACCCTAGTCTTCCACTAGTAGTAGAGGATACATTCTAGTAGCAATTGCCTTATTCTTTGGTTGGTAATCTAGACGGATGTTAAGAACCATGCTTTTTTAATAACCTCCCCCAACTAATATCAATGTTACATTCCCAAATAACCTACCTATCGTAATCTCATTTCTTAAAACCCATCTTTCCTTCTTAGCTTGTTCATGATAATCTAATTTATTTGCTTTTGCTCAATCTAATTTATTGCTTAGTCTTGTTCTTTAGGGATAACTTAGGTTCTTTCTCTCTCTAGTGGTTAACTTAGCTCTTAGTTGCAAATCTCTCTACTAGTGTAGTGTAGTTAACCTTTTCTCCTATTTAGCTAATTGCTTAATCTAGTTCCTTAGACTTGCTTGCTTACGATAATTTAGGATTTGTGATAACTTAGATTTCATATTGCCTTCACCTACATGTTCACTTAGCTTAACAACCAAAACCCCTTTTAAACCCTTCAACCCTCATCTCTGCTCTAGGAACGTAGCCAACGCTAACTTAGCTCTAGATCCCCCTCTTTCCCTGAGCATCGACCCTTGTTCTTTCATATCACCTATACTACAATAGTACCCTGTGTGCTTGTTGGTGACCTATTTAGTGTTGTGATCAAGTCTTGTTAGATATTTTATAAATATCAAAAGATCTCAAGTGTGTTCAAGTTTCACGGGGTACATCTAATCAAGCCTAATTGATTAGTGTGTGCACCTCAGGCTTGATGCACTAGGGATGACTGTGAATCATGTAGATGGTATTTGTCCCTCCTATTGGAGTTTGATATCATGGCCACTTGATAATCATGCAATGTACATGTGGATCAATATATGATATTGAGGTCACAGAGATCTCAGACAATTTGTTCAGGATCAAAGAACATAGATTGAACATTGAGAGGATGATGATTCCATGCTTTGAGTTCATTCCATATATCAAACACAAAGGAATTAGACAATCACTATAACACCTGATACATATTGTAGGTTTAAGTTGTTCTCCAACTTTCCAGATTATTTGTATTGCAATAATGTGTGACTAGACACCACTCTTTACTTCTATGTCATAAACAAGTTATGGACATTCATTTCCAACATAAATAGGAATCTATGAGGTCACACACATATGACAAATCTAGAAGAGGAGTTTAATCATGAATGATAACTGAATTGATTACTAACGTATTTAGGTATTCAATTCAAGTAGAAAATCAACTAACTGGACTCCAAAACCTATCGGTTCAAGTATTGAAATGACCGTATGGAGTGTCAGGTTGATATGAAATTGCATTGTCTTAGTTATGCATGAACAGGGGCATCAACTGACCGGTTCACCTAGTGAACCGATCGGTTGGAGGTCGTTAGACGATTGGCTTGTGAGGGTGAGATGCCCAGTTCAGGGTTACACTACTATAGAAATGGCTTATAACGTCACTTTTAAAGGCGTCGGTTGTAAACAAAACACGATGCCTAAACAATAAAGTGTCGGTTAAATAATTAAACCGACATATATCTGTGAAGGGTGACCAGACATGGGTATCACTTTTTATTTATCGTCGGTTCCTAAATTAGAAACCGAAGCAACACATTGACCGCCAAATCCAATTTTTTGAACGAAAAAAATTACCTCCAAAATTTAACATACAACGTCGATTATTAATAAAGAAACCGACGACTAAAGGTTTTCTACAAAATAGAAATTTGACTAATTTTCATCGTCAGTTTTGTTATAGTAACTAACACCGATGTGTTTCCATGTGCTTTACTGCGAAATTTTTTTCCACCATATAACGTCGGGTTTTACACGAAAACTGATGAGTATGGTCTTAATTCGAGATCATTTTTTTTGGCATATATATATAGACGTAAGTTTTTCTTGTTTGAACCGACGACTATAAGAGAACAAAAGTGTCAGTTTTTTGTTGGTAACTGACGTCGATAGTTTCCAGCATCGGTTTTATTTAACAATTGACGCCTATTGTTAACTAAACAGCACCCGCGCGAGCCAGACTCTTCCCCTTTCTCTATTTCATTCAATCTGGCACAACTCAGGGTTTGGTCCGGCAATTTTGTACTCACCGCTGCTCGTTTCTCCTCTACCCCCACCTCCTCTGCCGCTTGGTCTGGGCGTTGCTCTGACTCGCTTGTTGGTCCTCTGCCCACCTCCTCCACCGCTTGCCCTCTGCCCCCATCTCGTTGCTCTGGCGGCCTTCCAGCGTCCTGCTCTCCTGCTCCAGCTCTGGTGCTGCCTGCTCTCCTGCTCTAGTGGCCTTCTCTCCTGCCCCAACTTGCTACTCCACTGCTTCTCTTCTCCATGCTACTAGCTGCTCGATAGGTAGCCCTCTTCTTATTCCTACATGCCCCTCTTCTTCTTCCTTCTCCCTCATTACCTACAGCAAGCACGACAGTGGTTGTGTTGGTCGACCACAACTGTGCTTGCTGTTGGTAAGGAGGGAGAAGGAAGAAAAGAGGGTATTTTGTTCATTTATTTTTTTATCTATTGCTTTGTATTTGTTTATCTACTGATTATATTTATTTATCTAATGCTTTGAGTTTATATATTTAGATGTTGCTATTGTAAATCAACCAAGGATATGAACAAATCTTTTGCTTACATATATTTGTGCTTCTAATCCTAATGCTTGACCTAATTCAGTAAATTTTGATGCATGATGAAATAAGATTTAAACTTGTCCATTCTAACATCCTAATTTGATTTGATTAAACCCTAACATTGATGAAACCCTAACATCAATTGTGATGAAACCCTAACATGTACATATCTATAATTGTGTTTGTTGGCCTAGAAACTCGTCCCAGATTTACTAATTAGGAGTAAATCTTGGATAGTTCCCAGTTTGGGACTGTTCTTGAACACCTAATCTCACTTAGGATGTAAGTGTATAATGTGTATTGGTTTTTTGAGAAAATTTCAGTAGCATTTCCCCGTTTGTTCTATAAGTACATATGTACATAGAGAACAACGGGGAAATACTGTCGAAATTATCTTGAAAACCCAATACACATTATACACTAACTAGTGAGATTAGGTGTTCAATAATGGGATAGGTGGTACACATTTATTATATATAAGAATGACATCACATATATTTGTCGGCCTAGAAACCCGTCTAAGATTTACTCATTAGGAGTAAATCTTGGATAGTCCCCGGTTTGGGACTGTTCTTGAACACCTAATCTCACTTAGGATGTAAGTGTATAATGTGTATTGGTTTGTTGAGAAAATTTTGGTAGCATTTCCCCATTTGTTCTCTAAGTACATATGTACTTAGACAACAGTGGGGAAATGTTGTCGAAATTTTCTTGGAAACCCAATACACATTATACACTTACTAGTGAGATTTGGTGTTCAAGGATGGGATAGGTGGTACACATTTATTATATATAAGAATGACATCACATGTATTTGTTAACCCTAGACCCTAATCTTGTTGTAATATATACTTGATTTCTCTTTGATCATAGAATGGATAGATCATGGATGTCCATTCGCAATTGATGCAACCCAGAGTTTATTTTCGGTCTTGACCAGTTCATTAGATTTGCCGAGGAACATAGGAAACAACCTGGAGATAGGTTCTACTATCTGATGCGATGATTTTGAGTCACATTTATAGACCTTTTTCATATGTGTATTGTGCTCTAATTACTCATTTTTATGGATAATATTGCATAATTCACTCATTTCGGTCTTTGCCTTCATATTATGTCAAATCCCCTTTGTTTTACTATTTTGAACATTATTTATCATAATATTATTATTTGTGTGGATTTACTTGGTCTTGTTGTGAAATTTCAGGAAAAACAAGTATTTGCTTCCATCGATACCATCGACGGAAGTCGATACCATCGACCAAGCCACAGATTGCCAGACGAGAGGAGCAGCACAGAGTCGATACCATCGACACCCAAGTCGATGGTATCGAGATCCCTTTAGGTTGCTGGCGAGGAAAACGTCGATACCATCGACCCAAGTCGATGCCATTGACGCATTGAGGCTACAGCGTCGCTAAACGACAACAACCGACGCTAAAGAGAGTCGATACCATCGACCCAAGTCGATCGTATCGAGATGACCACAGGCGCTCAGACGAAAAGAGAAGAAAGCTGCCGCTAATACGCTGGGTCGATACCATCGACCCGCGTCGATGGTATCGACGCCGGTAGATATGCGTTGGATCTGTTTTGATCTCGATCGGACGGCTGTTGTTATTTGACGACCTAATTAGGGACTTATACCTAATGACGGCCGCCGAGACGAGGGGAGGATCGAATTTTGCATTGCACGAGTGCCGAGGAAGGAGAGAAAGGAGAACGGAGGCCAGAAGCTCATCCCGGGTGATTCGGACGCTGCCGAAGACGAATTCCACCACCGACAGGCGGGGAAGCTCGTATTCTACGCCAAGGATCTACCGGTTCTTCTCCGTTCAGGGGTTTTCCCACTCGTTTCACATTTTTCTTATGAATTCCCCTATTTCTACCATGTATTCGTGCGAGACGAACATGAGAGGCTAAAATCCTCCATCTTTAGGACCGGGAGTAGCCCGGGAATGCATTGTATGACAATTTTATATTGATAATTCATTTTTTCTCTCTCCAATCCATGGTATAGATTCGTTTTCTCCATATATATTGTTATGCTTGATCACCATAATAATAGCTTAATGCCCTTAATTACTTCGACAGAAGGATTAACGGTTGAAAAGAGACGAAACCTACATTAATCGATAAAACCCTTGACAAAGGAGTTGTAAAATTAATGGTGGAAACTGAGAGACCGTAGGTAATGCGCTTAGTTTAGGGGAATGATTACTACGACGGTGGAATCAACCTAAACCTAAGTAGTGGATTACACCACGACAGTGGGTAATTCTGTATTCAGGCCACTACCCGGATAGAGAGAGAAGAGTGAGGAATTATATAAAACTTAATACAATGTTGACCCGCGGTGAAACCGCAATCCTAAAGATACTCTTTTGAATTGATTATATTAATCTTTAATCAATTTTTTTCTTTGTTTCATTTTGTTTTCTTTTAATTTCAACAACAAACCTTATTTTGTCATTCGGCCTAGCTGATTGCGATTAGTTAGTAGGAGTCTCCAATAATTCACGTATCCCCGAGTTCGACTCGGGCCTCACAAAGGCCTATATTACTCGACGCGTATACTTGCGTTTAAGCGTGTAGTAAAATACACGTCAAGTTTTTGGCACCGTTGCCGGGGATTCGGCGAATTGTTGGCACTTCGAGTGCTAAGAGCGGCCACTCTAGGCCACATTTTTTTTATTTTATTTTGAAACAATTTTAAATATTCTTAAATTTCTCTATAATTGTGTTTTCTCGTACAAAGCATAGTACTGAACCCCGATTTTTTTTATTTCAGGTACTTTGCATGGTGCATATACGTAGTACAGACTACGACAATCGCACATCTGAGGTTCCACCTCCGGGACCAGAGGACGAGGATTATTACGAGCAAGATCACCAAAGCGATATAGATTCTAAATTTGAGCAAGAGCAAGCGGAAGAAATGGCCGAACCACAGACGATATGGGAGAAGATCAAAGCGTCTTCTTCATCAGCTTCAAAGGGGCCTATAAAGAAACAGGGGCTCAACATTCCAACCCACAAGATCGATCCAACATTGATTAACTTGGTTAAATCAAACGCATTTCACGGGCTGAAGAATGAGGATCCAGTGGCACACATTAGTCAGTTTGTTGAAATTTGCGATATGGTGAAGATAGATAGGTTCCCTCAGGATGTTCTGTACCTCAAGTTATTCCCAAGTTCCCTGGCAGGAATAGCGAGAGAGTGGCTACATAACCTCGACGATGAGTTTGTTGAATCATGGGATCATATGGTAGAGGTTTTCTTCGAGAGGTTTTTCCCTCCTGAGAAGACCAATGACATGATTAGGAAGATTCACAATTTCACCCAACAGGCGGGTGAAACATATTCTGAGACTTGGGAGCGATTCCAGGTCATGTTGAGGAGATGTCCACATCATGGACTGGACAAGGAGACACAGGTGAAGATCTTCTATTTTGCTCTCTCCGAGCATGATAGAAGCAACTTGGACTCGGCCGGTTCAGGATTTTTCTTGAACAACACGGATACGAGATGCTGGGAAATACTAAAGAACATGGCACGAAAGCAATCCTGGGGAGAAAGAGAGAGAGGCCCAGTTGAGCAAGCAAGAGTTGCCAGTGAGTCCAAGGCAATGAGAGAGTTAAATGAGAAGATGGATCTTCTCGCAAAGAAGCTACTGCAGAAGGAAGACAATGAGTCCGAGGAGGAGGCTCAAGTCAAGTACATGAGGCAACAGCAAGGGTACAGGAACAATGACTATTCATGGCGAAAGGACAAAAAGTTCTCATGGAAGGATCCGAACAATTTTCTGCAGGATCCGGACGCCAAGCCTGCACCAGCCACAGAGGACAAGAGCACTGAGTTGCTCAATCAGGTCATCAAACAAAACCAGGAGTTAATGAACACATTTGGGCAACAAATCAAGCAATAGGGTGAATTTATGAATCAATTTGGGCAGACTTTGCAGAGCCACGGGGCTCAAATGAGAACTATAGAGACTTCCATGGTGCAGATGGCGGCTGAGATTGCAAGTTTGAAGAAGCCAGCGCATCCGGGTTTTCCGGGGAACACCAATGTTCCCGGGGGAAACCAGCAGGCCAAGGCTATCCTACTGAGGAGCGGTAAGAAAGTGTTGAATCCAAGGGCGGATGACACAAGCACACCGCAGGACAAAGTTGAAGATGCAATCATCAAGGAGCAGCCCACACCTGTCACAGGGCAAGCTGAAGATATAGCTGAGAATGGTAATAAAGAACAAGCTACTGAGGAGGAACCGCAGAAATTGACACCCTATGTGCCACCTCGTCAAAGGGCACATACCGTTCCGGTCCCCTATCCCAATAGCGCAAAGGCAAGGAAGGTGGATGCACAATTTAAGAAATTTCTGGACAGCTTTAGGAAGTTATCGGTAAATATTCCTTTGTTAGAGGCAATTGAGCAAATCCCGTCTTACGGGAAGTTCCTAAAAGATGTCATCACTAAGAAGAGGAAAATACCCGACACTGAGGTCGTGGTGCTGAAGGAGCAAGTAAGTGCTTTCATTATGGGCACTTTGCCGCCAAAAAGACAGGATCCCAGATGTTTCAATATTTCTTGCTTTATCGGGAAGTTTAAATTTGGAGAGGCACTTTGTGATTATGGGGCAAGCATCAACTTGATGCCCCTTTCTACATTCAAGAAGCTTGGATTAAAGGAATCAAGGCCAAGCAACATGACTATCCAACTGGCCGATAATTCTGTGGTGAAACCGTATGGAATCTGCGAGGATGTCTTGGTAAAGGTAGACCGTTTTGTTTTTTCGGATGATTTCGTGGTTATGGAAATGCAGGACGAGCATGGCAATGAGTTGCTACTTGGACGCCCATTCCAAGCAACATCCGATATGATCTTGGAGATGGGAAGAGGTCGCTTGACCTTGGGCATTGCGGATGATCGCTTTGAGATGGTCATGCCCACTAGCAATGCATCTACTAAAGCAAAAGCACAGTGCAACTTGGTGAAACATGTGGAACACAATATCTCACTTTGTCTTGGGAAGCCATTCTTGGATATGGCTCATGTGATGAGCAAGATGGATAATGGGACCTTAGCTGTGGACATTATGGACAAACTAAAGTTGTCTCTTTAGACAAGGCTGTTGGGTTTCCAAATGATGAGAATGAGGACATTCCACCTTCTTGGGAGGAGGATGCGATTATTACTTCAATTTTTTATGCATATCCGGAATTGCCTTTGGAGGCGTGTTTGCTAAATGTCACTTATGATTGGATGCGGAGTACTTCACTCAAGGAGTGCGCCAAAATGCTTTAGATGCTTCCATGTTTCTACACGAGGCACTATGAAGACTTAGGTACACTTCCACCACCGCTGCAATCATCTCTTATTTGCCCGCCGGAGTTGGAGTTGAAGCCACTGCCCCCGCATCTTAAGTACGTCTTTCTAACTGAGAAGGAAAAGTTACCACTGATTGTATCTGCATACTTGAGTGCGGCTGAGGAGGAGCAACTACTGGTAGTGCTCAAGAACCACCGTGGAGCCTTTGGGTGGTCAGTCGCGGACATCAAGGGGATCTCCCCTACACTTTGCCAGCACAAGATTCGGCTCGAGGAGGGATCCAAACAAATAATCCAGCCTCAGAGACGTCTAAATCCAAGCATGATGGAGGTTGTGAAGAAGGAAGTCATAAAACTTCTTATTGCAGGGATCATATATGCCATATCAGATTCGACGTGGGTGAGTCCCACACAAGTAGTCCCTAAAAAGGGAGGAATCACTGTCACTAAAAATCTTTTGAATGAACCTGTCACCACCCGATTGGTAACCGGGTGGCATGTTTGCATTGACTACCGCTGATTGAATGCCGCAACTCTTAAAGATCATTTTCCATTGCCATTATCGATCAGATTTTGGAACGTCTTGCCGGTCGGTCGCATTTTTGTTTTCTAGATGGATATTCGGGGTATAACCAGATTTCTATTAATCCTTTGGATCAAGAGAAGTCTACGTTCACTTGTCCCAATGGGACTTTTGCTTACCGACGGATGCTGTTTGGATTATGTAATGCGCCGGCAACGTTTCAACGCTGCATGCTCGCCATATTCTCTGACATGGTGGAGCGTTGTTTTGAGGTTTTCATGGACGACTTCTCGGTTTATGGGGTGTCTTTTGATGAGTGTCTATATAACTTGGATAAGGTGCTGCAGCGGTGCGAGGACACACACTTGGTCCTCAATTGGGAGAAATGTCACATGATGGTGACGGAAGGAATAGTGCTAGGACACAAGGTGTCTAGCAAGGGTCTTGAGGTAGACCCCGTAAAAATTGAGGTGATTTCTAAGATACCCCCACCTAATTCTGTAAAAGGGGTGAGAAGTTTTTTGGGACACGCCGGGTTTTATCGGCGATTCATCAAGGATTTTTCTAAAATTGCAAAACCTTTATCCGAATTGTTGGAAAAAGATGCAGTTTTTTATTTCAATGAAAAGTGTCTTCACGCATTCGAAGTTTTGAAAGAAAAGTTGATTTCGGCTCCGGTTGTTCAAACGCCGGATTGGACAAAACCATTCGAATTGATGTGTGACGCTTCCGATTATGCAGTGGGAGCTGTTTTGGGGCAAAGGGTAGATAATAAGCCCGTTGTGATTTTCTACGCATCCAAAACACTTAATGATGCTCAATTGAACTATACAACTACAGAAAAAGAGTTACTTGCCGTCGTGTTTGCTTTTGAAAAATTTCGGCAGTACTTAGTGGGTTCTAAAGTAGTTGTGTGGACCGATCACGCTGCGATAAAATATTTGATGGAGAAGAAGGATGCAAAGCCTAGACTAATTAGGTGGATTTTGCTTTTACAAGAATTTGATATTGAAATCAAGGACAAGTCGGGAATTGAAAATGTGGTGGCTGACCACTTGTCTAGGTTAGAAAGGGTAGATGAACAAGGTTTACACATACCCATAACCGAGACGTTCCCTGATGAACAACTTTTGAAAATTGATTCTAAGGAACCATGGTTTGCTAATATTGTTAACTATTTGGCTTGCGGGATCATCCCGGAAGACTGGTCTTATCAAGAGAAAAAGAAATTCTTTCATTCTTTGAGATACTATTTTTGGGATGACCCAATTCTTTTGAAGCAGTGCAGGGATGGTATTCTTCGTAGGTGTGTGCCGGAGGTGGAGTACGAGAATGTTCTCCACCACTACCATGCTTCGCCTACGGGAGGACACCATGCTAGTTCACGGACAGCAGCCAAAGTGTTGGAAAGCGGCCTTTATTGGCCAACTTTGTTCCGGGATGCCTATGATTTTGTGAGGCAATGTGACCCGTGCCAGCGCGCAGGTAACATTTCAAGGAGACAAGAGATGCCCCTGAATGTATTTCAGGAAGTTGAGGTATTTGATTTATGGGGCATAGACTTCATGGGACCCTTTGTGTCCTCAAATTCAAATTTATATATCTTGCTTGCTGTTGATTATGTGTCGAAGTGGGTGGAAGCAATCCCCACAAGGACTAATGATTCGAATGTAGTGTGTAGGTTTGTGAAAGAAAACATATTCTACAGGTTCGGGATACCCTGAATGATCATAAGTGATGGAGGCACACATTTCCAGAATCAGAAATTTTCGACACTTTTGAAGAAATATGTGGTCAAGCACAACATCGGCACCCCATATCATCCACAGACGCAAGGACAAGTGGAGGTTTCAAATCGGGAAATCAAGAAGATTCTAGAAAGGACAGTGGCATCCATGAGGAAAAATTGGAGTGCATTACTACCGGACGCACTTTGGGCGTATAGAATGGCGTACAAAACACCTATAGGCACCACGCCTTTTAGGTTGGCGTATGGCCGGGCTTGCCACCTTCTGGTGGAGCTGGAGCACAAGGCTCATTGGGCGCTAAGAAGGCTGAACTTGAATTATGATGAAGCCGAGAAAAAGAGGATGTTCGAATTGAACGAATTAGACGAGCTACGCATGACGGCATATGAGAATGCCCGCATCTACAAGGAGCGTACAAAGCTGATCCATGATCGACATATCGAGATGTGCACATTCAAGAAGGGAGATAGTGTTCTATTGTTTAACTCCCGTCTCAAATTGCATCCCGGGAAGCTGAAGTCCCAGTGGAGTGGACCCTTTGTAGTGGAAGAGGTGAGACCGCACGGTGTGATTCTTGTGCGTGATGGAGATGCCACGTTCTTGGTGAATGGGCAGTGCTTAAAGTTGTATTTTGGTGAAAACTACAAGAGAAAAGTGAATGAGGTCAAACTCATTACACTTGTGGATGAATGAGATGATGGGAAGATGTCTAGCCTAAGACGTTAAAGAAGGGCGCTTGTTGGGAGGCAACCCAACCATGGGTACATTAGGATATGTTAATTTTAGTCATAGATTGCTTTTATTTCATTTAATTTTAGTGTAAAGAAGATACCTTGATATGTTTGTTCGATGTGCAGGCACAGGCAGGGTCAATACCATCGACACACTGGTCGATGGTATCGACATGGGTTCAGGTTGACAGCTGCAAAAATCGCACTGAGTCGATACTATGGACGAGGCCGTCGATGGTATCGACATACCTACAGGAAGGTCGCAATAAAAGTGTCGATGGTATCGACATGCCAGTCGATACCATCGAGATCTCTGGAGAAGTTCAGACGAATTTTGCTCAGTCAACTCGATACCATCGACGGCCTCGTCGATGGTATCGACATGATCACATGTTGAATGCAACAAAACGGAGGTGTCGCAATAAAAGCAATCGATACCTTCGACCCAAGTCGATGGTATCGACATCCATGTCACCGATCCGCGCCAAGGCATCGATGACGATTGTGAGTCCATGTCAGTGATCCGGGTGCTGCGTCGATACTATCGACTTCCGTCGATGGTATCGACACATCAGCAATCCGGGTTTCGCGATCAAGCAAACGTCAGCCGTCGATACTCGCGAGAGAGGCGGATACCAGCGAGACGTGTCGATACCATCGACCCGCGTCGATGGTATCGACGGGTCGACAGTAGTGCCAGCCAAGTCTATTTAAGGAGACTTGCAACGTCATTTGACGTCACACCTTTAGAGCAAACGTCCTCCTTTGCACCGAGCACTCCCCCGAGCCCTCCAAGACTGAAGAGCAACAATAGCGAGTAGGGATCTTCACCGAGCGGAGAATCACTTCTCCATCTTCCCCGAGCTCTCTTCTTCTAATCCCATCTTTCTTGCAACAATGGTGCACGCCGCCGGATCATCGTCCTCGAGCGCGAATCCAATGGGGATTGTGGAGTTTCTTCCACCCCCTACTGCTTCCGTATCACGTCCGCGCTTGATTCACCCTTCCATGGAGGCGAGGAAGGTCTACGAGGAGATTATGAAGCGGAAGATTGAGCCGACCCGGTATGTGGACCGGGGCATTCTTCAGGAGCTTGGTTTCGAGGCCAACTTGGCCTATGTGCTTCATGGACAAGCACGCCACACCAGCATAAGGCCAAGCGAGCTGGAGTGCCATGCGGATGGGCAGCCGTTCTTCGGCAAATGGCCCACCTACAAGGAATTGGTGGCGGAGTTTATGGCGTCCCTCGACGTCTGCGTCGTACCCAACGATGTGGTGGCGTCGGACCGTGAGTGGATCAAGGGGAGGGTGTCCTTCCGGCTGTTCAACATCAATTACAACATCACTCTTCAGCAGTTCAACAACATCTTAAACTGGAACCACTCCCAACATGATCACCGATGCCCAGATTCTCGCACCGACTACGACAAGATCTTCGCCGAGCTAGTCACACTGTCGGCGGGAAAGACAGTGAGCTACCACAATGCTGCGGTAGCGGACTTCGAGCATCCCTTCGTCCGGGTCTTACACCGGATGTTGAGCCTTACGTTCTTTGCTCGGAGCGATTTAGCATTGAGCAAGTTTCAGGAGAGCGATCTTTTCTTCCTCTACATGCTCTTGAAGCGACAAGAATGCAACTGGGGTGCGTTCTGGCTACAGCACGTCTTGGCGGTGAAGAGGAGTACAAGGAAGGCTCCAATCCATTTTGGTGGGCTCATCACCAAGTTGGCGTCCTACTTGGGGCTGAATCTCCAGTCTATGACTCCGATTTCCACGAGGAGTAAGGTGAACGTGCAGCATCTGCACCGTTCAAACCTTATCCTTCTCCGGGATGGGTTGGCGTACGCACATTGCCACGTCAACCATGCTTACCAGGAATGCGCACTGCCAGATGTCGTCTTCAACATCGAGGGCGCACAGCACTTTCGGTGGCCGATTATAGCCGTCGAGTCTGATGAAGAAGAAGGCGGCAAGGATGACCAAGAAGGCGAGGTTGGGGAGGAAGAGGAGGCTTTCACACCTCTTCGCGCACGAGTGGCACCACGGAAGCGTCCTAGGATGCATCCGGGTGCATCTTCATCATCACAGTCCCCGCCGCCATCACCACAGCCCTCGCAGCCAGGCGAGGATGTCTACTCCATGTAGAGAATGTACACAATGCTGCAGGATATACATCAGACGCAACAGCAGCATCTAGAAATGTATACTGGTATTCATGATACTACGAGCCGGGTACTCGATAATCAGCGGGCTATGTTCGAGAATGAACGTCTTCTCCTCGACAACCAACAGCAGATACACAATCGGTTGCAAAGCATGGAGATGCAACAGGAGCCCTTTTACGACCATTACTGGAGTCAGAGCTACTTTGGAGGCTATCCACAGCCTCCGCCGAGGACCCATTACAATCCGAGCTTCCAGGGGGAGTATCCTTCTTGGGATCCTACGGCCCCGCAGTACCCGCCTCCGCCTCCACAAGAATGATCAGGGTATTTCTGTTCCACTCTTAAGTTTGTTTTTGACTATGAGGCCATAGTCAAATTCAAGCTTAGGGGGGTAGCTGGAACAGCTCTATCTTTTCTTTTGTTGGTTTTTAGTTTTTGCTTTACTTTTTGTTCTTGCATTTTTAGTTTTTGTAGGATCCACGTGCTATCTAGTGTAACTGTGGATGTCGTAACAGTTTGTCATCTTGCTGTGTATTCATGGGAAATTTAAGGGAATTTTAAAATTTTTGTGTCTTATGAATAGCTTGACTTGGTTGTCCTTGGGGAACTTTTCCGATGAAAATGATTGATTATGTCAACTTTAAAACAAGATGTCACACCTATACTCCCATTGACTCATGAAAAGTGGATAGTAATGGTTGTTTGAGCCTAACCTAACCAAATGGTAATGAGACCTTAATTGGATATAAGAGAGAGAACCCTTTGAATCACTACACATGTCAGTAAGGAGGGACACATAATACTCTTCTAAGGTTCAGTCATCTAATCTTGTGATCATTCCACTTCATTTTTCCATAATCCACCTAAGAATTGGAAGTAAAGTACAATTTTAATTACTTTTTGTGTGCATAGCATTTAGATAGGAATTGCATTGATATTTTTCATACCTTTGCATAAAAAGAAAAAATATATAGGGATTCATGCACATTACCTTTAGGTGCATGCCATGTAGTTGCACTCATGACTTTCATGATTATCATGCATAAAGTACATCATGTATCTAAATTTTCTCTCAAAATTGATCTAAACTGTTCCATACCCTTGAAATAGTACAAAGATTTCCAATCATGAAGAAAATAGAACAATAAATGTATCTCTAAGCAACTATGGATATGTGAAAAAAAAATTCTGGAAAAAAAAGAAAAAAAAGAGAATTTAGAAGAAAATGGAATAAGAGGGAGAAAGGAACATGATATCACTCGCATTACAGGAAAATTGAGTACATGATGTGGCTTAATTAGATTTCCATCTCATTTTGAGGTGGAAGGTTAGTGCATGCATCATTTCACCCAATTTAGGCATTAGGGCATTTTTAATGTGCATTTACATCCGTAGGACATTTTATTTTATGCATATTGAAACTGTACAATACTTCCAAGTTCTTCCATGAACTACCCATTCCATCCACCCATTGCTCGGATTGGTAGGCCACTGTGAATTTCTCCTCACTAATGATTATCAGGAGAACTGCTTCCATGTAGATGGTAGTTAAGGGAGAGCAACGTAGGGTAGCCGATCACAAGATGCACCAATGCTGAATCGGCGAATTTTATTATGTTAACTGCCTTATGTGATAGTGTTCATCGGTTTGAAGGACAATTTCTCTTATTGACGATTATTGTTGCCTTTAGGGTAATTACTGTTATGTGGTTAGAAAAGGCCGGTTTGAGAACGTTCAGTGGGAGTCACATGGGATGTGGGTTGGTGTGTTGATTTTTAGTTGACTTCTGCAATTCTATTCTAAGGATTAGTTGCTCGAGGGCGAGCAATGTTTAAGCTTAGGGGAGTTTGATGCGATGATTTTGAGTCGCATTTATAGACCTTTTTCATATGTGTATTGTGCTCTAATTACTCATTTTTATGGATAATATTGCATAATTCACTCATTTCGGTCTTTGCCTTCATATTATGTCAAATCCCCTTTGTTTTACTATTTTGAACATTATTTATCATAATATTATTATTTGTGTGGATTTACTTGGTCTTGTTGTGAAATTTCAGGAAAAACAAGTATTTTCTTTCGTCGATACCATCGACGGAAGTTGATACCATCGACCAAGCCACAGATTGCCAGACGAGAGGAGTAGCACAGAGTCGATACCATCGACACCCAAGTCGATGGTATCGAGATCCCTTTAGGTTGCTGGCAAGGAAAACGTCGATACCATCGACCCAAGTCGATGCCATCGACGCATTGAGGCTACAGCGTCGCTAAACGACAACAACCGACGCTAAAGAGAGTCGATACCATCGACCCAAGTCGATGGTATCGAGATGACCACAGGTGCTCAGACGAAAAGAGAAGAAAGCTGCCGCTAATACGCTGGGTCGATACCATCGACCCGCGTCGATGGTATCGACGCCGGCAGATATGCGTTGGATCTGTTTTGATCTCGATCGGACGGCTGTTGTTATTTGACGACCTAATTAGGGACTTATACCTAATGACGGCCACCGAGACGAGGGGAGGATCGAATTTTGCATTGCACGAGTGCCGAGGAAGGAGAGAAAGGAGAACGGAGGCCAGAAGCTCATCCCAGGTGATTCGGACGCTGCCGAAGACGAATTCCACCACCGACAGGCGGGGAAGCTCGTATTCTACGCCAAGGATCTACCGGTTCTTCTCCGTTCAGGGGTTTTCCCACTTGTTTCATGTTTTTCTTATGAATTTCCCTATTTCTACCATGTATTCGTGCGAGATGAACATGAGAGGCTAAAATCCTCCATCTTTAGGACCGGGAGTAGCCCGGGAATGCATTGTATGACAATTTTATATTGATAATTCATTTTTTCTCTCTCAAATCCGCGGTATAGATTCATTTTCTCCATATATATTGTTATGCTTGATCACCATAATAATAGCTTAATGCCCTTAATTACTTCGACAGAAGGATTAACGGTTGAAAAGAGACGAAACCTACATTAATCGATAAAACCCTTGACAAAGGAGTTGTAAAATTAATGGTGGAAATTAAGAGACCGTAGGTAATGCGCTTAGTTTAGGGGAATGATTACTACGACGGTGGAATCAACCTAAACCTAAGTAGTGGATTACACCACGACAGTGGGTAATTCTGTATTCAGGCCACTACATAGATTGAACATTGAGAGGATGATGATTCCATGCTTCGAGTTCATTCCATATATCAAACACAAAGGAATTAGACAATCACTATAACACCTGATACATATTGTAGGTTTAAGTTGTTCTCCAACTTTCCTGATTATTTGGATTGCAATAATGTGTGACTAGACACCACTCTTTACTTCTATGTCATAAACAAGTTATGGACATTCATTTCCAACATAAATAGGAATCTATGAGGTCACACACATATGACAAATCTAGAAGAGGAGTTTAATCATGAATGATAATTGAATTGATTACTAACGTATTTAGGTATTCAATTCAAGTAGAAAATCAACTAACTGGACTCCAAAACCTATCGGTTCAAGTATTGAAATGACTGTATGGAGTGTCAGGTTGATATGAAATTGCATTGTCTTAGTTATGCATGAACAGGGGCATCAACTGACCGGTTCACCTAGTGAACCGATCGGTTGGAGGTCGTTAGACGATTGGCTTGTGAGGGTGAGATGCCCAGTTCAGGGTTACACTACTATAGAAATGGCTTATAACGTCACTTTTAAAGGCGTCGGTTGTAAACAAAACCCGATGCCAAAACAATAAAGTGTCGGTTAAATAATTAAACCGACATATATCTGTGAAGGGTGACCAGACATGGGTATCACTTTTTATTTATCGTCAGTTCCTAAATTAGAAACCGAAGCAACACATTGACCGCCAAATCCAATTTTTTGAACGAAAAAAATTACCTCCAAAATTTAACATACAACGTCGATTATTAATAAAGAAACCGACGACTAAAGGTTTTCTACAAAATAGAAATTTGACTAATTTTCATCGTCAGTTTTGTTATAGTAACTGACGCCGATGTGTTTCCATGTGCTTTACTGCGAAAATTTTTTCCACCATATAACGTCGGGTTTTACACGAAAACTGATGAGTATGGTCTTAATTCGAGAACATTTTTTTGGCATATATATATAGACGTAAGTTTTTCTTGTTTGAACCGACGACTATAAGAGAACAAAAGTGTCAGTTTTTTGTTGGTAACTGACGTCGATAGTTTCCAGCGTCGGTTTTATTTAACAACTGACGCCTATTGTTAACTTAACAGCACCCGCGCGAGCCAGACTCTTCCCCTTTCTCTATTTCATTCAATCTGGCACAACTCAGGGTTTGGTCCGGCAATTTTGTACTCACCGCTGCTCGTTTCTCCTCTACCCCCACCTCCTCTGCCGCTTGCTCCGGGCATTGCTCTGACTCGCTTGTTGGTCCTCTGCCCACCTCCTCCACCGCTTGCCCTCTGCCCCCATCTCGTTGCTCTGGCGGCCTTCCAGCGTCCTGCTCTCCTACTCCAGCTCTGGTGCTGCCTGCTCTCCTACTCTAGTGGCCTTCTCTCCTACCCCAACTTGCTACTCCACTGCTGCTCTTCTCCATGCTGCTAGCTGCTCGATAGGTAGCCCTCTTCTTATTCCTACATGCCCCTCTTCTTCTTCCTTCTCCCTCATTACCAACAGCAAGCACGACAGTGGTTGTGTTGGTCGACCAGAACTGTGCTTGCTGTTGGTAAGGAGGGAGAAGGAAGAAAAGAGGGTATTTTGTTCATTTATTTTTTTATCTATTGCTTTGCATTTTTTTATCTATTGATTATATTTATTTATCTAATTCTTTGAGTTTATATATTTAGATGTTGCTATTGTAAATCAACCAAGGATATGAACAAATCTTTTGCTTACATATATTTGTGCTTCTAATCCTAATGCTTGACCTAATTCAGTAAATTTTGATGCATGATGAAATAAGATTTAAACTTGTCCATTCTAACATCCTAATTTGATTTGATTAAACCCTAACATTGATGAAACCCTAACATCAATTGTGATGAAACCCTAACATGTACATATCTATCATTGTGTTTGTTGGCCTAGAAACCCGTCCCAGATTTACTAATTAGGAGTAAATCTTGGATAGTCCCCAGTTTGGGACTGTTCTTGAACACCTAATCTCACTTAGGATGTAAGTGTATAATGTGTATTGGTTTTTTGAGAAAATTTCAGTAGCATTTCCCCGTTTGTTCTATAAGTACATATGTACATAGAGAACAACGGGGAAATACTGTCGAAATTATCTTGAAAACCCAATACACATTATAAGCTAACTAGTGAGATTAGGTGTTCAAGAATGGGATAGGTGGTACACATTTATTATATATAAGAATGACTTCACATGTATTTGTCGGCCTAGAAACCCGTCTAAGATTTACTCATTAGGAGTAAATCTTGGATAGTCCCCGGTTTGGGACTGTTCTTGAACACCTAATCTCACTTAGGATGTAAGTGTATAATGTGTATTGGGTTGTTGAGAAAATTTTGGTAGCATTTCCCCATTTGTTCTCTAAGTACATATGTACTTAGACAACAGTGGGGAAATGTTGTCAAAATTTTCTTGGAAACCCAATACACATTATACACTTACTAGTGAGATTTGGTGTTCAAGGATGGGATAGGTGGTACACATTTATTATATATAAGAATGACATCACATGTATTTGTTAACCCTAGACCCTAATATTGTTGTAATATATACTTGATTTCTCTTTGATCATAGAATGGATAGATCATGGATGTCCATTCGCAATTGATGCAACCCAGAGTTTATTTCTGGTCTTGACCAGTTTATTAGATTTGCCGAGGAACATAGGAAACAACCTGGAGATAGGTTCTACTATCCATGTAGGCATTGCAGTAACAACTTAAAAGTCAGCACTGGTGATGAAATCAAATGTCATGTCATGTGCAACGAGATTGTACAAGGCTATACAGAATGGCACTGGCATGGAGAGATTTCAAACCCAAAACCAGTGGATGTCGATATCAGTGCTTGTGTGGAAGAAGAAATTGCCTCCGATGACGTAGATGTGAATGAACCAGTTCCAGTAGACATCGTTGATGTGATACTGGATAGTTGTGGGGTAGAGCACACCGATCCACCTCCCATGTTTAGAAACATTGTGCATGATGCTGACATACTGTTATACATAGGTTGTACTAAGTTTATGAAGCTTAATGCTGTGTTGAGATTGTATAAGCTGAAAGCTAACAACAGATGGAGCGACAAAATCTTCACGTCATTGTTGTTTTTGTAGAAAGAAATGCTTCTTGAAGGAAACGAGCTGTCAATCTCAACATACCAGGTAAAGAAATTATTGTGCTCAATGGGAATGGAGGCCAAGAAGATACATGCATGCCCAAATGATTGTGTATTATTTCAAAAGGACTATGTGGATTTGAAATATTGTCTAAAATGTGATGCGCCACGGTATAAATTGACGACTTCGGGGGAGTCCAAAACTGGTTCTCCTGCCAAGGTGATGTGGTATCTACCTATAATATCACAGTTTGAATGCTTGTTTGAAATCTGATAGATGTGAAGAATTTCAGTAGGCATGCTGATGTTAAGAAAAATAATGATGGGATACTACGACATGCATGTGATTCGCCACAGTGGAAGAAGATTGATCTATTGTACCCCAAATTTGGTGAAGAAGATAGGAATCTAAGACTTGGGCTTTGTACAGATGGGATGAATCTGTATGGGAATTGACAAGCCAACATAGCACTTGGCTAGTCATGCTTGTTATATACAATCTTCCTCGCTCAGTGTGTATGAAAAATAAGTATGTAATGTTGTCGTTGTTGATATCGGTCTCTAAACAACCTGGAAATGATATTGGGTGAAAGTAATCAGCCTTGAGCAGTTGGAACAAGGTCATTTGTATATTTTACACAACTTGGACGAAGTGAGTGTTTATATCGAGGAACATACCAATTTCATCAAGAGACAATATCCTCGAGCCAATACAATGTGGCTTGCTATAGAGCATAACAAGACATTTATTAAGTGGGTTGAAGATAAAGTCTTACATCAACTATCTCAAACACCATATGACATTACTGAAACTATCAAATGCCTCGCCTTTAAACCAAAATTGAATGTTATGTCTTATGAAGGGTATGACATTAATGGATTCACATATTACACAAAGCACCAAGATGATAAGAGTGTCGTCCAAAATAGTGGGGTCACCCTTCAAGCGTCGACTATGTTTTTTGCAAGTACAAAGGATAAGAGTCCACGTGAAGCTAAAATGTCATATTACGATGTCATTGAAGACATATGGGAGTTTGACTACATAGATTTCAGAATTCCGCTCTTCAAATGTAATTGGGTTGATAACACCAAAGGAGTTATAGTAGATGAATTGGGTTTCACTTTAGTGACATCAGGGTTATCCAAAATATGGTGAAACTTCACCCACAAGTTATCTTTGATGTGTTGAATATGAATTTTCCCTTAATTTCACATGTTGAGGTTGTTTCTACATTTATTTAATATTTTGAAGGTTCTGCACACTTTCTCTATCTTGTTTCACCTTTTAAGCAAATATTCTCCAAATTGAGTGAAAATTCACCCGAAGGCATATTTAAATGTGTAGATTATGTGTCTAAGAATATTTTCCACTTTTAGAGTCACTAAGTATGTTATCTCATATTTTAAAGGAAAAACACCTTTTCTTTTCTAAATAAAATAGATGTGATTATTATTATCCTAAATTTGTAAAACTTATCATTCAAGTAAAGTTGAACTCACAGAAAATGAATCTTAAGTTATTTTTAATCAAATTGCCTTCCTTTTATGAATTTTCTTAATTAGTATTTGTTGCCCATCATTATATTCATCAACATATTATTTCCTCATTATCTCAATTATTCATCCTAGAGCAGCAACACATTCTTGAGCAGCCCTGTCACACGAGACAAAGATGTGAGGACTTTGATGTGCAACCACCTCCAACAAATGCATGACATGTCAGCCATGCATTCACATTTGAAGGTGATTCAGTAGTGAATGTGAACTTTACAATGTGAGTTTTATAATGTGAACTTTACAATATGAATTACTTTACAATGTGAATGTGAATTTTACAATGTGAGTTTTACAATGTGAATTACTTTACAATGTGAATGTGAACATTTAGATGGCTGAGCATTCTCTTGATGACCGTGCTAATGATTACCGTGAGGGTGAGGAAATCAATGCGCCGCCACACAATGTAAGTTTTAAAAATATATCATATATTTATATCTATATGTCCATTTATAGTTCTATCCTATAAGTGTGTTTATTTTATCAAATTTTAGGTTGATGATGCACATGTACCCTCTGAAGCACTTGAGGCACTTGATGAGAAACACCAAAAAGTTGATAAGAGAAGGGGCATCACTATGATGATGAAGTTAATAGCGCTAAGGGGCAATGGACCCAAACTTGTTGTGGATTTTGATAATGCGGGAAATGTGATTGGAGTGAATCGCAATTCGTTTGTTTCATATCTTGGGTATGTTACTCGTAGCCATTGCGGTTGTAAGATAGATTCTTGGCATAAAGCTCCTAAGGGGAAGAAAGACATAATATGGAAGGATTTATGTGTGAGTTATTATTAATTTGCAATTATATTTTGTAGATTACTAATTTTTTGGATACTAGCTAGTTAATAGCAATTCTATTTTGCAGAGTATATTTGCATTGGATGAAAAGTTGCATCGTAAATGTTTGATGCAATGATGTGGGAGAGTCCTAAGGAACTATAGGACAAATCTCACCTGAGAATACATAAAAGAAGGTGACAAGAGGAAGAAGACAACCACTGAATAGTGGAACTTCCTGGACCAAGAAGAATGGGACGTGTTTGTTTCTTCAAGAAAAATTGATGAATTCAATGTATTAGGCATCACTCCCAAATTAATAAATATACATTGTATTCACCTATTCAAGATTAACATTTAGTGTTACTAACCAAATCATTAATGTGCATACTAACCAGGCCCTCAGTGAGGCACAAAGAGCAAGGTGTGCACTGAATGTGCATGACCACACAATGGGTCCAAAGGGGTATGCAGGCATTCGCCAAAGACTACAGGCTGAGTCTACTTCTCTGTCTGCTGCTACTCAGGAGTCCTCTACTATAGGTACCACACCTCTGCCTTGCCATGATTCTAGATAGTTGGGAGGCAAAATAAGAAGGGAGAAATAAGGAAGCCCGCAACTGCTGAGACGACTGCAAAAATGGTAAAATACAACTCTTAGAGCAATCATTCGAATATTGATTATTTGTGGTGTTTACTTAATTACAAATTTTTGTTTTGGCGATTAGCGGGAGCTGCACGAGCTGAGTAAACAAGGCAAGTTCATCCCTTAGGGCACAAGGGATGAATTAATAGTTACTCTGGGTAACCTTGAGCAACATGGACGTGTTAGAGATACATGCATTGGTTTGGGCATCAAAGTGTTCTTTGGGCCATCCCAGCGCAAACATGTCCCAAAAGCGGGAATTTCACAAGAAGAGGTAACCTATTCTTCCTTTAGAATGTTACTGTAAAAGAGATTTCAATAATCATAAGCTAATGTTTCTTTTATCCATGTATAGGTAGATAAGATAGTTGATAGGAGAGTCAATGAAGTAGTTGATAAGAGAATCAAGGAAGTAGTTGATAAGAAACTCCATGAAGCAATGAGCAAGTGGAAGGCATCTCTGACTGCCACTCAGTAGACAGTACCTATGGCGTCCCTCTCTACTCCTACGACAGAGGTTGGGATTAGTAACCATGTAGACCCACCACCTAGCACATCCGCTATAAGTATTTTTTTGACATAGTAACTAGTCTTTTCAAGATGATATGTTTTAAAGATGATATGTATATATGTATATAACATTCTTTACACAAATTTGTAGGGGTTTAAGCCATGCCATCTAAAAAGTAAAGAATATGTCGTTACAGAGGCATCAACTTACCCATCCCTACCAGGGGAAATGTTTCATGGGTCTCCATTACTAGTTAGTTGGGTTCGTGTGAGCCCGCTACGTATATTTCCCAAGTGGATGGATCTTCCATTGCCATATGCCCACCCAGATTGTGAAACGCTTGGTGAGGCAGAAGGCAGAGTGATATTATGGCCAAAAGCGGATGTCTTCTATGCTGAAATTGTATGGTAAATTTACATTACATTAAATTGTTAGTGTGTGTATATGATGTCAATTGATCTAAAATTATATATATATATATGGGTATATCTTCGCTACCCGTGCGGGTAACTAAGATCCGCTACCCGTGCATCAATTTTGTAATGGGATGACACATATATGTAATGAGACAACCAAATTTGTAATGAGACAACTGAAATTGTAATACAAAAACTCGTTTTGTATTACAACGTTGTTACAGTAATAAATATATATTTATTACTGTAATAACGTTGTAATACAAAATGGGTCTTTGTATTACAATTTCGGTCATCTCATTACAAATTTAGATTGTCTCATTACAAATGCATAACTTCCCATTACAAAACTGATGCACGGGTAGCGAATCTTAGTTACCCGCACGGGTAGTGAAGATATACCCTATATATATATATATATATATATATATATATATATATATATATATATATATATATATATATATATATATATATATATATATATATATATAGAGAGAGAGAGAGAGGTTAAAAAGAAGACACCCAGAGAATCTAGGCCTCCACCTCCACCTCCTACATTACTAAGTTGGGTTCCACATGACCTACCTATCTCGTTAGGTCTTAATTGTAGGGGTATGGTAATATGGTTAGGTGAACATGATATAAATTGCCCTATAACTGTTTCTATAGATGTGGATGCTACAGGTCAATCATATGAAAACAAACTATTTATACAAGATATTTTGGAGTTGTTTCGATATGATTGGCTGAATACATCTGTGATAGAGCTATGGATAAGGTGAGATCTTCTTTATACATCCATATACCTTGTGTAAGACCTGGTGATCCGGTTTCTTATATATTAATGCATACGTAATACATGTTTTACAGCTACTTAGACAAGATATGTGCAGATTTTTCATTCGAACATGTAGGATTCTTGATTCCATCTTTGATTAGTCTAGTAGCTAAAGACCCTTTGTTAGTTCAACAATACTATTGTGATGCTTTTACAAATTTTTCTCAAAATAACAAGAAGGTGATAATAGCTCCATTCAATGTGGAGTAAGTTTACTTTGCTTATAATTTGGACTTAAGAAAATTACATTTTTATTGTGGATTTTCAGTTATTAATTTTTAACTTTTTTACCTCTAGGGGTATTCATTGGGAGTTACTAGTTATTGTCCCCGAGACGTTCACTGTCTATTATCTAGATCCTAAGGGGACTAAATTGAATTCAAAATATGGGCACACAATGAAAATGACATTATTCCGGTGAGAAATATATCATTTTCATATCCGTTAACATATGTTATTACATTACTATTTAATTATGCAATGTACTATGTTACATTAACATGTAGGGGTTTAGATGAGTTTAAAAAGGCTGGAGGAAAGGTCCCCAGGAAAAAGAACCAGCCAATAATTTGGAAGAACATGGAAGTAAGTTTCCGACTACAATGTATATATTATTTATGTGAACATTGCTTAATTAGTTGTATTTTTTAATATTTTGTATGTTTCAATTTATAGTGTGCTACACAAGACAACGGATGGGCATGTGCATACTATGTGATGTGATTTATGCACATGATTATCAAATATGCCCAGTGAACATCGATACCATTCCTGAGGTATTATATATAGTCTCATTAGATAATATGAAATATATCAATCTTATTTATATATTATTAATTATATATATACATCATTCTCTTTGTAGGTGTTTAAAACTAACCACACTACAGGAAAGGCCTTACTAGATGCACATGCTCCCTATACGACAGAAGAATTAAATGATGTAAGAGAAGAATGGACAAAAGCCATACAAGTAGTGGGGTTTTTAAAATATAATTGGGATGTTGATAGCAAGTAATGAATAAAGAATGATATTTTGTAAATGAATTTCTGAATTGTAATATGTGTGAATGTTTCTACATGTCTGAATGTTTCTACATGTGTGAATGTGAAAATGAATGAACCTGTTGTTTGCTATATGAATGTGTCTACATGTATGAATGTGAAAATGAATGGAACTGTAGATTGCTACATGAATGTTTCTACATGTGTGAAAATCGAATGGAACTGTAGGTTGCTAAATGTGTGAAAATTAATGTTGTTAATTTTGTAGGTTTGTGGCTTGTTGTTGGCTGATATCAATGGATATCATAAAACCTACAGTTCATAACTGAACTGCAGGTTTCTCATCCTACGACCAGCCACAACAGACTTGTAGACTGATTAAAAAAAATAAATACAACAGGCGTCGAGTATTTGAAAAAACTGACGACAACTGCTTACAGCGTCGGATAATAGCTAAAATCGACACCTAATGAGACCAGACACCACGGCCATCCTGGCTAGCACGGCCGTGGTAGGAGGTTATATGGCGTCGGTTATCAATAATAAATCGACGCTACAACGCCTAATGAGGCCAGACACCATGGTCGTGCTGGCCAGCACGATCGTGGAAGCAGGTGATATGACATCGGTTATCAATAATAAACCGACGCTGTGATGCCTAATGAGGCCAGACACCATGGCCATGCTGGCCAACACGACCGTGGCAGCAGGTGATATGGCATCAGTTATCAATAAAAAAGCGACGCTGATGGTGTCCTAGATGGTGCCATTTCTGTAGCGTGAAGGTTTATGGCATCGGTTTCCGTAGTAATAACTGACGCCTATATCCCCCTGTTGGTGCGCGAAGGTTTCTGGCGTCAGTTTGGAAACCGACGCCTAACGGTTTGCCTTTTAGCGGCGCCCACATAGGTGTCACATTGAAACTGACACTAAAGGGCTTAAATAACTGACACTAAAGGTGGGTTATGTACTAGTGAATTTTATTGAATCAAGGATAAGTGTTGATGTCATGGAATGCATTAATTAGATTAGAATTGCCAATTCATATGTAATTGGAAAGCATGACGAAATGACCAGTTCACTAACTGAACCTAACGGTTCGCGTAGCGAACCGATCATTTTTCCATTCACAGGTTATGAAATTTTATAAAATTCTAGTCAATTCCACTCCCACTCAGACTGGGAACCCTAACACTAGACCTCCTATAAATAAAGAGGTATTGGAGACTTCTTAGATACAACTCAATTCCCTCTACCAATTATTTATGTTATCTGATTGTGATAACCGAGAGAACTCAAACAAGTCATATCCGCTAAAGGGAGGGACAACAAGGGAGAGAAATTATGGGAGAGCAAGTTGGTGACTAGTATACCAATGGAAGGAACAACTCCTTCCTGTCTATTCTAGTAGAATGATAGGAGTTGTAGGTAGTCTGTGTGGACTACCATAGAGGTGAGGATACCTTGCCTTCTAGGAGTATAAAGTCAGCATGTTGTCCTTGGTGGAGACCAAGAGCTGTTGCAGATGTCATCCTAGTACACCTATAATGAGGGACTAGTCATTGGACTTGGTCCAGGACCAAGTATGACCTCGTTAAAGCATCCATCTCATTACATAGATGTTGACTCAATCATGTTATTATGAGAAATATGGAGGATTTTTTTTTCATCTCCACTTCCTACTCTGATGTTGTATTCCCTACAGTCCACCTGCTTCAGCTAGCAACAACATTTCCTAGAGATGTCATGGTGGTTTGGTGGATCCACCAATTTGTCCTCATTTTGGTGTAGATGGAGGTGACAGGGGCAATAGTGTTCATTCTCTTCTAGTTGTCTGTCATGAATCCTATAGCGATATCCAATGTGGACAACATGAGGCGGCGTGGGAATGACATCGGTGTAGGCACGACGATGATGTGTTTTTGTTGTCATGGTGAGAATCCACATCATCAAAGGAGATGGTTGGGGAGTAACGATAGCTTGGGTGGGTGGCAAGTTGACGTGAGAGAGAGAGCTGGGGGAGAGAGTTGGGGTGGATTT
Organism: Alisma plantago-aquatica; assembly: GCA_963693085.1. NCBI lineage: Eukaryota > Viridiplantae > Streptophyta > Magnoliopsida > Alismatales > Alismataceae > Alisma > Alisma plantago-aquatica. The sequence goes on from OY856414.1 coordinate 484,527,712, forward strand.
GTAATATAAAACATATCAGTTCATTTTTTTTACATTGTGTTTATTTTCAACTAGCATTACACAAGAATATCCCCGTTACCATATGCAAATATAATGTAAATGGTATACTTATGCAACTCTCAGAACATATGTAAATATTGGTTTGAATGGTAAATTCTATTTCTGTACTAGATAGAAATAGGGTTCCTCAAATTTGACAAAAAAGAGAGAGTTCAGGCAATAAGTCAGGCTTCAGCGAAGCATTCATTCTGATTTCAACCCGCGTCGATAACAAGGAAAAGAAACCGACATCCAAACGGCAACATGTCAAGGAGAGTACTTGACCATAAAGTGTAAAGTAGTCAACGACTAATGTCCTTTAGTATGAGGCATGACTTCTGTTTATTCTTATTGTAGCACTACTCCAAGATTAAGAATAAAGCAACATATAATAAAAATGACCAAAATCATAAGCAAAGCATCACAATAAAAATGACCAAAATTATAAGAAAAATTTTGCTTAGATGCTTCTTTTGTGCACATTTTTCATGTTGTGTTCTCAACATCTTTCATTTTACTTGTTATGAAGAATGTTTAGTCACTATCATTATTGGAAATTGTATCCTAGGAAAAGAATCCAATCACCATATTGAAGCATAAAATAGATTTCCATGCTCCTTTTTGACATGGAAAAGCACTACTGAAAGGAGTTGGGGAGGAACATGTTACAAATAGGTGGAGAGGGTGAGGAATGAGAAAGAGAAGGAAGTAATTAAGAGGATAATTTCCAAATAAATAGTTTGTGTGGAGAAATACAGAGGGGAATCCAGGAGAATCTGGATTCCAACCAGTTGCATCTTCTCTTTAAGACTCTTTACCCTTCTTCACGATTCCACCTAACTTGATAAGGGAACAAAAACCATGTAAAACCCAACATGTGACTCAACTTTACCAATTCTAATTGTCCTCTCCCCTCAATTAGGTTCACTCGATTTGATGGCAGCAAATATGAGACTGAACATGTCTTGCATCTTTTTTCCCAGCCATCTATTTTTACCCAAACAATGAGAACCTAATATCTCTTCCTCTTCAAGCCTCATATTTCATTATGTAAAAAAATGCAAAGGACAAGGAGTTGTCAATTGGATATTATAAGTAAAAAATAAGAAAAAACGATGAATCCCAATGATGTTTGGAAACGCAGTTCGACGATTAGAGATTTCCATAAAATATTTAGAAGGGCTTGAGTGAACCGCATCACATGCCAAATGCCGCATCATTTTTTAGAAAACTTAAAGTGGTAGAATTATGCGCCAAACTTACATGAACAATGAAAGAAAATGAAATAAGTCTCTAAAAGCGAGCCACCTATAGAGAACTTTTTATATAGAGGGGAATCTAGAAGAATCCGAATTCACACCAGTTGCATCTTGTCTTTAAGACTCTTTACCCTTCTTCACAATTCCAACTGACTCGATAAGGGAACAAAAACCATGTAAAACCAAACATGTGACTCAACTTTACCAATTGTAATTGTCCTCTCCCCTCAATCAGGTTCACTCGATTTGACAGAAGCAAATATGAGACTGAACATCTCTTGCATCTTCTTTCCCAGCCATTTATTTTTACCCAAACAATGAGAACCTAATATATCTTCCTTTTCAAACCTCATATTTCATTATGTGAAAAAAAATGTGAAGGACAACTAGTCGTCAACTGGATATTATTAGTAAAAATTAAGAAAAAATGATGAAACCCAATGCTTCTTGGAAATACAATGCGAGGATTAGAGATTTCCATAAAATATCTAGAAGGGCTTGAGTGAACCGCACCACATGCCGAATGACACATCATTTTTACGAAAACTTAAAGCTATAGAATCATGCGCCAAACTAACATGAATAATGAAAGAACATGTAATAAAGAATATCAGTTCATCTTTTTTACATTGTGTTTATTTTCAACTAGCATTACACATGAATATCATCGGTACCATATGCAAATACAATGCAAATGGTATACTTATGCAACTTTGAGAACATATGTAAATATCGGTATGAATGGTATATTCTATTTCTATACTAGATAGAAATAGGGTTCCTCAAATTTGACAAAAAAGAGAGAGTTCAAGAAAGAAGTCAGGCTTCAGCGAAGTGTTCATTCTGATTTCAACCTGCGCCGATAACAAGGAAAAGAAATTGGCATCCAAATGGCAACATGTAAGGGAGAGTACTTGACCATAAACTATAAAGTAGTCAACGACTAATGTCCTTTAGTACAAGGCATGACTTCAATTTATTATTATTGTAGTGCTACTCCAAGATTCAGAATAAAGCAACATATAATAAAAAATGACCAAAATCATAAGCAAAGCATCACAATAAAAATGACCAGAATTATAAGAAATATTTTTCTTAGATGCTTCTTTTGTGCACATTTTTCATGTTGTGTTCTCAACATCTTTTGGTTTACTTGTTATGAAGAATGTTTAGTCACTATCATTATTGGAAATTGTATCATAGGAAAAGAATCCAATCACCATATTGAAGCATAAAATAGATTTCCCTACTCCTTTTTGACATGGAAAAGCACTAACAAAAGGAGTCAGGAGGAACATGTTAAAAATAGGGGGAGAGGGAGAGGAATGAGAAAGAGAAGGAAGTAACTAAGAGGTGAATAACCAAATAAATAGTTTGTGTGGAGAAATATAGAGGGGAATCCAGGAGAATCTGTATTCACACCAGTTGCAATTTGTCTTTAAGACTCTTTAACCTTCTTCACGATTCCACCTGACTTGATAAGGGAACAAAAACCATGTAAAACCAAACATGTGAATCAACTTTACCAATTGCAATTGTCCTCTCCCCTCAATCAGGTTCACTCGATTTAATGGCAACAAATATGAGACCGAACATGTCTTGCATCTTCTTTCCCAGCCATCTGTTTTTACCCAAACAATGAGAACCTAATATCTCTTCCTTTTCAAACCTTATATTTCATTATGTCCAAAAAAAATGCGAAGGACTAGGAGTCGTCAACTGGATATTATAAGTAAAAAATAAGAAAAAATGATGAAACCCAATGCTTCTTGGAAACGTAATGCGAGGATTAGAGGTATCAATAAAATATCTAGAAGGGCTTGAGTGAACCGCATCACATGCCGAATGCCGCATCATTTTTTAGAAAACTTAAAGCTGAAGAATTTTGCGCCAAACTAACATGAACAATGAAAGAACATGAAATAAGTCGCTAAAAGCGAGCCACCTAAAGAGAACATTTTATATAGAGGGGAATCCAGGAGAATCCAGATTCACACTTGTTGCAGCTTCTCTTTAAGACTCTTTACCCTTCTTCACGATTCCACCTGACTTGATAAGGGAACAAAAATCATGTAAAACCAAACATGTGACTCAACTTTACCAATTGCAACTATCCTCTCCCCTCAATCAAGTTCACTCGATTTGATGGCAGCAAATATGAGATTGAACATGTCTTGCATCTTCTTTCCCAGCCATTTATTTTTACCCAAACAATGGGAACCTAATATCTCTTCCTTTTCAAACCTCATATTTCATTATGTCAAAATAAAATGGGAAGGACAAGGAGTCGTCAACTGGATATTATAAGTAAAATATAAGAAAAAATGATGAAACCCAATGTTGCTTCGAAACGCAATGCGAGGATTAGAGATTTCCATAAAATATCTAGAAGGTCTTGAGTGAACCGCATCACATGCCGAATGCCGCATCATTTTTCAGAAAACTTAAAGCTATAGAAGTCTGCGCCAAACTAACATGAACAATGAAAGAACATGAAATAAAGCATATCGGTTCATCTTTTTTACACTGTGTTTATTTTCAACTAGCATTACACAAGAATATCCTCGGTACCATATGCAAATATAATGTAAATGGTATACTTATGCAACTCTCAAAACATATTTTAATATTGGTCTGAATGATATATTCTAAATTTGTACTTGATAAAAATTGGATTCCTCAAATTTGAAAAAAAAAAGAGAGTTCTGACAAGAAGTCAGGCTTCAGCAAAGTGTTCGTTCTGATTTCAATCCGCGTCGATAACAAGGAAAAGAAATTGACGTCCAAATGGCAACATGTCAGGGAGAGTACTTGACCATAAATTGTAAAGTAGTCAACGACTAAAGTCCTTTAGTATGAGGCATGACTTCTATTTATTCTTATTGTGGCACTACTCCAAGATTGAGAATAATGCAACATATAACAAAAAATGACCAAAATCATAAGCAAAGCATCATAATAAAAATGACAAGAATTATAAGAAATATTTTTCTTAGATGCTTTATTTGTGCGCGTTTTTCATGTTGTGTTCTCAACATCTTTCGGTTTACTTGTTATGAAGAATGTTTAGTCACTATCATTATTGGAAATTGTATCCTAGGAAAAGAATCCAATCACCATATTGAAGCATAAAATAGATTTCCCTGCTCCTTTTTGACATGGAAAAGCATTTCCGAAAGGAGTTGAGGAGAAACATGTTACAAATACGTGGAGAGGGCGAGGAATGAGAAAGAGAAGGAAGTAATTAAGAGGTGAATTACCAAATAAATAGTTTGTGTGGAGAAATATAGAGGAGAATCTAGGAGAATATGGATTCACACCAGTTGCAGCTTGTCTTTAGGAATCTTTACCCTTCTTCACGATTCCACCTGACTTGATAATGGAACAAAAACCATGTAAAACCAAATATGTGACTCAACTTTACCAATTGCAATTGTCCTCTCCCCTCAATCATGTTCACTCGATTTGATTGCAGCAAATATGAGACCGAACATGTCTTGCATCTTCCCAGCCATCTATTTTTACCCAAACAATGAGAACCTAATATCTCTTCCTTTTCAAACCTCATATTTCATTATGTCAAAAAAAAAAAGCGAAGGACAAGGAGTCGTCAACTGGATATTATAAGTAAAAAATAAGAAAAAACGATGAAAATCAATGCTACTTGGAAACGCAATTAGAGATTTCCATAAAATATCTAGAAGGACTTGATCAACCGCATCACATGCCGAATGCCGCATCATTTTTCAGAAAACTTAAAGCTATAGAATTATGTGCCAAACTAACATGAACAATGAAAGAACATGAAATAAGTCTCTAAAAGCGAGCCACCTATAGAGAACGTTTTATATCGTCACGTGTATTTTGTGCATTTACCATGCTATGATGACATTTTGGTCGTTAAGAGGATAGCAAAAGGCTGCCTACTTTAGGTGCTGACCCGTAAAAAGATAAGTATAAACAATGACTAAGATAATATGGAACCATCCGCATTGGTGCTTCTTTGAAAGTTATTCTTGTTTTGCTATCCTGTCTTATAATATACTCCATACTTATCACAAGAATGTTTACCTACGACCCTGCTATTGCAGTAAACCGTGATCAAAATCTTTCCTCTTATCATATGTACATGCTTGGTTTAGTGGATATACCATAAAGGATTGTTTTTTTTTTTTTGAAAGAAAACGACACTTACGAGCGGCCTAAGTGGACGCATTGAGAACTAAGGGACTCTATGTCCGTGAGGTAGAATGAGTTTAGATAGTTTGGACAACTATCCCAGCATGCTTCATGTTTTGGCTATTTAAGATGTCTCTTGGCGAGTTGATCTGCTAACATGTTCTGCCCTAGGCGTTGGAAGAGAGCTTCTGCTGAGCTTTGCTGAAGAAGAGTTTTGATGGAGTGAACCAGAAGTCGGTATTTTTTTTTTTGGGGGGGGGGGGGGGGGAGTGTTGGTTGTCTCTGATCCAACTAACTGTCGTGCTTGAATCACTAATCACTTTGTAGCCATAGAGACCTCTTGATATTAGGAATTTCAGTCCCTCTAGGATGGCATACAGTTCCCCCTCCAGGGGGTCAGAACCACAAAATTTGTTGTCCTGTCTGAAAGTCCAGTGGCCGAATCGGTTCCGCAACACCATGCTCGTGGCCTTCGTATTGCTATTGATGTCCACGACCATGTCAACATGAAGAACAGAGGCAGGCGTAGGTGCCATCCACACTGTTGGACTACCTGAAGACGTCTGGGGCCTTTTGACTTCGTCGTGCCTTCAAAACACTTCTTTTGAAACGGCCACACTAGCTCTCGAGTTAAGTTCGATGACCGTTGTTGGGAGTTCTTTTCCTTCGAAGATAGATAGGTTCCTGCTTCTCCATAACCACCAGTAGGCAGCGGCAAAGAGAATTTTCCAGTCGTCAATCGGTTGCAGCGAGACAAGATTGTACTCCAGCCAAGCTTTGGTAGAATCCTGTGTAAAGAAAGCAGTGGCTCCGTCTGGGAGGAGCCGTAACCAGGTTTGCTTAGCAGAAGGGCAATCTCGCAAGAGAATTTTCCAGTCGTCAATCGGTTGCAGCGAGACAAGATTGTACTCCAGCCAAGCTTTGGTAGAATCTTGTGTAAAGAAAGCAGTGGCTACGTCTCGGAGGAGCCGTAACCAGGTTTGCTTAGCAGAAGGGCAATCTCGCAAGAGAATTTTCCAGTCGTCAATCGGTTGCAGCGAGACAAGATTGTACTCCAGCCAAGCTTTTCCTCAGGTACATGGAGTCGTGCCTTTAGCGATGGAACTAAGCCTTCTCCCACCCACACATCCTCCCTGACATTAGTTTGGTTTCCGGATAGTGGAGTCATTCTAGAACCATGCGACAAAGTTGATACCTTTGGTCATTGAGCTGCCTGTCCATAGGAAATTTCTTGTTAATTGATCAATACGATCAGCCACGGAGGCCGGTAGTTGAACCATTACAGAAATAGATTTTTTTTCGTGAGTAGCAGATTTAATGAGCATACTTTTAAGTATACACAAATCGCTAGATGAAAGCTTTCATCTCAAATTGATTGGGCGCCATCATCCAACTACCGGCTGTACGGCATTGTTTGGATAGGCCGCAACTGAGGTCTAAGTCGGGTTTTACCTTGTCTTTATGTGCAAAGTAGGACATATTCACATGGGATTGGCGTGTTTGGATAAAATGGGATTAAAAGCGGACGGAGGCAACTTCTTCCAACGTAATATGAAAATCCAACCCAGTTTTGTGCATATTCTACGTAATGTGAATATTCCACCATAAAGTTTATTTTTAGTTCAAAATGATCAATTTATGGAGCGTACAGGTCGTGGTGTAAATTGTCGCCATAACAACTCATCACCACGCAAACGCATGTTGCTTCTCTACCTCATGTGACAGAATGTTGTAGCCATCCTCTTTCCGATAGTGTTGATACTCTTATAAGTGTGGTGGCAGAATGAATCTTGTTTGTTGCTTTGAGCGATGCATTTTTTTCCGAATCCGATACCAATAGGTATAATGCCCTCTAGAACAACATTTTGTTTGCTCGATGCGACCACTAGTCAAGAGCCATGACTCTAGCATGCTCTTCAGTGATGTCCTCAACAAATATAGCACGTTGTTCGTTCCCCATAACTCGACTTTTCCTTTTCAACATTGATTCTCTAGTGCTACACGTTTGTGTGAGAGCTAGGGCTACGGTACTCACAACTCACCTTTCTATTGTTAATTCCCTCATTCTTTCCCCTTATTCTAACAATAGTGCATATTACCCAAGCTCCCCACCTATGACTTTTGATTTGAGTGCGATTGCATTCATTGGTTCCTCTCCTTCTCGGTCACATGGACTATCCTGGCCACTCACTTCACTACTGACTTCATCATCTACCTCCCTTCCCTATGTGTGGGCAACATCTTCAACATGGCCATTAGGAAACATGCTCATATAAGTTTGGTTGTCCTCCAACACAATATTGTTTACCATTTCACGGTGGCGGTTATCTTATGGTTGTAGTATACTTCACGACCAATGTTAACTTCTCTAGTCACGAGCTTTGAGCAACTACTTGTAGGTATTTTTGTGCTTAAAGCTTGTTTTCCAGTTGGTTTTTCTTACTAATTGCATAATGTAAAATCTAGTTTTCATTAGGGTACAATTTTCTCTTGTCTACATATTTTCCTTAATGTTCGTATATAGCATGTTGTCATCTCCATCACCTCTTAGGTCTACATTAATTAATTATTTGTCATCAACATCATTGTTGGGGTTTGTCTTTAAATCAACAATTAAGTTTGTATCATCAAATTAGTGATTATGTTTTCATTTTTTTATTTTGAACCCAGTGTTTCTAGTGCCATCTATATTAGGACACCCTCAATTTATGGTGTGTGAATCTAGTTTATACTTTATTTTTTGGATTATCTAAGCTAGCGTTTTATGCCATAGTATCCATAAAGTCTATTCTAAGATTATTATCAATTTAAAGTGGGATAAGTAATGTCTCACGTTGGTTTTGGTACCTTGGTGTATGTATTTGGAATCAATATTAGTTTTACAGTCATGGTTCCATAGAAGTGACATTGTCTTTTATTGCCCCTTTGGTTTTACAACTTCTAGTAGATTTGAAAGTTATAATGGGTTCATAGCAAGATTTTTGTTATTCAATTAGGTCGGGGTACCTCCTTTACTCATTTTTGCAATGTGCCAATACCATCACTTTGACCTCTACAACAAGTATTTAGGTTCTGATGAGTAAAGTATGTTATGCATTTGATATTGGGGTTTCCTTTTCTTGGTCAGCCTCAATGAAAAAACATACAAATCGGATCTTTGTTTATGATTAGTTTGAATAGAATTTCTATGATCTTTTTTAGCAACACCATGGATTAGTTTTATCATCACCATCGACATTTAGGTGTGTATCATCACTAGTTTGTGATCTCAATTAAGTGATTAGGTTTGTATTTTTTTCTCACCATCCTATGCCTTCCCATATCATGCACAACATGATACCACAGCCTATTGAGTTGTGAATTCGTCCTATATATAATTTCAGAATATAAATATTTGACTTCCACACCATGTTATACATACAATATCTACTACCAACCTCAATATGATGATGGTATGTAGTGAAATTGTAAGGTTTTTGTTTAACTTGTTTATTGTATTTGTAATCATTATTAGTCTTTGGAAATAGGGCTTCATGGAAGTGATTATATAATTTCAATATCCCCATTCAAGTTTACAATGTCGTGTGGCATTGAATGTTATGTGTATCCTTCTTTTTAGGACTTGATGTTAGCTAATTAGGGTCATGGTCATGTTTTACTCATGTTTGCATTTTGTTAATATGCATTATAGGGTCCATAACCATCACTGATTATGTTTTCATGATTTTTGTAATTTTTTATTTTCATATTGAGTTTTTGTTTTTTGAACATCCTCATTTAATGAGGCGTGAATGATTTCTAACTTTTTTGTTGCTTTTAACATCATTTTTATGGGGTATTATCATCAGCATCACATACTAGGTTTGTCATTACCATAGGTGATTAGTTTTGTATTTTCACTAATATCTCATACATATTTAGTTAATGACTAGTTTGATTTTTTTTGTTATCTATTGCATTTCTTCTAGTTATTACACCTATAATATTAGGAAAACATGGCTTTAGGCATATGAATATGATAGACACCTACATTGGTGCCAAGGAAAATATATGATCAAATGTTAGTTTGAAATCGATGTGACAAATTTGCATGCAACAATTTCTTCCACTAGATTGCACCTAAAATGCTTTGACATGATTATTTTTATCAAAGACATAGATGTTACATGTGCCATATAATTTGTTGATAAGTGTCATTTTTAGTTGATTATGATGAGAAATAGTATCATAAAGTTTATCTTATATCAATTTGGTAATAATAATTGACACGGTTTATAATTGCAACTGTTATAAAAAAGCCACAAATGTGAATGTTAAATAATTGAAAACATTGATTGTTATTTTATATATTTTTTCTACGGAGAAAATGCTTTAGAAGTTTATGTAGAATTATACAAAAAAAATATAGAACAAAAATTATATTTCTTGTATCTATAAAATAATATAACATTCAAAACATCACATAATTCAATTCAAAATACATCCTGCAAAACAACCCCACAATCACATTCATCTTCAAATTCAACAATAAGACTCAATTTAAATCCTGCATTTAGTTTAAAATCCATACTCTAATTCAAAAATTCATCCTACAACAATCACAACAATTCACAGGCCCATTATCTGCAAGTACAATTTTTATCATTGATAATATACATTAAATATAATCAAGTAATTAGTAATAAAACAAATGACATAATAATACTTATTTAAATGATGATGCTTGTCTATAAGAAATATTAGTCTGATACTTCTTATCTGAATGTGAAGTCCAAAGAATTGTATCAACTTGAGAATAGTTGGAAATAGTATGACAAGTGTTGTAAGTAGAATAAGACCTGACATCATCAATAAAAGGTATAAGAATTGTTGGAAATTGTATGATGAGTGTTATAAATAGAATAAGACCTGACTTGTTTGCTACATGCATCATTACCTATTCAAACCACATTCCCCAACTACTGATGGTCTATACTAGTTGCAACAAGCCATATACTATATGCATGAATCAAGCGACTGATCAGATCAAACATTTACACTTTTTGTATGAATGTAAAGGTTCAAATTATCAAATGAGTGGATGACTGTTGTACATACTATGATGTGTGTGACATGTAGCATGAAATCATGATGTTTGCTTCAAGTTGTATGGATAGATGATGTTTGTTTCCAAAAAGAATAATTCCCTCTTACAACCATTTTTCTCGAGTACCAAGGGCCCATACTAGATGCAAACAAGACACATACTACATGCATTGGTCAGATCAATGATTAAATATTAAGGTCATTATTTTTGCATGATTTAGGGGTAAAACGATCATAATATCAAGTTCATGATGGTTTGACATTGTATGCTACTTGCTCCAAGTAGTATGGACACTTTATTGTTGTTTGCAACATTCTAAATTGGTGATGGTTGTTTGAAATAAGCATCATTCCCTTATCAAGCAACTAGAAACAAACATAAAGAGTCCACACTATCTTGAGGAATCAATATACTGTATATAAGAAGATTCAGGTTGATTAGAAGATCAATTTAGATTTTGTGAAGGTTCAAATGATCAAATCATTGGTGCAATTGAGATAAATACTACAACCCTTGTTTATTTTAGCATGAAAATTTGATGATTCGTCACAAGAAATTTCAACATGTAATTCTTATTTGAAAAGAAAGAAACCATTCCCTCTTCACGCTACTTGGAAAATGCAATAAGGGCTTTGTCACACCCCACCTGGAAAACGGAGAACACAAGAAGAGATATCTTGGGAGAAACTATACCCTTTTTGTAGTGATATGTTGCATTTTATAAAGGATGTTCAGAGTTTCCACCATGGGTTGTATGAAAAATGTGGAAAAGGGATAAAGAGTTGGAGCCATGGTGTCAATCTGAGAGATTGTCCATGTTGGATTAAAATGAAAATAGAAAATAAAATACAATTCTAGAGACCAATTTCTACAATTTAGTTACGAGTGGGGAAGGATTAGCACCCCATTTTGCCCAGTAATTTGATATCAAGGCACTATCTTGTTTCTAAAGAAACGAGTAATTCAATACCACTATACTAAGAAAGAAAAATGAAAAAAAAAATCAATTTTTATTGGTGGGTGGTCTTTTAGGGCTGGATATGGCCATATCCTTTCCGTCATAGCTGTAACATCCCTGACTTGGGTTATGAACTAATCCTAGGTGTTTTGCTTAATTATGTAATTAGATACTTGTGATTATTTTTTTGGTATGTAATTAAAGCTCCTAAGGAACATACATTTCCATTTCTGTCCCTTTTCAACTATGTTGTAATATTGTTTTGTAATACAGAGACCTATGTGCAAATTACCCAATTAAAAGGGGTCAACTTGCAAATTGCACATGTTAAGATGTTCCTTTGGTGTTGAGACATCATAAGAATGAATATGATGAAGTATGATGTATTCTCCAAGCTTGGGCACCAAGATGCAGCTTGTGGAGCAATCCTTGTACTTAAAACTCTAGTTTTGGTGTAAAGTGCAATTTACCCAGAATATGGAGTGCAACTTGTAAAATGCACCTTCTAGAGTATCTTTTATGACTCTTGGCATCATTTAGAGTAAGAATGACGAAGAGGTCACTTCAATTGAATAATCAAATAAGAATGATAACCCTTATGAATTAAATAATCAAGTTATAAGCCTTATAACCCTTCTATATGTGCAACTTAGTAAAAAGTTGGCCTTCTTCACCTTTATACCTTGGGTTTAAGATGAGTTTTTCTTAAGTATGGAAGGGAGAAACGTGGCTTAGAAGAAGGGAAGGACCTAGATGAGAAATGGAGAAACAAGTTGTCCTTATGTTGGAATTTCACCCAAAGTATATATACACCTTTTCTCACTTAGCAAGGATCGTTTCCTTCACTTCCTTTCTTATCCCCTTTCTTAGACCGACTTAGGACAGAGCTCTGGGGAAGAGGAGAATGGCCAAGCAGTTCTAGGTAAGCTTTGATCATCATCTTGCTCGAATTCATGGAGGAATTCATGGTGCAAGGTTGGTTTTATGGTCTTCCTTACTTGTTTCTTCTTTCTAGCCATCTTTTCCCAACCTTTCCTTGGAGAAACACCCTTGGACGACCTGTGGAGCTCAAGACACCATTAAAGACTGGAAGCTTGGAAGCTTTGAGCTCAAGGAACAACCTTAAGGCGGGTTTTCTAACTCTAAACCTTTTGCTTTCTTATGCATATCTTTGTACTTGCAAAAGTAGCTTGTTCTTCTTTCCCCCATCCTTCCTTGCTTTCTTGCATCTAAAACCATGAGGAACAGACCTAGATCTGGAGGTAGAAGAAGGGGGGCGTGAATAACTATGTCACTTTAGCAAACGGCCTTGCACCCTTGGCCAAACGGTTTGCAAAACCGTTTGGGGGTTTTGCAAAACCGTTTGAGGGGCAAACGGTTTCACATGGTCGGTTGGAGCAAACGGTCTCCAAGACCGTTTTAGGGCATTGACCAAGCGTGGAACGTTTGGGTTTTCTGTTCATAATTATGTAGGCTAATGACCCACCAAATTTGAGGGGTTAAATCCAAAGGAATTGTAGGTTAAAGGCCAATCAATTAGGCAAATCAAATTGAATTAAGTGCTGTTTTTCCAATCTGTTTAACTTGAACTTCTTGGGCAAACGGTCTCAAACTGTTTGAGTGCGTTAAAGCATGCACCGTTTGGGATTACTGTTCCTAATGATGTGGTCTAATAACCCACCAAATTTGATAGGTTAACTCCCAAGGAATCATGAGTTAAAGGCTAAACAATTAGGCAATCAAATTGAATTAAGTGCTGATTTTCCAATCTGATTAATTGAACTTTTTGGGAAAACGGTCTCAAGACCATTTGATGGCGTTGACCAAGCATTTACCGTTTGGGATTCCTGTTCATAATCATGTTAGTTAACAACCCTCCAAATTTGAGGGATTAACTCCAAAGGAATCGTGAGTTGAAGGCTAATCAATTATGTAAACCCTAATTGGATTAAGTGCTGACTTTCAACTTGATTAATATGACTTTTTGGGTTTTCTTGCCCAAACGGTCTCAAGACCATTTGGGGATCAGCCAAACGGTCTCAAGACCGTTTAGAGGTCACCCAAGACCGTTTGGAGGTCTAGGGTTGGATATGGTTAAGTGTTTGAAGGACAAAAGATATGGTGCTAACCCTAATCGGCTAAGTGTTGGTTTTGCATTGGATTGAGTTGATTGTTTGGGGTTGATTGGCCCAAACGGTCTCAAGACCGTTTGGGGATCACCCAAGACCGTTTGGAGGTCTGGGGTCAAGTATAGTTGACCAATTCAAGGTCCAAAGGTACACAATTACAAAGCAATCAATTGCTGATTTGATGATCAACTCAATAGCTCAAACCCTAATGATTTTTCACTAGAATCCAAGGGTTGGGTGAGCCAAACGGTCTCAAGACCGTTTGGAACTCATCCAAACGGTCTCAAGACTGTTTGGAGGTCACCCAAGACCGTTTGGAGGTCTAGGGGTGAGTATGGTTAAGCAATTCATGATACAATGATACTAAGTTGGAATGTAATCAATTGTTGTTTTGGTGATCAATCCAATGATCCAAACCTTAATTGGTTGACTTAGATTTTGATGATATGATGGGAAAACGGTCTCAAGACCGTTTGGAGGTCATCCAAACGACCTCAAGACCGTTTGGGGTCAGGTCATGTCCCAATGTAATGATGGTTCAATAGGTTCAAATCAATTAGTCCCACATTGAAATATGTTGAAGGGTTATTGTTTCCAATCCCTAATTCAATTGAGTTAAACCCTAATTGATGGTCAATTGAGGGTCAAGTGAGGGACAAATCAGTTGCAGGTTGACCTATTAAACTCAATTAAGGTATGAGTATAGGTCCAATTGATGATTGGTTCCATGAATTCAAAGATTGAAGGAATCAACATTGGAAACCCTAATTCAATTGGATACCTTATGAAGTGAAGGTCCAATGTGATTGAATCTTTGAGAATTAAGATGATGAATGTTCTATTGATCCAATAATGATTAGTAATGATAATCAATGAAGGTGTGAAGTTTGAAACCCTAATAATACCTAAGTGATTAAGAACCAATTAAAGGGAGAATTCTTAATTGTTTATAGGATTAATAGCTTGATACACTATGTTAACCATGGTAGTATGTACTTGATTGAAGGGTCGATATGACCTAATCAATTTGAAAGAATGAGAAATTAGAATACATATATATATAGATAGATAGAAATATGAATCATGTAATGATCTGCTGTAGCACGACCGTGCAAGGGAGCACGGCCGTGGTAGCCTTAGCTTGCACGACCGTGCAAGGGAGCACGGCTGTGGTAGCCTTACTTTGCACGACCGTGCAAGGTGGCACGGCCGTGGTGTCCTATATAGAAATTGAAAAGTGTTGGTATTATGCTAACATTGTTATATATATATGCATGCCCTTATTTGTATAAGTCATACAGGTTGATATTATGAGGTGATCATAGCCAGGTATGAGTTATGATGTCATATTCCTTGAAAACAATTATAAGCTTTTAGAGTAATGATATGTGAAAAGTATATACATTGCTTCAATCAAGGTCATGTTGTTAGATGACTTGTTGTTTATATGTCACTTGGTAGCAAGTGTTATGATAATATGAGGGTTTGAATAACCATTCTCCTGAACCACAATGATGAGATGGTTAGGGATTGATATCCCAAGGTTAACAATATGTGATGTGAACTTGATACAATAGTACCTTTTCTTTATAGAAATTGTTTTATTAGGTTATGCCTGAACATGTTTGATGCTAAGGAATGTTGTAAGGTACTTAACTAATCAAGTATAATGATATCAAGTAGAGCCCTGACCATAGATCCATCATTGTCAGAAAATATATGATGGTGAAACAGGTTTTTCTAAGGAAACTCCTGGAGCACATACTTTTGAGTATGTGGGGGTAATGGACGCGAATATCCTTACGTCCTAATGTTGGATATGATTGGAGATGTATCATTAATCTCTCAGTCCTTCATTATATGATTATGCTGGGAAGATGTATCACTAATCTCCCGATGATTTTGTTAATGCCGCATCGATGTGAGATAAACAAGAAATCCCTCGATGGCGAAGAGAGTACAGAATGCCACTGTAGCTCTGAATAGCGAAGTTCCCAGAATACCCTGGAAAGCTATTGTAGCAGTGACACAAGATGTCCTGCATATCGATCCTCATACTGACTGAGGAGTGATGAGGTCATAGGAATCCAGCTCTCCTGATGACCTAGGTATGGTACCGATTGCGATCTAAGGATGGTCGGTTGGAGTATGAGAGGTGTAACTCATCTCCTCAGGGCATAAATATGTTTGTAAAACGTAATAAGCCGCATAGCATAATTTCTTAGATGGAACTATGAGAAACAATGATTGACAATACATTGTTATAGTGATCTAGTTAAATAACTAGTACACATGCTTTTCATATTCCTCATTATTATATGCATGATCTTTCAATTAAGCTATAATTGAAATGATTGCTCATAAGGATATTGTTTCACTTAGTTTATATAATGTTACCTGCTATTGAATGTTATAATCCTACTATTTATGTTGTTCTCTTTTTCATAACAAAGCTTCTGGCGGAGAGTTATAACTCTCGCTGGGAAAATTATTTAAATTGTCTCACTCTCGTAGGTTTCAACTTTTAGCAAGACGCTGAGGACGAAGGAACCCATCAGTGGGTGTGCAGCAGCAGCAGCAGTCTCAGGGACAACAGTGATCCTCAGGTGGAGACATTGTCTGTCATGTTGTGTAAATAGTATGTCCTGTGTCGTCTCTGTACTCTCAGGTCCTAGGAGTCTGTATATCTGAGATTTTGGCATGATGCCTCGAGATTTTATATCTTACCTTGTACAGTTAACAAGGTGGGTTTTGTTGTAATGCTCAAGATGTGTTTATGACAGAGATGTATCATGGATCAGTTTGTAAATGACCTATCATGTTGTTTATGAAAGAGTTTTTATCTTTCGAAGATCTCTTTACAAAAGTTTTAAATTTTTACTGATTTTTTTATAATTCCGCTGCTAATCGCTTCCGCATTCGTTAATCTGATTGTCAGTTTGGTGTCGGTCGTTTCAAGTGGTATCAGAGCTCTAGGTTCGCTGAGTCTATAGAGACATAGGACTTAGGATGTTGAGTCTATTCTTAGTGTTTTCCAGTATATCTAATAGTGTCTTCTGCTCCTCAGGAGAAGAAGATAAGTAAGGATGTCTGGACCACATGAGGAGTATGTGGCAGAGAGTAGTGTTGCTGCACCCTGAGGAGGTGCAAGGAGTCCAGAATTAGAGCAACCTATACCTGAACCACCTTTGGAGCCACCCCATTTCAACCCATTTGACTTTGGAAACCCAGCTGTTCAGACCATGTTTGGGCAGTTTATGACTGCCATGACACACATCACAGATAGGATACCTATGCCTGCACCTAGGGCACCTACCCATCCGGAAGGACAAGGAATCGGCAAGACGTTTGAAAGATTACGCCGAGTCGGAGCAACTGAATACTTTGGAACAGCTGATCTGGCAGATGCTGACCTGTGGTTAACTGAGTTGGAGAAGGCCTTTAGAATCCTGAATATCTCTGAAGCTGAGAAGGTTAGACATGCTGTCTATCTTCTCAAAGGGAGTGCGGGCCACTGGTGGACCATGGAAGAGCAGAAGAGGCCTGGTGTGGAGATTGCCTGGGAAGTCTTTCATCGGGAATTTATCAATAGATATTTCCCTAAGACGTTCCTGGATGAGAAAATCTCTCAATTCGAGAGGTTAAGGCAAGGATTGATGAACATTAGCGAATACGAAGCTAAGTTCATGGAGTTGCTGTGGTTCTGTCCGCACATGGCTGCTACAGATGAAGAAAGGATTAGACGGTTCGAGAAAGGGTTGAATGCCAAGTTGACTACTCCCGTGTCTGCCCTAGAGAATCGGGAAAGGTTTGCTACCTTCGTTGAGTCAGTCTGAAGGATAGAGAGATCCGTAGCAGAGAAGAGGCAAACCCATAAGAGGTATCCTCAGTTCCAGGGATCTTCATCTAGAGACTTCAAGAAGCCTAGATTTTCTGCACCTACACCACCACCTAGATCCAATACCCAGACGCAGTGGACGTCAAATAGGGGTAGAGGACGAAGCTTATCACTACAAGGGGCTCACAGTTCAGCATCTATGTCGGTTACAGGACCACCCAGACCTCAACAACTGAACAAAAGTTGTTACATATGTGGAAAGATGGGACATTTGATGAAGGATTGTAGAGCCAGAGACGTGAGTGTGACTCAACCTCAGAGGCAGAATCAGCAAGGATCTCAAAGGCGACAGTTTCCAGGTAATGCTAGAGGACGTGGGCAAGCATCCCAAGCTGGATCATCAGCATCTAGTCATCAAGCACCAAATCAACCACAGGCGACGGCAAGATTCTACGCAATGAATCCACCTGATGCAGTTATCAACCCTAGGGTTGTGGCAGGTCAGATGGAATTGTTATATTCTGATATGTCTACATCTTGCGTTGTATCTATTTTGATTGATCTGGGTGCTACACACTCTTTTATCACTCAAAAAGTGATTCGTAACTGCAATATGACAATCAGTCATAGGGCAGATAGCTTGTTGCTTGAGACTCCATTGAGAGGGTCTGCTGTGTTGCAGGAGGTTTGCTCTCCCTGCATCCTTTTCTTTTCTGAACATCGCATTCAAGTGGATTTAATACCACTTGACATGCAAGGATTTGATATAATCCTTGGAATGGATACCTTGGAAAGGTATAAGGTTGTTTTGGATTGTGAATCCAAGCAAGCTGTGTTTGCTGATGAAAGCGACACATGGATCTTTCAAGGAGAGAGAAAGATTCTACCCACTTGTCTTGTGTCATCTATGGTTGCTGAGAAGCTGTTGAGGCAAGGATGTTATGCATTCTTGGCCCATGTGGTAGATACTACCATGGAAAGTCCTAACCCTGCCGAAGTTCCTATAGTCAGGGAATTTGAAGATGTATTTCCTGAAGAACTTCCAGGTATACCACCGCCTCGGGAAATTGATTTTGAGATCAATCTAATCCCAGATACAAAACCTATAGCACAAACACCGTATAGGATGGCGCCTGCTGAGATGACGGAACTCAAGAAACAACTGCAAGAGTTGCTTGAGAAAGGATTCATTCGACCGAGTACCTCACCTTGGGGTGCTCTGGTTCTCTTTGTTAAAAAGAAAGACGGATCGATGCGGTTATGCATTGATTACAGACAACTAAACAAAGTGACAATAAAGAATAAGTATCCTCTGCCAAGGATTGATGATCTTTTTGACCAGTTGTGTGGTGCAACCATCTTCTCAAAAATAGATTTGAGGTCAGGATATCATAAACTCCGTATTAAGGACAGTGACATACCCAAGTATGCCTTCAGGACAAGGTATGGTCACTATGAGTTCACAATTATGTCGTTTGGACTAACTAATGCACCAGCTGCATTTATGGAACTCATGAATAGAATCTTCCGACCTTTCCTCGATCAGTGTGTGGTTGTCTTTATAGATGACATTCTGATCTATAGTAGAGATGCTTAGCAGCATGAACAACATCTTCGTCAGGCTCTAGCTTTGCTAAGAGAACATAAGCTATACGCTAAGTTTAGCAAATGTGAGTTCTGGTTACCGGAAGTATCTTTCCCTGGACATGTGATATCTGCCTCGGGTATTCGTGTTGACCCTAAAAGGGTAGAATCTGTCCTACAATGGGAACAGCCGAAGACACTGACAGAAATCTGTAGTTTCTTAGGGTTGGTTGGCTATTACCGAAGGTTTATAAAGAACTTCAGTTCCATAGCCCTACCTTTGACAAAGTTGACCCGGAAGGATATTCCTTTTGTTTGGAGTGATAAGTGTCAGCAATCATTCCAGTTGTTGAAGGAGAGGTTGACAAGTGCACCTGTACTTGTGTTACCTGAGCAAGGAAAAGGATACATAGTTTTCTGTGATGCCTCCAAGAATGGACTCGGATGTGTGTTGATGCAGGATAAATAAGTGATTTCTTTTGCTTCTCGACAGCTTAAGAAACATGAGGATAATTATCCGACACACGATCTGGAGCTAGCTACTGTGGTTCATGCCTTGAAGATATGGAGACACTATCTCTACGGAGAGACATTCCAAATTTTCACTGATCATAAGAACCTTAAGTATATCTTCTCTCAGCACGAACTTAACATGAGACAACGACGCTGGATGGAGTTAATCAAAGACTACGATTGTACAATTGATTACCATCCAGGGAAGGCCAATGTAGTTGCAGATGCTTTGAGTTGGAAATCAGCAACACCAGCATTAGATAGGTCACAACTAAACTCTTTAGTATGCTCTAAGAGAGATATGCTTATCTCCTTGAGGCAAGACAATGTACAATTTAAGATGTCATTGTTAGCCGGGTTGTTAGCTGAGATGCATATAAAACCTACTCTGAGAGAGCAGATTAAGGAGGCACAGCAAGTTGATGTTGCAGTTCAGCAGATCTGATCGGAGTTTGGTGATGAGAAACAAGATGGTTTCCATGACTCAGATGATCAAGTAGCATGTTATCATGGAAGGATGATAGTACCAGATGTGGATAATTTGAGAAAGTTAGTCTTGGAAGAAGCTCATTCTTCGATGTATGCTATGCATCTAGGGAGCACCAAGATGTATCGAAACTTGAAAGATATGTATTGGTGGCCTGGGATGAAGAAGGACGTTGTTGAGTTTGTTATGAGGTGTCCTGTATGTCAGCAAGTGAAAGCTGAACACCAGAAGCCTGCAAGAACAATGCAACCTTTACCCATACCACAGTGGAAATGGGATCACATAACTATGGACTTTGTTGTTGGCCTACCAAGGACAAACAAAGGACATGATTCCATTTGGGTAATAGTTGATAGGTTGACAAAGACAACGCATTTCTTACCTGTCAAAACAACTTATTCTGCTGAGAAGTTAGCACAGTTGTATGTTGAAGAGATAGTGCGATTGCACGGAGTTCCTGTCACTATAGTATCGGATAGAGGTCCTCAGTTTATGAGTCGTTTTTGGGAGCGACTGCACAAAGCTCTAGGTACCCAGTTAAGGTTTAGTACAACCTTTCATCCTCAGACTGATGGACAGTCAGAAAGGACTATACAGACCTTAGAGGACTTGTTGAGAGAATGTGTTCTTTAGTTTACAGGGAGTTGGGATCTGCACTTAAGCTTGATAGAGTTTGCCTACAACAATAGCTATCATCATAGCATCAACATGGCACCTTATGAAGCTTTATATGGTAGACGTTGTAGATCACCCTTATGTTGGTATGAAACCAGTGAATATCAACTGTTAGGTCTTGATCTTGTGCAGCAAACCATAGAAAAGGTCAAAGTAATACAACAACAGATCAAGACTGCACAGGATAGGCAAAAATCTTATGCTGACAAGCGTCGTAGACCCTTGCAGTTCCAGTTTGGAGACAGAGTGTATCTCAAGGTCTCACCTTGGAAGGGAGTTCTGAGGTTTGGAAGGAAAGGGAAGTTAGCTCCTAGGTTTATGGGGCCTTATCCAATCATTGAACGGATTGGAAAAGTAGCCTATAAACTAGAGTTGCCACCAGAGTTGCAGAGGTTACACCCTGTGTTTCACATTTCTATGCTGAGGAAATGTCACCCTGGTACCGAGTCAGTTCTACAACCTATGGAGGTAGAATTGAATGATGATATATCTTATGAAGAGGGACCTATATCCATCCTTGATAAAAGAATTAAAAAGTTGAAAAGGAAAGACATAAGTCTTTTTAAAGTCCTCTGGAATCACCGTGGTGTTGAAGAAGCCACATGGGAACTAGAGGAAGAGATGAGAAGGAAATACCCTGCTCTTTTCTCTTAATATGTTTTGTTGATTTCGGGGACGAAATCCTTGTAAGGGGTGGATAATTTGTAACATCCCTGACCTGGGTTATGAACTAACCCTAGGTGTTTTGCTTAATTATGTAATTAGATACTTGTGATTATTTTTTTGGTATGTAATTAAAGCTCCTAAGGAACATACATTTCCATTTCTGTCCCTTTTGAACAATGTTGTAATATTGTTTTGTAATACAGGGACCTATGTGCAAATTACCCAATTAAAAGGGGTCAACTTGCAAATTGCACATGTTAAGATGTTCCTTTGGTTTTGAGACATCATAAGAATGAATATGACGAAGTATGATGTATTCTCCAAGCTTAGGCACCAAGATGCAGCTTGTGGAGCAATCCTTGTACTTAAAACTCTAGTTTTGGTGTAAAGTGCAATTTACCCAAAATATGGGGTGCAACTTGTAAAATACACCTTCTAGAGTATCTTTTATGACTCTTGGCATCATTTAGAGTAAGAATGATGAAGAGGTCACTTCAATTGAATAATCAAATAAGAATGATAACCCTTATGAATTAAATAACCAAGTTATAAGCCTTATAACCCTTCTATATGTGCAACTTAGTAAAAAGTTGGCCTTCTTCACCTTTAGACCTTGGGTTTAAGATGATTTTTGCTTAAGTATGGAAGGGAGAAACGTGGCTTAGAACAATGGAAGGACCTAGATGAGAAATGGAGAAACAAGTTGTCCTTATGTTGGAATTTCACCCAAAGTATATATACACCTTTTCTCACTTAGCAAGGATCGTTTCCTTCACTTCCTTTCTTATCCCCTTGCTTAGACCAACTTAGGACAGAGCTCTGGGGAAGAGGAGCACGGCCAAGCAGTTCTAGGTAAGCTTTGATCATCATCTTGCTCGAATTCATGGAGGAATTCATGGTGTAAGGTTGGTTTATGGTCTTCCTTACTTGTTTCTTCTTTCTAGCCATCTTTTCCCAACCTTTCCTTGGAGAAACACCCTTGGCCGACCTGTGGAGCTCAAGACACCATTAAAGACTGGAAGCTTGGAAGCTTGGAGCTCAAGGAACGACCTTAAGGCGGGTTTTCTAACTCTAAAACTTTTGCTTTCTTATGCATATCTTTGTACTTGCAAAAGTAGCTTGTTCTTTTTTCCCCATCCTTCCTTGCTTTCTTGCATCTAAAACAATGAGGAACAGACCTGGATCTGGAGGTAGAAGAAGGGGGGCGTGAATACCTATGTCACTTTAGCAAACGGCCTTGCACCCTTGGCCAAACGGTTTGCAAAACCGTTTGGGGGTTTTGCAAAACCGTTTGAGGGGCAAACGGTTTCACATGGTCGGTTGGAGCAAACGGTCTCCAAGACCGTTTGACGGCATTGACCAAGCGTGGACCGTTTGGGTTTTCTGTTCATAATTATGTAGGATAATGAACCACCAACGTTGAGGGGTTAACTCCAAAGGAATCGTAGGTTAAAGGCCAATCAATTAGGCAAATCAAATTGAATTAAGTGTTGTTTTTCCAATCTGTTTAACTTGAACTTCTTGGGAAACCGGTCTCAAACCGTTTGAATGCGTTGACCAAGCGTGCACCGTTTGGGATTACTGTTCCTAATGATGTGTTATAATAACCCACCAAATTTGATAGGTTAACTCCCAAGGAATCATGATTTAAAGGCTAAACAATTAGGCAATCGAATTGAATTAAGTGCTGATTTTCCAATCTGATTAATTGAACTTTTTGGGAAAACGGTCTCAAGACAATTTGAGGGCATTGACGAAGCATTGACCGTTTGGGATTCCTGTTCATAATCATGTTAGTTAATAACCCTCCAAATTTGAGGGATTAACTCCAAAGGAATCGTGAGTTGAAGGCTAATCAATTATGTAAACCCTAATTGGATTAAGTGCTGACTTTCAACTTGATTAATATGACTTTTTGGGTTTTCTTGCCCAAACGGTCTCAAGACCATTTGGGGATCACCCAAACGGTCTCAAGACCGTTTGGAGGTCACCCAAGACCGTTTGGAGGTCTAGGGTTGGATATGGTTAAGTGTTTGAAGGACAAAAGATATGGTGTTAACCCTAATCGGCTAAGTGTTGGTTTTGCATTGGATTGAGTTGATTGTTTGGTGTTGATTGGCCCAAATGGTCTCAAGACCGTTTGGGGATCACCCAAATGGTCTTAAGACCGTTTGGGGATCACCCAAGACCGTTTGGATGTCTGGGGTCAAGTATAGCTGACCAATTGAAGGTCCAAAGGTACACAATTACAAAGCAATCAATTGCTGATTTGATGATCAACTCAATAGCTCAAACCCTAATGATTTTTCACTAGAATCCAAGGGTTGGGTTAGTCAAACGGTCTCAAGACCGTTTGGAACTCATCCAAACGGTCACAAGACCGTTTGGAGGTCACCCGAGACCGTTTGGAGGTCTAGGGGTGAGTATGGTTAAGCAATTCATGATACAATGATACTAAGTTGGAATGTAATCAATTGTTGTTTTGGTGATCAATCCAATGATCCAAACCTTAATTGGTTGACTTAGATTTTGATGATATGATGGGCAAATGGTCTCAAGACCGTTTGGAGGTCATCCAAACGACCTCAAGACCGTTTGGGGTCAGGTCATGTCCCAATGTAATGATGGTTCAATAGGTTCAAATCAATTAGTCCCACATTGAAATATGTTGAAGGGTTATTGTTTCCAATCCCTAATTCAATTGAGTTAAACCCTAATTGATGGTCAATTGAGGGTCAAGTGAGGGAAAAATCAGTTGAAGGTTGACCTATTAAACTCAATTAAGGTATGAGTATAGGTCCAATTGATGATTGGTTCCATGAATTCAAAGATTGAAGGAATCAACATTGGAAACCCTAATTCAATTGGATACCTTATGAAGTGGAGGTCCAATGTGATTGAATCTTTGAGAATTAAGATGATGAATGTTCTATTGATCCAATAATGATTAGTAATGATAATCAATGAAGTTGTGAAGGTTGAAACCCTAATAATACCTAAGTGATTAAGAACCAATTAAAGGGAGAATTCTTAATTGTTTATAGGATTAATAGCTTGATACACTATGTTAACCATGGTAGTATGTACTTGATTGAAGGGTCGATGTGACCTAATCAATTTGAAAGAATGAGAAATTAGAATACATATATATATAGATAGATAGAAATATGAATCATGTAATGATCTGCTGTAGCACGACCGTGCAAGGGAGCACGGCCGTGGTAGCCTTAGCTTGCACGACCGTGCAAGGGAGCACGGCCGTGGTAGCCTTACTTTGCACGACCGTGCAAGGTGGCACGGCCGTGGTGTCCTATATAGAAATTGAAAAGTGTTGGTATTATGCTAACATTGTTATATATATATGCATGCCCTTATTTGTATAAGTCATACAAGTTGATATTATGAGGTGACCATAGCCAGGTATGAGTTATGATGTCATATTCCTTGAAAACAATTATAAGCTTTTAGAGTAATGATATGTGAAAAGTATATACATTGCTTCAATCAAGGTAATGTTGTTAGATGACTTGTTGTTTATATGTCACTTGGTAGCAAGTGTTATGATAATCTGAGGGTTTGAATAACCATTCTATTGAACCACAATGATGAGATGGTTAGGGATTGATATCCCAAGGTTAACAATATGTGATGTGAACTTGATACAATAGTACCTTTTCTTTATAGCAATTGTTTTATTAGGTTATGCCTGAACATGTCTGATGCTAAGGAATGTTGTAAGGTACTTAACTAATCAAGTATAGTGATATCAAGTAGAGCCCTGACCATCATCATTGTCAGAAAATATATGATGGTGAAACAAGTTTTTCTAAGGAAACTCCTGGAGCACATACTTTTGAGTATGTGGGGGTAATGGACGCGAATATCCTTACGTCCTAATGTTGGATATGATTGGAGATGTATCATTAATCTCTCAATCCTTCATTATATGATTATGCTGGGAAGATGTATCACTAATCTCTCGATGATTTTGTTAATGCCGCATCGATGTGAGATAAACAAGAAATCCCTCGATGGGGAAGAGAGTACAGAATGCCACTGTAGCTCTGAATAGTGAAGTTGCCAGAATACCCTGGAAAGCTATTGTAGCAGTGACACAAGATTTCCTGCATATCGATCCTCATACTGACTGAGGAGTGATGAGGTCATAGGAATCCGGCTCTCCTGATGACCTAGGTATGGTACCGATTGCGATCTAAGGATGGTCAGTTGGAGTATGAGAGGTGTAACTCATCTCCTCAGGGCATAAATATGTTTGTAAAACGTAATCAGCCGCATAGCATAATTTCTTAGATGGAACTATGAGAAACAATGATTGACAATACATTGTTATAGTGATCTAGTTAAATAACTAATACACATGTTTTTCATATTCCTCATTATTATATGCCTGATCTTTCAATTAAGCTATAATTGAAATGATTGCTCATAAGGATATTGTTTCACTTAGTTTATATAATGTTACCTGCTGTTGAATGTTATAATCCTACTATTTATGTTGTTCTCTTTTTCATAACAAAGCTTCTGGTGGAGAGTTATAACTCTCGCTGGGACAATTATTTAAATTGTCTCACTCCCGTAGGTTTTAACTTTTAGGAAGACGCCGAGGACGAAGGAACCCATCAGTGGGTGAGCAGCAGCAGCAGCAGTCTCAGGGACAACAGTGATCCTCAGGTGGAGACATTATCTGTCATGTTGTGTAAATAGTATGTCATGTGTCGTCTCTGTACTCTCAGGTCCTAGGAGTCTGTATATCTGAGATTTTGGCATGATGCCTCGAGATTTTATATCTTACCTTGTACAGTTAACAAGGTGGGTTTTGTTGTAATGCTCGAGATGTGTTTATGACAGAGATGTATCATGGATCAGTTTGTAAATGACCTATCATGTTGTTTATGAAAGATTTTTTATCTTTCGAAGATCTCTCTACAAAAGTTTTAAATTTTTACTAATTTTTTGATAATTCCGCTGCTAATCGCTTCCGCATTCGTTAATCTGATTGTCAGTTTGGTGTCGGTCATTTCAAGTGGTATCAGAGCTCTAGGTTCGCTGAGTCTACATAGACATAGGACTTAGGATGTCGAGTCTATTCTTAGTGTTTTCCAGTATATCTAATAGTGTCTTCTACTCCTCAGGAGAAGAAGATAAGTAAGGATGTCTGGACCACATGAGGAGTATGTGGCAGAGAGTAGTGTTGCTGCACCCCGAGGAGGTGCAAGGAGTCCAGAAGTAGAGCAAACTGTACTTGAACCACCTTTGGAGCCACCCCAGTTCAACCCAGTTGACATGGGAAACCCAGCCGTTCAGACCATGTTTGGGCAGTTTATGACTGCCATGATACACATCACAGATAGGATACCTATGCCTGCACCTAGGGCACCTACCCATCCGGAAGGACAAGGAATCGGCAAGACGTTTGAAAGATTACGCCGAGTCAGAGCAACCGAATACTTTGGAACAGCTGATCCGGCAGATGCCGACCTATGGTTAACTGAGTTGGAGAAGGCCTTTAGAATCCTGAATATCTCTGAAGCTGAGAAGGTTAGACATGTTGTCTATCTTCTCAAAGGGAGTGCGGGCCACTGGTGGAACATGGAAGAGCAGAAGAGGCCTGGTGTGGAGATTGCCTGGGAACTCTTTCGTCGGGAATTTATCAATAGATATTTCCCTAAGACATTCCTGGATGAGAAAATCTCTCAAATCGAGAGGTTAAGGCAAGGATTGATGAATTGTCCCAGCGAGAATTATAACTCTCCGCCAGAAGCTCTGTTATTGCAATAAGGAATAACAATAAGCAGTATAATTATTAACATTTAACAACAGGTTTAATGTCAAGTAAAGAAACATTACAATTATAACTTAATTGGATATCAAATCATATCTCATTAAAGAATATGGAGAACATGTATACTAGTTATTTAACTAGAACATTATAAACAATGTAACATCAATCATTGTTCCTCGTAGTTCAACCAAGAAGTTATGCTACACGGTTGATTATGTTTTCCATACTTTATTATGCCCTGCGGGGATGAGGTATACCGCTCATACTCCAACCGACCATTACGAAATCGCGTCGGTACCATACATAGGTCATCAAAAGAGTCAGATTCTTATGACCTCATTTTCCTCAGTCAGTATGAGGATTTACATGCAGGACATCTTGTGTCTCTGTTATGATAGCTATCCAGGGTATTCTGGCAACTTCACTATTAGAGTCACAGTGGCGTTTTGTACTCTCTTCGTCATCGAGGGATCTCTTGTTTATCTCTCATCGATGCGGCATTAATGATTCCCTCGGGAGATTAATGATACATCATCCCGGCATAGACATGTAATGAAGGATTGATGGGTTAAATATACATCCTTCATCAATTCCTACATTAGGACGTAAGGATATTCGCTTCCATAATCCCCCATATACTCAAAAGTATATGTTCCAGGAGTTCCCTTAGGAAAACCTGTTTCACCATCATTTGGTCTCTGACAATGATGGATCTATGGTCAAGGCCCTACATGATATGATCATACTTGATTATTTAAGTACATTTTAGCATTCTTTTAGCATAAAGCATGTTTTCAAACATAAACAATTAAAACATCTGCTATAGAAGAATACTAAATGTATCAAGTTTATTTCACACCAGTTATCATTTCTTAACCATCTCATCATTATGGTTCAAGAACAGGGATGCTCAAACCCTTAAATCATCATAATTCATCTAATAGCATGACCTTAATTGTAACAATGTAAATATTACTCAAGGCTCTTACAGCCCATCATTCTCATATGTTACCTCTTAAACCAGGCAACATAGTATATCTTTATTCATAAAGCTTATAACATGCTTTCAATGAATAAAACATCATAACTCTTACCTGGCTATAATTACCTCTTGCTAACAACTTGCATGATTAATATAATTGAAGACATGCATATATAACAATATTAGTACAATACCAATTCTTTTCAATTTATTCATAGAACACCATGGCCGTGCTACCTTGCACGGTTATGCAAAGGGAAGCTACCACGGTCATGCTCCATAGCATGGTCGTTCTATCAACATCATACCATGACCATGTTACATCACCATGGTTGATTTCTAGGGTTATGGTTTATTCAACTCAATTAGGGTTAGTAAACCCCTTTGACTTATAAGGTATAAGGATTCCTCATATTATAATTCATTCAAAGGGTTTCCTACTTAAAAGCATAACCCAAACTTAGGGTTAAAATACCCTACCTTTCTTTAATTAGGGTTTCCTGTTCACATTATCAGTTCAACACTAATATAATACTCCACAACTATTGGGAGCATTCAAAGATGTTATAAGTGTTTGATTTCGGTTATTGTACTCATCATGTATCATTAATGATCATCACTTCTAAATATTAGCCCATTCCTCGTATGATGCATATATCATATATCAGAATTATCCAATTATCTGTAATGATATAGGTTTAAACATTGTTGATATAGGATAAATCATCATCAACTATTCTAGGTATCTTCATATTCAGGATGTTATCTACATCATGCTTTAGTATACATCATTTCTAAGAGTTTGATGCCCATTATTATTATTATAAGGTGTAAAATCTATTACTCATTCATAGGGATGTTTGGATCTAGGCATCTTACCTCTTAAATCCTTATTTATTGAAATTACCACATTTATCATTCACAGGGTTCACTAACCCTATTCTATATATTTATGACATAATCATCTTATTTAATTGATTTAGCTACACCTCACCTTATTGTACTATCTAGTAAACCATCTCAAGGTTTTCATGATTAATAAGCCATAAATTAAGCTTGCTTTTCATCTTAATAAGGGTTTCCCATAACATCACCTCCAATTAGGGTTTCTATTCATATCACATCTCCCCTAGATTAGGTTTATGATTAATATCCCACCATTAGGGACTACTATTTCACATCATGTTATTCCCCTAGAATTAGGGTTTACTATTCACATTACATGATTTACCCTACAATTAGGGTTTACTATTCACATCACAGTGAATTGAGGTCTTACCATCATTATTTATGAAGATTACTTCCATTAACACCTTCAAATTAAGTTAAGATTCATAATCTCCATAATTAGGGTTTCCATGATCTCCTTATGAAGGATCATGCCCTAATGGTGTGTTTTGATACATTTTAAAGGTATCTTATTTGATTGTCATTGATATTAAGAGTCTTATCTCTCCTCTTACTAATAGATGATGTTTACATCACTCTTAATTAGGTTAAGTCAACTCAACTTTGACTGACATAAGTCAAGTCATCACCATTCAGGTCATTAGGGTTTACCTGATCGAGGGTACTAGTCACACTAACCCACTAAGGGTACTTTTGTAATATTCACCTTTGACCCTAACATACATTAGTTCACTACTTACTTAACCCCTTAATGACTTTAGGTGTCTTTAGGGTTTAGGTTAAACAACCATTGCACCATCTAAGTCTTTAAAGAATTAAGCATTCTTGACCTTAAAAGATCCCAAACGGTTTTGCACTTTCAACCTCTAAACGGTTTTGAAACCGCATGAATCCAAATGGTTCTGAAACCGTTTGGTCCAAAACGGTCTTGAGACCTTTTGGTCCAAACCTCCTCAAAACCGCATGGACCAAAGATGGTCTCAACTACACCAATCGGTTTAGGGTTCTCAATATTGATTCCTTCAATCATTGAATTCATGGAACCAATCATCAATTGGACCTATCCTCATACTTCAATTGAGTTAAATAGCTCAACCTTAAACTGATTTTACCCTCAATTGACCCTCAATTAGTCCTCAATTAGGGTTTTAATTAATTGAATTAGGGTTTGGAATCGATGATCCTTCAACACTGATCAATGCAAGATTAGTTACTTTGAAACCATTGAACCATCATCCAAATTGAACATGACCTGACCCCAAACGGTCTTGAGGTCGTTTGGATGACCTCCAAGCGGTATTGAGACCGTTTTCCCAACAAATAATCAAAATCCAAGTCAACCAATTAGGGTTTGGATCATTGGATTGATCACCAAATCAGCAATTGATTACACTTTAACTTAGTATCATTAGATCATCAATTGCTTAACCATACTCACCCCTAGACCTACAAATGATCTTGGGTGGCCTCCAATGGTCTTGAGACCGTTTGGATGAGTTCCAAATGGTCTTGAGACCGTTTGGCTCATCCAACCCTTGGATTCTAGTGAAAAATCATTAGGGTTTGAGCGAGTGAGTTGATCATCGAATCAGCACTTGATTGCATTTCAATTTGGTATCTTTAGACCTTCAATTACTCAACCATACTTGACCCCAGACCTCCAAACGGTCTTGGGTGACCTCCAAATGGTCTTGAGACCGTTTGGGTAATCCCCAAACGGTTTTGAAACCGTTTGGGCTCAATCACCCATAACATTAACTCATTTCAATGCAAAACCAACACTTAGCCGATTAGGGTTAACACCATATCTTTTGTCCTTCAAACACTTAACCATATCCAACCATAGACCTCCAAACGGTCTTGGGTGACCCCAAAATGGTCTTGAGACCGTTTGGGTGATCCCCAAACGGTTTTGAAACCGTTTGGGCTAATCAACCCAAAATCTCAAATTAACTCATTGGAATTTCAGCACTAATTTCATTTAGGGTTTGCCCAATTGATTAGCCTTCAACTCATGATTCCTTGGGAGTTAACTCATCAAATTTGGTGGGTTATTAACTAACATAATTAGAAAAAGGAATCTCAAACTGTAAATGCTTGGTCAACTCACTCAAACGGTTTTGAAACTGTTTGCCCAAAAAGGTCAAGTTAATCAGGTTGAAAATCAGCACTTAATTCAATTAGGTTTACCTAATTGATTAGCCTTCAAATCACGATTCCTTTGGAGTTAATCCCTCAAATTTGGAGTGTTATCAACCAACATAATTATGAACAGAAATATCAAACGGTAAACCCTTGGTAAACTCAACCAAACGGTCTTGGAAAACCGTTTTCTCCAACCGACCTTGTGAAACTGTTTGCCCCAAATGGTTTTGCAATCCGTTTGGCCAGGGGGGGGCAAGACCGTTTGATAAAGTAGCATTGGTAATCATGCCCATCTTCTTCTACCTCCACATAAAGGTCTGTTCTTCATGGTTTTAGTTGCAAGAAAGAAAGGAAGGATGGGGGAAAGAAGAAAAAGCTACTTTTGCAAGAAAGAAAGATGCATAACAAAGTTTAAGGGTTTAGAGTTATAAAACCCGCCTTAGAACCAGCTCTAGAGCTCCAAGCTTCGAAGCTTTAATGGTGGCTTGAGCTCCAAAGGTTTTCCAAGGTTTCTTATTCAAGAATTGGTTGGAAAGGATGACTAGAAAGAAGAGCTAAGTAAGAAAAGCTAGCAAACCAACCTTATATAATGTTTTCCTCCATGAATCCAAGCTAGAAGACAACCAAAGCTTACCCAACTTTACTTGGCCATTCTCCTCTTCTCCAGAGCTCTGTCCTAAGTCGATCTAAGCAAGGGGATAAGAAGGGAAGTGAAGGAAACGATCCTTGCTAAGTGAGAAAAGTTGTATATATACTTTGGGTGAAATTCCAACATAAGGACAACTTGTTTCTCCATTTCTCATCTAGGTCCTTCCCTTCTTCTAATCCACGTTTCTCCCTTCCATAATTAAGAAAAACTCATCTTAAATCCAAGGTCTAAAGGTGAATAAAGCCAACGTCTTACTAAGTTGCACATATAGAAGGGTTATTAGGCTTATAACTTGATTATTTAATTTATAAGGGTTATCATTCTTATTTGATTATTCAATTGAAGTGCCCTCTTCATAATTCTTACTCTAAATGATTCCAAGAGTCATAAAAGATACTCTAGAAGGTGTATTTTACAAGTTGCACCCCATATTTTGGGTAAATTGCACTTTACACCAAAACTAGGGTTTTAAGTACAAGGATTGCTCCACAAGTTGCATCTCGGTGCCCAAGCTTGGAGAATCCATCATACTTCATCATATTCATTCTTATGATGTCTCAACACCAAAGGAACATCTTAACATGTGCAATTTGCAAGTTAACCCCTTTTAATTGGGTAATTTGCACATAGATCCATGTATTACAAAACAATATTACAACATTGTTCAAAAGGGACAGAATTGGAAATGTATGTTCCTCAGGAGCTTTAATTACATACTCAAAAGATAATCACAAGTATCTAATTACATAATTAAGCAAAACACCTAGGGTTAGTTCATAACCCAGGTCAGTGATGTTACAAATTATAAACCCCTAACAAGGATTTCGCCCCCGAAATCCCAGAAAGAAAAGGGGAAGCAGATATTATTTAAGCATCATATTATTATATCCTTAGGTAACATTTCTTTATTATGGAGATATTATAGAGTTTTGATTAACTTTTCTTAAGATCACACTCATACTCTATTATTTATTTGAGACCATATAAGTGCTTTCATACTTTGATTGTGTCATCACATATGATAACACCATACTGATTTTCCTTATTATTAGCACTGATTATCTCATTAGTCGTACATTCTCTTATCATGGGTAAAAGTTACTTATCAAACAAGGACTTATTTGACAGGTATCTTGGAGAAAGATATGTTTATGAAAGACATAAACCCCTAACAAGTGATGTTCATATTATTTTGCATGTTTAATTTGATTTCATTGTTAACCATTCCAGGTAATTAATATAAATCATTTGATATATTATTACATTCTTGGTTTGGTACCTATCACATGTGTTATCAACACATAACATCTTTTTCTTCCTTTCATCATGGGACATTACTTATCACATATATTCTCACCTTGGAATCAAAGTCCAGGGTAAATGGATACCTTTATAAGTAATCACCCATAAACATCTTTATTATTATCCTTACAACTTTACTGGTCCGGGTTGACCTCCCTTATTCACATATTTCTTATTTCATGATACTCATTAGATTGTCTCAGAATGACTGCTTGATCAGAGCAATCAAAAAGATAACAATCTAAGAGTTTCCATATTTACTTTATCATCAACAATTGTATACCTGGCCAGGGTATATAAATACTGAGATAAGGTAATATGCACTTGTATATACCATATTCCTTCTCTTTTCTTATCATTACAAGTATACGTATTAATCTTACTGAATTTCTATCCAGACCAATTCTTTAATACCTTATCTTTCTTATGGAGGTAAGCATGCAACATGAAACATATATTTTATACAACATTATAAGTCCTTATAGGACTAATCAAGAAAATTTCAATCAATTACTTTCTCAATTTTATCGAAGAGATCATAAAAAGACATATAAGAATAATATTTATTTCGTCTAACCTGTCATGACTCAAGGATTATTCATTGTCTCAGGCTGATTCTGTCTGAGAGGTCGATTTGCCATAACATTTCTAGCTGGGCAATCTCTTACCAGATGCCCTACCTATCCACATTGATAGCAAGTTCTGGGTGCCCGGTGTGGTCTAAAGGGTTCCTTACCCTTTCTGGATAACCATTGCCTTGGTGCACTAGGTCCTGGTTGTGTTGGTGACACCAGAAACTTCTTCCTTTTGGAACTACCAGGTCTCTGCTCCTGGGTTTTGATAGGCCTTTTCTCAATTCTTCCTTTATATTTCTTTTCTGGACAATTAGGTCTGATATGTCTAGGCTTCCTACACCTATGGCAGATCCTAGTTTCTGGTTGTATTCTAAACCCTACATTACTATATATTGATTCAATAGGCTGAGGTTGAGCACAGACTCATTCTAAGTTCAGAACTTCATCATTTACCATTGTTTCAACCTGTTGTTGTGGGTTACATATTATATTGATATCCAAAACATCATCATTAGGAGCTGGTAACCTAGGTTGCATTGCTAGTGCATGATCCACTAGATACGTCATGGTTGCCCTAAATTCCCCAACAGTGATTCCTATGGAAGGATTCCTTATCATGGTTGAATTAGCTAGGGGAATCTTAGGCAACTGTCCCTCTCTTGCCTGCTCCTCTGCACCTCTTCTTGGTGTAGCATTGTTGCTCTCTGCAGCAAACTCCTCATCTGATCCAGTCATCTTCAAGTTCTTCTCCTCCTATGTGAGCAGAAGATACCATCAGATACACTGGATGACACTAGAACAGACTCTACTACCTTAGTCCTATGTCTCTGTAGACTCAGCGAACCTAGAGCTCTGATACCACTAAATTGTAGCATCCAACTCACAAAAACAAGATTAACTTAAGCGGAAGCGAATTATTAGCAGCGGAATAATAAAAAATTACTAAAAATTTAAAACTTTTTTGAAAGGGATCTTTAAACCATAAAACTCTTTTTATAAGAAAACAAGATGAACTGTTTACAACATGGTTTGACATTACATCTCTGTGAATTCACATCTCGAGTGATTACATACATCCATTGCCCTGTTACCTATATAGGCAAGATACAAAAATCTCGAGGCATTAAGCCAAAAACCTCAGATCTACTGACTCCTAGGACCTGAGAGTACAGAGATGACACATAGGACCTACTATCTACAAGACTTGACAGTCAATATCTCCACCTGAGATTTACTGATGCCCCTGGTGTTCCTACTGTTGTTGTTGCTCATCTCTAGATGGATTCCTTTGTCCTCGGCTTCTCCCTAAAAAGTCAAATCCCACGGGGGTGAGACAATTGAATAATTGTCCCAGCGAGAATTATAACTCTCCACCAGAAGCTTTGTTATTGCAATAAGGAATAACAATAAGTAGTATACTTATTAACATTTAACAGCAGGTTTAATGTCAAGTAAAGCAACATTTCAATTATAACTTAATTGGATATCAAAGAATATCTCATTAATTAATATGGAGAACATGTATACTAGTTATTTAACTAGAACATTATAAACAATGTAACATCAATCAGTGTTCCTTGTAGTTCAACCTAAGAAGTTATGCTACACGGCTGATTATGTTTTCCAAACATTATTATGCCCTGTGGAGATGAAGTATACCGCTCATACTCCAACCGACCATAATGAAATTGCGTCGGTACCATACATAGGTCATCAAAAGAGCCGGATTCTTATGACCTCATCTTCCTCAGTCAGTGTGAGGATTTACATGCAGGACATCTTGTGTCTCTGTTATGATAGCTATCTAGGGTATTCTGGCAACTTCACTATTAGAGTCACAGTGGCGTTCTGTACTCTCTTCGTCATCAAGGGATCTCATATTTATCTCTCATCGATGCGGCATTAATGATTCCCTCGGGAGATTAATGATACATCATCCCGGCATAGACATGTAATGAAGGATTGATGGGTTAAATATACATCCTTCATCAATTCCTACATTAGGACGTAAGGATATTCGCGTCCATAATCCCCCATATACTCAAAAGTATATGTTCCAGGAGTTCCCTTAGGAAAACCTGTTTCACCATCATTTGGTCTCTGACAATGATGGATCTATGGTCAGGGCCCTACATGATATGATCATACTTGATTATTTAAGTACATTTTAGCATTCTTTTAGCATCAAGCATGTTTTCAAACATAAACAATTAAAGCATCTGCTATAGAAGAATACTAAATGTATCAAGTTTATTTCACATCAGTTATCATTTCTTAACCATCTCATCATTATGGTTCAATAACAGGGATGTTCAAACCCTTAAATCATCATAAGTCGTCTAATAGCATGACCTTAATTGTAACAATGTAAATATTACTCAAGGCTCTTACATCCCATCATTCTCATATGTTACCTCTTAAACCAGGCAACATAGTATATCTTTATTCATAAAGCTTATAACATGCTTTCAATGAATAAAACATCATAACTCTTACCTGGCTATAATTACCTCTTGCTAACAACATGCATGATTAATATAATTGAAGACATGCATATATAACAATATTAGTACAATACCAATTCTTTTCAATTTATTCATAGAACACCACGGCCGTGCTACCTTGCACGGTCGTGCAAAGGGAAGCTACCACGGCCATGCTCCATAGCATGGTTGTGCTCTCAACATCATACCATGACCATGTTACATCACCATGGTTGATTTCTAGGGTTATGGTTTATTCAACTCAATTAGGGTTATTAAACCCCTTTGACTTATAAGGTATAAGGATTCCTCATATTATAATTCATTCAAAGGGTTTCCTACTTAAAAGCATAACCCAAACTTAGGGTTAAAATACCCTACCTTTCTTTAATTAGGGTTTCCTATTCACATTATCAGTTCAACCCTAACATAATACCCCACTACCATTGGGAGCATTCAAAGATGTTATAATTGTTTGATTTCAATTATTGTACTCATCATTTATCATTAATGATCATCACTTCTAAGTATTAGCCCATTCCTCGTATGATGCATATATCATATATCAGAATTATCCAATTATCTGTAATGATATAGGTTTAAACATTGTTGATATAGGATAAATCATCATAAACTATTCTAGGTATCTTCATATTTAGGATGTTATCTACATCATGCTTTAGTATACATCATTTCTAAGAGTTTGATGCCCATTATTATTATTATTATATGGTGTAAAATCTATTACTCATTCATAGGGATGTTTGGATCTAGGCATCTTTCCTCTTAAATCCTTATTTATTGAAATTACCACATTTAACATTCACAGGGTTCACTAACCCTATTCAATATGTTTATGACATAATCATCTTATTTAATTGATTTAGCTACACCTCACCTTATTGTACTATCTAGTAAACCATCTCAAGGTTTTCCTGATTAATAAGCCATAAATTAAGCTTGCTATTCATCTTAATAAGGGTTTCCCATAACATCA
This sequence comes from Alisma plantago-aquatica, assembly GCA_963693085.1. NCBI lineage: Eukaryota > Viridiplantae > Streptophyta > Magnoliopsida > Alismatales > Alismataceae > Alisma > Alisma plantago-aquatica. Next base: position 484,564,970 of record OY856414.1, read on the forward strand.
CCTCCAATTAGGGTTTCTATTCATATCACATCTCCCCTAGATTAGGTTTATGATTAATATCCCACCATTAGGGACTACTATTTCACATCATGTTATTCCCCTAGAATTAGGGTTTACTATTCACATTACCTTATTTACCCTAAAATTAGGGTTTACTATTCACATCACAGTGAATTGAGGTCTTACCATCATTATTTATGAAGATTACTTCCATTAACACCTTCAAATTAAGTTAAGATTCATAATCTCCATAATTAGGGTTTCCATGATCTCCTTATGAAGGATCATGCCCTAATGGTGTGTTTTGATACATTTTAAAGGTGTCTTATTTGATTGTCATTGATATTAGGAGTCTTCTCTCTCCTCTTACTAATAGATGATGTTTACATCACTCTTAATTAGGTTAAGTCAACTCAACTTTGACTGACATAAGTCAAGTCATCACCATGAAGGTCATTAGGGTTTACCTGATCGAGGGTACTAGTCACACTAACCCACTAAGGGTACTTTTGTAATATTCACCATTGATCCTAACATACATTAGTTCACTACTTACTTAACCCCTTAATGACTTTAGGTGTCTTTAGGGTTTAGGTTAAACAACCATTGCACCATCTAAGTCTTTAAAGCATTAAGCATTCTTGACCTTAAAAGATCCCAAACGGTTTTGCACTTTCAACCTCCAAACGGTTTTGAAACCGCATGAATCCAAACGGTCTTGAGACTGTTTGGTCCAAACCTCCTCAAAACCGCATGGACCAAAGATGGTCTCAACTACACCAATCGGTTTAGGGTTCTCAATATTGATTCCTTCAATCATTGAATTCATGGAACCAATCATCAATTGGACCTATCCTCATACTTCAATTGAGTTAAATAGGTCAACCTTAAACTGATTTGACCCTCAATTGACCCTCAATTATTCGTCAATTAGGGTTTGAATTAATTGAATTAGGGTTTGGAATCGATGATCCTTCAACACTAATCAATGCAATATTAGTTACTTTGAAACCATTGAACCATCATCCAAATTGAACATGACCTGACCCCAAACGGTCTTGAGGTCGTTTAGATGACCTCCAAATGGTCTTGAGACCATTTTCCCATCAAATCATCAAAATCCAAGTCAACTAATTAGGGTTTGGATCATTGGATTGATCACCAAATCAGCAATTGATTACACTTTAACTTAGTATCATTAGATCATCAATTGCTTAACCATACTCACCCCTAGACCTCCAAATGGTCTTGGGTGGCTTCCAAACGGTCTTGAGACCGTTTGGATGAGTTCCAAATGGTCTTGAGACCATTTGGCTCATCCAACACTTGGATTCTAATGAACAATCATTTGGGTTTGAGCTATTGAGTTGATCATCGAATCAGCACTTGATTGCATTTCAATTTGGTATCTTTAGACCTTCAATTACTCAACCATATTTGACCCCAGATCTCCAAACGGTCTTGGGTGACCTCCAAACGGTCTTGAGACCGTTTGGGTAATCCCCAAATGGTTTTGAAACCATTTGGGCTCAATCACCCAAAACATCAACTCATTTCAATGCAAAACCAACACTTAGCCGATTAGGGTTAACACCATATCTTTTGTCCTTCAAACACTTAACCATATCCAACCATAGACCTCCAAATGGTCTTGGGTGACACCCAAACAGTCTTGAGACCGTTTGGGTGATCCCCAAACGGTTTTGAAATTGTTTGGGCTAATCAACCCAAAATCTCAAATTAACTCATTGGAATTTCAGCACTAATTTCATTTAGGGTTTTCCCAATTGATTAGCCTTCAAATCATGATTCCTTGGGAGTTAACCCATCCAATTTGGTGGGTTATTAACTAACATAATTAGGAACAGGAATCCCAAACGGTAAATGCTTGGTCAACTCACTCAAATGGTTTTGAAACCGTTTTCCCAAAAAGGTCAAGTTAATCAGGTTCAAAATCAGCACTTAATTCAATTAGGTTTACCTAATTGATTACCCTTCAACTCACAATTACTTTGGAGTTAATCCCTCAAATTTGGAGGGTTATCAACCAACATAATGATGAACACAAATATCAAACGGTAAACCCTTGGTCAACTCAACCAAATGGTCTTGGAGACTGTTTGCTCCAACCGACCTTGTGAAACTATTTGCCCTTCAAACGGTTTTGCAAACCGTTTGCCCCAAATAGTTTTGCAAACCGTTTGGCCAAGGAGGGGGGGCAAGACCGTTTGATAAAGTAGCATTGGTAATCATGCCCATCTTCTTCTACCTCCAGATCAAGGTCTGTTCTTCATGCTTTTAGTTGCAAGAAAGCAAGGAAGGATGGGGGAAAGAAGAACAAGCTACTTTTGCAAGAAAGAAAGATGTGTAACAAAGTTTAAGGGTTTAGAGTTATAAAACCCACCTTAGAACTAGCTCTAGAGCTCCAAGATTCGAAGATTTAATGGTGGCTTGAGCTCCACATGTTGTCCAAGGTTTCTTCTTCAAGAATTGGTTGGAAAGGATGACTAGAAAGAAGAGCTAAGTAAGAAAAGCTAGCAAACCAACCTTATATCATGTTTTCCTCCATGAATCCGAGCTAGAAGATAACCAAAGCTTACCCAACTTTACTTGGCCGTTCTCCTCTTCTCCAGAGCTCTGTCCTAATTCAGTCTAAGAAAGGGGACAAGAAGGGAAATGAAGGAAACGATCCTTGCTGAGTGAGAAAAGTTGTATATATACTTTGGGTGAAATTCCAACATAAGGACAACTTGTTTCTCCATTTCTTATCTAGGTCCTTCCCTTATTCTAAGCCACGTTTCTCCCTTCCATACTTAATCAAAACTCATCTTAAACCCAAGGTCTAAAGGTGAAGAAAGCCAACTTCTTACTAAGTTGCACATATAGAAGGGTTATTAGGCTTATAACTTGATTATTTAATTTATAAGGGTTATCATTCTTATTTGATTATTCAATTGAAGTGCGCTCTTCATAATTCTTACTCTGAATGATGCCAAGAGTCATAAAAGATACTCTAGAAGGTGTATTTTACAAGTTGCACCCCATATTTTGGGCAAATTTCACTTTACACCAAAACTAGGGTTTTAAGTACAAGGATTCTCCACAAGCTGCATCTTGGTGCCCAAGCTTGGAGAATCCATCATACTTCGTCATATTCATTATTATGATGTCTCAACACCAAAGGAACATCTTAACATGTGCAATTTGCAAGCTAACCCCTTTTAATTGGGTAATTTGCACATAGGTCCCTATATTACAAAACAATATTACAACATTGTTCAAAAGGGACAGAAATGGAAATGTATGTTCCTCATGAGCTTTAATTACATACTCACAAGATAATCACAAGTATCTAATTACATAATTAAGCAAAACACCTAGGGTTAGTTCATAACCCAGGTCATGGATGTTACAGTAGGAGGGTATTTATAGTATGTGTTTAGGGTTTTAGGATTCTAGAAAAAACTTTCTAGAGAGGTAGTGGATCACTGAGATGCACCATACAGGAGGGGTACATGGATTGAGTCAATATACCACATGGAACGTGGCGGATGAATCAAATCCATTGAGTGTCCTGGGTAACAAAAAAGATACTTTCTCGATTTTCCAATAATTTCAAGAATGTTCTAGAGAAAATTGGAGAGAACTTGTATGAAAGATAACATATATTATTTTTCAGGTTCTTCTAGAAAATAACTTTAAAAAGGAACTATTTTCTTTAAAATAATTCAATTTGGCGACTTATTCAAAAATAGCATATATAAAGCAAAATTGAAGTACAAATTGCACTTTTTGCCTGAAAAGAAAGTTTCTATATAGATAGTCCTGAACTGGGTTAAAATAGGTGCAAACGGGTGGACTAAATATATGGAAAAATATGGTATAAAGGTTGGAAAATGACACATATTGAAATTGGGTGGAATGCGGAATGGATTCAATCATGAGCCAAAGAAGTTGTATTACTCGTGAACTTTTGTTGAGTAGGAAAAGTTTGGGTGTCAAAGATTTGCCCCTCTCAAGGTAAGATTTGAGATAAGAGTGAGAACACATGCTTGAGTTAGTATTACCCCCATTTTTTGTCACGACTGGCCAAAGAGGTTGAGATCATCAAGGATGTTCTGACCGGACTTATGGAGAGTGAAGAATGGATATGATGTGTTACAACCCAAATTTTTTGCATGAATTTATAAATGTATTTGAATGTAAAAATTGAATTTTTATGAACATACAAAAAGCTTGGTGTGCTCTAATTTAGAAGAATGGAATTAAAATATAATTTCTCCTTGCAATGGATTTCATATTTACGGGTTTCAATAATCCATTGATAATATTAGATAAAGGAAGAGAGGAAAATACAATAATAAAGGATTACGAAAAATAAAATAACAAAGGGTACTTTAATATGGAATTATATGGAATCTAAAGATAAATTTTGGGCAAAAATAAAGAATAATGGATTTATAGTTTACTAAATAATTGAAATATTATGATTTCCTAGTTTTTGTGTAAAATGGCGGGCGTCTGGGGGGTCTCGGAGAAAGGCGGCGGCGTGGGCGATGGGGTCGAAACCCTAAAAGATGATGGGAGAACGATCGGGGGTAGCAGGGATGGAAGGAAGAGCCCAGCACGGAAGACGATGGAAACTCAACGACTGGCCAAAGTGATCGGCCTTAACATCACTTACAGAAGCATGAGAGACTCAAACCCTAACAACGACTTGGAAGTCATGACTGCGGCGGATGCTTCTGCGATGGAAACAGACGGGCAAAACGACGCTGATGGTAATCCCTCTCTACCAGATGAAGGCCCCCAGACGCAAGCTCTAAACTTCAAACAAGCCTATATGGGAGGAGGACATGGGGGCGTCACGAACTCAGTCTTTATCGAAGATGAACCAGTGGAGTTAGTAAATCCCGACGACATCGAACTCATCAATGTCCATGGATATCCAGAAATATATGTAGCACCCGAGGCTGAAGAAATACTGAGCAGACCCTTTAAATACTCGGTTATCGTGAAACTCATAGATAGATCGGTGGGTTTCCTAACCATGGCGGAGAGACTAAAGCTGTTATGGAAACCTGCAAGTCGATTCGAACTTTATGAATTAACTGATCAGTACTACGTTGCCCAATTCTATAACAAGCACGATCATGAGAAGGTTCTTATAGGGGGGCCATGGTCCCTTTTTGGAGGATGTCTGATGGTATGGCCATGGAACAGTTACTTCGAACCATCACAGGGGATGCCTGACCATATCGTCACCTGGGTCCGAGTAATAGGGCTGCCAATCCACTACTATAACATGGAGATTTTCAATAAAATAGGGGAAGCTGTGGGGCGCTTGATTCGTGCAGACGACCACTCAGTCAACAGAACAAGAAGTAGATTTTCTCGGCTAGCTATCGAACTGGATACTAGCCTCCCTATCAACCCGGCAATCCTAATAAATGGGAGGGAATATAAACTAGAGTATGAATCATTGCCAAACTTCTGTACAAAGTGTGGCAGAATGGGGCACAAAGAACAAGACTGTAGGGGCGCAACTGCAGAACCTGCAACAACAGAACCAAAGGCTACGGAGGAGTCCACAGGGGTAAGATGGGTTGATGAAGAGGACAAATGGCAAGTTTACTACGACAAGAAAATACTAGCAAGTAGACCGCGGAGGAGGAAGGATAAAGATCCAGATCGCAAAGATAAGAAACAAGGAAAGGAGCAGAACAACATATATCAAGTTCTTGATGATGAGGAGGAAAGCAATGAAACACCCGGAGGAGAAGAAACTGAGAATATAGGAAAGAAACAAAGCACTGCGACAAGCCCAAAAATATGGAGGAAGAAACAAAGATGAGAAAAGGAGGGAAATGCTTCACATGAGGAACCAATGGAGACACAAAACCAGGCCCCAGCAAATGAAAGTGGAAAAGCAGCCAGTGAAAGTGAAGGACCAAACGAACAATCGAGACACACTGCAGTAACACCAGTAGGCGATGAAATTATACAGGGCAGATTTGTAGCAGATGCCGAAGTCACAGTAAACTCACACCAGGGAGGACAAGTGAACACCACTGAAGAAGCAGAAACTCAAGCAACCTCGACAAGACCTGCCAATAGGAAAACATCTATGGTAGGTCGGAAGGCGAAGGAAAAGGGAGTACCTGCACAGCAGGGTAGTCCACACAAAATCCACTCTTATAGTACCCGAGGGAAGACGAAGAGGACCAGTGAAGACAAGGAGGGGTTGGGCGCCGCTCTGGGCCAATAATTTACACCTCCCATGACTTTTGATGATTAACACACTAGCTTGGAACATAAGGGGTGCTGGCAAGAAGAAAGCCAGACACTACCTCAAAACCCTAATCAAGAAGTACAAAATTGATATAGTATCCATTTCTGAACCTCGCATTTCTGGTACACAGGCAGAAAACATCATCAAGGAGATAGGCTACTCTAGTTCACATAGAGTAGAAGCAGCAGGTTTCTCAGGAGGTATATGGGTTCTTTGGAATGAGCAAAAATGCGACGTCCAAATTCTTGAGAGCAACAAATACTTCATTCATTGTAAAGTTAATAATAACACCTACTTTACCTTCATCTATGCGTCTCCTTCCCCGGCTCGCCGACCCATTCTTTGGGAGCATCTGCTACGTCTAAGTACCTCCATTGATAAACCCTGGATCACATTGGGCGACTTCAACTGCATGCTTAGCCCAAATGAAAAAATTGGAAGCAATCTGTTCAACCTCCGGGAAGCAACTACCTTCAGGAATACTCTCACTCAGGCAGGCCTTACCGACATCGGCAACTCAGGTTACAAGTTCACTTACAAGAAAGGGATTCTTCATGAACGCATTGATCGGGCAGTAGCGAATGCTGATTGGATCCAACATTTTCCCAACTTTGTGTGTGAAACCCTCACACGGATTGGTTCGGATCATAATCCCATTGCTATCCTAAATACCCGAACCAAACAGAAGCGAACTCGTTTTTTCACCAAAGCTAGTTGGCACCACCAAGCTGTCTTCACGGCCCTTCTACAAAGTGTTTGGAACCCAGAGAAAGCTTACCAGGACGCTATCAAAGACGCCATGAAACCGGTCCTGCGATGGGACAAAAATGTCACCAGGAAACAACAGAAAGAAAAGGATATACTTATCCGAGAAATCACACAAGCCCAAAAGGCCGTGGAGGCAAATTACAGTGAAGCAAGGGACTCACGATGTATCGAACTTGAAAGCAAACTCGAGAGCATTATGATGAAGGTAGAGGACAGTTGGAAATAGCGTAGCCACATCAATTGGCTCCGTCATGGAGACAACAACAGCAAGTATTACCATGCATTTGTCAACAATAGGCGTCGCTCTAATCGAATCACCACCCTTCAGAAAAGCAATGGTGAATGGACTTCAGATAAAGCTGATCTTAATCTTCTGGTGGAATCACATTTTAAGGAGATGTTCACAGCTCCTGCAAACCATTCCTCTACGAGTATCACATCTATGCCTGCTAAGTTTAAGAAACTCACACCCAGCCAACACAGGCACCTTGCTGCGACCCCTACGGAGCATGAAATCTGGAGAATTATTAAAGAAGCTGATCCCTACAAGGCGGCGGGGCCTGATGGATCGGACTACCTCTTCTTCAAAAAGCAATGGAAAGTAATCAAGCAATCTGTGATTAAGTCCATATGAGGCATGTTAAATGGAACACCCATTGATGACAAGCTTGCAGATTCCAACATTGTACTCATCCCTAAGTGCAGAAGTCCTACCAAGTGTAACCAGTTGCGACCCATCACCTTGAACAACACTATTATGAAGATCGCATCCAAGATTGTGGTGGATCGAGTGAAACAACACTTGCCAAAGTAGATCTCCAAAACCCAGTCCAGTTTTATACCTGGAAGAAACATATCAGATAACATTATCATTGTTCAGGAATTACTCCACAACATGAGAAGGAACTCCACCGGAGCTTATATGGCCATCAAGGTCGCCTTATCAAAAGCCTACGACAGACTTTCCTGGGATTTCATCGAGGACACGCTTATTCACATGGACTGGCCGAGTAACACCCAAAAATATATTATGAACTCTCTCCAAGCAGGTCGAACCAGCATTATCCTAAATGGTGAAAATCTTCAACCCTTCAAAGCTTCTAGGGGCCTGAGACAGGGAGATCCCCTCTCCCCATACCTTTTCGTACTCTGTATGGAAAGATTCACTCAACTGATCGAAAATTCGGTTGTGAATAAAAGCTGGAAACCAGCCAAGTTATCCCAAAAACGCCCAGCTATATCTCATGTTATCTTCGCGGATGACATCATCATCTTCGCCCATGCTTCAATGGAGCAGATTATCAACATCAACCAGTGTTTTCAGATATTCGAATCAGCCTCGGGACAGAAAATTTCGATTGAAAAATCAAAGATCTATTTCTCTAAAGCCGTCTCTCATGCCATACGCACTCAAATATGCTCTGCCAGTGGGATATCTGAGACCAACGACCTGGGAAAGTACCTTGGAGTTCCGCTGCTACATGGAAGAATTCAAAAGGAGACATATGCATATCTAGTGAATAACATTACATACAGAATTAACGGTTGGGCGGCGAAGACCTTATCTCTCGCAGGAAGAATTTTCCTGGCAAAAGCTGTGCTTAACTCCATACCATCCTATGCCATGCAAACGGCTAAGATCCCAGTGTCAATCTGTAACAAGCTGGACAAAATAATTCGGAAATTCATATGGGGAGGAGGACACAAAGACAAACCTGTATCTCTTGTCGCATGGCGACACGTAACATCAAGCATAGATAGAGGAGGTCTAGGTATTAAATCTATGCATAGCTGGAACAAAGCCATCCTATGGAAAAACACTTGGAACATCCTCAATGCCAAATCGTCTCTCTGGAGGCAGGGCCTTCTAAACAAATACAAAAACTTCCACCAAGGCAAAGGTTGTCGTGTGACACCTTTCTGGCAATCCATAGACTCAGGGAAAGAGTTCGTCATCTCTAACTGCATTAGATCCATTGGTAATGGCAGGGACACCTCGGTCTGGTATGATAATTGGGTACCAGGAGAGGGGAAGCTGGTTGATAAATGTATTGAAACCATTGATGAAGAGATTATGGACCTAAAAGTCTCAAGCCTTGTCAATCTCAACGACACTTGGGACACTGACTTCCTAGGCAGCTATCTGCCACCGAGCTGCGTAAGGAAAATCATCAGCTTACCCACTCCCAACTGTAATAAAGGCAAAGACCTTTGGAGCTGGAAATATGAAACAACAGGTAAATACTCAACAGGCAAGGCCTATGATTTAATTCACACTGAAGATAACACACAATCAGATGACGTTTGGTTGAAGATATGGAACATCAGAGCCCCCGCCAAAATTCGCACCTTCTTATGGCTTGCTGCACATGAGGCGATCATGACTAATGTGAGAAGGAAGCAACGAAATTTCCCTGATTCCACCATCTGTCCGAGATGTGGGAGTAATGAGGAAACCACACTTCACGCGCTGAGAGACTGTCCACACGCAGGTGAAGTGTGGTCGGCTACAAAGCTCCGTAATATATACCTGATGGACTCGTCTGCACCCTCAAGAAACTGGATAGCAACTATGCTGAAGGAAGACATGAACACCCAGTCCAAGTTCGCCATTACCTGCTGGTTCATTTGGAAGGCAAGAAATGCTGAGATCTTCGACAAAAAAGCTATACAGAAAAGTCGACAAGTCTCACAAATATCATGTCTTTATAGATCAGTGATCCAAGCCTGGGAGAACAAGGAAAAGGCCAAAACAGATGAGTTACAGCTAGAAGGCGAGATCCCCATTAATGAGGTAGGACGCACCCTTTGGATGTCCGATGCCTCAGTACACAGAAACAATGCTACCATAGCGGCAGCAGCCATTGACAACGATGGCAACTGGCTAGGGGGGTGTGCGAGGAAAATCACTGTTCAGTCAGTTCTTGAAGCTGAAACGAGAGCACTGCACCTTGCAGCCGAAGCTTGCAAGATTAATCAATGCCCTAGAGTCACTCTGATCTCAGACAGCGCCACAACAACTAAGGCAGTGAAGGACAAAGGACGATATACACCTGCAATTCAACCCTGGATCTCGGACATACACAAGATTTTAGCAAACACTGAAGATAATGAAGTCTTGAAGGTCGGCAGAGCAACCATCCAACTGGTGGATGGCCTAGCCAGGCACCACCACAAAAACTACCAGGATGATCGAGTATATCTTGATCCTCCCCTCGACCCTGTGGGTCAGTCCCTCCTCCCTCTTCCCTGTAATGTTAGAAACCCTACCAGCTTTATTTTCCCAGCAGGAACTAAATGTAATCAATGGGTGTTCCCAGCCATGCGGGAGCAGAATGAATAAGATTTACCTCTGATGAGGTTCCAAAAAAAAAAATTGAAATATTGAATAACATGCAAGCTGCCAAAAGAAAATAAGATGTGAGATTTTTAGACGATTAAAGGAGTAATTATCTATCCATATGTGGAAATACAACGTTGATACTTTAAATAAAATTATTTCAGATTTAACCTTTTTATAACTGAAAGCAATAATGAAAATAAAGAGAATTCTAGAAGTTGGGACAAAAATATATTCCATGAGATAATGACACTGTTTCAAGAAAATATTAAAAGAGCAAGTTTTCATATATAAATAATGTCCGAATGAGTTCCACGATGTAAGAAATACATTTGGGATATAATTAATGTGTTCCTATATTTGATTTGAGAAATTTATCAAAGAGAGAGATAAAAGAACAAAGTAGAGTTCATGATAAAATTAGGTGACATATATTTATGTGTGTTCCTTAATGATGTTTTGGTTTCCAAAACCAAGTCTTAATAAGATTATGGTATTATCTTTTCCTTGCATTTTTATTTCATTAAAATAAAAAGACAAGAGTTTTATTATAAGGAAAAAGGTAAGGGAAATAAGAGAAAATAAAAAGGATGTATTAAATACATTGAAAAAGTAATGACTTGCCAACTTTGTGCATGCTTGGAAAGCAATCCACTATCCCACACCCTAGTTCTATGCATATAAAGGGGTTGTATATCCCCATTCCTTGAAGGGGTGCGTACTTGTTTCCTCATCCAAGATAGGAGCTCTCATCCATAGTAGTTTAGGGTTCTTGATAGTGAATCCTCCCCAATCTTAGGTTTGAATTGAAGAGATCGGCTATGGAAACAATAGTTTCATTATGACTCAATTTCTATCTTCGACGCCTCAAATACTTTTCCCCAGAATTCCCCTCACCCCCCTAAACCATCTCATCTTCTTCTCTACTTTCATGTTCAACATCAGGTTTATAGGGAACTTAACCACTGGTCCGGGGTCTGGCAGACTGGTAACTCAACTTGCTGGTCACCATAACATGCACACGATCAGGTTGACGAAAGGGTCACACATCTAGTGACATGCAGTGGCGAACGAAGAAGTGTTATGGCAGTTGACACTTCCATGGCCAAGAGGTTTGGCGTCGACGAAAGCTTGTTGCTAGAGCAACATAGGTGTGATATGCGAGAATTTCACAACACCAAGTGGCAGTCATAGTAGTGACATACTAGGCAGAAGGCATGGCAATGTGCAAGGGTGGGTGGCTAACTTGCTTTCCCAATTCTGACTGTGACCCCTACCATGTATGCACGTAGAGGCATGTTTGTGAGAAAGGAGATGGTAGTGGGTCAAATGACCCAATTGTACGTGGAAAGGAAGCTTTTAACAAAAGGGTATGGGCATCAATTCCCTAACCCAAGTCAACCCAACTTATAAATAAAAGAAATTAAATATCGATGTGTCTATTTGCCATTGGCCTAAATAATATTAATCTTGAAATAATAAGAAATGATTGGTAACTCGAATTGATACACATTATGTATAAAAATTGATTTTATTAACAAGAGAAATGCAAATAAAATATAATTAAGACTTGATGATGCTTCCTTTCCAAAAAGTACATAAAGATGCAATCTTTAATGTAAAGTGTGCATAACAACCCTGGTTTCATGATTTTCATGGCCATTACTTGTTTAAATGTTATCAATAGATAAAGCTTAACCTTTTGGATAAAAAAAGTATCTTGGATCTAGTTTGGGTTAAAAGTTTGTATGTTGCTTAAATTAGGGTTTCTAAAATGAATAATCAATGTTTCGTGATAAAGTGGTGATTAAAGTACATAAACCCTAGATTTGTATCCTAATCATGTTAAATGTGTTTCTTGAGATATAATCCAACAATGGAGAACATAATGACAATTTAACATGACCATGATCATAATGATGATAATTCAAGTTGCTAGATATGGATAATCATGCATATGAGGTAATTAGGGTTCTGATGTTAAAGATAATAACTTTAAAAACTCAAACAAATCCAAGTGATCATAATGAAAGGAATATGTTAAATGTAGTAATTAGGGTTTCACCTAACGTTAAATATGCACGGAATTAGGGATAGTATCCTAATTCTTTGTCTAAACCTAAACCCTAAAGTAGGACTGAGTAGGTTTTAATCCAATTAAAGTGATGGTGACAATTTAGAATTTATATACATGCATTTTTAAATTTGATTACTTAGTTTTCTTGCTTGATTGGATAATATGCTTGAAGTATATTTTGCATGATAATATTCATGGCTCACTATTGAGGTACGTGGTTACTCCTATGACTACTCACATTAGTTTATCGGTGTTTTTCAAGGTTTGTCGGATTGATTGCAAATTAAATAGTTGGATGTTTATTTAATTTTATATAATCTATAAAGCCCCTATGAGTATCACATGATATATGAATAACTTTCCTGAACCCCTCATACCAACTCTAGAAGTTTAGAAATGAATATTAGTGAGAAATTTATTGAGATGACTACAACCAAGCCCCAAATTGGCATGGTCATATGAGAAACAAACCCTAGATTAGGATGGCCATTATGAGGTCAAGCCCTTGGGAAGAGCAATATGGCACCTAGCTGATTGAGAACGTGGCCTAATGTTCACGACAGGGACAAGACCCTGAGAAAGGGTACCCCAGAGGTTGAGTAAAAATAGGTTGATAAGTTACGATGAAAATGTTAATTTTGATTCGGTAACAATAATTGTTGTGACTATGTTGTTACACTTGGATGCAAATATTTTGCTCCCCCGCGTACACAATATAACTTGTTATACTGATCTGTGCTTTTGGCTTCACGAACTTTTAGGTACATGCTAGATAAGATGATATCAAGATATGATGCACATACGAAATTGAAGACATTCAATTAACTTGTAAGTAGGATTAGATAGATACTTCTTCTCATATAGTTCTCAAATGTATAATTTAGATGTTTGAAAGTTATGTAAGTTCTAGAGGAACAACTTGTAAACAATGAATTTGAATTAATGTAAATTATTCGCTATGGATTATTATTTTTTTAAAATCTAGATTCTTGGGTTAAGGTAATGGATCTCATCTTGTTGGCCTACCTTATTTGGGGGTTGCTAAAAAGTGAGATCGTTACATTTGGTATTAGAGCCCCATATTTTTCAAAAAAAAATTAGTTTATAATTTCAAGTAATCTTTAGAGATATGAGGGAATTATTAGGGAATATCTTAAAGGCGATGATGTCTAGAAGGGTCCACAACTCAGGGGATGGAAACATGTTCCTCTGCATCGCTAGTCGGCTTATGAGGACTCCCGGGCTCATGCATACTATCTGGACAAAATCAGACAATTTTTCCCAAAGTAAAATACCTTTAGGATTTCTTCTCATCTTATTTCATTCATTTCTCATCCTCTTTATTTAATAAACCCTAAAAGGAACTTCCCTTCTCATCTCGAGTTAGGGTTTTTGAGAAGAAGTAGAATTAAGGCATACTCTTCCAAATAATGTACATGTAATGTCGAAATAAAAATGCACATATAATATGGAAATAATGTACATGTAATGTGGAAATAATAATATACATGTAAGGTGGAAATAATATTATACCTGTAATTTGGAAATAATAATGTACATGAAATGTGGAAATAATGATAAAGAAAAGAAAAAATTGTTTTATGGGTTTTTCCTTATGAGGATATCCCTAGATGGAACTAGGGTTGGTTTAGGAAATCCCTAAAAGGTCAAGGGACATACAAATCCTAAGAACTGGGGTGTAGTCCCTAACTCAAACCCTAAATCCTAATCATGGTGAATGGGAGTTGTGTGGGTGATATAATAAACCTAGCCATATAAACCCTAATTAGGGAAAAGGTAATGAGAATTAAGAAAAATATAAATAAGTCTATGTGACTCTGTCTTCCATGCATGAATGTGGAGAAATTCATACATGATGCATGTGAAATAATTTGAATATACATGAGAAACATAAATAACCAAGGGTTATACATAAAAGTGAAAACATGAATATAACTTGCTCTCACCCTAAAGCCATATGTGGAAGAATGGATGAATAAAGAGTATCCCCAGTGAGTGGGTATGCTACCCCTAATGAGTGTGTAAACTATTGAAATACTCCCAGGGAGGGAGTACGATGTTGTGAATGCCCCAAGTGAGTGGGTATGGATGAAGATCACCCCCAGAGAGTGGGTAGATCAATGAGAATACTCCCAGCAAGTGAGTATAAATACCCCCAACGAGTGGGTATACCATAGAGATTAGGCAAATAAAGTTTGAGAAGTTGTAACGTAAAATGAATAAATGAGTTAGGTGACGCAGTCTTCCATGTGTACGTTCATGTGAAACAATGGCATTAATGAGAAAATTTTCAAGAAAACAAAAGCAACCTATGAATAACACATTTATAAATGTTACCTACTCAAACCCTATATTGATCTCTGGTGAGTTAAAGAGCATGGGGTGAATAAAGTCATCACATGGGGATGATTGATGGTCAGAATTACCACAGAAAGACTATGTATGAATGTCCACTACAGGGACCAAAATCCTTAGATAGGGTTCCCCATAAAGAGGCTCCCCTTAGAGAGGGCACACCATTGAGAAAAGAGGATAAGGGTGGCGATGTTAAAATAAGAAATGCTTATTTAGGCTGCATGAAAAGATGACAATATGAAACCCTTAGTTCAATAATTAGGGTTGGTGTCTCGACCTAGGGTGGGTCAACCCAAGAGTGGGAAAGGGACCTATGGGGAGGAAAAACCTTAGATCTCGGGTTCAGATTGTGGCTAGAGAGACTAACCTCCTCCTATGAGCCAAGATGGAACCCTAGGTTAGGAACTTCTCTAGAAAGGTAAGTTGACTAAATCAATATAAATATTAAGGTAACCTTAACTATCACATAAAGTGTGAAAAGAAAATATTAAGTTTACAAAATATGAGATCATGTATATTGAGTATGATACTCTGAACCCAAGTACACCATATCTAAGGAACATGAGAAAAAGGCACTATGGATGTGGTTGTAAGTATGAGACTAAGTCCAGAAGACAAAGTTGCCATGAGTCTAATGAGGGGACATAAAATGAATAATGAGCATCATAAGAGATGGAGGAAATCCATTTTAAAGAATTACAAATAAAAATAATGTGCATGAAAATGGTTAAAGTTGTGACATATCAGTAAACACTTGGGAAGGTAGAGCGCTAAGTCAATCCTCAGGTCAAGTAGGGAGTATTAAAGGTACATAGAACCTATGGGATTAGGATTTTATTGCTCCCTAAATGCACAAGACTGTTTGGTCAGGAGGTAACAACTATGTTTGTCTGAGGCCCATGTCTCAAGAGACTGGTCATCTGCATGAGTTCATATGGCCCAATGGGTGCATGTGAGAGGCACTCCCTAGATGCATAAGGATGAGATCACTCCAAAAGTACCTATACCCATAGAGACCTCAAGGAAGTGGCTAAGGCTCACAATATATGAGGTCTAAGTATAAAAGATACAAGAAGTCATGTAATAATGAAATCTTAAGAGGAGTTTTACACAACCTCAAGAGTCAAAAGGCATTTGAGTTCATGAAATATAAGAATATTGTGGAGCTAAAAAGCATGGATGGTTTAGAGTCATGTCAAGAACGATTCAACCTCGACCATGAAATTTTAGGATAATGTGTGTATATACCATCTATGCTCTTAGAATGAGATGAGATTTATTTTTGAGCTACAACCAAGTGCTTATTTCACTTCATTATGAGGGAGAGAGATTGGGTAGACATGTGTTTTTCTTAAAATTGACAGACGGGAATGAATACCTTAAGTTGAACTTAATGACATGACCTAGGGTTCGAGGTATTACCTCAACCTTACGTGGAAATAAATGAACAATCGATTGGAAACCTAGGTGAAAGGATAGTCATCAAGTGAAACTAAAGTCACCAAATGAAAATGTAATTACCAAGGGATGAAATAATAAAAGTACTAAGGATGTGCATAGACTTTGAGTGGAATTCAAGTATTGTTCTTAGTAACAATATATGTAAATTGTATATCAATAAAAGATGCTAAATTCGGTTGCTAACCATAATTTGTCAAATCAAGTTAAGTTAAATTCACCTTAAAGCTTACCAAGTTTGAATTTTGGGGACAAAATTCCTTTGAAGGGGTGGGTGAATGTAATATCCTTAATTTTTGCAAAACTAAATTATACAAATATAAGTCATGAATTGATAAGTAATTCCTTAATTGTATTTTGATAGACTATCATGGGTTTGACAAATGGACCAAGTAAGGCCCATGATACTGTTTATTTTGCAAATAGGTCCTTATGACACAGGTTACATAAATAGAAGGAATCCATACATGAATAAATGATAATGGTTTTATGAAATGTTGGATAACTGAAATATGAGATAATTGTCTTATGTCCGTCTTTTGAATGACTAAGTCAAATTTTGAGGACAAAATTTTTTTAAGAAATGACCTTTTATTGAATCTACTCCAAATTGAGTAGAGAGCAGTAAAATTACATCAAACCTTGGAGTATCTTTATTGATTTAACCTCCAAGATAGAACTGATGAAACAACTCATTGCATGAGAAGTAGATTCACACATATTGCAATTGAGATTGACACTGAAAAATCAATCTATCTGCTAGTGATTATCAATGGCCTAAACTTACACATTGAATATGAATCTTCTATCATGACGCACTTGAAAAGTGCCCTTGAGACATCATATCTCTCTTGCCATTCTTGATCTTCATACATGTTCCTGAGATGCTGAATCATCTCAATGACACCCATGTTCTCATGTTGTCTCTGCAACTCGTGGTTTATAGAGGACAACTCAAGCACTTTGCATCAATGGCATCATCAGAATGCTTCTTGTAAGCATCCCTTTTTTTCTTTGGTGCATTAGGAGCAGGTTCCTCTAGAATTGGAGTATCCAGGAGATGTGATCGTAACTTAGGTTTGAGGGTCTATACCTTAGTTTTGGTGTCATGGCTTGTGTAGCCAAGATGGTCAGGTTTGAGTTAGTTGGGCCAATAACCCACTAAAGTTTTTCAACTGTATTGACTGAGGGAAAGATATCTTAGTATTTTGGTCATCCTAGATCTAATACAAGGTTGATTGTGACTTTGGAGTGGTCAGTTGGTATTTTGAGTGGAATGCATCAAACTACCCAGGGCTTAATAAAATGTGAAATCCAATTTTGTAGTGTATTTGTTAGGGTTCTTTGATGAATCATATTAGATGATGATTTTTTCCTTTCTCTTCCCGCTAATGTATTATGTGATTCATATTCCTTCAGTTGTAGTTATTTGTACTTGTAACTTTAGTTATTATTTTGCTGACAAAAAAAAACTTTAGCTATGCTTTTTCATTGCATACGCATTGGTCTTTCCTAATTCGTTATACTATCTTCTTTATATAATTTAATTTCATAATGTGCTTGTAAGAAATAAAAGTAACTAGAAATTATATCATATCACTAGGACATGGGTCTCGCCTCATGGGTTTGCACACCTTTTTAAGTGATTCACGGTGTTGTCATATTTTTGGTGGCGAGGATGCTCAATTTGGAGACCAGTAGAGCTCAAGAGGTTGGTGTGGTTTGTATTAGTGTCCTAGAGTCATCCATGTACTCTAATGTTTGAGCATGGGGATTTGTACATGATTTAGACTTACTCATGTTTCTGGAATATACTCAATGAACAATGTAAATTTTGTAAGATTTGGGAAACATCTTTTGGATACATGTTATGACTAAGGCCAAGGAACTCATGTAAAGGTACCTGATATGAATATATGTGAAGTTCAACCTTTGTGTAAATGTTTCTTTTAAAATATTTGAAATATTATGCAGTTTCAAGTCTATATCTTTTTTTAGTATGGTTAATTAGTGTTTGGTCATTATTTTAGTTTTGAGTAATCTTGTTTAACATGGTGGGCTGACACAATTTGGTGGCATTAGAGCATTAGGTTTGTGAAGTCTAAATGGACATAGGACTTAGGTTGTTATGCATTCTCTTACGTATCCAACATATCTAACCATGGTTTAAGGTTATATAGATATGTTTAGAGAATGTGAACATCATGCTGAGAGTGGTTATGTGGCACCTGGAGGTGGCAGTAGGAGACAGGTATTGGAGGAAGGAGTACCTAAGATGAGGCCAGAGCAACCCTTTCCACCTCCTTTTGACCCTACAACCATAGCTAATCCAACCTTGCAATCAATTTTTGTTTAGTTAATGTTGACGATCAAGCATTTAGATGATAGTGCACATGTACCCTAACCTAGGGTACTTGTCCCAAATGTTGAGTCACATGGTCCAGAGAAGACCATTAAAATAGAACTAGCAGGCTTAGATATGTGGTTGACTGAGTTGGAAAAGACATATCTCTAAGGAGGATAAGATGAAGCATGTGGTTTACCTTCTGAAGGGTAGTGCTAGACACTGGAGGGACATAGAAGAGGAGAAGAGATCGGGTGAAGTGGTTGGTTGAGAAGAGTTTAGGTGAGACTTTATTAGTTGTTACTACCAATATATATCTAGAGGATACTATGGCTCAGTTTGAGCTGTTGCGCCAAGGATCATGGTTTTGTAGATGACTATGAGGCAATGTTTATGAAGTTGTTGAGGTTCCATCCTCACATAGAAGCTATGGAGAAAGAGACAATTAGAAGGTTTGAGAAGGGCACTGACAGCATCAGTTTTGGAGTCTCGTGAGAATTTTACACCTTCATGGAGTCTTTGAAAAGGATAGATAGGATAGTTGTAGATCCGTGAGGGGCTAGTGCAAGGAAGAGATCAGCCCAATTTCAAGGAAAATTATCTAGCAATTTCAAGAGGTAGAGGTTTTGTACCCCACAATATCAGCAGTCACAACAGAGGTTGATATTGTACGAGCCAAGGACACAAGTGCAGCTATAGTGGTCTCCAAGCAAGGGGAGAGGTCACATCCAACTAGAGAAAACAATTTGGGTTTGATTTCTAAGATAGGGTCGTCAAATCCACTATATGAAATGAGGACGTGCTTCAAGCATGTCTAGGTTGGGCATGTGAAATGGTATTGCCCTATGAAGAACTAGGAGGTTATGCAGTAGTCAAGGAAGAGCTAGCAGGGCTCACAAAGTCAATAGTACAATAGTGGTGGCACTAGAAGATGTGTCTAGACATCACAAGAGGGTCTTCAAGGCCAACAAGTAGAGGTTGAGGGCGACAACAAGTAGTAGCTTGATTTGAATCATGCTATGAGTCAGTCAGAAGGAGTGGTTAACCCGTGAGTTTTGACAAGTTAGATATAACTTTTATATTCTGACTTATCTGCATCTACCTTTGTATCTGTTCTAGTTGACCCAGGTACAATGCACACAATTATTACCAGAGAGGTGATAAATATTTGTAACTTGCATGTATGTAGGGTAGAGATGATAACCTCTTATAGTTGGTTCCTCCATGTTGCAAGAAGTTTGTCCATCCTACATTCTTTCTCTTTTAAAATGCAACATACATGTGGACTTATGCCACTCGATATGCATGGATTCATGTGATCCTAGGTATGGATAACTTGGAAAAGTTCAAGCTTTTTTTGGACAGTGGTTCCAATGTTGCAAAGTTTTGTGATGGAGATATCTCATGGACTTTCCAAGGAGATAGGAAGATTCTTCCTACCTACATGGTTTCGATTGTGATGGTAGAGAAGTTGATGACATAGGGATGTGAAGCTTTCTTGCCTCATGTGGTGGATACTAAGGTTATGAGTCCTAGTATCCAGGATGTACCTATGATACATGAGTTTGAGGATGGTTTCCCTAGTGAGTTTCTAGGTTTTCACCCCCGAGAGAGTTTAATTTTATACCAATTCCAAGTACACAACCCACAACACAAGCACCTTATAGGATGTCTCTAGCTAAGATGAAGGAGTTGAAGAAGCAGTTGCAAGAGTTGTTTGGGAAAGGTTTCATATGTCCAAGCACATCCCCTTGGGGTGCTCCAATGTTGTTTGTGAAGAAGAAGGATGGTTCATTGAGGATGTTCTTAGACTACAGGCAGTTGAACAAGGTCACGGTAAAGAACAAGTATTTCTTGTCGATAATAGATGACTTGTTTAATCAATTGAGGGATGCTACAATGTTTTACAAGAAGACTTGAGGTCACGGCATCACTTGAAGATCAAGGTAGACGATATACCTAAGACTACTTTTAGGACTAGGTATGATCATTATGAGTTTGTGGTAATGTCATTTGAGATAACCAATGCATCGACAACATTTATGGACTTGATTAATAGATTTTTCAAACCATACCTTGATCGGTTTATGGTGGTGCTCATAGATGATATATTGGTATACTCTATAGACCATCAGCAACATGAATAGCATCTTCATCAGATGTTGGAGTTGTTGAGGCGGCATAGGCTATATGCTAAGTTCATTAAGTTTGAGTTTTGGCTAACTGAGGTTCCTTTCCTTGGTCATGTCTTCCCTACAAGTGGCGTTTGTGTAGACACAAATAAGCTGGAGTTGGTGTTGGAGTGGGAGTAGCTCAAGATACTGATAGAAGTTTAAATCTTCCTAGGCTTATCTAGTTATTACAGTAGGTTCATCAAGAACTTCAGTGCTGTAGCTTTACCTTTGACCTGACTATCTATAAAGGGTGTTCCTTTTGTTCGGGATGAGAAGTGTCAACATTCTTTTTAGTTGCTTAAGGAGAAATTCACAAATTCTCCTATGTTAATGTTTCCATAACCTAGAAAAGGCTACATCATTATTTGTCATACTTTAGAGAATGGGTTGGGATGTGTGATGATGCAAGATAAAATGTAATTTCTTTTACTTTTTGACAGCTTAAGAAACATGAGGAGAACTAACCAACTCATAGTTTGGAGTTGTAAATTGTGGTTCTTGATTTGAACATTTGGAGGCACTACTAGTATGGAGATAAGTGTCAAATCTTCACAAATCATAAGAACATTCCGTACATTTTTTTAAGTAGGAGTTGAACATGAGGCGGATAAGATGGTTGGAGTTATTCAAGGACTGTGATTATACTATAGACTATCATCTAGAAAAGGTAGATGTAGTGGCTGATTTAGTGAGTAGAAGTCATTTTTTTAATAGTCATCATTTTTTGATAAAGTAAAGTTGTATTCTATTGCTTTTTATAAGCGAGATATGCTAGTGTCACTTCGACATAGGAATCTATGGTTGAAGGTCTCCTTGTTGATAGGTTTTTTATCATAGTTACAGGTGAAACTGACATTGTTACAACATATCAAAGAAGCACATAAAGATAATATTGTGATACAGAATATTAGGTTAGAGTTTGGAAGTAGTAAGCATGATGAGTTTCATAAAAAATATGATGGAACAATGTGCTTTAGAAACCAGATGGTGGTTCTTTTGAGAAACAACACCTAAGGAATCACATTCCCCAATGTATGATATGCATCTGTTTATTACAAAGATTTATCATAATCTCAAAGACTTGTATTTGTGTCCAGGTTTGAAGCTTGATGTGGTAGAGTCTCTTGCCAAGTGTCTAGTTTGTCAATAAGTTAAAGTAGAGCATCAGAAACTTGTTGGGATATTGCAACCTTTGTCAAATCCACATTGGAAATGGAATCACATAGCTATTGACTTTGTGGTTGGTCTCCTTAGGACATACAAGGGTCATGATTCCATTTGGTGATTGTTCATTGGTTAACAAATTTTAGACCACTTTTTGTCAGTCAATACCACCTACATTACAAAGAAGTCAGCATAGATCTATGTTGATGATATAGTTCATCTACACGTCATACCTACTACAATAGTATTATATAGTGGTCATCGGTTTACTAGTAGCATCTGGGAACATATACATACAACATTGGGGATACAACTGAGATTCAGTACAAATTTCCACCCATAGACAAATGGCCAGTCATAAAGGACTATATAGGCATTAGAGGATTTTTTTAGAGCATGTGTACTTTAGATTCTTAGACATTGGGACAAACGATCGATCTTGATTGAGTTCTCTTATAATAATAGTTATGAAAGGTGCATAGATATGGAATCATACAAGGCTTTGTATGGAAGGAGTTGTAGGTCACCTATTATGGAGACAATCGCCATAGACCTTTGGAGTTCTATGTTGGAGATTGTGTGTATCTTAAGGTCTCCCCTTGGAAGGGTGTCTTGAGGTTTGGTAAGAAGGGTAAGTTGGATCCTAGGTTCATGGGACCTTACCCTATCTGTTACACCCCGATCTCACAATTACCATTAATCATGAGATTAGGGCATAAATTGAGGATTTAACGTAATACAAAGATCACCCTTAACATTTTCTTCTTTTTCAAACTCTTTGTTTTCTTGCATTGAACCACATAAACTAACTTTACAAGGGAATCTAAACATTTATTTCTCTAATTTGATTTCAACAGTAAAAATGCATGTATGAACATTCATTATATTTCTCATACTTTTAAGCACATAAGACTTGTTGATTCACATATATTGCTAAAAGAGGAATAATGTTATACATCATCATTTACAACTCTCTCTTATTTCTTTACAAGGACCTAGAGTGACAAGGACCGACTGAACTTAACTATACTCAGACTTAACTCTTGTGGTAGATCTACTCTGATGCTATGATATCTTCTTTAAGTCCATGTGATTTCCCTAAAAATTGTGAGTAGAGGGGTGAGCCTACTCGCTCAGTGAATGAGTACTTCAAAGAAACAGTTTAAAGAGATGATATAATTATAGATATATTTTTGAGAAATTGATATCAATTATAACAGCAGTAAGCTTTAAAGAGTCTACTAATTGATAATCATAAATATGGTAGGATACTCTAAATATCTATAAGAGTGAATCAATATATGAAATGATTGATTGATCATAAAGAGAACTAATAATTCAGAAATATACAAAGAATAATTGAATAATTGTACACACTTGTTTGACCTCTCATTCATTTTATTATGCCCTGATCGTATGCAGTGTACTCTACAAATAAAGACTCATAGTGCACTACGATCACACCGTACAAGACTTAGAAAACACATCCGGGAAATGCTAAGTCTGACTACTCTCCTGGTCTACAATAGGGAAATGACTCTCTGGCCTAACTGGACTCCTCCTGTAACCTGACCACACAGGCGGAGAGTCAAGCCACTTCTTGGCTTTTCTGTACTCTAGTGCCACTAGGACTTCTAGTTGATGTTGGACACTGCAAACTATAATTTAAGGAGACTTCCACTAGGGCTTCGTCCCTCGTGCCACCTAATAGCACGTTCTGACCCCCGTTTACTAGACGTTGTCAGGGTTAGGTCATTTCACCCCTAAGGCACAGACCTCACATAGGGGTTCTACGGTGTTCAAGGCTCCTAAGTCTATTATTTTATTAT
Source organism: Alisma plantago-aquatica (assembly GCA_963693085.1). Taxonomy (NCBI): domain Eukaryota; kingdom Viridiplantae; phylum Streptophyta; class Magnoliopsida; order Alismatales; family Alismataceae; genus Alisma; species Alisma plantago-aquatica. Next base: position 484,588,792 of record OY856414.1, read on the forward strand.
TACTAGAAAGCTATTTCTACATTGTACCCTTCTCTTACTTATACTTGACTCTGGTATCTCTATGGTGTCGCGTCTACCTATTTGAAGTTATAATACAACATGTATATCATTCAAAACTTGGCAGAGCAGTATATTCAAAACATTGTAATATACTGAATAATCAACATACTATACATGCAGGCTGACTAAAATACTTAAATAAACATAATGCATGTCCATTTGGCACTTATACACTAGAATCATGCACTTAAAAAACTGACCCGGTTAAACAGTAGCATCAAGCGTAACACACAGGCTTTGGCCAAGGACACAAACACTGTGACTACGAGAGCGTTGGAAGAAGACTCCGACACAGAGGGAATTTCACTAAGTGAGGAGGAGGAAAGCAACATCATAATTAATTGTGATGCAGCAGTAAACAACAATGAAGCGGCAGCAGCCATCATCATACACAGAAGAAATGGTGAGTGGCTTGGGGGAGCAGCAAAAATCATGAAAGTAACATCAGTAGCACAGGCAGAAATCAAAGCTATAGTGCTAGCAGTCGAGATGGCACAACGACTACAGCACAAGTCGATCATTGTGGGAAGTGATAGCAACAAAGCTATTGACACAATCAAGGAAGGACGAACTTCTACAGCTTACCCCAGACTGAACGTATGGAAACGATGGATGGAGAAAAGCATGCAATCCGGTTATGATGTCAAATTTCAAAAGATCACGAGGACAAAGAACTGCTTCGCTGATGCATTGGAAAAGAACCACCTAAAACACCACAAGGAGGATCTATTCTACTTAGATCCCCCCTCGACCCTGTGGCTCAACCCTTTCCCCATTCTTGTATTTGCATAGGCAATATATCTACTAAAATCAATTTTTCATCCAATGTATTAAGTTTTATGAATATCCCTGCAAGAGGAGGGCAGGATAAATAATAGCACCTCCTAACTTTAAAAAAAAACATCTTCATATACTCATGAGAGTTAATTACTTGGCATACGAGTAATCATCATTTGCACCCAGAAATTAATTGCACTTTCTTAGAAAACGTGCACATCGACCCAACTCCTAGGTTGTGCATCTCATACTGAGAACATGGTAATCAAAATGCTTAATTCATTGAACACCCTATCCTTAGGGTTTCGTTTACCTCATTCACTTATCACATGGCTCTCATAAGGATTTCATGCGACATAAAAATTCACTGAATAAAGACTACTATCAACAAATCATATAAAATCAATATATGTATGAAACCTTGGAACTGAGCTAAATTTGGGTTTTCATGCCATTCACTGAGATAACATGCATCAATGATAAAATTGAATAAATAAAGTCTAGCATGTCAAGAAAATCTGTTCAAATGGATTTCACGATATCTATTCGCAAATATCTAACTTTCCTCGTATCTAGGGTTTCACCCTCTATACTGAGATATCAAACAAACATTATTCACCTTAAATGAAATCTAAGATAGTATCTGACATATATGTACTATGCATTCAGATAAACAATCATTCATAACCAAGGGGATCCAGATAAACAAATTTCTCTATTTAATTATACAGCAATTTCAGTCATAGACAAATTCCCTATATTTCAATTTACTCTTATAACCTCTGTGAATACTTAGGGAATTCTCATTAGTATGTATTGTATACATTTCTAATATGATTTTATCATCTAAAATTCATCCAAACAGAGGAAGAATTTGTTTCATATCATTTTGCAACAACTTAGATCAAACACACAATTAGAGGTTTGTAGTCGCATACTAAGTAATTAAAGATTATGGATGATTTAACCAATTTTCGTGCAATATATTGTTTAAAGGAAGTTCCCACTCAACCTAAGGTGTGTAAACACCTTAAAAACACAGTTCATCCCTGAAAATCTCGATCTCATATCAAATCCCTAGCAATTCACCCAATTCTTCTTCCTTTCAACTCGAAAACCCTAAAAATGAGGGATTAAGGAGAAAGAGTGAGAAAAGGGGAAGTTTTGATACCATTTTGGATCAAATCAGAGGAGGGACAGAATTTTGACATGTGAGAGAAGATTCACCATGAAACTATATCCAAAGAAACTAAACTTACATGATTTCATCATTCCTCGGACCGTAAAACCCTAGGTCAGCATCTCCATCAATTTCTCCTCTCAAACCGTAACTCTCTCTCTCTCTCTAGGATTTCATTTCTCTAGATTACTAATTATGAGATATCCTTATGTGTTAGATTGAGCATATAGAGCAATTGAGATGCTTGGGTTAATTACACATTGACCCCTCACTAAAAAATTTCTTATTTCAGCAGATTTTTTCTATCATAAAAAGGTTTGTGGGAATTCGTGTATTTTAGAGAAAAAACCTTCTCCAAAAATTATTATAATTTCTCATGTTCTGTATAATTGAGTTACAAAGCTTCAGTTAAAATTTGAGATCATTCCAAGCTTCCATTAAATAAATAAAAATCGAATAGTGCACTGCTATCCAAAATTCTACAAAAATGTCAGTTACTGTAATTCATCTACTGATAAGGCCTAACGCATCCAAAAATTATAAAAATTTTATATGATGTTTATGATTTAGTTTCCGATCTCCATTTAAAATTTAAGATCATTTGGATTTAATAATATATAATTAAAAATAAAACACTACACTACTAAAGAACACTCTATCAACATTTTGGTCGAAGTATAGTTTGACCGAGAACCACATTCAAAGAACATTCAAATATTCTGAAAATTTTTCTCCAATATGCATGATTGAGTTTTCCATATAATATCCAAAATTAAATTAAATACAAAATTTGTAGAAAATATGAAAAAGCATTTACTACACTACTATCCTGATCAAATTCTATATTCATGTACTATCAAAACCCTAAATTTTGCCAATTAGGGTTTACATTTCTCAAACCCTAATTCTTCAAACTAAAATCATAGTTAGAGTTTCTTCTTAGGTTTGAAATATCACATTTTATCTACTTATCATTAATCAAGTCTAAATGATGTTCAATCTAATCAAGCATGTAATCATTCAGGTAAACCCTAGTTTACTAATTAAGCACAAATGTGGTCATTAGACTATCTTAGTTGAAGTTGGAAGGTGGTCTATAAACTAGAGTTACTTATAGAGTTTCACACTTTGCATGATGTGTTTCACATTTTTATCTTGAGGAAGGTGCCACCCAGACATAAAGTAGACGATATAGCCAGTAGAGGTGGAGTTGGATGATGATGTCTCTTATGTTGAGGGTCTAGTTTTGATCTTAGATAGATGTGTGCAGAAGCTAATGAAGACGTAAATAGCTTTAGTGAAGGTGTTTTGGCATCATCTTGGTATATAGGAATACATGTTGTCATTAGAGGATGAGATGTGTACAAAGTACCCTTCTTTGTTTGTTAAGAATTTCTAAGTTGAAATCCATGTAAGAGTATTATGGTTGTAAGGACCCCAACCTTGATTTAGACATAAAAATAATTATTTGAATTAAATGGATGCTTAGTCTCAAAATTAAACTTTGGATTATGATTTAATATCAATTGATAAAGCTATGATTAAAATTTGGACCAATTCTGCTTTGTTTGCTATGTTTAGCAAGTATATTTTCATTTTGATGGCTTATATGCAGAAGTTCCCATTCTTGGGGGTTTAAGTGCAAACTTTTTGCATGAATATCTTGGTATTTGTTTTCTTCTTGATCAAACTTTTTTTACCATCTTTGGACCTTGACCATTTTTTGATTGATTGATGACAAACCGATGAGAGTTTTGGGGCTCCTTTGGCTGTTGAAGGATGGGAGTTTTGGGTCAATGGGAGATTTGGGTCGATGGAAGTTCTGGTTCAATGGATGTTTTTGGTAAATAGGAGTTATGGGACAATGATACTTATGGGTCAATGGAAGTTTTGGTCCGGTGAAAGTTATGGGATTTAGTTAAGGGTAGTTTGGCCTTTTTCACCCTTCCTAGACTATATAAACCCAACCCCATTGATCCTAAGGATAATTTGACACCCAAGTGCTGCCAGAAAATGTGGACGAAGTCTCCTCCATCGATCAAAATCTCTTAGGTGATCCTTAAGCCTGGATGAAGTTTGCACGTTGATGCAAGTTAATGATCAAGCTTCTTTGAGGTGTTTTCTAACTTGGGAACTTTGTTTCCAACCCTAAAGATGTAAGATCCATCTGTAATACCTCTTTTTCTTAATTTTTTGCTTCTATCCTCTACCATGTATGAGATTATTGTTCCAACAAGTTGGAAACTTGGGCATATGACTAAGGAACCATCTTATTCTTCCCTCTTTTCTCTAGATTCACCATGTTCGTGGAGAAAAAGAGCTTTCTCAGAGTTTTGGTGCACAAAGGTAGGATCTTAGTTGTTGTTTTTGGAGTTTCCCCTATTTCACTCTATTTTCTTATTTCAAGAGGTGAGTGTTATAACTTTGAATACATTTTCTTGCCAATTTATGACATGCATAATGTTAAACTTGTTCTAAAAATATGTAACATACTAAAAGATGGTCTTTTATGTAGTATTTTAATACTAGTTCTTAATCTTCCCTTAAACTCTATGAATGTTTACTTCTGTAAAGTGAGAATTTCTTTGAATATGCAAAGTCTAAAATTCAAAATATAAGGGTACTGACTCCTAAAAACATTATTCTTGTGGTGTTTCGGTATTCAATAAAAATAAATGCGATCCATATATTACTTCTTATGGTATCATGGTCCTCTTATGAAAATTTTAAGGTTTGTGATTACTGTTATGTTTTTGTAGTGATAAATGGACAAGATCCTATTCATGAATGTTGCTCATTCATGCTAGGTTTAAGCCAATATTTTCCTAAACTATTTGAAATATCATATGCCTCACATCCATTCGAGTTTTACGTTGAAATTTTGGTTGTTAACTTGTTCATGACTCATGAATCTCTCTATAATTTTTTTGTTGTAAGTGAGATTATTAAATGAAGATATTAATGTTTTGGTCTAAATGATGAATTGGGCTTTTATGTGATCTAGTTTGAGGTTTAGTCCTCTTTATGGCCAAGGAAGGATAAATATAAAATGATGGTGTAACATGGAACTATTTTATATGTTTTATATCTTCGGAAGTTGCAATTCATGATTTATTATACAAGAATCATCTAGGTACTTGTATGTAACTTAATTGAATCAGTTAAATGTACTTCACTGACTTCATTAATCAAGTTTAACCTTAATCATGTAGTGTCATGTGAATGTAGAACTATCTCAGTGTTGGAACTTGTTGGTTAGTGAAATAATAAGTCCAACAAGGAGCTCAAAGTCATACATTTTTTAGTATATGTTGGTGGTAGGAGGGTATATCCTTGTCATCCTGATTCTAAGGTTTTAGAGAGTAGTTTAGGTCGTGTCTTGGATTTTATGTGATAGAGAGTGGATGCAGTAACAATTCAGATATGAGGGTTTATACCCTAGTTTTGGTGTCGGGGCTTATGTACCTAAGACAGACCAAGTTTGATTTCAGTAGTTAGGCTAATGAGCCATTGTATTTTGTTTCTTGTACTCACCGAGGGGATGAGATCCTAGATATTATATGGGTTTGATTGTGACTTCCCAGTGGCCACCTAGTAGTTTGAGTTGTACACCTCAAATTACTCAGGGCTTAATAAAATGTGAAATTCAGTCATGTAGTATATTTTCTAGGGTTCTTTGGTGAATCACATTGGATGATAAATGTTGTCTTGCTCCTTCTTTTGATATATTATGTGATCCATATACCTCAAAGTGTAGTTATTTGTACTTGTAACTTTAGATATGCTTGTTCATTGCATACACATTGCTCAATTTCTTTATATGTTATGATATATGCTTTAGCTAATTTAGTTTTGTCACTTGTTTGTAAGCAATAAATGCTACTAGTGGTTATATCATATCGTTGGGACATGGATCTCACCTCATGGGTTTCCATACCTTTTTATGTTATTAGCAGCGTAGTCATGCCCTTAGTAGAGAGGAACCTCAATGTGGAGACTAGTAGAGCTCAAGAGGTTGGTATGGTTTGTGTTAGTGTTTGAGAGTCATTCTTGTATTCTTAGGTCTGGGAAAGGGGATTCATACATGATGTATATTGACTCAAGTTTTTTATTGTACACAATGAACCATGTAAATGTTATAGGTTTTAGGAAACATATTTTGGATAAAGGTTATGGATGAGGCCATGGAACTCATGTAAAGGTACCTGATATGAATATATGTAAATTTGGACCTTTGTGTAAATGTTTCTTTTAGAATGTTTGAAATTTTATGTGGTTTCAATTATGTACCTTCTAGGTAATATGGTTAATTATTGTTTGGTTGGAATTTTAGTTTAGAGTAATATCATTAGTATGAAGGGTTGTCACATATGAGTCCTTAGAAGAAGAACTGCATATGTCTTCATTATTAAATGTATATGGATCCGTCAAAAAAACTTAGGTGACACACATGTTCTCCTTCAAGGTTGAGATGGACAAATAGATTTTAACCCATTCGTGAAGAGTCGTAGGAGATCCTTTAAGACCTTATTTCATACAAATAGATAGCTTTATATGGGGTTAATAGAAAGAAAAATCAACCTATGACATTCAAAAACAAGTAAGTTAATTGCAACTTTCTCAAAAGAGATTGTACATCAAAAATTTGAAACTAGAAATCAAAATAGGAAACCACATCTTTACACATGATGTATATTGTTTTGTCTTCGAATGGCATACATCCACTACCTAATAGTTGTCCAGTATGATTCTTAACATGTAATTTATTACATTTTATATGCCAATATAAATTACACTTATTGCTTTCTTTCCTGGATTAATAAAACCTCCTTTTCAACTCAAGGATGATTATAACCACCTCCCTTTATAGGATGAATAAGAAAACCTTTTATTATCTTTCTATTACCTTTAAATGTAGCTTTCTTGTAATAAGTATCTCCAAATCACGAGCTAAGAAAGGAACAAAATGCAAGAATGGATTACACCAATCTCATAACTATTACAATTGAAGTGATAATGAACAAGTGGTGAGAAACTCCATATCAATATGGGCAAGGCTTAGTATCGTGGAGTACAAAACTTAAGATGAGTTAAGATAAATCTAGTTTGGATGTAACAAGGATTACAAACTAGAGTTTTGTATACAATTTTGTATCAAGTAGATGAATTTTTGCAAGTGTACTTTGACTGTCTTATGGAAATCCTAAATATAAGAAACACAAACGAATAGTCTAGATTATTGTTGATAGTGTTTAGGATGAGCTAACTGTTCAACTAGTCATTTTTAGATAGTTGGTAGGGATAACCACTTGAATATGTATTACCAAAAAGACTTACACACTGTAGGGTGATCAAACTATAACTCTACTGTGAAAATTTTGAGGCCTTCATTGGTCTGATTTATATATTATGTTCAAATGAAATTTTGACCGGAAATGGTTTGTCCCAAGATGTCTTGGTTTTTTGGAAAATGTATCCAATAATTTTTACAACATAACATATCTATCCTAGCGGGTAAAAACAAGTACAAAATTGGGTTTGGAATTGTTGTTTTTGGTTCATCACTTGTTGTTAAATGATTTCTATCAAGTTATATAATTAGACATGAACAAGTCCCCAAATATATGTACAACTTGATTTGAAATCATACAAACACATTAAATTATAGCACAAGCACCTTCTTTAGATCTTGCCTAAGTTCCTAGATCACCTAAAACACATAGTAAACATATTTCTAAACCAATTTTAAATATTTGCACCACAGAAATTAGATTGGGGAAATTACCAAAAAACCCAACATCAAACATTTCATAGACAACTATATCCAAGTTCCCCTATTATATTGAATTACTAAGACTTCTAGGGAAGATGTACATGGGTTACTTGCCTTATCCTACATATACATATAGTTCTTTATACCCTACCATATTATTGTTGCTCTTTATAAAATTTGTGCATATAAGATTCCCTTGGTACCCAAAATATTATTTTTTTCTACATAACGTTTTCTTGAGACCATAATGTTAAAAAAAATCTAAATTGTATTTTGATATGATTTAATAGTGAGATGTATTGATTTTGCAAAACTAGTATTAGGCTTTATCTATCTCATGGTATAAATACATCACATTTTTTGCCATGAAGATAAATTTCTTTTCTTCATATTAGCTCTTTATCAACCCAAGATTCCTTCCACTACGAGATTTCTCTCACCACCTTGTAAGGGAGTACAATTTTTCTCTCTTATAATCATACAAACACAAGCAACTTGAAAAAAGGTGTTTGTCATGTCTGACAAGGTATATATCCCCCCCACAAGAAGGCACAAGTATATGAGCATTGCATGTCTCACTACACATTAAGTAGCAGTGTATATGAGAATGACATGTATCAAAGCTCATTATGTAGTCTAGTATATGATAATGCATGTCTCGTCACTCATTAAGGAGTGTTTTACTTTTACTAGTCATCTTTGGGATTCATAAAAAATTCTCAATCAAATTTGTCACCTTTTGTCTTTATTCCTTGACCTTTACTCAATTATTTTATGAATTAGTAATATCATCATTTTGATGAGTGATATGGGATGTGTAACCTTTTCTACCTTTGTACCTGACATTTACTTAAGGATTTTATGAATTGGTAATGTTATCATTTTAATAACTGATAAAATGATCTCATGCATGTCATGATTCATCAAGATTGATTCCTCAGAAACCCTAAACCACTCTAGTCAGGGTTTCATCTCCTTTTTCTCTAGAGAAGTGCATCTGAGGTTCTACAACCATCCTTCTATCATGATAAGCCCTAGGTTGGCTAACCAAACAACCATTAACTTGATTAACCAATATTGTTACATCTGAGTGTTAGCCAAACTTATCTCTTTTTCCAATTGGGGTTTATCCTAACAACCTCCTCTAGCCTCCATCTAAACTAGGCAGTTGTATCTCATCCAGAGTATCCATTACCACTTCATATCCTTAGGTGTTAGGTAACGTTGAAGGCATACACCTCCATGTATTCCACTTATTATATCAGATCAAACTCTAAGTTCATCTTCATCAAGAAAACTCTAAGCTTATTCTCTTGGTTTTTCAAACTCAACCTTGTATGACTCATATCTCTTGATAAAAACATCCTCATAAGATGACTACCTTGTTCCCATCCGTGTATCATTCACTCCACTAGGGTATGTTATCAACCATGTCCTCATACCTCATGGCAACGTTTGCTGAAAACGATGTTCAAGTTTGTTGTCCATGGAGGAGCAGACATACGAGTCCTAGTGCAACTAGGAGTCAGAATTGCACAACTACAATGGTGATGATTGTCACTGGTGTGTTTTTGGACAAAATGATTATGATATATGTATATATATATATATTCATTGCATATTGATGAAGCCCTAGTTGGTCTTCATTTTTTCACTTTTTGATCAAAATTCAGATTAAGACTGTTAGAATGCATGTTTATTTCCAAATAATTCTCTATTATGTGAAAATGCACTAATGGATTATCTTGATTGATTTTTAGGTACATGTGTCCAAATGGATGGAGATAGATAATAGGGGAGTCCAAAAGACCACCATGACCACCTTCAATACACCCAAGAAGATTCAAGAATAAAAGTGATGCAAAAGGATCCTTGGATGAAAAATGCAGAATGAAAATGCTACAAAAATCCCTCAAAATGGTCATTCTGCCAAGGAATATTGTTCTCCAAAGACCAAAATCACAAGATGTTGACAAATTCAAGATGACCTCAGAACGGTCTCCCCAGAGAGGGAAATGATGCTGGAAATTTAGTGACCAGAATGGTCATTCTACCTACCATAGCCATTCTAGAGCCCCCAAAACAACCCAAAAACCCTATCATTTCCCTTCATTCCACCATGACATCTGCTTCATGTCAAGATCGTGCTACCTTAGGCCGTCATGATCATTTCACCCTACACTCACCATGATTGTTTATTCCATAAGGTCGTTCTACTAACCCATATATCCTCATAAACCATGATCTAATCCCACTTCCACCATGATCGCTCTACCTTGGCATTATCGTACTACATCTAGCCATATGCCCATTCCACTAGGAATGGTAGTTCCACCCGACACTCACCATGACCATCCTACTCCACAGAGGTTATGTTACCAACCCATTTTTTCTTATAAAACCCTAACCTAACCTCCACTTCCACCATGACTATTTTGATCACCATGGTTGTTCCACCTATTACGCACATGGGCATGGCGGGGAAAAGTGGTTGTTCTACCCCAAAACCCTAATATATATTTTTATCTGTTCTACCCATTTTGGCCCTCACTTACCCTAGATACTCTAGGCCCCCTATAAACTTTAGTGGTGGCTAGGGTGAGGGGTCAGTTCCTTTACTTCCTCCCTAGTCTCCATTCACTCCTCTCCACCTAATTTCTTACATACTCACTCATCCTTTCTAGGGTTTCTATCTACCATTTCACCTCAGCTTAGAGCTCAAGCTAGCTACACCATAAGGTGAAGAAGATAATATATCCATCAACATGCATGATACTTATCTATTTTTTATCCTCCCTTATTGTTTATTCTTTTGCCATGAGTATCTAGGCCCCTTTTTTGGGTTGTCTGGGAATAATTTGGGACTTTAATACCATGTCATTAGAATACTTATGTATAACATTTTATATATTTTATTATTTCTATGTTCTTTTTATTCTCACTCTCTATCTCTTTATTTGGTGTTTGAGCTATGGAACCACCTAAGGTATAGACAAGACAGATTTGGGGGCTTGGAAGGGAAAAACCCCTAAGTCCACTTGTCGAACTTAACTAGTTTTTCTCTCCACCCTTACTTTGCTTAGTTAACTGCCATGCTTAGTCTTAGTGATAATTTGTAGTCTAGTTTAATCTTCAACTCTTGTTTGTTCAGTGTTAATTGTTCCCCTAACTAGTTAGTTACACCTATTTATTAGTGATAACTTAGCATTCATATTGTGTTTCCTATTCGCATGCACCCTTAGTGTAATCATCAAACCCAAAGCTAGATCCATGAAAACCTAGCCTCCACAACTAGGAAATTATAAAACTAGCTTAGCTCTAGTGTCTTCTCCGTCCCTATGGATCGACCCATGACTTTCCACACTTATACTATTGTGGATCTGTTATATAATAGTGTTCGATTAGGGTTACAAATTGTAAGCCTAGTATACTTTCATCACATACCCAAAGTGTGAAGATCATTTTGATAAAAACATTCAAAGTTGTCATGCAAATTGCATGTATAATAAGTGTCAGCTTGAAATTATGTTGTTCCATTCTACAAACATGATGTCTATATCTTATTCAATTGTTTTTCTAACTATATTGAGATAAATGCTTTTAGAAATCTATTAGTCTTGGGAAACCACTTTGAAAATCCGAAGTGGATGGACCCTGCTGTGCATTTGATGTGTTTGTGATGTCATGAAAATCCTAAACAATATATACCAATAATGAGTATTTTTTTGTTATAAAGATATTGTGACAAATGTGGAGTGATTATACCACTTCAAGCCACTGGTGATGGGCTTTATAGACCATAGTGACATGATCTTTATGCTATAATGATTATATGGTCTTAAATTTATCATTTTCCCCTGACTCTTAAGAGTTGAGCAGTGACTGCAATGGGTGTACTTAGATAACATGGAGTTGTGGAATATAAAATGATATATGTTTTGTTTATTATTTAAAAAAATCTTGGATGTAGTCAATGCAATGTTCAGCTTTCATGTGAGACTTTACTGGCAAAGATTTGTTTACATGTTTACTCCATACTTACATATCAATGATTCTGATTAAAGAAAAACTCGATGTTTAATGTTCTCTCCACCTTATCTGTTGTACAGGAGATTAGTTTAGTTGGTCGATCTTGACAAAAGGAATCTATGTGAACGTTGATGATAAGGTTACGTGTTTCACCTATAAATATGATCGCGTGAGTGATAATATTATTGACTTTGATACATGCCTTTATGATGCCAGCTTTCTCAAAATGCCTTACAAATCATGGGAAAATAAGAAAGAGGGATAACAATCGAAAAGAAACAAGTGATAGGTAAAAAGTAAAGAAAAATTGCTAATAATTAAGAAAGGAAACTGATAAGATGCTAATAATTAATAAAAACACAAAAAGGAAGAAATTGACAATGCTATTAAATAAAAAAGAATAGTTATCGCTATAAAGGGAGAAATAAAAAAAATAGATTGATAAAATATTAAAAACACAAAAAGAATCTTTGGGTGGCATACCAAGAGAGAAGGGGTCACCCCTATCGACTAGGAGTGTCTTTTTTTTCTCTCTCTCTTATACGATCTTGGCTTCTGATTAAGAATGAGAATTATAATTATCTTGAGATGCCTTATAAGTGAAAGCCTTGTATAAATAGGAGTCTAGATATGTAGACATATAAATGGATATCCGGAATCCACACATCTGATCCGGATTCAAATATGAAATTTTAAAAAATCCGGCATCCGCAGAATTCAGATCGGATTTTGGATATCGAATTTTCGATCTGAATATTCAGATCAGATATTGGACATTGTTGTTTCTGCTCCAAAAAAGTTCAAGTTTGACAAATACATACATATATTATTAAATATATATTATCGATATATAGAAATATGAAATATAGACTCTTTATCATATATATTTATTGTAATATCAATATTTTCTATATAATATTTTTATTAAGATTAAATGTAATATTTTAGGTTTGGATCAGATATTATTGAAATTCGGATATTGTCCGTACGTCAGATTCAGATGTTAACATTTGATATGCGTCGAATATTGCATCGGATATTAGAAGGAACTTTTGTTTTCAGATTCGAATATTAGGTATAGCAGTATCTACTCTATATTCGATCCATTGATAGGTCTATGGATATGCTAACACTCTTGGACTAAAAAATATGAGACTAAACGTGTGTAGCCAATACATACTCTAATACGAAGCACGATTCATTTCGATATACAGTTTTGCATCAGAAATCACGTTGTTTATGTAAATCAAAGTCTAATAGAAAGAAAGCACAAAACTAGAAGAAAACAAAGCAGATAAAACAAGCCTTTTGGCTACACACAATGAAACGGTTATCACAAGCAACGAGGGAGGCTTCATCAAATTATAAGCATTAAGCAAGAAACTCCTTGAGAAGATTTAAGCAACATCTATAATTGTTTTCTTCTAGGCCAGTCTCATTCACTTCTTATACGTCTACTAATCCCATCACACCTCCTTTCTACCCAAGCCAACTATTCATCTTTTTTCCAAGTCATTGGCATGCTTTTTTTCCTCCAAGCCAAAAACTTGCCTTCTTCTCTAATTGCATTGATTTCCATTTTGTTTTCGTTAACATTTTTTTTCTTCTTCCACTTCATTCTTTGCTTTCCCATCAGCAACCTCAATTCTCTTGCTCATGTCCCCTACACAAAACTCCATTTTTCTATGTTCATGTTGTAGCATGCCTAAGGTGGGGGTATCGACATCAGGTGCACCACAAAAAAGCAACTTGAAGATGTCTTCTACCATGTTGTTGTTGTTCCAATGGTAGTAACATTTCAAAAAAAATGGGCTTCGCCCCTTACACTTCTCAATCATCTTTTACCTCAGCGTCCACATCATCTTCCAACAACAAGGTCTAGCTCTTAGTGCTCATATGTGACAATTCCAAATGTAATGTCATCCCTCTAGCATAGTCTCCCTCTTTATACAACATGGAGAAACTCATTTGTTGGCTCTCTCATGCTACATTTCACTCAAGAGTCATTGCATCCCTCAACAGACCAGTTCAAGATGAATTGTGTGATCAATCCTTTTTCCTCCTTCCATCATGTGTTGGTGGCATCCCAGGATCTCATATAACCTCTCTAAGAGTATATTCTATGTTCTCCCCCCCCTCAAATTGTGAAGCAGGGGCAAGCAATCTCTATTTCTTCTTTCATGTGCATGTGAGAGCTCCAGCCTCCCAACAACAAGCTCTCTTCAACTCTAATAGTATGTTTTTGTTGACTCAAGGTCTAAATTGACTAAACTCGTATTTTAATGATGAATAACCATCCTATTTATTTTTTTCTAATGCTTCTACTTGAGTGATTTGATATTAGGTACAGGCATACTCTAAATGCACTAACTTGTGCATCCTAACTAGGAGAAAAGACAAGCAAAAATCAATGCAAGTGCACTTTTATGGAATATGATGTAAATCCATTAGAATCATATTGTAAATCACTTGTGATGATTATATGACTTGTAATGAAGATTAGAAAAAATAAAGAGAACTGAAAATGAATATTTAAACACTCTAATGACTTTTTCGAAAATTTATTACATGGAATTTTTTGGTCGAGTTTCTCCTACGACAAACTTAGCTGGTCCCCTTGATAAATTTTGGGAATGTCCAGGTTTGTCAAGTTTCCTATACAGATAACCCGGCCTATCCCTGCATTGACTAAAACTGATTTGAGAGATTAGCCAAGTTTCATCCAGGATAAACTCAACTGGTGCTTCAAATTAGCTTTGTCGCATAGTGCAATCGATCGAGTTACCTTTATTAAAACTTGACTGATCACATTGTATGAAAAGTATAGTAGAAGTGTTTCTAGTCATTGGGGTGTTGCAAATATTAAAAATGGATTCATTGCAACACCTCAAATGACTAGAATCCATCATTAAGTGTTCTCACTGGCTAGTAGGCATCCTCAACTATAAATATGACCCATTGGGCTTCATCCCATAGTTAGTCGAGCATTAAGAAGGTCCTTGTATTATAGTTGAGTGCCTCCAAGAGCCCTTTCTACTCTCTAAGCTTAATCACTTGCTATATCCATTAGAGAGAGTAGGAGATTTGTAAGAGAGCTAGTCCTAAATGTATATCTTATGAGGTTCTTACTTCGTCTACCTCCCAACCTCTCATTTCTACCATGAAGATTAAGATTCTCTCTCTTAGCTAAGAGAGGTGAAGAAGAAGGGAAGGCATCCATTGGTGAAAGCTTCTCCTTGGCGAACGTGAAGTCAAATGCAAAAGATCCAAGAAGAGTGGGTAATTTCTCAAAGGCGGAAGACTTGTGCAAGAGTGTATAAGTCCTTGGGGAAGGTGGAAGACTCTGTTCAAAGTGGTAAAGCCCTTGGTGAGGTTGAAGACTCAGTCTTGGATAGGTAAGTCCTTTGGTAGGTTGTTGGCTCCCTTCTCCTTAAAGTAAATGATGGGTATCCTTGGCCTAGAAAGGCAAAGTTATATATTTTATATCTTATAATGGAAGATAAGTATGCAATGGTTGAAAATACTAGATCTTGACCTCTCTGGATAATGGACTAACTTTCTCCTATTTTTAAGATTAGAACCACTCTACATAGCTTGTAATCTTATGCTTGTTCAATCTCTCTCTCTCTCTCTTGCTATGTATGTTTTAGTTGCACTCAAAGTTCATACTTTCCATATTATCCAAGAAATGTCTTGAAGGTCTAATGAATTTTGTTTAAGTACATTTAGCTCTATTCACCCCCTTCTCTAGAGCCCATCCTACATCCAGCAAGTGGTATCAGAGTGGATCTTCTCTGAGCATACTTCTACAAGTAGAAGAAGATGAGAGAGTATCAAGAAAGGAGATATCTCATCAACATTCCAATCTTTGATGGGAGCAATTTACTCTATTGGAAGAGAAGGATCCAATACTACATCCAAGGATCAAGTCTTGAGATATGGAGAATGGTGGACCTTCCATACAAGATATTGGAGACAAAGATATAAGAATAGGATGAGCCTAGTTTTAAGAAAGCAACCTTGAATACAAGATCCATCAACATTCTATATGCCTCCATGTCCCCCACCGAGTTCAACCAAATTTCCTCTTGTTAGACAGCCTATTAGGTATGGAGAAAGCTTTGCATCACTTATGAAGGTACAAAGCAAGTGAAGGAAAGCAGAGTCTACATGCTCAAAGGCCTTCTTGAAAACTTCAAGATCGGGAAGGAGTAAAGGATGGCCAATAGGTACTCGAGGATCAACATCATTGTGAATGGTTTTTCCATTCTAGGTCATCATATGGATAGAGGAGAGATTGACTCAAAGATCCTTAGAACTCTCCCCAAGAGGTGGGAATCCAAGGTGACTCCATTGAAGAAGTAAAGTCTCATGGTGATATTCCTACTGAAGAACTCATAGGAAATCTACAAGACCATGAAGTCACACTTGACAAGCGAGAGGAAGTAGAAAGAGAAGAAGAAGAGATCAAGAGAATGAAAAAGGCTGAAATTAAAGCACACATTGAATCTATTGTTGGTAAAGCATCTCCATCCTCTCATGTTGAAGAAGATTCCATGTAATCTAAGGGTAGACTCTAAAAGGCATGTCCTCCTCGTTCAACTTGTGCTTCAAAGTGGAAAGAAGGGTCACTTCAAGGAAGATTCTCCACAAGACAAAATGACCCATCACCACAAGAAAAGATAAGAAAAGTACAAGAAGAAGGAGAAATGGCACAACAGCTCAAGGGACTCCTCTAATTTAAGCTCAAAGTGAAGAAAATAATGGAGGATCTAGCTCAAGCTCAAGTGAAGATGGAGAATGCCATTTTTCTCTCATGGCCTCAACAAGTGAAGACTCAAATGAGGTAAATCTAGACTATTTAGATATATAATCTTTAATTGAAATTATCCATGGTACTCATACCTCTCTTAAGTATTTTAAAAATAAAAAGAAAAAGCTTTCTAAATTGTTGATGATTTGTATGTAGAAAAGGATGATCTTGAACATGCTAATATTTGCTTGCTTGATAGAAACAATACTTATTTATTCAGGTAGATTCTCTTAAACTTGAAAATGTTTGCTTGATAAGATTAGATTTCTATATGATCAACCCCTTATACCTAATTATAATCAAGAGTGTAGCAAAATTGTGAATTCTCACATGCTTGATATTGATGTTCTTAAAATTAAAAATGAGGACAAAGATTTTGTTTTGCAAGGATTAGAATCTAAAATGGTGTTAATCTTCCTAGGATTTCTTTGCTTGAAAAAGAATACGCTTCATTGCTTGCTAAAATTAATGTCTTTGAATCTTGTTCTAGTTCTTCTAGTAGAGAGAATAATTTTGTTGCTCTTCATATTGATAGAGATTCTTATATGACTAAAGCTCTATGCTTAGAAAATGATCTTTTGCATGCTAGAGATAATATAAATCATTTCTCTTCCACTGTCACTTCTCATATGAATGATAATCATAATTTGAGATCTTATATGCAAAGATTCTTAGATGATAAGAAGAATCTTAATCAAATCCTAGATCATATTGTCGAACAAATGGGTAGAGATGATATTGGACTTTATAGTATCCAAAGGAACAACAAAGATAAAAGGACCTTCAATTTTCAATGAAGAATCCTCTAATTCTAAGGCTAGGAGATTATATAATAATTGCAATGAAATTGGTCATTTATTTCCCTTTTAGGAAAGAACCCAAGAGTGATAGAACTTGGGCTGCCAAGCTAACCCCTGCGGACCTAAAAATATGATTGGGGACCATTTCATCTTTCTTCTTGTAGGTCACTCTAAATCAGATTGACATGAGATATTGATTTGCTAATTTACTTCTCAATCCACGTAAAAGAAGAAAGGTGAGATGTGTAGGGGGTGGCAACAAGTGGAAAAGAAATAGTAAGCATAGAGGTAATGTTATTCTTGCTCATATCCGATCATAGTGTGTTTCTACCAAGTTAGTATGCACTATACATTTTTTAAACAAAAGTGGTATATTGTGATTCTCATCACTATATTGCTCAAAAATGGTTTTTGATTCTTTCATAGTGCATTGCTAACTTACTTACACATGTTTGGACATGGCTTATATTTTTATCTTGCCTCTAAATATATTTTTCTAACATATATATGTGCTTTCTGATAGCATATGTTGTAGGTTAAGCTTATCCTATAGGAAACATGACTGACAAGCACCAATGGGTGTTGCCAACAGTTGTTGTCAGTCGAAAATTTCAACCCAGAAACTCGACTGACAACACTATGCGCAGAATATACAAATGGCTTTTTGGATGAGAATTTCCCTCTCAACTAAACTTTCTCAACCAATAGCCTTATTTTTTGGCACTCCCTTGGTACCTTTATATATGCAAATTTTCGTGATTTATAATTTCCTATCTTGCTTATAACCCTATCTTTTAAATTTCTCTTTATTATTATCTCCATATCTTACAATTACCTCTTTTTAGTTATTATGCAGGTTTTGATGATGATCTCTTTTGATCACTTGGTTGTGTCTTAAATTGATTCCACTATGATCAAACTTGCTACATCTATATAGTTGTATATCTTTTGATGCAACCTTGAGGTTCTTAGTCGTAATCATATTTTAGTACTGATGCATATTTGTTAGTGAGTAATATCCCTTCATGCTTTTGAAATTGCATATCTCTTTGTTTCAATATTTATCTACATCTACTCATAGCTTGATCTTTAACGTGTGCATCTTTTGCTATGATCTAGATCATATTCGTAGTCCTAACTTGTGATATCATCTACTAGTAGTTTGTATACTATAGTTCTAGCCTTTTCTGGCTTTTGATCAAGTGATATTCAACTATATGCTATGCTCGTATCTTGTTTCATACTCAAGATTTCTCCTTGACTTGAATATCTACTATCTTCAGTTACTTGCTTGCATATCCTTATATTGGTTATCTACTAGAATTACATTATGGGTTGTTCAACTTCATGTCTAGTTTTGCTTCATATTCTATTCTTAGACAAGCAACTAGTTTTTCTCTTCTACTTTCATTTCAAACAGTTGGTATCTCCTTTTACTAAAAAGTTGTGTTTTTCACCCCCACTTTTTGAAATGACAAAGAGAGAGAAGACATGTCTTATGTAAGGGAATAAGTAAAGGGGAGAAGACATATATGATTAGAACACATATTTTCTATTAATGTTATGAAAGCTAACCATGTAGAAAAAATAGCATCAATTGAGGGGGGGTATGAGAACTCCATGAGCATCAATTGAGGGGGAGCATATGAACTCAATTCTATATAAAACCCTAAGTTTCTCTAAAGGTATGGTTTTACATTAAATCTTTCAATACATTTATGGAATGGTTTGCCATCTTCAAAAAGGGGGAGAATGTTGGATAAAGGTATAAATTGACTAACCCTAGTTTTCATAATGACTAACCATTCCATTTATTTGTGTATAATGCTTCTACTTGAGAGATTTCATATTAGGGTCTGACTGGCTTGGTGTAATTTGTCCTGAAAGTACTGGAAGTCAAGTTCTCTTATTAGTTTTGCTTGATTGGTTCGATGAAAGTCTGGAACTAGACTTTCCCAGTTTTCCCTGGGCTTCTGGTGATATAAATACGCTTCTGAAAATGGCTTCTATAGAAAACCAACGGGAAAACAAGTTATGTGTCTCGCCCGCTCCCTTCTTCTAATCGAGCGGCGACTCAATAGGGAGTGTGACGGAAGAAGACCAATCGTTGTTGCCATTGGGGATGGATCCATAAGTTCCTAAACCAATTTCCTTATTGCCATCATGGAGTCCTAAAGATCTTGCATCAATTATTATCGTACTTTCATGGAGTCCTGGAGATATTGCACTAGCTATTGTCGTAGCGGCTGTCTGGTGTGCCTCTTTAATACCTGTCTACCCGCAAAGCCTCTTTATACAGCTTCTTCTGCATCGCCTCCAAGGATAAGAACCCGTGTTGCGTATACTCAAGGTCATAAATAAGAACTCAAACTCCCTTCCTGGCAGCCGATTTAATTAATTGATTGTACAGTAGAATGCGTGGAAGAAGTTATTAACTGATGTATATAGTACAGAGAAAAGTGATGTTAATCGAAGCTTATTTGTCTTATTTCTCTTCTTTGACTTCCGTTTTCAATCATTCGTGTTCCCCTATTCCAGATCTGATTAAGAATGTCGTGGATTCTATTTTATTAGATCATTGATGCCTTGAAGTTGTTCGATGTAATACCAAACACATATATTAGCATGTTTGGTGTTATGCACTGAAGGCGTTTGATGGAAATATCATATTGTTAAGTATATAGTTTTTATTACTGTAACAAGTTTGTTGTATGATTTTATATGAAGTGAAATTGTTATCTTATTTGCATGAATCAAGATGGAATGTATCCTTTACTTGAGACATCTGTATTACACATAGAAAACAATTTAAAAAATATTTTGTAGGCGTTAAGAACATTACATACATCATGTTAAGCAACTTACAACAAACTAATCATATGGAAGTCAAGTTTCAGGAAAACTCATGTTTCAAAACCAATCATCCGGAACTCATTTTCTCGGAACTTCATTTTATTTCTGGGAAAATAAATTCCTGGAAAGTTACAATTACACTAAACCAGTCAGACCCTTAGGTATAGACACACTCCAAATTCCCTAACTTGCACATCTTAACTTGGAGAAAAGACATGTCAAAATCTATGTAAGTGCACTTTTGTGGAATATGATGTAAATTCATTAGAATCATGTTGTAAATCACTTGTAATGATTATATGACTTGTAATTAAGATTAGAGAAAATTAGGAGCACTTAAAACAAATATTTAAGCACTCTAATTACATTTTTCATAAATTCATTGCATGATGCTTTTTGATCGAGTTTCTATTGCTATAAACTCGATCGGTCCCCTTGATAAATTTTTGGAATGTCTAGGTTCGGTCCAGTTTCCTATACACAGAACTCAACCGATCCCTGCATTGCCAAACCTAATTTAAGCAATCGGTCGAGTTTCATCTAGGATATACTCGACCGATGCTTCAAATTAACTTTTACACATAATGCAATCGATCGAGTTATTTTATTGAAAGTCGACCGATCGCACTATATAGAAAGTGTATAAAAGTGTTTGTAGCCTTTGGAGTGTTACAAACATCAAAAATAGATCTATTGCAACACCCCCGAATGACTATAATTCATCCTTATGTGTTATGATAGGCTAGTAGGCATCCCCAACTATAAATAGAACCCCTTAGGCTTCATCTCATGGTTAGATAAGTACTATGAAGGTCCCTATATTATAGTTGAGTGCCACCAAGAGCCTCCTTCCACTCTAATCTTAATCACTTGCTTCATCCATTAGAATGAGTAGGAGATTTGTAAGAGAGATAGACATGCATGTATATCTTGTGAGGCTCCCACTTCCTCCACCTACCAATCTCTCATTCTTACCCTAAACATGAAGATGAAGATTCTCTCTCTTGTCTAAGAGAGGTGAAGAATAAGAAGGGAAGGTGTACCTTGGTGAAATTTTCTCCTTCAAAAAGGTGAAGTCAAAGGTGGAAGACCCAAGAAGAGTGGATAATTCCTCAAAGGTGGAAGACTTGTGCAAGAGTGGGTAAGTCCTTGGTGAAGGAAGTGTGTTGGTATTTATGCCCTAAGAGACAATCATATGATGATTATAATGGAATAACATGTAATTGATTTGATTAATAAATAAAGGAAAGCTTCACATTTTTATGTTTAATTTGTTATGATATAATGATGTAACATTATAAATTTCTAGAGAATTATATTACTCAATGTCGTATGTCTTCAAGTACGTGAGGTAAGGAAATGATATCATACGGATGTTAAGAGTACATATATATTCTCATTATGTCCCTGATCGGTTGTTATTGTGGAAGGTTGATAGACAACAATGACACATAAGATATAGTGTGAGTTGGTTGATGACAAAGTTTCATTAGTCATGATATGGTTGTATCAAACAAAGCACACAGATACATGTTGGAGAATAGTATATTGTACAGACCCACCATGACACTAACACATGGAAACAATTAACATGGTAGTCATAGTCAGCTCTCATAGTGATGGTGGTGTTTGTGGTTCTTAGACCTCAAATCACTGCACTCATCACACGTCATTTGGTATGCTTTGACATCATCAAACACAATCCTGAAACTTGGGTTGTTATAAAGGTGATGATTGGGTGATTGTAACACATGGGGACTGACTGTGAGTGATAGAAATGGAATTTGTCCCTCCTAAGGGATTATGATATCCAAGGCCTCTTAATTAGCGAGAGTGAGAAATGCATGGTCGTGCACATATGAGTCAATATGTGATAATGAGATTACATTTATCTCAGATAGTCTGCTCTGGTTCAAGGAATAAGATTGAATGTTGAAGAGGGTGACTAATCCATGTCTCAAGTTCAATCTAGATATTAGAGACAAAGAAATTATACAAACACTATAACACCAAGCACAAATTGTTTGGTGAAGTTGTTCCCCAACTTTCCATTTACTTGGTATCAATGATGTGTGACTAGGCACCGCTCGTTGCTTGTGATGGCATAAGTTGTTATCAACATTCACTGCCAATGTAATATGGAACCTATAGGGTCACACACATAGGTCTTGACCTAGAAGAGGAGTTTAATCTTGAATGGTGATTGAATTGATTACTAAAGTGTTTAGGTATTCAATTCATGCAACATGTCAGCTTGCTACACTGCCAGATGATCGGCTCACTGAGTGAGATGGCCGTCTGGAGTGCCAGATAATCGGATCAAGTGTTGAGATGACCTTTTGGATTATTGGGATAATCAAAAATTAAATTGGTTAAGTTCTATCATAACTGAAGTGTGAACCGACTTGTTCATTTATTGAACCAATTGGCTCAGCTCAGGTCACCACAAGATCATATGGGTGAGTGAGACACCTATCTCGCATGTGTGAGATCGCTCAGTCTGTAGAAATTCGATTGCAACAAGTAATTAGTGTTGACGGCATGTCGTGCATTAATTGGATTTGAAATTGCCAAATTCATATGTGATTGGGAAACTATGAAATGACTGTTTTTTAGTGAGAGACGCCCATCTCGCATGCTAGAAGACTGTGTAGGTTTTCAGACGGCCGTTTGGGTGGTCGCAGGTCTTCTAGGGAACATAAATGAGAATCGCATATCTAGACCCCATAAAAATTGTTTTCAGGACTCTTTTGATTTTGAATCAATAGAGACATGTGAATCTTTTTGTTGGGAAAGATGGCTAAGATCCCTTTCATTGGTAACAATGAGACGTCTAGTGATCTAATAGGACTCACACATACTAATTTGTGAGGACCTTTTATAACAATAGCAAGACGTGGGTATCAATACTTCATTACCTTCACTGATGACTTCAGCAGGTATGGTTATGTTTATTTAATGAAACATAAGTCAGAAACTCTTGAAAGGTTCAAGAAGTTTATGAATGAAGTATAGAGCCAACTTGGTAAAAGTCTTAACGCACTTCATTCTGATTGAGGTGGAGAATACTTAAGCTAAGAGTTTAAGAACCTTCTTAAAGCCCATGTGATTGTATCCTAATTGACTCCACCCGGAACACATCAGCATAATGGTGTGTCAGAAAGAAGGAATCACACATTCTAGATATGGTGTGATCAATGATGAGTTTAGATGATCTTTTGACTACCTTCTGGGAGTATGCTCTAGAAACCGCCGCATATACACTAAATTGAGTACCGTATAAATTAGTTCAAAAGACACCATATGAGATACATGGGAAGTGTCCCAAAGTGTCTTCTATGAGGATTTTGGGATGTAAAGCTTATGTTGAAAGAATGTTTTTGATAAGATCGGCCCTAAATCAGATAAATGTTATTTTTTTGGGTATCCTAAAGAAACAAGAGGATATTACTTTTATTCCCAATTTGACAACAAAGTGTTTGTCACCAGGTATGTTGCATTCCTAGAGATGGATTTCATTTCCAAAGGAATTAGTGGGAGGAAAGAGGAACTCGAACAGGTTCAAGACCAACAAGAAAACATAGAACTTATAGATGAACAAGAGGAACAAATCAAATCACAAGGTGTTGTGGAATCTCAAATTCCTCAAGTAACACATGAACCTCATAGATCTAGTAGGACACACCTTGAGCCTAAAATATTTGGATATCTTGTGACTCATGAAGGTAGTGAATTGGTCATAGATGATGAGACAATAACCTATCAAGATGTTTTAGAGGGACCAGAGTCTGAGAAATGGCTTGAAGCCATGACATCTGAGATGGAATCTATGTATACCAACAAAGTATGGACTTTGGTGGGTTCACCTGAAGGGGTAAAACCCATAGGGTGCATATGGGTCTTCAAAAAGAAGATCAAAATTAATGGTAAAGTACAAACCTATAAGGGCATATTGGTTGCAAAGAGTTTCAGACAAGTTCAAGGTGTTGACTATGATGAAATCTTTTCTCCAGTGTCCATGGTTAAGTCAATCAGGATCATGCTTGTCATTACATTTTATCATGACTACAAGGTAGATGGATGTTAAAATTGCATTCCTATGGAAATCTTATTGAGGATTTTTACATGACAAAACTTGAGGGTTTTATAAATCCAAAGTTTGCAAATAAAGTTTGTAAGCTACATAGGTCAATCTATGGATTGAAGCAAGCATCTTAGAGCTGGAACCTTCATTTTGATGAGACTGTCAAAGAGTTTGGTTTCATTCAAAATGAACATAAACCTTGTGTGTATAAAAAGGTTAGTGGGAGCATGGTTACATTCCTCATATTATATGTAGATGACATATTATTGATGGGAAAAGGCATCCCTATTTTACAAAAGGTAAAGACATGGCTTGGAAATATGTTTTGTATGGACGAATTGGGAGAAGCATCTTACATCTTGGGGGTAAAAATATATAGATATAGATCTAAGAGGCTTCTTGTGACACCTCGTCATGCTAAACGAGATTACTAAAAACACAAAACACTATCAACTACTAATTAATCACATAGTCATAAAATGAAGAATAATTAAAACCAATTCTAACAATATAAATAAACTCTGGAACATTTACATAAAGTTCCATCATTCCATTCTCATATATTGTAACAAATATTCACATATGGGTCCAAAGGCCTCAGTCACATCCTGCATACAAAAGATATTTCACATGTACATGCCATATATTTACAAACATTGGCATACTACCAAAATCTCGTGTCGATATGAATATATCATCTATAAAAAAACACATCCCATAACTGGACCTGAGTGTACAAGTATGACATTAGGACTCTACTACTAACATCTACAACTAACCAACCTTCTAAATATATTGATCATCAGGTTGGTTCTTGTAAGGCCCCTAAACTTCCTTAATGAGTTGAATAAGCTGAATTATCATAATTGAATTTTTATAACCCAAATATAACCTTGTGATATTCTTTGAAATCATAATACAAGCTTGACTTTCAAATTTGGTCCAATTTGGACACTGTTTGAGCAAGTTATGCAATTTTATGCACATTTTGGACTTTTTTGCAATTTACCCAAGTGAGAGGTTTTATTTTTAATTTATCACTTGCATTATGTTCCTTGGATAGTCTCTCATCATTCTTGAGATTTTTTATGCATGGGTAACCTATTTAATCCTAGGTTTGAAGGTGTATTCTCCAAGGATATTTTAGGGTTTACCCCTTCATGGATGAGCTACCTTTAGTAGCTACCAACTAATGAATTGTTTGTTTTGCTTGTATATTCAAGAAATGAGGGATAATCATGTATTTATGGATGGTGGGGGAGATTCTTGTGTGTGTTCTTGTATATTCTTAATAGTTTAAGGTCATGGACACTTAGAAAGATACTAGAACTTCAACTTTTTCTTTTTCTTTATCTTAAAGTTTCATATACTAATCCCTAAGTAACTAAACGAGATATTTTCTCTCCACCACTTCCCACCTTCTACAAACCTCATTCTCCCTCTGTGTTTCTATGAATTTCCTGTCCAATTAAGAATAAAGATGGGATCTTCTTGGAAAAAGAATCTAGAGTTGCAATTGGCTTCCTTTTAGAGTTTGAAAAGCTTCCTTCTAGTGATCTTGACCTAAAAGAGTAAGAATCCCCTTCTTTCCTCCATTTATTGCTTTGTTATCATTCCTCTTACCTTTCTCCAGGTCAGAACCTTGTTGTTACATGGTGCAAATTACTCTAATGCTCTAAAACCCTACCTTTCTTGCCCCTTATGCTTAAGGTTTGCTCATTTGATGAAGAAAGGTGCTAGATGGACGAGTTCATAGCTTATGCTTAGATTTCCTACCATACATACTCATGTTTTCTTCTGTTTGGTATTTGTATTCTAATTAGAGGCAAGTTTTATAACTTGCTCTACATTTATTTCTTACCATAAGCTTGCTAGCTCATGTTCTTGCTTGAAAATGACGATCCATGCACTAAAAAGCTATGTTTGACTTGGATTTCAATTTTTATAATGTTCCCTATTCTGATTTCAGTTTTAGATGAACTTGTGATCATGTGTATGTTATTCCTAAGGTATAATATGACTTGGATCAGGTTGTTTTGACAACCTATTTTGCTAAGCACCTATCAACCAATGGTCAATTTTAGGGCTTAAAGCAGATTTCTTCTATAAACCCATGATCTGATGATGGTACCATTGCAAAAACCCTATGGTGTTGTCTTCATGACAACTGATGGTCAGGATCAAAGGTGTCAGATGATGGTGACAACCTATGGTCAGTTCCTTAGGTCAGGTTTTGGATCAATTAGAAGTTTAATGATCAACCATTAAGTACCCTACTGATGTTATCAATCAATGATGACATTAGCTTAATATTTGATGTTCATTAATGAATATAGTACTGATATAACAACCTATGGTGAC
This sequence comes from Alisma plantago-aquatica, assembly GCA_963693085.1. Classification (NCBI taxonomy): domain Eukaryota; kingdom Viridiplantae; phylum Streptophyta; class Magnoliopsida; order Alismatales; family Alismataceae; genus Alisma; species Alisma plantago-aquatica. Next base: position 484,615,522 of record OY856414.1, read on the forward strand.
TTAATGGTCTCTACTGATGGTGGATCTAGTCTCCACAATCTATGGTGAGTTAAACATATAGTTGTAGAATCAATTAAGCCTTAGACCAATGGTTTCTTGGGTCACTTGATGCAATGGTCGGGCCTATACAGCAATTGGTGGTTTTAATATATGAACTTGACCCAATGGTCAAGATCTAATGTTTATTCATCCAATAAAGTGGAATGATGGCTAATGTAATATTTTGGTCCTAATAATGTGATTTATATGGTTTCCTTTATATGATCAACTTAAGGAGCTTACTTGTTGACAATGGATGGCTTCTTTTAAATGAACAGTTGATTGTGGGTTTTACCCTACTCTCAATGGAACTTTTTGTGTTGTTAATCAAGGGATGGCTAGGGTTAGATGGTGAATCTTTCTAGAGCATAAATCAAGGACCTCATAGGTGGTTTATCCAAGGTGTTTACTTATGTAAACAACCAATGATCTTACCTCTTAAACATCCAATGGTTCTGGGTGACACTGTGGTATGGTGATATGGGTATAATGATGATGGAAAAAATGGAGGGTTACCCTTAATTAGGTAGTATTACCTATTCACTCATATGAATATAAGGGATGATAATCATATTTTGTTTTTATGTAACCCTAATGAGGTATAGTTTGTTATACGTAGCTTTAATATAATTAAATCATGGTGTACTATGTTACTGTTGTTGAAACCCTAGTATGTTATAACCTGATGGTTACACCTTGATTTATGTGTGGGTTCATACTTGATAATAGTATGCAATGTGATGGTAATGCTTCACCTTATGCATCCATGATCCAATGGGGATGTCGTGAGTTAGGGTTTGGGTATGAGTGTTGATTAGTAACATTAATATAATTTATTTTGTGAACCTAACTCTAATGCAAATAGATAAAGATGAATATTCATGTTTAACCTTATTATATGATGGCATGATGGTGACATAACCTACTTAATATGATCATAACCTTAATTTGTTAATTGGTAGTTATCATAGCCACATGGTTGATACTTTCTTATGCTAAACATGTGCATTATGAATATGATGAGGGTTAATCATATCTAGATTCCTTTTGATGTAATAAAGGAATGTTCTTAATGTTAATATAACCCTGCTATGATTGTTTATGAATATCTCCTAGCACATTAATGCAATATTGTGTTGATCTAGTGTATTATATGTAAGTGATGTTGTTGAGCCTTGTTATAAGGCATGCGAAGATAATGATGATCTTGCAGGGAATAGTATGATTATCTTAATTATCTTTGGGCATGGTTGAGCTTTGAATGAAGTGTAATCCCCTTGTGTTGATAAGGGTTGATACGCTGTGATATTGTCAAAAGGATTTATATCTTTTGATAGTATGATGGTCTTAATGACCTTTGGGCGTGGTTAATCCTTGAACGAGGTGTAATCCTCTTGTGTTTATAAGGGTTGATATTGTGTGATATTATGAAAAAGGATTTATATCTTGTGATAGTATGATGACTAGTGTGGTATCTTGAATGGCAAGTGAATAGTACCATTGTGATGATGATATGAGTAATTATGTTTCACACATTTTATATCTTTTAAAAGTTGTGATATTTATATGCTTGCTAGAAGTGAATTAAGGTTTGTATCTCCACTTGTTTTATGCAACCTTAATTCACCCAATTGGCATAACTAATCAAGTGAAACTCTAATCATGTAGTGCCCTCTGCCATAGATCCATCTGAGTGTTAGAACTTTCCAGATGGTGAAATGTGTGTTCCTAAGGGAAACTCAGAGTGCATATTGTTGAGTATGTGGGGGTGGCAAGTTGAGGATATATACTTGTCATCCATAATGTAGGTTGTGGAGGATGGCTATGGCCATGCCTCATACATATGATGTGATTGAGAATGGTTGCAGTCCTGTCTCAGTGATTATATATGTGACAAGATTGGAGGTCAACTACAGTTGTACCTTGGATGATAGGGTATGCGTACCCACCTCCTTTCACTAGTGTCGTGACCTATACCGAGAATGGACTAGGTTGTTAGTAGCTTGACCTTATGTGTCGCTATGGCGAACCCATACTGACCAGGGGTGGAGAATATCTTAGGAGTTCGGCTCTTCCTAGATCTTGTATGGCACTAATTTCAACTTAGTAGTGGTCAGTTGGATTTTGAGTGGTATCTTCAATTTCCTCAGGGCATAATAAAAGATGTAATACATCTGTGTAGCATATCTATTTAGGGTTATATACGACGTTTCACATTGGATGATAGCCCTTGTTTGTTATCTTTACATAAAGATGATGCTTAGTGCAATTAAGAGATAATAGATATACTTATATTGTGGATATGCTTAAAATTTTAGATGCGTACATATAGTAGCCATGCTTATGTTGATAATTGTATTTCTACTACTGATTATAATCATGATTATAGATATCTCATGTTGTTAGTTATGTTTAGCATGCTAGCCATGCCTTTGTTACTAGAGATGCATATACTACTAATCATGCTTATGCAGATAGTTGTGCTTATGTTGTTAGATCTTCTTATGATGTTAATATGTTTGACCTATTAGACATGTTAATGTTGTTAGCTATGCTTATGTGGCTAGACTTATTCATAATGATAGAGATTTTATGTTACTAGACTTGCTCATGATGCTAGATATGCATATGCTACTGAATTTCTTATATTGTCAACAAGATAAAGGGTGATAGTCTGGCTAATGATGACAATTATTACCTGCTCCTTTATGTATTTTGTCAATCATCCCTGCTATTGAGCCTATTTGTTATATCTGATTAAACTTCTTAAATTATTTAAATACTTAAAATGTTTTAATCAATAAGTGATGTTGGAGGTTATATATCTTGTTGGGATATGGGTCTCACCCTTGTGGTTCGCCACATATTTTTAGGTAATCGGCAGTGATGAGAACATAACTATTGAAGTAAAGAGGAGATATAGTAATGAATATTTGAGAAAGTTAATTATATGTCTAGTGTGTCCTAGAGTCATCCATGTACTCTCAGGTCCGGGCAGGAAAAGTTTGTATATGGTGTTTCAAACAAATCAAACTTTTGTCAGCATGTTGATGGTTGTTTGTTTGGCATATTTGAATATTATACTCCTGTGTATATAAGTTGTGTCTAAGGAGATAGAACAATTTGTATAAAATTTTATGCATAGTATGGATACAAAAAATATGTTGGGATCTTATTCAAACGTTTCTGAGCTGGTGTTGATGTTGAAATTGGTTTTAATTTACCCGTATTTTTGGGTATGTGATTAATTAGTGATCGATTGTGTTTTATGTTTTGAGTAATCTCATTTAGTGTAACAGGTTCTCACAAGTTGGTATCAAATCTTTAGGTTCACCGAGTCTACAGGGACACTAGCACTTAGGACTTAGGACTAGGACTTAGGAATATGACATAAAAATTATGGTGCATACTGCCTAATCTTAATATTTCAGTGCCCTATCTAGGTATTCAATTATTGAAGAAAAGGTAAGTACATAACTCTTCAATTTTTATCTTTTTGATTACTCTGATCAAGTAGTCATTTTGATACAATCTAAAGAGCATAACGAATAAGAAATCATGGTGTGAATATCTCAATCCTACCTTAAAGAAGATGAGAATTGCATCATTATCTATCAAAACTTGAATGTTTGGTAACTATAAGAGAAATATACAACACCGTGAAATCTAAATCTAAATATAAATAAGGAAAGTAGGAGTTCTTAAAGATGTGATTCAAGAAGATAATAAAGTAAAAGATAAATAAGTCTATGCTTATAAAGTGATTCAAGGTATGAAATCCACATAAGATGGAGAGAACTCCAATGATAATTATAAAATTAGAAGATAAATGAGAACAATGACAAAGGAATAAGGTGGAACCTGAGTTAACCTTAGACCAACCTATGTATGTAAGAAAGTGTTAATGTAAAATAATCATGGTGTCTGAAAGAAATTAAGGCAGATGATCCATGTTTAATGAAGAAAATGTGGAATATGATGATTTACCTGTTGATAAGTGGTTGAAAAACATAATAAAATAATAGAACATACCCAAGTGTGATAAATAGTCATCAAGGAAGGAGTAATGAGATATGTTAATCAGTATGATTCCTGTGCTAATGGCAAGGAACCCAAAATGAAAAGGGTAAAATGATACATAAGAAGTTGTAACTTGCATAATGAAAATAGAATTGGTTACCTTTTTGCTAGTGACCCTTGAACAATGTTGCTATGATGTGGGAAGTGTGTTTCCCATTGTGTCTTTCCTTTCCAGGACACAACTTTCAAGTGGATCATTGCCACTTGGTATGTGTGGATTCTTTGTAAACATGAGGGTGGATAGCTTATTATAGCATAAGGTTGTTTGGACTATGGTTCCAAGATCATAAAGTTTGTGATGAGTTTGCTTTTGAGCTTTACAATAATTAGGAAGACTTCTCTTATATGTCTTGATATTTGTTATGTTGGTAAAATTGGATGAGATAATGATGTGAGTTCCTTATAACACATGAGGTGGATACCAAGGTAATGAATCCTAGTATCCAAGATATATCAATAGTATGAGAAATATGTGAAGGTTGGAGATGTTTATTAGATGAACATTCCAAGTATTCATCTCCCTTAGAGAGAGAATGATAGTTGATGATGACCCTCTAAATGTTGTTTGGAAGGAAAAAAAAGTAATTATATAATGTGTGTATGGTTCAGTGATAGTTGGGCAAGACCACTATCAAGGATAGATGGTTTGTTTCTCCATAGATATGTGATATTGTGTTCCTTTAAGATAAACATATGATCAAATATTGATGCATAAGAGTTAGATTGGATGACATAATTCACATGACCATGATGAGTTTAGAGTTATTTCCTTTAGACTAACCAATGTACAACTAGAATTTATGAATAGGAGGAACAAAGTGTTCCAGTCATGTCATGCAAGCTATATCAAGATTTGAATGATGACATGTCAAAGTATTTTAAATATGATCAATATTTCCTCAAAAACCTTAGGGTTTCCGAAGCAGAAATAGCTATAAGACAAGTTGAACAAGAGTGAGATGGGGTTGATTAAATGTCTTTACAGGATTATGATATGTCTTCTAATTAGGTTGTGTAAATCCTAGTAAGGTGAAGGTGGTGGTGTTGTTTCACCCCTAACAAGGTTGAATAGGAATGATGTTTCCTTGTATGGAATAACGGGTGCTAGCATCAGCATTTTGTTTATGCTGAAAAAGAATTGATAAGTGTTCAAGTGTCAGTGTATCTAGAAGAAAAAAAAGGATGGATACATCACCTTTTTTTATGCTTCAAGGAATGGTATGGGGCACATGCCATGATCGGTAAAAATCTAGAAAGTATGACTTTTGAGTAATGTGTCGATACAATAGATATAATTTTAGGATGATAGCTAGAATTTATAGTTGAAAGTTACTATTAGATTTGTACATGTGGCACAACAAGTTTCTATGTTCCATATTTGTAAATGTCTTCTTATGTGGGGGTTTTTGTGCTGACCCAAGATGAGATATGTATGAATGATGTGACATCACCAAAATATGCAAGTAACCATGTAAAGGTAATAGTATGACATGCAAAGGAAGTATCCATCTTTGTTTACCTTGGATTTTTGGGGTGAAATCCTAGTTAGGGATTTATAGTTGTAAGGCCCCTAAACGTGTTTAATGAGTTGAATAAGCTTAATAATCATAATTGAATTCTTATAACCCTAATATAACCATGTGATATGCTTTGAAATAATAATACAAGCTTAAGTTTTAAATTTGGTCCAATTTGGACACTGTTTGAGCAAGTTATGCAATTTTATGCACATTTTCGCCTTTTTTGCAATTTACCCAATTGAGAGGTCTTCTTTGCAATTTATCACTTTCATTATGTTCCTTGGATGTTATATAATCATTCTTGAGATTTAATCCTTGGTTTGAAGGTGTATTCTCCAAGGGTATTTTAGGGTTTACCCCTTCATGGATGAGCTACCTTTAGTAGCTACCAACTAATGAGTTATTTGTTTTGCTTGGAAATTCAAGAAATGAGGGATAATCATGTCTCTATGTATGGTGTGGGAGCTTCTTGTGTGTGTTCTTGTATATTATTAATAGTTTAAGGCCATGGACACTTGGAAAGATACTAGAACTTTAACTTTTTCTATTTCTTTATCTTAAAGTTTCATATACTTATCCCTAAGCACCAAAACGAGCAATTATCTCTCCATAACTTCCCTCCTTCTAAAAACATCATTCTCCCTCTGTGTTACTGCAAATTTCTTGTCCAACAAAGAAGAAAGATGATATCTTCTTGGAAAAAGAATCTAGGGTTGCAATTGACTTCCTTTTAGGGTTTGAAAAGATTCCTTCTAGTGATCTTGACCTAAAAGAGTAAGAATCCCCTTATTTCCTCCATTTATTTCTTTTTTATCCTTTCTCCTACCTTTATCCATGTCTAAACCTTGTTTTTCCATGGTGGAAATTTCTCTAAAGCTCTAAAACCCTACCTTTCTTGCTCCTTATGCTTAGGGTTTGCTCATTTGATGAAGACAAGTGCTAGATGGACGAGTTCACAGCTTATGCTTGGATTTCCTACCCTACATGCTCATGTTTTCTTCTGTTTGGGAGTTTATCTTCTAATTAGAGGCAATTTTTATGACTTGCTCCACATTTATTGCTTACCATAAGCTTGCTAGCTCATGTTCTTGCTTGAAAATGATGATCCATGCACTAAAAAGCTATGCTTGACTTGGATTTTAATTTTTATAAAGTTCCTTGTTCTAGTTTCAGTTCTAGATGAACTTGTGATCATTTGTACATTATTCCTAAGGTATAATATGACATGTATCAGGTCGGTTTGACAACCTATGGTGCTAAGCACCTATCAACCAATGGTCAATTTTAGGGTTTAAAGTTGATTTCTTCTATAAACCCATGTCGTGATGATGGTACCATAGCAACAACCCTATGGTGTTGTCTTCATGACAACTGATGGTCGGGATCAAAAGTGTTATATGATGGTGACAACCTATGGTCACCCCCTTAGGTCAGGTTTTGGATCAATTAGAAGTTTAATGATCAACCATTAAGTACCCTACTGATGTCATCAATCAATGATGACATTAGCTTAATATTTGATGTTGATTAATGAATATAGTGTTGATCTAACACCTGTGGTGACTTAATGGTCACTACTGATGGTGGATATGGTCTCCACAACCAATGGTGGGTTAATCATATAGTTTTAGCATCAATTAAGCCTTAGACCAATGGTTTCTTGGGTCACTTGATGCAATGGTTAGACCTATACTGTAATTGATGGTTCTAATATATGAACTTGACCCAATGGTCAAGATCTAATGTTGGTCCTAATAAAGTGGAATGATGGATAATGTAATATGTTGTTCCTAATAATGTGATTCATATGTTTTCTTTTATATGATCAACTTAAGGATCTTACTTGTTGACAATGGATGGCTTATTTTAAATGAACAGTTGATTGCGAGTTTTACCCTACTCTCAATGGAACTTTTTGTGTTGTTAATAAAGAGATGTATAGGGTTAGATGGTGACTCTATCTATAGCATAAATCAATGACTTCTTAGGTGGTTTATCCAAGGTGTTTACTTATGTAAACAACCAATGGTCTTACCTCTTAAACATCCAATGTAACTGGGTGACATTGTGGTATGGTGATATGTGTTGAATGATGATGGAATAAATGGAGGTTACCCTTTATAAGGTAGCCTTACCTATTCAGTCATATGAATATAAGGGATGATAATCATATTGTGTTGATATGTAACCCTAATGAGGTATAGCTTGTTTCCTTGAATGACTAATACAATCATGGAGTACTCTGTTACTATTGTTGAAACCCTAGTATGCTATAACCCAATGGTTACACCTTGATTTATGTGTGGGTTCATACTTGAGAATAATATGTAATGTGATGGTGATGCTTCACCTTATGCATCCATGATCCAATGGGGATGTCGTGAGTTAGGATTTGGGTATGAGTGTTGATTAGTAACATTAATATAGTTTATTTTGTGAAACAAACTCTAATGCAAATAGATAAATATGAGTATTCATGTTTAACCTTCTTATATGATGGCATGATGGTGACATAACCTCCTTAATATGGTCATAACCTTAATTTGTTAATTGGTGGTTATCATAGCCACATGGTTGATACTTTCTTATGCTAAACATGTGCATTATGAATATGATGACGGTTAATCATATCTAGATTCCTTACATGTTGACGTAATAAAGGAATGTTATTAATGTTAATATAACCCTGCTATGATTGTTTATGAATATCTCCTAGCTCATTAATGTAATATTGTGTTGATCCAGTGTATTATATGTAAGTGATGTTGTTGAGCCTTGTTATAAGGCATGCAAAGATAATGATGATCTTGCAAGGAATAGTATGATGGTCTTAATGACCTTTGGGAATGGTTGAGCCCTGAATTAGGTGTAATTCTCTTGAGTTGATACCATGTGATATTGTGAAAAGGATTTATATCTTGTGATAGTATGATGGTCTTAATGGCCTTTGGGCCTGGTTAAGCCTTGGATGAGGTGTAATCCTCTTGTGTTGATAAGGGTTGATACGGTGTGATATTGTGAAAAGATTTATATCTTGTGATAGTATGATGACTAGTGTGGTCTCATGAATGGCAAGTGAATAGTGCCATGTGATGATGAGATGAGAAATTATGTTTCACACGTTTTATATCTTTTAAAATTTGTGATATTTATATGCTTGCTAGAAGTGAATTACGGTTTGTATCTCCACTTGTTTTATGCAGCCTTTATTCACCAAATTGGCATAACTAATCAAGTGAAACTCTAATCATATAGTGCCCTATACCATAGATCCATCTGAGTGTCAAAATTCTCTAGATTGTGAAACGAGTATTCCTAAGGGAAACTCAGAGTGCATATTTCTTAGTATATGGGGGTGGCATGTTGAGGATAGATCCTTGTCATCCACAATGTAGGTTGTGGAGGATGGGTATGGTCATGCCTCATTCATCTGATGTGATTAAGAACATATATGATCGTGTCTCAGTGATTATATATGTGACAAGATTGGAGGACAACTACGGTTGTACCTCAGATGGTAGGGTATGCATACCCACCTCTTTTCACTAGTGTCATGACCTGTACCGAGGATGGACTAGGATGTTAGCAGCTTGACCTTATGTGGCGTTGTGGCGGACCCGTACTGACCGGGGGCGGAGAAGATCTTAGGAGTCTGGCTCTTCCTAGATCTTGTATGGTACTCATTTCAACTTAGCGGTGGTCAGTTGGATTTTGAGTGGTATCCTCAACTTCCTCAGGGTGTAATAAAAGATGTAATACAGTTGTGTAGCATATTTGTTTAGGGTTATACATGACATTTCACATTAGATGATAACCATTGTTTGTTATCTTTATATAAAGATGATTCTTAGTGCAATTAAGAGATAGTAGATATACTTATGTTGTGGATATGCTTAAGATTGTAGATCCGTACATATAGTAGCCATGCTTATGTTGATAACTATACTACTAATTCTGATTATAATCATGATGCTAGATATCTCATGTTGTTAGTTATGTTTAGCATGCTAGCCATGCCTTTGTTACTAGATATGCATATACTACTAATCATGCTTATGTAGATAGTTGTGCTCATGTTGTTAGCTCTTCTTATGATGTTAATATGTTTGACCTATTAGACTTGCTAATGTTGTTAGCTATGCTTATGTGGCTAGAATTACTCATAATTATCGAGATTATATGTTACTAGACTTGCTCATGATACTAGATATGCATATACTACTAAATTGTTTATATTGTCAACAAGATAAAGGGTGATAGTCTAGCTAATAATGATAATAATTATCTGCTCCTTTTAGTATTCTATCAATCATCCCTACTATTGAACCTATTTTTTATATCTAATTAAACTACTTAAATTGTTTAATTACTTAAAATGTTGTAATCAACAAGCGTTGTTCGAGGTATATCTCTTGCTAGGACATGGGTCTCACCCTTGTGGTTCGCCACATCTTTTTAGGTAATCGGCAGTGATGAGAATAGAACCATGGATGTAAAGAGGAGCTATAATAATGAATATTTGATAAAGTTAATTTCTAGTGTGTCCTAGAGTTGTCCCTATACTCTCAGGTCCGGGTAGGAAAAGTTTGTATATGGTGTTTCAAACAAATCGAACTTTTGTTAGCATGTTAATGTTTGTTTGTGTGGCATATATGAATATAGTTCTCCTGGTATATATGCTATGGCTAAGGAGATAGAACAATTTGTATCAAATTTTGGGCATAGTATGGATACAAGAAAGATGTTGGGATCTTATTCAAACGTTTCTGAGCGGGTGTTGATGTTGAAATCAGTTTTAATTTACCCATATCTTTGGGTATGTGATTAATTAGTGATCGATTGTGTTTTATGTTTTGAGTAATCTTGTTTAGTGTAACAGGTTCTCACAGTTCTCTTCCACAATGCGACCTTGACCTCGTTGCCCGTGGCCACCTAAAAAATGTGGTGACCCAAGGGTGAGACCCAGTCCCAGCAAGAGATATAACTCTCTCCAACATATATTGATTATAACATATTGATTGACAATAAATGAACTAAGCATATATAGTAATAAATAAGCCATTTAATCAGATTGAATAGGTTAAGCATACTAAGAAATTAATCAAATTAACTTGACAAGAAGTATAATTACTCAAAGGGCATATGATATCATCTTGTAAACACTGAGTAGTATAAAGACAAGTTAAAGACTAATCAAACAATGTGAGACATATTCAACCATAGCCAGTATACTACACAGCTATATCACTTCTTTTATTACATTGCCTTGAGGGGTTTGAGGAATACCACAAGTCCCAAATGACCACTAATAAGTCAAAATTAGAGCCATACACCATAAAAATTCGTAACCCTAAACAAGCATGGTTTCTCTATGCTTAGATCATCACATTAAAGCATAAACATGAACTAATAAGCTTCTAGCAAACAATATAAGTGAAGAATGTTATATAACTCGCATCTATATAGTAGTTCAGATCCCAAACAAAAATAATCTCGAGCAAATAAGGAAAGAAAATCCTAGATTCGGATCTAAACTTGGCCAAATAGGTACTTCTCTCCACAAAGAAGGAAACCCCTAGAAAAAGAAACAAGAAGGATAGATTTTTGAGTTTAGAGACACTTTCACCATGGAACAGTAAGGTTCCGACCTGGAGAAATATAGGAGGAAGAAGAGAAAAGAAATAAATGGAGAAAATAAGGTAATACTTACACTTTTAGGTCAAGATCACTAGGAAGGAGCTTTAGGAACCCCTATAGGAAGTCAATTGTAACCCTAGATTCTTTTTCCAAGAAGATCCCCACTTTCTTCTTCCTTGGATAGGAAATTTGCAAAAACATAGAGAGAGAATGAGGTTCATAGAAGGAGGGGAGTGGTGGAGAGAAAATGGATCGTTTGGGTGCTTAGGGATAAGTATATGAAACTCTAAGATAAAGAAAAAGAAAAGGTTGAAGTTCTAGTGTCTTTCCAAGTGTCCATGGCCTTGAACTATTAAGAATATACAAGCACACACACAATCAGATCCCCCACCATCCATATAGACCTTCTTAGATCTCATTTTTCAAACTTTCAACCCAATCAAATAATTCATTAGTTGATAGCTACTAAAGGTAGCTCATCCATGAAGGGGTAAACCCTAAAATACCCTTGAGGAAAACACCTTCAAACCATGCCTCAACTAGGAGCCCCATGGCTCAAAATACTCAAGAATGATAATAATATATCTAAGGAACATAATGTATGTGACAAATTGCAAAAAAAAAACCTCAATTGGGTAAATTGCATAAAATTCCAAAATGTACATAAAATTGCATAACATGCTCAAACAGTGTCGAAATTGGACCAAATTTGAAACTTAAGCTTGTATTATGATTTCAATGCATATCAAAAGGTTATATTAGGGTTCTAGGAATTAAATTATGGTAATTAAACTTATTCAACTCATTAAGAAAGTTTAGGGGCCTTACAACTATAAACCCCTAACAAGGATTTCGCCCCAAAATTCTACGCAAAAAGAGATGGATATTTTCTACGCATTTCATTCTCTAGTTCTCATGTGGATTCCTCTATGCCATAGTGATGCCACAAAACTTTCACTAGTATTATATATTTTCTCTTCAGCTTTTTCACCCTTCTATCCAGGATCAACACAGGACCATCAACATAGGCGATATCCTCATCTAACTCAACCTCTACTAGTTGGATTGTCTTCTCACCATCTAGATGGCATTTCCTCAACATGGAGATCTAAAATACATTATGAAATCTATGTAGCTCTGGTGATAGATCCAACTTGTATGATACCTTTCCAACACGAGCTAGGATATGGTATGGTCCCAAAAATCTAGGAGCCAACTTACCCTTCTATTCAAACCTCAGCACACCTTTCCAAGGAGAAACCTTAAGATATACTTTATCTCCCATTTGGAACTCAAGTGGTCTACATCAGTTATCTGTATAAGATTTATACCTATCTTGGGATGCTTTCAATTGTTGTTGTATCACTTTAATTTTTTCTATAGTCTGTTGTACTAGCTCAGGACTCAAAAGTTGATATTCACCAATCTCATACCAGCAAAGAGGAGACTGACATCGTCTCTCATACAGAGCCTCATAAGGAGCCATGTCTATGCTTCTTTGATAGCTATTGTTGTATGCAAACTCTATCAGAGTTAGATGTACATCCCAGCTACCAATAAATTGCAGCACACATGCCCTCAAGAGATCCTCTAAAGTTTGAATAGTCCTTTTAGACTGGCCATCAGTCTATGGATGAAAAGTTGTGCTAAATCTCAACTGTGTTGCCATTGCTGAATGCAGATGCTCCTAAAAATGACTTGTAAATTGTGGACTTCTGTCAGAAACTATAGTCACTGGAATGCCATGCAGATAGACTATCTCATCAACATATATTTTTGCTAATATCTCTGCTATAAACATCGTCTTGACTGGAAGAAAATGAGCTAACTTAGTCAATTTGTCTACTATCACCCATATGGAATCATGACCCTTGGTTGTCCTAGGGAGACCAACCAAAAAGTCCATAGTAATATGATCCCATTTACACTGTGGCATTGGCAAGGGTTGTAATGTCCCTGCATGATTCTGGTGCTCATCCCTCACCTGCTGACAAACTGGACATTTGGCAAAGAACTCTGCCACATCATGCTTTAGACCTGGCCACCAATACATGTCTTTCAAGTTTTGGTACATCTTAGTACTTCCAGGATGCATTACATACATGGAGGATTGAGCCTCCTCAAGTACCATCTTCCTCAACTCATCAACATCAGGAACTACTGTCCTATTGTGGTAACAAATTGTACCATCATCTGCCTCATGAAAGCCATCATACTTTTCACTGCCAATTCCTGATTGGATATTCTGCATCACAATGTCATTCTATTGTGCATCATAAATATGTTTTCTCAAGGTAGATTTCACTTGTAATTGTGCCAACAATCCTACTAGCAAGGAAACTTCTAGTTGTGCATTCATCTGGAGAAGAGATACTAGCATATCTCTCTAATGGCACATCAAGGAATTTAATTATACATTATCTACCATTGATAATGAAGATGACTTTCTACTCAATGCATCAGCTACCACATTTTCTTTACCTGTATGGTAGTCTATTGTGCAATCATAATCCTTAATCAGCTCCATCTATCTCCTCTGCCTCATATTCAGCTCCTATTTTGAGAAGATATATTGTAGATTCTTGTGGTCAATGAAGATCTGACACTTTTCTCCATAAAGGTAGTATCTCCAGATCTTTAAGGCATAGACCACCATTGCAAGCTCCAAATTATATGTTGGGTAATTCTCCTCATGTTTCTTAAGATGTCACGAAGCAAAAGAAATCACATTTTTATCATGCATCAACACATATCCCAACCCATTCTTTGAAGCATCACAAAAGATAATATTGCCTTTCCCTTGCTCTAGCAGTACTAACACCGGTGAACTAGTCAACTTTTCTTTCGATAGTTGGAAAGAACATTGACACTTGTCATTCCTAGCAAAAGGAACATCCTTCCTAGTTAACCTAGTTAGGGCTAACGCTATAGAACTAAAGTATTTGATGAACCTTCTGTAGTATCCTGCCAAACCTAGGAAACTACATATCGCTTTTGGTGTCTTGGGCTATTCCCATTCTAGTACATATTCTAATTTCTTTGGATCAACACAAACGCCTTTTACAGATATAACATGACCCAGAAAAGACACTTCAGATAACCAAATTCACACTTGTTGAACTTAGCATATAGTTGATGCTTCCTCAACAAATTCAATGCCTGGCGAAGGTGTTTCTCATGATGTTGACTATCCTTGGAGTATATATGAATATCATCTATGAACATGACCACACACTGATCAAGATAAGGTCTAAACACCCTATTCATCAGATCCATTAAAGATGCAGATGCATTGGTTAGTCCAAATGGCATAACCACAAACTCATAATGACCATACCTATTCCTAAAAGCTGACTTGGGTATGTCATCAGCCTTAATTCTCAACTGATGGTAACTTGACCTTAGGTCTATCTTTGAAAACATAGTATCACCTCTCAATTGATCAAAAAGATCATCAATCCTCAGCAAAGGATACTTATTCTTTATTGTCACCTTGTTCAACTGTTTGTAGTCTATACACTGCCTCATTGAACCATACTTCTTTTTAACAAACAATGCGGGAGTACCCCAAGGGGAAGTACTTGGCCTGATAAAACCCTTCTATAACAGTTCTTGTAACTATTTCTTTAACTCTTGCATCTCTACTGGTGCCATTCTATATGCTGGTTGTGCTATGGGTTGTGTTCGAGTAACAAGATTGATCTCAAACTCAATCTCTTTTTTTTGGATAAGGTAAAATATTACTCATTTCTCAAAAGGTGTATAGGGGTGTAAGAAAAAACCCCATATATGATACAAGGTCTAAGAAAGACCCCACATATCCAACACCTCAGGTTTCACCCCTTTAAGGATACATGGGTTACCTTTGGCAAATAGATGCAAAGTATTTACAATATTGTCAAAAACTTTAAAGTTGTCGCAAGCACCCTTGCCGTGGAGTCTGTTGTTTCTCTCATTCCAAACATGGTAGACAAGGCACGTGAGAACAAGGCTCGTGAATCTTCTCCATCTGAGGTTGCATATTGTATGATTAAAGACCCAAATAAGGGTCTCATCCAAGCTGTGTGGAGGGGATCCACCCCAGTCACATTTAAGGGACATTCTGCTCCACAGATACAAGGAGAACTCACATCTGAAGAGGATATGAGCATTGGTTTTAGATTCATTCTTTCACAAAAGGCATCAATTGTCTGCCACCAAGTACCATTTGGATAATCGATCAAAAGTTGGAAACCTGTTCAAAATGGCCCTGTAGGACCAAAGGCTCCATTTTGGACAGTGAATTTTATTCCATATGATAGGATCCCACAAGACTTGTGGGTTGTTCCTATTGATTCGCCAAGGCTTGGGGTTGTTGGCAGTTGGCATTGGTTTCAAACTCAATCTCTCTAGGAGGGGGAATGCTAGGAAATTCGTTAGAAAAGGCATCCTCAAATTCTCACACCACTGATACCTCTTGGATACTAGGACCTCTTGCCTTGGTATCCACAACATGAGCTAAGAAATCCTCACATCCTTGTCTCATCAACCGCTCAGTTGTCATAGCTGACATCAAACATGTAGGAAGAATCTTCCCATCACCCGGGAAAATCCATTGTACATCTCCATCATGGAACGTCATCACCTTAGTACTATAGTCAAAAATTGCCTTATATTTTTCCAAGGTATCCATTCCTAGGATTACATCAAAACCATGCATGTCAAGTGGAAAAAGATCTAGTTGAATGTTGTGTCCAAAAATAGAAAGTGTGCAAGAAGGGCACACTTCCCGCTACTTGGCAGAACAAACCAAAGGAGTCTCTAGACGCAGTCTAACAGATCTAGGACTAACAGGTAGATAATAGCTACCTATCACCTCTCTGGTGATAAAAGAGTGTTCTATACCCAGATCTACTAACACTAATACGAAACAAGAAGCAAACAAATTAGAATGAAATAATTCCATCTGACCTGTCACGACTCATGAATTGACCACTGCTTTTGGCTGGGTCATTGCATAGAACCTAGATGTCGCAACTGTCGTCCACGTCCTCTGCTCACATGTCCATAGGATCATGTCTGTGATGATTTCCTACGTCCTCTATCACTACCAGTATCAAACTATCATTGTTGTGATCTATATTTATTCTGCCTTGGCTGCTGAGTCACCTCCTCAACCTTCATAGGGAAATTCCATCTAATATGTGTTGTCTGTCCACATTGATGACACACTCGGTTATCACTTTGTGGTCTAAATGGCCCTGTAACTGAGACTAATGATTAACTGCGAGCTCCTATAAGTGGAAAAGTGTGACCTCTACCCCTACTTGAGGTCCACTATGACAGTGCATGTGATCTTGGTTCAGTGAAGGTTGACCTTGGTTGCGACGGCGGTGGGAAAAACCTTAGCTTCTTAAATCCTCCAGATTATTGTCCATGAAACTACATAGGTCGCTTCTTAGCATTAGCTTCATGTTTCTCTATGGAAGACCTCTCAATCCTCCTGATAGATTCCACAAAGGTGGAAAATCTTTTCCTATTCTCCAAGGTTGATGTTGTAGTAGTCAACTATGTACTCAAACCCTTCTCAAATCTTTGGATCCTTTCCTTGTCTATTGCTTCCATGTGCGGGCAGAACCTTAGAAGTTCCATAAACTTTGATTCATACTCATTGATAATCATAGTTCCCTGACAAATCTTCTCGAACTGAGAGATTTTCTCATCTAGGTAGGTCTTTGGAAAATATCGACAAACAAATTTCCTCTGAAACTCCTCCCATCCTATCATAACACTTGGCCTTTTCTCCTCTTCTATGGCCCACAGTGGCTAGCACTACCCTTCAACAAGTATACTGCATGCTTAACTTTGTCTTCTTCAGCGATGTTTAGGATTTTGAATGCCTTTTCTAGCTCAGTCAACCACATGTCAGCATCTGCTGGATCAGAATACATGCATATTCAATCACCCCAACATGTCTAAGATTTTCAAATGTCTTCCCAACACCTTGGGACTCCACATTAGAGGCGGCTTCCCTATCTTGAGGTGTTGGTGCTCTGTCAGTGATATGTGTAATTGTGGCCATCATCTATCTAAACATAGACTGAAACTCAGGATTGGCTATCATTATCAGGTCTAGATGAGGCATTGTGGGCTGCTCTGGCCCTACTTCTAGCACTCTCTCATCACATGCCTACCTCCCAGTACCTCCTCCTGGTGCAACATAACTACTCCCAACATGTTCTTCATGTCCTCCAAACATATCTGCATAAGCATAAACTATGATCAGATATGTTGGATACATAAGAACAGACTCAAACATAAGTCATATGTCTCAGTAGACTCAGTAAACCTAGAGCTCTGATACTAACTTAACTATGACACCTCATCACAGTAAATGAGATTACTCAAAACACAAAACACAATCAACTACTAATTAATTACATAGTCAAAATGTGGAATAATTAAAACCAATTCCAACAACGTAAATAAACTCTAGAACATTTACATAAAGGTCCATCATTCCATTCTCATATACTATAAAAAATATTCACATATGGGTCTAAATACCTCAATCACATCATGCATACAAAAGATATTTCACATGTACATGCCATATATTTACAAACATTGGCATACTACCAAAAACTCATGTCGATACGAGTATATCATCTAAAAAACACATCCCATACTCAGATCTGAGAGTATAAGGATGACACTAGGACTCTACTACTAACATCTACAACTAACCAACCTTCTGAATCTATTGATCACCAGGTTGGTTCTCTTCCACAGCACGACCTCGACCTTGTTGCCATGACCACCTATAAAAAATGTGGTGACCCACGGGTGAGACCCAGTCCCAGCTAGAGATATAACTCTCTCCAACATATATTGATTATAACATATTGATTGATAGTAAATGAACTGAGTAGATATAATAATGAATAAGAAATTTAAGCAGATTGAATAAGTTAAACATACTAAGCAATTAAGAAAATTAACTTGACAAGAAGTATAATTACTCAAAGGTCATATGATATCATCATGTAAATACTTAATAGTATAAAGACAAGTTAAAGACTAATCAAACAATGTGAGACGTATTTAACCATAGCCAGTATACTACACAAATTATATCACTTCTTTTATTACATTGCCCTGAGGGATTTGAGGAATACCACTCAAGTTCCAATTGACCACTACTAAGTCAAAATCAGTGCCATACAAGATCTAGGAAGAGTCGAACTCCTAAGAACTTCTCTACTTCCGATCAGTATGGGTCCACCACAGTGACACATAAGGTCAAGCTGCTAACAACCTAGTATGTCCTTGGTACAGGTCACGACACTAGTGAAAGGAGGTGGGTACGCATACCCTACCATCTGAGGTACAACCACAGTTGTCCTCCAATCTCATCATATATATATAATCATTGAGACACAACCACAGCTATTCTCAAACTGAGGGCTAGGTACAACCATTTTCATCCTCCCTAACACTTGAATTTAGAATGACAAGCACCTCACATACTCATCGGTATGCGCTTTGAGTTTCCCTTATGAATACTCATTTCACTATCTGGCAATGTCTAACACTCATATAGATCTATGGCACAGAGCACTACATGATTAGAGTTGCACTTGATTCATTATGACAATTGGGTGAATTAAGGCTAAATCATACAAATGGACATACAAAACCTATTTTGTTTCTATAAAGCATATAAGAATTGCAACTTCATAAGATATAAAACATTTGAGGTATAAATCTTAATCACATTGTCGCATGCTCCACCCATTGCATTCTAATGAACCATATTACATAATACTATTTCAAGATACCCATTTCTTATCAGAAGTTCTAGGGTTTAAACCCTTATTGGAACATGAAGAGGATTTCACCTCAATCAGGGCTCAAACATGCCCAATGGTCATTATGACCACCTCATCAATTCCTACATAATCATCAATGTCTTTCAATGCCTTAAAACAAAGCTCAATGGAACATCAATCACACATGTGACATATAAGATTATCATAGGACAAACTATGATGCTCAACTATCATCATATTATGGTTTCAACACAAGAAGAGAGTATTTCATAATCACATTTAATCACTTTAAAATGATGATGTGAGAATTCATTACACTAAATGAAATTACTCAAAACATAAAGCACAATCAATCACTAATTAATCACATACCCAAAAATATGGGTAAATTAAAATCTATTTCAACGTCAACACCCTCTCAGAAACATTTTCATAAGAGCCCAACATCTTTCTTATATCCATACTATGCCAAGAATTTGATACAAATTGTTCTATCACCTTATCCACAACATATATACATAGGAGAACAATATTTGTATATGCCACACAACAAACATTAACATGCTGACAAAATTTTGATTCGTTTGAAATACCATATAAAAACTTTTGCTGCTCGGACCTGAGAGTACAGGGATGACTCTAGGACACACTAGACATCTAATCAACTTTCTCAAAGATTCATTACTATAGCTCCACTTTGCTGCAACAAGTTTGTTTTCATCACTTCTGATTACCTAAAA
The DNA here is from genome assembly GCA_963693085.1 of Alisma plantago-aquatica. NCBI lineage: Eukaryota > Viridiplantae > Streptophyta > Magnoliopsida > Alismatales > Alismataceae > Alisma > Alisma plantago-aquatica. The sequence continues at coordinate 484,635,349 of OY856414.1, forward strand.
AAATGTGGCGAACCACAAGGGTGAGACCCATGTCCCAGCAAGAGATATAACCTCCAACAACATTTATTAATTCCAACATTTTTAAGTGATGAGACAGTTTAAGAAGTCTAATCATATATAAAAAATAGGCTCAACAACACTGATGATTAAAAAAATACATAAAAGTGTTGATAACAATTATCATCATCAAGCTGACTATCATCATTTTCCTTATTAACTGCATCAGAAATTCAATAGCATATGCATAACTAGCATAAGAAAGTCTAGTAGCATATTATCTCTATTAACATGAATAAGTCTAGCATCATAAGCATATCTAACAACATTAGCATGTCTAACAGATTGAACAGATCAATATCATAAGCGAAGCTATCAACATAAGCATGAGTATTTTCATAAGCATGATTAGTAGTATAGGCATTTCTAATTGTTTCCATGTGTCATAGATCCATCTGAGTGTCAGAACTTGCCAAATGGTGAAATGAGAATTCCTAAGGGAAACTTGGAGCGCATATTGTTGAGTATGTGGGGGTGGCAAGTTGAGGATATATCCTTATCATCCACAATGCAGGTTGTGCAGAATGGCTATGGGCATGCCTCATACATCTGATGTGATTGAGAACAGTTGTGGTCGTGTCTCAGTGATTATATATTTGAAGAGATTGGAGGACAATTGTAGTTGTATCTCAGATGGTAGGGTATTCGTACCCACCTCCTTTCACTAGTGCCATGACCTATACCAAGGACGGACTAGGTTGTTAACAACTTGACCTTATGTGTCATTGTGGCAGACCCATACTGACCAGGGGCGGAGAAGATCTTAGGAGTCCAACTCTTCCTAGATCTTATATGGCACTGATTTCAACTTAGCAGTGGTCAGTTAGACTTATAGTGGTATCCTCAAATTCCTCAGTGCATAATAAAATATGTAATACAGACGTATAGCATATCTATTTAGGGTTATACACAACGCTTCACATTGGATGATAATCATTGTTTGTTCTCTTTACATAAAGATGATTCTTAGTGCAATTAAGAGATGGTAGATGTACTTATTCATGGATATGCTTAAGATTGCAAATGTGTACATATAGTAGTCATGCTTATATTGATATCTATACTACTACTGTTGATTATTATTATGATGCTAGCTATATCATGTTGTTAGTTATGTTTAGCATGCTAACCATGCCTAGTTTCACTTGATTAGTTATGCCAATTGGGTGAATTAAGGATGCATCAAACAAGTGGACATACAAACCCTAATTCTCTTCTCACAAGCATATAAATATCAAAACTTCAAAAAATATAAAACGTGTAAAACATATTTTCTCATATCATCATCACATGGTACTATTCACTTGCCATTCATGAGGCTACACTATTCATCATACTATCACTGGATATAAATCTTTTTCACAATATCACAGGGTATTAACACAAGAGGATTACACCTCATTCAGAGCTCACCCATGCCCAAAGGTCATTAAGACCATCATACTATCACAGTATATAAATCCTTTTCACAATATCACAAGGTATCAACCCTTTGAAACACAAGATGATTACACCAAATTCAGGGATCAACCATGCCTAAAGGTCATTAAGACCATCATACTATTCCCTATAAGATCACCATTATCATTACATGCCTTATAGCAAGGCACAACAACATCACTTACATATAATACACCAGATCAGCACAATATTGCATTAGTGAGCTAGGAGATATTCATAAACCATCATAGTAGGGTTATATTAGCATTAAGAATATTCCTTTATTACATCAACATGCAAGGAAACTAGATATGATTAACCCTCACCATATTCATAATGCACATGTTTAGCATAAGAAAGTATCAACCATGTGGCTATGATAACCATCAATTAACACATTAAGGTTATGATCATATTAAGGAGGTTGTTTCACCATCATGCCATCATATAAGAAGGTTAAACATGAATATTCATCTTTATCTATTTCCATTAGTGTTAGGTTCAACAAGATAAATTATATTAATGTTACTAATCAACACTCATACCCAAACCCTAACTCATGAAATCCCCATCGGATCATGGATGGATAAGGTGAAGCATCACCATCACATTCCATAGTATTCTCAAGTATGAACCCACACATAAATCAAGATGTAACCATCAGTTTATAGCATACTAGGGTTTCAACCACAGTAACAGAGTACTCCATGATTGTATTAGTCATTCAAGAACTATTCATACCCAATTACCATCATTTAGTTATAGTAAAGCTAGGTATAACAAGATATACCTCATTAGGGTTACATATCAACACAATATGGTTATCATACCTTCTATTCATATGATTGAATAGGTAAGACTACCTTATTAAGGGTAACCCTCCATTTGTTCCATCATCATTCAACCCATATCACTATACAACAATGTCACCCAGAACCATTAGATGTTTAAAAGGTAAGACCATTGATTGTTTACACAAGTAAACACCTTAGATAAACCACCTATGAAGTCCTTGATTTGTGCTCTAGAAAGAGACACCATCTAACCCTAGACATCCCTTGATTAACAACACAAAAAGTTCCATTGAGAGTAGGGTAAAACCCACAATCGACTGTTCATTTAAAACAAGCCATCTATTGTCAACAAGTAAGCTCCTTAAGTTGATCATATAAAGGAAACCATATCAATCACATTATTAGTACCAACATATTACATTAGCCATCATTCCACTTTATTGGAGGAATAAACATTAGATCTTGACCATTGGGTCAAGTTCATATGTTAAAACCATCAATTATAGTATAGGTCTGACCATTACATCAAGTGACCCAAGAAACCATTGGTCTAAGGCTTAATTGATACTACAAATATATGATTAACTCACCATAGGTTGTGGAGACCTGATCCACCATCATTAGTGACCATTAAGTCAACATAGGTTGTTAGATCAGCACTATATTCATTAATCAACATCAAATATCAAACTAATATTACCATTGATTGATAGCATCATTAGGGAATTAGTTGTTAATCACTAGGCTTCTAATTAGGATAAAACTTAACCTAAGGGGTGAACATAAGTTGAAACCCTTGGTCACCACCATCAGTCGTCATGAAGACAACACCATCGATTGTTGCAATGGTACCACCATCGAGTCATGTGTTTATAGAAGAAATTAGCTTTAAACCCTAAAATTGAACATTGTCAGACCAACATGATCAAAGTCATATTATACCTTAGGAATAACATACACATGATCACAGGTTCATCTAGAGTTGAAATCAGAATAGGAAACATTATAAAAATCGAAATCCAAGTCAAGCATAGCTTTTTAGTTAATGGATCATCATTTTCAAGCAAGAACATGAGCTAGCAAGCTTATGGTAAGAAATAAATGTGGAGCAAGTTATAAAAATTGCCTATAATTAGAAGATAAACTCCCAAACAGAAGAAAATATGAGCATGTAGGGTAGGAAATCCAAGCATAACTTGTGAACTCATCCATCTAGCACCTTTCTTCATGAAATGAGCAAACCCTAAGCATAAGGAGCAAGAAAGGTAGGGTTTAAGAGCTTTAGAGCAATTTCTACCATTTAACAGAAAGGTTCCGACCTAGAGAAAGGTAGGAGGAAGGATAACAAAGAAATAAATGGAGGAAAGAATGGGATTCTTACTCTTTTAAGTCAAGATCACTAGAAGGAAGCTTTTCAAACCCTAAAAGGAAGTCAATTGCAACCCTAGATTCTTTTTCCAAGAAGATCCCCACTTTCTTCTTCCTTGGATAGGAAATTCATAGCAGCACAGAGGGAGGACGAGGTTCATATAAGGAGGGAAGTGGTGGAGATAAAATGGATTGTTTGGGTGCTTAGGGATAAGTATATGAAACTTTAAGATAAAGAAAAAGAAAAGGTTGAAGTTCTAGTATCTTCCCAAGTGTCCATGGCCTTAAAATATTAAAAATATACAATAACACACACAATAAGATTCCCCACCATACATAGAGGCATGTTTATCCCTCGCTTCTTGAATTTCCAAGCAAAACAAATAATTCATTAGTTGATAGCTACTAAAGGTAGCTCATCCATGAAGGGGGTAAACCCTAAAATACACTTGGATAAAACACCTTCAAACCAAGGATTAAATAGGTGCCCCATGGCTCAACAAGCTCAAGAATGATGATAAAATATCCAAGGAACATAATACAAGTGATAAACTGCAAAGAAAATCTCTCAATTGGGTAAATTGCAAAAAAGTCCAAAATGTGCATAGAATTGCATAACTTGCTCAAACAATGTCCAAATTGGACCAAATTTGATAAGAATTCAATTACAATAATTAAGCTTATTCAACTCATTAAGCAAGTTTATGGGCCTTATAGATGATTATAATCAATCACTAGCACTAAGTCATATTAGAGTTGGTGTAACAAGTCATATTTCTTTAGGGGTACACGTTCACTTGTTATGATGATTTATCAAATATATTCATATGAGGGCAAAGGTAATACTAAAAGTTCAAAGGTGTTGTACCATCAAATTTCATTACTAGAACCAACATATAATATCATCGGATTTATTCTAATCCATTGGATGTTAAAGCATCCAATCTCATCCATTAAATCGGGATCATTATTTAAAATCATTTCATTGAGTATGGTTTAACAATTGAATTCATTGAACCAAGAAACCATTGGTTAGATCAGCACTATATTCATTCCACACCATAAAATATTAAGCTAATGTCATCGTTGATTGATAACATCATTAGGGTGCTTAATGGTTGATCATTAAACTTCTAATTGAGCCAAAACCTGGCCTAGGGGGTGACCATAGGTTGTCACCACAATTTTACACCCTTGATCATGAACATCAGTTGACAAGATAGCAATACCATTGGTTGTTGAATGGTATCACCATCGGTTGTGTGGTAGGGAAGGAAATAACTTGAAAACCCTAATTTGGATCATCAATTGTTTTGTGCTTAACACCATAGTTTGTTACTATCAACCTATCCCAGATCATATTATACCTTATAAAGGTTGTACACATATTTACAAGTTCATATAGAACCGGAACAGAATCGAGAACACCATAAAAATTTGTAACCCTAAACAAGCATGTTTTCTCTATGCTTAGATCATCACATTAAAGCATAAACATGAACTAACAAGCTTCTAGAAAACAATATAAGTGAAGAATGTTATATAAATTTCCTCTATATAGTAGGTCAGATCCCAATCAGAAAGCATCTCGAGCAAATAAGGCAAGAAAACCCTAGATTCAGATCTGAACTTGGCCAAATAGGTACTTCTCTCCACAAATAAGCAAAACCCTAGAAAAAGAAACAAGAAGTATAGATTTTTGAGTTCTAGAGCCACTTCACCATGGAACAGCTAGGTTCTAACCTGGAAAAATATAGGGGGAAGAAGAGTAAAGAAATAAATGGAGGAAATAAGGTAATACTTACACTTTTAGGTCAAGATCACTAGAAAGGAGTTTTAAGAACCCCTAAAGGAAGTCAATTGCAACCCTAGATTCTTTTTCCTAGAAGATCCCCACTTTCTTCTTCCTTGGATAGGAAATTCACTACAAAATAGAGGGATAATGAGGTTCATAGAAGGAGGGAAGTGGTGATTAAATGGCTCATTTGGGTGCTTAGGGATAAGTATATTAAACTTTAATATAAAGAAAAAGGAAAGTTGAAGTTCTTATATCTTTCCAAGTGTCCATGGCCTTAAAATATTAAGAATATACAAGCACACACACAAGAAGCTCCCCCACAATCCATATAGACCTGATTATCTCTACATTTTTTAATTTTCAAGTCAATCAAATAATTCATTAGTTGATAGCTACTAAAGGTTGCTCATCCATGAAGGGGTAAACCTTAAAATACCCTTGAGGAAAACACCTTCAAACCATGGCTCAACTAGGAGCCCCATGGATCAAAATACTCAAGAATGATAAGATAAAGTATAAGGAACATAATGTATGTGAAAAATTGCAAATAAAACCCCTTAATTGGGTAAATTGCAAAAAATTCCAAAATGTACATAAAATTGCATAACTTGCTCAAACAGTGTCCAAATTGGACCAAATTTGAAACTTAAGCTTGCCTTATGATTTCAAATAATATCAAAAGTTTATATTAGGGTTATAGGCATTCAATTATGATAATTAAGCTTATTCAATTCATTAAGCAAGTTCAGGGGTCTTACACTTCTTCGACTAATTCAAAGCACATACATTGACAAAGTGTTGAAGCGATTCAGCATGGAGAACTTAAAGAGAGGAAACATGCACACGATACATGGAGTTACCATATCTAAGAGTCAAATTCCTAATTCTTGTGAAGAAAGGAAATGCATGAGTTTGATTCCATATGCCTAAGCAATAAGATCAATCATGTATGCAATGTTGTGTACATGTCCAAACGTCTTGTATGCCTTGAGAATGATGAGTAGATATTAGTCAGATCTAGGTGATGCTCACAGGACAGTCCTGAAGAACATCCTCAAGTACTTGAGAAGAACTAAGGATCAGTTCTTGGTTTACGGCGGAGAGGAAGAGTTGGTGGTAAAAGGTTGCACCGTAGCAAGCTTCCAGACTGACAAAGATGACTACAAATCACAATCAGGATTCCTATGTTTCCTGAATAATGGAGTTGTAAGCTGGAAGAGTTAGAGACAATTGCCAATTCTAAAATAGAGGTTGAGTATATTTTTGCATCGAATGCACCAAAGGAAGTTGTATGGATCAAGAAGTTCATTACAAAACTTGAGGTCATTCCAAGCATCAGCGATGCAATCGAGCTATATTGTGACAACAATGGAGCTATTGAACAAGCTAAGAACCCAGATCACATCAGTTCACATATACAAAGGCGGTTCCATCTCATAGGAGATATCGTACAGTGTGGAGATGTAAAGATTTGTAGTGTACCAACTGAGAACAATATTGTTGACCCCTTAACAAAGTCAATTTCACATCAGAAGCATGATGGTCATGTTAGATCACTTGGGATATGATTCATGGTGATTGGCTCTAAGTGAAAGTGAGAGTTTGTTGGTATGTATGCCTTGATAGCCACTCATGTGAAGATTTTAATGGCATAACTTGTCATTGATTTGATTAATAAATAAAGACAAGCTTCCAATTTATTCTATTTAGTTCAGTTCTGATTTAACGGTGTAACATCATAAACATCTAGATAATTATATTACTCAATGACGTATGTCTTCAAGTAAATGACTTGAGGAAATGAGATCTTATGGATGTAAAGAGTACATATATATTCTCATTATTTCCATGATCCATTGTTATTGTTGAAGGTTGATAGACAACAATGACACATAATATAAGAGTGTGAGTTGGTTGATGAAAGAATCCCATTAGTCATGATATGGCTATATCAAACCAAGAAAATAGATACATGTTGGAGAAATAGGGTATCGGACAGACCCACCATGAGACAGACACATGGAAACCATTATTATGGTATTCATAGTCAGCTCTCATAGTAATGGTGGTGTTTGTGGTTCTTACACCTAAAATCACTACACTCATCACATGTCATTCGATGTGTTTTGACATCATAAAATGCAATTCTGAAACATGGGTTGTTATAAAGGTGATGATTGGGTGAATGTGACACGTGGGGATTGGTTGTGAGTGATATAAATGGGATTTGTCCCTCCTAAGGGGGTATGATATCCAGGGCCTCTTGATTAGCGAGACTGTGAAATGTATGGTTGTGCACATGTGAGTCAATATGTAATATTGAGCTTACATATATCTCAAACAGTCTGTTCTAGTTCAGGGAACAAGATTTAATGTTTAATAGGGTGACTACACCATGCCTCGAGTTCAACCTAGATAATAGAGACAAAGGAATTATACAAACACTACAACACCAAGCATAGATTGTAGGTTGAAGTTGTTCCCCAACTTTCCATTTGCTTGGGTAGAAATGATATGTGACTGGCACTACTCATAGCTTGTGATGTCATAAGTTTTTATGAACATTCATTGTCAACATAATGTGGGACCTACATGGTCATACACATAGGTCTTGACCTAGAAGAAGAGTTAAATCTTGAATGATGATTGAATTGATTACTTAAGTGTTTATGTATTCAATTCATGAAACAATTCAGTTGGCTACACTACCAAATGATTGACTACTGAGTGAGATGTCCATCTGAAGTGCCAGATGATCGGATCAAGTGTTGAGATGACCGTTTGGAGTATTGGGTTGATCAGAAACTAAATTGGCTAAGTTCTGCCCAACTGAGTTGTGAACCGACTAGTTCATTTTGTTGAACCTATTGGCTTGGATTGGGTCACTAGACGATCATCTGGGTGAGAAATGCACCTGTCTCACATGTGTGAGATTGCTCAGTTTGTGGAAATTTGATTGCAATAAGGAATTCGTGTTGATGTCATGTCATGCATTAGTTGGATTCAAAATTGCCAAATTCATATGTGATTGGAAAACTATAAAACAAGCGTCTCATAGTGTGAGACACCTATCTCGCATGCCAGACAGTCGTTTGGGTTGCCAGAAAGCCATTTGGGTGGTTGCAGGTTGCAAAAATTCAAGATCTTCTGATCCCTTCCACTCCTGCATAGACTGGGAACCCTGACCCTAGCCTCTACTATAAATAGAGGGGTATTGGGGGCTTCCCAGAGCATAACACAGATAATTGAGAATCAGTTGCTCTAACAATTGTTGTCCTCTCTAGTTGTGGTAACCAATAGAGAGCCCAAGAAAGTCCTACCCATCAAAGGGAGAGATAGCGATGGAGAGAACAATTGAGGGTCATTGTTGTCGGAGAGCAAGTTGGTGAGTAGTACGCCAATGAGAGGGACAACTTCTTCCTGTCCATTCTACTAGGATGACAAGAGTTTTAGGTGGTCTGTTTGGACTACTCTAGAGGCAGGAGTCCTTTGTCTAATGCTAGGAGGGCAATGTCAACCTACAGTCTATGGTGAAATCATAGGAATTGTTGCAGACATTGTTCCAGTTTGTTCTCTGTGGTGAAGACTAGGAGCTACACAGACACCATCTAAGAGAAGCTAGTCAATAGTTGTGCATCTACAATGATGAGGAGATGTCGCTAGACTTGCTCTAGGACTAGGTATATCCTCAAAACCATCCTTCCCATCTTGTAGTTATTGAAGTGGTCTGTTGGTTATGGGAATATGGTAGATAAAATTTGGTTTCCGTTTCCTACTCTATAGCCATATTTCCCTACAGGAAGACTCGGCAAAAAGTGGGTAAGTCCTTGGTGAGGTTGAAGAATTGACCTTAAGTCCTTGGTGAGGTTGAAGAATCGACCTTGGATAGGTAAGTCCTTTGGTAGGTTGTTGGCTCCCTTCTCCATAAAGGGAAGGTTGGGTATCCTTGGCCCAAAAAATGAAGGTTATATATTGTATGTCTTATAATGGTTTATAAGTATGCCATGGTTGCAAAATCCTAGATCTTGACCTACCTAGGTAGTGGATTGACTTTCTCCTAGTTTGGAGATTGGAACCACTCTACATATCTTGTGTTCTTGTACTTGTTCAATCTCTCTCTCCCTTGCTATGTATGTTTTAGTTGTACTCAAAGTTCATACTTGACATATATCTTAGAAATATCTTGAAGGTCTAATAAATTTTATTGAAGTCATTTACCTCTATTCACCCCCCTTCTAGAGCCCATACTAGATCCAACAAGTGGTATCAAAAAGGGTCTTCTCCAAGCATACTTCTACAAGTAGGAGAAGATGGGTGGTTATCAAGGAAGGAGATACCTCATCAACATTCCAATATTTTATGGGAGAAATTTCCTATATTTGAAGAGAAGGATCCAATACTGCATCCAAGGATCAAGTCTTGAGATATAGAGAATGGTGTACCTTCCATACAAGCTACTGGATACAAAGATAGAAGAATGGGATAACTCTACTTTAAAGAATGAAATAGCCATCAATATTCTCTATGCCTCCATGTCCCCCACTAAGTTCAAGCATATTTCCTCTTGTGAGATGTCCTATGAGGTAGAGATAAAGCTTTGCATCACTTATGAAGGGACAAAGAAAGTGAAGGAGAGCAAAGTCTACATTCTCAAAGACCTTCTTGAAGACTTCAAGATGGGAAAGGAGGAACTCAAGGAACAACACCATTGTGAATAGTCTTGTCATTCTAGGTCATCTTATAGATAGAGGAGAGATGAACTCAAAGATCCTTAGAACTCTCCCCAATAGGTGGGAATCCAAGATGACTTCCAATTAAGAAGTAAAGTCTCTTGGTGATATTCCTATTGAAGAACTCACAGGAAATCTACAAGCTCGTGAAGTCACACTTGACAAGTGAGAGGAAGTAGAAAGAGAAGAAGAGAAAGAGCTCAAGAGAATGAAGAAGGTTGAAATCAAAGCACACATTGAAGCTATTGTTGGTCAAGGCTCTCCATCTTCTCATATTGAAGAATATGCCTTGTACTCCAAGGGTAGACTCTACAAAGGCAAGTCCTTCTCCTTCACCTGGTTCTTCAAATGTGGAAAGAAGGGTCACTTCAAGGAAGATTGTCCATAAGACAAAAAGACCCATCATCACAAGATAAGATAAGAGAAGTACACGAAGAAGGAGAAACGATGCAAAAGCTCAAGTGACTCCTCCAACTCGAGCTCAAGTAAAGAATCTAGTACAGGATCTAGATCAAGCTCAAGTGAAGATGGAGAATGCCATTTTGTTCTCATGACCTCAACAAGTGAAGACTCCAATGAGGTAAATCTAGACTCTTTAGATAAACAATCTTTAGTTGCAATTATTCATGGCACTTGTTCCTCTCTTAAGTCTTCTAGAAAGAAAAAAAAAATCTTGCTAAAATTGTTGATAATCAGCATGTAGAAAAGGATGATCTTGAACATGCTAATATTTGTTTTCTTGATGAAAACAATTCTTATCTCAGTCAAGTAGATTCTCTTAAAATTTAAAATTCTATTAAGATTAAATTTTTCATATGCTCAACCTCTTATGCCTAATTATAATGAAGAGCATAGTAACATTGTGAATTCTCTCATGCTTGATATTAATGTTCTTAAAACTGAAAATGAGGACAAAGATTTTGTTTTGTAAGGATTAGAATGTGAAAATGGTGTTCAAAGATTTTGTTTTCAAGGATTAGAATATGAAAATGGTGCTTATGTTTCTAAGATTTATTTTCTTGAAAAAGAGAATGCTTCATTACTTGCTAAAATCAATGTCTTTGAAGCGTGTTCTAGTTCTTCTAGTAGAGAGAATAATGTTGTTGCTCTTCATATCAATAAATATGCTTATATTACTAAAGCTATTTGCTTATAAAATGATTTTTTACATGAAAGAGGTAGTATAAATCATTTTTCTTCCACTGTTACTTCTCTTATGCATGCTAGAGGTAGTATAATTTGAGATCTTCTATGCAAAGATTCATAGATGATAAGAAGAATCTTAATCAAATCTTAGATCATACTGTCAAACAAATGAGTAGAGATGAAATTGGAATTTATATTAGACAAAGGAACAACAAAGATAAAAGGACTTCAATTTTCAATGAAAAATCCTCTAGTTCCAAGGCTAGGAGATCATGTAATCATTGCGATGAAATTGATCATTACTCTACTTATTGCCCTTTTAGGAAAGCACCCAAGAGTGATAGAACTTGGGTTGTCAAGCTAACCCCTTAGGACCCAAAAATATGAATGGGGACCATTACATCTTTCTTCTTGTAGGTCACTCTCAGTTGGACTGACATGAGCTACCAATTTACATATCGACTTCTCAATCCATGTGAAATAAGAAAGGTGAGATGTATAGGGGGTGGAAACAAGTGGAAAAGATAAGGTAAAAATAGAGGTAATGTTATTCGTACTCATATCTAACCATAGTGTTTTTTTGCCAAGTTAGTATGCACTATACATATAGCTTTTGATTCAAAAGTGGTATAATGTGATTCTTGCTCAAAAATGATTTCTGATGCTTTCATAGTGCATTACTAACTTGCTTACACATGTTTGGATATGGCTTATATTTTTGTCTTGCCCCTAGATATGTTTCTCTGATATATATGTTCTTTTTTACAGCAACTCTTGTCGGCTAAGTTTATCCTGTAAAAAACTCGGCCGAAAAGCACCAATGGGTGTTGCCAACAATTGTTGTCGTTCAAAAATTTCAACCCAAAAACTCGAACGATGACATTGTGCACAGAATATACAAATGGATTTTTGGATGAGAATTTCCCTCTCAACTAGACTTATTCTTTGGCACTCCTTTGGTACCTTTATATATGCACATTGCCATGATTTATAATTGTCTATCTTTCTTACAACTCTATCTTATAAATTTCTCTTTATTGGTATCTCCATATCTTGCAATTACCTATCTTGAGTTGTTATGCAGGTTTTGATTATGATCTCTTTGGCTCTCTTAGTTGTGTCTTAAATTTCTTACAATTTTCTCAAACTCACCACATCTATATAGTTGTATATCTTGTGTTGATACAGCCTTAAAGTTCTTAGTGGTAATCATCTTTTGGTAATGATGCATGATTTCTAGTGAGTAATATCCTTTCATGCTTCTGAAATTGCATATCTCTTTGTTTGGATATTTCTCTACATCTACTCATAGATTTATCTTTAACTTGGGCATATTTTTCTATGATCTAGATCATATTAGTAGTCCTAATTTGCGATATCATCTACTAGTAGTTTATATAGATGTAGTTCTAGCCCTGTTCAGCTTTTGATCAATTGGTATTCAACTATATGTTATTCTTGTAACTTGTTTCATACTCAAGTTTTCTCCTGGACTTGCATATCCACTATCTTGAGTTACTTGCTTGCATAGCCTTATCTTGATTATCTACTAGAATTACATTATGGGTTGTTCAACTGCATGTCTAGTTTTGCTTCATATTCTATTCTTGGACAAGCCCCTAGTTTTGCTCTTCTACTCTCCTTTCAACCAATTGGAATTTCCTTTTACTAACAAGTTGTGTTTTTCACCCCCCCCCTCACTTTTTGAAATGATAAAGGGGGATGAGACATGTCTTATGTAAGGGAAGAAGTAAAGGGGAGAATACATATATGTAGAATACATGTATGAGTAGAATACATAGTTTCTATAAATGTTATGAAAGCTGACATTGCAGGAGAAATAGCATCAATTGAGAGGTAGTATGACAACTCCATGAGCATCAATTTAGGGGGATCATATGAACTCAATTTTATTGAAACCCCTAGGTTTCTCGAAAGGTATGATTTTACTTAAAAGCTTTCAATACATTTATGGAATGGTTTGTGTTCAAAAAGGGGGAGAATGTTGACTCAAGGACTAAATTGACTAAACCCTTGTTTTGATGATGACTAAACATTCCATTTATTTGTATCTAATGCTTCTACTTGAGTGATTTCAGATTAGGTATAGACACACTCCAAATGCCTTAACTTGCACATCCTAACTTGGAGAAAAGACAAGTCAAAATCAATGCAAGTGCACTTTTATGGAATATGATGTAAATCCATTAGTATTGTGGAAACACATCCCATTATCACACAGATAACGAGGTGTTACGCAAAAACGTGCGGAAATCACCATAACCACAGCTTATCAAAAACACAGGTTAATTTAAAACGATTGCGGAAAACTGATAAACTGAGAAGCATATTACATTCCAGTCCATATCCTGCAAGAGAACGTGTTACATACATATCCATACAAGCCTGAATACATGTCCACAGCTTAGAGCAACAGCTGTCCTGTCGTAACATAAGTTCATCACCTGTTATATACATAAAGGCCCGCATCTGGCCATTAGTAGGATATACAAACGTCATCGGACGTACATCGTAAAACAACGTCAAAACACCGCCAAGGACCTGAGAGTATAGGGATGACTCTAGACTTTACAACAAAACATCCAAAATAGAAGCATCTCCAAAAGCTTGCCTTCTACTGATTTTCTTGCTGCTCGGCCGCAACTCCGCGACCACCACCACGACCAGCTCGACCACCTAAAAAGGGTGTAAACCAGCGGAGTGAGACAATTGAACATTGTCCCAGCGGGAGGCATAACTCCTCGCCAAAACTACAAAACCTCAAGATCTTATACATTAAGCAGCTATCTGATAGAAGATATAGCAAGAACAGTTTATTGGAATAAAACTAACTAAACTTACCAAATATATTCAAGTATTACATGTGAGACACAATTGATGAGATAGGATACCCAAATTCTACTGCATATGAAAGACATATGAATAACTGCAATATATATAAAGAGAGTAACTACACAAACAAGGCCTCAACCAATGTTTCGTGTTTGCCTTAAGCAGTATATACTAAACGGCTAGATTACGTTTTATTATGCCCTGAGGAAGTGAACCGTACCGTTCAATTCCAACCATCGGCTGCGAAGCCCATAACCGGTGCCATACAAGGTCAATGGAAGAGCCAGAATCCATGACCTCACCCCTCGTGGTCAGTACACGAGAACACAAAGCAGGACCGCAGTCTCATGCTCAAGTGGTCTAAAGCCACGAGGTCAGCTCCTCAGGCAACCCTTCTTCTAGCCCGCCTTGGTACAGGTCACGGCGCTAGTAAAACTGAGCCACTAGTCTCAACACTATTCTCTAAGCCATGAACGCATTCATGCTCATCACATATCACATATCCAGAGCCATGGGCCATGTTCACCATGCTCATCACATATCCGAGTCTGCAATCGCAGCTGCACTCATTTCACCTCTCTAATTGAGGCTAGGAGAAACCTCGAATATTCAAAAATATGCGCTCCGGGTTAACCTGCAGGAGAACCCGTTTCACCATCACCCTATCCTGACTGATAATGGATCTATGGCCAGGCCAACTACATGATAGATTTCACTGTAATTAATTAGTATCTTTTATATGGATTGCAAGATTCAACCAAGTTGTATAACATGCAAACTATAGAAGGAAACAAATAACATAAACTCAACATTATGTTATTATTACAGTCACATCAACCTGATCCATATCAAGGATCCAGCATCACATGTTATCACTTGGCCTCTTACCAACCATCCAGATCCACCTTAAGGATCATCACAAAACATTGGATCTCAATCTCTCATCACATAGTCCCGTAGCCTCTCAAGGCTTTCAACATCATTATGGAACATCATTCATAATACACCTGTCATCATAGTATTCACATATAACAATTTCTCATAGCCTTTCATTTGGCTAAGCATTACCTGCATGGTTAGCATCATTCAATAACCATATGAATAATCAAGAGACTCATATTATTAACATAATGTGACAATTAGGGTTAAGTATATTGACGGCACATAATGACAATACATACATGCCCCATCCTAAGGTTACACATGTAAACACATTATTAAGCAACCTTAATGCATGCTTAACGTTATTCTTAGCATTAAATATATAACCATGGTAGTCACACTCGTAAGCATAGGCTTTACCTTGCTTCAACATCATGCTCAACGTACAAACTAGCATTATTACTATTACTACCATTGTCACTATTATAACATTAAGAGAGCAAGGAGTCACCAATGATATCAAGGCATATCTAGTTCAAGCCGTTTTCATGATGCAAAGATTCCTCACAAAAAGGTACCCAAAACCCTCACCAAAAGGATTGTGTTGGGAAAGGCTCACTAATACAGTGTCGGGCTCCTCTACCCTCACCCAAGGCCATGGCGTGTAGCCTAATCAGGTGTGCAACGTGCATCACTGAGCGTGTAGCTCTGTCGAGCTTGCAGCCCAAGGCGTGCAAGGTGTAACGGGCGTGCAGGGCACTACTGGGCGTGCAACTCTGTTAAGCGCGCAAGTGTGTTGGGGGTGCATGGTGAAGTTGAGCGAGCAGGGTAGGTATCGGTGAGCAGAGGGATGTCGTGCGAGCAGAGTGTGTCGGGCGACACTGGCTGATGTCGGGCGAGCAACATGGTGTCGGGTGAACAGATGTATCGGGCGAGCAAGGCGTCGGGCAAGCAGCCCACCGAGTGAGCGGCCCCAAGGCGTGCAGCCTGCCGAGCAGAACTAGCTCAAGGCATGCAAGGTCAGAAGGCTCACCCGCCCAAGGAACAAAAAGGGGGGTACATTGCTCACTCATGCCATGCAAGGGCAGCTAAGACATGAAGGTTGTCGGGCAGCACCTCTACAACCACATCTCGACCAAGGTACATCTCTACAAGGTCAACAAAATGAGCTCACCTTCTAGCCCAAGGTGAGAAGAGAGTCTTGCTCGAGCCACTAGGTCACAAGATCACCTCAATCGACTAGGAAAGAGGGGTGTTGCTCATGGCACTAGGACCCAATCTCACTCTTCTAGACCTAGGGGAGAAAGGAGTGTTGCTCCCTAAACCCTAACTCACATGGATCAGCCAACAAGGGTACAAAGCAAGAACTAAGCTACTCACATACATATAAGCAAGATTATGAAATCAACACATATGAAAAGAGAGTAGAGTAGTTAGGGTTAGAGTTATGCAACCCGCCTTAAGATCCAAGCTCCAATGAAGAAGAAGAACTCCAAGCTTCAAGGGATGTCGACCACCAAAGCTCCTCCTAGGGGGGGTGTCGACCTCCAAGCTACTCCTTCAAGGGTGTATCAGCCACCACTCTCCTTTTCCAAGGGTGTGTCGACCTCCAAGCAAGGAAAGGAGGGAGTGTATCGTGCACAAGAGGGAGAGGAACCAAAGGGTCCTTAATCTAAGGAAAGAACCATATTTATAGAAAGAAAGGGAGGAGAAAACAAGGTGGAACATGGCAAGGTGTCGCCCCAACAAAGGACACTTGTCCCAGAACTCAAGCCACCACTCTAGAAAGGCATAAGACACTTGTCCAAGACGTGCACCAAGTGTCCACCAAACAAGACCAAGCACCTTGGGCGACACACCAAGCTTGCACTAGGGTGACACACCTCCTTGTTGGCCGACACAAACACCCTAGGTCGACACACTCTTCACTTTGGGCGACACAAGGCTCAACCAAGCCCAAACAAGGCACCTCAAGGCCCAAACAAGCTCAACTAAGGCCCAAAGAACTCAAGAAACAAGCCCAAGCCTTCCCCTCAACTCTAGAGGAAGCAAAGAGAGAGAAGAATACCTCTCAAGGTGGCAAACTTGCTCACAAAACCCTAGACTTGGGTTATTTGCAAGTAGCACCTTCAACTCTCAACAAAGCACAACCAAACCCTAGTCACCACCAAAGGTGATTAGCAAGCACCAAAACACCAGGGTTAAGCAAAGAAAACAGGGTAAGCCCTAAACGAAGGTCAGGGTCCTTACAATCTCACCCCCTTTAAGGGATTTCATCCCCAAAATCCAAAGAGAAAAGCGAGGGATACTTTCTCCTCATCTCTTCCTCAAGCTCCCACGTGGCTTCCTCAATGCCACGACACTGCCAAAGAACTTTCACAAGAACCAGGTCCTTCGCCTTCAGCTTCTTGACTCTTCTGTCAAGAATCGCCACAGGACCTTCCTCGTAGGTCACATCTACATTAAGCTCAACCTCAACTGGTTGTATAACTGTACCTGAATCCGGATGACTTTTCTTCAGCATACTGACATGAAACACTGGATGTAACCTGTGCAACTCTGGAGGCAACTCTATCTCGTAAGCTACTTTACCAACACGTGCTATCACTGGGTAAGGCCCCATATACCTGGGTGCCAACTTACCCTTTCGTCCAAACCTTAGCACACCTTTCTAAGGTGAGACCTTAAGATATACTTTGTCTCCTACCTGAAACTCCAAAGGTCGTCGACGATGGTCTGCATAAGACTTCTGCCTATCCTGTGCCACCTTCAACTGTTGTTGTATCACTTTGATCATATCTATCATCTGTTGTACTAGCTCAGGACCCAAAAGTTGATACTCACCGGACTCATACCAACACAAAGGAGATCTGCACTTTCTTCCATACAAGGCTTCATAAGGAGCCATGTCGATGCTCCGCTAATAACTGTTGTTGTAAGCAAACTCTATCAAACTCAGATGCACATCCCAGTTGCCTAGAAACTGCAAAACACAAGCTCGAAGAAGATCCTCTAGAATCTATATAGTCTTTTCAGACTGTCCATCTGTCTGCAGATGAAAGGATGTACTGAACCTCAACTGCGTTCCCAACGCTCTGTGCAACTGTTCCCAAAAACGACTCGTAAACTGAGGACCTCTATCGGAAATTATCGTCGCTGGCACATCATGCAAACGTACTATCTCATCCGCGTACACTCTGACGAGTTTCTCAGCTGTATACGTCGTTTTCACGGGCAGGAAATGGGCAGACTTTGTCAATCTGTCCACAACCACCCAGATGGAATCATGATTCCTAGTTGTCTTGGGTAGACCAACTATGAAATCCATGGTTATGTGATCCCATTTCCATTGCGGTATCGGCAGAGATTGCAACATTCCTGCCGGTTTCTGATGCTCAGCCTTCACTTGCTGACAAACTGCACATCTTGCCACGAAATCAGCTACATCCTTCTTCAAACCGGGCCACCAATACAAATCCTTCAGACTATGATACATCTTGGTGACACCTGGATGCATAGCGTACATTGATGTGTGTGCTTCTTCTAGCACCAACTTCCTCAGCTCATCAACATCAGGAACCACCATCCTATTATGATAACAGACTAGTCCACCTTCGAACTCATGAAACCCATCACACTTTCCGTTGTCGAACTCTGATCTGATCAACTGTACTGCCTTATTTGTCTGTTGTGCATCCTTGATTTGCTGTCTCAACGTAGGTTTGACTTGCATCTGTGCGAAAAGACCAGTCAACAAAGAAACTTCCATTTACACATTCATCTTCCGCAAAGAGACAAACATATCCCACCTATGGCACACCAGGGAACTCAATTGTGCCTTCTTTGGAGAAAGAGAAGAAGATTTTCTGCTAAGCGTGTCAGCTACCACATTCGCCTTACCAGGATGATACTCGATAGTGCAGTCATAATCATTGATCAACTCCATCCATCATCGTTGTCGCATGTTCAACTCATGTTGTGTAAAGATGTACTTCATATTCTTATGATCCGTAAAGATCTGACACACTTCCCCATACAAATAGTGTCTCCAAATTTTTAATGCATGAACCACTGCTTCCAACTCCAAGTCATGAGTCGGATAGTTCTCCTCATGCTTCTTGAGCTGTCGCGAGGCAAAAGAAACCACATGATCTTCCTGCATCAACACGCAACCTAAACCTTTCTTGGAAGCATCATAGAAAACAACATAGCCTTTCCCCGGTTCTGGCAAGATCAACACTGGAGAACTGGTCAGCTTCTCCTTCAAACTCTAGAATGCTTGCTGACATTGATCATCCCAAACAAAAGGTACGTCTTTCCTGGTCAACTTTGTCATTGGCAACGCGATCGTACTAAAGTCCTTGATGAACCTCCGGTAGTATCCTGCTAGACCAAGGAAACTACAAACTTCTGTCGGCGTCTTTGGTTGTTCCCAATCTGCAACAGATTCCACCTTCTTCGGATCTACCTTGACTCCTTCAGCGGATATCACATGGCCCAAGAAAGCCACCTCTTCCAACCAGAACTCACACTTACTGAACTTAGCATATAACTGATGTTGGCGAAGGAGAGTCAACGCTCGACGAAGATGTTGATCATGCTCTAGCCTGTCCCGGCTATAGATCAAGATGTCATCTATAAAGACTACAACAAACTGATCTAAGAACGGACGAAACACTCGGTTCATTAGGTCCATGAAAGCAGCAGGTGCATTGGTTAACTCAAACGGCATAACCACAAACTCATAATGACCATACCTCGTCCTGAAAGCTGACTTTGGTATGTCATCCGCTTTAATCCTCAATTGATGATATTCGGACCATAGATCGATCTTCGAGAACACGATGGCACCACGCAACTGATTGAACAGATCATCTATCCTCGGCAACGGGTACTTATTCTTGATCATGACCTTGTTCAGCTGTCGGTAGTCTATACACAACTGCATCGAACCATCCTTCTTCTTGACAAACAGCACGGGAGCACCCCAAGGCGACGTACTCGGTCAGATAAAACCCTTATCCAGCAACTCTTGGAACTACTTCTTCAACTCTGCCATCTCTGCTGGAGCCATTCTATACGGTGTCTGCGCAACTGGTTGGGTTCCTGGAACCAGGTTGATCTCAAAATCAATCTCTCGGGGTGGGGGAGCACCAGGAAACTCCTCAGGAAGCACGTCTGCAAACTCATGAACAACTTACACCTCCTCAAGGCTAGGACCTTTTGCCTTGGCAGCCACAATGGTATCCACCACATGAGCTAAGAAAGCCTCGCAACCTTGTCATAACAACTTATCTGCCACCATAGCTGATACCAAACACGTCGGAAGAATCTTCCTATCTCCTTGGAAGATCCACTTCTCTCCAGCATCATCAAACATTGCCTTCTTAGAACCACAGTCCAAGACAACCTTGTACCTTTCTAAGGTATCCATCCCAAGGATGACATCGAAACCATGCATATCAAGTGGTATAAGATCCACTTGAATGCAGTGTCTCGAGAAAGACAAGACACAACAGGGACACTCTTCTCAAAGAAAAAAGGAACCATCAAGAGGGGTTTCTAACAACAATCTATCCTTCTTACTACTAACTGGTAAATGACAGTTCTCAAGCATACTATAGGCGATAAAAGAGTGTGTAGCACCCGGGTCAACCAGAACAGATATAAAGCAAGAAGAAGACATATCAGAATGAAATAACTCCATCTGACATGTCACTACCTGCGGGTTGACTATCGCCTCTGGCTGATTCATAGCATAGAATCAAGTTGTTGCTTGCTATCCACGACCTCTACTTCCTTGAGCAGACGATCTAGCCTGAGACGCTTGACCGCGTCCTCATCCTCTGCTACCACTAGGTTGTGGCCTCTTTGAACCCTGAAGGTTCTGCCTCGGCTGCTGGGTTACTTCATCATCTCTGAAGGGACAACTCGACTTAACATGCCCTATCTGACCACAGGCGTAGCATGTCCTACCTTCAACTCGTGGCCTAGATGTCCCTGTCACTGCCACAGAAGCCGAACTTTGTGCCTTAGATGGTGAAGAAACATAACCTCTTCCTTTACTCGGAGACCACTAAGACGGTCCTCCAGAACCTCTCATCGCTGACGGTGCTGAAAACCTATGCTTCTTGAAGCCACCAAACCTCTAACCTTGAAACTGAGCAGGTCTCTTCTAAGCCATAGACTCTCTCTTCTCCCTAACAGATCGTTCAATCCTCTGAACAGATTCCACAAACGTAGCAAACTGTTCTCGGTTCTCTAACGCAGAAACTGGTGTCGTCAGCTCAGCACTCAGACCCTTCTCGAAACGTCTGATTTGTTCCTCGTCTGTCGCTGCCATGTGAGGGCAAAACCTCAACAGATTCATAAACTTGGCTTCATACTCGGTGATGTTCATCGTTCCTTGCCGCAGACTCTCGAACTGATGGATCTTCTCATCCAGATACATCTTGGGAAAGTATTTGGTGACGAACTCGCGTCGAAACACTCCCCAACATATCACTTCACCAGGCCGCTTCTCTTCCTCGATGGTCCACCAGTGACCAGCACTTCCTTTCAAAAGGTAGACAGCGTGCTTTATTTTGTCTGCTTCGGGGATGTCGAGAATCCGAAAAGCCTTCTCAAGACTTGTCATCCATAGATTCGCATCCGATGGATCAGCCGTTCCAGCATAATCTGAAGCTCTGACTCGGCGAAGCCGCTCGAAGGTCTTCCCAATACCCTATGCTTCTCCATGAGGAGCATGTGCTCGCGGAGGAGGCACTGGTAATCGCTCAACCATGAGATTCATCGTAGCCATCATCTGCCCCATAAGCTGTTGGTAGGCAGGATGCTCAAGTATGGCTGGGTCAGGTTGGGGGACCTCAGGTGCCCAATCTTCATGTGCCTGTCTTTCTGCTCCATCAACGGATGCAGCATCACTATGCTCAGGAGCATGTTCTTCATGGTTTCCAGACATCTTGTCTTTTCTTCCACTGAGGCAGAAGATTTCTATGAGAAAGTCTGGAAAACACATAAGAACAAACACAACCTAGTCCTAGATCCCTGTAGACTCAGCGAACCTAAAGCTCTGATACCAAAAACTTGTGGAAACACATCCTATTATCACACAGATAACGAGGTGTTATGCGAAAACGTGCGGAAATCACCATAACCACAGCTTATCAAAAACACGGGTTAATTTAAACTGATTGCGAAAAACTGATAAACTGAGAAGCATATTACATTCCAGTCCATATCCTGCAAGAGAATGTGTTACATACATATCCATACAAGCCTGAATACATGTCCACAGCTTAGAGCAACAGCTGTCCTGTCGTAACATAAGTTCATCACCTGTTATATACATAAAGGCCCGCATCTGGACATCAGTAGGATATACAAACGTCATCGGTCGTACATCGTAAAACAACGTCAAAACACCGCCAAGGACCTGAGAGTACAGGGATGACTCTAGACTTTACAACAAAACATCCAAAATAGCAGCATCTCCAAAAGCTTGCCTTCTACTGATCTTCTTGCTACTCGGCCACAACTCCGCAACGACCACCACGACAAGCTCGACCACCTAAAAAGGGTGTAAACCAGCGGAGTGAGACAATTGAACATTGTCCCAGCGGGAGGCATAACTCCTCTCCAAAACTACAAAACCTCAAGATATTATACATTAAGCAGCTATCTGATAGAAGATATAGAAAGAATAGTTTATTGGAATAAAACTAACTAAACTTACCAGATATATTCAAGTATTACATGTGAGACACAATTGATGAGATAGGATACCCAAATTCTACTGCATATGAAAGACATATGAATAACTACAATATATATAAAGAGAGTAACTACACAAACAAGGCCTCAACCAATGTTTCGTGTTTGCCTTAAGTAGTATATACTAAACGGCTGGATTACGTTTTATTATGCCCTAAGGAAGTGAACCGTACCCTTCAATTCCAACCATCGGCTGCGAAGCCCATAACTGGTGCCTTACAAGGCCAATGGAAGAGCCGGAATCCACGACCTCACCCCTCGTGGTCAGTACACGAGAACACAAAGCAGGACCGCAGTCTCATGCTCAAGTGGTCTAAAGCCACGGGGTCAGCTCCTCAGGCTAACCTTCTTCTAGCCCGCCTTGGTACAGGTCACGGCGCTAGTAAAACTAAGCCACGGGTCTCAACACCGTTCTCTGAGCCATGAACGCATTCATGCTCATCACATATCACATATCCAGAGCCATGGGCCATGTTCACCATGCTCATCACATATCTGAGTCTACAACTGCAGCTGCACTCATTTCACCTCTCTATTTGAGGCTAGGAGAAACCTTGCATATTCAAAAATATGCGCTCCGGGTTAACCTACAGGAGAACCCGTTTCACCATCACCCTATCCTGACTGATGATGGATCTATGGCCAGGGCAACTACATGATAGATTTCATTGTAATTAATTAGTATCTTTTAGATGGATTGCAAGATTCAACCAAATTGTATAACATGCAAACTATAGAAGGAAACAAATAACATAAACTCAACATTATGTTATTATTACAGTCACATCAACCTGATCCATATCAAGGATCCAGCATCACATGTTATCACTTGGCCTCTTGCCAACCATCCAGATCCACCTCAAGGATCATCACAAAACATTGGATCTCAATCCCTCATCACATAGTCCCGTAGCCTCTCAAGGCTTTCAACATCTTTATGGAACATCATTCATAATACACCTATCATCACAGTATTCACATATAACCATTTCTCATAGCCTTTCATTTGGCTAAGCATTACCTGCATGGTTAGCATCATTCAATAACCATATGAATAATCAAGAGACTCATATTATTAACATAATGTGACAATTAGGGTTAAGTATATTGCCGGCACATAATGACAATACATCCATGCCCCATCCTAAGGTTACACATGTAAACACATTATTAAGCAACCTTAATGCATGCTTAACGTTATTCTTAGCATTAAATATATAACCATGGTAGTTACACTCGTAAGCATAGGCTTTACCTTGCTTCAACATCATGCTCAACATATAAACTAGCATTATTACTATTACTACCATTGTCACTATTATAACATTAAGAGAGCAAGGAGTCACCAACGATATCAAGGCATATCTAGTTCAAGCTGTTTTCATGATGCAAAGATTCCTCACAAAAAGGTACCCAAAACCCTCACCAAAAGGAGTGTGTCAGGCAAGGCTCACTAATACAGTGTCGGGCTCCTCTACCCTCACCCAAGGCCATGGTGTGCAGCCTAATCAGGCATGCAACACGCATCACTGAGCGTGTAGCTCTGTCGAGCGTGCATCCCAAGGCGTGCAAGGTGTAACGGGCATGCAGGGCACTACTGGGCGTGAAACTCTGTTAAGCGCGCAAGTGTGTTGGGTGTGTAGGGTGAAGCTGAGCGAGCAGGGTAGGTATCGGGCGAGCAGAGGGATGTCGTGCGAGCAGAGTGTGTCGGGCGACACTGGCTGATGCCGGGCGAGCAGATGTATCAGGCGAGCAAGGCGTCGGGAGAGCAGCCCACCGGGTGAGCGGCCCCAAGGCGTGCAGCCTGCCGAGCAGAACTAGCTCAAGGCGTACAAGGTCAGAAGGCTCACCCGCCCAAGGAACAAAACGGGGGGTACATTGCTCACTCATGCCATGCAAGGGTAGCTAAGACATGAAGGTTGTCGGGCAGCACCTCTACAACCACATCTCGACCAAGGTACATCTCTACAAGGTCAACAAAACGAGCTCACCTTCTAGCCCAAGGTGAGAAGAGAGTCTTGCTCGAGCCACTAGGTCACAAGATCACCTTAGTCGACTAGGAAAGAGGGGTGTTTCTCATGGCACTAGGACCCAAGCTCACTCTTCTAGACCAAGGGGAGAAAGGAGTGTTGCTCCCTAAACCCTAACTCACATGGATCGGCCAACAAGGGTACAAAGCAAGAACTAAGATACTCACATACATATAAGCAAGATTATGAAATCAACACATATGAAAATAGAGTAGAGTAGTTAGGGTTAGAGTTATGCAACCCGCCTTAAGCTCCAAGCTCCAAGGAAGAAGAAGAACTCCAAGCTTCAAGGGATGTCGACCACCAAAGCTCCTCCTAGGGGGGGGTGTCGACCTCCAAGCTACTCCTTCAAGGGTGTATCGGCCACCACTCTCCTTTTCCAAGGGTGTGTCGACCTCCAAGCAAGGAAAGGAGGGAGTGTGTCATGCACAAGAGGGAGAGGAACCAAAGGGTCCTTAAGCTAAGGAAATAACCATCTTTATAGAAAGAAAGGGAGGAGAAAACAAGGTGGAACATGGCAAGGTGTCGCCCCAACAAAGGACACTTGTCCCAGAACTCAAGCCACCACTCTAGAAAGGCATAAGACACTTGTCCAAGACGTGCACCAAGTGTCCACCAAACAAGACCAAGCACCATGGGCGACACACCAAGCTTACACTAGGGTGACACACCTCCTTGTTGGCTGACACAAACACCCTAGGTCGACACACTCTTCACTTTGGGTGACACAAGGCTCAACCAAGCCCAAACAAGGCACCTCAAGGCCCAAACAAGCTCAACTAAGGCCCAAAGAACTCAAGAAACAAGCCCAAGCCTTCCCCTCAACTCTAGAGGAAGCAAAGAGAGAGAAGAATACCTCTCAAGGTGGCAAACTTGCTCACAAAACCCTAGACTTGGGTTATTTGCAAGTAGCACCTTCAACTCTCAACAAAGCACAACCAAACCCTAGTCACCACCAAAGGTGATTAGCAAGCACCAAAACACCAGGGTTAAGCAAAGCAAACAGGGTAAGCCCTAAATGAAGGTCAGGGTCCTTACAAGTATCATGTAGTAAATAACTTTTAATGATTGTATGACTTGTAATTAAGCTTAGAAAAAATTAGGAGCACTTAAAATGAATATTTAAGCACTATAATGACATTTTCTAAAATTTATTACGAGGTGTTTTTCGGTCGAGTTTCTCCTACTAAAAACTCGATCGGTCCTCTTAAAAAATTTGGGAATGTCCAGGTTCGGTCGAGTTTCCTATACACAAAACTCGATCGATCTCTGCAGTGACCAAAACTAATTTAAGCGATTGGCCGAGTTTCATCCATGATAACTTGACTGATGCTTCAAATTAGCTTTGTCACATAGTGCAATCGATCCAGTAGTACAGAAATGTCCTTTAGTGTCGGTTATATAAGCCTTTTGGCATCGGTTTCCATGTGACACCCAAGTGGGTGCCACTAAAAGTATACACTTTCAGCATTGGTTTCATATCCGAAGCCATAACCCTTCCCACCACCAATAAAATGTGCCAGCATGGGCACCATAGGCGTTGGTTTATATCGACAACTGATACTATATTCCTGCTAAAGGACATCGGCTTTATACTAATAACCGACACCATACCCCATCCCGAATAAAAAAAATCAACCCCTAGAAAGGGATAAAGACATCAGTGTTATACTAATAACCAACGTGAAACATCCCATCTTGAACAAAACAAGATTACATACTAACCAGTGTATTACCAAAAATCACAGGAAATTAAAACTGATTTACAACAAGCACCATAAGATGAGACATGTTGCATCAGATCCAACACTTTCTTTTCATAACATATTTTCAAGGTGCTACAACATAATTTCCCATCATCGCGTTACATGAAAGAACTATTCTACATGCTGATTTATTACATCAAAATACAGAAGCCAAAAACCCTGTATCGATCATCTTATTAGAAACATCGAAAAACTCTCCCGAAGACCTGAGTGCATAGGGAGACACTTAGGACTCTATTGCTAGACATTATCTATTCCACTAGGTACGATACCTCTGCATATCATCTCAACCACATGATCTTAATCTCGCCAGGCACGTCCACCTAAAAAGGTTATTAACCAGCGGGGTGAGACACACACTCCTAGTGAGAAACATAACCCTCTACCAACTTTATTATTATCACAGATAACTGAGAAGATAGATCAATTTAAACAACAGGTAAATACTAACCAGTTATACAAGAAGGAATATGAAGAACATGTATATAGAAAACGTATGAGAAAGCTTACATCATCCCTAAGAAAAGATACTATACAGCTTGATTATGAATTATTATGCCCTGAGGAAATGAGTCGTACCGCTCGAATCCAACCTTCGGTTGCGAAACCCAAAGTCAGTGCCATACAAGGTCAATGGAAGAGTCGGACTCCATGAACTCACCTCCTCGTGGTCATTGCACAATAACCAAAGCAAGACCACAGTCTCTTGCTTAAGTGGCCTCATCCATAGGGTCAGCTCCGCAGGCTACCACTTTTATCTAGCCTGCCTTGGTACAGGTCTCGGCGCTAGTATATCTGAGCCATGGGCCAGTTCACCGTGCTCCCTGAGTCATGAACGCATTCATGCTCTATCACACTGAGCCATGGGTCTGTCTACCATGCTTTATCACACTGAGTCATGGGCCTATTCACCATGCTCTTATACACCTCTTGAGTCCACAACCACAGTTGCACTCTAATCCTCCTATTTTCGGCTAGGAGAAACCCCGCATATTCAACAATATGTGTTTCGGGTTAACCCGCAAGAGAACCTATTTCACCATCACCAACTACTGACGATGATGGATATATGGCCAGGGAAAACTACATGAAAGTTCATCTATATTTAGTTAATGTATTTTAAGTGGATTGTTGGGGCAACCAAGTTGTATTAAACAACCATATATAAAACATAAACAACATTAAATTTCATTATCTTGTGGAACACTATTACTATTATTCGCAATGCCCTCAACAATCATCGTATTGACAGGGGATATCAATCCCTCAGTTCATCACATAATGCTACTTCCTCTCAAGGCTTCATCATCATACATCACCGTGGGATAGAAATCCCTCATATCACAACTAGAGGATAACACCTCAATCAGACACTCAGCCTTTATCAGGTCACCAGACCTTTCTCATCATATGGTGATACATGTTATCTCATCAATAAGGCACATCATCATTGCTCAGATATTGCACATATACCAAGTGCTACACAAAGCACACAATCATATAATCACCATAGCTCTTTTTTTTGGAATATGGTAATATATTATCCCCAAAATTAATTACAAGAAGTGAACTCCTTAAGAGGAATGTCAAGGTATCATACTGACCCTATTCAGTGGGTTAGTCTACAAAATCCCAACAACACTTAATATGTGAGGTCAGACTAGTCGCTATTGGAGTCTTGGTTCTAACAATGAGACCAATCTCCATGCGTAAACTATCAAAAAGTTGTAACTCATCCATGTGTTGGAGCCCATGGATCCTTTTGTTCCTTTCACTCCAAATTAAGTAGAATAGACCAGTGAGGCATATGCCTGCAAACCGTGCAGCTCTTACCTGGCTATGAATTCAATTGATAATACATGCATAGTTAGAGAGCATAGAAAAAGCGATAATTGGATCACCACATACAAATCTTTAAAGAACATATCATGTCATTAAGATTAAGGTTTACAGGTTTGGAACAATCATCCATTATTATGAACACATGAAGCATAATGTCATAGATGGTGCATTAAATAATACACATTTTTGTTACCATACTATGGGTATCCCATCATACCCTACACCTCGTACCACTAGGCACACCATCCCTAAGGATTCATATTTAAGGATCATACAACCATGATCTACCATCATGCCTTATCAAAGGTTCACCTACCATCAACCATAGGTAATCCACCATTCTATTGTTCACAACTCATTCGTCATACCTTATCATAATGGTCAAAGATATGGATCCAAGGCAACAAGTTATCATACTAACATCTAGGGCCCAAGGTAATACTTAGGGTTATCGGGTTAGGATACAACCCTCACTAAAGGTGTCTCCTACCCTCACTAAAACTGGGTAGTGACCAAACAAACCCTCACTAAAAGCCAGCAAACACTATTGGTGTCGGTATTCAACCCAGCAACAAACACAACCTGCCATATCGGTCAACACCTATATCGGGGAGAGCACTAAGCAAGCTGATATCGGGTAAGACACACAAATTCCACTTATGTCTGATGTGGGGCAAAGCATGTCATGCAAAGAGGCCACCAAGGCCATATCATCCAAACACACCTCAGCCCATCCTGGTCAAGGGACCATCTTCTGGGATATCGAGAAACTCTTGTCTCATTTCATAACAGGTTAGGCAACCTGGTAACCATGTCGGCCAAGAGCCACATAACCTTATCACCCAAAGCTCTCAACGTGTGCCTCCCTAAACACTATATCACCCAAGCTCGGAAATATAACAACCTATACCTCCATATGTGTCGGGTAACCAAACATGTACCGGGAAAAGGCATCATAACTTCATATAAGATATTGGCCAAACACTCAACCCTTGTGTCGCCCAAGAAATCATGTACACAACATGCTCATACCGGGTTAGCATCATATCATAATGTGCATCGATGTGTCACGTGATGCCTCAGAGCAGGCAATGCGTCACAGCAAGTGACGTCTCATGTCGGGCAATGTTGTGACGGGCAACACTCTATCGGGCAACACCATGGCGGGCATCACACCTACATGGGGTAATGAGTAGTACTACCCAAGGGGGTATCGTGCAAAGCAATAGCAATTTCAGGCAACAGCAATGCTAGGCAGTGTGTCACAATAGAGTATCGGGTAGCACCATCTGGGAGGATGTCGTGCATGGCACCAATATCCCTAACGCCCAACACAACCCCATATTTCACAAGGGGGACAACAAGGCAACCACCTACTATATCGCCCAACCCAAGATCAAGGGAAAGAGAGGGATATTGGGCAACAACCCATCTAAGGTTCAATTCTAACGTCCAAGGTAGACGATGGTCAAGACACCCATCAAAGCACCACATCAGCCAACGCCTTCAAGGGATGTCGGGCGGCACTACCCATCATGGGTATCGTGCAAGGCAAGGCCATAATGCCCAAGGGGTCAACACCAAAGGGAGATATTGCCCAAGAGCTCAACTCCTCAAAAACACATATCGGACAACAAGGGTAAAACAACACTCTATCGGCCAACCAACTCAACATATCACCCAAACATCTAGGTCATAGGATCACCTTTCAACAACCAAGGAGAGAGAGGAGTTTTGCCCAAGATACTAGAGCATAGGCTCACATCTTATGTACCAGGAGAGAAAGGGGTATTGCTCATGATCCATCAGCCAAATCATGACCTATCAGGCAAAGTACTATATCATGTAAACACTATATCGAGCAAACACTATATTGGGCAACCTATGCATATCGGGTTGGTCATCTTCAACCTCAAGACACCCTTTACCAAATCGCACAAGGATAACAAGATAAGTATAGTAATAAAACGTGACCATTTCCATTAGAATAGATCTCAAGTTCCACATACACAAAACTATCATAGAGAAGGGTATCAATTTAAAGACAAGAATCCATGTATGCACATATGGAGAGTGAACATAATAGAGATGGTTAAGAGTTATGTAACCCACCTTAAGAGGATCTCCATGAAAGGCATCAAGATTCCTGATCCAAGAAGAAAACCCACACTCCTCACCATGAAGATCATCCATCCTAGGTTCCAAACTTGTCTTCGGCTCCATCCTCATCACCTCAAGAAACAAAAGATGAAGAAGAAGAAGAAGAAGCCATGGTTATGCTTAGCTCAAGAAGAAGTAAAGAGGGAGATAACCACAGCCTTTCCTACTCTCATAAAGGGTCTATACATGGATGAGAGGGGAGGAAGGAGGTGAAGAATAAAACACAAGGAAAACCTAGTAAAGAAGCATGACTCACCAAGGTCAGATCTTGAGCAAGAAATCTCCATGGGCAAGGAGCTCAGCCTCACAAGATCCATGGGGGCTTTCCTTTAGCTCCCAAAGCTCCCAAGCTCGTCCCATACAGGAAGGGGAAAGAGGTGGCCGAAAAGGATCACTTGGTTAAGGAGGAAGGGAATTATATACACCAAAGAAGAGAGAGGTAGAAAAGGAAAGGTGTCATAACCACATGAACTTAGATGCCACTTTCTCATGCTCTTAACGCCACTTGTTTCCACCCAAAATCCACATGCATGGCCTGGTGATACACTCTAGGATTTGTATTGTGCATCTGGCCATGTCCCATGGACGATACACCTTCTTGGTCGATACACACTCCAAGCTCTACCCGATACACTAAAGGACAAAATAACACATGTGACATATAAGGCGTAAAAACCATATAGAGATGTCACTCCTCAACTATCATCCAAACAATGTGCCCAATCCTTCATCCACGTACTAGGTGATGCCAAACTAGATCAAGAAAACTCTACAGTAGGTAAATTGCATATTGGCCATCTACTTTGGGTAATTTGCAATTTACACCAAAACTAGCACATAAAGCACAAGCATCATCCCACCAAGCTCAAACTTGGAACATAGGCCCTCCACAAGGTGCCCCATAGCATCATTCTCTTTCTAATGATGCTAGAGAACTAAAGGAATGATCTACATGTGACATATTGCAATATAACCCCTTACTTTGGGTGAATTGCACTTTGGTCCAAAACAAGCAAACATTGCTCAAACAACATCCAAACGGGACCAAACTGTAAACATAAGCTTGTCACATGATATCAAAACTTCTTGAGGGATTATATTAAGGTTCTAATCACCTTTCTTAAGCAAAGCAAATAGGGTTATTCCAAAACGTTGGTCAGGGTCCTTACACGACGCAATAAGGTTTTGTTGTCGATTTTATACTAATAACCGACGTCTATGTTCTGACTTTTTTTCTTATCAATTTGCAAGCCTGCTGTCTAGCTGGTCAGCAGGATGCAAGACTTGTAGTTCAGTTCTAAACTGCAGTTTTATAGCACCCTTTGATTTCAGCCAACAACAGGCCACAAACCTGCAAAATTAACAAAGATAGACAACAATTTATGATCATGTGATTCACACACATGTATAAGCACATTTAATACATATTATTTTTCATCACACACATGTAGAAACCAGTAGTTCCATTTCAAATTTCCTCCATTTTAACACACATTTAGCAACCTACAGTTCCATTCATTTCATCTCTTTTCACATTCAGACACATGTAGAAACATTCATGTATTCATCTTCACATTCACACATATGACAATTCAAAAAAAATCATTCAGACATGTATATATAAAAGTTTCACATGTCATCAAATACAAAAATAATTCTGAGAACAAAATTTAGAAATATCATTATTTATTATTATCATCATCGTCATTACCGTCATCAGTATTCCAATCATAATCAAAAATTCCCACTACTTGTAAGGCTTTTGCCCATCGTTCTCTTACATCATATAATTCTTCCATCGTATAGGGAGTATGTAAATCTAATAACTTTTCACCTATAGTGAAGTCACTGATTTTAAACACCTGCAAAGAGAATGACATATATATATATATATATATATATATATATATATATATAATTAATCATATATAATAATATTGATATATTTCATATTATCTAATGAGACTATATATAATACTTGTTGTATGGTATCGATTTCCATTACAGCATGTTTGATAATTAGGTCCATATATCGCATCACATAGTATGCACATGCCCAGCCGTTGTCTTGTCTAGCGCACTATAAATTGAAACATACAAAATGTTCAAAAATACAAACAAGAGCAGTTCCCATAAATAATATATACATTGGAGTCGGGAAATTACTTTCACATTCTCCCAAATTAGTAATTGTTTCTTTCTCTTGGAGATGTTTCCTCCAGCTTTTTTGAACTCTATTAAAGCCCTACATGTTAATGTAACACATTAAATTGCATAATTAAATAGTAATGTAATAACAGATGTTAACAGATATAAAAATATGAAATATTTCTCACATGAATAATGGCCTTTTCATTGGGTGTACATATAATGTGTCCAATTCCTTCCCCCATAGGATCTAGATAATAAACATTGAACGTCTTGGGGATAATAACCAGTATCACCCAATGCCTACCACTAGAGGTAAGAAAGTTAAAAATTAATAACTCAAAATCCACAATAGAAATGTAATTTTCTTAAGTCCAAATTATAAGAAAAGTAAACTTACTCAACATTGAATGGAGCTATTATCACCGACTTCTTTTTTGTACCAAAATAATTAAAAGCGATATAGCAGTATGAGGTAGCTGATGAAGGGTCTTTATCTATGAGACTGGTCAAAGATGGAACTAGAAATCCCACATGGGAAAATAAAAAGTCTTTACAGATTGTGTGTAAGTGGCTTCAAAACATGTATTATGTATGCATTAATATATAAGAAACCAGATCACTGTAAATAAAACAAGGTATATGGATGTATAAATAAGATCTCACCATATCCATAGCTCTATCATAGATGTATCCATCCAATCATAACGAAACAACTCCAAAATATCTTGTATAAATAGATTATTATCGTACGATTCACCTACAGCATCCACTGGAATAGAAACTTTTATAGGACAGTTTGGGTTATGTTCGCCTATCCATACTACCATACCCTTACAATTAGTACCTAACGAGGTGTATAGGTCCCTTGGAAGCCAACTAGGTACTTCAGGAGGTGGAGGTGGAGGCTGAGATGTAGCGGGTTTCTTCCCTTTGACATGTATATATAATTTCAGATCAATTGACTCATATATACACACTAATAAATTAACGTAATGTAAATTTACCATACAATATCAGTATAGAAGACATCCGTATTGGGCCATGATATCACTTCGCCTTATACTTCACCAAGTGTTTCAGAATCTGGGTGGGCATATGGCAATGGATGATCCCTCCAAAGGAGTACATGTATCAGGCTCACACGAACTGCACCATCTGGTACTGGAGTCCCACGAAAAGTGTCCCCTGGAAGGGGTGGGTAAGCTTCGGCCTCTGCAACGATAAATTATTTGCTTTTTAGACGGCATGGCTTCAACCCCTACAAATTTATGTAAAGAATGTTATATACATATATACATAAACATATCATCTTCAAAAGACTAGATACTATGTCATATAAATACTTACATCAGACGTGCTAGGTGGTGGGTCTATAGGATTACTTCTAACCTCTATAGTAGGAGAAGAGCGACACGCCACAGGTACTGTCTAAGTGGCAGTCTGAGACGTCTTCCACTTGTTAATTGCTTCATGGAGTCTCTTATCAAGTGCTTCCTCGACTCTCCTATTAATTAACTCATCTACCTATACATGGACAAAAGAAACACTAGCTTCTGATTATTGAATTCCCTTTCACAATAACATTCTAAAAAAAGAATCGGTTACCTCAGCTTGTGAAAATCCCGCTTTTGGGATAGGTTTGTTTTGTGATGGCCCAAAGAATGCTTTGATGCCCTCACCAGCGCTTGCACCCCTAACATGTCCAGGATGCTCTGGGTTACCAATAGCAACTGTCGATTCATCCCTTGTGCCCTCAGGGATGAACTTGCCTTGCTTCCTCTACTCGTGAAGCTCCCTCTAATCATCATCAATAGAAATTGGTAAGTAAACATAATAATAATCAATATCGATTGCTTTAAGAGTTGAATTTTACCATTCTTGTAGCCGCCTCAACAGTTGCGGGCTTGGTTATATCTCCTTTATTGTTTTGCCTCCCAGCTATCTACATAGCATGGTGAGGTAGAGGTGCGGGAGAAATAGTAGAGGACTCCGCAGTCTCCTGAGTACAAACAGACTGAGCAGTAGACTCAGCCTGTAGTCTTTGGCGAACGCCTACATAGCCTTTTGGACCCATCGTGTGGTCATGCATATTTAGTACACGCCTTGCTCTTTGAGCATTGCTGATAGCCTTGTTAGTAAGCATATTGATTTGGTTAGTAACACTAAAGGTTAATCTTGAATAGGTGAATACATAAGAACGCATATTAATTAAATTAAGAATGGCGTTGAATACCTTGAATTCATCAGTTTTTCTTTTTGTAACAAACTCCTCCCAGTCATTGGGGTCCAGGTAGTTCCATCGCTCATTGGTTGACTTCTTCCTCTTCTCATCATCTCGTATGTAATCTCAGGTGAGATTTGTCCTATAGTTCCTTAGGACCCTCCCACAGCATTACATCACGCATTTACAATGTAGCTTTTCATCCAGTTCAAATACACTCTGCAAAATAGAATTACTATTAACTAGTATCCTAAAAATTAGTAATCTACAAAATAGAATTGCAAATAATAATAAATCATGCATAATTCCTTCCATACTAAGTCTTTATTCTCCTTAGGAACTTTATGCCAATATTCTACATTAGGACTACAATGGCTACGAGTAAGAACCCCAAGATATGAAATAAACGAGTTGCGGTTCACTCCAACTGGATTTCCTGCATGATCAAAATCCACATCCAGTTTGGGTCCATTACCCCTTTGTTGTAGTAACTTGTTCATCATAGTGATGCCCCTCACTTTTTCAAAAATAATTTGTTGCTCATCAAGTGCCCCAAGTTCTTCAAGGGGAACATCATCAACCTAAAATTTGACAAAATAAAAACACTTATAGGATATAACTATAAATGGACATATAGATAGAAATATAGGATATATTTTTAAAACTTACATTGTGAGGCGGCGCATTGATATCCTCACCTCACAGTAATCATCATCACAATCATCATGCTCAGCCATCTAAAATCAAACATTTAGCATTTGACATAACTAAAAGATAATAAAACATATAAAAAATATATAAACATGCATGCCTCTAATATTGCGATCTTTTATCAATTAACATTCCTTCCTTGTGATCTCCATGCACATACAAGTCATCATTAGCTTCAATATTTGGTGGTGTCGGCAACCCAACTAAGAATGGAATGGAGCCATCATACTTATCATTGTACTCTTCTTCATCTGTAGGATCTTCAATGAATTGTCTTTTACCATGAAGAACAACTGACCATTTATCATTTACAAGAGCATCGATATAAAATACTTCTTTCACCTATGATGCCAATATGAATGGTTCACCCTTCTCTCCAATCTTTTCAAAGTTCACTAATATGAAACCCAATTCATCCACTATAACTCCTTTGGTGTTATCAACCCAATTACTTTAAAGAGTCGAATTCTAAAATCTATGTAGTCAAACTCCCATATGTCTTCAATGACACCATAATATGACATTTTAGCTTCACGTGGACTCTTATCCTTTGCACTTGCAAAAACAATGAAGACGCTTGCAGGGTGACCCCACTATTTTGGACGACACTCTTATCATCTTGACACTTTGTGTAATATGAGAATCCATTTATGTCAAACCCTTCATAAGACATAACATTCAATTTTGGTTTAAAGGTGAGGCGTTTGATAGTTTCAGTAAGATTATTTAGTGTTTGAGATAGTTGATGTAAGACTTTATCTTCAAACCACTTAATAAATGTCTTGTTATGCTCTCTAGCAAGCCACGTTGAATTGGCTCGAGGATATTATCTCTTGATGAAATTGGTATGTTCCTCGATATAAACACTCACTTCGTCAATGTTGTGTAAAATATACAAGCGACCTTGTTCCAACTACTCATGGTTGATTACTTTCATCTATGATCCCAAAATTCCTTTACCAGAATACTCCTTAATATTCTTGTCATTAACAGAAGCATCATTGCCACTCAGAAAGTCATTGCAAAAATCCATAACCTCTCTCTCCACTTAACCCTCAATAATACTCCCTTCAGGCTGACTATAGTTTTGAACATCACCTTTAAAAATGCTCATATATCATTCAAAGGGATACATCCAATGCAAGAAAACTGGTCCCAACATTTTCATTTCCCTAGTCAAGTGGACAACAAGATGTACCATGATATCAAAGAACAAAGGAGGAAAATACATATCAAGCTAACATAGGGTAACAACCACTTCTCTTTGCAATTTATCGAGAGTATCAGGGTCAATAATTTTGTTGCACAGACTGTTGAAAAAGAAACAAAGTCTGGTGATTGCAAACCTTACATGCTTCGGCAATATAGATCAAATTTCCTTGGGAAATATTTGTTGCATTAGAGTGTGACAATCACGAAATTTATGACCTATCAACTTCAGATCTTTCATTGATACCAATCTACGGATGTTGGATTAGTAACCCTGTTGCACCTTAACATTTACCAAGCATTCACAAAAAGCTTTCTTCTCCTTTCTAGACAACGTGTAATAAGCGGGAGGTAAGTATGTTCTCCAATCGATACTAACTACTTCTGTTAATTTTGTCCTTATTCCCATTTCACATAGGTCCATTCTGGATCATATCCCATCTTTAGTCTTACCTGGTATATTCAAAAGAGTACCAATGACGCTATCACATATATTTTTCTCAACGTGCATGACATCGATACAATGTTTGACTACCAAAGAACTCCAATAAGGAAGATCCTAAAATATTGACCTTTTCTTAAATAAAGATTTGTCACTCTGTGTGGCCATGGTACATTGTGATCTCTTACCAAATTCATTGGCAGCAAAGTCTTTTACTCTTTCATAAACAACCTCCCCTGGTATAGGTTTAGGTGTACTCTGTTCCTCATTCTGTCCGTTGAATGCTTTGCGCAACCTACGATACGGATGGAATTTTGGAAGAAACCTTTGATGACCAAGATATACAGTCTTGCCGCCATATTTTATTCGTATTAAATTAGTGTTCTCTTCACATATAGGACACACTTTAGATCCTTTGACACTATATCCAGACAAATTCACATATGTTGGAAAGTCATTAACAGTGCAAAACAACATAGCGTACAAACAAAATGTCTCTCTTCATGAAGCATCGTAGGTCATCACACCTTCACCCCAGAGTTTCTTTAAGTCATCAATCAGAGGTTCAAGATAAACGTCGATATCATTTGCAGGTTGTTTAGGGTACGATATCAACAACGACAGCATAACACACTTATTTTTCATACACAACCAGAGAGGAAGATTGTATATAACAAGCATAAATGCCCAAGTGCTATGTTGGCTGCTCAATGTCCCGTACAGATTCATCCCATATGTACAAATCCCAAGTCTTAGATTCCTGACTTCTTCACCAAATTTAGGGTACAATAAATCAATCTTCTTCCACTGTGGGGAATCAGACACATGTCGTAGGATCCCATCATTATTGTTCTTAACATCTGCATGCCACCTCAAATTCTTTGCATCTATCATATTGGCAAACAAGTGTTGAAACTATGATATTATAGGTAGATACCACATCACCTTGGCAGGAGAACCAGTTTTGGACTCCCCCGAAGTCGTCAATGTATACCTTGACGCACCACATTTTGGACAATCTTTCAAATCCACATAGTCCTTTTGAAATAATACATAATCATTCCGGCATGCGTGTATCTTCTTGGCCTCCATTCCCATTGGGCACAACAATTTCTTTAATTGGTTTGTTGAGATTGGCAGCTCATTTCCTTCAGAAAGAATTTTTTTCAACAATGACGTGAAGTTTTTGTCGCTCCATCTATTGTTAGCTTTCAGCTTATACAATCTCAACACAGTGCTAAGCTTCATAAACTTAGTACAACCTATGTATAACAATATCTCAGCATCATGCATAATGTTTCTAAACATGGGAGGTGGATCGGGGTGCTCTACCCCACAACTATCCAGCATCGCACCAACAATGTCTACTGGAACAGGTTCGTTTACATCTACATCATCGGAGTCAATTTCTTCATCCACACAAGCACTGCTATCGACATCCACTGATTTCAGGTTTGAAATCTCTCCATGTCAGTGCCATTTTGTATAGCCTTGTACAATCCCACTGCACATGACATGACTTTTGATTTCGTCACCAGTGCTGACTTTCAAGTTGTTACCGCAATGCCTACATGGATAGTAGAACCTATCTCCAGGTTGTTTCCCATGTTCCTCGGCAAATCTAATAAATTGATCAAGTTGTAATGGACATCGATGATCTATCCATTCTATGATCAAAGAGAAAACAAGTATATATTAGGGTTTAGGGTTAAAAGATTAGGGTCTAGGGTTAAAAGATTAGGGTTTTTGGTTAAAAGTTTAGGGTTTAAGGTCTTATATATAATAAATGTGTACCGCCTATCCCATTCTTGAACACCTAATCTCACAAGTAAGTGTATAACGTATATTGGGTTTTCAAGAAAATTTCGGCAGCATTTCCCTGATGTTCTCCAAGTACATATGTACTTAGAGAACAAATGGGGAAATGCTACCAAAATTTTCTTGAAAACCCAATACACATTATACACTTACATACTAAGTGAGATTAAGTATTCAAGAGCAGTCCCAAACTGGGGACTATCCAAGATTTACTCCTAATGAGTAAATCTTGGACTGGTTTCTAGGCCAACAAATACTTTTATGTTGTCATTCTTATACATACAATCCCAGTTTCATCATTTTTATATATAGTCTTACCGCCATGTTTTAGTTGTATTGAAGTAGTGTTCTTTTCACATATAGGGCATGCTTTGGATCCTTTTATATTATATCTAGACAAATTCCCATATGCTAGAAAGTCACTAATAGTGCAAGACAACATAGCATGTAAACAAAATATCTCTCTACGTGAAGCGTCATAGATCATCACACCTTCTCCCCAAAGTTTCTTCAGGTCATCAATCAGAGGATCAAGATAAACATCGATATCATTGATAGTTTTTAGGGCCCGATATCAACAACTACAACATAACATACTTATTTTTCATACACAACTAGGGAGGATATATATGTCCAAAATTAAAGTTTATGATTCATATCAATTCTGTGTAAATATAAATGTATAAATCCATAATCACATATATCTAATCATCATTTCATCACATAACATCCAATATCCTTATTAGTGTTCTTACTAAAATTCACATTCATGTTTCTATGCTTAATGAGAATTGATCTCTCTCACTTTTAGATATATTCTTTCAATCATTCATTACATATTTTAGATATTTTTCCCATAAGAATCATAATTTTTCTCCTACTAATTATCAATCTTAGGTTATCGTCTCTCATCAAGTATTGATGTTTATCATTAGACAACTTGGTTCTAATAAGATTTAGGCTATTAATAATCCAATTTTTCAATTCATCATTTAGGAATCCTACCTAATTAGAAAACCAACATATACACTATTTAACAACTAAAAAGAAAATTGAATTAACATTTTAGCTTATTCATCATTCACATGTATAATAGTCATTTAGGATGCAAGAAATGGAAACTATTGTCATTTAAGTAAAAAAATACCTCGGTCTGCTGGCCACAATGGCCAGCAGCAGCGGCACAGAGGAGCAGTAGTGATAGACACAAAAGAGGTGATGACAACGATGGTGGCAACAGTGGCTGCTCCACTTGCGACAACGGCTAGCTCTAGCGGCGGAGGCGGCAATGCGCTCCAGTGATGGTGGTAGTAAGCTCCAATGATGGTGTGCTAAAACTATGACAGTAGCAACAAGCTTCGATGATGGTGAGCTCCAGCAATGGCAGAAGTAGTGAGAAAACTAGGGAAGGCACAGTAGCTCGAGAAGAGAAGTGACAACGACAATCACTAGAGCAGAAGATCCGCAGTGGCAGCGGGGGCGGTACGGTGGCGGCGATGGCTAGGAAGCCCAAGAGCGGCGACGGTGGTGGCTAGAGTAGAAGAGAGAGTTGTGGAGGAGGAACAAATCACCAGAGCTAGCTAGGTCGAGCAGAGAATGAAATAGAGAATGGGGAAGGGGAGGAAATTTCATTGTTCTTAAGTGTCACATAGGCGTCGGTCAAAAGAAAATCGACATCTATACACATATTTGTCATCGGTCCTACCAAAAACGGATACCTATGAGCAACCATAGTCGTCGGTTTCTACAAAAAAACTACATCTATCCACATATGCCGACAAAAAAAATTCGCAGAAAATCACTCAACTGAACCTGGTCATTGGTTATTTAGAGACACTGACACTATAGACCTCTAGGGCAGAGGCAATTTTTTGTGTGGGGGCATGGCGCGAACATGTACTGTGTCGGTTCTATGAGAAGAACCGACGAACTATGTTATAAACCGCTTGCGTTAGTTCATTTATAAGAAACCAACACTAAAGACCTCGAGGGTACAGGCAATTTTTTACGTTGGGGCATGGCGCGAACAGTTGTTGTGTTGGTTTACCATTAACCAACGGCATAACTGTAACGATTTGGTGGGAAATTTGGGCACCAAATTTTTGTATTTCGCGGGCCACATTGGACGTCGGTTCTATTACAG
This sequence comes from Alisma plantago-aquatica, assembly GCA_963693085.1. Classification (NCBI taxonomy): domain Eukaryota; kingdom Viridiplantae; phylum Streptophyta; class Magnoliopsida; order Alismatales; family Alismataceae; genus Alisma; species Alisma plantago-aquatica. The sequence goes on from OY856414.1 coordinate 484,676,683, forward strand.
CAAAATGACATTGTATATAAAAGCGGTACTCGTGTTTTTTATGTGGGTAGGTTTGTTGCTCAAATGTGTCGGTTTGCTTCAAAAACCGATGTTGTTGTTTCTTTGTGTCGGTTGTGCAACCGACGTTATAGATCATATATGTACTAGTGATCGAGTTACCTTTATTGAAACTCAACCGATCGCACCGTATGAAAAGTGTATAAAAAGTGTTTCTAGCCGTTGGAGTGTCACAAACATCAAAAAAAGATATGTTGCAACACCCCAAAAGACTAGAATTCATCGTTAATTGTTCTCATTGACTAGCAGGCATCCCCAACTATAAATAGGACCCCTAAGGTTTTATCCCATGGTTAGCCAAACACTATGAAGGTCCCTATATTATAGTTGAGTGCCTCCAAGAGCCTCCTTATACTCTCTAAACTTAATCACTTGCTACATCCATTAGAGTGAGTAGGAGATTTATAAGTGAGCTAGTCCTACATGTATATATTGTGAGGCTCTCACTTCCTCCACCCCCCAATATCTCATTTCTACCATGAAGATGAATATGAAGATTCTCTCTCTTAACTAAGAGAGGTGAAGAACAAGAAGGGAAGGTTTTCCTTAGTGAAAGCTTCTCCTTAGCGAAGGTGAAGTCAATAGTAGAAGATTCAAGAAGAGTGGATAATTCCTCATAGGCAAAAGACTTGTGTAAGAGCGGGTAAATCCTTGGTGAAGGCGTAAGACTCCGTGTAAAGTGGGTAAGTCCTTGGTGAGGTTGAAGATTCGATCTTGGATAGGTAAGTCCTTTGTCAGGTTGTTGGCTCCCTTCTCCTTAAAGGGAAGTGTTATAACCCCATTTTTCTAAATCATGTAATGAGATTTGTAAATCTCCTTTTAAAAGATAAATGAAAACAATGGTTGATTTGAATGAATTTCGTGTATAATAGCCTTGTATGTTTTCTTAATGGGCCTTATTGACTATTAAGCCCAATTGAAAGAAAAAGAAAAAGAAAAGAAAAAGGAATCCAATTGGATGAAGGAATAAACAAGAAAATAGATAAAAGAAGAATAAAAGGCTAAGGAATATTTTCCAAGATGGAATTTTGAGATATTAAGGTTCCTTGAGGTTCAAGGAACTCAGGATAATAATATAAAGGCTAGGGAAAGAGAAAATAGGGGAAAACATGAATAATCAAGTGTTAACTTGCAACTAAAGAAAAGGACTCATTTTATTTAGATAATGATCCCAATTTTTGTATGATGAGATATAAAATCATAAACGAGGTTCCCTTAAAATTTGGAATAAAAAGGAGTTATAATTTGGGAGTTATGACTTTTTCAAGTTATCCTCAGAATAGGATTTATCTTGGAAAATTAGGAAAATCCTTTTCCTTTTGTTTGATAGCAATGGATGTGGGCCGTTGGATCTTAATCCAACAGGCACCACTCATTGTCAAGTCCCAGCGGGACAAGGACTGTAGCTGATTACAGAGGGAACTTTCCCCTTCAATTTCCGATCAAACCAGCGCATGTGCACGATTGGAAAGTGTCCCAATGAGTTCGGGAGAAGGAGATGAAGCTTCTCGACCATATATTGATGAGCTTTTATCGTGTCTTTGCAAAATGCCCAATTGGGTTGTTGAACAAATAACGACGGGGATCAAGAACCCTAAGAGGACCCCCTCTAGTCCTATATAAAGGACCCCTCTCGCTTCCTCTCACCATCCTGATCTTGGATGGCTGCTCCCCGAGCCCCATAACCCACTCTCTCTCTCTATTACTAGATCTCTGGAGAAGAACCACTGTGGCGTCGTCGCATTGTCTAGATGAAAATAGGAGGAAGACGAGTAGCAGGGACCCTTGGATTAGGGTCCATCGTGGACCTGAGAAGGATCCAACAGTTTGGCAGTGGGGGGCGCGCGTGCAAACGCGATAGTGGAGGTGCGTAACGAGGATCATCTGATCCTGTGTAGTCCAAGCGGACCAGCGATCGAACGGCTGCGGAAATTCGGTAATTCACCTTCTCTAATTGAAATTACAGTAAAATGTTTTTCCTTTCTAAATTCGTATAAATAGCTAGGAATCTCTAATGAAAAAACTTTATACATGAAAGTTTCTTAGAAAGGTTTGATAACCTGATTCTATCTCGTTTTGCAAAAGTACATTAATTTGGTATAAAAAGGTATTAAAAGGTCATTAGAAACCCTAATTGAATATAAAGGATGAATCTTTGTGGGGTTAATAGGTTAATTTGATGAGATTAACATGTTGTATACTAAAATAGAGTTTTCATCCGTTTCGAATGCAAAGTTGGCTAATTTAGGGTTTTAATCTATAAATGAAGCATAATACATATAGCAACCCTAATTTAGGGTAAAAGAAGAGAAAAACTTTGTTGATTTCGAATTATGGAAAAAGGTTGCTAAATAATGATGCTAAGTCTGTAGGAGTAGTAAGATGAGAAATTTAGGGTTTTTATGTAGTTTTGCTAAATTAGGATTCATAATGTTAAAAGTGGAGGCAAAACCCTAATTTCAAAAGAAACCCTAAAAATGAATAGAAATCCTAAGAAATAAGATGAGTTTGGTTAAATTTTGATAAAAGGAAATTTGTATATTTATTTCAGGATTTTTGTGCATAATTAATTGCTTGGTTGAGATTTCTCTATTTGATTGATTCTATCTCAAAATCTGCAATCACAGGTATGTGGTTACGTTTATGATTAACTTCCTTAGCTTCACGATGATTCTCAGAGATTTTATCGATTGATTGAAATAAACTGCTTGGATAAATTTTATTTCATGCAACTATAAAGTGACTATGATTATCACTATAAATATATATATAACTAACTTAGATCTGGATCCTCCTCTGTGGCTTTGCAAATGCTAAAAAAGGTAACCTAGAGTAAGGTCTAGGCTATCATGAGTTAGAAATTGGGATACCTATGTGTAGTGCCATGAGACTCTATAGCACGCCATGAGTTAAGGAGTGGGCTACCTATGGGTAGTGCCATGTGACTCAACCCTAGAAACGGATTCACTGGTTAGGTAGGATCATGAGGGGTTTAATGGGGATCTACTATAAGGAAGGTAGCATCCAGGTCCACTGTAGGGACAATGCAGAGGTTAGGGTATGTATGGATCGTGCAGTTATATTTAAAACGTAAAGTTGGTAGTTAAACTATAATTGACTGCAATATGTTGTTATTAATTGCATGATTATTGTTACCCCACATACCAGCTTTATGTTGACTGACGTTTTGTTTGTCGGCATTTTAGGTACAAACCCAAAAGGACAAACAGTAAATTGGCATATTGTGAATACATGAATTAAAGTGCAAGGAGGATTAGTTAGAGCAGTATACGTGTGTGAATAGAAGTTTAGAAATCTAAGTTTTTCAAAGGTATGGAAAAAGTTTATTTTATTACAGCTTTTCAGTATAGTCTGGTAAAGTTTGATAATTATTAATGTTTATTTTTGAACCTTTGATTTAGAAATTTGGATAATGGCTCTGACCTCTTGGTCTCCCTTAATTGGGGGTTACTGGAAGACGAGGTCGTTACAGGAAGGTTGGGTATCCTTGGCCCAAAAAAGGAAGGTCATGTATTGTATGTCTTATAGTGGAATATAAGTATGCAATTGTTGAAAAATCCTAGAGTTTGACCTCTCTAGGTAGTGGACTGACTTTCTCCTAGTTTGGAGATTGAAACCACTCTACATAGATTGTGTTCTTGTACTTGTTCAATCTCTCTCTCAGTTGCTACATTGTTTTAGTTGCACTCAAATTTCATACTTTCCATATTATCTTAGAAACATCTTGAAGGTCTAATAAATTTTATTTAAATGCATTTAGATCTATTCACCTCCCTCTAGAGCCCATCCTAGATCCAACAGTTTTCTCACCACCAACAACTCCTCTCTAGCACTGACATCAAGATTTCTCTAGTTCCAGTTCAAGCTTTCTCATGCTATTTGATCTACCCCTACATGCTTAATGAAAAGACAACCAAAAAGTATCCACCAATGGCAACCAACCCTGACTGGACATTAATGTTTGCTGCTAAGTTGAATATAATCAGTCATGCACAACGCCTGGTTATTGGGTGCCAAGGCATGTGCTAGAAGAAAGCGACTACCACCCTTCATCTAATCAAGGAGTCCCTGGCGTAGTACGCAATTACATGGGTGGGAACAGTCACATTTACAGGGTACATGGAAAAAGTTTACTGTCTGTAGACTCGTCTGCCAAAAAAAATCAAGGCAAACGGCGGTTAGCTGGATGGCTGTATGCTCAACCGCAAGTTTAGCAGCTGTTTCGAGTAAGGGGTAGGCGGCGTAGAGTCATCCGAGCGATCCGACCAGTCTTAGTCGCGTAGATGGCTAGAGATCGACCGACAGACACCCTGCCGGATGGAAGTTGGTATAACGCATGCATCATCATCTGGCCGGAGTCCAGCATGACCCATGCATGCTACAGCCGAGTGATGATCCGAAAGATTTAAAATGCCATTGCCGCCTAAGTCACGACTCAAGAGGAGCACCGATCAAGTGCAATCTTACCAACTTGCTTCACCATTGAGTTTCCCTGCAGCCGCATCTGTAGGTCAGACAGCTAGCTGAAATATTAAAAGTATGTATTGTTATACTTTGTTGTTGTATTTCAAACCAAAAGACAAATGTTTAGTCCCATATTGCTTGTGGCTGATACTTCCCTCCTCCTTATATATGGACCCTTGTCCATAGTACAATTGAGGAATGAAAGTGGATAGGCCCTACGCACGCGCATGGTGGGCCTTGCCAATGGGGTTTGGGCCGGCCCGGTCCGGAAACCCTTTAATCGGGCGCGTCGGCGCACGTCGCATCCCGCGCGCAGGGGGGGGTGCAAATCCGGAGCCCCTTGTGCGGGCGCGGCCCCGGCTTGTTTTTAATCATTCAATTGTGGCTTATATTTTTCCCATTTTTGACACATAGGAAAACGAACACTATCAACTGGTAGAGAAACTAAGATGTTGATAAATCCAGAAATACTTGAAGTCAAGGAACTCAAAGAATGGTAAATATTACTTTTTTTAAGAATAAATGAATACTTTTTCATATATATCAAAATTTTATACAGGAAAGTGGCTCACTTTGATGTAGTTGAAGATGCTATACTGCAGTATCATAAGAAAATGAATCTAACAACTACCATTGCAGAGGTTTTAGCCTCCACAAATCTGGTACATTGTTTCACCTTATATATATGTATAATGTATATATATATATATATATATATATATATATATATATTCATATGAGACTAACTCATATTTATACAGGAAATACTATATATAATAAAGCCAACAAAAATTATCATTTCCAACCAACAAGAACTTTGGTACATGGCTTGCAACAAGTGTCACAAGAAAACTAATAATGCATTCAGTACGAATTACTTCTGTCAATATTGCTACAAAGAAACTACTGCAAAACCATGGTAAGCACACTTCTAAATTCCTTTATTTATTAATACTCATTTTTCATCATTTAAGTTATTATTAAAATTACATTTCAGGTGTATTCTTAGAATCCAGTTAGAAGATACTATTGATGTCACACATTGTACACTATTTGGAAAACAAGTAGAAAATCTTCTCTCATGCGATCCCGATGTTTTAATGACACTGAATCCCATGGTAAGAATTACCAAAATATCATTTTTACTTTTGTATGAAATATATCTATAATACTCATACAATCACAATGTGCAGGAACAACTAGACCTTATCAAGACATGGCAAGACAATCTCGCTACGATGCATCTCCTATTCCAAGTACAATTTGATAAGAAATACAAAAGCGTTGTGCAATTGAAGATTTTGAAAATCCAAGAAGAGGGAAAGAACTAGATTTCATCATGTTAGTACAATGCAATATGTAAATATGAAGAGCTTTTAGCAAATATGTTCTATAAAACTATGCTACATGTGTGCTTCATAAATCCATATGACCTTCTATGTAAATATAAATGACATAATTTTCTTACCATTTGTAGTGTTTATCAAAATACATGAGTGCCATTTTTGGTTGTAAATCACGTGCTTAGCACGTGCCATTTTCTAGTTCTTTTTAGAAGTCCGGGTTATGCAAGCAGCAATGATGGATCCATGTTACGAGAGTACCACCACCGATTATGGTTGTCACACTCAATTAATTGTGGCGGTCAATGTTTTATCTTTAAAATTTATCTGACGCTGATCTCGTGCTCCTTCTTGCTGGTAGAGTTTCATATGACTTCCTCAAGGAGCAATGAATGTTGATCCGTATGGTGTTTTGTCACCAATCTGCTACACATGGGTCGATGTTTAGATTTTCTGAAAGTGGATATTCTCCAGGACATGTTCTTGCTATTTGTAATATTACTAAACGAGCCATACATAATGAATAACGAAGTAGTAATCAAGAAACAACAAATATACATCATACAGCTAAATTAGCCACCCACAACCGACCAATATTAGACATATAAAACTAATTTTCTGATTGTGGTAATAAATTGTTCGTCATATGGGGTAGTGGAAGGTTGGTTCCCTACCATTTTCTATGTTTCACCAACATTAGCCAACATTAATCCATTCCCTCGTAAGGGGGATAATGAACACCTTAAATAACTACAAAACATCTACTCATAATTTATGTTTTCAAGTGACAAAACAACGAGTACTACATAGCAATACTACATCCAATATTTGCAAATAGAAGAGAGCATACATACATATCATGATTGCAAGCAAGAAAACCATAGTCATATAATTAAATAAACCCACGTACCTGAGTTCAGAGATTTCTACTTATCCTTGATCATCTAGAAGTCTGGTCATCACCTAATGACTTGCAGATGACGACATCGAATGTGTAACATGTTGGACTGATTTGATTCATGTTCGAATCTAGCAGTACGATCTCCTTGAACATCCTAGATCCTGGGAATGCGACAGTTGGGAAGGAGCATAATGGCATACCACTGATACATGGAGAGGTCTCTCTTCTTCAGTAGTCAAGGTCTGAAGGTCACTGTTGGGATCAAGTTTTGTATGGCAGTAGGATTCCAGATGAAGGAACTGACCTGCTCAAATTGATGCGTCTTGATCGTTGATGATCAGTGGAACGCCAACATAGGCTGAGGTGTCTTCATATAGGGTCGTCCTCCCTCTGTCGTCTTGGCCGGAGATGAACCAGACAGTAGTATGGCCGAAGGTGGTGGCGAGATTGGATGTGCAGCCGTGAGCAGAGGGGAATCATCTAGGGTAGGTAGAGTCTAGGGATTCGCAGAGCCGTTGTGTGTTCCTGGGACTTCTCCAAGCTCTGTCTGCTGATTCAGCAATTTGGGGACTTCTGAAAGTCATTGTAAGTTGGTTGGTTCTGCTGCTATTCTGGCAGCATCGTGGAGGTGAGAAAGAGAGGAGGAGGAAGAGCTCACGAGGGGCGTGATGGTGGTCTCTGATTACTGGCAGAGTGTGAGGAGGCATCGGGCCAATGATGATGTAAAACTCGGAAGGTCGATGAGGCAACAATGGATCTGCAACCCAGTGATGAAGTTTGCAGTTCTGTGGTGACCGCACCCGTGGAGGTCAGGCGATGGCTACAAATCTGTGGTGTCTGGGCTGTTGTCTTCGCTTCTATGGGTGGACTCAAGGATAGATCAATGGGAAGTGTTGCAGCCCAGTCCATACCGGCGGCGTCAACCATCGTGTAGAGGAGGACGAGGGATGCCTAACGATGCTGACAACGTGGGGCACATCCATGGAGAGGTTTGGAATTCAGCGACGATAGGTGTTCCAGATCGAGGCGGCTTTGATGGCAGACGGGCGGCTATGTTTCCTTGCCGTTACGGTGGCTATCGAGGCATCAATGGATCCTGAGGAATATGGGTGGCATTGGTAGCATGCTCCCATACGATCTGCAGCTTCAATTCATCCTTGTCGGCGGTGCTGCGTCTGCTAGGTTTCAGCCTTGCTTCAGCCATCGCAGGTCATAGATGGTGGCCGATGTTGTGGATATGAGGTGGTAGATGCCTGGGATTTGGAAGAGATGGTGGCAGGGTGAAGAGGGTTAGTCTAGGGTGTCATCGCACCTTGGATCTATCATGACATTGCTATAGTCTGGGGCGTCGAGGTTGTAGCTAGGTTGCAGCGTCGGATCTGACGAAGAAGGTGATGTGTAGTTGTAAATCTTGTGTGCGATTTTGTGAGAGTCAGACTTGCTGGAGCCTTCCACACACTGTTGGCGGCCCTCCATTCTAGATCGGTCAGGGAGGCGAGAAACACCAGCCTTCCATCTTTAGGGTTGGCTACTACTGGCAGCAATGGGGAAAGGAGGACGAAGAGGAAGTCGGGGGGTGGGGGGGAGGAGAGATCTCACAAGCCAAGTCGTAGGGGTGTTGGTTGGATGTTTATGGCATGGTGGATCCAAAGATCTTGTTAGAGCTTCAAATAATCTCCTCATTACTCCTCACGACTCATTCTCCTAGACACTAGTTTCTCCGCTAAGAACGGAGGTAGGTGACAATCATCGACTCATTGGATTTATCTATATTTCACTAAGATGCCACCTCACCCAGCCAATCGCAAATATTAGAGTCACATCCATTTGTTAGTGAGTTGGCTGCATGATCTGGAAATCGATCCTAGGTCTAAATCATTTAAACCTTGTGCATTTAATCAAAGCTCAACCATCAATATCTCTCAAGTGGATCATTCAATGTATATGAAACTTTCAACCATGCTTTCGTTATCGTTTGTTCTTGCTCTATGCCTAGTTTGATCCACAAATGATGTTATATAATCACTTAAATAAATTCCTCCAAAGGATCCTTTCACCCCTCAAGTAAATCACTAACTGAATGATTGGTCTCATGAGAGCTTAATCAATTAGTAAGGGTATTCATTCACAATTGACTTCAATTAGGTATCATAGTCCTCTATCATATCTCAAATCACCTAATTTGGGTGAAGGAATCCATGATTGTATTACCAATTCCTCAATTTGGTATTTGTCCTCTACATAGAATGTTTGTCTCTCAAATATTGTATTAGTTATTAAAACTCAAAAATCTAGGTTATCACATTCACCCCACCTTATTTGGAATTTCGTCCTCGAAATTCAACTAATCTCATCCTTAAGAGGCTATTTTGGGGTCGAACTTCATATACATCATTATTTCTTAGGTTCTGAGGTCACCATAGTCACATGCACTCTAAGTTGTCGACTTAGGGTCTAGAGATTCTTGGGTGTGTCCACACCCACCTTATATATATATATATATATATATATATATATATATATATATATATATATATATATATATATATATATGGGGAAGCATCATGTAATGTCTTAGCCATAACATAACATTATGATATCTTAGGGTTACATCACCTCTAAGGGTACATGTTTTGTTCATGCTTTTAATGTTGAGGAGGAATTCGTTCATAGGCCATGATATTCAGATCGTTCAAATCTAACATCATTAATATGTTTTATGATCAACATCTTACAATGATTTCAGCACTAGAGGAGATTTATCTTCATCCTTTATATTAGGATTTTCTACTTTAAGAAGGACCTACGTAACATGCTTGACCATTAAGGTTTCACCCTATGGTGTGATATTCATACTCAACTTAGAAGCATACATTGAGAAGGATCAAAATTACAAACTATATTTCTGATCATATATCCTATGATCTAAAAATATCTTTATATCAAGTTCATGAGTTCAATTTTTTTTTGTCTTGCATGTATTATGTGAAGGGAAAAAGAGAATATACTAAGTTTATCCCATGATCTCAGCATCATATCTTTCGTATTTCATATGAAGGGGAAGAGAATATTTTAAAGTCAAACTTATCATGATTTCAATCTTTGGTACTACATGTATGATATAGGGGGGGGGGGGGAATATAGAATAGGTCAATCTTATATGAGTGACTCCTCATATATAAATCATCTATATAGCTCAAGTGAGGTTTCTATCATCATATATTAAGAAAGAGAAGAAGAAGGGAGAACATGTATTTTGAGTATCTTTTGCACAAAGCATCATACTCTCATAACTAGAGTTCATATATTACCTCACTTGCAACTAATGATGAGATTCACAAAATATGTCACTCCAGCTAGGACCTAACTCAGCCAAAGGATTGACTTTATCATATGGGTCATCTACCCATCCTTTTATTTTACCCAATTCTCACATATAGATCTGAATCATGCATAACGACTCAACTCAACACTCGAGAGTAATCTAGTGTAGGATTTTTTTTAACACATATCTCATATATTGGAGGCTAGGTCCTATGACCTTCTCCCTGTGGGTCTTACTCTCTCTAGAGTTCACCACATATCACATCCTACCACTAGACATCCTCCTTGTATAAGAGCTTGAGGCTCATGCACACTCATCTCTATCTTAACTTAGCTTATCTTAAGTAGGCAAAGGGAATGTACTTTCATCATCAAGATTTTGCATAAATTCTACATAATTGGATTCAACAAGTATACAACTTAAACCTTTATAAGGAACTTATACCATCAGAGATCGAACTTAGTTAAGGTTTCACGTACTTATTTCAACTGTCATTCTATCGTCTGCTCTATGTATCACATATCTTGATAAGGCTCTAGACATCTAATCTAGACTACTCTCTCTTCTAGACTAATGTCACTCCCTTTCACTTAGATTGCATGAACACTAACTACTCTCCAGTGTGAGGGACACATTTTTATATGTACATATATCTAATAAAATATTATATAGTTTTTCTCCGAGAAAGAAGATGTAAGAGAAAACTGTCGAGGCTCGAGTCGATTGGAAAACAAAACCAAACCAGCAAACTCGAGTGTCCAACACACAGTAGATAGTCCGGTGTCATGTAACCTAGTGAAATGGTGAGAATGAGATGTAGACTAGTGTAACTACCCAATACATATCAGCTCTATATGGAAAGGGTTTCTCACACTTGTCTAAACCTAGTTCTCAAACATCTAGGTTCTAACTTAGAGGCTAAGTCAAACCTTATTCCTACAGAACAACTTACTAAGTTTCTAGGGTTTAAAGTGAAAGGTGAAATTATGTTTAATGTTTCATGGTGAGCAATTGTCAGGCGTAGCTATTGTTCATGCTCTGATACCAACTGTGACGTCCCCGAATTTTGATTTCTCCAAACCCTATTGGGAGTGAGAGGTCAGAATCCGAGAACATCATCCAATCATATCAGAGAGTGATGTGGAAGCATAATACGCATACATGAACATACAACCATAACATTTCTCAACATTCAACATGTATATTTATACAACATGAATTATTACACAATTATTTACAATTACATATTGAATGAAAATTTTACAGTCTAAGAACATGTATACTAAACTAGGATCTACACAATAGGTACAACCTGTACAACTTGCTCACATCCTGTACTTTTTCTCCCATGCTATCTCTGAACCTAAAACATACGAGAAACAACAAATCAACACACAAGGTGTTGTGTACATGGGCAGAAAGATACATATATTTATGGCTTTCATAATTTAAAAAAAAGATTTGCAGAAGGAAAGAAAATCATAGAAAACACTTCTTTATTAAGCGAAATACGCCAATTTAAGTCATTTTCCTAGATGAATTGCATTATCAAGGTGGACTAGTACCAAAACATAAATATTGGGCCCATCCTCGTGTACCAAGTACTCTAGGGAAACTTCCCGTACACTGTGTGCTCTAGGGAGGTGTACTAGCCAACATTAATCCATTCCCTCGTAAGGGGGATAATGAACACCTTAAATAACTACAAAACATCTACTCATAATTTATGTTTTCAAGTGACAAAACAATGAGTACTACATAGCAATACTACATCCAATATTTGCAAATAGAAGAGAGCATACATACATATCATGATTGCAAGCAAGAAAACCATAGTCATATAATTAAATAAACCCACGTACCTGAGTTCAGAGATTTCTAACTTATCCTTGATCATCTAGAAGTCTGGTCATCACCTAATGACTTGCAGATGACGACATTCGAATGTGTAACATGTTGGACTGATTTGATTCATGTTCGAATCTAGCAGTACGATCTCCTTGAACATCCTAGATCCTGGGAATGCAACAGTTGGGAAGGAGCATAATGGCATACCACTGATACATGGAGAGGTCTCTCTTCTTCAGTAGTCAAGGTCTGAAGGTCGCTGTTGGGATCAAGTTTCGTATGGAAGTAGGATTCTAGATGAAGGAACTAACCTGCTCAAATTGATGCGTCTTGATCGTTGATGATCAGTGGAACGCCAACAGAGGCTGAGGTGTCTTCATATAGGGTCATCCTCCCTCTGTCGTCTTGGCCGGAGATGAACCAGACAGTAGTCTGGCCGAAGGTGGTGGCGAGATTGGATGTGCAGCCGTGAGCAGAGGGGAATCGTCTAGGGTAGGTAGAGTCTAGGGATTCGCAGAGCCGTTGTGTGTGCCTGGGACTTCTCCAAGCTCTGTCTGCCAATTCAGCAATTTGGGGACTTCTGAAAGTCGTTGTAAGTTGGTTGGTTCTGCTGCTATTCTGGCAGCATCATGGAGGTGAGAAAGAGAGGAGGAGGAAGAGCTCACGAGGGGCGTGATGGTGGTCTCCGATTACTGGCCGAGTGTGAGGAGGCATCGGGCCAATGACGATGTAAAAATCGAGAGGTCGATGAGGCAGCAATGGATCTGCAACCCAGTGACGAAGTTTGCAGTTCTGTGGTGATCGCACCCGTGGAGGTCTGGAGATGGCTACAAATCTGTGGTGTCTGGGCTATTGTCTTCGCTGCTATGGGCGGACTCGAGGACAGATCGATGGGAAGTGTTGCAGTCCAGTCCATACCGGCGGCATCGACCATCATGTAGAGGAGGATGAGGGATGCCTAACGTTGCTGACAACGTGGGGCACATCCATGGAGAGGTTTGGAATTCAGCGACGATAGGTGTTCCAGATCGAGGCGGGTTTGATGGCAGACGGGCGGCTGTGTTTCCTTGCCGTTACGGTGGCTGTCGAGGTATCAATGGATGCTGAGGAATATGGGTGTCATTGGTAGCATGCTCCCATACGATCTACAGCTTCAATTCATCCTTGTCGGCGGTGTTGCGTCTGCTAGGTTTCAGCCTTGCTTCAGCCATCGCAGGTCAGAGATGGTGGCCGATGTTGTGGATATGAGGTGGCAGATGCCTGGGATTTGGAAGAGATGGTGGCAGGGTGAAGAGGGTTAGTCTAGGGTGTCGTCACACCTTGGATCTATCACGACATTGCTATAGTCTGGGGCGTCGAGGTTGTAGCTAGGTTGCAGCGTCGGATCTGACGAAGAAGGTGATTTGTAGTTGTAAATCTTGTGTGCGATTTTGTGAGAGTCAGACTTGCTGGAGCCTTCCACACACTGTTGGCGGCCCTCCATTCTAGATCGGTCAGGGAGGCGAGAAACGCCAGCCTTCCATCTCTAGGGTTGGCTACTACTGGCAGCAATGGGGAAAGGAGGACGAAGAGGAAGTCGTGGGGTGGGGGGGAGGAGAGATCTCACAAGCCAAGTCGTAGGGGTGTTGGTTGGATGTTTATGGCACGGTGGATCCAAAGATCTTGTTAGAGCTTCAAATAATCTCCTCGTTACTCCTCACGACTCGTTCTCCTAGACACTAGTTTCTCCGCTAAGAACGGAGGTAGGTGACAATCATCGACTCATTGGATTTATCTATATTTCACTAAGATGCCACCTCACCCAGCCAATCGCAAATATTAGAGTCACATCCATTTGTTAGTGAGTTGGCTGCATGATCAGGAAATCGATCCTAGGTCTAAATCATTTAAACCTTATGCATTTAATCAAAGCTCAACCATCAATATCTCTCAAGTGGATCATTCAATGTTTATGAAACTTTCAACTATGCTTTCGTTATCGTTTGTTCTTGCTCTATGCCTAGTTTGATCCACAAATGATGTTATATAATCACTTAAATAAATTCCTCCAAAGGATCCTTTCACCCCTCAAGTAAATCACTAACTGAATGATTGGTCTCATGAGAGCTTAATCAATTAGTAAGGGTATTCATTCACAATTGACTTCAATTAGGTATCATAGTTCTCTATCATATCTCAAATCACCTAATTTGGGTGAAGGAATCCATGATTGTATTACCAATTCCTCAATTTGGTATTTGTCCTCTACATAGAATGTTTGTCTCTCAAATATTGTATTAGTTATTAAAACTCAAAAATCTAGGTTATCCCAATGTCAAAGGTATTCTAGAGTTTGAGTATGTAAAACATGCGTAACTAAGTTTGGCAAGTAGAGTTTCATATACATACAGTGGAGTCTGGGCATGTAAAAAATGAAAGAGAACAGACGTAAAAACTGAACCTCGTTTGTATGCGGATCTTCTGCTGTTGCAGATGGAAAAAGCTGTCGAACACAGAACACCAAACCTAGATGGAAACTGTGGAGCACAGAACCTTGCCTGCGACAAAAGTACAATGGATGAGAATGAAATAAAAGAAGGTCTGAACGCATCAAATTGAAGAGTTGGACAGTGGACTGAAACCTGTAGCTTCAGCTTCCTCGTTTCATTGTTAGGGAGAGGACCGAGTATAAGATAAAGACTAATGTGTCAAAAGTCGACATGGATTATATAACAGAGTCGTAGCATGAGGCGGTTGTAAAGCAGACGCGTTGTATCAGCGCCACATTGTACACTTGTTGTTTGCATAGCATTAATTGAAGGAGGATCAGGTACGTGGCAGCTACAGATAAGCATGATTCCTGGAACCGAATAACTGTAAGTCTAAATTACTGACGCTCCTCAAGCAAACAGCCAAGCACCTGAAGCAGCCAGGCAGGCAGACAATTACCTGGAAAAGCAGGCAGCACACCTGCGTTTATTCATATGGTAGTAGAAGCACCAAAAGAGATGGATGGGTACCTCCCTCGGCTCGCTGGTTGGTGCTTGATTTCATAGAAACGATCTGCCTATGACGGTGGCCATAGTTGGTCTAACGTTGTGTCAAAGAAAGCAACCACAGCGAGTGACAAACGCAATCTGAGAGAGTGTGTGTCGGTTGTTTTGAGAAAAATAAAACCGACAATGAATGTTCGCACCCCGTGAGAAAGTAGGAGCATCGACAGGTGACTCTGGTGCCGTCCGCACAAGTTCGTAATTACTCATGGTCCGCAGCAGATCACTCCCATATATATATATATATATATATATATATATATATATATATATATATATATATATATTCACATTACAAAAATGTCTTCATAGAGGTATGCACAACAAATAATGATGTCAACTATTTTCAAATGGAAAGTATTTATATCTAAAAATAAAATTATAAATGAAGATAGTGTAAGAGTTATTTGTTATGTGTTGGAAGCACCACAGAAAAAACATTTTCATAAAAATAGAACTGTAATTTTTTTAATAAATTATTTGGGTTATAGTAGCTTTCTTTACATTTTTTTATTTTCAACAAACTCTTCCACTATGGTTAAGTACTTCCCATTATAGCCCATTGTATTTTCTCCATTATCTGCCCATTTTATTTGTATATTAATATTACTAATCTCAAATTCTTCAATTTTTTTAATAAAAAATCGAAACTTTAAGTATCCTTATAAAATTATGCATAATAAATTATCTTAGTTTCTTTTTATTTTATTTTTTCATAAAAATATTTCACTCAAATTTTATCAAATACTCCTCCAACATTCTATTGTCCCTTTAATATATTTTCTCTGACATTTCTAATATATTTCTCACCAAGACTATCTCCTTCCCCCTGTCTTCACTCTGAGTCAGTGGGAAGAGAATGGGAAAAAAGTGGGGTAAAAATACACTTGATTTATTCCCTTTCATTCCCTTCCATTCCCCTCTCATCCCCTATTACTTTGTCCAACCAATCAGCCAAAGTCTTTTCCCCTCCCATCCATTCACCACATAGCAAACAACCCTTAGGCTGTGATTGGTTTGTTGACTCAAAATGAGATGAACTTATTTTCCAAGAAATTCTAGTTCTGTTTGGAACTTGAGTTCTAATGACTTCTCCAGATCTTGTTTCCAAAGTAACAATGTCACGATCAATGATTTTATATTTGTCATTAACGCAAATACGTGGGGACGATTCTGAGAACTGTCGTTGGCTAGCCTAGGTACTAGCTTTCGAATTGTTTTGGTAAGAAATTCGGGGACTGCCTTTTGCATACAGCTACGAAACAGCATGCAGATCATTAGGATTGGCGTAAAACTCCAAGTTTCTAGTTTACAAACACTTGAGACAAAACCAATCAAAATTAAGCTGTGGTGCTTTGCCTCTAACTGGTTGCAGAATCATCTCGATTTCAGGCTTTGGACAGATTTAAGCTCCTTCTATCATACAAAAATATACCTCCCCTTCATTGCTAAAAACGAACATTGGATATACACAAGAAATAAAAACCCACTCATCTCAATTAACGGTATTGGCCAGTCTGTTTTATAAGACCACAAATGTTCCGTTGTGTTTCCATGGTGAGGCTAGTTATGTTGCTCCATTACTATAATTAAAGAAACTACCATCAAGTTAAGTTGTTCATTACATATTGAATGACTGGGTAAGTAACGGATAACCAACTGGTTAAAAACACAGAAGGAAACGTCGCACGCTCCCAAATTAAACAAGCCTTTATAAGGACTAATGCCACAGTGAACATCCAGAAAAGCCAGTGTAGCTTCTGAGCCGGTTTTCACTGGCGTCAAATAATTCATATATGTCACAATCGAATCCGTTATCACAATGATTGCATATGATAGTAAATTGCAATGACCTTCTCCATTACTTTAACAATGGCAATAAACACAACAGCCACAGACGAGATAGTTAGCTCATAGCCATTAGCCATTCCTGTTACAACACACAGGCTATATTTACAAAATCACGGTGTTTCCTTCTGAAAGGAACGTGCCTGACCCTTATAGATGGGTATCTCCTCTTCTAGTAAGCTGCTGCAACTTAGAAAGAATCCTTTGGTAAACAGAATGACGGTATCAGGCACCAACACACACAGGCACAAGACGAGAAATCGAGGTGGTCTTGGACAAAAACAACATGAACAAAGAATTTTGTTGGTGCACCAATAAAGAATGGACTACATAATAACATTTTCTCACAACTTTGTTCTTGTGCTTTTTCGTTAATTTCGTTGCTGCAAGGACACGTCCTTCATTAGCTTCAGGCTGATACTGTTGAAGCGTTCCCTTGAATACTGTCTTGAGGCTTTCCTCCAATCAGTGCCTGCCTTCATCATCGCAGCAAATTCGTCATAGCTGATCTTGCCATCCTGTTTAATGGGATCTCCAATTTTAGAAATGTGCCCAAATAATCGAAGAATTAAAATAATGCAACGCAGAGCCTAAACATGATTTGTTAATCTTTTGCTGCCTAGAGGACACAACGCTCGCAATAAAAATACTGTAATAGCTTGATCCTCCATTTTGCTATGATAATATGTAATGGGGGGAGGGGGAGTAAACAGATGAATGCAAATAAGCTAACAGAACTGACCCTGTCTGTGTCAACGTCTTGGATAATATTATTGATGACGTCTTCGGGATTCGGCCCAAGCTCATCAGCTAATGATTCTCTCAGCTCTTCAATTTCTATGTAACCGCTCTTGTTCACATCAAAGTAAGCAAAAGCCTTTCGTAAATGCTCGTCGTTGCCCATTTTTTCAAGATGAATAGAAACAGCAACAAACTCTCCATAGTCCAGAAGGCCATTGCCGTCAACATCAGCCTGTCAGAATAATGTGGGATATTGCATCAACATACAGCAGAAAAAGTGCATCAGTAGCTAAATAATGGGCCCTACAACCCTAGCCTACATTATGTGTGACAAAGTAGAGTTGCCATAAATTGTGTTTTTGGTTGAGCTTTATGGATATCTCGGGAAATAGGTTTCTCAAAGTTTTAATTAGATGTTTCCTAAGAGTTTCAGAACAAATATATATTATTGGAAACATTTTAAGTTACATATTGATTTGAACAACAGAGTTGTTTAAATGACAGCTGTTTTTAAACGACATAGCTGTTCTTTAAATAGTTGTTTTAAACAGTTGATTGAACCCGTGATCATATGGATGACCTTTGTGTACTCACTTAGGTGCAAGGTTATAAGATAAGGGATAGCTGAGTGCAAATGGCAAAGAACAGTAGGCTTAATTCTCTACACGGCATGGCTTACGCTCTAGCCATGCAAAACTGTGAAGCTTCTTGATTCGAGGCCTAGCAAACCTTCGAATATTTACCCTGGATAGTTCAGCTTTGAATGACCCATATATTGCTCCCAAGTTTGGTTGGAATAGAGGCTTAGGTGATGATATGATGAGTGATCCATATTGCTATCCGTGTCATACTATGAAAACAGTGGCTATTTGCAGATTGCATATCTAGTACAGCATTCTTTTACGCTGTAACTAAATGACATTTGCAGTCATCTCCCGCATCTACCTTGAAGATGAAGTTATATTACTAATGACTGTGGTTATGCTTATTCAGCAATAACTGCTTCTAATGGTATCCGAGCAACTTACTTTGTTAATGACTGCTTACACGTTCATAATTAATGATTTTCCTTGTTAAACTGCAGTTAATGATTCTACTAAAAAATAGCATTAATTTTGTAATGTGTTAATTATCAATACATCAGTTTAGTCTAAAAGATGATAAATAACATTTTACCCTACCCATGTGTGGCACCCTGCATACACTTGTCAGTTACCCCTTACAGTACATATTGTTTTCAGTATTATCCCTGCTCAAGTCACCAAAATTCCAAATAAGCTTCTGGCGTTCAACTCCAGTCGGCTCTATGTGTGGTCATCATTGTGTAAATATCTAAATAATCAGTAAAACAGACTACGAAGTAAAATTATTACAGTCAATTGTTGCGGTCCCAGTGATTTCTCCCCCTGCCATCTCACCAAACTCTCCCATCATTTCCACTTGTTTTATTTATTAATTATTATTCATAATTTGATGCTCAAGAGAGCAAAGCTTTTAGCATTTACAATTGTACCGTTTTGTACATAAGATTTGTTCACCTGCACCACAATGACAATTTAACTCTTATATTGGTAGACGTAAGGAAGAAAATGTCCAGTTTCAACGCCCTTTCGGTGGGCACAGAAACAGAAATTAATATAATTTTTGACATAAATTTTGAAGGATGTGTGTGTGTGCGCGCACGCGTGCATACGTGTGTGTGTGTGTGTGTGTGTGTGAAGGAAGCTGCACTTTTTCAATTATGTTTGAATTTCGTTGTCAATTTCAAAAGTGCATGAAATGAATTCAGTCATGATAGTTAACAAACACAATATATGGACTTAAAGACACAAAACCATGCAAAGAAATTATGGTCTAGGTAGTACGCAGTAGATAAAAGAGAAAAAAAATGATGGTCAATGCGCTTTGGTACCCAATTGTCCCGGAACAGAAAACTTTTGGCAAAAGTTCGACCGTTTTGACAAAAATTTGAACGTTGGATAGATAATAAAATAAATCATTTTTATTGACCTTTTAGTTGAAGTAGAATAATCTCATAAGTTTGCAAAGGGCAACGCAGCTGACACTCAACTTCCACTGAAAGGATCTAGTGGCTTTGAAGTTATAATGTAAGGAAAATCAATCTGTCATTGGTTTTAGGTAAGGATTTGTCAACTTGTAACAAATTCGTAAGGATAGGGAATTCGGACAACAGCAATCCGCCTAGCAAACAAACAAAGCATAGCCTTGGGGCTCTTCAGAAGTTCATTACCCCATTGTGTTCAACCTTATAGAGTATGCAGTATTCTTTAAACTTTCATTGTTAAACCAAACAAAATTATGAAAATGTACAAAATGGTTGTCAAAGTAGTTACTTACAGCTTCCATTAATATTTTCACATCAATGTCCGACATCTTTTGTCCAATTTTATGGAGACCAACTTTGAGTTCATCATATGTTATTTGCCCTCTCTTGCTAGTATCCATCATATCAAAGATTTCCTTTATACCAGCAACCTCTTCAACAGAAAGGTGTTCAGCAACCACCTGCATTGAGAACAACAATAAGACACATGGTAAGAACAGTTTCTTCAGTTCACTGAAAGATAACAGAATTTTCAACTTATAAAGGAGTTATCTCTCACCCTGAGGGCTCTCTTCTTAAATTTATTCATCACAGTGAACTGCTTTAACCGAGATTTGACAGTGTCACCTAGGTGTACATTTGGAGCCTTTGCAACATTCTGCAGCCAAGGATGATCTACAAGGGGGGAAAAGAACATGGAGGTGTCACGGCTCATTCTCTTATATGATACGAAAAAGGACTAACATAGACTGAATGACATCAACCAAAAAGATGATTATCAGCACAAATACGAGACAAGCATATTGAAGGCATGTTTCAAAACTCAAATTTATCACTACAATCACGACAGCTAGAGGCTAGAAACAGTACCCAAAACCTCTTGGGCTTTCAACCGCTTATTGGGATCAGGATCCAGCATTCTCTTAACCAAATCTTTCGCGTTGTCAGAAACCCTAGGCCATGGATCTCTTTTGAAGTCTATAACAGAGCGAATGATTGCCTGTGCGACTCCTTGTTCAGTTTCTGCAAAACAACAGATTTTAGGAGAAATACAAATACAAGGAAATTTTAGGTGACAAAAATAACCATATAGTGTCATATAAGAACTACAATTTTTGCATTCATGCTTAGATAACGAAAAACACATACATTTAATAGTATATTTTTTTCTTAATATTGACATGAAAATGTTCTTCTGCTGACATGAAACATGAAATTAAATGTTCTTTTCATCCTTTTGTATTCTTGGCCAAAATATGTTGTGCCAATATTTTCATGTAAAATTCACAGGAAAACTCATGCTGTGTCACTTTATCATGTCTGTTTGGTTATGACAGCCATACCACATGTAGCCTTTCTAACAAGAACCACAAGACAGTAATATGTTCTCACCTGCCCAAAATGGAGGAACACCACAAAGAAGGATGTACAGAATTACTCCGGCACTCCAAACGTCAACTTCTGGGCCATAATTTCGTTTAAGAACCTCAGGCGCCATGTAATATGGACTTCCAACAATCTCAGTAAAGCGCTCACCTGCATAACATCACAAGAGTAGTTGCTCATATAGATGTGTTGGCATCAGCCTAAGAGTGATGGGTAGCTCCGTGATGGATATCATGCAGGTAACAGATGAAAAAACTTATTAAACTTTTGCAACCAAACATACCGGGCTTGAAGAAAACAGACAATCCAAAATCAATTGCCTTCAGAGCAGATTGTTCCTTCTTGTTTGCAAAGAGAAAGTTTTCAGGCTTGAGATCACGATGCATTACACCATGTTTGTGGCACATCTGAACAAAATCGGAATGTAAATATACACGCAGAATTCTGAATACAGAATTGAAATAATGCAATGAAATATTGCATTTCAGAACAAAGCCTTTTTAGAAAAAGAAACATGATTGTTAATCCAAAGGAGACTAAATTTTAAAAAAGGTCATAGAATTGAGTAAATGACCATAGATAGAGTTGTGACAGATATCTCATATGCAAGCAGCATAATGCTACATTTCACAAGCAACATAGAAACATTAACCAACTGTACACCCTAGTGACATTCAAATGATTACGCTACAACCTGATCAGCATAAATATGTGTACATGTGAGCATTATTGTTGGAAGAGCTCAATAAAACCAAGACTTTGTCACCACTATTTCAAACAAAATGCCTCACTTGGCCAGGATTTTAATACACATTTGGGCTCTACAACTTATAGCAAGCAATAACTATTTCAGATTATTATTGTAGTTTCATGTGTTAATAGAGATTTCTTCGAAGAAGTGAGCGCATGGCCCAAAAGCAAACTACAAATAAAAAACTATGAAAATCAGACCACCTTCAGCAATGATCACTATCCGAAACATCAGCCCAATAAAACAAAACTAAGCAAGCTCTTGTCGCCACCCCCACTACCCAGTGAACATTGTCAATAATATGTCTCATTATTCTCTACATGAGATAGCATACCTAGAGATCATGACAACAGGAAGCTTCAGCAGGTCTGAACTGAAGTGATCCTATCTCCTATGGTGAGAAATGGCATCCTGAAATACGTGTTTTTCAGATAATATGTGGGTGTTGCCGGGTCCAAAACAACTGGACAGCATCTTCTAGATATAGAGCAGAAAGGATGCAAGACGTTTCACCCCTTTAGGAAATTACCCAATCATTCTCTGTTAAAGAGGTGCCCAAACACCCAAAAAGAAATATCTTTGTCGGGAAAATTTCATGACACACCATCTTGTTCCAAGAGACCTTTGTCACAGTGTAAAAGAACTTTCAAATTTTGAACAAGCATATTCTGGTAAACTTGTACTGTGGACAAAGATTCCTAATCTGGAATAGGACAGTTTGTATCATCAATGCTTTGTCTATATTTGCTAATTTAAAATCTTCCATGTCCACATTATGTCCATATTGTACACTGTATTATAGAAAGAACAAGTTTCTGTCTACTCACAGATGTTACACAAGTTTGTGGTTTGATTTAAAAATTCATTCTCTCTATATTGTCAAGATGTCATCACGCAAGGCTCACTTTTCAGAATGAACTTAAGGTCACTCTGTATATAATTATAACTTGCAGTGCACCAGTCAGATACATAATCTTGCAAAAGTCGGTTTTCAATCCATGATATTACATCTTTCGTTACATTAACAGACAGAATAGGGACTTAAAATATATATGCCACGATATCTAATGTACTAATGATTGTACCTGCCTCTTTTACTTCTACAGTTTCATTTAAAAAGCTCTGGTGAAGTAAGAGTTATAGATGCGCATCACATGCCATAGTTATCTAACGTTTCAGTTATAGTAAGCCGTAGGAGAGAGTACTAGAGGAGTAACATATGCGAGCATACCATAAAAGTGACTTGGTAAGAACATTAACGCAGATCTTACCTGAACGACCTCCACTATGGTCTTTGTAACACCGGCTGCAGCTCGCTCCGTGTAATGGCCTCTTGCAACTATCCTATCAAAAAGCTCCCCTCCCTCACAAAGCTCCATGACAAGATGGACAGCATTATCATCCTCATAAGTAGCCTTGAGGCTGATGATATTAGGGTGGGTTGGAAGGTGTCTCATGATCTCCACCTCCCTGCGAACATCCTCAATATCCACGGAGGTCCGCAGCTTCTTCTTGGATATGGACTTGCAGGCAAAGACGTCACCGTTGGACTTGTCAGTACAGAGGTACGTAACACCAAACTCACCCCTGCCGAGTTCCCGGCCAAGCTCGTATGTGCTGCCGATGTCCCGTCCAGTCGGATCCTTCAAAACTGTTATCCGGCTTCCCCCAGTGCCTCCGGCTCTGTTATAGTCTATGGCAAAGGGGTTGGGCTTTTTCCCCTTCGGCTTCGGCAGGTCATCGGAAGGATCGACCGGCGGCCTCGCGCAGCAATTTCCCATCGGAACTGGGAGTCAGAACAGGAGTCCTTCCTACGACCCTTTCTCTTACCTCTCGGAGAGACGGTAAGAAATCGCAAGACCGAACCAGGGAAAAATCTTCGAGATCGAGAGACCAGACCAGGGGAAAAGCTTCAAGATCGAGAGCCTTTCCCCCAAGATCTGTTTCACACCAATACGGCCTTGGAAATATGCTGCAGACCCACGTACCAATTCGAGTTTCTGCCCGTGGGAAATCTTTCTGAAGCACGCCGACGAGAAGAGGGTTTTCGGGCAGAATTAGCAGGGGACGATGGAACAAGGCTTCTGGTCCTATCTGTGGAAGGCAGGAAGGGGCTCTCCTTTGTCGTCGGAGCAACGCGTCTGAAAAACTGCGTAGGAGAATAAGACGAGGAAGAAGAAGATAAAAGGGCGGACGGTCGGAGGTAGGCGAAGGTCCCCTGGAAGAGCCTCCAGGGGGCAGACGCGGTATTAATTAAAAGGAAGAAGACGTCGTCGGCAAAAGAGAACGGGCACAAGAATCGTTTTCTAGAGGATGGCGTGAACCTTCCACGGATTGGGGCTGAAGGATGGGGAGAGAGGTCAATGCTCTTTCCAAGTGTATCCTCCTCTCACCTTCCTCCGCCTCTCTCTCCTTCCACCCATTGTCTGCTGCTCTCTTACACGGGTACGGCAAAACGACAAAAGAAAAAGAATCCCCTTCGCTGGTCCTGTTAATTTTTTTATAAAAAAAACTGTTTTCGGAAACAATCATTAAAATAGAAAGATATATCATATTGAATCTTCTGGTCCGTTGTCTTTAATAATTGGAAGCTTAGCTAGCTAATACAAATAATTAGCTTGTTATATGCAGCCATCTTCTCGATGTATTATGCTGTAATTAAACTTTTATAACCAGCGTGATTAAAAGATGTACACGAGGTCAAATTGAAATGATAAGCTTTATATTTCTCAAACAAAATACATTCAACATAATAATACAACATATTATAATATATATTAAACAGCTTGACCGTTTAAGAGATTTTGGTAGGCAGTTTACCACCATCTCCATTTTAAACTATTTTTTATTTCTTTTTCAAGAAATGTATTTCAATCCTTTGATAAGTTATCAAGTAGAACAAGATCTAATATGACATAATCTTATCTAGATGCACACAACGTATTGTATGCATGTGATATATAAATCATAAATGATAATCGAATTCACTAAGGAAGAAACAGTTTTGATACAAAGAAAGGTCATTCTAAAACAAAAGTTATAAGGTAACTAAATGTGCAAATACATATCCAAATGTACATGGATATGATCTTATGCGCTCGCTTATTAATTTTTGTATATCGGTCCAACAGAGACCATGTGTGTGTACGTGCACATGCCCAATATATTATAGTACTCAAACTTCATCTAACTATCAGTTTCATATAATCTTTCAAATATTTACAATATTTTGTCTTGGTAGACATTCTATTTTGGCCTACTTCGTTTGGATTTATCCTTCTAAGGATCATTTTTTCACTCAAATCCACCATGTGCAGTTGTTTTATCAAAAATAGTTTAGTTCTGTCACTATCAAAACTTGATCATGTCGTAGTTAGTGTGATTTTAGTGTTTGAGGAAAACTAGGTGTTGAAGTCGATGGATCGGTCTAGAAAATGGAGTTTCCACCACGCTTATATGGAAAACTAGGAAAAATATGAAGATTTGTTGGAAAATTGGGTGGATAAGGCAAAAATCAGAGAAAAAAGTTACCCATCAAGTTATGTGTGGGGAAGGTTTACGACACCCTGACGACATCCTAATGATAATATAGATCTCAATATGATTATAGTATTTTATTTTCTTTTAAAATAACTTGTGTGTAAGATATAATGAAAATAATAAGACAAGACCATAAATTAAATGGTTAGAGATAACAAATTTACGTGGGTGATCATCAACCCAGTGGGCTCGTGTCTTCACACCACTGAGGGTTGGAAAAAGGGGGAAGGGGTGATGGAATACTTTGTGGTTGGTCCATGTGTCTATGTTACATCCTTGAAATTTGTAGATTTCAAGCCTAAATAAATTAGGGTACACATAACAAGGAAGAGAATTGAGGGACCTTGGTTGATGTTCCAAACCCTAGACTCATATTAAATGATCAATTTAAGTAAATAATGTGCTTTTGAACATATGTGTTCATATGAGGCTAATGTAAGATGTAATGATTATTAGAGCCATAAATTGGTAATCAAGAATGTAATTAAGCTCATGGCACCTTTGAAGGCCCAAGATGTAATTCATGGGCCTTAGGGACGCATTCCAGTCCATTTGGGCTAATTAGGGTTATAAAATAGAGCTTGGGATACAAAATTGAAAAATGAGTATTTTGTGCACATGAAAAATGATCATGATGATTTTTATATGATAGATAATCCATTTATAGGATTATATACGAAAATTCAAGCTAAACTAAGCTTTTTAGTGATCTAAGTAATTAATGGGAGAAAGTGGAGTTTATCTAAGGAATTATCTTCTTTTAAAATGAAGTCCAAACCTTGTTGGATTCTTAGATCCTGAGTGATCCGTGAGTAGGGACTTTGTCCCTTTCACCCAAACTCCCATGAGATCCTGAGGATATGGGACTTCTCTCTTCCTAAAGTCCCAACCTCCCTCGCAACTCAAGAAGATCCCCACTTTCTTCTTCCTTGGACAGGAACTTTGCAGAAGCATAGAGGGAGAATGAGGTTCATAGGAGGAAGGAAGTGGTGGAGAGAAAATGGTTCGTTTGGGTGCTTAGGGATAAGTATATAAAACTTTAAGATAAAGAAAAAGAAGAAGTTGAAGTTCTAGTATCTTTCCAAGTGTCTATGGCCTTCAACTATTAAGATCATAAAAACACACACACAAGCAGCTGCCCCACAAACCATAGAGACCTGATTATCCCTCGTTTCTTGAATTTCCAAGAAAAATAAATAAATCATTAGTTGATAGTCCATAAAGATAGCTCATCCATAAAGGGGTAAATCCTAAAACACCCTTGGAAAAACACCTTCAATCCAAGGTTTAACCAGGAGCCCCATGGCTCAAAAAGACCAAGAATGATAAGATAACATCTAAGAAACATGTATATGTATATGAAAATGAAAATCTGAATATAACTTGCTCAAACCCCTCATATTGTCTCTAGAAGTTTGGTGATGGAAGCAAAGTCATTAAGATGACTATGGCCAAGTCCCTGGAGAGGAAGGTCAATGTAGGCACCAAGCCCCTGGAGGGGAAGGTGGCCCATGTTCATTGAATGGATAGAACCCATGAGGGGGTACCCTAGAGATTGAGCAAACATGGGTTGAGAAGTTATAATGATAAAATTTATGCATAATGAAAAAAAACAAAAATTATATGAAACCTTTAGGGTTAGTGTGCCAACCTGGGGTGGGTCAACCCAAGAGTAGGAAGAGGACCTATGAAGGAGGAAAAACCCTAGATCTTAGGGTCAGGGTGTGTCTAGAGGACCTAACTCCCTCCTAAGAGCCAAGAAGGCACCCTAGGGAAGGACATTCCCTTAAAAAGGTAAGTTGATTAAACAAATTTAATTATTGAGGTAACCTTAATTGTCACCTAAAGGGGTGAAGAGTTAAAGATATAAAGATGAAAGCACCTATATTCTTTGAACCCAAGTATGCCATCTCTGAGTGACACAAGTGGTCAAGCCCAGGATTGGGAAGACCAGTATGGCACCAAGCCCAAGAAGGGAAGGTGGCCTGAGTTTATAGTGTGGACGACCAAGCCTAGGTGGGGAAGGTCATGAAATGGTCAAGCCTAGGATTGGGAAGACCAGTATGGAACCAAGCCCAGGAAGGGAAGGTGGCCCAAGTCCACAGTGAAGATGTTTAGGATCAATCCCCTAGAGGGGTAGATCACAGAAGGTCAAGCCCTTAGAGGGGAAGGCCGACAAAGGCACCAAGCCTTGAATGGAAAGGTGGCCCGAGCCCAATGTTGGGACTATATTGCATAATGGTACTCAAAAGAGAGAGATGAAGGCAATCTGGGCTAAAGAATTATATGAGAAAATAATGTGCTTCAAAGATGTGACATCTCAAAGAAACCCTTGGGAAGGATAGAGTCCTAATGCAATCCTAGGGTCAAGTAGGGTGTATTAAAGGTACATAGGACCGATGAGGTTAGGAGTTGATTGTGCCATGAATGCATGTGACCATGTGATTGGGAGGTAACAGTTAGGTTTACCCAAGGTCCATGACTCATGAGATTTTCTACCTTCATGATGATCATGGGACCTAATGGGTGAATGTGAGAGGCACTCCCTCGATGCATAAGAATGAGATCACTCCAAAGGTACCTATATCCCTAGAGACCTCAAGAAAGTGGCTAAGTCTCATAATACATGAGGTGTACACATAAAAGATATAATGAAGTTATGAAAACTTGTGAGAAGTTGTACCCTAACTTAAGAGTTAGAAAAGGGACACTTGCCTTCATGAAATATAAGAATATTATGGAATTAAGAACAAGTATGTTTAGAGCCATATCGAGTATGATACGACTTAAAATGTGAAATTAAAATATAATGTGTGGATGTACCATCTCTGCTCATGGAATGGAATGAACTTTGTGTTTGAGCTGCAGTCAAATACTTATTTCATCTCATTATGAGTGAGGGAGATCGAGAGGACACACATTATGCTTTAAAAAAATTGAGATAAGAGAATAAATGCCTTAAGTTGAGGTTAATGACATGATCTAGGGTTAGAGGTGTCACCTCACCTTTATGTGAAAATAATGAATAATAGGTTGGAAACCTAGGTGAAAAGAGAAATCGCCAAGTGGAATTGAAATCACAAAATGAGAATGAAATCATTAAGAGATAATGAGGTGTGAATACTAAAGATGTGGATATACTTGAATTTAAATTCAAGTGCCAATCTTAGTAATGAGACAGGAATTGGAATATCAAGAAAAGTTGCTAAAGATATCTAAGTAGGGTGCTAACCCTAAGTTTTAAAAGTAATATGATTTATCATTCACCTAAGCTTATTACACTTGAATTTTGAGGACAAAATTCCTTTTAAGGAGGGGTGAATGTTACAAACTTGAAATTTGTAGATTTCAAGCCTAAATGAATTAGGGTAGATATAACAAGAGAATTGAGGAACCTTGGTTGATGATTCCAAACCCTAGACTCATATTAAATGATTAATTTAAGTAAATAGTGTGCTTTTGAACATATGTGTTCATATGAGGCTAATGTAAGATGCAATGATTATTAGAGACTTAAATTGGTAATCAAGAATGTAATTAAGATCATGTCAAGGCCCAAGATGTGATTCATGGGCCTTAGGGACTTGTTCCAACCCATTTGGGATAATTAGGGTTATAAAAGAAACCCTGGGATATAAAATTGAAAAATGAGTATTTCGTGCACATGAAAAATAATCATGATGATTTTTATATGATAAATAATCCATATATAGGATTATATATGAAAATCCAAGATAAACTAAGTGTTTTAGTGATCTAAGTAATTAATGGGAGAAAGTGGAGTTTATCTAAGGAATTATCTTCTTTTAAGATGAAGTCCAAACCTTGTTGGATTCCTCGATCCTGAGTGGTCTATGAGTAGGGACTATGTCCCTTTCACCCGAACTCCTATGAGATCCTAAGGATGTGAGACTCCTCTCTTCCTAAAGTCTCAACCTCCCTCACAACTCCCAGTCTCCCCAAAGTCCAATCAGTGACAGATACTTGCATGGTTTAGATAACAATGTCCGGCTGGAAGGGCTACAGAGACAACATGTAACATAGTGCCTATATAAGGCATTAAACACCTTGACCCCAGAGAATGAGACCATGTGACCAACCTAGTCTTGTATCATGTGACGGCATTAAGGATCCATGCAGCGGGAGTTACCCTGATGAGCGCCAAGGCAGAGGGACTCCTCCTCCTCCCTAGTGTCATCATCTACCCACAGAACTCCTGAGACATGACCAGTGTTCCTAGCAGCCATCACCTTGGCCTTGCCACACAACATCATTGGTGTTGGAGGTTAAGGGTGCAGTCTAAACAGGAAGCTAGAGCAGCCCATGAGCGTTGTGGAGATCTGTCTAGACCTTGTTTGTTTGACTGGTGTGACCACGGCATAAGAGGCATCGTGGAAGGACCACCTTCCTTATTGTCGATCAAGTTGACACCGTGTGACCAGGGACCCTGTTCCCTAGCTCTGACCATCACTGAATATAGACGAGGACTATAGTAGGTCTGGCGATGGCCAAATGATCCTCCCCCATCTCCTTTAAGTCTCTAGAGCCCTGGGGTGAAGAGGTCAATGCAGCGGCTGCCCCGCACAAGGCGTTACGTCAGAGGTGTTGTGTGAGGGGCATTGTATCAAGGATGTGGCATCGTAGGCATTGTGTCAATGTGAATACATAGACACTGTGTTGCGAGCGTTGTGTGTAGACGATGGGTCAGAGATGCCACGTCGACACAGATTAGTGTTGAGGTACGTTGTGCTGACATGGTGTTATGTGTTTGGTCCAAAATAGTTGATCTTGCAAATAATGTAGTTGATTAATGGTAGGTCAGATGGTAATGAACCTATATATGAAATCACTCAGAAAAAACATGTAGAATCTGAGTAAAATAGTTTTGTGGACTAATTATGATTCCCGTCCCAAAAGTGTATGCAATACATGTTTTGATTTGACTAATATAAAGGAAAACCTAGATTCCATTATTATGATGCTTAATTAAGTAGATCCGTTTATCTTGAGATAAAACCTGATCTTGTCATGTCTAATGAAGAAATCCTTGATAATGATGAATAATTGATGTTTCTAGATTATTAATCATGCACATGTATATTTAGGGTTTTGAAACCAATGTGGACATCTTGCAATGATATTAATACTAGTAATATGATCTAGGTATCAAAGATAATCTAATATGCTTTAGATGATGAATAGGGTTTCACCTAATCTGTATAACTAAAGGTTATATCTTAGAAATCATGCCATTATGTAATTAGGGTTTGTAACCCTTATTCCTAGTCCAAACATGAGACAGTCCTAAGCCCTAGTTTAGGATCGAATCTAGATCTGAATAATGTAATGTGAATACATGGTGACACATATATAGTATGTGTGTTTCAGATAATGTTGGTTGATGCTTTGTTGCTTGGATGTTTGGATGCACTCTTAAAGTACATGAGTTATTATGCATGGTTTCTGTAATGGCATAAGGTATGTGGTTACACTTATGAATACATGTATAAAATTACAAGTTTTCTCAAAGAGATTGAACACATGATAATTGCTTGCTTGTGTATTTACTTCATACAAATTATAAAGTCCCTATGAGTATCATGAAAGATAAATAATGATATTCTGAACCCTGGGTTAGACTGATCATAAGGGTAACACACATGAGTCCAAGGATGGATAGTGGATACACCTGAGATAGTAGACCAGATATGGGTTAGAATATGAAAACAAATTTATGTTCTTATGTGCAAGTAAAAGATGTTTGATTATATGTATACTTGTGACTATTGGATGAACCCACATACCAATATAGAAATATATTAACCACATATTTGTTTGTCAGCGTTTTAGGTACTTGATATATTTGTTTTGTGGATATGAGGTTAAAACTGAAAGATGTTGAAGACACTAAAGAGAATTAGAAATAGTAGTATTTCTTCTCACACATATAAGTTAGTTCTTTCTAAAATTTATGTAACTCCTTAGAGGAGCTTTTTATGCAAACATGTAAATATTTGTTCATTAATGGAAATTGTTTACTATTCTATATTATTTGTTGAATCTGATTGTGGAATTTATGAGTAATGATATGTGACTTTAAGGTCTTTTGGACACTCAAAAGTGCAGGTCGTTACAATCTACCTTGTTTTACCATTATTGAGAGGGAAAGATGATCCTTATTCTCTCAAGGGAAGAGGAAGGTTTTTTTATCTTCACTCTCTCTCTCTCTCTACACCATGTAGCTAATGCTAATCCTAGCCTATTTTTATAGCATAGTCTAGTTCCCCAGAGCTCTAGACCAAGCGTCCATCAAAACTCTAGCTTTTGTCAGATCCTAAATAGCCTCCATCCCTCAAAGTTGTAGCCTTTTCTATTATCTGTAAATGGTGGACTGGGTGTTATATATTTGTAGTGACTAGGGGGTATCTTGGGTTAGATTTAGGTTTGAAGTGTTTCTTAAGTCAAACGAAGGTTCAAATATGGTTGGGAATAGGATAGGTGGTTGGGGTCTTTTGAGATTCTCCAAGGCATGATTTGGTCAAACCGGTCAAGGTGAGAAACTTGGGGCGTATGTGAGGCGTGCATCCTACCTTTTGGAGGTTTCTTGGGAGCATTTAAATGACACGACATTGACAAGGGGCAAGAAACACAGGGTGAGTACCAGACGTGTGCCTCATCTTCCGGAGTCTTCTGGGATGTGTCTGAGTGATGTAGAGTTAAATAGTCAAAGCGGGAGATACATGAAAAATGTGTGTGCACAAGGCATGTGCGCCACCTTTCGAAGTCTTCCCCATGTGGATATGAGATGCTCTTGTGGGCCCAAGGCATTCATGAAATGTGAGGTGTGTTCTAAGTATGCACCATATCCTATGGTTTGGGTTAGTCCAGAATCAAATACATAGATGAATTGCAGCCATATGCGTGTTTGGTATGCATCTGCATGTATAAACCCACATTTGAGGATGTGTATCATGTTCATGGGATAGTCTCAAGTCAGGACCCTGGTGACAACATCCAAACAAGGTAGTTCATAACGAGTTGTTCATGAGTTGCATGTTTTCTCTAGTCTAAATCCTTCATGTTGAGGGAATTTGGTGCTCAAATAGTGTGAATATGACTTCTAATCATGAAATATATATAGTAGCCATTCACTAAGATGGTGTAACTTTTTCATTTACATTGATTATTGAATTTTTTTATACATAATCGTGGATCTAATCAGAATTATCATGATCGATTGGATATGTTGTATTATGCTTGAATTATCTTTTCATGGCCTATCATCTCTTGGGATGTAACTTGCAAACCCAGGATGTTTGTATCACTTTCTGTCACTCCAGGGTGCCTTTCAGAGATTTATAGCTAGATTTTGGTAACTTTGGTTACGCCCATAGTTCACTGCAAAATATGTTCTACTTTTGAATTTTTTTCACATATCTATTTTTTGTTCATTATTTGTCTTAATTGACATTTGTCACAATTTTATTTATTAGGCAACCAAATAATGTTGGACTGAAAAAAGGAGCATCAAGAATTAGGTATTAGCTAAATTATGGTTAGGCGCTCTAGGGTGTTACATCAAAGGAAAAAACCCAAAATATTAAATAAGTTAATTTAGTGTCAAAATGCTACATATTACTCTCTTATTCAAACTTTCAAGTAGTTAGATTCACAAAAGGAAAAACATGATTGAAAATTGTCACAAACTATAGATGAGGTCGAGTCTTACATTTTTCCCTCACCTAAAGACTAATCAATCAATTTTTTAGGAACTTTGGCAGCATTCTATCTATATTTAGTGAGAATGAGAAAGAACTATGGAACTTTTAGTATTTTCAGTTCATCAACTCAAAAAAAGTATTAAACATCAACAGTCTTTTTATCTATTTGATGAACTAAAAATCATAAGCACAATGACATTTAGGATAAATCCCTTAGGCAACCTCAAAAATCTACTAATGGAAACAAATAAACCTACACTTCTCAAATAGTGGGGGGCTTCACCCATTGAGACAACTTATAGTCATAGAGATAAAATAACCAATTTGGTTGCATACTAAGTTTTGGAACTGTATCCATTCCCTCCCTGATTTTGAATGCTAGTGTCATTATAAGTTATCTCTTATATTTATCTCTCTTATACATTTTAATATATTATATGTTAAACCATATCAAATGAACGTTCCATGTTCATTTACAAGTATGTGTTTTGAGTTTGATGTCATGTAAACTACTGCATGTAGTAGTAAATTGATGCGATGATTTTGAGTCGCATTTATAGACTTGTTTTATATGTGTTTTATGCATTTATTAGTCATTTCTGTGGTTAATGTTGCATAATTCATCTACTTTGGTCTATGATACTTCTCTATGTCAAATCTCCCTTACTTCAGTATTTTGAGCACAAATTATTACAAGAATACGTTTTGTGTAGGCTTATGTGGTTTTGTGTTGTAATTTTAGGAAAAACAAGTATCTGCTTCTGTCGATACCATCGACAGTGGTCGATACCATCGACCGGACCACAGGTTGCCAGCCGCAAGGAGCAGAAGAAAGTCGATACTAGTGACAGTAGAGTCGATGGTATCGATTTACCATCAGGTTGCTGGCAAGAAGTGATTCGATACTATCGAAGCATATGTCGATGGTATCGACTGGTGGAGCTACAGCGATGCAAAAAGACAAAACTGTTGCTACAGGTTTGTCGATACCATCGACCCTCTTCGATGGTATCGAGATAGCATCAGGCGCAACGACAAAAGAAAATAAGAATTGCCGATACCACGCAAGGTCGATACCATCGACCCGCGTCGATGGTATCGACACCGTCAGATACAAGTTTGCTTCAGATTGATCTAAATCCGACGGCTGTGATTATTTGGTGACCTAACTCGGGAATTATACCTAATGACGGCGGCCAAGAGCAAGCTATCACGTCATTAGCCACTGCACACGTCCCGAGAAGGTATGGAGAGAAGAACGGAGCCCAGAAGCACGTCCCAGCCGATCTGGACGCCGAAGAAGACGATTTCCACCACCGAAAGGCAGGAGAACGTGTATTCTACGCCAAGGAGCACTTGGATCTTCTCTGTTCAGGGGTTTCACCACTCACTCACGTTTTTCTCCATGTTTCCCTTTTTCTACTCCACGTTTTGCTCTGAGATGAACATGCGGGACTAATCCTCTTTGTCTTTAGGACTGGGAGTAGCCTGGGAATTCATTGTATGACAATTTTATCATAGTAATTCATCTTTTATCGCTTAAATCCGTGGTATGGTTTCATTTGCTCCATTATATTATTATGCTTGATCACCATAATAATAATCTAATTCCCTTAATTACTTTGAAAGAAGAATTAACGGTTGAAAAGAGATGAAATTCACGTTAATTGACAAATCCCTTGAACAAGGTGGTGTAAGGTTAATGGTGGATACTAAGAGATCAATTTTAATGCACCTAGTTTAGGGTATAGGTTACCATGACGGTGGAACCGACCTAGACGTAGGTAGTGAACTGTACCACGACAGTGGGCAATTCTGATTTCAGGCTACTACCCAGATAGAGAGATAAATCTGAATGACTACATAGAATTTAATACAATGAAAACCCGTGGTGAAACCGCAATCCTAAAGATCTCATCTTGAATTGATTAAACTAATCATTTAATCGATTGCTTTGCTTTGTTTTATTTCATTTTTCTTTTAATTTTACAACAACTTCCAACTATATAATCGGTCTAGCTGATTGCAAGTAGTTATTAGTAGTCTCTGATAATTCACGTGTCCCTGAGTTCGACTCGGGCCTCACAAAGGCCTATATTACATTGACGCGTACACTTGTGTCTCTACGCACGTAAAAAGCATGTCATAAATCAGGATTGAATTTACAATATCTATAATAAGTAACATGGTTACCAAGTTTTTATTAGTATTGATTGATTTTACAAGGCCTCAAAATCTACCAATATTATTTGTTGCATCTATTTATAATGATAGCCATGATCTTCTAAGATTATACTAAATGTATTTTGCATAGCATGATGGAATTTAAAAATCACATTTCCTTAGCGTTATACTTTCCACTATCAAATAGTAAATGCTACAATTTTCAAAAGTCTAACATAACCCAAAACCATGCCATGGGATAAAATTGTGCCAAGATGGAATAGAAATACTAATCAAACCATTTTACATTTGTATGTGTTAACTAACAATTGGGTGCCATTGGGCTCTATAGTTTATGTTTGGTACCTCTATGTGTTTAGGGTATCTTTCTAACTAAGGTAGATTTTCCACACCCATTAAGAGTATATATATCTATATATATATATATATAAATATATATATATGTGTCATCCTGGACTCAACCAATGCATGCATGTTTCATACATCATTGTAAAAACCTCCATGAAATATTTTACTATGTTTAAGTCATCCAAAGTCTATTGATATACTTCAATATTTGTGAACTTCCACTCACTACATATGTTGTCTTTAACTCAAATCTAGTCATATCTTTCATGTTAATTTCATATTCATCTCCCAAACACATTAATGTTTCAATAGAATGACATTGTATCTTTTTTATCATACATAAACTATTAGATACTCTTACTTAGGAACATGAAATAGTTTAATAGTGAAGAAATATTTTCATGTCATATTGGATGTACCATGTAATGTAGCACCTCTAAGATTCACTTTCTTGAAACATTAGTATAAATTCATGGTTATATTCTAGAAATATAAAACACATGTTATACCAATTTCATCATTTTGAAATTTGAGACTTGCAGATTAATCACTTTCTAAAGTCATCATAACAACACGAGTAACACATAAAACCAAAAATATTATCTTTTAATTAAATTTATACACACTTATTTCAAAAGATCAATTATGTTTGACATAGAAACCATATCTAGGTTTGAAACCTAGCTTTCCTAATCCTAAATTTGAGAACAATTGTTACAACCCCAATTTTGGGTTCATTTGCTGAGAAATGTAATTTCTCATTTTAAAACAAATGATGATATAATTTGTGTTGAATAAATGAGTTTCGTTGAAAATAGCCTTGTTGTGTGATTTGTGGGCTTTATTGGCTATTGGGCCCAATAACAAGGAAATTCAATTAATTAAAGAATAACTGAGTATTTGAGATAAGAAAGATGTGGAAACCTCTAGGAGGCAAATCCAAAGAAGGATTTCGTGCCTCTTGGGTTCCTTGGGTTCCAAGGAGTTCAAGTTGTAAAGATAAAGCAATAAGAAAAGAAAAGATCAATTAGATATTTCTTTATTTGAAAATGATGATAAATTATGGAAAGAAAGTAAAAAGGAGGTACAACTGAATTATCCTTGATGGATTTTCATATCCAAAGGATTCCTAAGGATAAAAGGAATGCCCATAAGGAAAATTAAAAGAAAGATAAAAGGGAAATCATTGAAAAGAAATATTTTACTAAAGAAATGAATAAGAAGTGAAATAGAAATAGATAAGAGAATAAAGGCATGTAAATGTTCCTCAATATGGGAGTTTGTGCCCTTGGGTTGTCTTGAGGTCCAAGGGACCCAAAATAACAAAATAGTAGCAAAGGGAAAAGAAATACCAATT
Organism: Alisma plantago-aquatica; assembly: GCA_963693085.1. NCBI lineage: Eukaryota > Viridiplantae > Streptophyta > Magnoliopsida > Alismatales > Alismataceae > Alisma > Alisma plantago-aquatica. The sequence continues at coordinate 484,713,615 of OY856414.1, forward strand.
AATTTTGATTAATTAAGGGGTAACTTTGGAAAGAAGGAATCTTACTCATCCCTTGGAATTTGTTTCCCAATTTTTGTACAAAGCTATATAATGTATATACAAGTGTTCCCTTAAAATTTGAGTTAAATACGAGTTATGGTTTGGGAGAAATCAATTTTACAAGATATCTCCTATTTGGGAATTATTCTGAATTAAAAGATATATATATCTTTCCTTTGGATAATGGCATGCGAGGAGATCCGTTGGATTAAAATCCAATGCTAGACGATCATCGTCCAGTCCTACACAGACATGGACTCTGCCGAGTCACAGGGAGATTTTCCCTCTTGATTTCTGCCTTATCTGGTGCATGTGCGTTTATGGAAATGACTCCATCGAGTTTGGGAAAGAATTCCGCGCCTCCCCAACCCTATTTTGTTCAGCTCTCGATGTGCCTATAAGAAACGCCCAATTTGGGCCGAATGCAAGGTTGAAGGCAAGTTGGGAAACCCTAGAGCGAGCCCTATATCCTATAATTGGACCGCCCCTAAACTCGGGCAGATCCCCACGGGCTCAACGGCCTCTTTCCTAGATCCCTCATGCCTCGGGTTGACAGAATCATGAAGATCCGGCGAGCTTCGATCTGCGGCGCCACTGCGGTAGGAGAGTTCTGGTTCGGGTGGGCAAGATGTACAGCCCCCGTTCGATGAAGGACCATCGTAGATCAAGGGATGAATCAACGCTCGATCTCGTCCAGCGCTTCAGGAGACCCCTAGTGGGTGCAAACCACGCGAGTCGTCCGATCACGTGTGGTCAAAAGCGACCGCGGATCCAACGAACCGAAGGAGGGTCGGCTGACTTAAGACACGCGTGATGATAGGCGTCGGATCGAGGAGGCGGACCACTGGACCACGAATCGAGCGGCCCCAGATTTTTGGTAATCAACTACCTCTGTCCGAAATTCAAAAGAAAATACTTTTCTTGCAAAATTCATAGCAATTACTAGGAACCTCAGATTAACAAACCTAATATATGAAAAATGATCAGAAAAATATGAGGAACACGTTAAAAATGGTTTGGATATCTGAATCTGTATATTTTTTTTGCAAAAATGCATATTTTTATGGAAAAAGAGTTAATTTGTAAAAAGAAAACCCTAATTGATGATCAAGGATATATTTAGTTTTGCAATTAGGTTAATTCGAATATGTTTAACCTAATTAATGATTAAGATGGTTTTTAACCTGTTTTGATGATAGAATTACATGTTTAGGGTTTTTAATTCAATATGTTGATTAAAATATTTAGAAACCCTAAATAAGAGAAAAAGAGGAAAAGATATTGCAATCTGAAAATTAGGGTTTATATGGACCAACCTGATCTTTAGGACCTTAATGGTAAATAGGACAAGATAATTAGGGTTTGATGAATATTTGATAAAAGTAAGGTAAAAGTAATAAAAAGGAGATAAAACCCTAATTATGATTAAAACCCTAAAAAGGGCAAATAACCTAGGAAACGATTAGAATTAATGAGTCATGATGACATGATTGATAATATAGAAATAAAATGCCTTTTTCAGGATATTGTTGATTGCTTGTTGATTAATTATTTATCCTTATTGCTTGGACAATCAAGTTGCTCTGAATCAGGTATGTGGTTACGCTTATGACTACCCGAATTAGTTTTCCGGGATTTTATCGATGTTTCCATCGTAGCTTGAATTAAACTGTTGGATGTATTTAGTTCATGCAAATTATAATGTGAATATGACTATCACATAAGAGGTATGCCTACTAGCTCAGATCCTAGTCCCCTCTGTAGCTTAATGGGTTGACCTAGTAAATGGCTACCAATGGGGTAGGCCCATCAGGTCATTGAATGACTTAGTAAATGGCTACCAATGGGGTAGGTCCATCAAGTCACATTGAGTTAGAGATCGGGACTACCTATGGGTAGTGCCATGCGACTCAACCCTAGATATTGATCTACCTGTTAGGTAGGATCACGCGGGGTTTCATAAGGATCTACCTAGAGAGAGGTGGGATCTCAGTCCACTGCAGGGACAACACAGAGATAGGGGATAGGAAAGGATTGAGTAGTATGGTTTAAAATGTAATCTTGGCTGTTAAATGATAATTGGCTGATTACTTTGTTAACATAGTTGCACAATTATTGTTTCCCCCACATACCAGCTTAGTGCTGACCGACGTTTTGTTTGTCGGCATTTTAGGTACAAATGAAAAGAACAAACAATAAAGTGATGTATGTGGAAAGAAATGAGATGTAACGTGCATAGGAGGATTAGTAAGATTAGTGTCTTCAGGGATAGAAGATTCGAAATCCCAGTTTTTAAAAGGTAAATGAAGTTTTATTTTATTCCCGTTTTCAGTTTAGTTGGTAAAGTTTATTAATTATTACTGATTCTTTGTCGAACCTTTGATCCTGTTAATTGAATAACGGCTCTGACCTTCGGGTCTCCCTTAATTGGGGGTTACCGGGAGGCGGGGTCGTTACAAAATGGTATCAGAGCATAGGTTCCTCAATTAATCTTTAATAATTATTAAATTTTTCAAATTCCGTAGAACCCAAGGGAGTTATTAGAGGATTGTCCGAAAGACTGAGGTGTCTAGAAAAGGATCACGTCCGGGGGCTGGAAATATTTTCCTCCGCACCGCTAGTCGGAATACGAGGACTCCCGGATTGTGTGACTGCCTGGCCGATGTCTTAGGGTATGACTCGAAATAAGATACCTTTAGGACTCCCTCATCTTGTTCATCCCTTCTCAACTCAAATTCTATTAAGGACTTTAAGGGTTATGGTTTTTCTCTCTTCTCCTCACCCTCTTGAGGTATGGGTAAGGTTAATAAGGATTAAGGAATCCTCCACCCAATTAATAAAAAGCATGTAAATAAGATGTCATGGACATAAGCTTAATAGAGTAAGTGTAAAGGACTAGATACATGCTTAGGTCGTATGACACGAGTTGTCATTATCCTCAGGAGAGACTTGAGGATAGACCTCCTTGGCAGGAGGATGAGTGGAGAGAGTTAGTCTTGGAGGTAGAGACCTCCATTAAAAGTAGAAACCTAGCACAATCCTTTGAGGATGATGTTAACCCTAACCCTAAGTGAAGGTTAGAGGGAGAGATGACATGGTGAGTTAGATGGCATGGTTGACCGAGTGTTTGGTTGGACATGCCTTTGGAATGCCATGAGAAGGTAGATGACCTAGTACCTTTGGTGACCCAACCCTGGAGAGGGTCATGCATGCCATAGCAAAGGATAGCTCCTTCGTGGATGAGGTTAGAAGAGAACCTATAGTTACCCTATGGGCTTAGGCAAGTGGGGTATAGCTTGATGACATCCTAGTTAAGAGATCAAGATGGATGGCTTATGGAAGGGCTATGGATGATCTTGAGCAAACCTAAGTTCGAGCATAGGCCTCACCCTTGTCGAGATATGCTAGGGAAGCTTGATCCTTCGTGGAGAAAGGACATCTGGTAGTAAGGCTGGATGTAGAGTTAGCTCTAGAGAGAAAAGCTGGACTCAAGGTTGGAAGCTTAGGTTCCGAGACATAGGGAACAGTGGATAATAGAGGATGATGCGACCTAAGTGGATGATAGTGGTTGCCTTATGTTTGACCCCTGAAGGCTGATGATGTCTTGGTTGCCTTTAGAGGAACCAAACCTTAGAGGGAGGATGACGCTTCTGGTACCTATGGTTTAAGTGAGTACCTACTGGATGAGATAAAGAGTGCTTTAGACCCTGAGAAGGTTTAAGTAACCAGTTGCAAAGCTTTATACCTAGTTGGTTGTCCTAGAAGGGGACTCGACCCTGAAGTGTTTCTCGAGTAGGAGGATCAGGGAAGTACATGACATATCTTGAACATGCTTGATTCATGGTTAAGAGTTTGAGCATGCAGTTGGATACCCAAAAGTGAACATAGGGTTCCTAGGCCTAAGAGGGGAAGCGGTGTATCCAATGCTCAGGGTGAGATTTGAGTCTCCATAATCCGAGCATGATACTCTTAATGTGTGGAGGTAAAAGAAACCCCTAAAGCTAAGGGTATGTTTGAGGAACCCCTCACCATGAAGTTGGTCTAATATTGAGGAAGAGAATGAGGGTGATCTAGCATGGTTTAGTAGGTACGCTTGTGCCTTAGTAGTTGCTGGGTTAAGCATGCTCATGTGGAGGTAAACCCTAAGGACGGTTGTGACCTCATCGTCAAGAGTTGTAGTTCCTCCTATCCTGGGAGAAGGGACCCTTTTGTAAGGTGTATACCGGTTTGGTGGGTTTTATGGTGACCTAAGGAGGTTTCATGGGATTTTGAGAAGCTAAGTGAAGAGTACATGGTATGAGAATGAACCTATAGACCCATAGATAACCATCTCTATGTGCATATGGACGTGTTACCATGGAGGTAACCGGTATGGGGCCCGACCAAGGTAGGCAGGTTGCCATGACCCCTATGAAGGGATGGAAGACAGTCATGAATGCAGAGAGAGATGATGAAGGATTGGGTAAGGTTCTAAGTTGAACATGTACTATGTTAGAATCTTAATTCTATCCAAGGGTCAGGTAGGGATAAGACCGATGGAAGAAGGAGTTACTTAATTCCGTAGTTGCACATGACCATAGGGTCGGGAGGTAACAACTATCATTGTCTGAGGGCCATGGGTTAGGAGATTGATCACCTTCATGAACTCATGGGACCCAAAGGGCAGATGAGTAGGGCACTCTCTGGATGCATAAGGGAAAAGGGGATGACCCCAAAAGTGTCGGCTCCCTATAGACCTAGAGGAGATGACCCAGGATTGTGCTCAGACCAAGTAAGTCTGAGACCAGTTTTCTTGGAAGTAATGTGGATATCATGATGTTTGTGATATAGAGACATAAGCTGCACGTTTCAACTTGGATTTGAAAGTGTACGGGCAAGATGGGTTGTACCATCTCTACTCTTGGAATAAGGAGAGCTCTGTATTTGGACTGCAGCCAAATGCTTATTTCTTCTTGTTATGGGAGTGAGAGATAGGACAGTGCGCATGCCTTACACCAAGGATAAAAATGATGTAAGTTGGAACGTTGTATGAGGATAGAATTGATAACATACCTTTGCGGAGAGAATAAAATATGGATGGTTTACAAACACTAAGAGTTTTAAGGATATCATCTTGTGAGGATGTTTTATCTTGAAATAAGTGGATTTTTGCAAGTGTTACAAGGAATCACAAGGTTGAGTCTGATCACCATGAGGATGAGCTTAGAGTTCTTTGATGAAGACAACCATAGAGTTTGAGATGAAATGATAATTGTAAGGCATGGAGGGGTATGTCTTTGACATTAACTAACACCCAAGGATAAGGAGTGGTAATGAATGCTCTGGTTGAGATAGGGCTACCTAATTTAGATGGAAGCTAGAAGGAGTTGAGATTGTTCGACTAACCCTAGGTTTGGAGAGAAGATGTGTTTTGGCTAACACTCGGATGTAATAAGATAGGTTGAACAAGTTAATGGTTGTTTGGTTAGTCAGTTTAGTCCTTGGTGTAGTGAAAGGATGGTGATAGAACCTCAAATACACTTCTTTGGATAGGAAGGTAATAAAACCCTTTTGAGAGTGGTTTAGGGTTTCCGAGGTATCAAGCTTGAGGAATCATAATGATACAAGAGGTACTATAAAGATAGTAAGTGATGGTAGCATTCTAGATGCTTAAGACCAAGTTGCATGTAGCATATGGCCATGCGAGCCAGGAGGTGAAGGACGAACACCATTAACCCAGTGCATGGATATGAAGTATAAAGTTTTCCCGAGGGGGAATGGGAGTTCATCATTATGAAGGTTGGGAGTTTCTCCTGGACTAAGAAGGTCAAGATACTATATGGGTTATGGTAGATCGCCTTACCTAGATGACATGAGAAAGGAAGAGTTTTGTCAAGGGACAGATCGGGTTGAACTACATGTGAAAAGAGATGGTTCAACTACACTATGATGCGAATTACAAGGTTCTTGATGGGACCTAAAGGTTCACTTCCATGAGGTAGAAGTAGATACATGAAGAGCTCAGTGTTTGTACAGTTTATCACCCCATACTAATGGACAGTATGATCCGGACTAGAGGGTCTGATGAGAGCATGTGTGCTCATTTAGGGTGATACATAGAGACAGTTCTTAAGATGTGATGTTAACCACCATAGCCTGTATCGGGATGTAAGAAGGAGGTTGTGTCGGTCACCACTTCATTAAGATGATGTAGGTGAAGGAGGCCTCATGAAGGTCATAAAAGAACCACAGTGTGTGCAGATGAATTCGCTTGATCGTGCAATGGCTGAGAGAGAGAGCCCAAGGATGACATGCGTCACGAGCTGATGCAAAGCGGACTAACATGCAGTTCACTGTGGGAGAATATGTGCTGTGGAAATCCGACCCCTCTGAGCTACAGCTGAGAAAGCTGAGTCCCTGATATATGGGTCCATTTGAGACGGATTGGTGGAAATGGTTGTGTTTAGCTTTACCCTCAGGATAACATGATGTATAATGTGTTGCATGGGTCCGATCTAGAGCACTATGTGAAGCACCCAAGCTATGTGTTGAGCCTTGAACCTATTCAGCTTTTGAGAGGATGAAATGTCCTGAGTCACCTATGAGGGTACGATATACCAAGGTAAGAAAGAACTCGGATGGAAGAATATGAGATGGTGAAGGTTCTTGGAAAGCACCATGGAAAGGGTGAAGCCACATGGGAGCCATGATGGAAATATGAAAGGCTTATCCTGTTTGTTTGCTTGCTTGATGGAATTTTGAGGACAAAATTCTTATAAGAGGGGAAGGATGTTACAACCCCAATTTTGGGTTCATTTGCTGAGAAATGTAATTTCTCATTTTAAAACAAATGATGATATAATTTGTGTTGAATAAATGAGTTTCGTTGAAAATAGCCTTGTTGTGTGATTTGTGGGCTTTATTGGCTATTGGGCCCAATAACAAGGGAATTCAATTAATTAAAGAATAACTGAGTATTTGAGATAAGAAAGATGTGGAAACCTCTAGGAGGCAAATCCAAAGAAGGATTTCGTGCCTCTTGGGTTCCTTGGGTTCCAAGGAGTTCAAGTTGCAAAGATAAAGCAATAAGAAAAGAAAAGATCAATTAGATATTTCTTTATTTGAAAATGATGATAAATTATCGAAAGAAAGTAAAAAGGAGGTACAATTGAATTATCCTTGATGGATTTTCATATCCAAAGGATTCCTAAGGATAAAAGGAATGCCCATAAGGAAAATTAAAAGAAAGATAAAAGGGAAATCATTGAAAAGAAATATTTTACTAAAGAAATGAATAAGAAGTGAAATAGAAATAGATAAGAGAATAAAGGCATGTAAATGTTCCTCAATATGGGAGTTCGTGCCCTTGGGTTGTCTTGAGGTCCAAGGGACCCAAAATAACAAAATAGTAGCAAAGGGAAAAGAAATACCAATTAATTTTGATTAATTAAGGGGTAACTTTGGAAAGAAGGAATCTTACTCATCCCTTGGAATTTGTTTCCCAATTTTTGTACAAAGCTATATAATGTATATACAAGCGTTCCCTTAAAATTTGAGTTAAATACGAGTTATGGTTTGGGAGAAATCAATTTTACAAGATATCTCCTATTTGGGAATTATTCTGAATTAAAAGATATATATATCTTTTCTTTGGATAATGGCATGCGAGGAGATCCGTTGGATTAAAATCCAACGCTAGACGATCATCGTCCAGTCCTACATGGACATGGACTCTGCCGAGTCACAGGGAGATTTTCCCTCTTGATTTCTGCCTTATCCGGTGCATGTGCGTTTATGGAAACGACTCCATCGAGTTTGGGAGAGAATTCCACGCCTCCCCAACCCTATTTTGTTCAGCTCTCGATGTTCCTATAAGAAACGCCCAATTTGGGCCGAATGCAAGGTCGAAGGTAAGTTGGGAAACCCTAGAGCGAGCCCTATATCCTATAATTGGACCGCCCCTAAACTCGGGCAGATCCCCACGGGCTCAACGGCCTCTTTCCTAGATCCCTCATGCCTCGGGTTGACAGAATCATGAAGCTCCAACGAGCTTCGATCTGCGGTGCCACCGCGGTAGGAGAGTTCTGGTTCAGGTGGGCAAGATGTACAGCCCCTGTTCGATGAAGGACCATCGTAGATCAAGGGATGAATCAACGCTCGATCTCGTCCAGCGCTCCAGGAGACCCCTAGTGGGTGCAAACCACGCGAGTCGTCCGATCGCGTGTGGTCAAAAGCGACCGCGGATCCAACGAATTGAAGGAGGGCCGGCTGACTTAAGACACGTGTGACGATAGGCGTAGGATCGAGGAGGCGGACCACTGGACCACGAATCGAGCGGCCCCAGATTTTTGGTAATCAACTACCTCTGTCCGAAATTCAAAAGAAAATACTTTTTTTGCAAAATTCATAGCAATTGCTAGGAACCTCAGATTAACAAACCTAATATATGAAAAATGATCAGAAAAATATGAGGAACACGTTAAAAATGGTTTGGATATCTAAGTCTGTATATTTTTTGCAAAAATGCATATTTTGATGGAAAAAGAGTTAATTTGTAAAAAGAAAACCCTAATTGATGATCAAGGATATATTTAGTTTTGCAATTAGGTTAATTCGAATATGTTTAACCTAATTAATGATTAAGATGGTTTTTAACCTGTTTTGATGATAGAATTACATGTTTAGGGTTTTTAATTCAATATGTTGATTAAAATATTTAGAAACCCTAAATAAGAGAAAAAGAGGAAAAGATATTGCAATCTGAAAATTAGGGTTTATATGGACCAACCTGATCTTTAGGACCTTAATGGTAAATAGGACAAGATAATTAGGGTTTGATGAATATTTGATAAAAGTAAGGTAAAAGTAATAAAAAGGAGATAAAACCCTAATTATGATTAAAACCCTAAAAAGGGCAAATAACCTAGGAAACGATTAGAATTAATGAGTCATGATGACATGATTGATAATATAGAAATTGAATGCCTTTTTCAGGATATTGTTGATTGCTTGTTGATTAATTCTTTATCCTTATTGCTTGGACAACCAAGTTGCTCTGAATCAGGTATGTGGTTACGCTTATGACTACCCGAATTAGTTTTCCGGGATTTTATCGATGTTTCCATCGTAGCTTGAATTAAACTGTTGGATGTATTTAGTTCATGCAAATTATAATGTGAATATGACTATCACATAAGAGGTATGCCTACTAGCTCAGATCCTAGTCCCCTTTGTAGCTTAATGGGTTGACCTAGTAAATGGCTACCAATGGGGTAGGCCCATCAGGTCATTGAATGACTTAGTAAATGGCTACCAATGGGGTAGGTCCATCAAGTCACATTGAGTTAGAGATTGGACTACCTATGGGTAGTGCCATGCGACTCAACCCTAGATATTGATCTACATGTTAGGTAGGATCACGCGGGGTTTCATAAGGATCTACCTAGAGAGAGGTGGGATCTCAGTCCACTGTAGGGACAACACAGAGATAGGGGATAGGAAAGGATTGAGTAGTATGGTATAAAACGTAATCTTGGCTGTTAAATGATAATTGGATGATTACTTTGTTAACATAGTTGCACAATTATTGTTTCCCCCACATACCAGCTTAGTGCTGACCGACGTTTTGTTTGTCGGCATTTTAGGTACAAATGAAAAGAACAAACAGTAAAGTGACGTATGTGGAAAGAAATGAGATGTAACGTGCACAGGAGGATTAGTAAGATTAGTGTCTTCAGGGATAGAAGATTCGAAATCCCAGTTTTTAAAAGGTAAATGAAGTTTTATTTTATTCCCGTTTTCAGTTTAGTTGGTAAAGTTTATTAATTATTACTGATTATTTGTCGAACCTTTGATCCTGTTAATTGAATAACGGCTCTGACCTTCGGGTCTCCCTTAATTGGGGGTTACCGGGAGGCAGGGTCGTTACAACAACTCTAAAATTAATTTTAAAACCTATAGTTCTAGCTCTTCTTTACATGTGTTAAGTTCCCTATTATTGAAGAAGGAGAAGAAAATGAAGGAGAAGGAAAAGAAGAGAAGAAAAAGAAGAAGAAGAAGAAGAAGAAGAAGGGGTAGGAGGAGTAGGAGAAAAATCTAATCAGGTCACTTGGGATGGATTGTCCACCGATCAGTCAATGAAGGAAGATGATATCAAACTAGATACTAACTTGGGCTTAGATGAATATAGTTTAGGTTGTTCTTACTACTATTCCCCAGTTCTTTTGCCAATATTATTAAGTCATTTCTAATCACCACTCTGAGGTTTCATTGTGTTGGTTTTATGTAGACTGGGGTATTAATGTTACAAACATGTTCTTTTTTAATTAGTAGTCTTAAGGTTAGAGAATCCATATCTTATTATTTAGTTTTATTATACAGTTTAGTATTTACTCTTTAATAAATTATTAAAAGATCAGCTTAAATGGTTACTTTATAATAACTTAGAATTTTAGGTTAATAAATGTTAATTTTGATATTTGAATGAGATTAGAAAAGTTGAGTTTAATAAAGTTGAAATGTGGTGGGCTTAATTTGTATGTTTGTAGTGTATGTCGAATTCAAGTGTAACACAGTTAAGAAGATATCATAATTTGAGATGTAAAGAAAAGTAACTTAGTTGATTTTTTTGATCTATTAGAGATATTAAACATAGTGTTAACATTTAGAACATGATATATATTTTCTTTTGTTTTATGTTAAAATATGTTTGAGTCATTGAATTAAACTTCACATATTTTACCCTGATTGGCATACTTAGTCAATCGACTAGTTCCTTTATCGATTGACTAACGTAGTAGAATAGGTTCTAGTAGGGGTCATGTGTGGCTTGTCGCCTCTAGTGAGGTTCATCATTGAAGTGCTCTTCGTCTACCATTTAAAGATTTAGTCATGTCATTTTGTACAACATTGGGTTGACCTATTTTATCTATTATGTAGAAGTGGTTGCAAGTGAGAGTACAACTCATGCGGTTTTTGTTGAGTGACTAAAACCTATTTTGGACCACTAAGGATAGCCTATTTGAACGTCGAGACCTCGCTTTCTTGCGAAAGGGACATCAAAGATGTGACAAAGCAGAATCCCCAACAGAACTCACATACTGTCATCCAAACTGGTGGGTCACCACCTCAACCATAAACCGCAATGGAAATAGATCCGTCGCAGACTGAAGATCGAAGTAGTGAAATACCTGCCCGCCCTTCAATCGATCAAAAGAAATGGTCGTTCCTGACGTCCCATCCATTGATTGGAATCCAACGGAGAAGTCATGAAAAGGACGCAACAACCTTTGATTGATGAAGTTTCCAATGGGGAAAATCCTTTCCCACCCCCCTCGATGACCTGTGCCAACCTAGCCCATTGATGGCCTTATTGTTTAGTGACCAGACTCCATCCCTCGCTTTGACTATTCACCATATGTGTATCAGACCCCATACGTCAAAGAATTTCTCCCCATATCACTCATTCACATGCCATCTCATTGAAAAGTCTGCCAATATTCTTGGAGACGGATCGCTTCCCATTACTCGAAACCCTACCCTGGCCCAGCTTATTGAAGTAGAGTGTAGTTCACTTACTTCTTTGTACATCTACTATACTCATACCCATATTACATGTTCACCCTATCTTGCTTTCACGGCTAACGAACGATCGACTTTGACCACAACCATACGCCAAAACTTTTGTAATCCAATCCCGGGAGCGGGTAGTCCCTAGGAAGGGCTAGAAGTCAGTACTGGTTCAACCGGAGTGACGGAACCCTTGTTGATCAAAGACATGCGCCGAGTGCCAGGAATGACTAATAGCCGATAGAGTCATTGTGACATGCATGAACCGACATTTGAAACCAGGTACAAGAAAGAGTTGATTGCCCGAAAGTCACGTTGTGAGTCACCCAGAAATCGAAACTATGAAAAGTGGAGTTGATTTACATATACAGGTAACTGAATGACAAGTGACGAAAGCAAGCAACAGACGAGTGACGGAACCAAAGTCAAGTCTCGGTGCGAATCATAGTCGGTTAGGTAATATGCCCGAAGAATAGTTCCCTTCAGACTCTCACTTCGGACCGATCTGTGCCTTGATCTCCTTCATAGTAAATCAAAGAGTTTCTTCCTCCACTTTGGGTTGGGGTAGTTCCGGGAGCCAGTAGCGAGGTCGAGTGATATCAAAGAGAAGGTGCAGTTAGTCGTAAGTAGAAAGGCAAAGTTCTCATTCCTTACTCGGAAAAGAAGTCAGGAATTTGAGCGCTTACGTAGCTAATAGCCACCATCATAGTTGATTCATTAGGATTGGGGTCGTCACCTTCTAAAAAACTAGTGGACCACCTCTTTATCTATTAGCTATGGGACTTCCTAAATCAAACTGCAATCGCAGTTTATCAACCACTCACAAGACCACCCAGATCTTCGACGGCCAAAGATAATCCACCCGACCCTTCCCCAACCTATACAAGGGGAAAAGCCAAAGTAAGCTAAAGGAACTTGATTCTCCAAGGAGGCTACTTCTCTTTGCGAACTGGGGTTGAGTGCCCTCCCATTCGAGGGGCTCTCTCGCAACAAACAGAGGAACCTGGAGAGAGATGGGATTATGCGCTGTGCTTTGACTTGGTCCTCGGCCACTTTAGTCAACCAACCACCTTCTCCTTGCTAGGAAACCATTTGCCTTTTCATTCCTTTTTTAGATCTCAATTGGCGGTGACCCCTCTTTATCAATATCCTTCCACATTCAGTCAGACTGCCGCTTTCGAACGAGATGCGAAGGTTAGTCATGGGCCTAAGTGTCGACGATGTTCTGGTAGTTGAGAAAAGAGATGAATGTCATTTTCCCCCTGCTCAGGCTTGGGAGGAGAAAGGACTCTGCTTATTGGGAGTTCTCAACAAAGAGCACAACCGCTATGCGGGATCAGCATTGAATCCCGCAAGAATGGAAGTAAGGAACTGTCGCCTCATTCACCCATTCTCCTACTCCTCAATACATCTTGGTCCCCTCAATCAACAGACTCTTTCAACTCGGGCACGAGGGCCCTACCATCATTCCCTAAGTAGGCAAGTCTGCACTGCTTCAGCCATACAATAAGCTCCAACATGGATTGTTCAATATCAATCCTTCTCCCCATAGACTTGATTGGAGGGCGCACCTGGAAGCACGAAAGAGGAATGGATTGACCGAGAGGCAAGAGTCACGAGTCATGGGCGAAACCAGTCTCTCCATTCATAAGGGGTAGTGGGGAAAGAGAACATACCATGACTGAACGTGCCATAAGGAAGTTGTGCACTACGGGAATCAAGACGATAGGCCCGACATTTCGATTCATTCGGGACAATCCCTATGCCCCAACCAAAGAGGTTCCACATGCGGTCTTTGTCTACGGCAGGTACATATGCAATTTACTAAGTCGGGTTGAAGATCTAGGAAGGAAGTTGCCGAATACCTGTACCAGGCTCCGGACCAGTGGTTGGATTGTTGATTCCAATACTATATCCATCCTGTCTCGGAACGTCTCTTGGTCCTTCTGTTGAGTGGACTAGGAGAGAGACGTAGTGAGGGGCATTTTTCCGGGTCAAAAACTCTTTACATGAAAGGCACAATACCGAAACTCTTAGACTCTCTTCTTTGAAGTCAGGGGAGGCACTTTTTGACTCCTCATTCGGAGAGGAAGAAAATGGGATAGAAACATAAGCATAGAACTCCAGAAAAATATCAAACACATCTTCTTTCTTCTTTAATGGAAAGATCCATACAAATTTGGAGAAATCATCTATACATGACACAAAGTATCTAACACCATCATGTGTGGGTACAGGAGACATCCACACGTCAGAAAACACCAACTCAAATATGACAGACTCAGTACAATGTCAGGGAAATTTGTGGGACTTGGCTTGCATACAAGAGTCACACACATGAGGCCGAGATGGCATAAATGGAATATGACGGCGATGAAGAATTTGCTGAATTGTGATGCAGTTGAAGCGGCAATGCCAGGGATATTGTTTGACGGCTGAGACATGGTGAGATGAGCAGTAGGTTGATGACTTAAGGAGATGTAGGTGGAGTTCTGCGAAGCAGATGTAGGTAGGTGAGGTAGAGTCCTCCTTCACCCTTTAAGACGAACTCGACGGGTGCGAATGTCCTTCACAGAAAAGGTATCAAGATAGAACTCAAAGAAGCAACAATTATCAGTAGCACTGGACAGATCAAAGATTTTTCGTGACGTGAGGGACGTGCAATATACCATGACACCTGAGATCAAGACCAAGAATTTTTTGAGCACCTATAGCAGCAATCGACACAGCCTCGCCATTACCAAATCACTCCCAGCATAGTCAGAATGTATATCTAGGTTCGCCAAGTTGTTTGTCACATGGTGAGTAGCCCCTGAATCGGGGTACCAGACTTGTGGACCAAAAGAGCAGAGTCAACTTGGGGATTTGGAGCAGCAACGACATGGTTATAGCGTTGATAGCAGGTTGCGGTGGAATGATTAAGCCTTCCGCATATCTGAACGCCAGCAACCGAAACTCGTGGCTGAGGAAACACCAGGAGAGTTGCGAGGGCTGGAATTGAAGTACTGACCATGGCTCACACCTTGATTCCGTCCACGATAGCCTCCCCTAGGATCAAGGAGGCCCTTATCAGAGAGTGGAGAAGAACAAGAAAGAACTGCAAGCAGTGTCTCAAGGGCTGAATTGCTGCTGTCTATCTATAAGGGAGTGACAAGTCAGCCATATTGTATACGCTACAGTAGTGAAGGTTGCGAACCGGTTGGTGTTGTTATGCCCGAGACTCTCATTGTGTGAGATCCATCCCTCCATATGACAATTGAAGAAACCCTCAGCATATCCAGATGGAATCACCCCATAGTTGTCTCGCCTTGGGGCAGTCTCGCAAGGCATGAAGTGTGTCTTCTAGCTTCTTGCCACAGTGGGGGCATCCGGGATCAACCGCAAGATGACGACGTACAAGATTGGCATTTGTCATGAATCCCTGGTGTTGAATCAGCCACAAGAACGTTCTATACCTGATAGGTAGAGCGTTCTTCCATATGCGTTTCTAGTTCCCAGGAGAGTGAATTTCCTTCCCTTGACGAATTAACCGGTACGCTGAGCGAATCGAAAAGTGTCCCTTCTTTTCCAGATCCCAGCACCAACCATCTGTGGCTAGACTAGGATTCAGTGGTGGTAGGCAGGAGCTTTCCTTTGGTCATTTCCTAGGGACCAGAACTGAAGCTAGGAGTTGTGAAGCCATAAGTCAGGGAGTTTGGAGTTATAGGCATTGGGTTACATAGTGTTCTTCCTCCAGGTTGAGGACTCAGGTGTCCGGTCCAGAGTTCTGACAGGGGACTCCAGGTGGTGTAAGAGTTAGATGATTCCACAAGATTCCCTTGGTCTGGGTCCCTAGTTCTAACCAGGTCCTCTAGGTCGAAGAAGCAGAGAGTGACCAGAGTTAGAGGATTTGGGTGTCAGAGTGAAATTCCTTCAGTGCAGGGGACTTGGATGTCCAAACCGTATGACATACTTTTTCCTTTCCCACTTCAAAACTCAATCATTTAAAAACACTGGGTGAGAAGAAAAGAGAACTCAGCAAGTAGCTTCCCAATGCTCGATGCACAGGAGTCCGAACTATCCCCCAGGAAACCTCTGGATATAGGGTTGACATTCAGACGTGAAAACTCCTTCCCCCAATTCTCTTTTTTGACCTCTTGACGGAATCTGTTCTTTTTTCAACTGTACCACACCTTTGATTTTCAATCCACCAGACGGAACCGAACGACATGGGTCTGGGCGAACCGGTGCCCACACACCCATCCAACAATCTCCCATTCGCACATATGGGCAAACACCCATGCTCAATCTCTATCGACAAGGTGTCATTTCCTCAAATCCGTATCTATTGGTTGATACTGTATATGAAATCTTTGACAACAGGGGACGCGAAGCCACTATCCAAACCTTTAGACTTCATGTTCCCGAAGGCAATGCCTCCCCTCATAGCTTCAGAAAGTGAGAAAGGGCCCTGTCCGGACACAAGAGTGAGGAACAACTACCCTCCAGAATAGAACTCATGCGAAGCAATCCTAACGAGTCCGAGTTAAGAGTTTCATTTTAGCTATCTTGACAAGAAAACCATAAGGAAAGGTGTCAGAACCCCTAATTCATCTCTCATAATTCTCTCATAAATAGACAAAGTTGGAAATAGAAAAGAAAGTGGTCGAACCTACTTTCATCCTAACCTTCACCCAAAGGCAAGGTGTTACTACCTCTACTCTATGTCCGCGTAGAAAATGTCATCTCCGTCTCCCCAGGCTCATTAGATGGAAAGGAGCGCAAGATGATCCGCAATGGCTTGCTCCTTTCTTGCTTTCTGCATGACATAGGTTATGTCAAACTCCGACAACAACATCTGCCAACGATCCCCTCTCCCGGATACGACAGGTTTCTCAAACGGGTAGGGGTTCCATTCGTGCCAACAATCTAACAGAATGGTCTAGTAAATAGTGTAAGGATTGAAGCCATGCCCATACCAATCCAATGCCAGTACAAGTCAACTCCACGAAGACTAACAACAACTATGATCCAAGTCTCCAATTTTGATATGTCTTTTACAAAAAGTGAAAATCCACTTCGAAAGACAACAATAGACCAAAAACAAATGGAAATCGCCAAAACCAAAAAAGAAGAAGTGCCAAAGGTCGAATTTTTCGACTACACTGTAGAGTGACATCACTAATGGAGACAATTTGTCTGCAGCAGAGATGAAAGTCAGAGCCCCCATCATCCTCATCCCCCCCGGGGCCTAAAACTCTTCCCCACCCGGAATAACATCCCGACCTGGAATTTGGACCCCAAGATCTGAGGGCTTAGCGCTACTTCCCTTCACATTGGGGCAACAGACCGCAACTCTTCTTAATGGAAATATCGACCTGGACAGGGGCTTTGGGACTTGTCGGGCAACATTAGGAAAATGAGGACCAGCAATCTCTTAAAAACTGAAACATGGTAGAGGACCGGATTTTTTCTATCTGTCAGTGACCCTTTCTTCTTTGATTTTCTTATTTTATTTCACAGGGATTTTCATTTCCTTGATAGCTGGAAGTTCTCCAAAAGTATGAAAGGCTGGAGGACTTTTTACCATCCATTCCAGTGTGGTTGAATTCTGTTCAACAGCCCAAGGACTTGGAGCACATCTTTTGTTCTTTCCACTGCTTAAAGTGATTGTGACGACCACGAAGAAGCAACAAATTCCAACTACGGATATATAAGAGCCGAAACTGCTCAGAGCATTCCATCTGGTGTAAGCATCTGGATAATCTGGAATGCGACGTGGCATACCTGAAAGCCCTAAGAAATGCATGGGAAAGAAGGTCAGATTCACCCCGAAAAAAGTGATCCAAAAATGGATTTGACCTAAAGTTTCCGGGTATGTCCGACCAAAGATTTTACCCACCCAATAGTAAAATCCTGCAAATAAAGCAAAAACGGCTCCCATAGAAAGTACATAATGGAAATGTGCAACCACATAATAAGTATCATGTAGAGCAATGTCGAGACCTGAATTTGCTAGAACTATTCCAGTGACCCCTCCTATGGTGAACAAAAAGATGAATCCTATTGCAAATAACATGGGTGTTTTGTATTGTATCGAACCTCCCCACATGGTAGCGATCCAACTAAAGATTTTGATTCCAGTGGGGACAACAATGATCATGGTAGCTGCGGTGAAGTAGGCATGCGTATCAACATCTAAGCCCACAGTAAACATATGATGAGCCCAAACCAGAAATCCAAGAACACCTATACTGATCATGGCATAAACCATGCCTAGATACCCGAAGACCAGTTTTCCTGAAAAGGTCGATACAATATGACTTATAATACTGAATCCAGGCAGAATGAGAATATACACCTCTGGATGACTGAAGAACCAAAAGAGATGCTGGTATAATATGGGGTCTCCCCCTCCAACAGGATCAAAAAAGGTTGTATTAAAGTTGCGATCGGTTAATAACATTGTAATTGCCCCTGCCAGTACCGGAAGTGATAATAAAAGTAGGAATGCTGTCACTAGAACGAACCACACAAAAAGGGGTAATCTATGCATAGTCATTCCAGGTCCACGCATGTTGAAGATAGTTGTTATAAAATTGATAGAACCTAAAATGGATGAAACACCTGATAGATGAAGACTAAAAATTGCTAAATCAACTGCTCCTCCAGAATGGCTGGTAATACCACTTAAGGGCGGATAGACCATCCACCCAGTGCCGGTACCTACTTCTACTAAGGTTGAGCTTAATAGGAGCAAGAGACTTAGTGGAAACAACCAGAATGATATATTATTTAATCGTGGAAATGCCATGTCAGGTGCACCTATCAGAATCAGAACAAACAAATTACCAAATCCACCTATCATCGTCGACATCACCATGAAAAAGATCATTAAAAAGCGTGAGCCGTTATTAAAACATTATAAAGTTGATGATTCCCACCAAGAATTTGATCCCCGGGTCATGCTAATTCCATACGAATCAGTACTGAGAAGCATGTGCCCGACACTCCAGCAATGGCACCAAAGATGAAATATAGAGTACCTATATCCTTGTGGTTAGTGGAGAAGAGCCATCGGACCATATTTTTCATTAGAAAAATCGAATTGACTTTCTTTATCAGAGAGGGGCCCTCGGGGGGCTGAAAAAGTCAACAATCACTTCCAATGCCTTCGAGAGAGGGCCTTCTTCCCTTTCGTCGCCTCTCGCTTTGCTCGAGCTACTCAAGTTCTTCTCCTTTTAGTCGATTTGTACCTCTCGAGAGCCCGACCCTATTGAATTGAAGAAAAGTGTCCGTTAGCGTCCTATGAGCAATCTTCTTTTAGTACGATATTAGCGTCGTTTGTGTCCCATCACTTTTGTCCTCGATAGCGAGCCAATTCCAGACCAACTTCCACCAGACTCCTAAATTCACTAACTACGGCTGCGTGCGCAACAAGACTTAAGACATAGTAGGAGAATTACAAAAGTGGGGCACCACACCAAAGGAATGTCTGCCATGGGTGTTAAGCATAGGCACTGAAAACACCCTTCTTTGGTTTGGCGATGTCTAAGATCACAATGGATTCCACCATGAAATAGGGCTGGGAGCGGGCGAAGACAGGCCTTTGGATCGGGGTACACAGTCACATGCTGAGCAAAGAGAAGAGGTATGTATCACACCCATTCACACGCGCAAGGTGCAGCATCGAACGCAGAGAGGATGATCTTCCGATTCAGAAAAAGGCAAAAATGGGGTCAACCTAACCGCTTACCTTTTCGTAAGCCGCACACTACAGGCCATCACTATAACCAAACTCACAGCACAGATCCCACTCAATCTTTTACACCGATGTTTCATACTCTCTCGACCCAGGAGAAAAGACTGCAAAATCTTTCCGAAGTGAGAAAAGGAGGGAAGGCGCATTACAACCCACGCTGAAGCGACGCTCCGTGCACAGGATCAAGGGCCGCCCCCACACCTCCTCTCCCCCGCTTGCTGCTCACCTCAGACACGGGGTTCAACTGGGGGGGTCGGCATTCCTACGTGCTCCTCCTTGCCCCCGACCCGTTATGGGGGGTCAGGTCACCCTTGGTGATCCTGAAGCGGGGTGGCAGCTAAAGAAGATTTGCTTTTGGAAGAGGCCCCAGGCCCACTCCTCCTCCCCCTCCCCTTGGGGGGGGAGGGCCTCGTGCCCTTCCCCTTTTCCTCTTGTCTGAGATGAGCTACTACGCCTGAAAACCATTTCAAAAAAAGAAAATGGATTCTATTTAGATAGGGGGGATGCTCCCTCCAACTCAATATCAATAAAAAACAAATCTTAAGTCGGGTCAAGTTGTTTTTGAGTCATTGATTAGTAAATGTCACAGTGCTGGTGACGGTCGGGACCATGGTCATCTGTCTCCAGTTTGCCGGCCGATAAGATCACTGAGATTGACCAGCTAGCTGGGTTGGTTTGGCTATTCCTTTCTCTTCCAAAGGAGTCAGCTGTCTGCGCGAGTCACCTTCTTTGGTTTGGGGCTCTGAGTCACCTTCTTCTAAGCTCCGCTGGACGACACAACATTCTCATTCAAAGAGGGGCCGACCGTACTTGTGATGGTTCCCCAGGATCCAATATACCCACTTAGGTCTACGTTGCCACGATATTGTTCCTGTCAGCGGGCGGGCTGCTTTCGGCCCGGTGGGGGGTTGGGGGGCCTTTTGGACGCATATTCTATCGTACCGGCATGGCCCCACTGATTGGTTCTCGATCGGAGCATCAAGCAGCACAACCCGGTTCTACTTGACTAAGCCCTGTGCTCGTCTAAGGGAGGAGTTTGCTTTACCCAACGGATCAAGACCCTCCGACATGAATGACTTTCGAATGAAGAATGAAGAGTGCCCCTCTTTTTTCTTCCCTGGAGTCGTCAGATTTGGAAGTTGGTAAAGACCCACCCCTTGTTTCAGTCAGAATGAGTCCCCGGGACCCCGGGACATTGGCTTCCGCCAACAGTGAACTCTCCAGGATCGCATCCCGTGCATATTCTACATTATAGCCTGCAATTGATTCAACTTCCGCTTCTGGGAGATCAGACGGAGCTCGATCGTTTCTACTAGACGAAAAATAAGGAACATAACCAATACGGGGAACAAGGGAATACCGAACCATATCTGCTTTTGCGCCATGACAATCTCACTCGAATTACAGGGACCTATACATATTAGTACAGTATACCGGGGTCTCCATCCAGAACCACACGTGCAAGTTTCCCTGTATGTGGCTCGTCCATGCTTTTTTCTGGGGCGCTGCCCGAGGGGGCATGATCTGAAGGGAACTTCTTTCATGTGAAGAGCATTTCTTGTGGAGAAAAGGGTGAGTAGGCAGCGCCTACCAAGCAGACGCTTTCGTCGAAAAGGCTGGACTGCTTCCTTTTCGGTGCCCGCCCTTTGATT
Organism: Alisma plantago-aquatica; assembly: GCA_963693085.1. Taxonomy (NCBI): domain Eukaryota; kingdom Viridiplantae; phylum Streptophyta; class Magnoliopsida; order Alismatales; family Alismataceae; genus Alisma; species Alisma plantago-aquatica. Next base: position 484,734,594 of record OY856414.1, read on the forward strand.
TTTGGGGCAAGGCATTGACAAAGAGGGGGCCGACTCCCAGCTCCATCTCGGTCGGCATCCTGCTCTCGAGAGGGTGGGGTCCATCGAGAGAACTACTCATATGCTGTGTTGTCCCAACTCGACGCTTGGTGAGTATCCCCCGGTGGTTGACAAGCCACCGATCGGGGGCGACTGGACCGGATTCATCAAATGATCATGTGGGTTGACCCATTCCCATCCCGACGTAGTGGCCCGATTCGGTCGGGAAGAGATGTCAGAATAGAGAACTTGTCGGGGGTGAGTTTCCTCTGGGGGGACCGCTGCGACCTCTGACAGTCCGTCCCCTCTCATCTTTCTTTGTCTATACTTGGGAACAACCATTTCCGCTCCAAATGAGACCCTTTTTCCATTTCAAAACTCATCCTCCTAAACCCCTTTCCTATTTCGCTTTGCTTTCCGCCCCTCCAGAGAATGCGTTCAAGCAGCCCACCTTTCATCATCTATACCAGTCCCCTCTTTTTTTCGATTTCTGCCCGAAGTAGAACACGCCATCACCTACAACCCTTTCCTCTGCCGGGGACTTCCACGAAATGAAAACGGGTGGCATCGTCATATGCTCGACATGTTTTGCCCTGGTGTAGGTACCGGAGTACTCCTATGGCCGATCTATCACCCATACATTCTGGTCTTGGCCCCATCCCTCCCCCCGCTTCGTTCCCCCAAACCCCTCGACCGCCACTTCTCCTCCCTCTTTGGAGCTCGTCCATTCATTGGGTGATCCCTTGCTCTCACGTTTGAGTGTTTGCTCGTCATTTAGGCCGCTTCCGCTGGGGGAAATCATCTCATTGCCTCCAGGGTTCTTCGCACCAGGATAATACCAGGACCCTTGTACCCCAGACTTCCCACCCTATGACCCAAAACTCAAAATGAGCCTTACGACGAGACGCGGAAATTCCTCATGTTGCGGTTCCCTCCGGTCCGTTCCCGAGTTGGGTTAGGGGAACATCCTTGTGATTTTCTTCGCGGATCCAAATGTGCTCACAAGGCGCACAATAAGAATAAGACCGATAGAGACTTCATAAGGGACCATTTGAGCTGCAGATCGTAATGCTCCTAGAAAGGCATATTTCGAATAGAGGGGAGTGAAAGTTCCCAACAATCGGCATTCTCATACCCCACCCCTAAACCGTACGAGCACGTCTCCCCACCGCACTGACGACTCTATACCCCAACTTGCCTCCAAATCCTGAGCTATACCCCGGGGGGATGTACCCTCCTCCAAAGTATTCTGTCAACATTTTTCCTATCAAATCCAACGTGTCCTCCACTGCAATCAGTCTTCTGGGTGAGGAGGGCCCCACCTCGCCACTCCCCTCCTCTCTTGCCCCATTGCTGAAACAGGACCTCCCCTTTCGATGAGAAAAGAGTACTTCATCTTCTCCGATTGAGACAAAGACCTAGAAGACAAATGAGATTAAAAAGTGATGCTTCCTTGGCCGTGTGGAACATGGATGAGCATTATGTCATTCCTAAAAGTGAAAAGACTGGAGGAAATGCCCTCTGAGGACTTTGAGATCAAATAGAGAATGTTTCTTTCCATTCCTCGTGACCCACTGATTTCTCCGAAAGAAGAGATCAAAGTGATTTTCCTCCTTTTTCCCAATAAGTCAACGACCTTACACCATTGGGATACTTCGAATAAAGTTGAGGACATATAGGAGACACCGGTGCTAAAACTTTTGATCGATACCTCTTCCAATTTCTCTTTTTGTGGAAGGTCATTGCTCCGGATCTTGTTCCCCCGCCGTGAAAGCAGTTGGTTCCGTAGTTTGAGAATTCTACCGATCCCAAGTACTCCATCTCTATCATTGACTTTAGGAATATAATAAGTAAAGAGTACCAGGCATGACCAGAAGAATTGTGTGAAATAAGTGAATTTATCTAGTTGAGGCATTATTGATTCATCCAAAATGATTCCCTCTAGACAGAAAGAGACTCCTTCCTGTACGAACGAGTTTTGAAGAACTATAGAGTGGTGGGTTGTTTACCAACAAAAAGAAAGTATGGGAAAGGATAAGTGAAATGAATCGAGAAATTTCCTCTTTCAAACAAGAAAGGAATCAGTGCCAAGCAACCATAGCTGATTCAATAGCTAAGGTTACTGATATGCCATCCCCAGCGGCAACAGAAAGGCTGACAGCTGCTACGAGAAAATCTGTCTAACCTTATTCTATTTATTTGATTGTCTTTTTCAATTTCTCTCACGAGATTGTGACTCACTTGATTCTCCGGCTTAGGAAAGAAGGAATAAGACCATTGATCTCCTCATACGTCACCGGTGTACTTACTTCAAGACAAGAAGCGTGGGCCTCTTCGATAGAAGCACTTTCTTTTCTTAGTCCTTGATTTTCCCAGAGCACAGACTCCACCGAGAAGTTCAGATAGTGAGAGAGTGAAACAAGGTTGACACACAGTTCTCAGATTATTTAAAGAAACCATGTCACGAGTTTGGCCAATTTCTCTTGGAGACCCGCGCGGTGAGATTCCGCTTTAGTTGTTGTCAAGGCTTTCAATGATAAGAAAGCAGGGGTGGCGTGATAAAGATATTCCTTTTCACCAGGTCTGACACATTCTCCTTAAAACAAGAAAGGATAGGAAAATAGTGATACAAAAGAATCACCACATACAAGACTAATATAATAAGAGAAGGAAACCTCTAAAAATAAGGAACATGTCCTACAACTGCCTCGATACAAAGCAAGAAAGAAAGCAAACTCAGTCCTCACCTTGGGTGATCCAACAAGTCAAGCAAGAATCAACTTCACACACCCGGCCGTAACGTCAGAAGAGAATCATTTTCTGAGAAAGCAAAGAGAGAAGTGTAATAAAATAATATGAAGGAGAATCCTTTTTTCATACTACGACATTTCCTACGAGACGGATTCGTTCTTCCGCAGAAGGAGGATCGTCAGCTGAAGTTTAGTTGCAAGCAAGAGAACGGATGCACGAATGCGAGTTTTTGTTGTAGTTTGACCGTTACAGTCTGTCCTCAAGGCAATAGAGGCATCCATTCCTACCTGTTCTTTTGTTGGTAATAGAGAGTCCAGTACGACTGAGATAGGCTTTCGAAGAAGGGTTTCACTTTAAGTAGGAACTAGGGCTTAGAACTGCTGTGTCGGAAGGGAAAATCCTTTCGAGATTGAACTTTGAGGGATAAATGTACTTGATAAGCAAGTAAGTAACTAAGCCAGGGTTTTGGGTCCACTTGTCTTTAAAGACCTAAGAGGACTTTTGGGTCTTGGGGGGAGAAAGTTCTTTTTTCATCTTAATGTGATTTTTTTTGAAGTAGAAAGTCCTTCGAACAAACCCACGTGCCATCCTCCATCTCTTTCTTCGATGGGAAGAATAGCTATCAGTTTACAATCATTCCTCTTACCTCTTAAGGTAGAGAGTTCAGAGTTCACTTAGATAGGTTGGGTTACGATGCTTCTTTTGGTACAACCCTTAGATAGGTTGGGGAGAAAGATGACATGATGTCATGTGCGTTGCTTTTTTTCTTGTCTAACGTTGATCTTTTTCTCCTGTTCTGGCTAACCCCATTCCAGTCTATTAGGCAAGGTCTGTTCGATTGAGCTTCTATTAGTCATCTTAGACGGCAAGCAGCTGAACTTTTTGCTTTTGATAGATGATAGATCTCAAGGGTAAAGGACTCATTCCGGGCATGACTCGGAAGATGAAGAGGGGGCAGGCACTTTAGGCCAGTCCTATGGGTTCCTCATTTCCCTATGGTCCAGCGGTTCGGTTGGCCTGTGATGAAGAAGAACAACGATGATGACAATTCCGCTAGTCACGAAGCTTAGTCGTAGGTGACACTCTGATCCCGATGCTTGAAGGTGAGATAAGCAATCGTCCTTCTAGGGCTCAGATATCTTTTGAGGCACAATGTCTTTCAACTAAGCGCTGAGCCCCTGCGATGACTAGGTCAAGCGGCGTAACTGAAGCTTCTTACGCCTAATTCAATTGAGCTGCTAGGCTTCCTTACCTAAGCCCTAACTCAGAAATTCAGTGGAAGACGCTAAGCCTATGTTCATTGGCCTTTTTTTGATGTCAATGCTCTTGATTCTATAATCTAAATAAGGGTCGAAATAAGAAAGTCTATACTTTTCTCTGATTCATAGTGGGTTTGGCTATTAGTCACTTTTCTCGCTCCTTAAGAAAGACAGCTAGAAACTCCCTATGATGAATGGCTTCCTTTCAGGTTTATACAGACCATACTATTCTAATAGGGCAGGGGAGATGGAGAACTAATCTCATACAATACAGCTATGATCGGGCAATAGCGCAGATAAGATGAGACTGAATGTGTGAAGGATATGGTTCTGGTTCTCTTCTGTCCCGTTCCTTCAATCAAAGAAGAATACATGCCCAGGGCTAGTGCCAGCGCATACTTCCTTGCGTGCCTAACATCCACTCTTTCTAGTCGAGTGCCTTGCGGTGCCTTTAACGATGAGAGAAGGCGATACCGAATATAATAACTCAAGGGCACTGGCTACTCCATCAACTCAATTTCTTTTCATTTGATGAAGTGACTGATCGAGTCTCCATTTATAGAGTGCTAGAGGTATCTCGCAATGCGGCATGAATTGGATGGCAGGCCTAATTCTGACTAGTTTTCCGCACGACTTTTCTGTAGTTGAAGACTCTCATGCCTTTTTCATGAAAAACTGGCTGGCTCTAGCTACAAAACAAAAGATCCCCAAATCACATGCCTGTGTGAATTGAACGAACTTACAAGTACAACCAGCTTACGTCAAAAATCTTCCATGCCAATAGACTCGTGACATCCATGTACTGAGTCGTCAAATGAGCCACGTTAGCAAAGCCCAAGCTTATACGCATTGTCCCACAGGGTGTCCCAAGAGGGCCCGAATGAACCCAACTTACATGAACCATCAAAGAAAACAAATGAAGACTTGGGCCTATCAAGCCTGCTTTACTCGATGGAAGCCCATAGACGCTGGATCTGTCCAAATGAAAGTCAAATCACATGAAGCAAAGGGGATTCGCAACCAGTCAATCATGCTATCCTTACCTTCCAACCAACCCCTTCGATTCTGCTTCTGTAGTAGTCTCAAATCTCGGTCCCTTACCTTGATTCCTACAGCTCAATTTCCTTTCCTCTCCCTATCGGTCGATTCGTCCCTCGATCGTGACGAGAGAGATTCATTCTCCCGCTTATGCTTAGTAGTCATTGGCTGTCAGAAAAGATGTTTGAGCTGGCGTTAGGGGGTTGGCGAGGGTTTAGATCCCTCTTTCGAGATGTGATTTGATTGCCTGCCCCTCACTGAAATGAATCATGGTGCCTGGATGTATTTACTAAAGAGGGGCTATCGACATAAAGAGAATAGAGAGGAGAGTCCCCCCCGCGGAGGGATTTGGGAAGCGAGATCCCGAACCATTTTTAAGATTACCAAGCCTTCTCGAATTAGTTCTACAATGGAAGCATAAGCTTTCAACGTACACCTGGGGACAAATCTTTTACTCACCCCAAAGTGAAACCCTGTGACTATATCGTCCTGAAGACGGATGCGACGGGAAGAAGTGGCATTTAGAAGTGTTTCTAACTTCACATTTAGGTTTCGGCATAACAAAGCTTGCACTGTATTTTCGCACTTAGGGGCACAACATGCCGTCGGTAATGATTCTACTACGGTGTCACAAATTTGCAAGCTGATCCTAAGTAATCATTGTTGTTCATTAGATTCCGGAGGAAGGACTTCGTTAGGATTTGATAATTGCTGCGATTCTTCCTGAATAGACTCGATTCTCCCGTCGAGTGTTTCTTGGAAAGTCTTACCTAAACTCTTCCAACTGAATATGAGAAAGCCTATAAAACAACCAGCTACTATCATTTCTTCATTATAGATTGATATCTTCTTCGAACTTGATGCAAAAATAGATGGAATAGCTGCAAATAGCATCTTTCAGTATTGCATATCCATTGAACTCAATCTCATTTAGAAACTTCCTCAAAGTTTGAAAGAAGAGAACGAAAGGAAAACAAAACTTTGGTTACTCTCCAGTAGTCTTATTTAACCTTGAATGCAATTTATAGATTCTACAACAATAGTCCCTCAGACTCGGAAAGTAATAACGAAAATGGCTGACCCGATAGCAGATTTCACAGCTACCACTATTGGAACTAATGAAGAAAATGATTGACCCATCATATCATCCAAAGAAACGGAAAATACCAAAAAGTTCAAATTCACTGCTAATAACATTGATTCAATTGGCATTGACATAATAGCAATATTTCGTCTATTTAGGAGGATTCCCTGAATACCTAAAATAGAGATGATCATCGAAAATGTAATATATTTCTGGGGATCCGTTTCGGGAACGTGAAATGCAAGTCAGAGAATTTCAAATTCTATATCCCAATCCCAGGCTACCTCCACAAATAAAAAAAACAAATCCAGAAAGTTTCTTTCACTCTCCCCTATCTCAGGCTCAGGATCCGGAGTGGTTACGGTGGGCCCATTCAACTCATGGAGCCAATGCAGCTCCTTATTATCCCAAGTCCATCGTTGATCATTACTCTCAAGATGGACAAAGTGAAATATTTTGCGCAACTCCCATTCAGGCTTCCCCTCATAGGAGGGGCCCCATTTCTCCTCACATGCTCTGTGAGAAGCGTCCAGGGTATCGAAATTCATACGATCACGCCCGCAGTACGTCGCCGGTAGGCATGGGCGTCCCTCCCTGCAAAATTTTATGCAGTAGCGTTTCATCGTCCGCATCGTCGTTCTTCGAAGAGTTTGGAGCAATCTCCTTCTCCTTTCTGGGTCTTTCGGACCACCCGGGAACCCTATATGAAGGTCTACATTGATCCCCATCCCCGCAGCGACGTTGGGCCCATCCATTCGAATGGTGGCCCAAGCCGCAAAGACTACAACGATTCTAAAAAAGAGAAAAAGAAAAAAGGTTATCTCACTTTCTAAATTCAAAGCTATGCCTTTGACCCCGCTGGCAAATTCTACCATTTCACCAGATTGAATTTCCTTTAATCCATAAACACGCGCAATACCATCTCCAACTGAGATAACGCGCCCGATCTCCGCAAGGGAAAAAGCAAAAGAAGACATGATTTTTCACTCACCCCAAAACATCAGCCCCTTTTTTGTTATCAATTTAGTTAAGTTCATTGACCTCCCTAAAAGGGAGTTTTGGAATGTAAATTCTCTTCTCTCTCTTATACAAGAATCTAAATGAAAAGGCAAACTTGTCCGATTTGCCATCAACGCAATGGACTTGCTGCCAAAAATCCCGGGAAAACGCAAAAAAGGCCGATTGGCCATCAACACAATGGACTTGCTGCCAAAAATCCCGGGAAAATGATTTTGTATTTGAACCAATATCAAGCTACTTGCCCTTTAGTAGATCAAACTAGTCAATCCGTTTTAGGATTTCATTTGATTGAAAAGTTGCAAAAGACCGTCGTTCAGTCACTCCTTCCTGTGCAGAATTCAGTCAGCTAGCTATTTGATTCACTTCTGTGTGTAAGCCCTTGCTTCTTTGCTTGCAACCTCAAGAATCACTCTATCTACTTTGCTTTTCGTATAAGAAAGAGATAGATTCTTCTTTCATTTTGAAGTATTTGACTCTATAATTAGAGAGAAAGTTCTATGTTTCTCATAAGACCTTCTGAATCTTTATGGGCTTAAACTCAGCCGTAGAATCGATCTGATCTCAATCGCCGAGGGCTCGCTTCCCATGAGATCCATAGCCCGATCTTAAAGATAGGGGGACCTAATTCGCTAGGTCCTTAGCTAACTTGACCCCATGCATCAAACCGCGCGGGCATTACTCAGAGAAAGAAAGAACAAAACTAACAAGCTCGGTGTGCTCGGATGGTTCCGATCAGTCCTTGGTAATGAGATCTGCTACGCTTACTATCATGGTCAGACCGTCCGGGTCTAACTAATCCTGCTTGGAGACAAAGCAATAGGAAAGAAAATTAGTGCCAGTGGTACCATTCCTCCTTTTCTTGTCCCTACCCTAAACCAACTATAGGAAGAGAGGCTTCTCATGAAGATCGGACGATTCTTGACCTTCCGCTTAGATTCACATGAGGATGATTTTAGCCTCTAGTAAGAAGGATATCGGACATGATCTATAGTAGATAGAGTTAGTAGACAGGAAAGAGGGAAGGAAGTCAATTGGATTTGCTAAATAAGAGGAAGGCAATGCAATTGACTTGCTTACTTATTAGAGTAAGGCTTCGATTCTTTCAATCAGAAGGTCTTCCTGCTTTAGTCAATCAATGCAGAGGTACCTCTTTAGTAGCACTACTCTTCCTATAGGGCTTAGGTTAGGGCTTCTTTAGCACATAGCTAGTTTGAAGTGGGACTGGGGAATTTTCAAGCTATGGGTCTTCCAACATCAGTCCTTTCAGGGAAAGATCGTTGTCTAGTTATAGTGTAGGAGAGGAAGCTTAGCGAACGAGCGGGAGAGTTCCTAGAAGTTAGACTTGTTCGAAATTTGCTCCGATAAGAGAAAGAACCTATATTATTAATATATCTTGTACGGCTATCTAATCCATCCCACTTGCTGATCGATAAGATGTATCATAAAGGACTTGATTCCTCCCTCTTATGTCTGCAGCACTGTAGATCCCGCTCATTTCCCTTTGCTATCGCCTAGCTTCGAACTCGACTAAGACTTCTTTCAATTGCTTACCCTCGGGAAGATCATCCTTTAGAAGTAGAAGTGGAATGGAGGAATGATAGAAAGAAAGGAGAAGATCAATAGTCGAGATAAGAGCGGTCAGAATTTACAATGACAAGAACAATCAACTATTGACTTCCTTAAGAACGTTAATAAAAAAACAGAGTGCCGTTATAACAGTGGAAAAAAAGTCTTTGCCGCCGCTAGTCAGAGGAGAAGCGAAAGTCGTAGAACTCCTTTACACGGGATTCTTCTAGCTTCAATCGAGAAAGGAACCTTGACCAAATTCAAAACTTGACATCCATCAGAGTGGCAGGCATGGAAAAGAGCCTTGGGTTGAGACATACGGGGGCATCCGCAGCCCAGTGAGATCCTATCAGTCGTTAATGACCTATTCCAACCAGTCATTCAAAGATAGACGGGCAGGCTATTTGATCAATATTTCCCGTATAGAAAGAGTGCCAGAATTCATCTTATAGCTTATAGACAGCCATCTTGCTTTTCTTTTTTTCTTTTTTGGTGTTGCGTAGAAGAAAACTTTCACTTGAAAACCATACTCTTCTCCTGTCACTGAGACTCCTGTAAGGCTCTAGCGCATGCAGCGGAGAAGAAAAAGAGGTTCGCTCTAGTTGAGAAGTTAACTGCTTTCCTGACCTATTCCTGCAATTGCGCTTAGTCCAAGCTACACCCACCCCTTTGACTTATGGCATCATCGACTTTCAACCTAAGAGATTTCATAACCCTTTCGAAAGACCTCTCTTTCGGGATCAGTCCCGTCCCTAGATGTAGTAGTCAATCAGTGGGACATTCAAAGAAGCTACACACCTTCACTGAATGTTAATGAAAGCAAGCCCTTTCATCCTAATCTCATCTACTGAAAAGGGGGCCTAAGTAGCGCCTTCTTTTTGGGACACATAGGCTATTACAAACGCATCATTAAAGACTTTGCGAAGTGCATAACCCCGAAATAGAATCATTGCAGAAGAAAGGTACAAAGGTTGGGGACCGGAACAAGATTAAGCCTTAAAGCATGCGGATGAGGCTGTCCGGTTTCCGGATTGGAATAAGGAGTTCATACTTCAATCTTAGGAAAAGGAGAGAGGATACACTAAGATTTCTGATTCACTCTTCCCTTCGATCCCCGCCTATCCATCAGCAAAAAGATCTGGTTCGGAAGTCCCTATCAGCTAATGAAGAGAGGGGCGATTTGACGACGATGTATTCGAATGATGTTAACAATGTTTTGGAAGAGTGGCACAGGTGGACATGTCAGTGCGGATGCTACTGCCCGCAATCAGTCTTTGGTAGGGATATAGGGTTGGGGATGTCAATTAATTCCTACCTTCCTGTGATGCATGTCAACGAACTGGCAAAGAAAGGATATCGATGAAAGGAGTGGCGGCTTAGCTGGGAATTGACTCTCACTTATGCCATAGAAGCCATCTGTAATGTTAACAGAATCTTTTATAGGTAAAGATAGACAAAAGATATAGGAAAGAAGATCATCTATCACCTGACATGTGACTGCTAGCCCCAGAAACCCAAAAAAATCACTGGGAGTGGAAGAGAAAGCAGCAGGGACTGACCTCCATCCTTCCAGTCGCTTACCTACCTCGAGGAGTGACTCTTTTTATGGTCTTTAGCTGAGGGAAAGAAGGTCTTATGGCCTGCTCAAGAACCTTTTTATGGCAGTGGAGAAGTGGACGAGGATCGCAGAAGTATTCTCACTATGGTGATTCGGTGAAGAGGGCCTGCCGCCTAGTGATTATTGTTGAGATCCTCTTTTCTTCTGGGTAGACCTCCACGATATGCGAATGTAGCTACTTATGAGTATGTTCCCACTCTTTTCTACCACTACTGAGCATCAAACTGTATCTGTGTCTGAGGCTGAGTACACTAAGTTCCTTCAGTATCAAGCAACAAGTAATATGTTCCTACTGCATCATTCGCCCTACCTTTCTTTCAGACAGGAAGTGTTCCAGTTAGGCTAGAAAACTACTCCTAACAAGAAGCGAGCACGGATTTGTTCTTCCGCTTCTCCCTTACCCCTCTCCCCAGTCCATATGGAGTATAGCCAAGTGGTAAGGCATCGGTTTTTGGTACCGGCATGTAAAGGTTCGAATCCTTTTACTCCATCTCCTCCGATCGGATCTGTCAAGAATGACTCCAGTGGCTGCCGTTTCCATCAATGGCCCCTGAGTCCTGTAGCAAGCCAAAAGTTTGACTTGAACCTCAGGAGCAGAGAGAAGAGAGAAAGGGGAAGACAAACTCCTTTAGGACACGGTTTGCATGGGCGCTCAGTCCATTGCTTGTTTGCACGTCTCTTCTCTGTCATTGCAATAGAGCAGTTCCGATACAGCTTCCAATCCGGAAAGAGACGTTCGGTCAATGTATCCCATATATTTGCTTTGGCCTACCCGCTTTTGTAAGCATTTTTCATGGGGGAGAATCAGAATCGAATATGAGAAAGAAGAAAAGGAAGAAGTGAGACTCGGACACAGAAAGAAAGATCATATGAGGAGAAATGAGTCAGAAAGAATATCCAGAAAGCATCGCCCAATAGTAGCCATGAGTAGATCCAAAAGTGGTCTCGTGAAGCCGGTCACCGTACTCCTACGATCCTATCTGACTTGCTCTTTTTTTTTTCTTGAATGCCTTACGCCTATCAAAGTCAAGTGTCGATCTAGTTTTCTGCGAATCCTGCTCTTTACCTTTATTGAAACGAATCTCAAATCGTCAATTGAAAGGGAAAAAAGGGCAGAAGGTCGTCGTCTCGTGCTGCCTGGGTACGAACTAACTAGGTGTTGATTCCCTTGGCCTAGCTATCTTTCCAGAAATGGTTGAATATGACTAAAAGGCTAGGGTGACTGCCCTAAGACTACGATTTCCTTCTAGCTTTTCTTTAAGAGATAAGGTTGGCACAACACAAAAGAAGATGATTTTGAAGCCCTCGCTTCTTCCTAAACTCCACCACGGAAAGCATTTGAGCAGGGGCAGTATGTAGATGAAATCGCTATAGAGTTTTGAGTAAGAACAAAAAAGGGCCTAAGAACCTTCCTCATTGGCTAGTCCCACATTGACTACCCGACCAGAGGAAGTGGACCTAAGCATAGGACAGAGAAGACAGGAAGAAGAAGGCAAAGCCAACCGACAATGTCCCATCCTCTGACGAACCAACTTCCAAGCCGATGAGAGCTAAAATAGTGCAGTCAAACCCTGATCTGTCCACTTGAGCCAATCGAGAGAATGACATCTGGCCTAAGAACTTGAAAATCACTTCCTTGAATTTAATCAGTCGGTTTCGGCCCTACCGAACCAATTTGCCTGGCATTTCCCAGTTCTCTCAAAACAAACAACATAAGAAGGAGAGGTTCCCTTTGCAATAGCTAAGAACTGACTTTGCTTTGTTGAAATGAGCAAATCGTGGCAAGGTACAAATCGAGCAAAGCGATAGGAATGAATGCACACCCACACATTAAGAAAATGAAACGGTGCACAGATCTTTCTGCTCTGCCACATTTGGCTGCAAAAGATGATCACTGTGAATCATAGAAAGAACCTCAACCCACGAATCAGGGTCTTCATCAAGCCAGGCATGGTTTATGAGAGCACGATCGATGCGAGAGTAACTGAACTTGAGTGCAGGGAAAGACTGGTCTTAACCCTTTCCTCCCATTTCTTGATGCAGGGGCTTGTTGAGCCAGCGCACATTCCAGGAGGTGAGATCCCTCTCCCTTATGGTGGAACTACTTCGTTCCTATCGCTAGACATCTGGATGATGCTAAGGAAGCCCACCAGCCTTGGTCTTGTCATCACTGCTATCCAAGTGACTGAAATGATTCTCTGAGGTGCTTGCTTCATAGGAGTTCTTTGGGGGATGACTCCCTGCCCCTGCTCTTTCACCCTTCTGCGGGGTGATTGGCTTCTCCACAGCAGCTGAGGAGGAGGTTCAATAACTTCCCCAATCTCTCTCTGCTCAGGAGGGGAATTACTGTTGACATGATCTGCGGGCTGGTCTTGATTTGCAGTACGAACAACCTCCGGGTCTTTCTCTCGAACACCTGAAGGATTTTCGTTGAGGACTTGCTGGTAGGCACACACAGCTCCTCCTCATGCACGAAGGCAGTGGCTGCACTTCTCAGGAATCCACTCATACTATACTTGTATGGTGTGTATATCTCCACTGCCATTGCCCTCAACGAGGTGGGGAAGCTCGTTGAGGCTTCTTTGATGTCAGCACGCAGAGCCTGGCAACATCAAGTGTTAGGCATGATTTGGTGTGCCTGTCGATGCAGATGGGCTAGCCGAGGTATTTAGCCATGCGCGCGAACATCCTCGCGTCCCACAGGTGAACTTTCTTTTTTCCGTCTCTTATTTTCGGTGACGAGGGAGTTCTTGGTGCGTTGTTTCGCGCCCCTAGGTATTCTCTACCTACCCACCTGTGTCAGTTTCAGGTACTTGTTGAAGGTCGTTCGAGCTTTTCCTGGGAGTATGGCATGGGTGACTTCAGCGCCGTAGCGCCGGGTACTCAGACATTGGCTCGGGGCATTTTCTCTACCCCTTCTGACCCTAAAAAAGCAAGGCTCTGCAAGACCTTGAACCGATAACCATCTTTCGGCTAACCTAGCCTCCTCCGTCCCTCTCCCTGACGGTCGATTTGTACCTCGGGACCAACAAGGGGTAGTACAGGAATATTCACCTGTTGTCCATCGACTACTTTGACCTGATCTTAGGCCCTGACTCACCCTCCGTGGATGAACCTTGCGGAGGACCGGTTTTCGGGGCATTGGATTCTCACCAATGTTTGCATTACTCAACAAGCCGACATTCTCGCTTCCGCTTCGTCCACACCACGTGGGCACTTCGCGGAATGCTCCCCTACCGATGCTTTTTGACATCCCACTCGGAATGACGCCTCGTTCATCTTCGGCGTAGGTCGATCAGTGAGCTATTACACACTCTTTCAAGTCTAGGCAAACCTCCTGACTGTCTCTGCACCCCTACCTCCTTTATCACTGAGCGGTCATTTAGGGGGCTTAGCTGGTGATCCGGGCTTGGGAACTTCCTTCTTTTCTTTGAAGGACAATATTCAGAGGATATATATATGCCTCTGCTAATGTTTGACATGCTGCTAGAACCGCTGCACTCAGCGCTTCTTGAGTAGACCGGACCCAACAAAGAAGATGTCTTTCCAGAACACCCATATTGGGGGTCTTTCACCATCAGATACCACATAGGAACCCATGGATAACCTGCGACAAATACGCTGTATACGAGAAGGGGATATCCATGGTTTTCACACACCCACAAGACGTGTTCAGGGAACATGACTTGACGAAGGCGAGCAACAGATAAAGCCAATACCGCGTATATTCTATATGATTATGATGATGATCGCAGAATCTATAAAGAAAATTGGAGTCAGAGAGAACAGGTCCGATCAAAGGGATTGGTTACCCTCCCCCACTGGTATGGTTCTGAGACCGGTGTGCGGAGAGGCACCAGAGAGAGGTGGTTGTTTCTTCTTCTTCTTCTCTACATCGACTTCATGAACCCATTAGGCATGAGAATATGATCAAGGCCAATTCTTTTCTGCCTGCATAAGGGGCGGGACAAAACCTTCGCATCAATGTTGGGAGAAGGCAATTACCACTGAACCTAGCTACTGCGACCCATCAAAGATGTGCACATTACCATTGTCAGTTTCAGGTGTCTTTGTCTCCGGGTTGACAACACCACGGGAAATCCTTGGATTTTTTTCCGCCCATGGCCCGTATTTTATCCTTCGACGTCGACCTCCGGCAGGGGCTTTGCCCTTCCCATTCAGCTCAATGAATCAATCGATTTCCTTTTTCCTAATAGTCTTTCTCACCATCATTTCCCTGAGAGTTTTGACCCCGCTTCTCAATAGCCCAGTAGAGTCCCTCTATGTCAGAGACCTGGGAGTCACTTTTGATTAAGTGAAGGGGGTTCTCTCCTTTTCCTACTTTATATACTATCTATTGCGTGAGGACTTCCCTACTGGCTGGCTTGACTGACCTAGAACTGAATTTCCTTGCCTAAGAAACTCTTTGCTAGTAAGGCTTGATAGTCAGGTCAAGAGAAAGACTCCTTTTGCTCTCCTCTTCAATGAATTTCAAACTTCCAACCATAAACGGAGGGAAAGAAGAAGCAAGGGAAGGAGAAGAGTGAATGAATCCGGTCTTGGGAGTCAAGGCTTGTGGTAGCGAGGGACGAAAGGATAGAATGCGAGACCGAAGATAGGAGACAAATCAGGATCGGGTTTAGGATAGGGAACATAATCCGGTTTTGTGGGAATGGCATTTCCGGGGTCGAGCTCGGCGAGACGATCGATCAATTCAGAAAGGGAAGTCAGCAAGACCCTCTAACAGGAAGTCATGTAAGGTGGTGGTGTTCTCCTTGACTTTCTTCCCCCATCTTAGCAATTTCGTGGTCTAGTGAGCCCTCTTAACTTCTTCGTAATCAAGCGGATAGGATGATGCTAACCGTGTAAAGAAAGGATAGTCTTTCTAATCTTTAGAATCTGGACCTATCAGATTACCTCAACTAACTATTCATTCATAAGAAAGAAATTTCTCCTATCTCTCTTTAGTAGGCTGTAACAATATTCCAAAAGGGTACGCTTCGTCGAATAGAATTGTGCGCTAACCAAGTTCGGTGAGAAAAAAGAGCGAATTCAATGATGTTCAAACTGGCGAGCCGTATAGTTGCGTGGTGTTTTCTCTATATCTATCGGAAACAATCTCAGCCTTGGGACATGGTCCAGTTCTCTACCGCCATTCCTTTCCTCTCACTTCACTCGAGCTACTTCGTTCCTCTCCCTATTGGTCGATTTGTACCTCTTGACTTTGACTCTTTCCCCAGCATGTGGGATTCTCCTCCTGGTGATTCAGACTTGACGCAAGTAGACACTCAAACAAACCTCCTATCTGGAAAGAGAAATTCCACATACCGTTTCTTCAGACTAAAGGGAATCCCAGGCGAAAGGTCAAACAGAGAACTCTTCCACTACTCTACTCCCGTAGTCGGGGTTCCATCAACTCCTGCATCTCTTGGTCAAGCAGAAACTCCTGCTCCGGGGAATGAAGAAAGTCAATCAGTCAGGGATGGTGGGAAACTAGACTGAGAAAGGAATCCTCTACTTTCTGACTGAAGAACTTGACTCCCGCCTACAAAGAGGAAGCATCAACTCAATCTACCAATACACAGATACTGATTGAACAATCCCTGAAAGTGTTCTTCCTTATCAATCTTTCTCCCCTTGCTAAATGGATGATTCCCCTAAGGAAGGAAGGTTCAGACTTGATAGACTCTCTTTATGGCCTGACATCAGAACTTCCCTCATTCCTCCCCAAGATGTAAGAATTGGAAAACCAATAGTCCCACTTCTACTATTATGTTAGAAGGAAAGGAAAGAGCCCACAATTTCTGGACCAACCACTGTATGTGTATCAGGAAATGCTGCTTCGGCTGCTGCAAGGGAAGATAGATTCATTAGGGGAGTTTTTTCTATACGGCCGGGTGGACTCAGGGGGGCCCATATGTTTCAGAAGGTCCGAAGATTCATTTCAAAAAAGATGACAAATCCGGGTTTCATCCAATTGATTCAGTTGCTCCTGTTCGGTACCCTCATGGAAGTAAGGAGTCACTACCTCTTCTTCTATTGATAGGAACTCCTTCATTCTCAACCTTACCTTAGTGGATAGGGGTAAGGGAGGGACATCTTCAAAAGGAAGAGATGTTGGACCAGCCAAGCTCTCGAGAGAAGGAATTGACCAAAGCATTGATTGGAGGAAGGACTCCTTTCTCTGACTGAAGGGAACATCTAAAACGCTTCCTTAGTCTTAGGGGAAGCTTAAAGCTTAGGTTGATTCCTCCTGCATACTCTTTGATTAACAAGGTTTCCTATTCATAGAGTGCGTTCCTTTGCACTTTTTTTCCGGTCGAAGTAGGGCGAACCCTTCTTTGAGAGTGTACCGGTCTGATTGTGAATGTCGGCCCGGTCAGTCCTCTGATTTTTGAGGGTTTCTAGCTGCAGAGTCTGATCTGGTCTGAGATGCCTCTCTCTTATATCTTTCTATCTATAAAGAGTTGAGTAAGCGGGAACTTGTCTTGACTCTCAGTAATTTGAATATTATCAGTATACCCTTATTCATGGGACTCAACCGAGTCAGACTTTTCGGGCCTTAGGCCAACAACAGAAAAACCTAATTCTTGGCAAACCCTTTGACTTTTCGAACTAACCAAGTCCGAATTCTTTCGTCTGATCTCAGATTTCGGGGTTTGAATCCCTTCCATTTTTTAGAGCCAGATCTCTTTATACACAAAATGACCGAGATCTACAATTTCAATCTTTAATAGATAAGAGAATGAAGGGAGGAGTTCTTCTCTTTTACTCTTTGATATTTGATAGAAGTTGCTCCTTTGCAAAAAAATGCCTTCTTAGGAAGTTTCTCAGGCTTGAGAATGCAATGCCCTCTTATTGTTCTCGAAAGATAGAGGGAGGGAATTCTTGCACATGTAAGGACCCGACCATCGTAGATCAGTTGAACTAGACCAGATAGCACATCCAATTTTGGAAATCAAAACAGACAATAGAGAAAGATCAGATAGAGAATCCGCTGTGAATGCTGACGATAGTGTAACTACTAAAGGAACTTACATACTTCAAATTAGATTCATGGGTAGAAGGGTTAGAGAATACAAGGAATCAAATGCGCGGTTACTGTTGGAGGAAATGGGCCCAATTGAGACAAGTACATAGCATAGGCGCAAGTTGGGGTGCGGGAGAAACCATGTTTTGAAGAATGCCTTCTCGGGAGAAACCATGTTTTGAGCCTTCATGAATTGGACACTAAAAGAGTGTGAAACCACTTCGTTCGTGCCCTACTAGGAGTGTAGTGAGGGGGTCTAAACCATCAAAGACCATTTTACGAGTTCCTGGTCGAATTGAAAAATGGGAATCTCTCCTAGTGGCAAAATCATTCCAAATCGTTTTGCTTGGTTCAGCAAATCAGATTAAGAAGTGGCACCTGCCTTGAAACTCTTTCTGCGAATCATTGATAGAAATCTCATAAGTGAGTTGGAAATAGATTGAAATGACGTACAACTTACTGCTACTAGCTAACTAGTAGTTATGAGCCCTACAATACAGATCCTTTTCCAAAGCTAGCTTATTTTCTGAGGATGGTGCACATCTCACAAACAAGAAAAAGCTTCTTGGATTGATTCTTGCTGCATTGCTCAGCAGAATGACGATGATTCAACCCCTTGCCTCGGATCGCTTAAATCATCTTCTTCACCTTCAATCTTTGACTGCCTTCTTGTTGCCCGGAGCATTCTCACTTCAGATATCTTTTGGGTTGCGCCGAGTTCACGAAACAGGGTGAAAGGCTTGAGGCTGTTCACCAGTTTCCCCACTTTCTCAACACTTTGAATCCGATGTCTAGGTCTGTGTAGGAAATAGAATCTCACAGATCGAGTGATTGCCCTCCGATTATTGGGTGTTGGATTCAGAGGCCAGCTTTACTGAAGAAAAGAAGAGTCGGCGAATCCACCGTTTTCTCCTTGCCTTTGACAGGTGGATCCTTGACTGGCCACTATCATGGTGGTTAGGTCGACGGTCACCCTTATAGGTATGGGACATTAGTTGCATGGCTTCATGGGAGGAAGTATATCCTCATATAACCTTTGCATGATGTGAGTGTTGCTCCGGGAAATCCCTTTGTGGATATCCAAGAGTACATTTGCACTCGTGCACGGGTTGCGGACTACCGTCAGTGGTCAAGTCGTGACCTTTAGGTGGTCGAGCTGTTGAACTCCCCCCAATTCAATTGGACATGGATGAAACCCTTCTCTCTATGGGTCTATTGTGGAAATGTCTGGCGAGAGTTGTGGAGTGGGACATAGTATAGTATATTATACTTAGTATGCCTTGACCCCGCTTCAACAGTGTACAATGGTTAACTCGTCTCAGAATTGATTGGAGGGGTCCATCCTGATCGAGCAAGTCAGTTCGGAAGATCTGAATTATTATTATGGGGGACATCAGATGATTCTGATTATGGGTAATTCTGTTAATTCCTTCTCTTGATTATTCACTTTGATGAAAAAAAGGGGCTGATGTTGGAGTAGAATAAGGAAGGAACGATGCCCACCTCGAATCAATTGATTCGTCATGGTAGAGGAGAAAAATGACGAATGGATCATACTCGAGCTTTAAATCAATGCTCCCAGAAGCAAGGAGTATGCCCGCGTGTTTCGACGAGAACACCAAAAAAAACCTAATTAAGCTCTATGTAAAATAGCTAAAGTACGCTTGAGCAATCAAAATGAGATATTTGCTTACATTCCAGGCGAAGGTCATAATTCACAGGAACATCCCCTAGTCTTAATCAGAGGAGGTAGAGTGAAAGATTCACCAGGTGTGAAATCCCATTGTATTCGGGGGGTCTAAGATTTGCTGGGAATTCCGGATCGAAGAAGGGGAAGATCCAAATATGGTGCAGAAAAACCCAAAAAAAGATGAACGGAAGATTTTGTGGTTTTTGTTGTCGTTTTTATATTCACCCTGTTCTCCAACTTGGAGTTGGCGGAGTGCGCCGGACCTGCCGGGGTGGAGGCACCTGAGGTGATTCTCGCAACAATTGAGGAAAATTTTGTGGGACGTCGGGACAGTCTTATTGGCAGAGGAAGGGCTCCTCCGATCCCCCGAGGATCAATCGCAAGACCGTATGGTAATGGAGAGGGTGCCCGAATGGGACGCATCCTCTACCACTCCTGCTTTGGGAGTGGAAGATTGCTTAGATTTCTTGGGGGCCCTGGAGAATGAGGGCCGGGGGAACAACTTATATGAGATGATCCGGGGGGAAATCCTTCGGTCATAGAGCAGCCGTCGTAGAAGAGTCCTTTTTTTCACAACCCGGTTGGATGGAGGGTCGGCTCGAAAATGGTGAGGAAATAGCAAGAATGGCTGCCGCAGCCAGGAGGCAGATTGGAGACAGCCCACTTGACCAATTTTCCATCCTTCCATTGATTATGATGAAGGTGGGAAAGATCTATTTATCATTCACTAATTCATCCTTGTCTATGCTGCTAACTCTCAGTTTGGTCTTACTTATGTTTTATTTTGTTATGAAAAAGGGAGGGGGAAAGTTAGTGCCAAATGCTTGGCAATCCTTAGTAGAACTGATTTATGATTTCGTGCTGAACCTAGTAAACGAACAAATAGGTGGTCTTTCAGGAAATGTGAAACAAAAGTTTTTCCCTTGCATCTTGGTCACTTTGACTTTTTTGTTATTTTGTAATCTTCAGGGTATGATACCCTATAGATTCACAGTGACAAGTCATTTTCTCATTACCTTGGCTCTCTCATTTTTTATTTTTATAGGCATTACGATAGTTGGATTTCAAAGAAATGGGCTTCATTTTTTAAGCTTTTTATTACCCACAGGAGTCCCGCTGCCGTTAGCACCTTTTTTAGTACTCCTTGAGCTAATCTCTTATTGTTTTTGTGCATTAAGCTTAGGAATACATTTAGTTGCTAATATGATGGCCGGTCATAGTTTAGTAAAGATTTTAAGTGGGTTTGCTTGGACTATGCTATGTATGAATAATCTTTTCTATTTCATAGGGGATCTTGGTCCTTTATTTATAGTTGTTGCGTTAACCAGTCTGGAATTAGGTGTAGCTATATTACAAGCTTATGTTTTTACGATCTTAATTTGTATTTATTTGAATTATGCTATAAATCTCCATTAACTCCTACATTTCATAATTGAATAAAAAGGACGAGTGCCCAACTATGTGATTGAATATACATCTGTGTCTTTTTTGTTCCACAGTACCGACATCATCAATTCACATGTCCCTTTCATTATTAAAACCTTCTTTCTTTATGGCAAAGACCAGAATCCCCGCGCAAATGATCATTGGATCTTGGTTCTTCTTCACGGGGATGGCTATTCATTTAAGTCTTTGGGTAGCACCACCAGATCTTCAACAAGGTGGAAATTCTCGTATTCTCTATGTACATGTTACGGTGGCTTGGATGAGTATTGTAGTTTATATTGCAATGGCCCTCAACCGTTTCTTGTTCCTATTAACAAAGCATCCCCTTTTTCTTCGCTCTTCCGGAACTGGTATAGAAATTGGTGATTTTTTTACATTGTTGACCTTAGTGACTGGGGGCTTTTGGGGAAGGCCCATGTGGGGTACCTTTTGGGTGTGGGATGCTCGTGGGACATCTGTATTCATCTTGTTTCTTATTTACCTGGGTGCACTGTGTTTTCAAAAGCTTTCTGTCGAACTGGCTTCTATTTGGATCTGTGTTGGACCGATCGATATACCAATAATCAAGTTTTCAATCAATTGGTGGAATATGTTGCATCAACCAGGGAGCATTAGCCGATCTGGTACATCAATACATCTTTCTATGCTCATTCCAATCTTATCCAACTTTGCTAACTCCCTCTTCTCCACCCCTTCCTCTTTGTTCTGGAAACACGTCTTCTTATTCTATCTTTTCTCAAATCCTCCTGGACGGAGAGGGTTGGTGTGGACTCCGACCCCCTGACAGGGAGGGTTGGAGAGGACGAAAGACTGATTATAGAAAACGTTGGAGTCAATCGTCACCTAGTTCACTCGCAGAGATTGATGATTCTCTTTGTGTTGCATCCATGGCACAGGAGGCTGCTTACTCTATCCGCTTTAGTTCAATTGTAGTTCAGTAGGAGAAAACTGTTCTTTTTCCCATTCCCGGTTGGAGGGTAGGTGTCCGAATGAGAGGATTCCCGCGTTTGGCGTTCAGCCGTCGAAGTGCCCAATAAAATAAGTGGAAGGAAGAAGTAAGGAAATGAGACGACTCTTTCTTTGTCTATTTCATAAACAGGTCTTCCCCTCCACACCAATTACGAGTTTTCTTTCATTCTTATTGTATATTGTCGTTACGCCCTTCCTGATAGGTTTTGAAAAAGACTTTTCATGTCATTTCCATTTAGGTCCGATTCGGATCCCTCTGTTGTTTTCCTTTCTTTCCGAACCTTTTTTTCGAAATGAAAAAGAAGATGGTACACTCGAATTGTATTATTTAAGTGCTTATTGCTTGCCAAAGATCCTACTTCTACAATTGGTGGGTCACTGGGTTATTCAAATAAGTCGTGTTTTCTGTGGTTTTCCCATGTTACAACTTTCGTACCAATTCGATCGATCCAGAATGGATTGGTTAAACATTCCATTAGGGAGCCTGGTCTTGACTCTTCTGTGTGGTATTCATTCTTGTTTGGCTCTTGGAATCACATCCAGCAGTGGTTGGAACAACTTGCAAAATCCAACCACTTCACCTACTTCATTGCCCCCAACCCTTTCCTGTACCTCTATTGAAATAGAATGGTTTCATGTTCCTTTATCGATTGGTTATTTCTTTCTATTCGTATCTCTTTTTCCAAATTTGGTCTTGATTAGTTCACAAGATTGAATGACCAAGTCTTCTCGAGCTTGGTTCGATTGTTTTCCAAGAATGTTGAGCTGGGCCCGGGTATGGGGGGGGACGCCATGGGTATGGGAGGCACTTTCGAGGAAGTTCAGTTCTTTTCACGTGTTTTGGTGTTGCTCTTTCGATTCATCTTCTTTTTGTCCCTCCGACAGTTGCTTGCCTCCTGGGCCGGGGTTTGGTCATGCCATGGTGCTACGATAGAGAGGAATTCACCCTTGACCTCTACCTCCCCCTTCCTCCAAGCATGACGTACTTTGAACCGCTGAAGAGACCCACCCATTGGTCACTGCGGAACGCTTCTGTCCCAACCCAAAGATTCTGCTATTTCCGTCAAAGCAAATGATTTTTTCCAGTTGGAATTGGAAGAAGGGGTCGGGAGGATTGACTTCACTTATGCTCATTCCAGTGAGGCGGGCGGAGAGGAGTGAAGTCACTCGACCGATAGAGAGAGGAATTTGGCAGGATTGATGACCGGGAAAGGATTCGTCGAATTGACTTCTCAGGATCCAGAGTTTTTCGAGAAAAGGTCCATCCTTCAATATCATGATTGGGTTTTCCAGGTCAGGCCAGCTCATGAGTGAATAGAAAATTGAAAACGTACACAACTGTTCCATTAGTTGTAGTTGCGGAAATACTTGGAATCATTTTACCACTTCTCCTCGGAGTAGCCTTTTTAGTGCTAGAAGAACGTAAGGTAATGGCTTTTGTGCAACGTCGAAAGGGTCCTGATGTAGTGGGATCGTTCGGATTGTTACAACCTCTAGCAGATGGTTTGAAATTGATTCTAAAAGAACCTATTTCACCAAGTAGTGCAAATTTCTTCCTTTTTAGAATGGCTCTAGTGGCTACATTTATGTTAAGTCTGGTCGCTTGGGCCGTTGTACCTTTTGATTATGGTATGGTATTGTCAGATTTGAACATAGGGCTACTTTATTTGTTTGCCATATCTTCGCTGGGTGTTTATGGAATTATATAGCAGGTTGGTCTAGTAATTAGGGGGCGTTCGTTCGGTCGCCTATGATCCCCGGACCTCTCAGTCAAAAATGGGTTTGTGCTGCAGGTGTTGAACGATCCACTCTACACATGTGTGGGCTTACACGGGCTCAGAAACCCTTTCTTTCATTCGGGCCCCGATCGTCACTTTTTCGGGCCGGGATCGAGAAGTGGAAGTCATCCAAAACTTTCTCGTCACACCTCAGATCAAGAGGAATTAGGGGTCAGCCTATATATATATAGCTGTCTTTGCTTTGGAATGGCTGTGTCAACTCCTCGGACGGACCTATGGGTTCGCCTACTTGACTTATGAAAGAACATGAGAATGGGTTATTCAAAAAGGAAAAGGGGACGAACCCACAGTCGAAGTCAGCGGCGGATTCCGCCGGGAATTTCCCCCCTTTCTTTTTTTTGATTAGTAGGCGAACGATTCTGCGAGCTTAGGCAGAGAGATAAGAGAGCATCGGTGCAGTTCTTCTACTACTTCATAGCAACACAAAGTTCCTGAATTCCCTCCGCTCGACATCCGGAGAGTCGACGGGGCTTTTTTTCTGCTGTTCGCTTACTTGCAGAATGGTTCGGATACCATCTCAATATTCCTTTCGTTCCCCGGGCCGCTTCACACCCTACCTGGTCAAAGGGCTCCCCTCCATTTCGCAAGCCTTTGTCATTGAACGGAGGAGGGCGGGCGAACCCTGCGAATCCGTAAATCTGAGGAGCATACCGAAAAAAAGGATGGTCCCCCTTCATTCTTTCCGTTCTGGAAAGAATTCTTAGTACCTTACCCCTCATCATGATGAACCTCTCCTTGTGATCGGGATGAGGTAGAAGTCTCCCAGCCGGGGGGGGGGCGGATTGAATCGGAGTTTCCTTAGGTAGCCACCGACCAACAGTTATCCTTAAACTTCCGTGCTTGGTGGAGAAGAAGCGAATAAAGGTACGCTCACTTGCTGTCTTGTTCTCTGCCGCAGACTGGGATCACTCGCCATCCCAGCCCTATAGAATCAAGTTGGAGCCACATTGTATGAGAACATATTACCCATCTTCCGGGACAAGGGGCGGAACAACCTCTCGATCTACTTACTGCAGCCCAGGACGGGCGTCATCATCTAGGCCTGTTGCTCTGATCTCCATACGCCTAGGACGTTGTCTGGGCCAAGAGCCATAGTTAGTTGCTGTTTCCATTGGGGTTTTTTTCTTGTTTTTGATACCGGCAAGACCCAGCCAGATTGTAATGACCCCGCCTCCCGGTAACCCCCAATTAAGGGAGACCGAAAGGTTGGTGCCATTATCCGATTAACAGGATGAAAGGTTCGACAAATAATCAATAACAATTATGAAATTCTACTAACTAACTAGAATTGGGTACAAAAATTAAAACTTTTACTTACCTTTATAAAACTTGGAAATCTAATTATCCACAGCTTGAAATACTCTATCTAATCCTCCTTGCACTTTATTTCTTAATTTCACGATGTGCCACTTTACTGTTTGTGTTTTTCAGGATATTACCTAAAACGCCGACAAACAAAACATCGATCAACAATTGCTGGTATGTGGAGGCAACCAAAATTTCACAATTAAGTCTAACAATTTAAGTATTGCAATCAAAGTAATTAACAGGTCAATTTACATTTTTCCATGTGACAATCCCCACCGCTTTTGCCCTAACCCTGGATTTGACTTAAGGCCACCTTCTCAATCCCGAGCTTGGTGCCTGGGAGTCACCTCTCATGGTGCTCCTTAGTCTTGCCTCATCGACCACCTTCTCATTCCCGAGCTTGGTGTCTAGGGTCACCTCTCATGGTGCCCATTGGTCTACCCTCCTGGGCCTGACCTTTATGGCATCTTCCATCAGGGTGGCATGTAGGTGCAGGATTTACACATTTATATTAAATGGTGATAGTCATAGTCACTTTATAATTGCAATATGAACATCCAAACAGTTTAGTTGCATTCAATGCGATTAAGCATCCGGGAATCCATCGGGAAACTAAAGTGGTTATTCATAATTAACCACATACCTGCTAAGCAGATTTGAATGCAGAAATAACCAATCAACCAAGATTCAAGCAAGCGCACACACAATTATTCCTGAAAAAGGCATCCAATTTCTTTATCATTAAATTATCATTTTGAATTCCTTGAACCTCAAGGAACCTTAATGGCTCAAAATCCCCTCTTGGGAATATTTCTTTTGCCTCTTTCTTTATCTTTCATCCTTTTTCTTATTATCTTATTCTTTTCATATTAAAATATCTCTTTTTTTTAGGGTTTCTCTTTTATTTTCCTTATTGGTATTCCTTTCAACATTAGGAACCCTTGGGATACGAAATTCCACCAAGGATTACTCCATTATAACTCTTTTCACTTATTTTCCACATTTCATCAATATTTCCAATTTCTTTCTTAATAAAGAAATACTTAATTGATTTTTTTTTATTGCTCTCTTTATGCAACTTTGGACTCCTTGGAACCCAAGGAACCCAAGAGGCATGAAATTCATTCTTGTATTACATTCCTTTTCCTTCTAGAGGTTTCCACCTCATCTCTCTTTTCTTAACAACTCAATTATTCATTAATTAATTGAATTTCCTTGTTATTGGGCCCAATAGCCAATAAAGCCCACAAATCAAACAACAAGGCTATTTTAAACAAAATCCATTTATTCACAACAAATTATATCATCATTTATCCAAATATATTTAATATGAGAAATTACATTTCTCACCAAAGGAACCCAAAATTTGGGGTTGTAACATCCTTCCCCTCTTATGAGAATTTTGCCCTTAAAATTCCATCAAGCAAGCAAACAAACAGGATAAGCCTTTCATGTGTCCATCATGGCTCCCATGTGGCTTCATCCTTTCCACGGTACTTCCCAAGAACCTTCATCATCTCATATTCTTCCATATGAGTTCTTTCTTACCTTGTTATATCGTACCCTCATAGGTGACTCAGGACATGTCAGCCTCTCAAAAGCTGAATAGGTTCAGGGCTCAACACATGGCTTGGGTACCTCACATAGTGCTCTAGTTTGGACTTATGTAACACATTATACATCATGTTATCCTGAGGGGCAAGGCTAAACACAACCATATCCACCAATCCATCTCAAATGGACCCATATATCGGGGACTCAGCTTTCTCAGTTGTAGCTCAGAGGGGTCAGATTTTTACATCACATATTATCCCACAGTGAACTGCATGTCAGTCTGCTTTGTATCAATTCGTGACTTATGTCACCACTGGCTCTCTCTCTCAGCCATTGCACGATCAAAGCGACTTCATCTGCACACACTATGATTCTTTTCTGACCTGCGTGAGGCCTCCTTCACCAACATCATCTTAATGAAGTGGTGACCGACACAACCTCTCTATAAGACTTCTTGCATCCCGATAAAGGTTATGGTGGTTAACATCACATCTTAAGAACTATCTCTATGTATCACCTTGAATGAGCACACATGCTCTCATCAGACCCTATAGTCTGGATCATATGGTCCATTAGTATGGGGTGATAAACTTGTTCTATTATCGAGTTCTTCATGTATCCACTTCCACCTCATGGAAGTGAACCTTGGTCATACCCAAGAACTTTTGAACTTGCATCATGGTGTAGTTGAACCACCTCTTTTCATATGTAGTTCAACCAGATCTGTCCCTTGACAGAACTCTTCCTTTCTCATGTCATCTAGGTAAGGAGATCTACCATAACCCATATTGTATCTTGACCTTCTTGTTCTAGGAGAAACTCACAACCTCCATAATGATGAACTCCCATTCCCTCTCAGGAACTCTTTATACTTTATATCCATGCACTGGGTTAATGGTGTTTGTCCTTCACTTCCTGGCTTGCATGGCCACATGCAACTTTGTTTTAAGCATCCAGAATGCTACCATCACTTACCACCTTTGTAGTACCAAGGTATATCATGACCTCCTGCATGTCATGATTCCTCAAGCTTGATACCCCAGAAACCCTAAGCCACTCTCATTAGGGTTTCATCACTTTTCTTTCTAAAGAAGAACATCTGAGGTTCTATCACCATCCTTTTACTACATCAAGGACTAAACTGGCTACCCAAACAACCATTAACTTATTCAACATATCTTATTACATCCGAGTGTTAGTCAAAACACATCTTCTTCTCAAACTTAGGGTTAGCCAAACAACCTCAACTTCTTCTAGCCTCTAACTAAATTAGGCAGCTAGATCTCAACCAGAGCATTCATTACCACCTCTCATCCTTAAGTGTTAGGTAGCATACACCTCCATGTACTATGTTAGAATCCTAAGTCTATCCAAGGGTCAGGTAGGGATAAGACTGATGGAAGAAGGAGTTGCCTAATTCCCTAGTTGCACATGACCATAGGGTTAGGAGGTAACAACTATCATTGTCTGAGGGCCATGGGTTAGGAGATTGATCACCTTCATGAACTCATGGGACCCAAAGGGCAGATGAGTAGGGCACTCTCTGGATGCATAAGGGAAAAGGGATGACCCCAAAAGTGCCGGCACCCTATAGACCTGGAGGATATGACCAAGGATTGTGTTTAGACCAAGTAGGGTTGAGACCAGTTTTCCATGGAAGTAATTTTGATATCATGATGTTTGTGATGAAGAGACATAGGTGGCACGTTTCAAATTAGATTTGAAAGTGTACTGGCAAGGTGGGTTGTGCCATCTCTACTCTTGGAACAGGAAGAACTCTGTATTGATACCAATTGTAATGACCCCGCCTCCCGGTAACCCCCAATTAAGGGAGACCGAAAGGTTGGTGCCGTTATCCGATTAACATGATCAAAGGTTCGACAAATAATCAATAAAACTTATGAAATTCTACTAACTAACTGGAATTGGGTAAAAAAATTAAAACTTTTACTTACCTTTATAAAACTTGGAAATCTAATTATCCACAGCTTGAAATACTCTATCTAATCCTCCTTGCACTTTATTTCTTAATTTCACGATGTGCCACTTTATTGTTTGTGTTTTTCAGGATATTACCTAAAACGCCGACAAACAAAACATCGATCAACAATTGCTGGTATGTGGAGGCAACCAAAATTTCACAATTAAGTCTAACAATTTAAGTATTGCAATCAAAGTAATTAACAAGTCAATTTACATTTTTCCATGTGACAATCCCCACTTCTTTTGCCCTAACCCTGGATTTGACTTAAGGCCACCTTCTCAATCCCGAGCTTGGTGCATGGGAGTCACCTCTCATGGTTCTCCTTAGTCTTGCCTCATCGATGACCTTCTCATTCCCGAGCTTGGTGTCTAGGGTCACCTCTCATGGTGCCCATTGGTCTACCCTCTTGGGCCTGACCTTTATGGCATCTTCCATCAGGGTGGCATGTAGGTGCAAGATTTACACATTTATATTAAATGGTGATAGTCATAGTCACTTTATAATTTCAATATGAACATCCAAACAGTTTAGTTGCATTCAATGCGATTAAACATCCGGGAATCCATCGGGAAACTAAAGCGGTTATTCATAATTAACCACATACCTGCTAAGCAGATTTGAATGTAGAAATAACCAATCAACCAAGATTCAAGCAAGCGCACACACAATTATTCCTGAAAAAGGCATCCAATTTCTTTATCATTAAATTATCATTTTGAATTCCTTGAACCTCAAGGAACCTTAATGGCTTGAAATCCCCTCTTGGGAATATTTCTTTTGCCTCTTTCTTTATCTTTCATCCTTTTTCTTATTATCTTATTCTTTTCTTATTAAAATATCTCTTTTTTTAGGGTTTCTCTTTTATTTTCCTTATTGGTATTCCTTTCAACATTAGGAACCCTTGGGATACGAAATTCCACCAAGGATTACTCCATTATAACTCTTTTCACTTATTTTCCACATTTCATCAATATTTCCAATTTCTTTCTTAATAAAGAAATACTTAATTGATTTTTTTTTATTGCTCTCTTTATGCAACTTTGGACTCCTTGAAACCCAAGGAACCCAAGAGGCATGAAATTCATTCTTGGATTACATTCCTTTTCCTTCTAGAGGTTTCCACCTCATCTCTCTTTTCTTAACAACTCAATTATTCATTAATTAATTGAATTTCCTTGTTATTGGGCCCAATAGCCAATAAAGCCCACAAATCAAACAACAATGCTATTTTAAACGAAATCCATTTATTCACAACAAATTATATCATCATTTGTCCAAATATATTTAATATGAGAAATTACATTTCTCACCAAAGGAACCCAAAATTTGGGGTTGTAACACAGATGATGTCTTCTGGTTGGTAGTGAGAGGACTCTCCGTACCTGAAAAAAGGGCACTGGTTCAATTTCTTTCATTTCTTGCTCTCCCTCCACAGTGGGAAAGGAGTCTATCTATCTGCCGGGATTTGGTAGATTTCCCCCAACACAATCTACAAACGGAAATTCCACGAATCCCGTTGGTGGATAAGTCTGACGACTCAGTAGCAGTGCGAAATTGACTTTCTCGTCCGATGGATCTGATGTATATTCCGGGGGAAATACATACCAAAAGGTTCAAAGAAGGAACGTGAAGGAGATTAGAGGAATGGGAATGGCTCAACCGTATGGGAGAGGAACAACCCACCCGTACGAACCCTCCACCTCCGCGAAGCAGCTGGATGCATAAGGGAAATGCATGTTTGTGATACCTTTTTCGGGATGCATAGGGGAGTTCCACCTACGAGCACAGAAGAACATGGGTACCACTGACTGTGGGGAGCATTCTCTGCCCTGTTGATGACTCCATCTAAAAGACAACAATAGGGAAGGAAAGGGCTGCTCGCTTCGTATAGGGAAGGAAGTCATCGGGATCAGGTGGAGGTCTCATCTCAGAACCCGACATTCACTCTGGCATATCGCACCCCAGTCCCCATGCGCCACAAGATCCATATCTGAGGGATGAAGTAGCTCGACCGATAGGGAGAGGGACGAATCGACCAATAGGGAGAGGGACGATCTGGGATTGGACGTCGTCCTATGTATAGTGAAGAAGACCTAGAAGAAAGGATCCGCTCCCTTGTGGGGGACACCACCAAACAGCTTCGACAACCCCCCCATGTCCCGCACGCCCAACAATCAAATCGACAAATCCCATAGGGGAGCACGCCCTTCTGTTTCCAAGCAGGGAGATCGGAGTGAGCGAGAGAATCTGCTGATTTTTTTTGTCAACAGGCGCATCGTCTGAGACCTACCCACCGATGGCATAGAGGGAGAACCATCTCCATGGAAGAGAGAAAGATCAACTTTTCTGGAGGCCGTATTCTCAGGGGTCAAGCAGAAGGCCCCGAAGTATATGACAAGGCTTTCCGGATTCAAAACAATGTCCTTGACTCCCGCAATCCTATTCAAAAGACAGGCTTTTCCTCCAGAAAAATCAGGTAAGAAAAGATCGAGTTGAGTAGCCGCATTATGTATATCTCCCAACCCTCATCGTGTAGGGCTTGATTCGACCAGGGACTGCCAAGAAAATATCTGCTTCCTTTTGCCACATACATATGGTTCATTCCCATAAATCAGGCCCCGATTCATACCCCAAGCCAGAGAGAGGGAACAATGACTGCATCCTTCTTGCTTGCAATTTTTGAGGACCGTACTTTGATGAAAAATTTCTAACAAACACAAAAAAGTCCATCCCTGGCTACCGACGTCTTCCTCCTACCTCTGTCTTGCCAACCGAGGAGAAGGAGAGAGAGGCATATCTTGCATGAGACTGACAGAGTACCGAGGATGAGGGAACTGGAGGAATCAGAGAAAGACTACAAAAAGTCACTTCTCCTCCGGTGTGGATGATAGGGACTGCTTCATGGGCAAGAAGTCCTTTAGGACAGATGATTGATAAAAAAGGATGAATATGAGTAAAAAAATGTAGCGCGTAGAACCATCTACACTTTGGATTCCTACGACACGCAGCGAAAGTGAGGGAAGTGGAAATGGAATAGGATCGAGCCCCTCTTGAGTGAATCAATTCAAAAAGTCTCGAGACAGAGGATTTCGCTAAGGAAATCGAAACCCCAATCTCTTGCATGAATGAGCGATAATGCTCCGCCACTCACGGAGACCCGATGACCATCACCAATAGTATTTTCCAATTTGTCAGGGTAGACCGCATCCGCACTGAGCCACATAAGTAATGTGGTGGAAGAATTCGAATAACGGCCAGGATGACAGGAAGCCAAAGGCCAAGGGTTGATCCCTTGTCAAACGGAAGGAAAGGGGACTTCTGCTGAGTCCGAAGCCCGAAATACATTTGACGGGGAATCCGGACTGTGACTACCTCTGACTAAGTGAAACAAAGACTCTACCACTGTCCTTTTTTCATAGGAATGCGGCCAATTATAGAAGAGAAATCATCAGATCTGACTTTCCCCCTCACGTAGAGGGTTGATCGAAAGTTCCATTTTATGGGAGGGAGATCGACATACACCAATCATGGGAGAGACAAAGTAGTGCCTGCTTTCAGCGTTAGGAATAGAGAATACTCGCACCTTCCTACATGATGCTTCCCTGGAGGGTACATAGACATCATTGAATCCTCATCCAGTTGGACAGCAAAGTGACTTCGGCATAGAGAACTCAGTCAACAGTGGAGATCAGAACCGGACAACCAACGATCAGAAAAATGACGACTTTCTCTAGGGACCGGTTGATACCGATCAAAAGGGAAAGTGTCTTCGTTAGGTTCCTCCTCACCAGGACCAATGATTTTCTTCGGTGAGAACAAAGAAAATAACTATGCATAGAGACGCCCACGAAGACTTAGCAAACGGCCAGGTAATCCGATCTGATATGCCCCATTCGCTTGCTAAACCTAAGACGAATGATCCCAAAGACTGACGGAAAATCAATTCCTAAAGCACCGGAAGAAGAAAGTCCTCCCAGCTAAGTGCTACACTTTAGGGCAAACCTTATGGTTTGGGAAAACACATCCCACAGTGGGCCATTTCAAATCCGTAGGTCTCTCTCCACTAGGAAGGTCTCGAGCTATGCTCTATTAGCTAGATGTAAACAATAGAGTCAAAGAGTTCTCCCTCATAGAACACCGTGTGGTGTTCATCCTTAGCTGGATGCTGGAGAGAGTAGAACTATATGTTCTAAAGTTCAGGAGTGGCGCTCTCAAACTCAAATTGATTGATTCCTTCTCATAAAGAATCCAAAATGCTTGTTGCCTAAAACGTGATGCCACGTCTGACTACTACTGAATTCCCTGTCAGAAGAATGTGACAAAGAAAAAGGGTCGGTGGGAATAGGATCAGGCTCATGAAAAAGAGTGAGGTCGTCTCCCTTACTGTAACTCTATAGAACTGTATCTCGACATTGAACACAGGACTCATACCCATTTTGGAATGGGGAGCTCATAAGCATTGGCGCGGAGGCATCACAACACTTGGTATGGACCTACTCACTTGGCATGCAATTTCTTTATACCGTAGGAATCTCTCTATCTGGTCTTACCCGAAGCATGACTTGATCCCTGATATTGAAAAAAAACCCGCGATGAGCAGCAAATTTTTCCATAGTGGGATGCAATCTTTCGCCTGATCTCCGAATGCAAGTCATGAAGATGTTGTGCAAATGAAAAAGACCAAGGGTTGACTAGACCTAGAAGATGCGGGTAAGGGGGCAAGGTCTATAGGCTTCCTAGGCTGCCGTGACAATCCCAAAAGGGGAAAGACCAGTAGAACGGTTCACCGAACTACGTGAAAATATGCGAACTCTGCCATGTGTCAGATCCTATCCCACCCTGAAGGGTAGTCACCAATCAACCCAGAGGCCAGACTATGAGGGAAAACCTCAGTCTGCCCATCAGTCAGTGGGTGATATGCACTGGAGAACTGCAGCTTTGTGTTGAGTAATTTCCAGAGGGTCTTCCAGAAAGAACTCATGAACTTGCCGGTCAAAGACGATTGTTTTGGGTAATCCATATATCTCATAGAAGGCGAACAATCTCTCTGACAAACCATTTTGCAATATGTGAAGCATCAGTGGTATTGTTGCAAGGAACAAAGTGTGCCATCTTGGAGAATCTGTCCACTACAATAAGGATGGAATCGCCGTGCGGGTAGACCCAACACAAAATCCATGCGGATATCCTGCCCTTAGAAGGGGGATGTGGAATAGGAAGTGGCATGTACAATCCCGTGTTCTGCTTCTTCCCTTTGGCAGTATGACATGTGCGACACTATGCCACAATGCGTGCCACATCACGC
The DNA here is from genome assembly GCA_963693085.1 of Alisma plantago-aquatica. NCBI lineage: Eukaryota > Viridiplantae > Streptophyta > Magnoliopsida > Alismatales > Alismataceae > Alisma > Alisma plantago-aquatica. The sequence continues at coordinate 484,768,033 of OY856414.1, forward strand.
TTAAGGCTAGGTCAATAGAACCCCGCCTCAACCATGAGTCTTGTCACACCTGCTACCTCACCTGCATGCAACTCCCAAATGAGGCGTGTAGGGATCTGACCCGAGGGCGATCGAGCGAGCGATTCTGAAGGTGACTGGGGGGCCAGGGATGGTGGCCTAGGCGGCGGCCAAGGGAATGAAGTAGATAAGGTATCAAGCGAGGTGCGGCGAGAGGAACGAATCGACCGTATGGGACAGGAACCAAGATCTGCAGAATGTGGCTGATGGTGGCGACAATTCGACACAGGAAGAGAGACCTCAGAGACACTTTGATGAATGTGAGGAACTGTCTACGAGATGAGAACTCCAGAGGACATCAGAGTTGAAAAGGTTGGTATTCATCCTACGCTTTCCTTTTCTGATAAGGCCAAGAGAGTGTTGAGCAGGCCATGGAGGTACTAGATCCTGGTCAGACTGCTAGATGTAAAGATCTCGTACCAGGTTCTGGTGATGAGAATTAGGATTCTATGGAGACCAGCGGCACACTAAAGTGTGATAGATCTAGAAAACGAATTCTATTTCTATATTGTCCAATTTGCGAGTGAACATGATTACTACAATGTGATGCTGGGAGGGCCATGGACCCTGTTCGGTTCTTATCTCACAGTCAAGCCATGGAGTATTCAATCCAGGCGAAGGAAAACACGTGATGTGGCTATGGATTCTAGGGTTACCAATCTCATATTATCATGAGGAGGCAGGCGATCGGGCGACAGGCGGGTACTGTGAGGGAGGTCGACAGGAATACAAGAGGCATCCAGAGAGGCAAATTTGCTAGAATTGTGGTCGAGGTTGACCTGAATAAACCACTGATGTCTAAGATAAGGATTGTTGGTCTTTGGTATTTGGTGGAATACGAAAGTTTTCCACAGATATGTCCCTGTTGTGGAAAAGTTGGGCATGACTGGATGTCTGATTAGGCAGGAGGATAACAGGAATGTCAACTTGGGTGAAGGGGAGATGGACAAAGGCTGAAATGGAGAAGGATGAGGAGTTTGGTACCTGGATGAAGGCCCCTCGCAAGATGATAAGACCAAGACAATCATCTCCCCAAAAACAAAAGAGATAGGAGGCTAGGGGAAGGGAAGATAACAACAGGTTTGGAAACTGAGAAGAAATCCATGAGGAGAAGAAGAGATTTGGGAAAAGGAATCTGAAATTGCCTGTTACTGATAAGAATCTGAACAAGTAAAGAACCGCACCAAGAGAAGAGGAGTTGCCACTCCAGGATATTACCAATACTGCTGCTATGGAATTGGAAAAGGGGGGAAGAAAGAAGGAGGTTGAGAAGGGGAAAGGAGACAACAGACATGACAAGAGGAATAGGGAAGAGGGGGTTCATATTGTGGTTGTTTTGGAGGGGGACCAAATAGTGGTGGAATCCCAAGAAGGGGATAACAAGGGGGTTGAGGGCTTGGGATGGTCTCAATTTAGCTGGGTGCCTGAGACTATTCAGAAGGAGACTGGGGGGGAGAATAAGATCCACCTGATCCGGGTGAGGAAGGGGGTGGAGGTGGCCATCTTAGGAGAAGGAGTAGGGAGGGTGGGGAAGCAAGGTATTCTCCCTACCACCTGAAACAGCTGGTAGAGGAGAGGGAAGAGGTCCCTAGGGAAGGTAGTGTGGAGAGTGTTGCTGGGAAGGAAGGGGTCGTAAGGCTGGTAGGAGTTCTTGATTTTCTTCTTTGATTTGAAAGATAAGGGGAGTCCAGGAGGACCCTGGAGGCCTTCAGTCGTGAGCTTTTTTTCTTCCTGATCTTGTGCATCAGTTGCCTTCAAATCTCACATCAATTTGCTTACCCTCCCCTTCCCCCCCCGAACCCCTCCTATGTACGTAGGACCACATTCATTCTCCAACACTCGGATTAGTACCTTCGTCGAATGGGTGAGGCGGCAGGGCGGAACGGATACACTGAATTGGGTGGGCCCACCTGGAAGGTCGGCCTTGAAACTTCTATGTTCGTTGGTTGGTAGGAGCGGAAGTTCTTTGGAAGTCTCTCATCAAAAAAGAAAAGAATCATAAATCAAATATGATAAGAAAAATGGCTATCAAAAGATATTGTATAGTTAGAGAGGAAAGGAAGATGCAGAAAACAAGACAGGGAATCTCTACAATGACACTGTTAAAAATCAAGGGATGTAGCACATCTTGGCATTTTGTTTGGGTCAAAAATGGCACGAGTTCGATTTCATCCCTACCCCCCCTTTCTATGGTTATGGTACGAGGGGTAGGGAAAAGGGTTGGATGAAAATTGGACAGGATAAGGTAGGGACAAACTTGATCCTGACTTCTTTCCTGTCGTAAGAAAGCGCTCTTAGTTCAGTTCGGTAGAACGTAGGTCTCCAAAACCTGATGTCGTAGGTTCAAATCCTACAGAGCGTGAGATGGTTTCATCATATATTGTGTGACCTAAGAAACACTTTCAAGGTCCCTATGATTCAACCATTTCCGTGTCGCTGACTGGGGACAACCCCATTCCGTTGGGAACTACAATAATGCCCTATTGGTTGGCTCGGTATTCTGGGACAATCTTTCTTCTACAAAAAATCGAGAAACGCGGAGGGGCGAAATTTGCTCTTTAAACAAAGACAATAAAAAAACAATGCTTGACTCATATGGGCTGGAATGGAGGGGTACTGGAAATGCCAAGAGAGGAACTAAGTGGCTCGACCTTCAAGGAGAGGTAAAAATCGAGCAAAGTGAGAGGTACAAATCGAGCAAAGTGAGAGGAATGAACAATGGATAGAAAAGAACTCCCGGGGAGACCGAGCTGGATAGACTTCCCACTTGTTCCTTCTATTTGCAGCAAATAGCTTATTTACTTCACCAGTTCATGCTCATTCAAAACAAGAAAGAACAGTATACTCAAACTTTTGTTTTGAATGAATAACTAGACCACTTATTCACCTAGAGCCGGCTTGCCCACTAGTGTAGGGCTTGTAGTGGAAATATGTGCTGAACCTGGTGCGGGATTCACTTATATAATTGACTTTCTTGAAGAGGACAGGAAAAAGAGAGACTTGCCTAAGCATAGGTCAAGGGCACTGTGAATAGAGCGAAGGGGATGAGATATATTACCCCCTGAACTTGAATGGTACCCATACTATAGGGACTTCCATCAAGCACCAAGACAAGAAAGGTCCTAGTCAATCAATGGGAATAGCAGAATTCCAACTCCTCTCCCTAACGATCGATTTGTACCTCAACCTCGACCACTTGACTCCTCTCACTCTTTGAAATGAAAGCATCAACTACTCCTCTCCTGGAGAAAGAGTGGTAATAGAAGTGGAGGGCCTGATCTTACACACACTGGGGCTATTTACTACTCCTACTGCTATCAAACTAACAAGATAAGGGTGAGATTTGAAATCAATCTGGGTAAGACGGATCAATAGGTAGGAAATACATAGGAGTCAATCCCCTCGAAGGTCCATGGCCTACCATCGAAAGCGACTCCAATTAGCTCTGGCTTAAGGCCTGACGACTTAGAGGGAGGGTGACGGCCCTTCCACTCGATCGAATAGAGAAGAAAATGATGGCTGGAATAGCAGATCAATCTCTTTACAAGGAGACTGCTGAATCTCAAACAAATACCCTAGAACTGCAATTGCGGGAGCACACCTCCCGACTAGATTGCTCAGAACTCAAACTGCAACAGGAGGGGATGACTCTAGAAATACAATACAATGGAATCGACTGGACCGAAACCCTCCGGAATAGCCCTGGAGATCGTTAGAGCGTGAGAGCGAGAGTAAGCGGAGGAAAAACCTCATATGAGGAGAAGAATTTTAAAGACAAATCTTTCCTTTGTTTCTCGCTGGAAGCCAGCCCACCTTTACCAACTTCTTCCTTTACTGTTGGATTTTCTATACCTGATTGCTTACCCACTTGCCTAAGGGAAAGGACTACATACAACTATGGGTACTACTGATACGGGGAAATAGAGTTTGATTACCTGGGGCCCAAGCAGAAGAAAGCAGTTCTTACTGGGAAGATAAGTTGGTCTGATGAATTCTGCAGTCTCTCCGAGGAGACGAAAAAAGCAAATCTTTGCATATACTAGATGGAGGGGTAGAAGAAAGATAGAGGATTAGATTGACCGTGGAGGGAGACCTCGAGTCTTCAGGCGTAGGCTTTTCTCCAGCCGGGGAGCTCGGGAGACTCTGGAATCGGTATTTTGATCGTCGAATTGCAACTACTGTGCTGTGCCCCACCTGACAAGAACCCGTATGTACAAGGTCTACTATACAGGACTAGAACTAGAAAAGCGGGGATTTCCTAAAAGACAAGCAAGCACAAGAATAAACCAATTTCCTATTTCTCAAAATCCAATAAAGTAGATAGGAGGAGCAGCTGGGGCTGGGCACTGACTATGGTCTACAGAGCTTAACCTGAGTCTCGGTTAAGGAAGGCTCCCGGGAAGAACTTATGGTTTTGAGAAGCTGGTGCGGAGGACCTTTTCTAGTTGAATATTTCTACGCCATTTGAACAAAACAATTAGAACAAGAGAAGAAAGAAGGAGGGTGGGGTCAGAATTCCATCTTGATTCGAGCCACTTTTCTTATCTTAGGTCTTAGGTAGAACCTTCCCATTAGATAACCAAGAAGAAGAAGAATAGCTCTTGCGACCTTTCCTTTGATTGCCGCTTCGCTTCGCTCTGCACCTGACCTTGTATCTAGAATCGAATCTATGCCATTCAGACTTATATAGAGATTTTGGACTTTGACCCCAGGAGAAAGAAGGTGGTTTTGGCAAACTTGAATGAGACCATGCCTTAGTTGCGGAGGGTGACTGAAACTTAACAACATCATCAAAGCACTCGAACTTGTTATTCTATTAGATAGAAGGGATTGGATTCATAGCCCAGTCTCGTACACAAAAGGGAATCCACTTCTTCGAGGTAGAAAGAAACCCCGCCCCGGTTCGGTGTGCTTCCTTCGTCTGTAGTACTTGGCGCTTACTGGATAACCCACTGAGACCGTCTGCACAACTCACCTTTTTCTATTGAAGTATCCTCTTTAGCCTCTTTGGTGACAGATAAGCCATCTGACCTCAGACCAGAGTTCATCAGTAGGATTTTACTACTGGCCATATATATGGTATAATTCCGTTTACTTGCTTCTATTGCTTGCCGGTTACGCCGACTCCTTTTTTTTAGTCAACAATCCTTGTGACAAGATTAGTAAGAGTCAGAGGTCAAACCCTGGAGCCAAATCGTTATTGCCTTTCGCCCCTTGGTCTCTCGCTTTCATTGTGAAACCTTTTGCAACTCTATCTATAGCTAGAGAAATTCCTATTCCCCGGGGGATTTCCTTTTTCAAGCCGTGAACCTGAAACTCATTCTTTTGATCTTTTCATCTCCAACCGCTCATTTCACCACATTCACGTTTCCAAAGTCTGCCCTCGCTTACCGTATGGGAGCTCGGACTTCGCTATCATTTCGCTGGGCCGTTCCGCCAGCTATTTCTTTTTGATGGCGTGGCGCCGTGATCAAAACTACGTATATAAATATCAGTAAGTAAATAGGACCTCATTTTCGGAAAGATCAGTGAATTGTTTGCCTACCCACGCTCACTCACTTCGCTAGCCGAATTGCTTTCTCTCTTCCCTCTTCACCCACCTCTATTCCGTTGAATGCTATTCAGTCTGGGATCATTCTATTCGAGTTATAGCTTTCTTCCAACGGCGGATTCATTTGAAAGAACCGATGCCGTACTTATTCAGTGGAATGCTCCTACACCTTACTCACTATCTTGACTCACTTTCTTCTTTTCTTTCGAATCATCGAGACAAACTCCTTCTATTTCTATAAGTAGGCAATTCCTTTTTCTTTAGTCTTTCTTTCTGTCCTTGATTGAGTATTGGATAGCGGAGAGACAGAGACTCACCGCTTTCATATCCCGAAAGACCACTTTGCGGAACGAAATCCAATTTCCCCTTTTCCGATTCGATTAGAAGGCTATAGGCCAAGGGAAGGGCCCTAGACATGAAAGCACAGTCATTCACTGCACCAACATAAGAACTAAAGAAAACCGTTTGCCGACTTCCTCAGTTTAGGAAAGCACGGGCTCGGGACACACCTGAAAGGATCGGGAATCGACGCATACGAGGATCTTCCCTATTGTAGAGAAAAAGAAAAGCATTCCTTTCCAGTCCTTCAGTCCTGTAACAGCCGGGCAGCTTATTGACCCTTATCACTTGTAACTGACTGAGTGAACTCTCCTGTGGTACGTACCTATGAATTCTTGTTTGCATAGATAGATCTATCACTTCCTGCCAAAGGATATCACTTCTACGACCTATGTATGAACAGAAAAACTGGTGTAGTAAATTGATTGACTCGACCAATTGCAAATTCACTAAACTATCGAAATAGCCGGATTATATCAAACCACCTCTGGCTCGACTTCCTTATCATACCCGATCCAATTCCACTTCCCACCTCGATGATAGCAGGTCATATCGGTAGTTACTTATCAAAGCGAAGAATCACTCGATCAAGTCAAGTAAGTAGTGACATCAAGCCAGTGAGTGGAATAGTAATGCGAGTATATATCTCCGTCTCTTTTCCTGAAAAAACACGCACCAAATTGGATGTGAACATTTTTCTAAAGCGGAATTAGGCTCATCCGACGAAAGATTTGGAATCCATTGACACAGGTCGATTCTTCTTGATTTATGGTACAACCGAGCTCCTTGTAGGTTTAGTTGATATTTTTAATCTATTAGAGATATTAAACATAGTGTTAACATTTAGAACATGATATATATTTTCTTTTGTTTTATGTTAAAATATGTTTGAGTCATTGAATTAAACTTCACATATTTTACCCTGATTGGCATACTTAGTTAATTGACTAGTTCCTTTATCGATTGACTAACGTAGTAGAATAGGTTCTAGTAGGGGTCATGTGTGGCTTTTCGCCTCTAGTGAGGTTCATCATTGAAGTGCTCTTCGTCTACCATTTAAAGATTTAGTCATGTCATTTTGTACAACATTGGGTTGACCTATTTGATCTATTATGTAGAAGTGGTTGCAAGTGAGAGTACAACTCATGCGGTTTTTGTCGAGTGACTAAAACCTATTTTGGACCACTAAGGATAGCCTATTTGATCAAATGGAAACTCATAAGGGGCCAATTTAAGTTGATGGATAGCGAGATTGAGGTCGTTACCAGTTGAGGGTCACTATCCTCTACTAGTCAACTAAGTCAGATTTTAGTCAACTGACTAATGAGGGTGTTAGTTGTATGCCAATAACTAATCACAAGAGATTAATTATATTTATATTTTAATAAATATTCAGTATAAGTATCTTTGAGTAATCTCATTTTACTCTATAGTAACATACAAAACCCTAGAAGAAAGCAGTGGTGATTGTAGAGGTAGTTCTTTGGTAAAAAGTGGGAATAGAGGAAGAACTAACAAGGAAAATATAACATCTTATCAAGGTTCTTTAACCAAATGGAGTCCACGATCTTGTGGTATGAAAGCCCTAGTTAAGGTTGGGTGTGAGACCCTAAATCATTCTTTGTTTGTGTTTTATCTCTCTTAATTTCATGTATGCACTCTATATCATTGGCTCTTGATTTATTCAAAGTAATTAAAATATTAGAACGTGTCATATTTTGCATGTGTTTTATATGATGTGGAGAAGCAATGATTAAAATTTTCTCAATGAAAAGTTGAAATTTTTAGATTAGAAAAAGTGCATTATAAATTGCATTGACCAATTGGATCAACAATGTAGTAGGAGTTGATATGGGTGGCCTCTATGACTGCTTTACTCAAGCCAAAGGGGATTCGGTTGCAACACTTTCACTATGTTGACCGGTCGATGTATGCCCTAACCAAATCAATATGGTTCCTATGAGGGTTGAAGCTGGTTGAGAGGAGGTTGATGCATGCTAGCGTTTGTTGATTTGAGCTATTTTTTGTCATAGTGAAATATGGTAGGCCAAAGTGAGGGCCAACATAGTCTGCTAATGGCCAAAATGCAATTTTCTTTTTAATTGTGATATATATATGGAATACCTTAGATCATAGAGCTTTATTACACTATCTAGAAGATGGAGAGGCCATGATGAAGCCAGAAGAAGATTATTTTAGAGGATAAGATCTTCCATCACCAGTTCAATATATGGGTAAGGCAATGTTAGTATGGACTTATTGCTCAGCTATATACTAATGCCTATGTGGCAACCACAACAATAGGATTCAAAATTATTTGTTAAGTAACTATCGCTTGAATATTTTGTGTGACAGTCTAAGGGAATATTTGTTGTCTACTGTGATCACTTGTGATAGTGTCTAGAGCAAAAATTGACACAATAAACTGAAATTTGTAAAGTTTTAACAAACCCTTTTTTTTCTGAACCTATTGTGTCAGGTCTACTAAGTTAACCATAACTTAACCACTTTGGAGCAATACTTTCTGACTTTTAGCCACTGTAGTATGGAGCATTTTTTTAGACTACAAATTGAGTTGTTTCTATGTAGACCAATCACACCTATAATAATCATATTCTAAAAACAATTCTACCTACAAACTACATAAACCATCCCAACCCACTTTAACACACCCACTCCACTCAATCGTTCCACCTTGAACCTAAATTGAGCAGTTGCACAATTCAGACAACCAAATAGTCTCTAATGAACATGCAAACAACCAAATCCACTTAAAATAACCACCTTTATACTTACATGATCAACATCACTCTATGTACCATACCAAATCATCCAAAATTGACAATTTCCACTTCAGACAATCAACATCACTTCAATGAATAACCATACAAACAAATGAGTATAACATAGCAATGCACACCAACATAAGCACATTCACCATGATTATTTAAGAAATATTTGATTACACATATAATAACTTAACTTCTTTGGCATGTAATGGCTTAGTAACCACTAGCGAGGTTGATCATGATACAATATAAAAAGTGAAATAACTTATATTCATGCCAAAATTTGCCACTTGGAGTGGCTGAAAGCTATTACTTGGAGTGACTGGTGTTGGGAAATATGGTACAAATTAGGCAGTGGAATTTAAAATTTTATTACCATATTCCCCATAAATAGTAGATCGCGTCAATAACTATAATGCAGGAAAGATAGTTTATGGGATTTACCTGGTCTTGGAGCAAGTCCAACAACAATCCTCATCATTGAAGGTGCGAAACTCCGAATCCCAGTTGCATTGGGACACGTCTGACTGCTGCACCTCCTGGTCTTCACCATGTACTGCAGTAACAAATGTTGTCTTCTTCAACAACTCCTCTTGTCATGGACTACTGGTTGGTGTTGTCCTCAAAGTGGCAAAAAACGACTTCCCGTCTCTATGGTAGTCCACACAGACTGCCTAGAACTCATGTCCTCCTGTTGGACTGGACAGGAAAGAGTTGTGCCTCTCCGTCAGTATACTAGTCACCAACTTGCTCTCTCATAATGATAACTCTCAGTTGTTCTCTCCCGTGGCTACCCCTCCCTTATCAGGTAGGACTTGCCTGGGCTCTCATGGTTATCACAATCAGAGAGGACAAAAATTGTCAAAGGAACTAATTCTCAATTTTTTATGTTGTAGTTGTACTTTGGGAAGCCCCCAACACCCCTCTATATATTGGAGGGGTTAGGGTCAGGGTTCTTAGTTCCCCACCAATGCAGGACTAAAGTGCGGGAGTGGAAAGGACTGGTAGAGTTGAATTTTCACAACAATTTTGGAAATTACACAACTTGTGACAACCAAAATGGTTGTTTGGCTGAGCCAGACGGTCATCTCGCATGCAAGACGGTCATTTCACACTGTGAGATGGCCGTTTTGCAATTTCTAGTTGTGTACGAATTTGGCAAATCAATTCCCATCAATGTTAGACATTGATTTCCTTGCGCAACAAGTATTGCTCAAGTGAAACAAATTGGGAAACAACTAGAGCCTTCCCCGACCAAGATGGACCATCTTACCTATGCGAGATGGTCGTCTCGGTTCACCCATAAGGTCATATGGTGACCTGAGTTGAACCTGTTTGGCTGGGTCAGTTTGCTGCATTGCCAATTTCAACTCACAACCAGGCCTGACACCCAGACACCCATCTCAAATCTTGAGATGGCCGTATGGCACTTCCAGATGGCCGTCTCAATGCTTTGAACACTTGAGATGGGGGTTTGGTAGTGTTGTCAGCCTGTTTTTTGCCTGAATCAAATGCCTAAACACTTTAGCACTTACTTCAAATGTCATTCAAGATATGAACTCCTCTTCTAGGTTAAGACCTATGTGTCTGACCCTATAGGTCCCATATTACGTTGGTAGTGAATGTCCATAACAACTTACGACATCACAAGCAAAGAGTGGTGCCTAGTCACACATCATTGCTACCCAAGTAAATGGAAAAGTTGGGGAACAACTTCAACCTATAATCTGTGTATGGTATTGTAGTGTTTGTATAGTTCCTTTGTCAGTGATGTCCAGATTGAACTAGAGGCATGGAGCAGTCACCCTCATTATTATTCAATCTTATTTCTTGAACCAAGAGTAGATTGTCTGAGATATATGTAAGCTCAATATCACATATTGACTCACATGCGCATGGCCATGCTTTTCTTAGTCTCACTAATCAAGAGGCCTAAGACATGACACTCCAGTAGGAGGGACAAATACCATGTCTATCACTCATAGTCAATTCCCATGTGTCAAAGTCACCTAATCATCATCGTTATAACAACCCACGTTTCAAGACTGCGTTTGATGATGTCAAAGTGTACCCAATGACATGTGTTGAGTGTAGTGATTTTAGGTCTAAGAACCACAACCACCACCATCACTGTGAGAGTTGACTATGACTTCCATGATGATGTCTTCCATGTGGCAGTCTCATGGTGGGTCTGTCGGATACATCATTATCTAACATGTATCTGTGTTCTTGGTTTGATATTTCCATATCATGACTAATGAGATCTAGTCATCAACCAACTCACACTTTGATCTTATGTGTCATTGTTGTCTATCAACCTTTGACCGGCCTAAATCGCGCGTCCTAAAAATGGAGGCGGATTTGAGGTAGTCGAGCTTTTACATTTATAAACCCGAATCCTTCTAGGCCCCCACAACTTTGTTTACGGGGTCGAAGTAGATACACGGGGTCGAACACAGGGACAAGGGGGGTAGTGTTGAGAACCCAGAATCGACATGCTACACTCCGGCAGGTATGAAGAGATGATAAATTCCCGAAGAGGGAAGCATAAAGATGGCACGAACAAAACAAGAAAACTATCTCCAAGTGGAGTTACTAGAAAGATTTAAGGTTTTAAGCATTTAACAGTTTTTAGTGGTTTTCATGCAACAGAAATAGAAGAATATACTTGGAGCTAAGGCGAGGTACGAGGGATAGAACTGCGGTAAAACAAGCGACGGTAGAACCAATCATGTACCCCTCCTCTCGAAGCAGGCACCTCTAACAAGGCATCGGTTCCACTCTCGGGGTCACCAGACTCAAATTAGAGTGGAAGGGTTACTAAAGCAACTCCGTTCCGGGCACTCTCGTACTCCAGAATCGGACCAAACACTAGAGCCACAACACAACTCTCGAAGTTGTTGTGACGAGAAAACACGATTCGATAGCTAAGCGAAACGCGATCCAAAACATGCAAGCTAGAGTTCAGATACCAAACATAGCAGTCATCCAACATATTGCACCAAGCATAGAGCAGCAAGTAAGTAAGCATTTCTATTTCTATAAGCATTAAAGGTCTTAGTTACAATGCATGAGTAAAGAATTAAATAACAGAATTAAAGATATGTGTCGCCTTCTTGATGTAGAAGGAAGACAAGCTACAGTAACCATCCCGCCCGATATCGGACAAAGGGCCTAGCCCGATACACCCGTGTCGGGCGGCACGCTCTCTCAAGCGGCATACCGCGACGGGCGACTGTATCGCTCAAGGACCTGGCCGATACGCTCAAGTCGGGCGGCACACCCTCTCGGGCGACACGCCTGACGGGCGGAGCGTATCGGGTTCGTTATCGTGTCGGGCATGGAGCTGCGTATCCTACTGCTGGGCACTGGTGTCGGGCACTCGTGTCGCGTATCTACATCAGTCGATATCGGCTCCCAGTGTCGCCCGATACAGTCCTAGGTGAACCAATCCCCTCCCTCTCGGGATGAGGAAGAGCTCACCTAGTGTCGCCCGGTACGAACACTGGAGCACGATACGCCTGCTCTCGCAGCCTCCTCCGAAGATCACTCGACTATCCGAAACCTGAAGTGACCAAGCTTGTTCGAATTGTCTAAGCTGTCTTTTCGGCTCCCTGTAGCTGCTATTTATAGGCAGCTGGTCGGGAGCAGATATGGTGCTCGAAGCGCCATGTGCCCTCCTTTCCGCCATTCATTTGGTGGTCGGATGACGCGAGTATCGCCCGGTACAAGGAGGTCGACTGTCGGGCGTCTTGGCGAGGAGCGCCTGCCGGTGGGTGGCCGATATCGCGCGACACATGGAGTAGTTGCGGCGTGCTTGGCTCCCCGTCGGGTAAAGAGGCGTGTCATCCATCAGTACCTTCTCGCACGACATCCTTGCGTCACACGTCGTCGTATCACGCAGCCTTGCCGGTTAGCGTGTGTATCGGGCGTCAGGAGGCCAAGACAGTATTGGACTTATTTGCGGGCCAGAACGGCCTTATTGGTACTTATTGGGTCAAACAGGGAGGAAACTCTGCAAAAGGTGGAAGTATTGGATTGAGAGCATTGCTTGGCCAATTATTGCGAAAATGCATATAAAAGTGAGGAAAACAGTAGAAAAGGGCAGTTTTGATAACAGAATAAAGGCCAAAAACATCACAAAAATGGGTGTTATCATTTCCCCCAAACTTAACGTTTTGATTGTCCTCCATCAATATTTAAACTTTATTTTGTGATGGTTCTTTTTCTTGGGAAAACTTTTCTTGTTCAAAAAGTGAAACAAAGATCGTAATGCCTTAAAGATAATGTTGTTTCAATACGAACAAAAGACTTAGTTTTTCCTGCCTTATTGTTTAAGTAAGATTTTTTTCTACAGCTTCGGCGAGACTTTGTTGTACGATTCCGAAGTTAGCTTACACACCAAACAACTTTATTTTTGGGGCAGAAAGTTGTGTATAGGGTAGGCTAAGTCTTTTTGGATTTTCTTCTTGTTTCCCATCGGTCCATCCAGGTAAGGGTCCGTTAACGGGCAAGTGGTCCCTGCAGTCCAAGCCAGTTGGCTTTAGAGCAGTGATTTCACATCCTACGTACCACTGCCCCGGATCTACCATGCCTAAAGATGGGTACTTTTGGAAAACAAGTGTGTGTATTTTTTTTCTTTTTCTTTTATTGGGCACAACTCTCATGCTTTTATTCACTCTCATAAGGTTTCTCTCCCTTTTTAGGATTTTTGTCGGGTAAGGGAAACAAAGAGATTCTTGCTGTTTGGGCAGCTTTTTCCTTCTCCATACTCATCTCTTAGCTGTCTGCGAGATTATTATATTTTTGAAAATTTTTGACATGGCAAAACATATTCTTTTGTTCATTTGAAGCAGCATTATCAAAAAGATATAACAGGACTTGCGTCGCCTTTAAACTTGGCAAGCAGTTGCATCAGGGTTTTTACTAATATTACAAAAACTTTGTACATATACATAGGGACAAAAATTTTAAAATTTTATATGAACATGTATATGTATCCAAGAGTTTTATATGAACAAGTATATGTATACATGATAAACAAAAGAATCAAAGGATTAAGTTAGAAATTTTGTACCTCCCTCACTAGTACCATGGTACCCCCCCAAACTTACTCCACACTCTATCCCAGAGTTGTGAAGTAGATTAGGCAAGGTAATGCTAATCCAGTGAGGGTTAGCCGACGAGCGTGCCTTCGTCAGATAGAAGCTCCCACACATATTATCCTCTTTTGCTGTGGTAATCGATGTGATGGAGCTGGTCAGGTGTCTCTTTATTCGCTATCCAATCTAGGACGTGGATGCCACAGTCGTTGGATAATGGGATCTGTTGTGGGCTGCGGTGGCAGAACTGAAGCTTGTGCCATCTGTTTGCTTGTGTGTCCAGGAATGGTTGTATCATCTTTGTCACCCCGTCGTAGTATTTCCGAGTTAAGCGTTCGACGGATGACAGCGGTTCTGATGTATACGACACTGGATGGTTCTTGTTGCCGTCCGAGCTATTGTAAAAGATTCCTGCTCGTTGGCGGGTGTACACCGTCAGGAGCGTCCAATGGTTATAATGAAGAATCGGCAGAAATATTTGGCTAGGGACTCCGCTTTCCAACTCTTCCAGAAAAAGCTTCTGTGCTCCTGTTTTGTCGGCTAGGCAAATGTCGTTAAACAACATAGGATGTGCTATATATGCGTGGTCGAACTTTGGTTGTAATAATTGGACGCAAGCAGTTAATACAGATATCTCCAAACATCCTCCTTCCTTAACCACGTCCCTTAGCTCATCAATAGGGACTACGACATTGCCCGCCTTGTAAATGACATTCCTCGGGGTAGTATCTGCTAACTTCAGAAGGATTACATCTACCTGCTCCTGCGTGAGCGTAGCGCATGAGAAACGGTTGAAGTTTTTGATCGTTCCTTCTGTGGCTTTAGGCGAAGCAGTTTCTTCCATCCCGTGCACTTTCTTAAGGACCATCAGCTCTTTGCCTGCCCCATGTTTGACGGTCGCCACTTCTTCTTCTTTTTCTGAGGGGCTGCTGGACTGAGAAGAGTCTTCATCTAGGTCACTGTCCAGCAGCTGCTCCGGTACCCCTGCATCCCGGAAATAGCGCTTGTCCTTGATCAGTAACATGGCGTAGGTGCCCCTGCGTTGATAGAAACAATGGCCCCTAAGGGCCCTCAAGTTGCCAAATGTACTAAGCACCTTAATGGCGCTTAAGACAACTAAGGCGCTGTTTCCGCTTCCCTCTTCAGCCTGAACGGGGAAGTCATGAATAGAAAAGAAGTTCCAAACGCCGCCGTGGTGTTTGGCTCCTTGCTTGATAACTCTTTGAAGACGCACCGGTAGAATCCTCAGGTTTTTGTCTTCTGGGCGGCTGAAGGCGATTCTGGAGTGCGGCACCTCGTTGCGGCTGCAGTTCAAGAGCTAGACTTCGTGGTTCCTTTGGTCTGCTACACAGAGGAACCATATGTTGTGGTGCTTGTACGGTGCCAACACGAGGTTAGGGTTATGCTCGTCAATGTGCTGCAGCATTTTGGACACCGCAGGGGAGTCTAGTTCTCTGCACATCAACCTTCTCGCCAAGGTTGGGGTGGCACAGTAAATTTTCTTCCGACCCATCCTAATATCGATATTTTCTATTATAGCATTCTCGAGGACCCTTAATATCCTTTTTCTGACGACGGCCGACGAGCGGAACATGTTGCAGAGAGTTCCCCATCATATAGAGAAGTAGCCGTCGCTCTATACGACGTCTTCTTCATCTGCCTGCGATCTTAGGACCCTGTCTAGCAGTTTTTGGTCTCTGATCGACAGGCAGCCGATGGCCCTTCTGTCGAAGTCGGCCATCGCGAAAGAAGGTATCTCTGATGGCTCACGGAACTTTTCTGCCATCGAGCATCTACCTTGGGGGAAGTGTCTCTCATTGGCTACGTATACGTCCCCCTTTTCTCCCTCTGACTCATCAGAAGAGTCCGTCCCGATGCTGACACCTCCGTTATCATCTTCAATATCATCCAGGGGGATTGAGGGATTTCCTTCCTCGGGACCTATGGGGCTCGCTTGTCTTGCTGGAGCTCCATCGGTGGACTTCAGTTGCGTCGCCTCCTCGGGCGTTGAGGATTGCCCGCTGGAGGAGGAGGGTGACACTGATGTCGAGGGAGACGCTGGTGAAGATGATGGAGAGCCCCGGCTCGGGGGTGACGGTGACCGTATCGGCTGCCTTCGGCGCGGATGGTCGTCCCCTCTATCCATCCTTTCCTCGATCTTGTCGAGGCGTTGGAGAACTTGCTCCATTATTGAATTTACGGCCTCTAGTCCGCCCAGTAGCTCTCGCTCTTGGCTGCTCAGCCTGTCTTGAAGAGACGCATATTTGCGGGTTAGGGAAACACAAATGTCAGAGTTGGTATCTATTACCTCCCGCAACCTGTCGAGCTCGTGCCCGAGCGTCATTCCGAGCGACGGAGGGGTTCCTATGGGCCTCCCTTCCGTCCTCGTAGCCTCTTTCCCGCGAGATGGCCCACTAGACGAGGCAGAGTGTATCTCAATTGTTCGCGTGGTGGATGTTGCTGGGCGAGGTGTTGGTCCTCTTGCGGCCGCCTCTGCTTCACCGTCATATCTTGGTGGAGATGGCCGTGGTGTGGGTGGATTCTGCTCCACCTCTACGTCCTCGGCGATCCTTCCAGCAGCCTTGACAGAGGACACTGGTGTCGGTGTTGGTGTCAGCCTCGCACCTTCGAGCTCCCTTCCCAGGATCTCGGCGAACACCTCATTACTGGTTACCGGCTGGGGTGCTTCTTCTGCCTCTATAGGCCCTTCAGGGATGTCGGGGGCTGCGGTTGCCTCTCCCGTGGCAGCTCCCGAAGTTGATGTCTCAGTGACCTCTACGATCACCGGTTCTCTCTCAGCTGCCACCGGCCTCACAGGGGCGGTAGTTGATATGGGTGGAGTGGCGACAATTCTATCAGCGGCGGTTGTCGGTAGCTCTGGAGTTGTCCTTTCTTGGACTCTTGTGGTGGCGGCTTGGCCTGTGTTCGCCGCCACGGCTTCAATTTCTGTGACAGTGAAGACTAGTTTGTCTGCGTTGTAGTCAGCACAGCGAGGGAGTGGGAGGAGTATATTCGTCCTTGCGAACTTATAGAAAAAGTCTCTCCCCTCCTTCCTGATGATACTGGCCCTGATCAGGTACTTGGTGTCGATTACCTCATCGCCCTGCGTGCTCGAAAGGCTGCGTGGCTCTTTTGGGTACCCGAGTCCTTCTGCAATAAGGTTGACTATTCTGCCCATACAGTAGTCCTTTGTAGCTTCCTTCATCGGATGTAGTCTGTTCATCAAAAATCATCCGAGGTTGATCACTCGGCCCTCCATTATGTGCCACATGACATGGAGCTCCTCCATGTATATGTTGCTGGATTCGTACTTGCTAAACAGGAGGCATGCCACCAGTTTGTGCACTATCCTCCAGAAGCATGAGTGCATAGCAGCCACCTTCTTTCCTGGCTTGAACGAAGATTCGCCGGTTAACTTGTTTCAGAGCTTCACGGGGTCGAACCCGTCTCCCTCGGTGATTCTCTCACCGCTGTCCATCAGATTCCTCTCCTCCTCACTTGAAGAGAAGATCTGGTTCAGAAACTTTTTAGAGATTGTGTACTCTGAGTTGTAGAGTCGGGCTTGGAGTCTGTCTGGCCCTCTGAATTCTTTTCTCTCCGCCGGTGAGTTTCTCACCCGGTTGAGGGAAGACATGAACTCCATTGTCACCCTAGTGTACGAGGAAGACCTACTGAAGTAGATTTTCTTTAATCCTGCCGCGGCGAGGATGGCCTTCAGCCTCCTCTTGATTCCCAGATCAGCGAATGAGGCTTCGTGGCAGAACCTGCTGGGGCGGTAGATTTTGGGCACCAGCTCAGCATACCGGTGAGCATGCTCGTCGTTTCTTGGCTCGAAACTCTCTGCCAAGGCTTCCCGGATTGCTGCTGCTGCTGGGGGAGTTGGAGTTTCCGCTTCTCCAACCCTGGCCCTCTTTTCTATTGTGGAGGCCTCGACGGGTCTTGGATTCGGGCGCTTCCGCCCGATGTTGGAGGGTTCAGCCGCAGTCTCAGGGTAGATCCTCCTACCCTGGGAGTCAACGGGGACAACAGTCATCTTGGTGCGGGCCATCTCTGTAGGACAACAAAAGAAATACTTTGATCAAATATGTTGATTTTTGAAAGAAGTATATAATAAAGAATAAATGTGTGGCCCGGTGTTTTTCTGTACAAAGATTTCCTGGCCTCCCCCTCCCAGTATCGGGCGACACACAAGATTCTAAGGTGAAGTCATGTGGCCGATACTAGTGATGGGTATCGCCCGATACGAATAAGGCGATAGGGTGACAAACGCTCGGTCGTGTTGGGCGATAAAAGGTGCCCGATACGGCTCATAAAAAAAAGAAATTGCGTGTCACCCGGCACAAAACCTTCGGGACGATACAAAAATGGACGATACGACTATCGCCTGACATGGCATATCGGGCAATAGATACTAAAAGATACGTTGCACGATATGCGTGTCGGGCAATACGAAACCGTTCAGTTAACAAGGTCGATAATCTAAACCTGTTAATAGAGAACGTGTCGGGTAGCATAAACTGCTGCGCGATAGGTCTACCGGGCGATAGGTCTGTCGGGCAGCATAAACTGCTGCGCGATAGGTCTACCGGGCGATAGGTCTGTCGGGCTGTACCTTACAGAGCTCGGGACTTCCGCGCGTTACGAAGGCAAAAAGGGGGGGTGTCGCACGACACAGGAGCAAAAAGCACAAAAGTCCTTTGCACGATACGGGAGTACAAACACAGTAATTCAGGTAGCCCGACACGGTAAAACTTGTTCTCATATATATAGCAAACTCAAGCTCGGCGGTGAAAACACGACAAGCAGTCCTGGGCATGCATCGGCCGATAGGGCATTTCCTTCCCGAGACGGGCAGTCCATCCGTCGGCCGAAGGGTGATCAGTCCTTTGGCATGATCGTCACAGGCTCATGCCGTCCAGGAGCGTCTTTTGTCATGGCTTTAGCGATGCCCGAAACTTGAAAATGAAAAGGGGTAACAAAAGCGGTTGAGGAGTAAAACATCACTGGCCCGAAACTAAGGTCCCGGCCTCAGCTAGCATTACCCATCCCGTCCTAAAGAATACTTCAGTGACCCATAAAACGGAGTCAGCGCATTTGGCGCATGCATTGACTCGGGCCTTATTACATCCCAAAATGTTTGTAATGTTTTTCTTGCAGGAAAGTTAAACGTCCTATTCTAGGAATTAAAAAGACAACTCGGGTTGCCTCCCGAGAAGCGCTGCATTTCTCGTCTTCAGCTGGATGCTCAAAGCTCTTTCATCCTGCATCTCATCCGTGCTCCTGCGGTCATTGTCCCGTTCTTTTCGCCGGTTCGGTATTGGATGAAATCCTTCCTGATGGGTTCTTCACAATTTCAGCCAATTGAGCTAGTTGCTGGTCGATCTGGCGTTGGTGCATCTACATGTCCGCCAGTTGTACCTGCAACGAGTTCAAGACACCGGAATTTGATAACGCACTCTGTGCCAGTTGATTGTTGATAGTATCTTGCTTCCTGACAAAATCAAATAACTGGCCAACCACGTCTGCCTGGACCGTGCCCTTGCTTTGTTCTCGGTTAGGCCCTTGATACTTCCCATGTGCTTGGAAGTTCCCTTTATTCGATGGGAAATGAGTGTTTTTGGGGTATTGGCTTGGTCCTCCCCTTTGTTCAAAAGCTTGAGGTTGCTTGGAGGCGCCTTGCAACTGATGCGCATTTTCAGCTGCATCCTTGTTGCCATAGCTGAAACCAGGGTGGTCCGGCCTTTTGAAATTCACAAAGGCCACCTTCTCAGTTTCCTCATCCTCAGATTCGGAATCGCTTGATGCGTCTGGCTGGGTGTAGATGCAATTGTCTACCCCGTGTCCGCCTTCTCCACACGTTACACATTTCATTACCTTTTCAACTTGCTTCTTACCCTTTCCGCCAGATTCTTTTAGCTGCTTTACATCCGTAGCTATCCTCTGGATTTGAGAAGTGATTGTCTCCAGTGCCTTGGATTCAAAAGAAGATCCTTCACTACCCTTCTTAGCTTGGCCCCGGTCAGATCTGTCATAGTCAGTGCCGGCTTGCAGCTCAGCCATGTTCTTGATGATCTTTTCAGACCTGCTCGACTTTTTCCCTAGGAAGTCGCTCCCTGCTGCTGCATTCAACGAAACCCTTTCCTCTGGAGTCAGGCCGTTATAGAAGGTAGTGATCAAGAACCCTTTCTTGTAGTTGTGGTGAGGGCAGTCCCTCTGATATTCTTGGTATCGCTCCCAAGCGTCATGGAGATTCTCATTAGGCTTTTGTATGAACGACGTTATCCTTTGTCTGTTTCTCACTGTCTTCTCAGTTGGGTAGAACTTATTTACGAATGCATCCGCCAATGCTCCCCATCCATTCAGAGCCTTGTGGGGCAACCCTAGGTACCATGATAGAGCTTTATCTTCCAGAGAAAAGATGAAGCCCTTGCAATAGATTACCTCCTGGGGAACTCCCCTCATCTTGATAGTATCACAAATGTTCTTAAAAGCATCCAAATGGTGATAGGGGTTGTCATTCTTGGAACTCCCTCTGAAGCTTTTGTTCTGGATCATGGAGATGACAGACGGCTTGAGTTCGAAGTTTGCGACGTTGAATCACGGAATGATGACATGGCATATGGAATTATTGGCCTTAGTGGAGGCTAGCTCCCTCAGAGTCTTCCCTTCTTTGTCTGAGTCATCGCTGTTACTGCCTTCCCTGTTGTTCCCCTTCAACGTGTTGCGGGTTGACGCGGGGAGGCATAATGTCGATGATTGTGCTCTGTTGATTGGTTGAATGGTGTCGGAGCTCGGTGAAACATTGATCTGTTCTTCAGGGTTCCTAAAAGAATGACACAAAAAATCAAGTCAGAAAATTGAATTATTTATCTTAGGCTAAGAATAATAGTAATGAAAAAGGAAATGATAAAAGAAAAAGTGTGCTGTCAAGCTTATTTCTAAGCTTGAGGCACAGGAGTGTAGTTAGTGGATTCGGATTCGTCAACAGTACCGTCTTTTCCTTGTCCCCTGAAACGGCGCCAAAAAGTTGACCGACCTAAATCGCGCGTCCTAAAAATGGAGGCGGATTTGAGGTAGTCGAGCTTTTACATTTATAAACCCGAATCCTTCTAGGCCCCCGCAACTTTGTTTACGGGGTTGAAGTAGATACACGGGGTCGAACACAGGGACAAGGGGGGTAGTGTTGAGAACCCAGAATCGACACCCTACACTCCGGCAGGTATGAAGAGATGATAAATTCCTGAAGAGGGAAGCATAAATATGGCACGAACAAAACAAGAAAACTATCTCCAAGTGGAGTTACTAGAAAGATTTAAGGTTTTAAGCATTTAACAGTTTTTAGTGGTTTTCATGCAACAGAAATAGAAAAATATACTTGGAGCTAAGGCGAGATACGAGGGATAGAACTGTGATAAAACAAGCGGCGGTAGAACCAATCCTGTACCCCTCCTCTCGAAGCGGGCACCTCTAACAAGGCATCGGTTCCACTCTCGGGGTCACCAGACTCAAATTAGAGTGGAAGGGTTACTAAAGCAACTCCGTTCCGGGCACTCTCGTACTCCAGAATCGGACCAAACACTAGAGCCACAACACAACTCTCGAAGTTGTTGCGATGAGAAAACACGATTCGATAGCTAAGCGAAACGCGATCCAAAACATGCAAGCTAGAGTTCAGATACCAAACATAGCAGTCATCCAACATATTGCACCAAGCATAGAGCAGCAAGTAAGTAAGCATTTCTATTTCTATAAGCATTAAAGGTCTTAGTTACAATGCATGAGTAAAGAATTAAATAACAGAATTAAAGATATGTGTCGCCTTCTTGATGTAGAAGGACGACAAGCTACAGTGACCATCCCGCCCGATATCAGACAAAGGGCCTAGCCCGATACAGCCGTGTCGGGCGGCACACTCTCTCAAGCAGCATACTGCGACGGGCGACTGTATCGCTCAAGGACCTGGCCGATACGCTCAAGTCGGGCGGCACACCCTCTCGGGTGACACGCCTGACGGGCGGAGCGTATCGGGTTCGTTATCGTGTCGGGCATGGATCTGCGTATCCTACTGCTGGGCACTGGTGTCGGGCACTCGTGTCGTGTATCTACATCAGCCGATATCGGCTCCCAGTGTCGCCCGATACAGTCCTAGGTGAACCAATCCCCTCCCTCTCGGGATGAGGAAGAGCTCACCTAGTTTTTCCCGGTACGAACACTGGAGCACGATACGCCTGCTCTCGCAGCCTCCTCTGAAGATCACTCGACTATCCGAAACCTGAAGTGACCAAGCTTGTCCGAATTGTCTAAGCTGTCTTTTCGGCTCTATGTAGCTGCTATTTATAGGCAGCTGGTCGAGAAGTGCTCGAAGCGCCAAGTGCCCTCCTTTCTGCCATTCATTTGGTGGTCGGCTGACGCGGGTATCGCCCGGTACAAGGAGGTCGGCTGTTGGGCGTCTTGGCGAGGAGCGCCTATCGGTGGGTGACCGATATTGCGCGTCACATGGAGTAGTTGCGGCACACTTGGCTCCCCGTCGGGTAAAGAGGCGTGTCATCCATCAGTACCTTCTCGCGTGGCATCCTTACGTCGCGCATCGTCGTATCACGCAGCCTTGCCGGTTAGCGTGTGTATCAGGTGTCAGGGGGCCGAGACAGTCTTGGACTTATTTGCGAGCCGGAACGGCCTTATTGGTACTAATTGGGCCAAACAGGGAGGAAATTCTGCAAAAGGTGGAAGTCTTGGATTGAGAGCATTGCTTGGCCAATTATTGCGAAAATGCATATAAAAGTGAGGAAAACAGCAGAAAAGGGCAGATTTGATAACAAAATAAAGGCCAAAAAATCACAAAAATGGGTGTTATCAACCTTCCACAATGACAACTGATCAGGGACATACAAAGAATATGTATATGTAGCCTTAACATTTGTATGATCTCATCCACAAGGTTAGTAACTCGATTACATATGTCATTGAGTAATATAATTCTCTAGACATTTATAATGTTATTTCATTATCTCATAATTGAACAAACAAAATAAATTGGAGGCTTGCCTTTTATTAATAATCAAATTGTTTTTACATGGCATGCCATTACAATCATCACATGATTGGCTCTTTGGGCATACATAACCAATAGACTCCCACTTGCACTTAGAGCCAATCACCCACAAATCTTATTATGAGTGACCTAATATGACTATCGTGCTTCTACTGTGAAAGTGCCTTTGTCAAGGGATCAACAACATTGTTCTCAGTTGGAACTTTGCAAATCTTCATATCTCCACACTACATGATTTCTCATATGAGATGGAACCACCTGTGTATATGCTTTGAGCTTTGATGCAATCTGGGTTCCTTATATTGTGAAATAGCTCCATTGTTGTCACAATATAGCTCGATTTCCTCACTGATGCTAGGAACAACCCCAAGTTCTGTGATGAACTTTTTGATCCATATAGCCTCCATTGTTGTACTTGATGCAACAATATACTCGACCTCTATTGTAGAATCACTGACTATTTCTTACTTGGAACTCTTCCATCTCACAACTCCATTATTAAGGTAAAACACGAATCCCGATTGTGATTTGTAATCATCTTGATGAGTCTGGAAGCTTGCATCAGTGTAACCTTTTACCACCAACTCTTCCTCTCTGTCATAGACCAAGAACTGATCCTTAGTCCTTCTCAAGTATTTGAGGATGTTCTTCATGGTTATCCAGTGAGCATCACATGGATCTTACTGATATTTTCTCGTCATGCTCAAGGCATACGAGAAATCTGGATGGGTACACAACATTGCCTACATGATCGATCCAATTACTGAGGCATATGGAATCTCACTCATGCATTCCCTTTCTTCACAAGAACTAGGACATTGAGCTCTAGAGATAGAGACACCATGACACACATGAAGGTTTCCTCTCTTTGAGTTCTCCATGCTGAATCGCTTTAGCACCTTGTCAATGTATGTGCTCTGACTTAGTCTGAGAAGTCTTTTGGATCTATCTCTATAGATCTTTATCCCTAAGATGTAGGATGCTTCTCCCAAGTCTTTCACAGAGAACATATTTCCAAGCCATGCCTTTACCTTTTGTAAAGTAGGGATGTCATTTCGCATCAATAGTATGTCATCTACATATAATATGAGGAATGTCACTATGCTCCCACTAACCTTCTTGTACACACAAGGTTCATCTTCATTTTAAGCAAACCCAAACCCTTTGACCATCTCATGAAAATGAAGTTTCTAGATCTGAAATGCTTGCTTCAATCCATAGATTGACCTTTGTAGCTTAGATACTCCATTGGAAAACTTTAGATCTACAAACCCTTAAGGTTGTGTCATATACACATCTTCCACAAGATTCCTCTTAAGGAATGCAATTTTAACATCCATTTGACAAATCTCATAGTCATGATCACTGTTCGGGAAATCGGTCCGCACGGATGCATATACTCCCGCATATACCTATTTAGTCACCCTACCACACCACATATTGCTAATAGGTCCACTAAGTGGTCATGGGCCGCATATATTCCCGCTTGGACGATTAAGTGGCCGATTAAACTCTACTTTTTGAAAAGCCCACAACTTATGTACATGCATTTCATACATACATGCATACATATAAACACACATCCCATTATATATACAAATTTATATATATAGTCATTGATTTATATGTATACATTGTAATACATATAACAATTTCCAAACACATTTATACATTTATATGAATACCTTTTGATATAATCATATACATACATATACAATATACCTACATATACAAACACATATTTGTACATCAGTATATACATTTTGATTTATTCACATTTATGCACACGCTCTACACATATTTCTACATTGATACACATACATTTTAGTATTTGTACATATATAGAAAACATATTCCATATATAGACATATATACATATATAAGCAGATCATACATGCATATTAATATGTTTATATTTAAACAACATATAAAGTGCCTTATATATATGATCTCAATATACCATTTCATATGTAATTAGTTTATCGAGATAAAAAAATCCAAAACCACATATACTCCCATATATACTCCCGCATACCGCATATACTCTATGCAGTACCATCGCCGCCCGTACACTGCATACAACTTTCCTAAACAATGGTCATGATAAGCTACAATAGCAAGCATGATCATGATGGATTTAACCATGGCCACTGGAGAAAAGGTTTCATCATAGTCAACACCTTGAACTTGTCTAAAACCCTTTGCAACCAATCTGCCCTTATAGGTTTGGACCTTTCCATCCATGTCGGTCTTCTTCTTGAAGACCCACTTGTACCCTATGGGTTTTACCCCTTCAGGTGGATCCACCAAAGTCCATACTTTGTTGGTATACATGGATTCCATCTCCGATCTCATGGCCTCAAGCCATTTCTCAGACTCTGATTCCTCAATAGCATGTTTATAGGTAATTGGATCATCATCTATGACCAATTCACTACCTTCTTGAGTCACAAGATATCCATATCTCACAGGTTCAAGGCGTATCCTATTAGATTTTTGAGGTTCCTATGTTACATGAGGAATTTGAGATTCCAGAACATCTTGTGAACCTCTTTGTTCCTCTAGTTCATCTATTGGTTCAATGTTTCCCTGTTGGTCTCGAACGTCTTCAAGTTCCACTTTTCTCCCACTAATTCCTTTGGAAATGAAGTCCATCTCAAGGAATGTAGCATCCCTGGCAACTAACACTTTGTTGTCAGATTGGGAATAAAAAATATCCTCTTGTTTATTTAGGATATCCAACAAAATAATGTTTATCGGATCTTGGGCCAAGCTTTTTAGCAAACATTTCTTGACATAAGCTTCGCAACCCCAAATCCTCATAAAAGACATATTGGGACACTTCCCATTCCATATCTCATATGGTGTCTTTTGAACCGACTTAGATGGTACTTAGTTTAGTGTAAATGTGGTAGTTTGTAGAGCATTCCCCCAGAAGGTAGTTGGAAGCTCAGCTAAACTTAACATTGATCACACCATATCTAACAATGTGTGATTCCTTTTTTCTGATACACCATTATGCTATGGTGTTCCAAGTGGAGTCCACTGGGATACAATCCCATGGGCTCTCAGATGGTCCTCAATCTCTTGGCTTAAGTATTCTCCACCTCGATCGAAACGAAGCGCCTTAATACTTTTTCCAAGCCGGTTCTATGCTTCATTCATAAACTCTCTAAACTTTTCAAGAGTTTTCGACTTATGTCTCATCAGGTAGACATAGCTGTACCTACTGAAGTCATCAGTACAGGTAATGAAGTACTTATACCCACCTCTAGTGGTTGTTTAAAAAGGCCCACATACATCAGTATGTACGAGTCCAAATAGATCACTAGCCCTCTCGTTGTTACCAGTGAAAGGGGTCTTACCCAACAAATAAGATTCACATGTCTCTAATGATTTGAAATCAAAAGAGTCCAGATAACCATCTTTATGGAGTCTAGATATGCGATTCTCATTTATGTGCCCTAGACGACAATGCCAAAGGTATGTTTTGTTTGAGTCATTGAATTTTTGCCTTTTGGCATTCACTTTATATACACCTATCTCTAGATCTATCAAGTATAGACCATAAGACATTGGGGCACTACCATAAAATATCCCATCTTTACTAATAGAACATTTTCCATTCTTTATAAGAATTTTGAATCCGTTCTTATCCAAACAAGATACAAAAATGATGTTCCTATTAATGGCAGGTACATAATAGAAGTTCTCTAACTCTATCACAAGCCCACTTGGCAGAGATAACTCATAGGTTCCAACTATGCTGGTCGCAACTCTTGCGCCATTAGCAACACATAGTTCAACCTCACCTTTCTCTAAAGGTCTACTTCTCTTCAAATCTTTCACATTTGAGAAAATATGTGATCCACATCCGGTATCAAGTATCCATGATGAAGAGGCAGTGAAGTTAATCACAATAACATATACCCCAGAAGTAGAGATCTCTATCCCTTGCTTCATCTTCCTGGGTTCCCTTATCCTTCTCCAAACTTTGAGTGTAGAAGATTTGGATTTTAGCTTAGACACAAAATGCTTTTTGGCTTTGCCTTTGTCCTTGGACTCAACTCCGCTGATCATCATCATAGAATTATCCATATTCATTTGTGCTTCAACATTTATCAAGATGTCAAACAACTCTGACAACGGTCCAACAATGTTGCATAAGTGATAACAATCAATGACCGGCCATATTATTTAGGCAATGATTGCAAAATCACATATGTGGCCAACTCTTGACCCAAAGGAAAACCTTCTCAAGATGCTCCATATGACTAATCATATTAAGCACATGGGGCTCTACTAGATCTCCCTCTATTAGTTTGCACTTAAATATCACCTTATTATACCTTTCATGCTTACCATGTTGTTATATTTCAGGATCATGCAGAACACTTCTCAAGGTCCTGAACCAGTTATAGAAATAAATCTCGTTTAAGTTGTTTGAACATGATGATTTGTTTGCCATTTGATTCTACAAGGGATTAAAATATCATTTGTCAAAAATCCTTTTGATTTGATTTTATTTGAAAATTTTAACGATACAATTAGGCATTCAATTATTATCACTCCCACTATTTTATTCAAATTGATAGCCCTCAATATAAATTCAAAATATTGCAACATACAATATTCTAGTGGGCCAGATCCAAGATGATTCAACTGTGGCCCGATCTGCAAACACAGTCAACCATCAAGGTAGGCAACTCATGCCAATTGCATCATATGCAATTCTGGATAGATGATATACACAACCACTTGACATAATCATTTGCATTCCTCTGGGCTCAAACGCTATCAGAATCACCAGTCAAGCCTGATCCAAAAGTTGACACAATAGTAATGCACCCCGCAGAAGCAGAACCTTCATCATTACCATCACACTTCGACAAGATAGATGGCGCACCCCACGGAGGAGGAACCTACACTTAGTCGGGCAAGCTTTTCATGTGTGCTGCTTTTAGAAAGCATCCAAGACTTGATATTTTAATTGAGGGAGTTTTATAAGTATATACATATACTTTATCCAATCACCACATATATAGTATGTATCATATACATGCTATATCCCACAACAAAAACATGTAATAAATGAAAGCATTGGTTATGGCTAGTCCTAATGTAATCCCTTAGAGCCACAAGGGATTACATCATCTAGGTCTACATCACATGCATAAACCTATTGTTGATGAAGATCTGTGCTTGCCAATCTGGGTTGATCGGTTCAACCCTTGAACCGATCGACTCACCTCTTGACCGGTTGTTAGGTCGTCTCACTTCTTGTGTAGTCCTTCTGTCAACCATCAGCTGGATCCTCCAGCAAACCAGTCGAGTACACCAGGCAATTGGTCTGGTTTGTCCACCATGTCCTCCAAGGTCCTTCATCTTTGTCATAATAGGTAAGTAAACTATACTACTTTTACATAATTATAGGGAAGCCTCAAGTTACAATCGAGGGGAGCAAAGGTAGAAGAGAATTAACTTTACATTGGGAAGATAAGATAGAGGCTCGGTTTGTAGACCGAGATAACTGGATAAACCATCCACATACAACCATGCACATATAGGGGTTATTGGCCATAACCATGCTACACATCCACCATCAAAACTTTTTGTACAACGATGCGTGTAAATTGCACATATATATATCATATACATATTAATTTGGGATTGTTGTGGTGTTTGGATATGACAAGATATTATTTGCATCACATACAATAATAGAACAACAAAACCAAAATCCGATCATATTGATTATCCTCTAATATAGTAAATTGACGTTGGATCTGATACCACTGTTAGGAAATATGGTACAGAGCAGACAATGGAATTTAAAAATTTATTACCATATTCCCCATAAATAGTAGATTGCAGCAATAACTATAATGCAGGAAGAATGGTTTATGGGATATACCTGGTCCTGGAGCAAGTCTAGCGACAATCCTTGTCATTGTAGATGTGCAACTCTGAATCCTAGTTGCACTGGGACACATATGACTACTGTACCTCCTGGTCTACACCACGTACTACAACAAAAAATGTCATCTTCTTCAGCAACTCCTCTTTTCATGATCTGCTGGTTGATGTAGTCCTCCAAGCGACAAACAATGGCTTCCCGCCTCCATGGTAGTCCACACAGACTGCCTAGAATTCCTATCATCCTATTAGACAGGACAGGAAGGAGTTGTCCCTCTTTATTGGTGTACTAGTCACTGACTTGCTCTCCCACAACGACAACTATCAGTTTTTCTCTCCCATGGATATCCCTCCCTTATCGGGTAGGAATTTCTTGGGCTCTCGTGGTTACAACAACAAGAAAGGACAACAACTATCAGAGGACTAATTCTTAGTTGTTTGTATTGTAGTTGTACTTTGGGAAGCCTCCAATACCCCTCTATATAGAAGAGGGGTTAGGATCAGGGTTCCCAGTCCCCCACCAATGCAGGACTAAAATGCGGGAGTGGAAAGGACCGGTAGAACCCGAATTTTCACAATAATTTTGGAAATTGGACAACCTGCGACAGTAGAAATAGTCATTTGACTGAGCCAAACGGTCGTCTCGCACGCAAGACAGTCATTTCACACTATGAGACAACCATTTTGTAGTTTCCAGTTGTGTATAAATTTGGTAAATCAATTCCCATAAATGTGAGACATTGATTTCCTTGTGCAATAAGAATTGCTCAAGCGAAATGGATTGGGAAACAACTAGAACCTTCCCCAACCAAGATGGACAATCTCGCAAATGCGAGACGGCTGTCTCGGTTCACCCAGACGGTTGTCTGGTGACCCGAGTCAAGCCCGTTTTTCCGAGCCAGTTCACTGCATTGCCAATTCAACTCACAACCAAGCCTGAAACCTAGACGCCCATCTCAACTCTTGAGACGGTCATTTGGCATTTCCAGACGACCGTCCCAACACTTGAGATGGGCGTTTGGCAGTGCTGTCAGCCTATTTGTTGACTGAATCAGATGCCTAAACTTTTTAGCACTTAATTCAACTGTCATTCGAGATCTGAACTCCTCTTCTAGGTCAAGACATATGTGTGTGACCCTATTGGTCCCATATTACATTGGCAGTGAATGCCCATAACAACTTATGACATCACAAGCAAAGAGTGGTCCCTAGTCACACATCATTTCTACCCAAGTAAATGGAAAAAGTTAGGGAACAACTTCAACCTACAATCTGTGTATGGTGTTGTAGTGTTTGTAAAGTTCCTTTGTCACTGATGTCCAGATTGAACTAGAGGCATGGAGCAGTCACCCGCGTTATTATTCAATCTTGCTTCTTGAACCAAGAGTAGACTTTTAGAGATATATGTAAGCTCAATATCACATATTGACTCACATGCACATGGCCATGCTTTTCTTAGTCTCGCTAATCAAGATTCCTAGGACATCACACTCTAGTAGGAGGGACAAATCCCATGTCTATCACTCACAGTCAGTCCCCATGTGTATAAGCCATCCAATCATCATCGATATAACAACCCATGTTTCAGGACTGCGTTTGATGAGGTTAAATTGTACCCAATGACATGTGTTGAGTGTAGTGATTTTAGGTCTAAGAACCACAATGTTACAACCCCAATTTTTGGATTCATTGGGTGAGAAATGTAATTTCTCACATTAAAGATAATTGGACAAATGATGATACAATTTTTTGCAAATAAATGGATTTCGTTTACAATAGCCTTGATGTTTGTGTTGTGGGCTTTATTGGCTATTGGGCCCAATAACAAGGAAATTCAATTAATAAATGAATAATTGAGATTTTGAAAAGAAAGATGTGGAAACCTCTAGAAGGCAAAAGAATGTAATCCAAAGATGGATTTCGTGCCTCTTGGGAACCTTGGGTTCCAAGGAGTCCAAAGTTTCATAAAGAATGCAATAAGAATAGAAAAGACAATTTAAATATTTCCTTATTAAGAAAGGAATTGAAAACAATGATAAATGTGGAAAATGAGTGGAAAGAGGTATAATTAAGTCATCTTTGATGAATTTTCGTATCCATGAGGTTTCTAATATTACAAGGAACACCAATAAGGAAAATAATAAGAGAGATAAAGAGAAATCCCCAAAAGGAGATATTTTGATAAGAAATGAATAAGAAGAAAGAGAAAATAGATAAAAGATAAGTGAAAGGCTAAGGAACATTCCAAAGATGGGATTTCAAGCCATTAAGGTTCCTTGATGTTCAAGTAACTCAAAATAATAATTTAATAGCAAAGGAAAGAGAAATTAGGTGAGAAATATACCCAATTGAGTAATAACTTGCAAATAAAGAAAGGGACCCGATTTCTTTATATAATGAGCCCAATTTTGTCACGATGATAGATTAAGTCATTAATAAGATTCCCTTAAAATTTGGGATTAATTGGATAAACGGTTTGTGAGTTATAAGTTTTACAAAATCTCCTAAAGTGGGAAATATGTATTAAATGTCACGATTTGTTTCTATATCCTTTGGGCGCATGACGTGACAGCCGTTGGATCTGAGATCCAATGGTGGCCGCATTCTCTCCTACCTCGGGTAGGAAAAGGAAGGCAGAATAGTAAAATGAGATTTATAGATTTGATTTTGTCTCCGTGCAGTTTGTGTGCGAAACTAGAATTCTCTCCATTGGATTCTGGAGAGAAAACCACACCAATTAATACCAAGTTTTCCATGTTTTGGCAGTACCTTGGGGAATCCCCTAATTTTGGTTCTTCTTGCTGACCGTTCTCCATAGCCATGGGCTATATAAGGGGAAGTTCCCCTTCTGTGAGGCTACATTCCTCTTCGCAGGATAGTATAAGGCTTAAGGGAGCCATCCTCGCCGCCAAGTTCTCCTCTAGCACTTTCTTTCTTAGCCAACCTGCTCTGGACCATCGCTGGCGACTCCTCCTAGTCGATCCAACAACTTCGAATGGATTGGGCATAGTTGAGACCACGACTGAGTTCGTGGAGGTGTGGCGGAGATCGAGGTGTCCTTGTCTAGTTCCGAGAGGAACAGGATCTCGAAGTCAACCATGGCACTGACCATGGTTGGGCTTCGCTCGCGAGAAACAGAAATCGCGAGGTTGAAGAAGCAATAGCGGTAAAAGGCCCTTTTTCCTCGTACGTGAAATAGCTAGGTAAGGGCATCGTTGTCCTTTCATTCTTTTCTATCACAGTCGGGGCGCGCACATCATGATCATCAGATCCATCCGGGTCCATAGGATCATCGATCAAACGACTTACTTTTTTCTAGAATTAATCGATAATTCAGAAAAGTAAATTTTCTTTGCAAAAATCATATCTATTGATAGGAAACTCAGATGGAGAAAATTAATACATGAAAAATGATCAAAAAAATACGAGTAACACATTAAAAATAGTTTGGAAACCTAAATCAGTTTCTTTTACAAAAGTATCTAATATGGATAGAAAAGGGTATTAAATTGTGAGTATTAACCCTAATTGATGATTGATAATAGGTTTAATCTTGCAAAGGAGTTAATTCAAGCATTATTAACTTGATTAATGGATAAGATGGTTTTTAACCTATTTTGATAATAAAAGTACAAGATTTAGGGTTTTAAACCTAATATGTTATTTAGTATGCTTAGAAACCCTAAATTAGAGAAAAAGAAAAGAAAAACATTTCTAATATGAAAATAGGGTTTCCTGTTGCTAAAGGATGAACTTAGAATCTTTTGTGAGGGAAAGATGAAATAGTTATGGTTGGTAAGTAATTTTGTAAAATTAGGGTTTAAAGTAATAAAATGGAGTAGAACCCTAATTATACTCAAAACCCTAAAAAGGGCTGGTAAACCTAGGGCACATTAGGTCTATTAGATTTGTATACCATATCCATGATAGAGAATATTGGATGTCTTTTCAGGACCAAACTATGCATACTTGCTTGAATTCTTGATTGGTTATTTCTGCATTCAATCTGCTTAACAGGTATGTGGTTAATTATGGTTAATCACATTAGTCTCCCGAGGGTTTTTCTGGATGTTTCCTCATATTGAATGCAATCTAAACAGTTGGATGTTCATACTTGCAAAATTATAAAGTCACTATGGTTATCACATTTATAAAGAAGTGTGTATTCTCGCACCTACATGCCACCCTGATGGAAGATGTCATAAAGGTCAGGCCCAAGAGGGTAGACCCATGGGAACCATGAGATGTGACCCCAAACACCAAGCTCGGGAATGAGAAGGTGGTCTATGATGCATGTTACGACCCCACCTCCTGATAACCCCCAATTACGGGAGACTGAGAGGTCGAAGCTGCACCCATAACTTCCGGATCAAAGGTTCGGCAATTAACCAAGAATAATTATCAAATTTTAACAGACTATACTTAAAAGCTGTAAGAAAATAAACTTTTGCATACCTTTTTGGAAAACTTGGATCTCTAAACTTTTATCCACTTAAGGATTCTACTCTAACTAATCCTCCTTTTATTTAACTTCATGTATTTCACAATATGACGATTTACTGTTTGTCCTTTTGGCTTGTACCTAAAACACCGACAAACAAAACGTCGGTCAGCCGAAGCTGGTATGTGGGGGAAACAATAAACATGTAAATACGTTAACAATGTAATCATTCAATTAATCATTTAATCAACCAAGATTACATTTTAGATATAACTCCGCGATCCAAGAGTACCGTA
Source organism: Alisma plantago-aquatica (assembly GCA_963693085.1). Classification (NCBI taxonomy): domain Eukaryota; kingdom Viridiplantae; phylum Streptophyta; class Magnoliopsida; order Alismatales; family Alismataceae; genus Alisma; species Alisma plantago-aquatica. The sequence continues at coordinate 484,801,576 of OY856414.1, forward strand.
TCCTCTATGTTTTCCCCATTAAACCCCTCATGATCCACCTATAAGTGAATCAATTTCTAGGGTTGAGTCACATGACACTACTCATAAGTAGTCCACTTCTTAACTCATGGCAGGCTAATGAGTCTCATGGCACTACATGTAGGTAGCCCAGTTTCTAACTCTCGGTAACCTAGACCTTGCTCTAGGATTACCCTTTTTTTCTTAGCCTTTTCAAAGCAATAGAGGTGGACCCGGATCTAGTCAGTTATATACACATATTTATAGTGATAATCATAGTCACTTTATAGTTGCATGAAATAAATAAACATCCAACAGTTATTTTCAAGCAACCGATTAAAACTTCGAGAATCACTATGAAACTAGAACGATTATTCATAAGCGTAACCACATACCTGATTTGATGAGTCATGCAGTTGATTCAACACATACTGCATGTATATACAATCAAGCCAATCAACATATCCAAGAAAGTAATTCAATCATCACATAATTCCTGAAAAGAATATGTACTCTATTTATTACACACTTTATCAAGAATCTACTTTATTGACTTGGATTCTCTTTCTAGGGTTTCTAATCCACATTAAGATTTCATTCATATTCATTAGGGTTTCTTAGATCAATTTCTCAAACTTTATCCCTTTTTGGTTAACAAACCCTAAAATACTCTTTTCCATTTATATGAACCTTAATTGTTCAACTATTTATTTTAATAATCTTTTATACCCAAATTGACTTAGGGTCATCATATCCCTATTTATTTATAGATTTGAACAATTAAAACAATTAAAAGACATATTCTCCTTAATTAGGGTTTTCAAGCACATTAATGCATAATCATGCACGAAACCCTAAATTAAGCCAATTATATATAAAAAGATCATCTTTTTAGATCTTATTTTCACTTTTATTAACAACATGTTAATCTCAGCTTGAATTATTCAAATAACATCATTAAGTCCCGCTATCATCAAATCTAAGGGTTTTTCCTTAATTAAATCATTAGAGATGATAACTTTATGCCCTTTTCAAATTTTCAAGCACATTTATGCACTTAAACTCTAATTTAGACAAAACACGTGCAAAGTTCTTCCTTTATGAACATGATGTACTTTTTTATATTTAACAGGTTAACATCAACTCTAATGATCCATTAAACCCTATTAAACACTTTATTTATTTCAAAATAGGGTTCATTAATCTTTAATTCATTAAAGATGATAATTTACACTACATTTCGAACTATGATCAGATTCAGGCTATAAAACAATTTTTAGTGGATTCCTTGCATTTTTCTGATCAAAATACATATATAATTTGTCTTGATTGGAGTTACGAATAGCAAGATATGACTTTTGCAAATAAAACATAAAGTGACCAATAGGGAGGTGCCACATAGGCAACTCACTCCCACTCACGTACCTTGCGGTCGGATTAGGCAGAAAGACGTCTGTGCCCTCACTCCTAAACTGTTCCATTAGGGGTAAAGTTGTTAAAAGCCGTGGGATCTCCTTCTTCCTCGCAGCGTCGACCTGCGATTGCTGCTGGTGAGCCAACCGCGTGGCCTACTCCTCGTCCTGAGCCCCGAGAATGTGGAGGAGCTCGGAGTGAATCCCCCAGGCTCCGACTAAAATGACCAGGCCACCTACTCGCGGTCATAGCTGGTCAGGGACTAACACTCTGTCGACTAGGGTTCTGGACGCAGGCTGCCGCTACAGCTCTTCAGACCCGCCGACCAATGCGCTGCAGCTCGCTTTCCCCCGTGCTCCACCCTAGATTACGATCCAATTCCAGGGTGCGTCTGTGGCTAACGTAATCAGGGAAGAAGATGCGTCATTCTTCTGGAGATCCTCTCGATTTCCATGCTGGTGCAGGTCGTAACTACGGTGTTGGTGGAGTCTCTCTGTGGTCTGTGGAGGTTGAAACGCCGTCTCCTCCAATGAGGGATCCTGGGATCCTATATATATATTCCAGGGAACCCTAGAGGTGGCTAAAGGTAGGGAAAGAAGAGGTTGAGTACGATGCCCACGATTTGGAAGGGGAAAACATCGTGTCTTTGCTCCTTTCACTCACGATTGAAACCATGGGATATATAGGTATAGGAGGGCCACCATCCACACACCTTTCCGAAACCCTTTCTACGATTCTCTTTTGCCCTTCGATTAGGTATACATGTATATGTATACACTTAATAAAATATTCTTTCCTTATAATACATCTCCTTCTCTCTCTCTTATGGTGATGAAAGAAACTTACTTCTAAGGGCATACGTGGCTGTATAAGGATATTATTACCTCCTTTCCATCCATATTATAATATTTATATATATATCCACTTTCCCATTCTTTATCTATTTGTGGGATTTACAAAGTTCACTTTTTTACTTTATTAAAGAAATTCTCGTTGCTTTAAGGGTCATCCTTTCTTCTCAAATGAGAAAGTCTACAACGTTTGAGTCCAAGAAGAGAGAGGAAAACCCCTTTTTCTTCGTATGCAAGTCAAAGGCTTACAAGGCATATTTTATGCATGTATTTTCTCTTTCCTCCTTTTATTATATTCTTTATTTTCCACATTTTATCATTGTTTTCAACTCCTTTCTTAATAAAGAAACATCTTATGGATCTTTTCTTTTCTTATTACTTTATGTTTGTAATTTTGGACTCCTTGGGACCCAAGGAACCCAAGAGGCACGAAATCCATCCTTGGATTACATTCCTTTGTATTCTAGAGGTTTCTACCTCATTCTCTTCTCAAAACTCAAATATCCATTTACTAAGTTAATAATTGAATTTCCTTTCTTTATTTCCTTGTTATTGGGCCCAATAGCCAATAAAGCCCACAAAACAATCATCAAGGCTATTGTAAATGAAATACAATTATTCACAACCAAATATATGATTATTTGTTCAAACATATTTAATATGAGAAATTATATCTCTCACCACTTGAACCCTAAAATTGGGGTTGTAACATCCTTCCCCTCTTATAGGAATTTTGTCCTCAAAATTCTATCAAGCAAACAAACAATTCAGGATAAGACTTTTCCATGTCCATCATTGGCCCCTATGTGGCTTTACCGTACTCATGGCGCTTCCATAGAACCTTTATCATCATAGATTCTTTTCTCTGAGTTCTTTCATCCCAGCGTCTATAAACTGCACAGGTGACTCAGGCCATGTCAGCCTCCCTTGGGGCTCACTAGGTTCATTGCTCAACACATGGTCCGGGTACCTCACATAGTGCTCTAAACTAGACACATGGAACTCATCACACATTCCTGAGGGGTAAGGTCAAACTTATCCTTCTCCACCAAACCATATCAAAAGAACCCATGCATCAGGGACTCAACTCTCTTAGCTATAACTTAGAGGGGTCAGATTTTCACATATTCTTCCACAGTGAACTGCATGTCAGTCTACTTTGCATCTGCTCATGACTTTCGTCATCTCTAGGTTCCTTTCAGCCATTGCACGATCGAAGCGACTTCATCTACACGCATTGTGGCCCTTTTCTAACCATCATGTGGTCCTTTCACCAACATCACCTTACTGAAGTGGTGATCGACACAACCTCCCTTACAGAGCTTCTTATAAATCCCGATACTGGCTATGGTGGTTATCTTTGCATCTTTCATAGGACAAAAACTATCTCTAACTATCACCCCAAAATGAGCACATATGCCCTCATCATACCCTTTAGTCTGGATCATACCAACCATTAATTAGGGGTGATAAACTGTACTATCATCGAGTTCTTCATGTACCTACTTTCACCTTATGGAAGTGAACCTCTAGGTCAAACTCAAGATCCTTTGAACTCACATCGTGGTGTAGTCAGACCATCTCTCTCATGGATAGTTCAACCAGATCTGTCCCTTAACAGAACTCTTTCTTTCTCATGTCATCTAAGTAAGGAGACCTACCATAACCCATATTGCATTTCGACCTTCCTTGGCCCAGGGAAGACCTATCACAACATCCATAGTGTTGTGCTCCCATTCCCTCTCAGGGACTCTTTTGTCCTCTATATCGATACACTGGGTTACTGGGGTTCGTCCTTTACCTCCTGGCTTGCATGGCCATAAACCACATGCAACTTCATCTTAAGCATCCAAAGTGCTATTGCCATTTTCCACGGTGTATGGTGATCTTCAACCATGATTTCCTGTATGTCATGATTCTTTCAAGATCGATTCCTCTGAAACCCTAAACCACTCTAGTCTGGGTTTCATCACCTTCTCTTCCAAACAAGTACACCTGAGGTTCTACCACCATCCTTTCATTGCATCAAGGACTAGACTAGCTAACCAAACAACCATTAACTTTTCAATGTATCTTATTACATCTGAGTGTTATCCAAACACCTCTCCTTTTCGAACTTAGGGTTAGCCAAACAACCTCTTCTAGCTTCTAGTCCAACAAGTCAGATGTATCTCAACCAGAGAATCCATTACCACTTCACATTCTTAGGTATTAGGTAACATTGAAGACATACACTTCCATGTATTTCACTTATCATTTCACCTCAAATTCTATGTCTATTTTCATTAAGAACACTCTCTGATTTCATCATCATGGTGATCAAACTCAACATGGTATAACTCGTAAGTTCCACATAGCTCATGATAAAAACATCCTCATAAGGTGACTACCTCATTCCTCGTAGTGTTTGCAAGCCATCCATGTATCATTCACTTTACCAGGGTAGGTTATCTTCTCTATCGCCATTTCTCGTGGCAACGTTCCAACCTACATCATGTCTTATCCTTGGTGTATGGCATGCATAATGTCCTATCTCTCACTCCCATATCAAGAGGAAATAAGAATTTGGCTGCTGTCCAAATACAGAGTTCTTCTTGTTCCAAGAGTAGAGATGGTACATCCCACCTTGCCAATACACCTTTACATCTAAGTTGCAACGTGCCACATATGTCTCTACATTACGGACATCATGATATCAAACTAGTCTTGAACCTACTGAGGTTTATATCCTCAGTCATCTCCCCTAGGTCTATAGGGTACCGATTCTTTTGGGGTCATCCCTCTTCCCTCATGCATCAAGAGAGTGCCCTACTCATCTGCCCTTTGGGTCCCATGAGTTCATGAAGGTGATCAATCTCCTAACCCATGGCACTCAGACAATGATAGCTGTTACCTCCCGACCCTATGGTCATGTGCAACTGGGGAATTAGGCAACTCCTACTTTCATCGGTCTTATCCCTACCTGACCCTAGGATAGACTTAGGATTCACCATTATAGTACATGTTCACTTAGAACCTTACCCAAGTCTTCATCATCTCTCTTTCATCCTTTCATTGGGATCATGGCAACCTGCCTGCCTTGTTCAAGCCCCATACCAGTTACCTCCATGGTAACACATTCATATGCAATTAGAGATGGATATCTATGGGTCTACCGGTTCATACTCACACCATGTACTTTTCACTTAACTTCTCAAGATCCTGTGAGACCTCTTCTGGTTACCTTAAACCAACAAAACTGATATATACACCCTACCCAAGGGGTCCCTCTCCCAGGATGGGAGGAATAATATCTCTTGACAACAAGGTCACAAAATCTCTTAGGTCTAGGGTTTACATCCACATGAGCTTACTTAACCCTAGCAAGCTATTAAGGCACAAGCAGATCACCTATTATACCATGCTGGGTCATACTTGTCCTCTTTCCTCAATGTTGGATCTAGATCATACTTTCCTTTATCATCAACCTAGTTGTGAGGGGTTCATCAAACATACCTTAAACTTAAGGGGCTTCCCTTTTCCTTTATACATGAGGCGTACCATGCTCGAAACAATAGCAACTTAATTCTCGTCATGAGCATTAGGTATACCACTTCCCCTCTTAGGCCTAGGAACCCTAGGTTCACTTGTAGGTGTCCAACTGCATGCTCGATCTCTTAACTACGAACCAAGCATGCAAAATGCATGACTTGCAATTCCTGTCATCCTTCAATCCGAGCAACACTTAGGGTTGGGTCCTCCTTAAGGACAACCAACGAGGTACAAGGCCTCATAACCTGCTACTAAACTTTTCTAGGTCTAAGGAACTCTTCTTCCCACCTCAGAAGGTAAACACCTATACTGTAGGCACATAGGCACCAGATGCTTCATCTTCTATCTTTAGCGTTTGGTCCCTCTAACGACAACCAAGACATCATCAACTTTCAGGGGTCGATCATGAGGCAACCACTATCATCCATTGTTCAGGGTTTTAGGCTTCCAACCTTCTTGCTGGGTTTCCAACTCTCTCTAGAGCTAACCCTACATCCAACCTCACCATTAGAGGTCCTCACTTCATGAAGGATCGACCTCAAAAGCATTCCCTACATGGGTGAAGCCTAGGTTTGAACTTATGTTTGCTCAAGATCATCTATAACCCTTTATGCTCCATCATAATTCCTTATCCAGGGTTTCATCCTACTATCAGCACTATGACGTGCCCTAGGTGCCAGCTATACCCTACTTGCACAAGCCCATAGGGTTTCTAAGGTCCTTCACTAACATCATCATCTAAGGAGATATCCTTTACCCTAACATGCACGACCCTTCCCTGGGTTGGGTTGCCAAAGGTGCTAGGTCACCCATGGATCATATGGCATCCCAAAGGCATGTCCTTTCAAACACCTGGTCCAACTCATCTCTCTCTAACCTTCACTTAGGGTTAGGGTTAGCATCATCCTCAGAGGATGTGCTAGGTCTCTACTAGCAATGGAGATCTCTATCTCCAAGACTAACTTATCCTCCTGACAAGATGGTCTAGCCTCAGGTCTCTTCTGAGGACATGACAACTTATGTCATACGACCTAAGCATGTATCTATTCTTTAGTTTACGCTTACTCTATTAAGCTTATGTCCATGACATCTTATTTACATGCTTTTCATTAATTTGATGGAGGATTCCTTAGACCTTATTAATCTTACCCATACCTCAAGAGGGTGAGAAGAAGAAAGAAAACCCTAATCCTTTTGGTCCTTATCAGAATTTTGTGGTGAGAAAGGATGAATAAGATGAGAAGTCCTAAAGGTATCTTATTTCGATTCATACCCTAAGACTTTGGCCAGGCAGTCACACAGATCCGAGAGTCCTCGTATTCCGACTACCGGTGCGGAGGAAAATATTGCCAGCCCCGGTCGTGATCCTTTTCTAGACACCTCCGTCTTTCGAATAATCCTCTAATAACTCCCTTGGGTTCTATGGAGTTTGTAAAATTTAATAATTATTAATGGTTAAATGGGGAACCTAGGCTCTGATACCAAATGTTATGACCCCACCTCCCGATAACCCCCAATTAAGGGAGACCGAGAGGTCGAAGCCGCACCCATAACTTCCAGATCAAAGGTTCGACAATTAACCAAGAATAATTATCAAATTTTAACAGACTATACTTAAAAGCTGTAAGAAAATAAACTTTTGCACACCTTTTTGGAAAACTTGGATCTCTAAACTTCTATCCACTTAAGGATTCTACTCTAACTAATCCTCCTTGTATTTAACTTCATGTATTTCACAATATGACAATTTACTATTTGTCCTTTTGGCTTGTACCTAAAACGCCGACAAACAAAACGTCGGTCAGCCAAAACTGGTATGTGGGGGAAACAATAAACATGTAAATACGTTAACAATGTAATCATTCAATTAATCATTTAATCAACCAAGATTACATTTTAGATATAACTCCGCGATCCAAGAGTACCGTATCCTCTATGTTGTCCCCATTAAACCCCTCATAATCCACCTATAAGTGAATCAATTTCTAGGGTTGAGTCACATGGCACTACTCGTAAGTAGCCCACTCCTTAACTCATGGCAGGCTAATGAGTCTCATGGCACTACACGTAGGTATCCCAGTTTCTAACTCTCGGTAACCTAGACCTTGCTCTAGGATTACCCCTTTTTTCTTAGCCTTTTCAAAGCAATAGATGTGGACCCGGATCTAGTCAGTTATATACACACATTTATAGTGATAATCATAGTCACTTTATAGTTGCATGAAATAAATAAACATCCAACAGTTATTTTCAAGCAACCGATTAAAACTTCGAGAATCGCCGTGAAATTAGAATGATTATTCATAAGCGTAACCACATACTTAATTTGATGAGTCATGCAGTTTATTCAACACATACTTCATGTATATACAATCAAGCCAATCAACAGATCCAAGCAAGTAATTCAATCATCACATAATTCCTGAAAAGAATATGTACTCTATTTATTACACACTTTATCAAGAATCTACTTTATTTACTTGGATTCTCTTTCTAGGGTTTCTAATCCACATTAAGATTTCATTCATATTCATTAGGGTTTCTTAGATCAATTTCTCAAACTTTATCCCTTTTTGGTTAACAAACCCTAAAATACTCTTTTCCATTTATATGAACCTTAATTTCTCAACTATTCATTTTAATAATCTTTTATACCCAAATTGACTTAGGGTCATCATATCCCTATTTATTTATAGATTTGAACAATTAAAACAATTAAAAGACATATTCTCCTAAATTAGGGTTTTCAAGCTCATTAATGCATAATCATGCACGAAACCCTAAATTAAGCCAATTATATATAAAAAGATCATCTTTTTAGATCTTATTTTCACTTTTATTAACAACATGTTAATCTCAGCTTGAATTATTCAAATAACATCATTAAGTCCCGCTATCATCAAATCTAAGTGTTTTTCCTTAATTAAATCATTAGAGATGATAACTTTATGCCCTTTTCAAAATTTCAAGCACATTTATGCACTTAAACTCTAATTTAGACAAAACACGTGCAAAGTTCTTCCTTTTTGAACATGATGTACTTTTTTATATTTAATAGGTTAACATCAACTCTAACGATCCATTAAACCCTATTAAACACTTTATTTATTTCAAAATAGGGTTCATTAATCTTTAATTCATTAAAGATGATAATTTACACTACATTTCGAACTATGATCAGATTCAGTATATAAAACTATTTTTAGTGGATTCCTTGCATTTTTCTGATCAAAATACATATATAATTTGTCTTGATCGGAGTTACGAATAGCAAGATATGACTTTTGCAAATAAAACATAAAGTGACCAATAGGGAGGTGCCACATATGCAACTCACTCCCACTCACGTACCTTGCGGTCGGATTGGGCGGAAAGATGTATGTGCCCTCACTCCTAAAACATTCCATTAGGGGTAAAGTTGTCAAAAGCCACATGATCTCCTTCTTCCTCGCAGCGTCGACCTGAGATTGCTGCGGGTGAGCCAACCGCGTGGCCTACTCCTCGTCCTGAGCCCCGAGAACGTGGAGGAGCTCGAAGTGAATCCCCCAGGCTCCGACGAAAATGACCAGGCCACCTGCTCACGGCCAAAGCTGGTCAGGGACCAACACTCTGTCGACTAGGGTTCTGGACGTAGGCTGCCACTACAACTCTTCAGACCCGCCGACCAATGCGCTGTAGCTCACTTTCCCCCACGCTCCACCCTAGATCACGACCCAATTCCAGGGTGCGTCTGTGGCTAACGTAATCAGGGAAGAAGATGTGTCATTCTTCCGGAGATCCTCTCGATTTCCATGCTGGTGCAGGTCATAACTACGGCGTTGGTGGAGTCTCTCTGTGGTCTGTGGAGGTTGAAACGCCGTCTCCTCCAACGAGGGATCCTGGGATCCTATATATATATTCCAGGGAACCCTAGAGGTAGCTAAAGGTAGGGAAAGAAGAGGTTGAGTACGATGCCCACGATCTGGAAGGGGAAAACATCGTGTCTTTTCTCCTTTCACTCACGATTGAAACCATGGAATATATAGGTATAGGAGGGCCACCGTCCACACACCTTTCCAAAACCCTTTCCACGATTCTGTTTTGCCCTTCGATTAGGTATACATGTATATGTATACACTTAATAAAAGATCCTTTCCTTATAATACATCTCCTTCTCTCTCTTATGGTGATGAAAGAAACTTACTTCTAAGGGCATATGTGGTTGTAGAAGGATATTATTAACTCCTTTCCATCCATATTATAATATTTATATATATATCCACTTTCCCATTCTTTATCTATTTGTGGGATTTACAAAGTTCACTCTTTTACTTTATTAAAGAACAACCATCGTCAATGTTGACACTGCGGTGGATGGGAAGCACAATACGATGGCTGCAGCTATGATCGTCCAGGATAGTATGGGTAGATGGAAGGGAGGCTCGAATGAGCTCTTCTGGGGATCTGACCTGCTGAGAGGTGAACTCTTAGCTATATCTAAAGCTCTGTCATGTCTAAAGTCCCAGGGAACCTCAAATGCATTTATTCTGAGTGACTCAAAACTGGCAATTGAATGGTCCCTTGGAAAAGCTGAACCTCCTGCAGCCTATAAGCTGCACGTCCTTTCGATCTGGGATCTGGAATCGATGGTGGGAGGCGTCAAGCTGTTTCATGTCAGAAGAGCAAGGAATAACTTAGCTGATATCTTAGCCAAGCACTGCCTCAAGCAACCGGACGATCTCCTTTCTCTTGCAGAATGCCCCCTATTTCTCAAGGAGGCTTTTATGGAGGATTTCAATAGTTTTTCTTCTATTTTTGAAGTTGATGTAGGTTTTGTTTCTAGTTCTTTGTCTTAGGTGACCAACATGCGTTGGATGTTCCGAAAAAAGAAGAAGAAATTCTCGTTGCTTTAAGGGTCATCCTTTCTTCTCAAATTAGAAAGTCTACAACGTTTGAGTCCAAGAAGAGAGAGGAAAACCCCTTTTTATTCATATGCAAGTCAAAGGCTTACAAGGCATATTTTATGCATGTATTTTCTCTTTCCTCCTTTTATTATATTCTTTATTTTCCACATTTTATCATTGTTTTCAACTCCTTTCTTAATAAAGAAACATCTTATGGATCTTTTCTTTTCTTATTACTTTATGTTTGTAATTTTGGACTCCTTGGGACCCAAGGAACCCAAGAGGCACGAAATCCATCCTTGGATTATATTCCTTTGTCTTCTAGAGGTTTCTACCTCATTCTCTACTCAAAACTCAAATATCCATTTACTAAGTTAATAATTGAATTTCCTTTCTTTATTTCCTTGTTATTGGTCCCAATAGCCAATAAAGCCCACAAAACAACCATCAAGGCTATTGTAAATGAAATACAATTATTCACAACCAAATATATGATTATTTGTTCAAACATCTTTAATATGAGAAATTATATTTCTCACCACTTGAACCCAAAAATTGGGGTTGTAACAATGCATGACTATGGAGCACCATGAGAGGTAACTCCCATGCACCAAGCTCAGGATTGAGAAGGTGGCCTTAAGTCAATGGCAAAAGAGAAACCATAGAGGGGTATGCCAGGGTTAGGGCAAAAGCGGTGGAGAATTACACATTGAAAATGTAAATTGTCTTGTTAAATAATTTGATTGTGATTATTAAATTGTTAGCCATATCTGTAAAATTTTGGATGTCCCCACATACCGGCATATTCCGATATGCTGACCGACGTTTTGTTTGTTGGTGTTTTAGGTACAAACTTGAAAAAGACAAACAGTAAAGTGGCATATGTGAAATTAATTAAGAGTTAAAGTATAAAGGAGGATTAGTTAGAGTAGACTCCTGATGCAGATAGATGTAGATATCCCAGTTTTGAAAAAGGTATGCAAAGTTTTATTTTGTACCAGTTTTTAGTTTAGTTAGTAAAATTTGTTAATTGTTATTGATTATTTGTCGAACCTTTGATCTGGGATATTGGTTAACAGATCTAACCTTTTGGTCTCCCTTAATTGGGGGTTACCGGGAGGTGGGGTCGTTACAATTGGTATCAGAGCGAAGGTTCCTCACTTAATCTTTAATAATTATTAAATTTTACAAATTCTGTAGAACCCAAGAGAGTTATTAGAGGATTATCCGAAAGACAGAGGTGTCTAGAAAAGGATCACGACCGGGGGCTGGCAATATTTTCCTCCGCACCGCTAGTCAGAATACAAGGACTCCCGAATTGTGTGACTGCCTGGCCGATGTCTTAGGATACGACTTGAAATAAGATACCTTTAGGACTCTTTCATCTTGTTCATCCCTTCTCCACTCAAATTCTGTTAAGGACATTAAGGATTAGGGTTTTCTCTCTTCTCCTCACCCTCTTGAGGTATGGGTAAGGTTAATAAGGTCTAAGGAATCCTCCAACAAATTAATGAAAAGCATGTAAATAAGATGTCATGGAGATAAGCTTAATAGATTAAGCGCAAACTAAAGAAGAAATACATGCTTAGGTCATATGACATGAGTTGTCATTGCCCTCGGGAGAGACCTGAGGATATACCTCCTTTTCAGGAGGATGAGTAAAGAGAGTTAGTCTTAAAAGTAGAGACCTAGCACATCCTTCGAGGATGATGTTAACCCTAACCCTAAGTGAATGTTAGAGAGTGAGATGACATGGTAGACCAGGTGTTAGGACAGATATGCCTTGGATGCCATATGATCCATGAGAAGTTGATGACCGAGTACCTTTGGCAACCCAACCCTTTGAAGGGTCGGGCATGCTTGAGCGAAGGATAGCTCCTCCATGGATGAGATTAGAGAAGAACCTATAGAAACCTTATGAGTTGTTGCAAGTAGGATATAGCTTGCACCCTAAGAACGTCAGTGGTACGATAGTAGGTTGAAACCCTGGACATGATAGCTTATGAGATATGCATAAAGAGCAATGGTTAATCTTGAGCAAACATAGGCTTCACTCAGGTAGGGGTATACTCATGAGCTTGATCCATCTCCATGGAGAAAGGACCTCTGATAGTGAGACGGTTTGTAAGGTTAGCTCTAGAGAGAGAGAGCAGGACCCAACAAGAAGGTTGGAAGCTTTCTTCTAAGACATGAAGAATAGTGGGGAGTCGAGGATGATGCGACCTAAGTGGATGTTAGTGGTTGCCCTATGCTTGACCCTTGGAGGCTGATGATATCTTGGTGGCCTTTAGAGGAATCAAACCCTAGAGAGAGGATGAGGTTTCTGGTACCTATGTGCTTATGGTATAGGTGGTTACCTGTCGAGGTGAGATAAAGAGTGCCTTAGACCCTGAGGAGGTTTAAGTAACCAGTTGTGAGGTTTTATACCTAGAGTATCCTTGAGGAGGACTCAACTCTAAGGTATTGCTCATGTAAAAGGATCATGGGAGTACATGACATACCTTGAACATGCTTGATTCATGGTTAAGAGATTGAGAATGCAGTTGGATATCCAAAGGAGGACCTAGGGTTCCTAGGCCTAAGAGGGGAAGCAGTGTATCCGGTGCTCATAATGAGATTTGAGCCTCTATAGTTTTGAGCATGGTACTCCTCATGTGTAGAGGTAAAGTAAACCCCTTAAGTTAAGGGTATGTTTGATGAACCCCTCACAACTAAGTTGGTCTAATGTTGAGGAAGAGAACACGTATGACCTAGCATGGTTTAATAGGTGTTCTACTTATGCCTTAGTAGCTATTGGGTTAGACATGCTCATGTGAATGTAAACCCTAAGGACGATTGTGACCTGGTTGTCAAGGGTTGTGGTTTCCTCCCATCCTGGGAGAGGGACCCTTTGGTAGGGTGTTTACTAGTTTTGTTGGTTTTGAGGTAACCTAAAGAGGTCTAATAGGATCTTGAGAAGCTAAGTAAAGAGTACGTGGTAAGAGAATGGACCTATAGACCCATAATTAACCATCTCTACGTGCATGTGAATGTGCTACCATGAAGGTAACTGGTATGTGGCCTGACCAAGGTAGGTAGGTTGTCATAACCCCTGTGAAAGGGATGAAAGACAACCCAAGAATGCAGAGAGATGATGAAGGCTTGGGTAAGGTTCTAAGTTAGACACGTACTATGTTAGAATCCTAAGTCTATCCTAGGGTCAGGTAGGGATAAGACTAATGGAAGTAGGAGTTGCCTAATTCCCTACTTGCACATGACCATAGGATCGGGAGGTAACAACTATCATTGTCTGAGGGCCATGGGTTAGGAGATTGATCACCTTCATGAACTCATGGGACCCAAAGGGCGGATGAGTAGGGCACTCTCTGGATGCATAAGGGAAGAGGGATGGCCCCAAAGTGCTGACACCCTACAGACCTAGAGGAGATGACCAAGGATTGTGCTTGGACCAAGTAAGTTTGAGACCAGTTTTCCATGGAAGTAATTTTGATATCATGAGGTTTGTGATGTAGAGACATAAGTTGCACGTTTCAACTTAGAATTGAAGGTGTACTGGCAATGTGAGATGTATCATCTCTACTCTTGGAACATGAAGAACTTTGTGTTTGGACGACCACCAAATGCTTATTTCCTCTTGTTATGGGGGGTAGAGATGGGATAGTACACATGCCATACACCAAGGAAAAAAAAAGGATGCGAGTTGGAACGTTGCTATGAAGTATGAGGATAGAGATGATAACATAACTTTGTGGAGCGAATGATACATGGATGGTTTACAAACACTAAAGTATCAAGGAAGTCATCTTGTGAGGATGTTTTATCACGAGCTATGTGGAATTGCAAGTTATGCAAGGTTGAGTTTGATCACCATGAGGGCGAGCTCAGAAGTTTCTTGATGAAGACAAACTTAGAGTTTGAGAAGAGATGATAAGTGGAATACATGGAGGTGTATGTCTTCAACATTACCTGACACCTAAGGAGGTGAAGTGGTAATGAATGCTTTGGTTGAAGTATAGCTGCCTAGTTTAACTAGAGGCTAGAAGAAGTTGAGGTTGTTCGACTAACCCTAAGTTTGGAAAGCAGATGTGTTTTGGCTAACACATAGATGTAATAAGAGATGTTGAACAAGTTAATGGTTGTTTGGTTAGCCAGTTTAGTCCTTGATATAGACAAAGAACCTTGGATACACTTCTTTAGATAGGAAGGTAATAAAACCCTGATGAGAGTGGTTTAGGGTTTCCAAGGAATCGATCTTGAGGAATCATGACAATACATGAAATCATGATACACCGTACTACGAAGGTAGTAAGTGACAGTAGTACTTGAGATGCTTAAGATAAAGTGGCACATGACTTGTTGCCATGCATGACAGGAGGTGGAGGACAAACACCAGTAACCCAGTGCATGGATATAAAGTATAAAGAATTCCTGAGAGGGAATGGGAGTTCATCACTATGGATGACGTGAGTCTCCCTTAGACCAATGAAGGTCAAGATGCAATATGGGTTACGGTAGATCGCCTTACCTAGATGACCTGAGAAAGGAAGAGTTCTGTCAAGGGACAGATCCAGTTGAACTACATAAGAAAGAGAGATGGTTCAACTACATCATGACGCAAGTTCAAAAGCTCTTGAGTGTGACCTAAAGGTTCACTTCCATTAGGTGGAAATAGATACATGGAGAACTTTATGTCAGTACAGTTTATCACCCCATACTAATGGTCAGTATGATCCAGACTAGACAGTCTGATGAGAGCATGTGTGCTTGTTTTGAGTGATACATAGAGATAGTTCTTGTCCTTTGTAAGATGTGATGCTAACCACCATAGCCTGTATCGAGAGGAAAGAAGTTCTAAAGGGAGGTTGTGTCGGTCACCACTTCATTAAGATGATGTTGGTGCAGGAGGCCTCACGAAGGTCAGAAAAGAACCACAGTGTGTGCAGATGAAGTCACTTTGATCGAGCAATGGCTGAGAAAGAGCCTAGGGGTGACATGAGTCGTGAGCTGATGCAAAGTAGACTGACATGCATTTCACTGTGGGGGAATATGTGATGTGAAAATCCGACCCCTCTAAGATACAGCTGAGAAAGCTGAGTCCTTGATATATGGGTCCATTTGAGGTGGATTGGTGGAGATGGTTGTCTTTTGCCTTGCCCCTCAGGATAACATGAGGAATAATGTGTTCCATGAGTCAGATCTGGAGCACTATGTGAGGTACCCAAGCCGTGTGCTGATCCTTGAACCTATTCAGCTTTTGAGAGGCTGAAATATCCTGAGTCACCTATGAGGGTATGATATACCAAGGTAAGAAAGAACTCAGATGGAAGAATATGAGATGATGAAGGTTCTTGTGAAGCACCATGGAAAGGGTGAAGCCACATAGGAGCCATGATGGACATATGAAAGACTTATCCTATTTGTTTGCTTGCTTGTTGGAATTTTGAGGACAAAATTCATATAAGAGGGGAAGGATGTTACAACCCCAATTTTTGGGTTCATTGGGTGAGAAATGTAATTTCTCACATTAAAGATAATTGGACAAATGATGATAATTTTTTTGCAAATAAATGGATTTCGTTTGCAATAGCCTTGATGTTTGTGTTGTGGGCTTTATTGGCTATTGGGCCCAATAATAAGGAAATTCAATTAATAAATGAATAATTGAGATTTTGAAAAGAAAGATGTGGAAACCTCTAGAAGGAAAAAGAATGTAATCCAAAGATGGATTTCGTGCCTCTTGGGAACCTTGGGTTCCAAGGAGTCCAAAGTTGCATAAAGAATGGAATAAGAATAGAAAAGATCAATTAAATATTTCCTTATTAAGAAAGGAATTGAAAACAATGATAAATGTGGAAAATGAGTGGAAAGAGGTATAATTAAGTCATATTTGATGAATTTTCGTATCCATGAGGTTTCTAATATAACAAGGAACACCAATAAGGAAAACAATAAGAGAGATAAAGAGAAATCTCCGAAAGGAGATATTTTGATAAGAAATGAATAAGAAGAAAGAGAAAATAGATAAAAGATAAGTGAAAGGCTAAGGAACATTCCAAAGATGGGATTTCAAGCCATTAAGGTTCCTTGAGGTTCAAGGAACTCAAAATAATAATTTAATAGCAAAGGAAAGAGAAATTAGGTGAGAAATATACCCAATTGAGTAATAACTTGCAAATAAAGAAAGGGACCCGATTTCTTTATATAATGAGCCCAATTTTGGCATGATGATAGATTAAGTCATTAATAAGATTCCATTAAAATTTGGGATTAATTGGATAAATGGTTTGTGAGTTATAAGTTTTAAAAAATCTCCTAAAGTGGGAAATATGTATTAAATGTCACGATTTGTTTCTATATACTTTGGGCGCATGACGTGACAGCCGTTGGATCTGAGATCCAACGGTGGCCACATTCTCTCCTACCTCGGGTAGGAAAAGGAAGACAGAATAGTAAAACGATATTTATATATTCAATTTTGTCTCCGTGCGGTTTGTGTGCGAAACTAGAATTCTCTCCATTGGATTCTGGAGAGAAAACCGCACCAATTAATACCACGTTATCCATGTTTTGGCAGTACCTTGGGGAATCCCTTAATTTTGGTTCTTCTTGCTGGCCGTTCTCCATAGGCAGGGGCTATATAAGGGGAAGTTCCCCTTCTGTGAGGCTA
Source organism: Alisma plantago-aquatica (assembly GCA_963693085.1). Taxonomy (NCBI): domain Eukaryota; kingdom Viridiplantae; phylum Streptophyta; class Magnoliopsida; order Alismatales; family Alismataceae; genus Alisma; species Alisma plantago-aquatica. The sequence continues at coordinate 484,818,918 of OY856414.1, forward strand.
CATGCCTCTTCGCAGGATAGTATAAGGCTTAAGGGAGCCATCCTCGCCGCCAAGTTCTCCTCTAGCACTCTCTTTCTTAGCCAACCTGCTTTGGACCATCGCCGATGACTCCTCCTAGTAGATCCAACAACTTCGACTAGATCAGGCATAGATGAGACCACGACTGAGTTTGTGGAGGTGCGGTAGAGATCGAGGTGTCCTTGCCTAGTGCCGAGAGGAACGGGATCTCGAGGTCAACCATGGCACTGACCATGGTTGGGCTTCGCTTGCGAGAAATAGAAATCGTGAGGTTGAAGAAGCAATAGGGGTAAAAGACCCCTTTTCCCTCGTACGTGCAATAGCCAGGTAAGGACATCACTGTCCTTTCATTCTTTTCTATCGCAATCGGGGTGTGCGCATCATGTTCGTCTGATCCATCCGGGTCCATAGGATCATCGATCAAACGGCTTACTTTTTTCTAGAATTAATCGATAATTCAGAAAAGTAATTTTTCTTTGCAAAAATCATATATGTTGATAGGAAACTCGGATGGAGAAAATTAATACATGAAAAATGATCATAAAAATACGAGTAACACATTAAAAATAGTTTGGAAACCTAAATCAGTTTCTTTTACAAAAGTATCTAATATGGATAGAAAAGGGTATTAAATTGTGACTATTAACCCTAATTGATGATTGATAATAGTTTTAATCTTGCAAAGGAGTTAATTCGAGCATTATTAACTTGATTAATGGATAAGATGATTTTTAACCTATTTTGATAATAAAAGTACAAGATTTAGGGTTTTAAACCTAATATGTTGTTTAGTATGCTTAGAAACCCTAAATTAGAGAAAAAGAAAAGAAAAACATTTCTAATATGAAATTAGGGTTTCCTGTTGCTAAAGGATGAACTTAGAATCTTTTGTGAGGGAAAGATGAAATAGTTAGGGTTGGTAAGTAATTTTGTAAAATTAGGGTTTAAAGTAACAAAATGGAGTAGAACCCTAATTATACTCAAAACCCTAAAAAGGGCTAGTAAACCTAGGGCACATTAGGTCTATTAGATTTTTATACCATATCCATGATAGAGAATATTGGATGTCTTTTCAGGACCAACCTGTGCATACTTTCTTGAATTCTTAATTGGTTATTTCTGCATTCAATCTGCTTAACAGGTATGTGGTTAATTATGGTTAATCACATTACTCTCCCGAGGGTTTTTCTGGATGTTTCCTCATATTGAATGCAATCTAAACAGTTGGATGTTCATACTTGCAAAATTATAAAGTCACTATGGTTATCACATTTATAAAGAAGTGTGTATTCTCACACCTACATGCCACCCTGATGGAAGATGTCATAAAGGTCAGGCCCAAGAGGGTAGACCCATGGGAACCATGAGAGGTGACCCCAGACACCAAGCTTGGGAATGAGAAGGTGGTCTATGATGCATGACTATGGAGCACCATGAGAGGTGACTCCTAGGCACCAAGCTCGGGATTGAGAAGGTGGCCTTAAGTCAATGGCAAAAGAGAAACCCTAGAGGGGTATGCCAGGGTTAGGGCAAAAGCGATGGAGAATGACACATTGAAAATATAAAATTTCTTGTTAAATAATTTGATTGTGATTATTAAATTGTTAGCCATATCTGTAAAATTTTGGATGTCCCCACATACTGGCATATTCCGATATGCTGACCGACATTTTGTTTGTTGGCATTTTAGGTACAAGCTTGAAAAAGACAAACAGTAAAGTGGCATATGTGAAATTAATTAAGAGTTAAAGTATAAAGGAGGATTAGTTAGAGTAGACCCCTGATGCAGATAGATGTAGATATCCCAATTTTGAAAAAGGTATGCAAAGTTTTATTTTGTACCAGTTTTTAGTTTAGTTAGTAAAATTTGTTAATTGTTATTGATTATTTGTCGAACCTTTGATCTGGGATATTGGTTAACAGCTCTAACCTTTCGGTCTCCCTTAATTGGGGGTTACCGGTAGGCGGGGTCGTTACACACAACCACCACCATCACTATGAGAGCTGATTATGACTTCCATAATGATGGTTTTCATGTGTCAGTCTCATAGTGGGTCTATATGATACACTATTCTCTAACATGTATCTATGTGCTTGGTTTGATATTTACATATAATGACTAATGAGATCTAATCATCAACCAACTCACACTCTATTCTAATGTGTCATTGTTTTCTATCAACCTTCCACAATGACAACTAATCAGGGACATAATGAAAATATGTATATGTACCCTTAACATCTGTATGATCTCATCCACAAGGTTAGTAACTTTATTATGTACATCATTGAGTAATATAATTCTATAGACATTTATAATATTATTTCATTATCTCATAACTAAACAAATAGAATAAATTGGAGGCTTGTCTTTTATTAATAATCAAATCATTTTTACATGATATGCCATTACAATCATCACATGATTGGCTCTCTGTGCATACATAACAAGCAACTGGAAGCAATCAATTAGAGTGATGGACATAGTCCAAGCTGGAAGGTATGAAACACTCCAAGTTGGAGTGATTAGAAGCAGACCAAGCTAAAGTGATTGGAAGCATCAACTTCAGCATTTATACTCCGCATAATGGTCCAAGCTACTGATCATCAATTTATTAAAAAACTAGCAAGGATATATGCCAAATGAAACTTGAGAACATTGATGCAATCTAAATTGATAATAACTCTATGTGGAATGGACATTCATACAATTTAAATGGAAAGTGAATAAGTATACGAGAACTAGCTCCAATACTTATTGAACAATTAGTGAACTAAAAATGATATTAGTAATCTAAAATAGTACAACCTGAAATGGATATGAAAACTTAAAAGAACCAACAAATAACATAACTAGTAAATGAACGTGTTGAGCTCTATGTGATTGAAACATAATGATTTCCTCCATGTCTATACATGTGTGTGTTGTCATTAGCTATGTCAAGAACTAAATGTTTTCATAAATGGCCAATTTGACGAAAGTTAGCAATGTAGTAAAGATGTGTAGTAGAATTCCACCTTTAAATAGAACAAAGTCCAGTAGATTATAGTACCATATTATCTTCATGTTCACTTACACTATACATAGTTTTATCTTTAAAATTACTAAGGGGTGCTATGCTTAGTAGAAGGACACTGCAATTGGAAGAGAGAAAACATAATACAAACAAATCATAATGTTAGTAAAATAAAATAACAAACATATCATATAATTAGTAAAACATAACATAAATACATCATTAATACGTAAAAATAGAACAAAAACATATCATAATCAATGGTTATAGTTATGATAAATGAGATTTTAGCCATAGTTGTAATCGATTTTCATAGTCATAATAAATGAAAAGAATGAAAATATCATTCCAAAATTAAATTCACCCCTTTCTAAGCTCCAAATGTAATCCAAGACAAGGATTCTTCAACAAGTTGTGATCTGATGAAATTCATAAAAAAGTCATGATTCTGCCATAAAGTTAGATGTGTATGGTCTTAGATATAATAAATGAGATTTCAAGTCATGGTTATGATAATTGGTCTTAGTTATAATAAATGAGAAGGATGAAAGTATGAATATAACATTAAATGCATGCCCTTTCCTAGCTTTGTAGGCATCCCATGCCTCGGATTTATCACCAAGTGGTTTATTGAATAGGTTAAAAACATGAATTTACCATAAAAATAAGAGTACTTATAATAAAGGATATTTTAGGTCATAGTTAAATCCACAACTAAATTCACATATTACCCTTTCTCATCCTAAAATACATGAAGCAAACTATATTGATAATGCTTGGTAATTTACCAACACATTGTGCATGATAAATGGATGTTTGCATCTCAATGAAGTCAACATCTTTGAAGGTGATAAGTTTACAAGGCATACGTGGTAAAAAATGACACATACATTGTGGTGCAAGAAAAAGGCATATCAAACCTTCACATTGTCCAGGTTTAGTAGTACATGAATGACAATTTTCAAGGTCTAAACTAGGACAAGACAAGGATTTTTCATCAACTTGGCTTATATTGCATACATGCTGGTAAAAAACTCTAATTGTATATTTGTTTACTAGGAATGATGAATAATTTGACAAAAAACCAAGTGAAACCCTAATCATGTAGTTTCTCCATGATTTTATAAGTTACACATAGTCCCAAAGTCAGGGAAGCAAAATTGGTATTCTTATAGCAATCTAGGGATTGTGAGAAGATATCTTAAGTTGACATTGTTGAATTTATGTTAGTGAAAGAGAATCCATATGAGGTATTGTCCCCTTGGTGCCCTAAGTTGATCCATTTACATGAGTGCAGACACAGTTGTAGCTCCTGTAGTTATATGGTAATGAAGCCAATGAGATTGAAAAAAAAATGATATGTTGTTATATGACAATTTATCAATATGATATGCTATGTGTCATGACTTGGGTACCCATAATGATATGTTGTTTTATGTAGGTCATGTGACTATGAACCCCTACTTTTATACTTGCATTGATTGAGGCATAGCATGATATAGTGAGATCGGATAACCCAAATATTCTCTATGGTAGACTAGGAGACTTCAAAATCACTAGCTATTAGTTTGGACTGTATATTCCAAAATACCCAAGTATTAATAATAGAAATAGAAATAAACTTGTATAGAAGTTACCTTTGTAGTTACTTTACTCCCTTTACTATTGTAATATATATTGTAGAATATTCTCTTTAAAATTAATTTTCTTGATTCAAAATTTATAGTAAATATTGCATACTCTGATTATACTATAGATGCTTTATCTCCCATTGGGGATTTGGTCTCACTTTTGTAGTTTTACATCCCTTTTAGGTCCTCAACACCTTACCTGGAGGTTTGTAATAAGGAGTTACCTTCTTGTAGATAGTAGTGAGTGGAATTAAGCAAACACATCTCACAATGGGCATGTAATCTAGGAAATGGGTAGCTAGGTTGAACAAAACTAACAACAACACAAATTCAATTTGATATTGGTACAAATCACACCTAAAACCAAATAATAAAGGATGTAAATGACCTAGACATCAATGTTTGCATGATTACATTCCAATTGAATCATTTGAACTCTAATAGGTTGTAGTAAATGGGAAATCATATTATCACACTAATGTGAATGCAACAACCAACCAAGATCTGCATGCAAATGGTTAAATTTCAATAGAATAATCCAAAAATTGATTGCTTGGAGCAATTGGCAAGTTGTCTATGCTCCTGATCTAACATGCACAACCAACCACCACAATGTATGATGCAAATAAAGTAGGTTGATGTAGATGAATTAGGCTGAATTTATGTATGGATAATATCCAACTAAAAATACTAACTTAGTTATTAATGAAGCAAACCATGAAAGTAATGTCAAATTAACACTTGAAATATCTCCTAATTTTAAACAACTTCAACAAAAGATATACTACCACAATATGTGCATAATTTGTGTAAGGTTGTTTGAATGCATAAATTACAAATGAATCATGGGATATTTCTAGGTTGTAATCAATGGGAAATCAAACTTTTCTACTAATATGAATGCTACAACTAACAAACTAATATGTTATGAAAATGATTTCAATTCAACAAGGCCATTAAAAACTAGATTGGATGGACCAATGGTAAAATTGAATGTGCTTCTATTGTGAGATGAACATGGGAAACATCACACTAATACCCAAAATGCGCACTCAATTGACTTTAAAAATATTACTTTCATGTTTTTCACCAAATGATAATGAATATACACAATGGGAATTGTTGACTATAGTAAAATAAACACATGACACAATATTAATGGTACCAACTTGAAAACATGACATTAGTACACTAGAGTCATAGGTCACACCTATTTTGGGTAGTTTATGTCAAATATATGGACATGTAATGCAAGGAATGGGTAGCCTAGTTTAAGAAAACAAACAACAAGTCAAACAAAACTGAAAGCAATCTAGAATGTGTATTTTCATGGAATGAATGCCAACCAAACCTTAGACAATTGGAACATGTTGTGACATTATGGTGAATGAAAAAAAATGACCTTCATAATTTTATTTTAAAAAATGTGATCCATTTATATCAGATTGGTGCACCACAACCAACATCACCACATTGGTGGGAAGCATTTAGCTCAAAATTATTATTACTATTGGCTAAATTGTGTATCCTTGTAAGCTAATTACCTCAACCAAACATAGTAGAAAAGTATATGAATTATCTATGTATTACTATCTATATTAATAAATTCCAAACTAATGTGATCTATAACTAGAGTGGTTGGAGTAAGGGAAAAATTCAATTCAAAATATAAGTAGAGTCATGACCGAATCACCATATCATCATATGATAGAGAGATTTAGTGGATAAAAGTGTATTGAATGCTTCCATGTTTAATTAGGGTGTACACTAATTAGGACTCATCCTCAAAAAACATACATCAGAACTCAAATGTTCATCCCGAATTGAATTGGTTATATGTCCAACAACTGAGAAGTGCACTAGAAACCAACAAACTAAAACACCTCTACATGATTGGCGAGTCCATATGAATTAGGATTAGTGACACAAATAACACTGACGAACATTATTGGATCATTAAATTGGTCAATGTGGTAGCAAAACTCAATTCACAAGGATGAGACAATAAACTTGGATGAAAAATCTACAATATAGTGTATAGTACCTTGTATGGACATGATGGAAAAAGATTACCTAATGTCTGACATATGTGATAAATTGAAATAGAAGAAGACTCATGATTGATTCATCATATAATTATATAATAGTAAGGCTTTAATGGTTAAACATGTTTTTAATGTATCCCAAACAATCTAGTGTTTCCATCCACATTTATTTAGGATGTGCACTTATTTTGATTCATCCACACCAAAGATGGGATGCATCATAACTCAAATGTCTATTTTAATTGAACATGCTTCATGAAATCACTCATCACTGGTATGAGGTACGTTGCATGCCTTCTTGATTATATTGAGAAATCACCTATGTTTACTCTCACTTATTCATTCACTACATATTACCCTATATGCATACACTCTCTTCTAAGATATTTTAACCATTCTAGTGAATATTGACCTTTTGATATTCTTAAGCAATTAATTTTGAATTAAATTTTTTTGTTTGAGACATGGAATCCTATTTTTATGTGATGGCCTCTTATAGTATTGTGATATATCTTCATCGTTGATATGGTTGGATAATTTTTTATGGGTCCTCTGACCCCACTTGATAATATTTTGAAGTTCCCATCCCTTATTTGAGCTTGAATATACTTTATCTTGCACGCCCTATTTGCATGTGTCATTTAACTAGTCATAACTAGAAGTAGTAATACCACATTTTAGGTGCTTATGTTTTATTCCCTCGCCACTTATAATGTTATAGGTATTTGACATTATATTTTAGGCAATGAGTTCTTTTTCCCTATCACTTATAATTTTTATAGGAACTAGGTTATATTCCCCTAATAGGACTTGGGTTTTATTCCCTTGCAGATTTGGTAGTCGCTAGAAGAGGAAGGCCCTTGCCCATTACCCCTAGTAGACTAAGAGAGAACATATGATATTAGGTACTAGGTTTTATCCCCCTACCATGTACTAAGGTTTTACTCCTCCTACAAACTCTATATTTATTTTGCACAGAGATCTTAGTACCCTGCCTCTTTGTATGAAATATATGAGTTCCTACCTCAATTTTTAGTTTATGCTAGTTTGCTTTATACTTACCATGAAACTGTTTATGTTTGTGATATTATTGATGTTGCATTGTTTAAAAGGCAAGAAATTCTCTTATTGATTATCTTCTTTAAAAGAATCACCTTTTTGATAATCTTTATTATTTTGATAATCTATTTGGATATTTGTTATCCTTCTCTTGATTTGAGAAGCCTTGATAAGTATTTTGTTGTCTATTTACCCTAATATTGCTCAATATCTATTTATATGCACATATCAACACTTTTATGTTGGCAACATCCACCTTGCCTTCTCTTGTGGGGGTATTCTTCCAACCACTTAGGTGAAGAACATGGAGGATTTGACATGATACCTAGACTTGGCCTAATGGAGCTGAGTTCTAGGAGATAGACTTGAAGTAGCTCAGACTTCCCTCTCCTTAGTAGTTGAAGATGTTATCTTCATGTAAATCCCAAGTGGGAGATTATTGTGTAACATTGTAAGCTATAAATAGTCATTATGTTTTATTTCTCTGCTACACTTAGACCTTTATGATATCCACTTATGAAAGAATAAATAAATGTTCATCCATTGTGAAAAAATGTGTGTTTTTTTGTGTATGATGACTCTTATTTGATTTAGTGAGGAGTGGATCCCCTCTCAGGCCACACTTATTACATGAACTTGTTATGCTATACAACTAGACATTCTACATGGAATTCTACAACATATAAGGACCAAAACTACTCTAATGGCAAGTTAAATTTTAAATGGATAGTCATTGATAAGAAACCACAACAAAACATGCTAAAACCCTACATCTAGTCATTGATTCTGTATGTAGTATATAGTACTAGTCACCATTGTTTGATCACTAAGAGTGGCATACATCATAGTCAAAGGGTTTTGAAAATTTGAAATCACTTTCAAGTAGTCCAACACTTTATATGCATTGCAAGATGTATTCAATCCAATATGTTTACATATTCTTGGACATGGTAAAAGGATACAAGTAACCCTAGATGCTATCATAAGAAGCTATAATGTATCAATTAACATTAATGGTAATACTATAATAAATTAGGAAATATGGTGAGTGGTAAACTATAATGAGATAGATGGGAGACGGGAAACAAGCTGTGCCATCAATCCCTTTTGGATGGCAAATCCAAACCTCTGAAACACTACATCCATAGACCTTGGGATCATAACATTGCTATGCATAATCTTTTGGACCCTCTTGAGGAGCTCCACAACCTCATGTGCCAAGAACCCAAAGGTATGAAAACTGAAAGGGATAAAAACATGTTGATTGTCAATACATGCCTTCTCATTCTTGACCACTTTAGTTGAGGCAGATTTCTGAGTAGCGTGCCCTACAATAAAATCACACGCTTTTAGGCCCACCAATGGAGAAACTCCTATCAAATCAACACATGCCTGTTTCCCTCCAGCCTAACCAAATATTAAAACATCTTCTAGTTTGAGTGTCGATCTCCCCTCATGTGGATCAATCAAAAAATTCATAGGTGCTTCTTTCTTAGAAGAAACTCTAGCATGTCTAAGTACAACATAAAGGACATCCCTGACAAGATCATGTCTATATTTGAAACGTGGGAGTTCCTAACAATGAATTGCATGCTCCCCAAAAGTGTCTAAGTAGGATTTGCGACAAACTAGACATGCCCCATGAGTTGGGAATAGAGGAATCATAAGATGATATTTGAAAATGGTATGATACTCTACTAGTAACATATGCAGTCCAAAGCCATCAATGGGGATAGCAAGAAGAAAATCTTGAGCATGCTCAACTTGTAAACTGTATAGAAATATGGCTATAGAGAAGGCAATGGAATTTAAAATTTTACGTACCATATTCTCCATGATCATTAGATTGTGTCAATAACTATAATGAAGGAAGGATAGTTTTGTGGATATACCTGGTCCTGGAGCAAGTCCAGTGACATCTCCTCATTGTCATTGATGCACAACTATCTTGGACGGTGTCTGTGCAACTCCTTGTTGCAGTGGGACTCATCTGACTGTTCCACCCTATGATCTGCACCTCATGCTATATGACTTCTGCAACTCCTCCTAGTCCAATGAGAGACTACAACCATGAACGTCGTCTTCTTCAACAACTCCTCTTGTCACAGACTACTGGTTGATGTTTTCCTCTGAGCGACAGACAACAACCTCTCGCCTCTATGGTAGTCCACATAGACTGCCTAGAACTCCTGTCGTCCTGCTAGAATGGATAGGAAGGAGTTGTCCCTCACCGTTGGCGTACTAGTCACCATCTTTCTCTCCCACGACAATGATCTCAATTACTCTTTCCCTTGTTATTTCTCCCAAGTCGGGTAGATCTTTCTCGGGCTCTCATGGTTTCCACAACTAGAGAGGACAACATTTGTTAGAGCAACTGATTTTCAATTGTCTATGTTGTGCTCTGGGAAGCCCCCAGTACCCCTCTATTTATAGGTGGGGTTTGGGTCCAAGTTCCCGGTCTATACGGGAGTGGAAGGGACCAGAAGATCTCAAATTTTTGCAAGAATTCTAGAAACTTCACAACCTACAACAGCCGAAATGGTTGTCTCACAAGCATGATGGTGGTCTCGTACTATGAGACAGTCTTCTCACACTGCGAGATGGTAGTTTTGCAGTTTCCTAGTTGTACACAAATTTGGCAAATCAATTCCCATTAATGTTAGACATTGATTTCCTTATGCAACAAGTATTTCTCAAGAAAAATGAATAGGGAAAAGTTTAGAACCTTTCGCGAGCAAATTAGACCATCTCATATGCGATACGGCCATCTCGGTCACCCAGACAGTCGTTCGGTGACCCAAGTCGAGTCAATTTGGTTGGGTCAGTTTGTTCCTTGCCAATTTCAACTCCAAACCAGCCCTGACACCCAGATGACCATCTTACCACTTGAGACGACCATTTGGCACTTCCAGACGGCCATCTCAACAATTGAGATGGGTGTTTGGTAGTGATGTCAACCTTTTTGTTGCATGAATCAAATGCCTAAACACTTTAGCACTTAATTCAAATGTCATTCAAGATCTGAATTCCACTTCTAGGTTAATACCTATGTGTGTCACCCTATAGGTCTCATATCACGTTGGCAGTGAATGTCCATAAAAACTTATGATATCACAAGCAGAGAGTGGTGCCTAATCGCACATCAGTGCTTCCTAAGTGAATGGAAAGTTGGACAACTGTAATGTCCCAAGATTTGAGGCCTTAGATAAAATGATCTTAAAAGGAATGATTGGACTACACATATCACAAAGGTGCACCTCCTTTTCTGGGAGCCCATTACTAAAGATCTCCATAGTTAAGCGTGCTTAGCTTGAAGTAGTACTATGATGGGTGACCGGTCAGGAAGTTGATCCTGTCTTGCACATGAGTGAAAATAAAGTGTACAGCTAAGGCTAGTGGTGGTCTGTAGGGCCAGCCGTCATTCCTAAAACTCTACTAGAGCCTTGGGCAGTGGGCCCAGGCATTACAAATGGTATTAGAGCCATAACCCCTCCAGTAGGTGGGGCTCACATGGGCATATGGCATGACAGTCTTGAGCCGTGCGGTCCAGGCATGTTGGAAAGGGTTGTCCATGGTTGTCGTAGCCTACCCTTGCATTGGTATTATGTGATTGGGAGCTGGGTGTCCATGAGCCATTCTGGGTTTTCACAAAAATGGGGCGATATTATGAGGCCATATAGTTGAGTCTTGATGAGGATGTCAATAGTCTAAGTGCGGGAGATTGTAACGTCCCAGGATTTGAGGCCTCAGATAAAATGATCTTAAGAGGAATGATTGGACTACCCATATCACTATGGTGCACCTCCTTTTTAGGAAGCCCATTACTAAAGAACTCCATAGTTAAGCGTTCTCAACTTGGAGTAGTACTAGGATGGGTGACCAGTCAGGAAGTTGATCCTGACTTGTGCGTGATTGAAAATAAAGCACACAGTTAAGGCTAGTGGTGGTATGTGGGGCCAGTCATCATTTTTGAAACTCTACTAGAGCCTTGGGCAGTGGGCCCGGGCGTTACAACAATAACTTTAACCTATAATTTGTGTATGATGTTATGGTGTTTGTATAGTTCCTTTGTCACAGGTATCTAGATTTAACCAGAGGCATGGAGGAATCACCCTCATTATTGTTCAATCTTATTTCTTGAACCAAAGCAAACTGCCTGAGATGTATATAAGCTCAACACATTGACTTACATGTACATGGCCATGCATTTTATCAGTCTCGCTAATCAAGAGGCCTAGAATATCATGCTCTCATAGGAGGGATAAATCCCATATCTATCACTCACAGTCAATCCCCATGTGTCAAAGACAACAATCATCACCGTTATACTGACCCATGATTAAGGATTACATTTGATGATGTCAAAGTGTACCCAATGACATGTGATGAGTGCAGTGATTTCAGGTCTAAGACCACAAACACCATCATCACTATGAGGGCTTACTATGACTTCCATTATGATGGCTTCCATGTGTCAGTCTCACAGTGGGTATGTATGATACACTATTCTCTAACATGTATCTGTGTGCTAAGTTTGATATAGCCATATCATGACCAATGAGACTCAGTCATCAACCAACTCACACTCTGATCTTATGTGTTATTATTGTATATCAACCTTTCATAATAACAACTGATCTGGGACATAATACTAATATGTATATGTACTCTTAACATTTGTGGATCTCATTTCTCAAGTCTAATAATTGAAGACATACATCATTCAATAATATTATTCTCTAGACATTTATTATGTTATTTCATTATCTCATAACTGGACAAACATAATAAATTGGAAGCTTGCCTTTATTAATAATCAAATTGTTTACATTTATGCCATTACAATCATCACATGATTGGCTCTCTGGGCATACATACCAACAGACTCCCACTTTCACTTAGAGCCAATCACCTACAAATCATATTCTAAGTGATCTTACATGTCCATCATGCTTTTACTATGTAAGTGCCTTTGTTAAGGGGTCAACAACATTGCTGTCAGTTGGTACTTTGCAAATCTTACATCTCCTCATTGTACGATTTCTCGTGTGAGATGATACCACCTTTGTATATTCTTTGAGTGCTGATGTGATCTAGGTTCCTTAGCTTTCACAATAGCTTCATTGTCGTCACAATACATCTCAATTGCCCCACTGATGCCAGGAACAACCCCAAGTTCTGTGATGAACTTCTTGATCCATACAACCTCCTTTGTTGCACTCGGTGCAACAATATACTTGACCTATGTTGTATAATTGACAACTATTTCTTGCTTGGAACTCTTCCTGCTCACATCTCCATTGTTGACACAAAACACAAATCTCAATTTCCACTTGTAATTATCTTGATTAGTATGGAAGGTTGCATCGGTGTAACCTTTTACCACCAACTCTTCCTCTCCGCCGTAGACCAAAAACTGATCCTTAGTCCTTCTCAAGTACTTGAGGATGTTCTTCACTGCCATCCAGTAAGCATCACGTGGATCTGACTGATATCTGCTCGTCATGCTCAAGGCATACAAGATGTCTGGACAAGTACATAACATTGCATACATGATTGATCCAATTGTCGAGGCATATGGAATCACACTTATGTGTTCCCTTTCTTCACAAGAACTGGGACATTGAGATCTAAAGATGGGGATACCATAATGCGTAGGCAGGTTTCCTCTCTTTGAGTTCTCCATGTTGAACCACTTCAGCACTTCGTCAATGTATGTGCTCTGACTTAGTCTGAGAAGTCTTCTGGATCTGTCTATATAGATCTTTATCCCCACAATGTAGGATGCTTCTCCCAAGTATTTCATAGAGAATGTATTTCCAAGCCATGTCTTTACCTTTTGTAAAGTAGGGATGTCATTTTCCATCAATAGTATGCCATCTACATACAATATGAGGAATGTCACTATGCTCCCACTGACCTTCTTATACACACAAGTCTCATCTTCATTTTGAATAAAACCAAACTCTTTGACTGTCTCATCAAGATGAAGATTCCAACTCCGAGATGCTTGCTTCAATCCATAGATTGACCTTTGTAGCTTACAAAATTTATTTTCAAACTTTGGATTTATAAAACCCTCAAGTTGTGTCATATACATATCCTCAACAAGATTCCCATTAAGGAATGCAGTTTTAAAATAAATTTTCTAAATCTCATAGTCATGATAAGTTGCAATAGCAATCATGATCCTGATGGACGTAACCATGGCCACTGGAGAAAATGTTTTGTCATAGTCAACACCTTGAATTTGTCTGAAACCTTTTCCAACCAATCTGCTCTTATAGGTTTGGACCTTTCCATCCATGCTGGTCTTCTTCTTAAAGACCCACTTGCACCCTATGGGTTTTACCTCTTCAGGTGGATCCACTAAAGTCCATACTTTCTTAGAATATTGGATTCCATCTCAGATCTCATAGCCTCAAGCCATTTCTCAGACTTTGGTCCCTAAATAACATCTTTATAGGATATTGGCTCATTATCTATAACCAGTTCACTACCTTCCTGAGTCACAAGATATCCAAATCTCTCAGGTTTAAGGCGAGTCCTATTAGATCTATGAGGTTCTTGTGTCACCTATGGAATTTGAGTCTCTTGAACACTTTGTGATTCTCTAAGTTCCTCTAGTTCATCTATCAGTTATGTGTTCTCTTATTGGTTTCAAACTTCTTCGAGTTCCACCTTCATCCCACTGATCCCTTTGGAAGTGAATTCCTTTTCAAGAAATATGACATTTTTGGCAACAACTATCTTATTGTCAGTTGGATGGAATAAGTTGTATCCCCTTGTCTCTTTGGGATATCCAAAAAAATAACATTTATCAGACTTAGGGCCAAGCTTTTCAGGAAACATTTTCCTAACATAAGCTTCACATACCCAAATCTTCATAAAAGACACATCGGGACATTTCCCATACCATATCTCATATGGTGTCTTTTAAACTGATTTAGATGGTACATGGTTAAGTGTAAACACAACAATTTATAAAGCAAAACCCCAGAAGGTTGTCAGAATATCAACAAAACTCATCATAGATAACACCATATCAAGTAATGTGTGATTCCTTCTTTCTGATACACCATTATGTTGTGATGTTCAAGGTGGAGTCCACTGGGATACAATACCATGGGCTCTCATAAGGTCCTCAAACTCTTGGCTTAAGTATTCTCCACTTCAATTAGAATGAAATGCCTTAATACTTTTGCCAAGTTAGTTTTGTACTTCATTCATAAACTCTCTAAACTTTTCAAGAGTTTTTGACTTGTGTCTCACCAGGTAGACATAGCCATACCTACTGAAGTCATCATTAAAGGTAATGAATTACTTGTACCCACATCTAGCATCTGTTCTAAAAGGGCCACAAACATTAGTATGTATGAGTCCTAATAGATCACTAGTCCATTCACTCTTTCTAGTAAAGGGAGCCTTGGTAATCTTGCCCAACAAACAAGATTTACATGTCTCTATTGATTCAAGATCAAAAGAGTCAATATAACCATCCTTATGGATTCTGGATATGCATTTCTCATTTATGAGCCCCATACGACAATGCCAAAGGTATGTTTGTTTTGAGTCATTGAGTTTTTATCTTTTAGTATTTACATTATATACACTTGTCTCTATATCTATCAAGTATAGACCATAAGACATTGGAGCACTGCAATAAAAGATCCCATCTTTACTAATAGAAAATCTTCCATTCTTTCTAAGAAATTTGAATCCGTTCTTGTCCAAACAAGATACATATATGATGTTCCTATTAATGGTAGGTACATAATATCAGTTCACTAACTCTATTACAATCCCACTCGACAGAGATAACTCATAGGTTTGAACTACGCTGGTCGCAACTCTTACGTCATTTGCAACACACAGTTCAACATCACCTTTCTCTAAAGGTCTACTTATTTTTAGATCCTTCACATTTGAGAAAATGTGTGATCCACATCAAGTATCTAGTACCCATGGTGAGGAAGTAGTATAGTTAACCTCAATAACACCAGAAGTAGAGATCTCAATCCTTTTCTTCCTAGGTTCCCTTATCCTTCTCCTAATTTTGAGTGTTGAAGACTTAGACCTTAGTTTAGCCACAAAACGCTTCTTGGACTTTCCTTTGTTCTTGGAATCAACTCCGTTGATCATCATCATAGATTTGTCCTTCTTCATTTGTGCTTTGACACATATCAAGATGTTAAGAAAATCTGACAGCAGTCTAGCCATGTTACTCAAGTGATAACACTCAATAAAGTGGCTATATGATTTAGGCAAATATTGCAAAATCATATATGTGGCCAAATCTTGACCTAAAGGAAATCCCAGTCTCTCAACATGCTTCATATACCCAATCTAATTGAGCACATGAGACTCTACTAGATATCCTTTTGTTGGTTTGCACTCAAATAGAGCATTAGAGACATTATACCTTTCATACTTATCATGCTTTTTATGCAACTTATAGTTCATACAACACAACATAAGGTTCTTGATGTTTACAACATCATTGGCATGCTTCAAAAAAGCATCCATGTTAATCTTAGGCAAATTTGGAGTGGATACTGGCAATGGTATTTCAGGATCATGCAAAACACTTCTCAAGGTCCAGAACTAGTTATGGAAATAAATCTCATTTATTTTGTCCAATCACAATGCAAATTTGTTTATCATTTGATTCTACAAGAGAAAATTTGCATTTTTCAAAAACCCTTTTGATTTGATTTGAAAAGTCGATATTAATTAGGTTGTTAATTAATTATCACTCCCACTATTTTATTCAAATTTATAGCCCTTAATATCAATTTGGAATATTGCAGCGTACAATATTCTAGTGGGACAAGATCATGATTTCATCCAAATCATGAGCCAGCTAGGGCTATCACCCACAACATGATTCTATCAGGTAGGAAACCTTTTCCAATTGCATCGTATGCAACTCTTGATAGATGATATGTGCAACTCCTTGCCATAATCATATGCATGCCTCTCAATGCTTAATCAAATTAAGATCACCTAGTTAAGCCCAACCCATAAGCCAACACGATAAACTATGCACCCTGCTAGGGCAGACCCACATATCTACCATCACACTTCCACAAAATAGATGGCGCACCACTCTTGGTCGATCAAGCATTTCATGTGTTTTGCTTTATGAAAATCATCTAAGACTTAATATTTAATTAAGGGAGTTTGTTTTTATAAGTATATACATATAATATTTCCAATCGTCACATATATAGTAAGTATCATATACATGCTATATCCCACAATAAAAAATATTCGATAAAAGAAAGTGATGGTTATGGTTAGTCCTAATGTAATCCCTTGGAGCCACAAGGAATTACAATTATCTATATCTACATCACATGTAGATACCTATTGTTAATGAAGATCCATGTTTGGAAATTTGGATTGATCAGTTCAACCCTTGAATCGATCAGCTCGCCTCCTGGATAGTTGTTGGGTTGTCTCACTGGTTGTCTGGTCCTTGTATCCACCATTAGCTGGCACCTCCAACTGATCGGTTGGGCTGACCAGGTGATCGGTCTGGCTTGTCCACCATGTCCTCCAAGGTCCTTCAGTTGGTCGACTCATCTTGGGGATGCCTTCATCTTCATCATAACAGGAGAGTAAACTATCCTACATTTGCATGATCATAGGGAAACCTCGAGTTACATTTGAGGGGAGCAAAGGTAGAAGATAATTAACTTTACATTGGGAAGATAAGATAGAGGCTCGGTTTGCAGACCAAGATAACAGGATAAACCATCCACATACAACCATGCACATATAGGGGTTATTGGCCATAACCATTCTACACATCCACAATCAAAATCGCTTTTAGGGAGACACATATAAATTGCATACATATATATATATCTATGTGTGTGTGTGTGTGTGTGTGTGTTAGTTTCAGATTATCATGGTATTGTATTTTGACAAGATATTATTCGCATCAAATGAAGTAATAGAATGGCAAAACCAAAGTCCAATCATACTGATTATCCCATACTATAGTTAATTGACATTGGCTTTGATACCACTGTAGGGAAATATGGCTACATAGTAGACAGTGTAATTTAAAACCTTATATACCATATTCCCCATGATCAATAGATCACATCAATAACTATAATGTAGAAAGGATGGTTTCGAGGATATACCTGGTCCTGGAGCAAGTCCAATGACATCTCCTCACCGTCTTTGATGCACAACTATCTTTGATGGTGTCTGTGCAGCTCCTTGTTGCAGTAGGACTTTTATGTCTACTGCGCCCTCTGATCTGCACCTCAAGCAGTAGGACTGCTACAACTCCTCCTGGTTGCACCAGAGACTACAACCATGAACCTTATCTTCTTCAGCAACTCCTCTTATCACGAACTATTAGATGACATTGTCCTTCAGGAGACAGATAACAACCTCTCACCTCTATGGTAGTCCACACAGACCGCCTAGAACTCATGTCGTCCTGCTAAAATAGACAGGAAGGAGTCATCCCTCTCTGTCGGTGTACTAATCACTGAATTTCTCTCCCACAACAATGATCTCAATTGATCTTTCCTTTTTTGTTTCTCCCTAGTCGGGTAGAACTTGCTCGGGCTCTTGTGGTTACCACAACTAGAGAGGACAACATTTTTTAGAGCAACTAATTCCCAATTTTCTATGTTTTGTTCTAGGAATCCCCCAGTACCCCTCTATTTATAGGCGAGTTTGGGTCTAGGTTCCCAGTCTATGTGGGAGTGGAAGGGACCGGAAGATCTCAAATTTTGCAACAATTTTGGAAACTTCACAACCTGTGGCAACCGAAATAGTCTTCTCACAAGTGAGGGGGTCATCTAGTACTATGCGACGATTGTCTCACACTACGATATGGTCATTTCACAGTTTCCTAGTTGCACACGAATTTGGAAAATCAATTCCCATCAATGTTAGATATTGATTTCCTTGTGCAACAAGTATTTCTCAAGTAAAACAAATAGGGAAGAGCCTAGAACCTTCTCCAAGAAAACTAGACCATCTCACCCATGCGAGACGGCTGACTCAGTCACCCAGACGATTGTCTAATAACTCAAAGCCAGCCCCGACACTCAGATGCCTGTATCAACACTTGAGATGACTGTTTGACACTTCGAGATGGCCATCTCAACACTTGATATGGGCATTTGGTAGTGCTGTCATCCTATTTGTTGCATGAATCAAATACCTAAACACCTAATCACTTAATTCAAATGTCATTCAAGATCAGAACTCCTTTTCTAGGTCAAGACCTATGTGTGTGACCCTATAATTCCCATATCATGTCGACAATGAATGTCCATAACAACTTATGACATCACAAATAGAGAGTGGTGCCTAGTCACACATCATTGCTATCCAAGTGAATGGAAAGTTAGAGAATAACTTCAACCTACAATTTGTATATGGTGTTACAATGTCTGTATAGTTCCTTTGTCACTAATATCCAGATTGAACTAGAGGCATGGAGCAGTCACCCATTGAACTGGGTGACTGCTCCATGCCTCTAGTTCAATCTGGATATTATTATTCAATCTAGTTTCTTGAACTAGAGATGACTATTTGAGATATATGTAAGCTCAACACATTGACTTATATGTACATGGCCATGTATTTTCTCAGTCTCACTAATCAAGAGGTCTAGGATATCATTGTAATGACCCACACTTTTGAGTGTCTAAAAGACCTTAAAGTCATAGATCATTACTCATAAATTCTAGGATCAAATTCAAGAAATAATACATAATAGTAAAAAAAATATGTTAATGAACAAATAGTTACATGTTTGCATAAAAATCTCTTCTAAGGAGTTACATAAATTTTAAAAAGAATGAATTTGTACATGTGTGAAGATATACCACTATGACTAAACCTTCATGAATTACTTTAGAGTCTTCAATATCTTTCATTTGTAACCTCATGTCCATGAATCAAGTATACCTGATACCTAAAACGCCGACTAACAAATACATGGTTAGTCGATTTCTATACTGGTACGTGGGTTCATCCAATAATCACAAGTACACATATAAACAAACATCTCTTATTTGAACATAAGAACATAAAATTCTTTCTTATTCTAACCCATATCTGGTCTACTACCTCAGGTGTAATCACTGTCCCTCCTAGGCTCATGTGCATTACCCTTAATATCAGTCTAACCCAGGGTTCAAAATATTGTTATTTACTTTACATTATACTCATAGGGACTTTATAATTTGCAAGAAGTAAACAAACAAGCAAGCGGTTTATGATTCATTCAATCTCATCGAGAAACCTTGGTAAACTCAGAATTCGATACATGTATTCATAAGCGTAACCATGTACCTTATGCCACCACGGAAACCATGCAAAAATCTCATATACTTTAAGATTGCATCCAAACATCCAAGAAACAACGTATTCAATCTGAAATATACATACTACATATGTGTCACCATGTATTCACATCACATTAATCAGATCTAGATCCACTCCTAAACTAGGGTTTATGGTTATCTCATGTTTGGACTAAGGATTAGGGTTACAAACCCTAATGCTTTCATATCATGGTTCCTAAGATTATAAATCCAATTATGCATATTGGGTTAAACCCTAATCATCATCTTAAGCATATTAGACTATCTGTGATCCCTAGATCATATTACTAGCATTAATATCATAGCAAGATGTCCACACTGGTTTCAAAACCCTAAATCAACATGTATAAGATTATTAATCTAGAAACATCAATTATTCATCATTATCAATGATTTCTTCATTATACATGACAAGATCAGGTACTATGTAAAATTAAACAGATCTACTTAGTTAAGCATCATATTAAAGGAATCTAGGTCTTTCCTTTATATTAATCACCATTAAAACATGTATTGCATATACTTTTAGAACAAGAAGCATATTTAGAATCTAATTATATTTTCTTTGATTTCCTCTCATTGTTGTGAGCAATTTGATATATAATATCACTATTTTTGGACCATCCTAGCATTTACTAGGAATTAACCAAAAATAACCTATTTACCTTGGATCTGGGCCATGTAGAGCCACCCTAATGGTTTGCGGCCAGCGCCACCTGGATAAGTCAGGGGCACATTTTAGTGCTCTGGTTCTTCTCTAAACTAGCCGATTAGGTTTGGTTCACCACTAATGAACCGTCGAGGAAGGTACCCTTCCATTCCCGAGTCCTTCTCCCACGCGACACATGACGTGATGACACTGCACTTGAGCCAGCATTGCCACCTGACATCATGGCTCTCATCTCTAGAAGGATAGGGCACTGGTCGATATATGCTGCCTCTCAGCTCCCCTCACAATTGTGCCCTTATCAACCAGCTAGCCACTCTCATTCTCCCACCCTAATTACATGTCTCTACACTGGTATGCACGACTGGGGTGGTTTCTCAGTGCCACCCTCAATGCTACAGCTCATTCTTGACACCCAATCCCAAGTTCACTTGCACCGACATCCATAGCAATTTCGTAATTGGACGTGATCTCCCCTCTGATGGTCAGATTTTGTGGAGGCAAGTAGGGTCAGGGCTCTAACCCTTTTGCCCTTGTTTTGTCACAAATTTAAAAGACCTAGACACAGGCGACGTTGCACCTCTCAACACAGTCTACAACACTCATCTAGGTGTGGCTGACGGTGCTAACTTCCATCTACATGGCTTGTTTCCATCTCCCTCTTTCTCTGTGTTGAACATCTCCTCCGCCGATGCATGCTTCTCGCCATCAACTTCCCTATACAGATGCACGACCAGCCTCCAACCTACCCTACTGCCCTTTGCGGCCGCAGACAATTTCTTGGAATGCTGGCCTGCACCATGTCACGGTCTTGTCGTCCCAATGCCCTGGCTCCACGACTAGTGCAACATTGCAGCTGCTCCCTGGTTGGACCTAGAGAAAGGGATATAGGGGGGGTCGTCGTCTTCATAGAGGGCATTGTGTCACCATCCTTGACATACACTAGGTTGCACGTATGTAGGAAGAGTAAGACAAAGGGGAAGGAGATAATCTTATGGGAAGGGTGAGTCGCAGGGAAAGGGGAAATATGGCTCTATTAGTTGGTGTGTGAATCCTTCACATATATATATATATAATATATATATATATATATATATATATATATATATATATATATATATATATATATATATATATATATATATATATCATCGTACCCCTTGCCCTATATTTTCACGTTACTCTTTACTTGACGTACAAGGAAGATCCCACATAATAAAACATGTCAATTTTATTATCGTTTGCCATACAAGTCCAAAGATTTCCCTTTTAATTTCCTCATATTAATCCTTTTCTCTCTCTACTTGGTGTATTTTTTAAACCAAGTTTCCTCCCCACATGGAAACTCATTAAATCCTTTTCCAACCATACTACATTATCGGGGTTTATTGGGTTACATTTTATATACCAACTTCTCCTTTCCTTTAAACCATGTTTCCTATTTTCTTTAGGAAACTTAGATATTGTTCCATTATTTGGCTTCCAAGAAAAAGGTGGATAGTCCGTTAATTAATTATCTAAGCCATATATTATCTTGGATATCTATTATGTTCGCAAATATCAATAACACATAAAAACATATCTCAGGGACCCATATGTAAACTCTGATTAACCAACTGGGCTGACAGTGTCCCTGAGGCCCATGAATCATCTCTTCAGCTTTCCACAAATTCCATGAGCTTAATCACTTACCCAATTACCAAATTAAGGCTTTGATAATCATTGATTATTATATTAGCCTCCCATGAACATGTATGCTTAAAAGCACATTATTTCCTTAAATTGTACATTTATTATGAGTTTAGGGCTTGCTGTCATTAACCAAGATCCCTCAAAACTCATCATTGTTATATGTTCACTAATTTTCTTTAGGCTTGAAATCTACGAATTTCAACGATAAAGGAAATTTGTCCTCAAAATTCAGGCCTACTAAGCCTAGGTGAATGGTAACTCATCTTATTTTAAAAACTTAGGGTTAGCATCCCACTTAGATATCTTTAAAAACTTTTCCTTAGTATATCAAATATCATTTTATTACTAATATTGGCACCTGAATTGAAATTCAAGTATATCCACATCTCTAGTATACACATATTATCATCACTTGATGATTTCATTCTCATTGGTGATTTCATGATTACTTGGTGATTTCTCTTTTCACCTAGGTTTCCAACCTATTATCCATTATTTTCACAAAAGGGTGAAGTAACACCTCTAACCCTAGGTCAAGTCATTACACATTCAACTTAAGACATTTATTCTCAATTTTAAGCATAACGGGTGTCTACCCAATCTGCCTCCCTCATAATGAGATGAAATAAGCATTTGACTACAGCTCAAACACAAAGTTCATTCCATTCCAAGAGAAGATAAGGTACATCCATACATTACCTTTCAATTTCATATTTTAAGTTGAATCATACTCGTTATGACTCTAAAATTACTTGTTCTTAATTTCATAGCATCTGTATATCCCATGGAGTCATGTGTCCCTTTTCTTACTCTTAAGTTAGGGCAAAACTTCTCTCAAGTTTTCATGACTTCATTATATCTTTTATATTTACACCTCATGTTTTATAAGTCTTAGCCACTTCCTTGATGTCTCTAGGGGTATAGGTACCTTTGGAGTGATCTCATCCTTATGCATCAAGAGAGTGCCTTTCACATTCACCCATTAGACTACATGATCCTTAGGGAGGTAGCTAATCTCCTGAGTCATGTACCTTGGGTAAACCTAGTTGTTACCCCCCCGACCACATGGTCATGTGCATTCACGGCATATCAACTCCCAACCCATCGGTCCTATGTACCTCTAATACACCCTACTTGACCCTAGGATTGTATTAGGACTCTAACCTCCCCAAGGGTTTCTTTTGAGATGTCACATATTTTAAGCACATTATTATCTCATTTAGTTCTTTAACCTAAATTGCCTTCATATCTCTCTTTTGAGTAGACATTATGCAGTGTAGTCCCAACATTGGGTTTGGGCCACCTTCCCTCCAGGACTTGGTGCCATTTTGGTCTTCCCTCCTGGGCTTGACCTTCTGTGATCTTCCCCTCCAAGGCTTGATCCTAAACAACTACACTGTGGACTTGGGCCACCTTCCCTCCTAGGCTTGGTGCCTTTCTGGTCTTCCTTCTTAGGCTTGACCATTTCATGACCTTCCCTCTTGGGCATGGTCGTCCACTTGAGCCACCTTCCCTCCTGGGCTTGGTGCCTTAATGGTCTTCCCTCCTGGGCTTGACCATTTCATGAACTTCCCTCCTGGGCTTGGTCATCTACTCATAGATGGAATACTTGGGTTCAAAGAATATAAGTTCTTTCATCTTTATTACTTGAACTCTTCACCTGTTTAGGTGAGGATTAAGGTTATCTCAATACTTAAATCTATTTATTCAACTTACCATTTAAGGGAGTGTCCTAGCCTAGGGTGCCTTCTTGGCTCATAGGATGGGTTTAGGTTCCCTAGCCACAACCTGATCCCAAGATCTAAGGTTTTTCCTCCCTCATGGTCATCTTCCCACTCTTGGGTTGACCCACCCTAGGTTGACACACTAACCCTAAAGGTTTCATATTTTCATTTTTTTCCTTTCATCATTATGCATATATTTTATCATTGTACCTTATCAACTCATGTTTGCTCAATCTCTAGACTACCACCTCATGGGTTCTGACCATTTGATGAACTGGGGCCACCGTCCCCTCCAGGGACTTGGTGCCTACCTTGGCCTTCCCCTCCAGGGGCTTGACCATCATCACTAAACTTCTAGAGACCGCATGAGGGGTTTGAGAAAGTTATATTCGAACTTTCCTTTCCATATATATATATATATATATATATATATATATATATATATATATATAACCATTGGGTTAATATATTTCTTAAGATCTCTTACATAAGTGTTATGCTCCTCGTGCACAATGCATGGGAGACTAGGTCAACTAAACCCATCCTGATTTCAAGTTTCATATGGGTGGTGTCCCATACCACCACACCATTGTCATTATTTAAGGTTAATGTTTTAGGGTTAGGTTTAGGTACTTTATTCTACCTCTTAGAGTCTCATATCCCTTGACCTACTGGGTTTTCATACCCTAATCAAAATCCTTCCTGTATGAAAGGGCTTACCCATATGTGTATATTTCTAGTGTTTACCCTCTCTAGAGGGACCTGCAGAAAAGGTTATATCTTTTCACATTTAGTTATCTAATTAACAATTTCTTTTCAAAGCTTATTAAGCAAGGAGATGAGAAGTAGAAAAAAATGTGAGATGAGAAACCTAAAAGATAATTTATGCTTTACTAATAGTTCTTTTAATTTTCTAAGGATGATTTGAAATTATAAACTATTAAGTATTAGTTGATGAATCTAGGCTCTAATACCAAATGTAATGACCCACACTTTTGAGTGTCTAAAAGACCTTAAAGTCACATATCATTACTCAAAAATTCCAAGATCAGATTCAAGAAATAATACATAATAGTAAACAATTTCCATTAATGAACAAATAGTTACATGTTTGACTAAAAAGCTCCTCTAAGGAGTTACATAAATTTTAAAAAGAATTAAGTTGTACATGTGTGAAGATATAACACTATGACTAAGCCTTCACATATTACTTTAGAGTCTTTTATATCTTTCATCTATAACCTCATGTCCATGAATCAAGTATATCTGGTACCTAAAAGACCGACAAACAAATACACGGTCAGTATATTTCTATACTGGTTCATGGGTTCATTCAATAATCATAAGTACACATATAAATAAACATCTCTTATTTGAACATAAGAACATAGACTTGCTTTTGTATTCTAACCCATATATGGTATACTACCTCAAGTGTAATCACTGTCCCTCCTGGGCTCGTATGCATTACCCTTAAGATCAGTCTAACCTAAGGTTCAGAATATTGTTATTTAATTTACATGTTACTCATAGAGACTTTATAATTTGCAAGAAGTAAATAAACAAGCAAGCTGATTAATATTCATTCAATCTCATCGAGAAACCTCAGCAAACTCAGAATTCAATACATGTGTTCATAAGCATAACCACATACCTTATACCACCGCAGAAACCATGCAGAAATCTCATATACTTTAAGAGTGCATCCAAACATCCAAGCAACAAAGTATTCAATCTGAAATATACATACTACATGTGTCGCCATGTATTCACATCAAATTAATTAGATCTATATCCACTCCTAAACTAAGGTTTAGGGTTGTCTCATGTTTGGACTAGGGATTAGGGTTACAAACCCTAATTCTATCATATCATGGTTCATAAGATTACAAATCCAATTATGCATATGGGGTTAAACCCTAGTCATCATCTTAAGCATATTAGACTATTCATGATCCCTAGAGCATATTACTAGCATTAAGATCATAGCAAGACGTCCACATTGGTTTCAAAACCCTAAATCAACATGTGTAAGATTATTAATCTAGAAACATCAATTATTCATCATTATCAATAATTTCTTCATTATACATGACAAGATCAGGTACTATCTCAAATTAAATGAATCCACTTAGTTTTTTTATATTAAAGGAATCTAGGTCTTTCCTTTATATTAATCACCATTAAAACATGTATTGCATATAATTTTAGAACATGAAGTATATTTAGACTCTAATTATATTTTCTTTGAATTCCTCTCATGTTTGTGAGAAATTTGATATATAACATTGCTATTTTTGGACCATCCTAGCATTTACTATTAATTAACCAAAAATAACCTATTTACCTTGGATCTAGGCTACATGGTGCCTCCCTATTGGTTCACTGCCAGTGCCACCTGGATAAGTCAGGGGCATAGTTCAGTCCTCTGGTTCTTCTCTAAACCAACCGATTAGGTTTGGTTCACCACTAATTAACCCTTGGGGACAGTACCCTTCCATCCCCGAGTCCTTCTCCCATGCGACACATGACGTGACGATGCTGCACTTGAGCTAGCGTTGTCGCCCGAAGCTATGGCTCTCATCTTTGGAAGGACATGGCACTGGTCAATATCCACAACCTTTCAGCTCCCCTCACAATTTCACCCTTATCAACCAACTAGGCACACTCATCCTCCCACCCCGTGTACACGTCTCTACACTAGTACGCACGATCGAAGCAATTTCTCGAGGCCACCCTCGATGTTGTAGCTCGCTCGCGACACCCAACCCCAAGTTCACTTGCATTGGCATCAACAGTGGTGCCCTATTTGGCTGAGACCTCCTCTCCGATGGTAGGATTGTGTGGATGCAAGTAGGGTCAGGGCTCTATCCCTTTTGCCCTTGTTCTGTCATGCGTCCACGCGACCTAGATGCAGGTGACATTGCGCCTCTCAACACAGTCTACAACGCTCATTAGTGTGTGGTCGACGGTGCTGACTTCCATCTACATGGCTTGTTTCTGTCTCCCTCTTTCTCTGTGCTAAACATCTCCTCTGCTGATGCATGCTTCTCAACATCTACTTCCCTGCACAGATGCACAACCAGCCTTTTCCCTACTCTGCCGCCCTTTGCAGCTGCATACCACTTCTTAGAACGCCGGCCTGCACCATGTCATAGTCTTTTTGTCCCAACACCCTGGCTCCACGACTAGTGCAGTGTTGCAATTTTCTCATATACAAGTCCATGTCAATTTTATTATCCTTTGCTATACAAGTCCAAAACTTTCCCTTTTAATTTTCTCATGTTAATCCTTTTCTCTCTCTTCTTGGTGTATATTTTAAACCAAGTATCCTCCCCACATGGAAACTCATTAAATCCTTTTCCAATCATACTACATTATCGAGGTTCATTGGGTTACCTTTTATATACCAACTTCTCCTTTCCTTTATTCCATGTTTCATATTTTCTTTAGGAAATTTTCATAGTGTTCCATTATTTGGTTTCCAAGAAAAATGTGGATAATGCTTTAATTAATTATCTAAGCCAAATGTAATCTTGGATATCTATTATGATCACAAATATCAATAACACATAAAAAATATCTCAGGGACCCATATGTAAACTCTAATTAACCAACTGGGCAGACAATGTCCCCGAGTCCCATGAATCATCTCTTGGGCTTTCCAAAGATTCCATGTGCTTAATCACATACCCAATTACCAAATTAAGGCTTTGATAATCATTGCTTCTTATATTAGCCTCCCATGAATGCATATGCTCAAAAGCACATTATTTCCTTAAATTGAACATTTATTATGAGTTTAGGGTTTGGAATCATTAACCAAGATCCCTCAAAACTCATCATTGTTATATGTTCCCTAATTTTATTTAGGCTTGAAATATACAAATTTCAAGGATATAAAAATCATGCTTGAGGGACAAATCCCATATCTATCAGTCACAATCAATCCCCACGTGTCAAAGCCACCCAATCATCACTGTTATAAGAACCCATGTTTCAGGACTGCATTTGATGATGCCACAGTGTATCCAATGACATGTGATGAGTGCAATGATTTCAGATCTAAGAGTCACAAATACCACCATCACTATGAAAGATGACTATGACTTCCATGATGATGGCTTCCATGTGTCAATCTCACGGTGGGTCTGTTCGATACACTATTCTCTAACATTTATCAATGTGCTTGATTTGATATAACCATATCATGACCAATGAGACTCAATAATCAGCCAACTCACACTCTGATCTTATGTGTTATTACTGTCTATCAACCTTCCACAATCACAACTGACCAGGAACATAATGATAATATGTATATGTACTCTTAACATTCGTATGATCTCATTTCTCAAGTCTTATACTTGAAGACATACCTCATTGAGTAACATTATTCTCTAGATATTTATTATGTTATTTCATTATCTCATAATGAACAAACATAATAAATTGGAAGCTTGCCTTTATTAATAATCAAATCATTTACATTTATGCCATTACAATCATCACATGATTGCCTCTTTGGGCATACATACCAACATAAACATAAAAAAATACTTTTTGTTTGACAGTCATGTTGAACTCAACCTCCATGTCCTTAATAATTTTTCTACAAAGGGAACTTGTCAAAGCATTCCGGGCTTTAGGGGAGATGGTATCCTTGTTAGCAAAGCAGGTAAGATCAATAATGTAACCCATAATTTGACAAAATTTCCACAAAATATGTCTAAATAGTAGTAGAAAACACAACCAATTACAAATTCTTTTGCTCATTGAGTTCATACCTAACTTGCTTTCACAATGTTTCTGAGCCAAACGCCACAAAATTTTTAGATACAAGAACATCAAACAAAGTTAACCATCACACATGAAAATCAACTACACAGTAAAAAAATGAACAATAAATTCAAATGGGATTTGTAGATGTTTTTATTTCTAGAACCAAAGTACAATGCAAAAAAATCAGTACAAGGCCAAGAAGTTTTGTAAAAGGTGTGGGGAATTAAGAAATGTGTTAGTAAAGAAAGTCAAAATAAGTTCAAACTGACAGAGTAGTCAAGAGTAAGGGGGAGAAATTTTACCTTAGGCATTTTGTAGGTTGACAAGTGAGGGATCACTAATTGTGGCTTGAACAAGAAGGTGGAGCAATAATGACACTTGTAATATGATGGTAAGAATGACCAACTTGGCCATTATAAACGTTGTCATGGTCACTACAACCAAGATACAAGTTGACTATGTGAATTCCTTGAAAAAAATGGTGCAATTATTAAAGGCATTGATGGCAAGAAAATAAGCTCAATAGAGCATTGGAGAGGATCAACCTACCTCATTTGGTATCTCATGTGTTTTTGGGTAGCTCTTGTGCCATCCATGATGGTAGGGAGGAAATTCGATTCTTTTGTTCTAGCATCTGTGTTGGGAGAATAAACTATCCCTACCCATTGCCACCCTATTCTCACACTCATTGTTGTTTTCAATATCGATGGCAGTAGCACAATGTAGGAGTTGTATGATGACCATGCCTAGTTTTACTTTAGTTTTGCATTCAAATTTATATTTTTTCTTTAGGACTAACTTCCATTTGGTGTTATTTAATTTTATGTTAATCTGTTAGGGTTTTGATCCAAATCCTTAATTGTCATGGCAGGTTCAAGCTTCATTTCTTACACATTAGTGTGGGAGTAGTAGTCCCACTGACCATCCAGTGGCCCAAAGCAAAATTAATATTGAACATGATCTTCATCAACCTATCCTTTCTAGTTTGATGGTTTCATTGTTCCCGAAGCTCATCAATAGATGCCAATCCCCTTGGGTTCACATATTTTTGGATTCTCATTAGTTTTCATCATTTGACTTTCCATCAATTGAGAATTGATGAAAGTCCTACTCATCAACTTACAACTAAGAATTGATGATAATCATGTGAGTCATCAACTGATGAAAGTTTTGCGCTTTCCTATTGATGAACTTTCTACATATATGCCTACTAATAAAGATCTTAAGAGTCCACATATAGATGAAAGGTTTTGAACACTCTTTTTTTGTGGGGCAAAAGTGTAAACAACATTGTCCTAATCAAAGAAATCGGACTTTGAATTTATACCCGACTAGAAGATACGTCTGCAACTCAATACAAAGTCTTTGTAGTAGTACGTGGTTGAACACAGGGAAAAGGACAATAATAGAGTAAGAATAGAAAATCTTGGCTTAGTCTAATATAACCAAAGAGCAATTTTGATGATGTTCCAATTAAGGACAATTTAATCTAATGAAGAAATAACCTACATTTAGAGAAACCCAAAAGAAATAAATAAAGATTGAATCATGAAACAAGAATAAAAGAGACTTGGATTAGGTTTCAGTAATCAAGTCATCCACAACTATGTAAAACCTTCACTTTAATTTTATATATGTTCTCTATTTATTTTCAAAATAGCCATAAGAAAATATATGTTCCTTCCTTCTCTCAAGATCTGGGCAGATTTCTATCTAAAGTGGTTCTCTCTCTCGAGTTAATAACCAAAAGATCAAGGAAAAAATTTATGACTTTTGTTATAACAACTCTTCACTTTCATGTATCGTTGTTATGCAATACTTGGGTTCTAGTTAAAATCATTCTCCAAAAAATATTCATATCAAATGTCAAAAGAGGGTACCTAATCACCAATCAATGCAGTAAACTAAGAGTATAAGAACAAAACTTTAAAGAACATATGCCATAAAATAGAAAGATGAACAACTACATAGCCAGGAGGGCCTGATGGCTACTCCCAATCCAAGTTATGGGATTTATACATGCATGGCCAAAGAAACAAAAAGAGTCCAACTAGAATAAGTCATGATAAATAAAAGAGGAAGAGAAGATTGATACAAGGGTTGATCGAATGATCGATCTACCAACCTCTCCGCTGATATCTCAGCGGTTGACGGTAGCGTCGACAGGCTTTTTCCTCCTTCTGGTCTTGACTTGAGACAAGAAGGTCCTTCAGATCAGTGGTGATGACAAAGGAGTTGTTAAGGGGCAAGGTCAATGGGCTAGATTTAGAGATCTAGGTAGGTCGACATGTCTCGTCCCTCGTCTCTAGAACTTGAGAAGACTTGGCAGCAACCTCTCAATGCTCTGACTTCAATGATTTAAGATGTCTTATACAGATACACTAGGGGCCTATTTATAGGCTTGAGGTTGTCAAACCCTCTCCATCGGTGGTCGACCATTTGTTTTTGGTCGATGGGACTGTGGACCTTGAGAGTCGACAAGGGGTTTCATCGACAACTCTTTGTCAATTGATAGGTATGTCAATCTCTTCTTGTCATCGATAGAGTTCTTTTTTGCAGGGATCTATCGATGCGATGATGTCGACCGTGAAGGTTGATAGGTTTGTCGATGGGATTATTGTTATTTGTCTTCTGGACGTCGACAACTCTGTCGATGTGGCTATTGTCAGAACAATCGATGGGGGCATCGAGGGTCCTATGCTCGATAGGTATTTTGAGCACTGGTTTGATAGCTTTAGATCGACAAGAATCTATCACTGTCGATGAGATGGATTGTCGATGTCTAATCGATTGAAATGAGATTCACCTTCTTGTTTGACACTCCTTACCGCGACAGGTGGCTGTCGAGGTTCTTCAATCCGTTAGGTTGGTGCTGAGCTTGAATCGACTGGTCTTTTTAGTCGACCTCCTGGTGAAAGCTTATCTTGTCAACCAGTTGGTTAAATGTTCGAAACAAGGTCTTTTAGACTTCATTGATTTCACTGAATTTGCACCCAATTCCTTCAGATATCACCAACACATGATTAGAGTTTTATCATTACATGAACTAGTGTAAAAATGGGTAAAACTAAACATATAGACTTTAATTCTCATGATCTTTATCTTGTAAAAGACTATTAAAATTGCACCAAAACTGATGTTATCAACTCCCCCAAAATTAGATTTTAGATTGTCCTCAAGCTAATGGATTTTCTTCAATGTTTCAAACCAAAATCCAAAAATTACTCAAATCATATTTTTATACAATCCTCTTGTCAAAACTAATCTTTATTGAAGATGTCAATTTGTCAACAATTTCTTTCTTTATTTGTTTTTGAGCCTTATGCTAGTCTCTAGTATATATGTCACTTTGTCAAAGAAGCTTTCACTCTCGTCAAGGTATAATGTGGAATATCTAGGTAGGCATAAAGGCTTATGTATGTTTCCTTCTTCTTCTGGGTCATTCAAGTATAGGTCCATTTAGATAGGTGAGTGATCCATGCGTTCCAAACTAGATGGTTTTAGAGCAGTGATTGCACATCCTAAGTATCACTGTCACAGATTGCAATACCTTTAAATAAACTTCGTTAGAGTGAGGTAGTGGTTGTAGAGATGAAATAAAATTGACATATCTTTGTTCTTGAGAGCAACATTACACCGTTTTAATAGCTCTAATTCATGGGATATCTCCCAGATTCTTTTTCACTCCTTACTCTTTTTGGGGTGAAATATTTGGAAGAAGACACAAGATATCTCTTTCTTTGTTATTGTGACAACATGCCTTTGACAAGATAAGACTTTATTAATTATATTCTTTTGGTAAGAATCACTTGATGACATCATGAAGATAAATGATGTTTGTCTAAGAGGAAAACATAAAAACTATATCAGTAAAAAAGATTTTTGTTTGAGATATAATGTAAAAGGGAATAGTTTAGGAACAAACTAGACTCTTTGTAGAGGGAGTTTTTCCATCAACTACAGCTTCATTTCATAAGCATGTTTGAATTGGTGAATGAAAACAAAGAAATTATGAAAATAAATATTAAAGGAAAAAGAAAAGAAAGAAAACAATGTTTGTGATCAATGGATACCTAACTCATGAGATTACACCCCCCAGACTTACACCACACACTGACCTCAGAGTGTAAAAAAGAAAGGAAAAGAAATTGTAAACACATAAGTTTCTCAGTGAAGGTCCATTGTTGCCCATGGGGACTCAAGTAGCATCAGAACGTAGTTTCCTTGAAGGCAATGATAATTATCATTATTAGTTTCTTCAACAACAACATGGAGAACTCCAATAGTGTACATCCAATGTAGAACATAGAAGCCACAATCATTGGATAGCGGACGTTATTGAGGACAATGCTTCTAGAATCGGTTACCTTCCATCTTCATGGTTCTTGAGAACAATAGCCACTTCCAAATTCTCTGATCAGTGGAATAAGTGCCTTTGAACATGCGTCGACAATACTTTCATGGGTACTATAGATTAATACAGAATACTTAGGGCCTTCAGGGTCAAAAGAAGAATTAGAACTATTTTAAAGAATGGCCTCCCTTTCACGAGTAGAGACAACAAACAAGGTCCAATGCACATTGTGAAGAACAGATATAAAAATATAGTGGGGAATAGACTCCTGTAGATGAAGAAGAAGATATTTTTTCACTTGAATTAGAGTCTTGGTAGAGACTGGTGACAAGATCAGGGCCGACCATATAGACATCATCAACATATTGGAATATAAGATATTGATAAGCCACCGTGAGGCTATGAGATAAACATCCTCGTGGTTAAAGATGAAAAACTACTAGAGGGGGGGTGAATAGAGTTTTTGAATAATTTTAACAATTTATTGAATTCAAACAACCACAATTGAAATTGGAAGAAAGAGACAGGTGTTTAGAGTGGTTCCAACTATAGCAAATACTATAGTTGTCAGTCCACTACCCGGTTGCTTACCCAACCGGGATTTGAAAGTATTTATTTTATTACCTCTCGAGGATTTATACAAAATACAATACTTTCCTTTACACCCTTTGAACAACCTTCACTTGAAGTAGGTGCACCAACTTTGAGATAGCCTTCTATGAAGTAACTCCAAGCTCCCCCTTGAAGTAGCCTTCCTCTCTAGAAGTAATCTCCCGTTGCACCAGCCTTCTGAAGTAGCTCAAAGTCTCCTTCTTCACCAATAAGATCTTCACCCTCTCCAATCCGCAGCCTCCAACCTAGGAGTAGCAAGGAGAGTACAAACAATAATAGGGAACAAGAAAGAAAAAAGGAAATTACAACTTATCCTTTATAGCTCAAGGCTTGATTTGCCTAGATCAAGCGTATAGATCTCCTAACCAAGTGTGTGGACTTGTGATTGCAGTGGATAGGAGATACTAGCCTATAAGACACGAATTATGAGCTAAAGAAGGAAGTAACCAATGTTCACAAAGCTCAATTTGCTCACAACAGATTGCTCAAGTGTGCTCAAGTATTTCTCAAGTGTAACAAGTGAGTTTGAGTGTCCTATGGCTTGTCCTATTTATAGGAATGGCCTAAGGATGCTTAAGGACGTTCTAAACAACTTCTAGGGGTTTCTAAGTGCTTAACTAGCCGTTAGGTACAAAGTTGTTGCTTTAACAATGACTAATTAATTAATTCTGCAGTTGCTGTCAGAGATCGTCTCGGTCGAGGAATGGTCGACCGAGACACCTACTCGGTCGAACTTTTGTCGACCGACAGGCACTCTGGAACAAGTGATTTGCAACGTCTTTCTCCAACTGCCAACTAACTTGTCTGTTGTGTCTAACGGCTACTTTGGATCTTTTCTCGGTCGAGAAGATTGTCGACCGAGAGTGTCTCGGTCGAGGAGTTTGTCGACCGAGATTGATCCTGTTTCAATGTTTCAATTTAGGCACTAACTATATGTATGAGTGTGCAAATGTGATCCTATTTGAATGGGATGACTTGTCTAAATATGGTGTTTAGCTAGGGAGAATCTAACGCTTGATTTACTTGCAATCTAAGTACTTGTACATTATATATTTGTACAAGTTTTTACAACAGTGATTACATTGCATGGAAATATAAATATGTAAGCTTGTGGATTTTCCCTAGTTGCTTTGTCATCCACCTTAATCCTGCACACTCAAGTAGCTCGTTAGATTAATAAGAATGAAATGTTTGTCATAATCAAAACAAAGGGATTTATAGATGTCCATTTAGCCAACAAAAGAGTCTCCCAGAGGTCATCTTTCATAACCAGAAGGTCATCTCGATGAAGGTAATGTGATTTCTGCCAGGTTTTAAGCACTGCTTCAACATCACCAGATAAGAGATAGAAAGTTAACAACATGAACTACAATCAAAGATAGTGGAGACTGGGCCATATACAGGAAATGGCTTAGGCTCATCTAGGAATTTTGAGTATATCTACAACTTCTTTAACTTTTTTAGTTGCTATAACAGTACCAGGAGGTTCACTGACAATAGGTGATGGTGTAATCTGCCCTTCTTCTACTTCCTCCTTCTACAAGATATCTTAGAAAGACTCCTTCTTAGGTCAAGGAATAAGTGGATAAAGATCCCTTATATTTTCTGGCAGCTCAGGGTCTTGAAAGAAGCACATATTGTGGATGACCTCCATGGTGTAGCATCCACGAAGAAGTGTGAAGCCATTGGGATCCAAACTAGAAATAGGAGTTTCACGATGGAGGGCTTCCATAACCTGAAGAACAAAAAAAGCACTATCATTGTGGTTGAGATTGTGCTAGAAATTAGTGGTGCAATCACATAACTTGTCCAGTTAGGTAGATAGAACCAAACTTCACAGACAACTTGTTGAAGTTAGATCGGAATATGAGGAAGGTTTTTGGCAGCACGATCCTTAAATTTCATATCATAATTTGTAAGCATTTCAATGCATGTGTTGAATAGAGTAATTTTGCGTTTGTTTAAATCAACAACACAAAGTAGACACAATCCTATGAAATGAAAAGCTAGCAAGATATCTTGTGTTCTTTAATTCAAGCTTTGCTTTCAAAGTTAAATCTGCCCAAGCTTTCAAATGATTCTTGAATAAGAAGCTAGCTAAGGATGGAGTTGCATTATAATATGGCCAATCCTTATCTCTAGGCATGAAGTCCTCCATGATAGTTGATGTGAGGACAGTGATCATTTTTCTAGTAACTTTGGCAGGATTATGAAAAAATTTCAAAAATCTTCTCGTGAAAGGGTGATGGAGTTGTTGCTATAGACAATATGGCCGCCATTACGTTGGTCATCAAGAATGTCTTATAGGAAAAAGATGTCATGAACTTGCATTCCCTTCAAACAATTTGGATCAAGTCCACTAATTTTTAGAGGGGGATGAGGTGGAAGTGGCAAAAGAGGTTCCAAAAATATTGGTTCAGATAGATGAGGAGGTGCAACTGATAGAACAACAAAGAGATCACCATTATCGTCACTAGAAGAAATGTATTCATTATCGGAAGGACTGATAGCATCGTCTTCGATGTCCATATGTATTGTATACACACTGACAGATATGCCCTCTTATGTATGTAGACTAAGTAGAGAGCATATTGGGATTAGGTTGAGCAGTGCTTCATCAAGTTTCTATTTCATATCCCTTTCAAAAATATCTTGGGATGATGACAGAGTTGGAGGAGGAATATTTCTGGATGGACGATCTTTAGAAGGGCTAATGATATGTGTTATATAAAAAAGAGATAGACCAACTACTAAATGATGTGGAATATGAGGAGTGTGATCTCTTGAAAAAGGTTTGGTAGTACCAAAAATAGATTCAGATACATGGGACAAAGATTCCCATAATGACCTAGTGGCCAGATCAGGAGAGTGGCGATGAGCGTCTTCACTCAGAAATCAACAACATATGAATTACCTTCAGAAGACTGGGAAGATGGTGAAGATGATGCTTTAATAGAACTTTGAAGTCACTCTCGTCTATGTTGTTGTCGAAGGGTGCACCATTCTTGTCAAGGTTGCCTGGATTTTTCCTGGTGCATCATATTGAGTAGGAGGTGGTGCTGGACCTTCAACATTTCACTAAGCTTACGCTGAAGGGTCACCATTTGTACATGAATGCTGCTTAACTTGCTGACCCGTGTGTCCAGGGATTGAACCTGTTGTTCAATGTTGTTTATGGCCTTTTGATGTTTAGGAAAGGCAGTTATGACTGCGCCAGTTACCCTATGTATAACATTAAATTCACGACCAAAAGCACCACCCTAAGTATCGAGTTCTGAGAAAAATAAAGAATGATTCTTAGATCTGGGTACTTGATGAGAAGAAGAGGGGTGATCTGAATGAGGATGAAATTTTGGTGGACTATCAGGAACATCATGCAATGTCTACTGGTGGTAGAGAGACAAGTTTGCTGATAGCAGCAACTGGAACTGGGATGGTGGCAGGGTGTTTTGTGGTGCTGTGGCATACAACTCTCAAAAACATAATTAACTAATGCGGAAGCGTTCACTAAGAAACGGATTACCAAAAATCACTAAAAATTCAAACCTTTTTATAAAAAGATCCATTAAAGGAAAACTTTCTCACATAGAACCAACGTAACAGAATTACATTCTTGTTCACATGTACATATTCTGTATCATCTCCTTTAGAGAATTACAAGCATTAATTGTCCTGTCAAGTTAAACACAGGCAGGATAAAATCTCGACACACTGAGCCAAAAATCTCGAAAGTACTAACTACTACTTCAAGCACCTGAGAGTACAGAGATGACACATAGGACTCTATCTATATCTATACAAGACATGAAAACCAATGTCTCCACCTGAGACTTCACTGCTGTCTCTATTGCTGCTGCTGCTGTCCTTCTCCTGCTGAAGGATTCCTATCTCCTCGTCTGCATCCACCTAAAAATGTAGTTCCCACGGGGGTGAGACAATTGTAAATTGCCCCAGCGAGAGATATAACTCTTCGCCAGTAACATTATTATTTCAGCTTAAGAAGATAAATATGCACAAAGGAATCATATTTATTTGGCAGCAACTAATTCAATGTCTAACAGATTAGAATATTATTCTTATCTAAAACATTGCATCTATAACTTGAAAGAGCCACATGTCACTTATGCATTAAGGAATATGAAGAACATGTATAACATTTATTCACTACAACATCATTACCACAACATTAACTATCTTCAGGCTTAGATCATATATCTACTACCTGGCATTGTCATTGTGGAGTCCTGTCCTGTAGCCATACTCTTTTCACAAAGTGTTGGGATCTTAATCCCTCAACTCACCAAGTACATTTCCTCTTATTAACAAGTTCATCATCATGATTATAGCATCTGGGTATTTGAACCCATAACTCACCATAGGATACTTTTTACCACTTGTTAGGTAACTTTTTACCTTCAGATCATCTGACCAAAGACATCATAATTCTGGCTATACAATGTATTTTACATAGTACACAAAGCTCATTGATTCATACTACATAAAGCATATGAAGGCTTATAAAGCCTATAAAACATTCTCAATAAACAAGCATCATAGCCCATACCTGGCTATGCTTCTCATCTCATCATCCCTGCATGATTAGTATTCATGGTAACAATTATAATGCTTTCATATCAGTATCATACAACACTAAGTAGTATCATCCCTTTTTAGGGTTCATGATTTCTCTTTCACATCAGTACCATACAACACTAAGTAATACCACTGTTCCCTCTTTAGGGTTGATGGTTTCTCTTTTATATCAGCACCCTTCATTAGGGTGTTCCATAAATAAACACTTGGGTTCTTAAGATCATATTATTAATGATCAACCCTATTCCATTGCTTCTCAAAGCTAGAAACCAAAAATAGATATCATAAGTATTCAAACATACTTATATATCCTCATCATTCATCATTGAATGTATTATCAACACCAAGTATGAGTTTCTCTCTCATCTTTATCAGAATATGATTGTATCATAGTCTATTGATTTGGATTAACCTTTTCATAAGGCATGTTAGCCTACACTTAACAAAGTGCATTACATCTCAATGTAACAATTGTCATGACACATTTCATATGTTATCTATTCCAATTATAATGAACTTATAACACATCATGGTATATCGGAATTGGGGTGTTGGATGTGATATCTATCATGCCTTGATGTATCACTTCTCTCAACACCCTCATCTTGCTTGAGTTGATCCAGTTAGCTTGTATTAGGGTATCACTCATCCTAATACCTATGCACTAGATCATCACATTCATTATGCAATGTCTTCGTCATGATTCATCTATTTTAGAATACACAACCATTTCCAAAGATATGGACTCACCCTTAAGTCAGGGACTATTCATATAAGGATATCCATAATCAACCCCTCTAGGTATTTCATTTTTCAATACATTAATCACTATTCTATCAATAGGAATGGGATTTCCATAATTATAATTTGAGGTTCACTTAGCATCTCACAAACATATATAGATTTCACCTAGAATCACTCTTCATTAGAGTTTCATATAAAATCCTTCTATATCAGGGTTCCACCTAGTATTATGTGACATTAAGACTTCACAACACATCTCCCGGTGTTAAGGCTTCACATTAGTATTAATGACACTTACCTATATTAGGGTTTCATATACCTTTATCCCATTTTATGGATTAGGGTTTACCATTCACATTCAAGTGGGGTTTCTCTTTATTCATACCCAATTTAGGGTTAGGATATACAATTCCCATTAAATTAGGGTTTCTTACATTGTGACACTAAGTTAGGGTTACATCATCACCCTAGATTATGGTTTCACTGAGCTTTGCCCTTAAATTAGGGTTTCACATAACCTTGCTCTAATTTAGGATCGAGGTACATCCATCTTTTCAATGAAGATTTTATGATCTCATAATATGGATCAAACCCTGATTACACATTTATTCACTATGAGAGAAATAGGGCTTAGTAAGTACGCAATCAACTCTCCCATTCACTCTCCCTCTCATCCTCTCTAGGATGTTAACTATTCCAAGATTAATCAAGGTCAACTCTTTACTTGAGTACACAAAGATAGGGTTAACCTTTATAATCATCATGGGTCTACATCATTAATAATCACATAGCTAATTGACTTTTGATCATATTAGCTATCCAAATGGTCTAATCAATTAAACCATCAATTATATAAGGAATTAAAAAAAATTGACCAATTAAACTTTCAATTCCACAAAGTGATCAATTGAGTGAACCATTGAAATCTTCAATTGCGTTAAGTA
This sequence comes from Alisma plantago-aquatica, assembly GCA_963693085.1. Taxonomy (NCBI): domain Eukaryota; kingdom Viridiplantae; phylum Streptophyta; class Magnoliopsida; order Alismatales; family Alismataceae; genus Alisma; species Alisma plantago-aquatica. The sequence goes on from OY856414.1 coordinate 484,859,168, forward strand.
TCCAAATGGGTTCACCATTTTGGACCTTCAATTGAATGAGACACTCAAATGGATTAACCATGTTGATCTTCACAATATTAATTACTTAGACCCTCAATGATCTTAGTTCTCATAAATCAATTGATTGAAAACCATTTGAACAAGTTATACTAGAAACCAATTGGACAAGGTAGGTATTGAAAACCGTTTGCACTTTGGGTCTCCAAACGGTTTGAGATCATTTGGTCCCAAATGGTCTTGAGACCGTTTGGTCAAAACCTTCTCAAAACCGCAAGGACCAAAAAAGTACTTCAACACTCAATCGACTCAATGTTTCAATCCATGGACCAATTATAAGTTGAACCACTAAAGTATTCATCAATTGGACCAATGAATCAACACTCAAATAGTCCTTCAATTTAGGGTTTTGAACCCAATTGAACTAGGTTTGATAATTAAGAAACCATCACGGGTTTGAATTCGAGGATCCATCAATGGTTGAAATTGTGGAACCAAATCAATTGAAATCAATAAACTATCATCATCACATGATATAACCTGACCTCAAACGGTCTTAGATGACCACCAAATGGTCTTGAGACCATTTGGTTGATATCCATGTTATTGAAAGGAAGAAGCACAAAATAACATACTTCTATCATCACCCAAGAATATTTAGTAAAAGGAAAACATACATATCTAACACAATTAATTCAATCAGCAATCCTTTATTTGTTTGGGATAGTTCACTGAGAAAGCTTACTAAGAAATTAATTTAGAAATATTCACTGATGAGGTTCACTAAGCAGTTTGTCTTAGAAGAATTCACTAAGTATGTTTACTAAGTAATTTGTTTTGGAAAATATTCACTGAGCAAGTTCACGGAGTACGTTCACTAAGAATATTGTTTTGGAAATATTAAATGAGCAAATTCATTGAGTATGTTCACTAAATATTTTGTTTTGAAGATATTCATTAAGCAAATTCACTGAGTATGTTCACTGAGAATGTTGTTTTGAAAATAGTCACTAAGCAAGCTCACTGAGTATGTTCACTAAGTATTTTGTTTTGAAGATATTCACTGAGAAAATTCACTGAGTATGTTCACTAAGAATGTTGTTTTGAAAATATTCACTAAGCAAGTTCACTGAGTATGTTCACTAAGTATTTTGTTTTGAAGATATTCACTGAGAAAATTCACTGAGTATGTTCACTAAGAATGTTGTTTTGAAAATATTCACTAAGCAAGTTCACTGAGTATGTTCACTAAGTATTTTATTTTAAAGATATTCACTGAGCAAATTCACTAAGTATGTTCACTAAGAATGTTGTTTTGAAAATATTCACTAAGCAAGTTCATTGAGTATGTTCACTAAGTATTTTGTTTTGAAGATATTCACTGAGTAAATTCACTGAGTATGTTCACTAAGAATGTTGTTTTGAAAATATTCACTAAGCAAGTTCACTGAGTATGTTCACTAAGTATTTTGTTTTGAAGATATTCACTGAGCAAATTCACTGAGTATGTTCACTGAGAATATTGTTTTGAAAGTATTCACTGAGGAAGTTCACTGAGAATATTCACTAAGTATGTTGTTTTGACAGTATTCACTGAGGAAGTTCACTGAGTATGTTCACTGCGTAATTTGTTTTGAAAATATTCACTGAGCAAGTTCACTGAGAATGTTTACTGAGAATATTGTTTTGAAAATATTCACTGAGCAAGTTCACTGAGAATATTCACTAAGTATGTTGTTTTGAAAGTATTCACTGAGGAAGTTCACTGAGACTATTCACTAAGTATGTTGTTTTGAGAGTATTCACTGATGAAGTTCACTGAGTATGTTCACTGAGTAATTTGTTTTGAAAATATTCACTGAGCAAGTTCACTGAGAATGTTCACTGAGAATATTGTTTTGAAGATATGCACTGAGCAGATTCACTGAGTATGTTCACTAAGTATTTTGTTTTGAAGATATTCACTGAGCAAATTCACTGAGTATTTTGTTTTGAAGATATTCACTGAGCAAATTCACTGAGTATGTTCACTGAGAATATTGTTTTTAAAGTATTCAATGAGGAAGTTCACTGAGCATGTTCACTAAGTAGTTTATTTGGAATTTTTTTTCACTTATCTCTTCTTATTTAATTTCATTATACTCTCTAGATTGTTTCAGAATGACTACTTGATCAGAGTAATAAAAAAGATAACAATCTAATAGTTTCATACTTGCTTAATCTACAATAATCATATACCTGGACAGGGTATACAAGTATTGAGATTAGGTAGTATGCACTTTATTTACTATCATTTCCTCACTTTTCATATCATTATACACACATGATTTTCCATTTCAATATTTTCTCCAAGCATCACTTCTATATTTCATCTTATATCACAAAGATAAGAGAAATCATAAAACATTTTAAAGGGCACTCAGTAAAGTGTAAATTCTCATCTTCCTTGTGTCCTTATAGGACTTAGTCAAAGGAAGTTAAAAAACAACTACTTTCATATCTTTAACACATAGAATCATGAAATGAAGTATCAGGATGAATATATTTTATTTAAGTATTACCCCTCAAGGTCACCTACCACATTAGGTTGATTTCAACACATAGTGTCCAGTTATCTCATGTTGCTGCTTTTGCCTTTACTTAGTGGCTACTGCCCTGGTGCACTAGGCATTTATTGCACTGGTGTCACCAAAAACTTTGGCTTTTTAGAATATCCAGGAAAATGTCTCTAAAATTGTAGAGACCTTACCTTAATTCATAGCTTATGGCCCCTCCTTGGGAACTACACAGATGTACTATTTGTCTAGACTTATGGTAGAGTCTACTTTCTTGCCATTTATTAATTTTCCCACATTTCCACTATTCTAACATGACCATGTCACTCGGGAATCCTTTCAAAGCCCAAAGTTTATGCATTAAAGACTGGTAAATTAGGTTGTAATACTAGTATCCAGTCTTCTATATGCATTACTGTTGTCCTATCCTGCCCTTCAAGAGTATAACATAGGATTCTCTATCCTGATTAGGTCAAGGTGGGAATTCTCAGGCACTTGTTCTCCTCTTGCCTGGTCCCATGCACCCTCTCCTGGTGAAACAACATTGCCCTTAGCAATGTGTTCCTCATGTTCTCCAGTCATTTTCAAGTTCTTCTTCTCCTATGTGAGTAGAAGATACTATTAGATAAACTGGAAGACACTTAGAATAGACTCTACAACCTTAGTCCTATGTCTCTATAGACTCAGCGAACCTAGAGCTCTAATACCACTTAATTGTGGCATACAACTCTCAAAAACATAATTAACTAATGCAGAAGCGTTCACTAAGAAGCGGATTACCAAAAATCACTAAAAATTAAAACCTTTTTATCAAAAGCTCCATCAAAGGAAAACTTTCTCACATAGAACCAACGTAACATAATTACATTTATGTTCACAGGTACATATTCTGTATCATCTCCTTTTGAGAATTACAAGCATTAACAGTCCTGTCAAGTTAAACACCAGCAGGATAAAATCTCGAGGCACTGAGCCAAAAATCTCGAAAGTACTAACTACTCCGAGGACCTGAGAGTGCAGAGATGACACATAGGACTCTATCTATATCTATACAAGGCATGACAGCCAGTGTCTCCACCTGAGACTTCACTACTGTCTCTATTGCTGCTGCTGCTGTCCTTCTCCTACTGAAGGATTCCTATCTCCTCGTCCGCGTCCACCTAAAAATGTAGTTCCCACAGAGGTGAGACAATTGTAAATTGCCCCAGTGAGAGATATAACTCTTCGCCAGTAACATTATTATTAAAACTTAAGAATATAAATATGCACAAAGGAATCATATTTATTTGGAAGCAGCTAATTCAATGTGTTACAGATTAGAATATTATTCTTATCTAAAACATTGCAGCTATAACTTGAAAGAGCCATATGTCACTTATTCATTAAGGAATATGAAGAACATGTATAAAATTTATTCACTACAACATCATTACCACAACATTAACTATCTTCAGGCTTGGATCATATATCTACTACTTGGAATTGTCATTGTGGAGTCATGGCCTGTATCCATACTCTTTTCACAAAATGTTGGGATCTTAATCCCTCAACTCACCAAGTACATTTCCTCTTCTTAACAAGTTCATCATCATGATTATAGCATATGGGTATTTGAACCCATAACTCACCATAGGATACTTTTTACCACTTGTTAGGTAACTTTTTACCTTCAGATCATCTGACCAAAGACATCATAATTCTTGCTATACAATGTATTTTACATAGTACACAAAGCTCATTGATTCTTACTACACAAAGCATATGAAGGCTTATAAAGCCTATAAAACATTCTCAATAAACAAGCATCATAGCCCATACCTATCTATGCTTCTCATCTCATCACCCCTGCATGATTAGTATTCATGGTAACAATTATAATGCTTTCATATCAGTATCATACAACACTAAGTAGTATCATCCCTTTTTAGGGTTCATGATTTCTCTTTCGCATCAGTACCATACAACACTAAGTAATACCACTGTTCCCTCTTTAGGGTTCATGGTTTCTCTTTTATATCAACACCCTTCATTAGGGTATTCCATAAATAACCACTTGGATTCTTAAGATCATATTATTAATGATCAACCCTATTCCATTGCTTCTCAAAGCTAGAAACCAAAAATAGATATCATAAGTATTCGAACATACTTATATATCCTCATCATTCATCATTGAATGTATTATCAACACCAAGTATGAGTTTATCTCTCATCTTTATCAGAATATGATTGTATCATAGTCTATTGATTTGGATTAACCTTTTCATAAGGCATGTTAGCCTACACTTAACAAAGTGCATTACATCTCAATGTAACAATTGTCATGACACATTTCATGTGTCATCTATTCCAATTATAATAAACTTATAACACATCATGGTATATTAGAATTGGGGTGTTGGATGTTATATCTATCACGCCTTAATGTATCACTTCCCTCAACACCCTTATCTTGCTTGAGTTTATTCAGTTAGCTTGTATTAGGGTATCACTCATCCTAATACCTATGCACTAGATCATCACATTCATTATGCAATGTATTGGTCATGATTCATCTATTTTAGAAAACACAACCATTGCCAAAGATATGGACTCACCCTTGAGTCAGGGTCTATTCATATAAGGATATCCATAATCAACCCCTCTAGGTATTTCATTTTTCAATACATTAATCACTATTCTATCAATAGGAATAGGATTTCCATAATTATAATTTGAGGTTCACTTAGCATCTCACAAACATATATAGATTTCACCTAGAATCACTCTTCATTAGAGTTTCATATAAAATCCTTCTATATCGGGGTTTCACCTAGTATTATGAGAAATTAAGACTTCACAACACATTTCCCACTGTTAAGGCTTCACATTAGTATTAATGGAACTTCCCTATATTAGGGTTTCATATACCTTTATCCCATTTTAGGGATTAGGGTTTACCATTCACATTCAAGTGGGGTTTCTCTTTCTTCATACCCAATTTAGGGTTAGGATATACAATTCCCATTAAATTAGGGTTTCTTACATTGTGACACTAAGTTAGGGTTACATCATCACCCTAGATTATGGTTTCACTGAGCTTTGCCCTTAAATTAGGGTTTCACATAACCTTGCTCTAATTTAGGATCAAGGTACATCCATCTTTTCAATGAAGATTTTATGATCTCATAATATGGATCAAACCTTGATTACACATTTATTCACTATGAGAGAAATAGGTCTTAGTAAGTAAGCAATCAACTCTCCCATTCACTCTCCCTCTCATCCTCTCTAGGATGTTAACTATTCCAAGATTAATCAAGGTCAACTCTTTACTTGAGTACACAAAGCTAGGGTTAACCTTTATAATCATCATGGGTCTACATCATTAATAATCACATAGCTAATTGAATTTTGATCATATTAGCTGTCCAAATGGTCTAATCAATTAAACCATCAATTATATAAGGAATTAAAAAGAATTGACCAATTAAACTTTCAATTCCACAAAGTGATCAATGGAGTTAACCATTGAAATCTTCAATCGCATTAAGTATCCAAATGGGTTCACAATATTGGACCTTCAATTGAATGAGAAACTCAAATGGATTAACCATGTTGATCTTCACAATATTAATTACTTAGACCCTCAATGATCTTAGTTCTCATAAATCAATTGATTGAAAACCATTTGAACAAGTTATACTAGAAACCAATTGGACAAGGTAGGTATTGAAAACCGTTTGCACTTTGGGTCTCCAAACGGTTTGAGATCGTTTGGTCTCAAACGGTCTTGAGACCATTTGGACTCAAACGGTCTTGAGACCATTTGGTCCAAACCTTCTCAAAACCGCATGGACCAAAAAAGTACTTCAACATTCAATCGACTCAATGTTTCAATCCATGGACCAATTATAAGTTGAACCACTAAAGTATTCATCAATTGGACCAACGAATCAACAATCAAATAGACCTTCAATTTAGGGTTTTGAACCCAATTGAACTAGGTTTGATAATCAAGAAACCATCACAGATTTGAATTCGAGGATCCATCAATGGTTGAAATTATGGAACCAAATCAATTGAAATCGATAAACTATCATCATCACATGATATAACCTGACCACAAACGGTCTTGTATGACCACCAAACGGTTTTGAGACCATTTGGTTGATATCCAAATGGTCTTGAGACCGTTTTCCCATTCCATCATCAAAATCCATGACATCCAATTAGGGTTTTGGACCATTGGATTGGTTATCAAATTAGCACTTAGTTGCAAATCAATTTGGTACCGTTCGACCTTCAAACACTTATCCATACTTAACCCTAGACCTAAAAACGGTCTTGGGAGACCCCCAAACGGTCTTGAGACCGTTTTTATGATACCCAAATGGTTTTTAAACCGTTTGGGTCAATCAAACCAAAACATCATCTCAATCAATTGGAAATTCAACACTTAGCCGATAGGGTTTATACCATATGTTTGAATCTTCAAATACCTAACCATACTCAACCCTAGACCTCCAAACGGCTTGGTTGACCTAAAAATGGTCTTGAGACCGTTTGGGTGATTCCCAAACGGTTTTGAAACCGTTTGGGTCAATCAACCCAAGTTTCAAACTCAATCACTTATGAAATAATCATTCAACCCGATTAGGGTTTAGGTGATTGATGGACCTTCAACTCATGAACCAATTGGAGTTAATCAATAATAATTGATGGGTCATTAACCTAGATCATTATTAATAAGTCCCCAAATGGTCAACCCTGGTCAACATCACCAAACGGTCTTAAACCATTTGCTTCTATGCGGTTTGGTGAAATTGTTTCATTCCAAACAGTTTGAAACCGTTTGGTCCCAAAACACAAACCGTCTGGACATTTGATTGAAACCGTTTGGTCTAGATATTTGGGAAGGTGTGTTCTTATGATGATGTCATCATCATAAAGCTCTAGACCCACGAAACTGGCTGTGATTTCCATGGAAATTGCATCAATCAACCAAATCAATAATTGTAGATAGAGAAATGATCATTATTTGATGGGGAATTGAATGCAATAACAAAGTTAGGGTTTCAAGTTATAAAACCCACCTCCAATTGAGATCCAAAGCTCCAAGATCACGGAAACAATGGTGGATGCAACTCCTTTCACTATTCCAAGGGTCTTCCTCAAGCTTTGAGTGAAAAGAATTGGTTAGAATTGAAGAGGGGATCAAGTTATGAATAATTCATACATTGATTTTTGATTTTCAACATGGATTCAAGGTGAAAGGAGGTCAAGAACATTAACAACAGGTTGGGGGTCGTCCTACTTCTCCTCCCAATCTCCTTGGTCGTTTCCAAGCAAGGGGAAAGAAAGGAATATGAAAAAGCCTTTGCTTTGGCTTGGAAAAGGTACTTTTATAAGAAAATTGATGAGAGAGAAAATACTTTTATAAAAGTCTTTTAATTCCAAAATTGTTGCCACCACTTCCCCCTTGGTTTCTTGAATGCAAGGGCATATCTATCCCCACCGATCTCCCTTACATTATCCATGAATTAAGGGAAAAGAAATTAAGCACCTTAACCCTTATAATAAGAATATCCATATTTGAGTGGAAATTCTTTTTCTTATAATAATGGTGAGTGGAATTTCACCTCCTTAGGATATGCTCGTGCCTTTGCAAGAATTTAAGCTCATCCATACACATCTGAATTCAACCATTTTAATGTTGGTTGAAGGCCCTTTAATTAATACATTCACTTTAGCCCTAAATTGAATTAGGGTTTCACTTAGGATTAAATCTTGATTATTTTAATATCAAGATTCTCTCTCCTCCAACTTGATTCAAATGAGGCGCCCCTCTCATTTTATTTACCCCACAGGTTTACAAGAAGCATTAGGGACCTCGTTGAAGTGGTAATTTGCATGTTTAACCCTAGGTTTTGGGTAAATTGAACATTACACCAAAACCATGTTTTAATGCACAAGGATTGCTTTACAAGCTTAATCTTGGTGCCCAAGCTTATGAAAACCATACCACTACATCATATTCATTCTTATGATGTATCAACATCAGAGGAACATTTTATCATGTGCAGTTTGCAAGTTAACCCATCAACTTGGGTAATTTGCAGTTTAGTCCAAAATAAGCAAACATTGCTTCAACATTGCTCAAACATGACCAAAATTGAAACATAAGTTTCTCAAGAGCCATAATTAATTTTCAAAGGATAACCACAAGCATATAATCATCCTTATTAAGCAAAACACCTAGGGTTAGAATATAACCCAGGTCAAGGATGTTACATGTGCGTTGAGGTTGCTTGGTTGTATTAGAAGAATGAGTAACTGGAGGGTGTTCTTCTATATAATTGGAGGGAATCTGGGCTATGCCTGGGTGACACTCACAGTTCTTCTAAATCATACCCGACAATCACTTTCTTCCAATATCTTGGAGAGAGGCCGCTTAGGTTTCTTTGTAAGAATAGGCTTTGGTCAGGCCTAGCCATATGACGTGCCTGGCTGTGTTGAATTTGATATTCAGAAGTTTTAATGAGCTCATTAATTTCCTCCTAAAAAAATAGTAACTTGTCTTTGTTATAATGTGCCAGTCCATGTAAAGGAATAGAAATCTTGATTCTCATGAACCTGTAGTTGTTAGAATTGTTATGCCTTGCCAAGATACCAATAGACATCAGGTACTTGTTGGTGATAAAGCAGTCTCCTGTCATTTCCTTAAAAATGACATAGGGCGGGTGTCCATATGCCTAAAATATGAGTCTAATGAGACCACCCATATAGTATTCTTTTTGTGTAGCTGATCTGATGAGCAACCATTTGTCAATCAAAAGGCAACCAATGTGTACAAGTTGTCATTCCATAATACAAGATAGTACAAGAGTTCCTCAAGATAGACACTTCTAGTCTCTGCCTTGGTAAAAAGAACATCGACCATGACCTTGTGCATAATTATCCAGAATCTAGAATGTACCACCAATGCCTTGGAATGCCCAGGTTGATACTTCTTTTAGCCAGTTAATTGCTCCTAATATTTGGAAGCATTGAAGCTTGAATCTTCTTTTTCTAGGAAACCCAAAGAAGCTTTGGCAACCTCTTCTTCTGAACTACAAAATATTTTGTTCAATATTTGATCGGTAAGAACATGATTAACATTATTGATGTGAACTGTGAGGCCTCTTTAATAGAGGATACAAATTCCATTGTCTCTTCTACATAGGCTCGAGGCTTCGCAAAATAGAGGTGAGCTAGATTGGATTTAGCCAACATTTCTTCCACTCTTGCTCGAATGCCTATTTCTTCAAGAGTGGTGGAAGAGATGAAGTGAGTGGGTTTGAAAATTTCTCTTTTCATCACCTTGAATGCCTCCAGATGGTCTCTATTCCAAGTCCATAAAGTTCCATAGTAGAGAAGCTCCATCTGTGAGCCTTGCTAAACATCTAGTTCTGGTTCACTAATCCCATCTCTCTTTTCTCCTTCTATTGTGGGTTTCACAGAGAGAGGTATCTTCTGACCCTACTTTGATGTGATGGTGTTTCTTTGCTGAGTCATCACTATAAGAGAAAAGAAATGAGCACAAATTAGGTATGATGTAACACTGTCGATTATTATTATGGATGCAAGCATCGAAAGAGTTCACGAAAGCTGGTGGTGTTGACATGTAAAAGGACAATACTGTCGATATGGTTGTCGATTGATCATAGTTAAGATTAATTCGAAAGTGTTATTGATCAAATGATTGACAAGAGGTAAATAAAAAAATGGAGTACATAATAGGTCAACAATCGTGTCACGTAAAAATGGCCGATAAGGTCATCAATTGACAATTGCTGTGGTAAAGGTCGACAAGACTGTCGACCGACATGAGCATGTATCTGTCGATTAGTTAAGATCATAGTTGACAGGAACATGAAAGGAAAGTGTTGACCAAAATGTCAACATAAGGCTTGTCGATTAGGACATCAATTGTCAAGTAAATGGAGTGGCAGCGCTTCGCTAGGATTAGAAGACGGTAAAAATTCTTAATGCTAGGCCTGATATTTATAATCGTGGTTAAGGTCGATGAAACTAAAGTCGATTATTTAGATGACAGATCTAGATCTGGAAACATGCTTTCGGTCGATAAGAGTGTCAACCAAGAGGGTTGACAGGTCTCAATATTGACTTGTCGATCTTCTCCTTGAAACCTATCGATCATGAAATTGACAAATGGAAATCAAAAGACTGTCGACCAGAATGTCGATAGAAAGCTTGTCGATTGGCATTGCTTGAAGTTCGACAACCATTTTCAAAGGGAAGGCCAACACTTGTTGGTCGACAGTCTTGTCGACCTAGATGGATCAACATCATTGGTGACTGAGATGATAGACAAGTAACTTCAGAACCCTTCTAAATAAAATTTGATATGTCAAATCAGAATTTAGGTCGATAGGTCACATTAAAATGATTGTCTTCCACTCATCATTTTAAAAGGAAAGAAAATGATTGTCTACCTTGATTTAGATCTCACAATCCCTAAAAAGTTTTTGTATGAGGAAAACAAAATCATGGAAAACTAATCTAAATGACAAAAAAGATAAATGCTTGGGTGCCTTCCAAGTAGCACTTTGTTTATAGTCATGTAGCTTGACTTCTTGAACATCTCATTTTTCTTCCAAGGCATCTAATAGCTCCAAGTCTGCACTTCTGGTGATGGATTCATATTTGTAGTACCTCTTTACTCGGTGACCATTAACTAAAAATGTCCTTGAATTCTCTCTAGGAATGTCCATCACTCCAGAGGGATATATGGTAACCACTGTGAATGGTCCAGACCAACAAGAATGAAGTTTTCCTAGGAAGAGACGACGAGAAAAATTAAATAGCATAACCTTCTCTCCTTCTAAAATATCCTTTCACCTAATATGAGAGTCATGCCACATCTTTGTGCACTCTTTGTAGATCTTTGTATTCTCATAAGCGTGCATATGGAGTTCTTCCAGCTCCTGTAGCTGTAAAAAGCACTTTTCTTTGATTATTACAACATCCATGTTTAAGGCTTTAATAGCCCAATAGGCTTTGTGTTCCAGTTCCAACAAAAGATGACAAGATTTCCCATAGATTAGTCGATAAGGGGTGGTTCTTATGGGTATCTTGTAAGCAGTTCAATATGCCCAGAGAGCATCATCCATCTTAGATGACCAATCTTTTCTTGACTTGCTCACTATCTTATTGAGAATTTGCTTGATCTTCCTGTTGGAGACCTATACTTGGCCTGTAGTATGAGGGTGATACCATGTATCTATCTTATGTATTACTCCATATTGTTTCAAAAGAGCCTAAAATTGTTTTTCAATGAAGTGTGATCCTCCGTAACTGATTACAATGCGTGGAACTCCAAACCTAGGAAAAATGATTTTTGTGAATAGACACATCACATGTTGATGACGATATAACCTCCACCCACTTGGAGACGTAGTCAATGGCCACCAGAATGTATTTGTTTCCAGAAGATGGTGGAAAAGGTCCCCTGAAGTCTATCCCCAAAACATCAAAGTCTTTACTTTGATTCATTCAACAAGGGGCATCTCATTGCATTTACTAATATTCCTAGTGTGCTGACACACATCACATTGTTTAGTAAAAACTGTGCACATCTTTAAATGTAGTCATCCAGTAAAAACTATAGTTCAAGATTATTATAGCTGTCTTCTTAGTGCCAATATGTCCTCCATAGGGGGCCGCATGAGATTTTTCTAAGATTGAATGAGCTTCATCGTGATCCACACAATGATGATATATCTTATCTACACACTATTAGAAAAGTAAGGGATCATGCCAGAAATAGTTCTTGATGTTGGAAAAGAATTTCTTCTTTTGATTGTAGGTCATCCCTAGAGGTAACTATTGGCATACCAGGTAGTTGTAGAAATTAGCATACCATGGAGTTACTTGATCAAGAGAATGAATAAGAAGTAGGGATTCATCGTGATAGGATTCATTAATAGGGAGTGAATTGTTTTCTTCCACCTTTATTCGAGAGAGGTGATCAACAACAACATTATATGACCCATTTTTATCAACAATCTCATGATTAAATTCTTACAAAATAAGGGCCCACCTGAGGAGACATGCTTTGGTATCTTTCTTATGCATAAGATATTAATTGCCCCATGATCAGTGTAGATTGTCATCTTCCCACCTAACAAAAAGGATCTGAATTTGTTGAAGGCATAGCCGATGGCTAACATATCTTTTTTAGTTGTAGTGTAATTAATTTGATCCTCATCAAGGGTTTTTCTGGCGGAGTAGATAACATGATGTTTCTTGTCCTTCTTTTGTCCCAGGACAGCCCTGACTACATAATCACTATCATCACACAATATTTTAAAGGGTAGGTCCCAATCTGGAGCTTGGGTAATGGGAGTAGTGGTCAAGGAATCTTTGAGGGTATTGAAGGCCTTCTGACACTCATCGTCGACGATAAATGAAGTGTCTTTTACCAACATTTTGAATAAGGGCTTTTCGATCTTTGAAAAGTCCTTGATAAAATGATGATAATATTCTGCATGTCCTAGAAAACTACAAACATAAGAGATTAAAGAGGGAGATAGAAGTTTAGAGATGGCCTCTATTTTACTATTATCCACTTCTATACCAGTTTCCTACACCTTGTGTCCCAAAACTATTCCCTCTCATACCATAAAGTGGCACTTCTCCCAGTTGAGGACTAACTGCTTTTCTTCACATCATTTGAGGACTAATGATATGTTCTTTAAACAGTCTTCAAAAATGACCCATACACATAGAAATCATCCATGAAGACTTCCATGACATCTTCTATTAGATCAAAAAATATAACTGACATGTACCTCTGAAGGGTGGCAGGGGTGTTGTATAGACCAAATGACATGCATCGAAAAGCATATATCCCATATAAACAAGTGAATGTGGTCTTTTCCTAATCTTTTCGATGAATGGGAATTTGATAAAATTCACAATACCCACTAGATAATAGAAGTGAGAATGATGTTCCATCCTCTCCAAAACTTGATCAGTGAAAGGAAGAGGGAAATGGTCTTTGCATGTTGTTGCATTCAATAGTATGTAGTCAAGAACATACGCCAACCGATCACTCTACGAGTGGAAAATTCCTTTCATTCACTATCTCTTACTACTGTCATCACACCTTTCTTGGGAACCACAAGAACTAGATTTACCCAATTACTATCACTAATAGCATAGATGATACTGGCATCTATTAGTTTGATTTTCTTTGCGTACAACTTCTCACATTTTTTCATTCAATTTCCTTTGACCTTAGACTCGTGGATTCACATCACTACCGAGGTTGATTCTAAGCATGCACACTGTTGGTTTGAGACCTTTGATATCATCTATACAGTACCCGACATCCTTCTTCTGAGTTTTTAGTTCAGATAATAGTTGCTCTTGCTGACCGAAAGGTAGTTGTGCATTAATGATCACCATATTTCCCTTCTCTTCATCAAGGAATTCATACTTTAGACCTTCAGGAAGGAGCTTGAGCTCTAGCAGTGGTTTTGGAACTTAGGTGTCTTTTGGTTCACGCTAAAGAGAAGCATATTTTACTATTTTAGTAGCTCCATAAAACTCTTCTTCTTCATCTGTGGTCGCCAAGTATGCTAGGATTTCTTTGACCTCGAGATTATCAAATCCTGAAGTAGGGTTGGTTAAAGCTCACATCAGGGGGTTGAATATAGCATTGTGCTCCTCTATTTTTGTGAATAGCTAATTGCAACAATCAGTGAAATATCTTATTTCTATCGAAGAGGGCCCCCACATGTGATCAAGTATGTGGAAATTGATAGGTTCATTCCCTACTCTTATTGTGATTGACCCATTAGCCACATCAATCAGCGCTCATGCTATTGAAAGGAAGGGTAGTCTGAATATCATTGGACATGTAGGATCTTTTCTATGTCAATGATGACAACATCACACGAAATGAAGAAATTCCCTATCTTGATAGGTACATCTTCTACTACCCCAACTGGTTTAGTATAGGAATTATCTGCTAATTGAATTCTCATATTGGACTTAATAATGTAGGTGAGGCCCGTCTTGGCTGCCAAACTGCATGACATGAGACTGATGTTGGCCCCTAGATCTGCAAGACCATATCTTGTTGATGAATATTCAATGAGAAATGGAATAGTAAAGGCACCATGATCTTTTTATTTCATTGGCATATTTGATTGATAAAAGGCAGATGCCATTTTTGTAAGGCATACCATCTCGACTTCTCCCCTCTTCCTCTTCTTCATGATGAGATCCTTTAGGAACTTAGTGTATGTAGGAATCTCATCTATGACGTTAAGGAGAGGAATATCAAGATGATTTTTCTTAATGGTGTCAAGGAATTTAGTGTATCTCTTCTCGAGTTCTGCCTTAATGAAGTGATGCAGATTGGGGGCTCCAGTGAGAATTTTGGTCACCTTCAATGATGGAACAAAGTTTGTGGCCCCTTTTTAATTTTGCACACTGGGACTTCCTCTGGGTTTGTTAATGCGTCCTTCAATGATCGGTACTTTAGGCCGTCGAACAGAAGTGGAACTCCCAGAGCAAAGTGTGGCTATTCTTACTATTTCATTCTTGGGATTTTGTTCGGTGTTGGATGGAAATTGTCCTATTTATCTTCCAATCGATGCAACAATAGAAGCTAGTTGTTGATGAATCATTCACCTGTGGGTTTGAAGATCACTAATTTGAGTATTGACAGTGCTGATCTGCGTCTGCTTGTTTGCCAATATGTTGTTTTTACTCATCAGACATTCTGCCATTTTCTTTGTAAAAGACTCCAGATTGGATATAGACTTTTGATGTTGTTGAAAGAGACTCCTCCTTTGCCCATTGAAAGTTCCATGTTGTTGTGGCTGAGGTCTATTTTGTTGAAATCTAGGTGGGGTTCCTCTATCAACGACTTGCCCTCTGCCCATTGGTTGAGAAGATTGATTCCGTTGAAATGAGTTCTCTTATGAAGAGGTGTTCCCATAAGAAAATCTAGGATGATTGGGTCATTTGTAATTCACAAAGGACACATTATTGGTCTATGTGTCTTCTACTTCTTGGGTGTAAATACATTAGTCAATACCATGACCCCCTTCTCTACAAGTGATACACTTTATATATGCCTCAGTAAAGTGTCAGGAATTGACTTCCTTTAGATTCTAGACGTCAGATGCCATCTTATTGAGTTTGTTGTTCAATTTCTCTAGTAGCTTAGAATTTAGAGAATCATTGACGGAAGACACAGTAACTGTAGAACTTCTATCAACATCGTGGCCTTCTTGTAGAGCTTCCATGTTATTGATTATCTCTTTGGAGGTTTCAGAATCATGTTTCATGAAATCACAGCCAATGGCAATGCTTAAGGATGTTCTCTCAGTGGAGGTAAGGCTTTCATAAAAAGTAGTGACAATAAACCCATCATCATAGTCATGATGTGGGCAGTCTCTCAAGTATTCATATATATTTCCCATGCATCATGCATGCTTTTAGTAGCTTTCTGCCTAAAACTGGTAATTTTAAGCTTACACCTAACTGTCTTTTCAACTGGATTGAACTTGTTTACAAAGGCTTCATACAATTGTTGCCACACAATAATTCCCTTTTGAGATAGATGCCGCTGTAAGACTTTCTCTTTAAGGGAGAAATGGAAACCTTTCATGTAGATGACATCTTATGGCACTCTGTTCACCTTGATAGTATTAGAGAGGTTTTTGAAAGCATTTATATGATGATAAGGGTTTTCTTCAACAAAGTTTCCTCCAAACATTTGATTTTGAATCATGCTTACGATTATTCTAGTCAAAGAAACCAGACATTGAATTTATACTTGACTAGAAGAGATGTCTACAACTCAATACAAAGTCTTTGTAGTAGTGCGGGGTTAAACACAAGGACAAGGAGACTAATAGTGTAGGAACGCAAAATGTTGGCTTAGTCTAATCAAATCAAAGAATAATTTTGATGGCGTTCCAATTAAGGAACAAGTTAATCTAATGAAGAAATAACCTAAATTTAGAGAAACCCAAAAGAAAGAAATAAAGATTGAATCATGAAACAAGAATAAAAGAGACTTGGATTAGATTTCACCAATCAAGTCATCCACAGCTATGTAAAACCTTCACTTTTAGTTTATATATGTTCTCTACTTGTTTTTCAAACAACCATAAGAAAATATATGTTCCTTCCTTCGGTCAAGATCCAAGCATATTTCTATTTAACCATGTTCTCTTTCTCGAGTTAATAACCAAAACATCAAGGAAAAACTGTATGACTTTTGTTATAACAACTCCTCACTTTCATGTATAGTTGTTATCCTATACTCCAGATCTAGTTGAAATCATTCTCTCAAAAAATATTCATATCAAACGTCAGAAGAGGGTATCTAACCATCAATTGACGCAGTAAAATAAGAGTATAAGAATAAAACTTTAAAGAACATTTGCCATCAAATAGAAAGATGAACAACTACATAGCTGGGAGGGCCTGACAACTACTCCCAATTCAAGTTATGGATTTTAGCCACGCATGGCCAAAGAAAAGAAAAGAGTACAACTAGAATAAGTCATGATAGAGAATAGAGGAAGAGAAGATTGATACAAAGGTAGATTGAATGCTCGATCTACCAACCTCTCCACAGATATCTCGACGGTCGACAGTAGCATCGACATGCTTTCTCCTCCTTTCTGGTCTTATCTTGAGACAAGAAGGTCCTTCATATCAGTGGTGATGACAAAGTAACCGTCAAGGAGCAAGGTCGACGGGCTGGATCAAGAGATCTAGACATGTCTCATGCTTCAGCTCTGGAACTTGAGAAGACTTAGCAGTAGCCTCTCAACGCCCTGGCTTCAATGATTCAAGATGTCTTATACAATTGTAATGGGGGCCTATTTATAGGGTTGAGGCTGCTGACCCCTTTCCATCGATGTCGACCATTTTTTGTCGATCGATGGCCTTTGGACTTCCAGTCGATGGGACTGTCAACCTTGAGAGCCGATTAGGGATTTCATCAACAACTCTTTATAAATCAATTGGTATGTCAATCTCTTCTTATCATCGACAAAGTTCTTATTTTCAAGGGATCTTTCAATGTGATGATGTCGACCGTGAAGGTCAATAGGTTTGTCGAGGGGATTATCATTATTTGTCTTGTAGACATCGACAATGCTGTCAATGTGGCTATCATTAGAAAAACTGATGGGGGCATTGAGGATACTCTACTTGATAGGCGTGTCAAGCACTAGTTCGATAGCTTCAGATCGACAATAATCTATCGGTGTAGATGAGATGGACTGTCAATGTCTAATCCATAGTAATGAGTTTTGTTTTCTTGTTTGATACTCCTTACCTTGACAGGTGGTTGTCGAGGTTCTTCAATCTGTTAGGTTCATGCTCGATGTGTCTTTCGAGCTTGAATCGACTTAGTCAACCTCCTGGTGAAATCTTATCTTGTCAACCAGTTGGTCGATTGTTCAAAACAAGGTCTTTTAGACTTCATTAATTTCATTGAATTTGCACTCGATTCCTTCAAATATCATCAACACAGGATAGAGTTTTATCATTAAATGAACTAGTGTAAAAATGGGTAAAACTAAACATCTAAACATTAATTTGCATGATCTTTATCATGTGAAAGGCTATTAAAATTGTACCAAAACTGATGTTATCAGGTTTTTCACTCCGCAATCTATGAAACCTTTGCACCCATAAATCAATTAGAAGTTTGCAAATCACCAACATATGGGGACTCTAGGAGCTATGCAGATTCCTTGTCTTCCTCTCATCACTCTCCTTCTATTATGGGTGTTCAATGCCATTACTCTAGCAATTTGGTGATTACAAACCCTAACTCGAAGCCTGTAAATTCAACACATTGTGTGAAAGGGCCCCTAATCTAGATGTCACTAGGCTATCTGATTTACTACTCATCATCCATCCCCACTTTTCCATCGACCAATCTGTGATTTGTCCACACCACCAAACTACGAAATTCCTGTGTGAAGTTAATAGAGGAAATTCTGATGCCTCCATCTCCTCCAAGGGATCAAGGTCCTCACCTCAAAATAGGCTATACCAAAGATGCATATTTGCATTGATTGATCATTTCATTCCACCATCCAACCTATGCCATCACTGATTCACCTATTGTTCCCCTAGAGACTCAAGTGCATGTAGAGAAGAAGGAAAACAAAAAACTATTTAGACCACCTCGATGAACATCCATGTTTTACCTTGCTACATGTCAAATGTCATTATCCCATGCCAGAAGAATAGCAACTACACACCATGACTACATCTACATTTTCTAGTGTGATGATGGATTACTTCCTTCTTTGTCATGTTAATTTTGTTATTGTTGCCATGAGAGATTATCATATCCATAGGGTGTAGGGAGTAGTCCTGCTACCTAGTTTTAATTTTTTCAACTGGTGTTATGCCAATATGAAATCTAGTTGTTATGGAGTAACCTTTTATGGATAGAAATCTTATTAGCCAACTATTTTGTCTATTTGTTTCACGTTAAATCCTTGATGATAATTTCAGATAGGTGTTTTTTTGAGGATATATATATATATATATATATATATATATATATATATGATCTCTAGAAAATATGACAACAAGCTTAGAGTAATAGCTGTCCAATTTTAATTCTAACCCTGAAATGGAGATTTGCCTGACTCTAACATATGAATGTTCATGCTTAATATGATGAAGTGAGAGAGTACATGTTCGATGTAGGTGGTGAAACTCACTCTAGTGTTCCCTTCTATTGATAAATCTACAACTTCAATCCAACCTTATAATTATTATAATCTAAGTATAATCAAACAACCACACTCCTATGGTATTTACTAGTTCTTTTATTCTTGTTTTGATCAAACGATTTCTTAAAAATATTATCCTTTGGGTTTGATCCTAACTATACTATGATAAGACCCATACACTTGTGGATGTGATTGTTATACACTTGGTTTATGTAAATTCTAAGAACTTCTTCCCTAAAGAATTTGCATGTGTGATTAATTATGCCTAACCTAGAACTAGATCTGAAGCTCAAGTCTAGACCTTAGGATGAAGAGTGTATTGCTCTAGGTTCATGATTCTCATCCATTAATAGTGGGACCAAGAGTTTGAATGGGTCGTGACCCTCACCGGATGAAGAACATGAGAATCACGAGATCTAGTGCTGGGAGTGATCCACAATGCTCAAAACTACATAGCAACCCCACATAGTGAGGCCGACATGGTGAGGTGAGAGGGTTCCATCTCTCTCCATTATTGCCAACTCTACCTAGAGTTTGCAAAGGGGATGAAGATTGGTTTTTATGAGAGGAACTCGATTTACCAAACTCCAAGGAGGCCAAAAAACTTCCTATCTCGTGTGACGGAGCCAAGGGAGGCATCCAAAACCATGACTGTAAAGAGCAGCTGAGGCCTATCACGCTGACTCAGTGGAGATGAAGATAGATCCCACCACCCTTTTCCTGGATCTTTGTGAGGATGATCCCAGAGTAGGAACACTCATGGTGACACCTGTGATTGCACGACCCTTCTCTGGCACTGCCTGGGGACCTCTCACCTCTCTAAGAATCTATGGAGCCTAGAGACAGACCTTTCCTGAAAACTCACCTCCTCCAAAAAGGAGAGCTAGGTATGCATATTCGGATGGATATCTATCATTTAGTGCACAATCATGCCAGTGCTAGGCATCAAACATGGTTGCAGAGCTGCGAGTGCCTATAAGATCATCTGCTGCACTTCTCTCATCACTATGATGGAAATTTTGGTGAGTGATTAGAAGGAGCAAAGAAGGTCTATGGAAATGCTAAAGTTCCACTTCCAGACGACGCTCATGCAAGATTGGAGCCCCAAAAATCCCGCATGAACCTGGTCGCCCTTGGTAGTAGAGAGTAGATGCCGGTCTTAACTCATCCACCATGAAGCTCTCAGCGTCTCTGTGGTCTTTGAGGCACTGAGGCTCATGCTCTTCTTTCCTCATCAGAGATGGAGTGCCCTATCCTTGGCTCATGCTCACCAGCGAGAAGGCATACGATGACAGTGGTTTCACGCCTAGGTCGAGGCGCACGCAATAGACTCATGAGAAAAGGAGAGGGACAATGATAGACTAGGCCCTCGTGACTCTCAACCAGACTGAACCTAGTCCAAACCGATTGAATCTACATGCCAAAGTAGGCTCGAGGGGTACAAAGGAGCCACATGGAAGCACTTGATAGGCTAACATAGTAAATCAATGTTTAATTACCCAGAAATGTACAGATCTTAGATAATTCATAGTAATTAGCTCGGTTGTCAGAATATTATGAATAAGATATAAAAATTCTCAAAAAATTGTGTACAATGTCATGAAAGTATAATACCAGTACTTTGATGTATGAAATCAGATGATATCAAGTAAGATGTATTACACTTGTTTCATGAGTAATAAATATCAAATAGTGTCCTAAAATTATCAAAACATGCCACTAAATCCTATATATTATTTCTAATCCATCTAATGCAAGTGATTATAATGTTGATGCACGAAATCATATGAAATGCTTCATATAGCTATTTAGGGATAATAACCCTAAATAAAAGGTAGAAGGAACATAGATGGTTATTAAATGTTGAAATATTTAGTATATATTCATATCAGTATATGGAACATCATAATTAATTTTGAGATAATAGTTATACATATAAATAATGCTACATGTTAAATGATCCTAAAATGATGAGAAAAACCTAACATGATTAATACATGTAACCTAGGGTTAATATGTGCACACAATTATATGCAACAAAATAATCGAGTTATGTACCTTAATCTACCATATAAGATTAGTAAATGATTCTAATAAGATAAGATGAGTAATGACAGAAATAACATAATGAACTAAGATAAACCCTAAAATGAACATGACTAGGATTAAGAGGATGAGAATCTAATGATAGTACATGATCTTGTCTTAATTACATGATGACCAAATTATCTAGATGAAAATTAATGTATAAAGAACCTCTAAACTCAGGTACGTGGATATAAGTATAAGACACGTTTTTACTGAATGGTTTAATTATGAGTAGTTACTTGTATGTATTTGAGTAATCTTGTTGGATGTATATCTATACATATTGTCACTTATCCTCCGTGAACACTAAGAACACTAAGGAAATAAAAATGGAATCTAGTTATTTATGGTTCATTTTATCTCCCTATTAGAGAGGGAAAGTATTAATGTTGACTAGAACCTCCCTAATGGTAAAAGGTACCCGGGGAGATCCCTAATGGTACAAGGTACGCAGGGATAGGGCCCAATAATATAAGTGTTGATTGTGCTAAGTCCACCATAGTAATACATGTCCATTGAAATGTGATTAATAATTTGGATTTACCTGATTTTTAGCCTTAAATAATGTTTTCTTTTTCTTTCTTATTTTTCAAGTATTTTAAATATGCCAACAGAGTATAGTATCTTTCAACCACATACCAACTTTATGTTGATTTGTCTGTTTCATGTATTTTCTAGGTTCAAAGCTAGAATGGGAGAAAATATAGGAATTGAGCAATGTACATGTTGTACCTATTTTGTAGATCCTAGTTAGCATACATGTTCAAATTTGTATGATCTTATTCCAATATGTAATCATAATTCATGCTGAAATCATTCATGTTGTAATGATATACATGTTGAATGTTGAAATTATTCATGGTGTATGCATTATATTTGAATGTTCATGTATTCTTATGTAGCTTCCACATCGCTCTCTGAAATAATTAGTTAAAGTTTTCAGATTTGTCCTCTCAGACCTTCTAAGTCTCGAGACGGTAGAATCTAGGAACGTTATAGTTGGTATCAAAGCATGAACATTAGCTACACCTGACAATTGCTCACCATTAAACATTAAAAATTAAATTTCACCTTTCCCTTATAATCCTAGAAACTTAGTAAGTTATTTATAGGATCTAGGTTTGACTTAGACTCTAGGTTAGAACCTATATGTTTGAGAACTAGGTTTAGACAAGTGTCTGAAACCCTATCCATATAGAGCTCATATGTATAAGGTTTCTGCACTGGTATATACCTTATTCTCACCATTTTACTAGGTAACATGGAACTAGACTGTCTACTGTGTGTGGGACACTCATTTTTCTAATTTGGTTTTGTTTTCCAATCAGCTCAAGCCTCAACAGTTGTCTCCGACGTCTGCCTTCTCGAAGAAAAACTATATAATATTTTATTATATATATGTAAATATGAAAATGCATCCCTCACATAGGAGAGTAGGAGGTGTTCATGTAATCTAAGTGAAAGGGAGTGACATTAGTCTAGAAGAGAGAGTAGATCTAGATTAGATGTCTAGAGCCTTTTTGGATATGTGACAGTTAGAGTAGATGATTGATTATATATGAAATGAGCATGTGCAATCTTATCTAAGTTTGATTTCTAATGGTATGAGTTTCCCTATAAAAATTTAAGTTGTATATGAGCTGAATCCACTTTAGATGATTCTATGCTAAGTCTTAAAGATGAAATTACATTCCTTATTCTTACTTAAGATGACCTAAGTTAAGATTAGGCTGAATAGCTATGAGCCTCAAGCTATTTTACAAAGGAGGACCTCCAGTGTTAGGACAAGATACATGGTGAACTTCAGAGAGAGTGAGACCCACAAGTAGAGGTTCATAGGACCTTCCCTACAATATATAAAAAAATATGAGATACATGTGAAATGATGTGTCCTAAGCTGGGTTACTCATGAGTAGATGAGTTGAGTCCTTTTGCATGATTCCATCTTATATGTGAGAGTTGGATAAAAAATCTGACAGGTAGAAAACTCATGATGAGAAAGTCAATCATTCGACTGAACTAGGTCCTAGATTTAGTGACTAAAGTTTGTGAAGCTCATCATTTATTGCAAGTAAGGTGACATATGAAACTCTAGTTATGAGAGTAAAATGCTTTTTGCATAATATATTGTCCCTTGCACTTCTCTTTCTTAATATATGATGTTAGAAACCTCACTTGAGCTATAATGATGAATTATGTATGAAGAGTCACTCATATAAGCATGACCTATTTTAAATTCCCTCCCGATATCATACATGTGATATCTAAGTTTGAAAACCTGATAAGATTGATTTAGTATATTCTCTTTGCCTTCGTATCATACATGAAAGATAATAGTTTGAAATCATGAGCTCAAAGTAAATGTATCTTTGTCATATATTTAATGATTACAAAATATAGTTCTCAACCTCTAATCTTCTAAATATAAGATTCTATTTTAATGACAACCCTCATATAATGGGGTAAAATCCTAATATTCAATCATATTAAGTAAGCACTTATCATGTAATGAAATCCTAGTATGATGTTGATCATAAGCCACAATAATGATTTTAAGTATGATAATTCACTTAGTTTAGGACATGAAATATTGATATCTCCTTGCAGGCTAAACAATGAGTATAACCTTCTCAGTTTCATATGTGTAAACAAATCCTAATTTTTAGGGTTATACGGGATGTAAATACTAAAATGCTAGAATTTCATATTATGACTAGGGAATTAAATGACGCTTCAATCCATATAAAGTGGGGTGGGTACACCACATATGCTCGAAATCCTAAGATGACAACATAGGGTGCATGCAAATTCTGATAGCCACTACTACAGAAGTGCCTTTTAGTGACGGTTGTTTAACACCCTTTGGCGTCAGTTTCTGAACGACGCCTATGTGGGCGCCGCTAAAAGGTTGGACACTTCAGCGTCGGTTAAAAAACCGACGCCTATTTAACATAAAGGCGTCGGTTTATTATAAAACACCGACGCCAAAAGGGTTCGCGCCACAGAAAATGGCGTCATCTAGGACGATTTCTGCGTCGGTTATATACTAAAAAACCGACGCAGAAAAGTGTCCTAGATGACTCCCATTTCCTGTAGCGCGAACACTTTTGGCGTCGTTGTTCAAAAAAAAACCGACGCTGTAAGTCTGTGCTGACGGTTATCGGTAAATAACCGACGCCTATATCTATTTTTTTTTATAAATCTGTTTGCAGGCCTGCTGTGGCTGGTCAGTAGGATGAGAACCTGTAGTTTAGTTTTCTGAACTGCATGTTTACGACATCCATTGATATCAGCCTACAAACAGGCCACAAACCTGCAAAATTAACATAAAAAGATTCACACAAGTATATACATTCAGACATCAATTCAATTGTCACGTTCACACATATAGAATCATTCAAATACATGTTTTAACATTCAGAAACATTCATTTACAAAGTATCATTCATCATCACTATCAACATCCCAATTATATCTAACAGTTTATGACCCCACATGCCTTCCTCCCCAGTTCCTGCCGCTAGACAACCACACAATGGATCCAAGAGGATATGCAGGCGTTTGCCAAAGACTATAGGCTGAGTTAACTATTGAGTTAACTCAGCCTATAGTCTTTGGCGAACGCCTGCAATCCTCTTGGATCCATTGTGTGGTCATCTAGCGGCAGGAACTGGGGAGGAAGGCATGTGGGGTGATAAACTGTCAGGACTAGCACAGCAAGTTGCGATGGAGGTGGAGACGACGACGACGGTGGTGCTTCAGGCGACGCCTGCTTGGCCGGGTAGGGCTCGGCGAAAGGGTTCAACTGCGGCATGGCTTCGATGTAGTAGAGGGAAGGGAGGGGTTCAGAATCCTACGAGAAACGTTTAGAGATGAGGATATTACTGCGGAGGAGGAGGAAACGGTAGACGATATCTCGAGTTGGAATGTCCTCTCCGCACATCAAGTTGCTCCAGTGCTTCAGTGGGTACATGTGCATCATCAACCTAAAATTTGACAAAAATAAACACACTGAATTAGGCCAATATAGAAATATAGGATATATGACATAACTAGAAGATAATGAATTTTATAGAAATACAGGATATGTTTTTAGAACTTACATTGGTATCCTCGCCATGCTCGTCATGGACAACATGCTCATCATGGACTTCATGCTCATCATGAACATCATTCTCATCATGGTCAGCCATCTGAAAATGTCATAAAAAAGGCAAACATTTAGCATTTGTATCAACTAGAAAAAGGAAAACATTTAGCATTTGTATAAATTAGAAAAAGGAAAACATTTACCATTTGTATAAACATACATGTCTCTAAAATTGTGAACTTTTATCAATTAACAATCCTTCATTGTGATCTCCGCGCACATATAAGTCATCATTAGCTTCAATATTTTGTGGAGTTGGCAACCCAACTGAGAATGGACTGGAGTCATCATACTTATCATAGTACTCTTCTTCATCTATAGGATCTTCAATGAACTGTCTTTTACCATGAAGAACAACCGACCATTTATCATTTGCAGGATCATCGATATAGAATATTTGTTTTGCCTGTGATGCCAATATGAATGGTTCAGCCTTCTCCCCAATCATTTCAAAGTTCACCAAAGTGAAACCCAATTCATCCACTATAACTCCTTTGGTATTATCAACCCAATTACATTTAAAGAGCGGAATATTGAAATCTATGTAGTCAAACTCCTAAATGTCTTCAATGACACCGTAATATGACATTTTAGCTTCACGTGGACTCTTATCCTTTGCACTTGCAAAGTACATAGTTGACGCTTGAAGAGTGACCCCACTATTTTGGACGACACTCTTATCATCTTGGCGCTTTGTGTAATATGTGAATCCATTAATGTCAAACCCTTCATAAGACAGAACATTCGGTTTTGGTTTAAAGGCGAGACATTTGATAGTTTCTGTAATATCATTTGGTGTTTGAGATAGTTGATGTAAGACTTTATCTTCAAACCACTTAGTAAAAGTCTTATTATGCTCTCTAGAAAGCCACATTGAACTTGCTCGAGGATGTTGTCTCTTTATGAAATTGGTATGTTCCTCGATATAAACACTCACTTCGTCCATATTATGTAAAATATACAAGTGAGCTTGTTCCAACTGCTCACGGCTGATTACTTTCACCCGTGATCCCAAAATTCATTTGCCCTCCTCAATATTCTTGTCATTATCAGGAGTGTCATTACCACTGAGAAAGTCATTGCAGAAATCCATAACCTCTCTCGCCACATAACCTTCAATAATACTCCCTTCAGGACGATAACGGTTTCGAACATCACCTTTAAAAATGCTCATGTATCGTTCAAAGGGATACATCCAATGCAAGAAAACCGGTCCCAAGATTTTCACTTCCCTAGTCAAGTGGACAACAAGATGTACCATGATATCAAAGAACGAAGGAGGGAAATACATCTCAAGCTGACATAGGGTAACAACCACTTCTCTTTGCAAATTATCGAGAGTATCAGGGTCAATAACTTTGCTGCATAGACTGTTGAAAAAGAAACAAAGTCTGGTAATTGCAAACCTTACATATTTTGGCAATATAGATCGAATTGCCACGGGCAATATTTGTTGCATTAGAGTGTGACAATCATGAGATTTAAGACCTATCAACTTCAGATCTTTCATTGATACCAATCTACGGATGTTGGATGAGTAACCATGTGGCACCTTAACATTTACCAAGCATTCACAAAAAGTTTTCTTCTCCTTTCTAGACAACGTGTAACAAGCGGGAGGTAAGTATGTTCTTTTATTACCCATTTCACGTAATTCTGTTAATTCTGACCTTATTCCCATTTCACGTAGGTCCAGTTTGGATTTTATCCCATCTTTAGTCTTACCTGGTATATTTAATAGAGTACCAATGATGCTATCACAGACATTTTTCTCAACGTGCATTACATCGATACAATGCCTGACTGACAAAGAACTCCAATAAGGAAGATCCCAAAATATTGACTTCTTTTTGAATGAAGAATTGTCACTCCGTGTGGCCATACTACATTGTGATTTCTTACCAAATTCATTGACAATGTCTTTTACTCTTTCCTAAACAACATCCCCTGGTATAGGTTTAGGTGCACTCCGTTCATCATTCCATCCATTGAATGCTTTGCGCTTCCTACGATACGGATGGAATTTTGAAAGAAACCTTCGATGACCAAGATATACAGTCTTGCCGCCATATTTTAGTCTTATTGAATCAGTGTTTTCTTCACATATAGGACACGCTTTAGCTCCTTTGACACTATATCCAGACAAATTCCCATATGCCGGAAAGTCATTAATAGTGCAAAACAACATAGCATGCAAACGAAATGTCTCTCTTGCTGAAGCATCATAGGTCATCACACCTTCAGCCCAAAGTTTCTTTAAGTCATCAATCAAAGGTTCAAGATAAACATCGATATCATTTCCGGGTTGTTTAGGGCCCGATATCAACAATGACAACATAACGTACTTATTTTTCATACACAGCCAGGGAGGAAGATTGTATATAACAAGCATGACTGACCAAGTTCTATGTTGGCTGCTCAATGTCCTGTACGGATTCATCCCGTCTGTACAAAGCCCAAGTCTTAGATTCCTGACTTCTTCACCAAATTCAGGGAACAATACATCAATCTTCTTCCACTGTGGGGAATCAGACGCATGTCGTAGGATCCCATCATTATTTTTCTTAACATCTGCATGCCACCTCAAATTCTTCGCATCTTTCGGATTTGCAAACAAGCGTTGAAACCGTGATGTTATAGGTAGATACCACAACACCTTGGCAGGAGAACCAGTTTTGGACTCCCCCGAAGTCGTCAATTTATATCGTGACGCACCACATTTTGGACAATCTTTCAAATCTACATAGTCCTTTTGAAATAATACACAATCATTCGGGCATGCGTGTATCTTTTTGGCCTCCATTCCCATTGGGCACAACATTTTCTTAACCTGGTATGTTGAGATTGGCAGCTCGTTTCCTTCAGGAAGAATTTCTTTCAACAAAGACAACAATTCAGTGAAGCTTTTGTCGCTCCATCTATTGTTAGCTTTCAACTTATACAATCTCAGCACAGCGCTAAGCTTCGTAAACTTAGCACAGCCTGTGTATAACGGTATCTCAGCATCATGCACAATGTTTGTAAAGATAGGAGGTGGATCGGTGTGCTCTACCCTACAACTATCCAGCATCGCATCAACAATGTCTGCTGGAACTGGTTCGTTCACATTTACGTCATCGGAGGAAATTTCTTCTTCCACCCAAGCACTGCTATTGACATCTACTGGATTCGATTTTGAAATCTCTCCATGCCAGTGCCATTCTGTATAGCCTTGTACAATCCCGTTGCACATGACATGACTTTTGATTTCCTCACCAGTGTTGAGTTTCAAGTTGTTACCGCAATGCCTACATGGACAGTAGAACCTATCTGTAGGGTTTTTCCTATGTTCCTCGGCAAATCTAATAAACTGATCAAGACCAGATATAAACTCTGGGGTGCAACGATTACGAATGGACATCCATGATCTATCCATTCTATGATCAGAGAAAGCAAGTATATATTAGGAAAGCAAGTATATATTAGGAAATAAGTATATAAGCAAGTATGTCGTATTACAGTTCATCATTAAGAAAGATATAAGCAAGTATGTCGTATTAAAATAGACTAAACAATAAAAGAATTTTTTTTTGAGGCAAGACAATATGAGAAAATAGTAGTGTAATCATGTAAATGGGAACATTCAAGGGAACACACACTTCAGTTATAAGCATTCATGTAGCAACTTACAGTTCCATTCATGGGAACACACACTTTAGTTATAACAATAACTAAACAAAGGGGTTGGTGTACCCCTAAACATGCGCATAATTAAAAAAACTATTAATACAGACAAGTCTAGATAGATAGACAACTAAATACTACATCAACATGGTCCCGCATGCATCAATAACTTCTTTTTGATGATGAAGCTGTGTCACGAAGCTCTCCAATCCAATCACGCCTCAGATTCAGATTCCGATTCCTCATAGATGATATCCGACGCCGTGCGCTCATACCGCAGAAGATGATCGAGGGTGTCGCAGTTGTTGTTGGTTATCCAAACTTTGATGGAATTATCGCCAACTGGACGGAGAAAAAGCCTATTCCAACGGACCAGATACATCTCTCCAATCCAATCACGCCAACCGGATTTTGATACAAGATTTCCCGCCAAATCATACTCAACCTCGATTACATGTGAATAATTTCCAAAAGTTAGGGTCACTTTACCAGGCATGTAGTGTCTTCCTTTTAGAAAACGCCAATGTTTGGGTATGACCAATTGGTTTAAGGAACGATCATCTAGGATGATGTCCAATTGTTCTTCAATAGGGAACGTTAACATTGACATAGAGGCCCAATTCATAGTCATTGTTATGGGAAGACAGAGACTGCACAATATTAGTATTAACAAAGTGTAAGTACATATAACGATGTTATATATTTTCAGAAAAAGTTGTATAACATCAGTTAACCTTTTAAACAAGTATATATTAGGAAACAAGTATATATTAGTCAATCTTGGACGGGTTTCTAGGCCAACAAACACATTTGATGTCAATCTTATATATAATAAATGTGTACCACCTATCCCATCCTTGAACACCTAATCTCACTTAGGATGTAAGTGTATAATGTGTATTTGGTTTTCAAGAAAATTTCGGCAGCATTTCCCCGTTGTTCTCTAAGTACATATGTACTTAGAGAACAAACGGGGAAATGCTGCCGAAATTTTCTTGAAAACCCAATACACATTATACACTTACATCCTAAGTGAGATTAGGTGTTCAAGAACAGTCCCAAACTGGGGACTATCCAAGATTTACTCCTACTGAGTAAATCTTGGACGGGTTTCTAGGCCAACAAATACATGTGTTGTCATTCTTATATAAACCCTATAATTCATGAAATCATTCTAATTCAATTTAATATGTTGGGATCACATAATTATATAATGACATCAGAATATATAGAAGAATCATAATTAACATGATTAACAACATGCTCATCAAACTAGGGTTTTCTTGAATATCATCTAATAAATCAAGAATTTCATAGTTTCAAACATGCAATAATTCACAATGCAATGTTATAAACTATAGGCAACATGGATAGATGAAATAAATAAACATCCAGCATCTATCACTTATTCAATCTTCAAGAAACCTTGACAAACATCCAACATCTATCACTTATATAATTTGCATGTATATACACCCTAAAGTGCCACAAATCATATAATAAAACTATCATGTTATGATATTAGGACCACTTAAAGCAGATTAGGCACATTAAGCAAGCAGAGTAGGGAGCCAATTTCGTGCAAGCAGATTAGGCAAGCAGATTAGGTCAGCACATAAAGAACCAATTTCGCGCCTGGGTAGGTCTGCAGGTACCTGGGCAAGAAGAGTAGGGTGAGGTCGAGCTGGTTGAGTACGTGGGTGGCGGCCGACGAGCTCCAGAACCAGCGGCAGTGACTCCGACGAGCAGGAGCGTCAGCCGCAGCAGGCAGACAGGCGGCCAGGCGGCGGCAGGCAGGCAGCGGCCAGGCGGAGGAGAAGGAGAAGGGGGTACGGCGGCGCCGGTTCTCAGGCGTGGCAGGCAGGTGGGCACCAGGCGTTGCGGCGGCGCCGGTTGTCAGGCGTGGCGGCGGCGCAGGCGGTTGGAGCAGCAGGGCGGGCAGCAGGGGTGCCAGAGAAGAAACGCGTCGGAGAGGGGCGCCGGAGAGGGGACGCCGGAGATGGGGCACCAGAGAGAAGCGCCGGAGAAAAACTAGTACCAGCAGCAGAGAAATCGCCGGAGAAATCGCCGCAATAGGGAAATAGGGTAGCAATGAAACATAAGAAAGGGGAAGAGTCGGGCGATCGAAGGTTATGAAGTTCCCCAATAGCGTCGGTTGTTTACAACAACCGACGCCTAAACATCTTTACCGTCGGTCGTTCGCAACATCCGACGTCCATTTGGACGATATTTTCGTGAAAATGTTTGGCGGGAACCACATTCAGCGTCGGCGATTAAAGGACGACCGACGCGGAAAAGGACACTTTTCGCGCAAATTTCCATCGCACATAAGCGTCGGTGTTTTAACTACAGACTCGACGCCGAAAGTGACATTATGTTTTTTGCTCGAAAATTGGATGACATTATGCGTCGGTTTTGTATAAACAACCGACGCTGTATACAAAGCGGTACCCGTGTTTGGCTGGTCTTTGAATATAGACGTCAGTTCTTCTAAATAACCGACGCCTTTAATATAAGGCGTCCATGTTCCTTAATAACCGACGCCCAGAAAAGCGACACTGAATGCTATTTCTGTAGTAGTGAGCCTTGGCACCTGTAAATGTTGGCCAACAAAATATACATAATACTTGAGATGACCTTAAGTATGTGACTAGTTGAATTTTGAGGAAAAAATTCCTTATAAGGTGGGGTGAATGTGATGATCCTGATTTTAGGGTTTTGATACCCAACATGATATTTGAGGACCATGAATGTTGTATAGGTGGTTGACCTATATTGAGGAATTATTTACTCAATTATGGACTCATTTCATTTAAAATTATAACAAAATGCAATTAATGATTAATAGACCTAATCGAGAGCAATTATGATGAATGTATTTATATATTAATTGATTTGGGCACTTATGAGTCCAAGGGGCCCATTTAATAGTCTCAGTGAACTCGAGTGCCAAATTGATGAAATGTATGTTAGGATTTGGAAAGGCATTTTGGACTTGTTTGATTAAGAGTTGGGGAGGGGATTAAGTGACTTGATTTGAGGTTAATAACATTATTTATGAGGCTATTTGAGAGTTAACTTAGATGATGAACTTTTAGAGTTTTGGGTTCAGACTTGATAATGTGAGGATTTAGGTGATGAAGAACCCATCACTCAATTTTCATGGAATTTCGATTAACCATTTGAGAGATATTGATGTTTGAACATTTGACTAAATTTTACAAGTATAATTGGATAATATGTAAATTAGGGGTATCATTTCAGTTAGTTTATAGGTATATAACCTTGTCACACAGAGTTTTATTTGAACGGAATGTGTGGCCTAACCTAGAACTAGATTTGAATCTCAATCCTAGACCTTAGGACGAAGAGTGTATTGCTCTTGGTTCTTCATTCTCATCTGTCAATAGTGGGACCAAGAGTCTGATTGGGTTGTGACCCTCACCGGATGAAGAACATGAGAATCATGAGCTCTAGTGCTGGGAATGATCCACACTACTTAGAACTACGTAACAACCCCCACATAGTGAGACTGACGTGGTGAGATGAGAGGGTTCCAACTATCGCCAATACTGCCCACTCTACCTAGAGTTTGCAAAGGGGACATAGATTGGTTTTGATGAGAGGAACTTGATCTACCGAACTCTAGGGAGACCACAAAACTTTCTATCTGGTGTGATGGAGTCAATAGAGGCATCCAAAACCCTAGTCGTAGAGAGCAGCTGAGGCCTATCACTCTGACTCAATGGAGATGAAGATAGATCCCACCACCATTTTCCTGGCTCCTCGCGAGGATGATCCCAGAGCGAGAACACTCATGGTGGCACCTTTGATTGCAGGACCCTTCTCTGGCGCTACCTGGGGACCTCTCACTGCACCAAGAATCTATGGAGCCTGGCAATGGACCTTGCCTCAAAACCCACCACCTCCAAGAAGGAGGAGCTAGGAATGCATCTATTGATGGAGATCCATATTTTAGTGCACAATCACGCCAGTGCCAAACATCATGCATGGTTGTAGAGCTGCGAGTTCCTATAAGATCATCTGTTGCACTTCTCTTATCATTGTGATGGAAATTTTGGGAGTTGTTATAAGGAGAGAAGTAGGTCTATGGAAACACTAAAGTTCCTCTTCCATACGGTGCTCGTGCAAGATTGGATCCCCATTGAGGCCACGTGAACTTGGTCGCCCTTAGCAGCAGAGAGCGGTCGCCAATCTTAACTCATCCACCATGAAACTCTCGATGTCTATGTGATCGTTGAGGCACTCAGGCTTATGCTCTTCTTTCCTTGTTAGAGATGGAGTTCCCTATCCTTGGATCGTGCTCACCAACGAGAAGGCGCACGGCGGTGGCGGTTTCACACCCAGGTCGGGGCACACACAATAGAGTCGTGAGAAAGGGAGAGGGACAATGACAGACCATACCCTCATGACTCTCAACCACACTGAACCCGCTCCAAACCGGCTAAACCAACTGACCAAATTTAGGCTCAAGAGGTACAAAGGAGCCACGTGGCAGCGCCTGATAGGCCAACAAGGTAAATCAATGTTTAGTTACCCAAAATTGTACAAATCTTAGATAATTCATACTAATTAGCTCGATTGTCAGAAAATTATGAACAAGATGTAGAAATTCTCAAAAAAATTTGTAGAATATCATGAACGTATAATATCAGTACTTTGATGTATGAAATCAGATGATATCAAGTAAGATGTATTACACTTGTTTCATGAGTAATAAATATCGAACAATGTCCTAAAATTATCAGAACATGTCACTAAATCCTAAATAATGTTTATAATCCATATAATGCCAGTGATTATAATGTTGATGCACAAAATCATATGAAATGATTCATATATCTATTTAGGGCTAATAACCCTCAATAAAGGTAAACAATACATACATGGTTATTAAATGTTGAAATATTCAGTATAGATTCATATCCGTGTATGGAACCTCATAATTATATTAGGTCATAGTTATGCATATAAATAATGCTACATGTTAAATAATTCTAAGATGATGAGAAAACCCTAACATGATTAATGCATGTAACCTAGGGTTAATATGTGCACACAATTATATGTAATCAAATAGTCAAGTTATGTATATTAATCTGGAATATAAGATCAGTAAATGATTCTAATAAGATAAGATGAGTAATGATGGAAATAACATCATGAACTAAGCTAAACCCTAAAATGAACACGACGAGGATTAAGAGGATGATAATCTAATGATAGTACATGATCTTGTCTTAATCAGGAGATGACTAGATTATCTAGATGACAATGGATGTATGAAGAGCCTCTGAACTCAGGTACATGGATATAAGTATAAGACTAATTTTTGCTGAATGATATAATTAATAGTAATTGCTTGTATGTAATTGAGTAGTCTTGTTAGATGTATATCTATACATATTGTCACTTTTCCACCTTGAACACTAAGAACACTAAGGAAAGAAAAATGCAATCTAGTTACTGATGGTTCATTAATCTCCCTATTAGAGAGGGAAAGTATTAATGTTAACGAGCACATCCCAAATGGTACATGGTAAACAGGGAGATCCCTAACGGTACAAGGTACGTGGGGATAAAGCCTAATAATATAAGTGTTGATTGTGCTAAGTCCACCATAATAATACCTGTCCATTGAACTGTGATTAATAACTTGGGTTTACTTGATTTTCCGCCTTAAATAATGTTTTCTTTTTATTTCTTCTTTTTGAAGTATTTTAAATATGCCAATAATATGTTGATTCGTTTGTTTGACGTATTTTATAGGTTCAGAGCTAGAATGGGAGAAAAGACAGGAAGTGAGCTATGTACATGTTGTACCAATTGTGTAGATCCTAGTTAGCATACATGTTAAAATTTATAAGATCTTCTTTCGATATGCAATCATAATTCATGCTGAAATCATTCATGTTGTAATATACATGTTGAATGTTGAGATTGTTCATGGTGTATGCAATACATTTGAATGTTCATGTATGCATATGTAGCTTCTACATTGCTCTATGAAATAATTAGCTAACATTTTCGGATTTGTCCTCTTGAACCTTCTAAGTCTCGAGGAGGCAGAATCTGGGGACGTTACATGGATTGAGTTGGTCTGAGTTTTGAGATAACGAAACTTGAGATGGGCCTCGTTAGTCCTGTCTGGCTAACAACAATAGTGCTAAATTTGGACAAGAATAAGCCAAGGTGGCACAAAAGTCAAAACATCATGAGCTAGTACAAATCTAATGCCAAGCAAGGAATTCGGTTGGGAAAGTTATGCCTTTTTTCGGGATAGTGACCGACCAAGAAACACTAAATGTTGTTTTTTCTATACCCATGAGAAGAGAAAATGATAATGGTGTTGAAATAATGTGCAAATGTCATGGATACTTGCGAAAGTTTTTTTCTTCAATGATCTTGCAAGACACATGAAATTGCTGAAAATTTTAAGTTGGATGGCCTCAAGCATAGAACTTTTTAGAATGAGGACGATACACATATCTACAATTCATTTACAAACAAACTCGGTTGACAATCCTCTAACAAAGTCTGCTCAGATTTTGTTTCACCAATGTTTTACTATGTTGTGTATGATATACATCCTTTGAGTATTATTCTTCACATAAATGTGTATTCAGAATTTTATTCAGGATCAATGAACAACTCAATAACAGGACATTAAGGGAATAAGGGTCCACATTGGTCGACAACGTTCAAATCTGTTATGTATTATAATCTGCTTTGGTGCACTGTTTATATATAATTTTGTACCTCCTTTTAAATAAATATGTTCTCTGAAAATTATATATATTGCCAGCCAACAACAGAATAGCTGCTTGATAACTTCGCCAACCACGAATTTCTTATACGTACTTTTACATGCTACTTTTATGTTATCTATGTAGGCGTCGAATACCAAGCCCGTATGAAAGGAGTACCGCAGCGACTAATTGCATTTCCATGTCCGAAAGTAAGTGCGAAGCAAAAATATTGTCTACCATTTTCCTTTTCCTTATAAGCTAAACGAAATATATGGTCCGAGTAATTGTCTATCTTGTTTTACGTATTACATGCACCGTTTTCTCTGAAGAGTTACAATAGGATTTGTGATTTGAGGGCAAATGACAATGACGTTTCAGAGTATTATTAGTGTGGCATGTCGGTCTTTGCTAACGTATAACCTTTTGGTTATATCATATACCGTATGTGTGTTGGCATGCATATAGAAAGTTGTTTCGAGTCGGGTGACAGATTTTTCTACGGATCTAAGCATGTCCAGTATAAATAATTCAAGTATTTCGTACATATATTCTTCTGTAGACAATATACATTTTTGTTTAGTAGAGTTGTTATATGTTATATTATAATCGTGACAGCGCCAGATCAGAAAATCCACCTACCAAACGAAAAGGTCAACCTCGCCCTTTCAGGGCCTTCACTTTTTAATTCCATCAATCGGCTGGTTGTTGTAGTCTAAGTATTCGAATATGTTTGTGTGGATCTGGGTGGAGATGGAATAGCCATTACCAATCATTGCTTAAACATGTCCACCATAGCAATCATTAATGCCAAGCATCTCTTTTATGCGGTTCCTAACTCGCATTTCATCCACACGGAGTAGTGCTTATTGCCTAGCTGGACAGCTCGGCTGCCAACCTTTCTTATTATGACTAGATTTATCAAATTGGGACAAAATTTGCGGCGCCCGCGGATCGACTGTTTAAGTTAAATTTGAGTGAAGAAATTTTTCACCGGCTGAAAATCACCCAAACGGATACCCACCCCTTTATATAGCGGAGTTCACGGGTGACCCAATTAAATGAAGTCAATATATTTATATACATATTATACACATACATCTTGCACACTATTTTTTAACAAGTTAAATGTTTATTATTAATTACAACAATTATATTCTTTTTATGTTTGTAATAGACAACAAGTACTTGTTAAATTCGGAATGCGTAATATTAAATGAAAAAAAATTAAATTTTGCTTTTTTGTGATACCTTATGTATGAAAACTATATTTTCGCTAATTTACATAGAAGTACAATAGCTAGCTGCTATTTTTTCTTTTAATTTGGTAGAAACATAAGTCGACAATTAATCGATTGGTTTGACATCAAACATAGTAGTTGATTGGTTGCTTTGCACTATATTTGACATCCAATCATAGTTATTAGATGTTGTAACTGTTGTTTTTTGTATTAAGTGAAGGAAATAACAACTTATTGTTGATTGAACATATTTTATATGGACATCTGAGGGCAATCCTTAACCCACTCGGTTGGATTTGAGTGTGCTTTTCTTCCACCAGTTTAAAATTGCATCTTTTTGACCCGCACCTGCGAGACCCGACACACACAACAACCCAACCCAAACCTACCCCACCCACCTTTTGACAGATCTAATCATGACCAATGGTTATTAGTTTATCACTATCTAATCATCTTAGAGATCGGAGCTTGGTTTGATCCATTCCAAACTCTAAACCTCAAACATTAGACCAGACCAATCATAACACTCTGAATAATTTTACAATGAACTCAATCATAAAATGAAACAATTGCACGATTCTATTACAGTTTGACTTTGGTTTAGTTGGTGACAAGGTAGGAGGAAAGACATTGCTCATATGATAGACATTTTTCAAAATTAAAACTCTTATGCAACATGTATTATTTATTTTAGGCGTAAGTGTTTTGGAGAAAGAAAATCACCTTGAATTTTTTGGGAAGCGTTGGGAATGAAAACCAAACCAACTCTGAAGAAGCAGATGCATATAAACAAATATTTATATATCCACCATTAGGATGTCTGGTCAACATTCCTAAGATGAAGTCGCACCTTTGTTGGTAGATGAGGCAACTAGAAATGATGGGGATGGGACAAATTTGTAGAAAAGTAGCATAAAAATAAGGATCTCTTCTAATTATAACACTACATTAAACATGGAAGCATTCAAGTATGATAGAAGAATGCACATTTTTAAGTTTGCAATGGCTACCAACTTGAGGAATATGAAAGAAAATAAGTCTCTAGCCAATGAAGTTGGAGTTTGAGCAATACTTCTACAATTGTGTTGTGCGTACATAGACTTGTTTGATCCCTTGGGGACAAAAATTAACAGTCATATAATGAAGGTTATCATACAAAAAATGCAGAGACACAATTATGATATGTCCATGACTCATTACAATAAATTACAAAAATGCCTTAGCAGAAGCACAGACCACAAACTGGACCGCCGATCCTTTTTCAATGGCAAAACCTATGGATCTAAAAATAAAATTATTGAATGTAGATGGAGAAACCATAAGATTCCTATTTAAAATATTTTGAAGGCGTTGAAGATGGGAAATGACATCATCAACAAGCACCCCAAAGCTATCAAAAGTGAAAGGCAGAAAATGATGATGATTTACTTCACAAGCTGCTCCATGCTTGTGGACCTTTTGCACTGCAGCGTTGGAGGCTACTGGGCTTGCTTTAAATCAGTTTGAAAAGATGCCTATCTAAGGAGAAACACTAGTGAGATCCACACAGGTGTATTTGTCATTTGTCTAATCAAATAATAAGATATCAATAGGATGTTGAGTATGGAGACCATCAGAACGTGTCCCAAGGAGGGCCATAGGATCTTCCTTCAGTACCTTTACCCCAACACGGGAGACAAGACAAAAAGGGCATCACGAACAACATCATTACAGAACATATATCTTGGTCGTGAACGACAATGGACAACATGATCACCAAAGGCATCGAGATCTGCAGTGTTGCAGAGCGGGCATTGTTCATCACCAGAATAAAAGGGGATCACGAGTCAATACCATAGTATATATCAATACTCAACAAGAGACATAGACAAGCTAAATCCTTCAATAGGAATAGTAAGCAAGAAATCTTGTGTGTGGTCGACATGTAGAGAAGAAAGAATAACATTTTTTTGTGGGGATATGCTTATAGTAAATTGTTGGATGATTGAACTATAGTAAGTATCTACCAAAATAGACTAGGTCTTTGGAGAGGTAGAAGGTGTACATGACAACTTGGACCAAAAAAAGGATGGCAACATATTACATATGGAAGTATGCGTGATGAGAGAGGAATTTCCTACTGGTACAAAATCGACATCTCATAAAATATGAACTTGGAGCTCTTGAGTGTGGATCTGAGAAGCAATAAAGCAAAGTTATAGACATCATGGGATGAATAGATGCCCAATCCCCTGAGGTGCATAGGCAGTGTGGCCAAGCGCCACTATAAATCATCAAATCTTGGGACATCACCAACCACAATATGTTCCAAATAGTAGAGAAGGTCATGGTCATAATCATCCAAAATAGATGTGATAGAAGTAGGAGGTGTCATCCTAAGACCAAATATCATCTTGGGCATCCCAACACATGACCAAAGAAAAAGAATCTCACATTGTGGATCCTGATGTAAGGATAAGCGATCAATAACATTGAAAGTTTTAGACACACATTTCTTGAGAAGCTCCATGAAAAAATATGAGTCTGTGGAAATGGGACCACCTAATATATTCACCCCATGCTCTGTCCAAGATATGTCAAGAGGGAAACAGTCTTGAATCTGGGTCTCATCTTGAGTCAATAGAGGGCTGACAAATTTCAATCTTCTTAGTATTGAGACGGAGATCAAACATTGGGCCTTGCTCTTAGATCAAACAAAAAGATTTAGATACTCCCACAATGTTCCCAATAAGAGTTCCATCATCAAGATAGAAAGAAAGAAGGTTGAGGTAACATTCATCCTTCACCTGTAAAATAAGAGGATCTAGGGACAAAGAAAAAAAGGTGAGGGTCCAATGGACCACCTTGAGTAACATCATAGGATTTGAGGCCTTGGATAAGATAATATTAAAAGGAATGCTTGGACTACCCATATCACCAAGGTGCACCTGCTTTTTAGGGAGCCCATTACTAAAGAACTCAATAGTTAGGCATGCTTATATTCAAGAAGTACTAGGATGGGTGACTAGTCGAGAAGTTGATCTTGGCTTGTGCATGAGTGAGGACACATATAGTTAAGGCTAGTGGTGGTCTGTGGGGCCATCCGTCATTCCTCAAACTCTGCTATAGCCTTGGGAAATGGGCCCAGGCGTTACAAATAGTATTAGAGCCAATTCCCCTCCAGTAGGTGGGGCCCACATGTGCCTGTGGCATGCCAGTATTTGAGCCGTGCGGTCTACGCATGTTGGAAAGGGCTATTGAAGTTGATGGAGCTGCCCATGTGTTGGTAGTGCCCAGGCATGTTGGAAAGGGCTATCTAAGTTGATGGAGCCACCCTTGCGTTGGTATCCGTGATCAGGAGCTGGGTGTACATAGGCCATTTCGGTCAGCACTGAAATGGGGAATGATTATGAGGCCATATAGTTGAGCCTTGATGAGGACATCAAGAGTCTAAGTGGGGGAGATGTAACATCCCATGATTTGAGGCCTTGGATAAGATGATCCTAAAAGGAATGATTGGATTACCCATATCACTAAGGTACACCTCCTTCTTAGGGAGCCCATCACTAAAGAACTCCATAGTTAAGCATGCTTAGCTTGAAGTAGTACTAGGATGGGTGACCAGTCATGAAGTTAATCCTGGCTTGTGCGTGAGTAAGGACACATGTAGTGAAGGCTAGTGGTGGTTTGTGGGGCCACTCGTCATTTTATCTGTGTAGAGGGGAGCTGGAGAATTATAGCAGAACTCAACCCAACGTGCAATAGAAGGACAATGAAGACAAACCTCTCCAAATATAGTATATCTATCAACCATATTGAAGGCATTGTTGAAGTCAACAAGAGCCATTGTGACACTGGTCTGATGTTGTTGGTCATTGACTAGGTGAATAACAGTGTGTAAAATGGCCTCAACACCACCAGGAATGCCAACAAAAAATTGATGACCCTTAAGGTAAGAGACTACATCTGAAAAGACACCTTTACTAGCAATCTTGAAGACAATACGATGCCAAATCGTACCCACAACAATAGGTCAAATACCGTTAGCCAGGTTGAGTAGTGGAGTCAAAGGAGCACCCACAACGTAGGGTGCTAGAGAGGTGGGACAACGACCAACAAGCCAAAGGTTGTTCACTATTGAGATTGCATTTAAGAACTCATCTTTAATAGTAGGAACTGCCCCCATGCATGGCATTAGCAAGATGTTGTGCTCGAAGGTCGTCACGTGCACAAGCAGTCCCTTTGTTAAAGGATAAAATTGCACCATCAACCATAGAACGAGAAGTTACAAAAGGAGAATAAGAGATATCAGACGAAGGTTGCACCACTGGTGGGGGAAGTGGGGGATGCTTAGCTTCAAGATCCATACGAATAGTAGCATTGGCGGGGGAAATGCCACTAGAGGAGAGAACCATGATGGAGGTAGCAAATTGACCATCTTTGATATTTGACTTGGCACAAGAAATGTTAGCTTCAATAGATTTTACACAGTCAAAAGGACGCTAATGGCTCAAAATCCAACCAAGGAGTTGTTGAATACCATCTGGACTAGAATTCCAAGTATCTAATGCTTTAAGGATCATAAGTTGCTGAAGGGACATGTACTTCTAAGAAGAGTGTTTTTAAGCAGACTCATGAGAGAAGTGATAGAGGACACATGTAGGTATAAGCAAAAGACAAATCCAAGCAACAATGGAGTGGGGACAAGAATCCAGCAGGGCGGCTCAATTATTGAAAATGACTGAAAGTACTATGTGTGAAACTGTAACACAAAAAACAAGAAAGTCCACCATAATGGGGCTGTGATAAAAGAACAAGAAACCTACATGTTTCCAGTATATTTGACCTACATTGTTAATGTGAAGTATATGTAGGTTATACCTCCACCCCCAAATTTCATTACATAATGGCATTTTCTATTAGAATTACAAGATTGTTATTTTCAAAAATGACTTTCTCATGGAACATATTACCAAAACCAAAGTTTTTCATATATTATCAATTCGAATCTTAAATGAAAACATGTCCATATTTTGATGGCGGACTCACCATTCCATTCATGTGTTTATAATTCTTTTGTTGATATTATGTTATATTATCAAACACTCCTCGATTGCTCCAAATTGGGAAACCTTCGAATTGGAGAATCATGACAAGTCATACTCAAAGATCAAGCATTCAAGAACAAAATGGATTTTTTATTTAGAAATTTAATGCAAGTTTCTTTGATAGTATATGACTTTTAATCAAGCACAAATGTGTAATAGATTCAGTTTGAACTAATTATGACACACTTACGTGTATGTGAAAAATATAGACACATAATTTTCTTTGTTGAACTTATATTGAGTATTCAGTAGACCCCACTATGCAGGCTTTCCCATATACCTCTGTTGGCTAACTTTTTCTTTTATAAATTCATTTGACCAAAAAATATATGGAAAAAAATATGATTTTCAGCTAAAATGCCAATTTGATAATTCAACTGACTAACCTAAGAAATGTCTAAAAAAACTAGTTGATGATTGAGAATCTCCTAAAGAAATTCTACTAAATGTACTATTTTTGTAGCTTTTTGGTAGTGTGGAATTATCTGTTAGAAGAGGATAAAAATGGAGTTATCCATTGGATTCCCACCTAATCCACTAAAGTGACGGAGCTTGGTCCAATCAAGTCTACTAACTAGTAGGCACCCTTAATTAAACATGACTCTAGACAGAGCTTCCCATAGTTCTCAAGTGGATCATATGTTGTAGTTGTGATATTTTTCCTCAGAGTCCTTAGTCACTCGTTTGATCTACATTTCTTATTTAATTCACTTAGAACAAATAGGATACATTGTAAGTAAGGCATATGAAATTGTTATCTTGTGAGGCTATCATCTCTCATTCTATCTCTGTCTCCAAGGTTCATTGAAGATCTTCCTTGGATAAGGAAGGTGGCCCTAGTTCTGGACATGTAGACCCTTATTGTGTTGTCTCTTTGACAAAAAAAAGGAAGCTAGTGATCACTGAACTAAAAGATAAACCTTCTTGTGTATGCTCATGGTGATATAATACAAGTTGGTAATCCAGTTGTTAAGAAGTCATAGTGGTTGACCTATTTTGGTAGTGGAGACACAACATTCAACAAGGAATCAATATAAATGCCAGTGTTAAATTGTGGTTTGTTTGACATCTATATCCCTTGCTTGTTTTACATATGTCATGATAAAGTTTAAATGTTTACAAGTTCTAGTAAAGTTTATAGTAGCTCAAGTCATGCCCTCTTGAACCTATATCTTACAAGTGGTATCATATCCATTTTCTCCAAGAAATTCCTATCAGTGGGAGAAGATGTCTGACAACCACCTTGGGCATATAAACCTCAAGGGAAACTAGTCCACCCACCCATTAATCTCTAGAAACTCTGACTACTAATATTGGAGAAGGAAAATGCATTACCACACTTATGGAATTAGCTTAGTCATGTGGAAAAGATGTCCCTCCCCTGATTTATGCACTTGGGACCTTGAGTATATAGGATGATTATACCATGAGAAGATCCCTAATAAATGAAAAATCATTTAACATCCTCTCTTCTAGCCTCTCTGTTTGGAGTTAAACTGCATCCCATCATGCAAGATGGAATTTGACATAAGTAAAAGCTCTTCATCACCCATGAAGAAACCCATTAAGTGAAGGATTCCAAGATCAACATGTTACAACATCAAATCAAGCTTTTAAAGATGTATTACATATATGATATGCACTCATGATATTCAAGTAACTAATGCTCTCGATTTTCTTGACAAGAAAATAGAGTCCAAGAAGAAAGTCACAAAGTCCTCTGCTTCTTTCTTACTATTTTGAAAAGAAATTTTTACATTCATAGGAGGATATTACAACTTCAAACTCTTTTAAAGTTGACAAGCTCACAAGCAATGTCCAAAGTTATGAGATTTAGATATATTTTAGAGAAGAGGATGAAAAGAAGGGTCTCTTCACAAGAACAAATATACAACTTTCGAAGTTCAAAATCTTTTCTCAAGTAAAGAGTACTCCTAAATGAAGAAGATTCTTGTACACCACATGAAAATTGTTAAAATGCAAGCTAAAATGCCTCCACTTATAATTTTTATGGATGTGATTAGAAGGGATACTTCAACAATGAATGTCCCAAGACAATGAACCATCAACACATATGAACAATTAGAAGAAGAATGACATAGACAAGAGGGTAGACAAGTATAAGGGGAATGAAAAGATGGAGAAGAAAATGTAATCAAACAACTCACAATCTTCTTGGGATTCATCTCAAGATTATAGTGGGTCAAGTGAAGACAATAATGAATGAAATATTGCTCTCAAGGCAAGGTCAAGTGAAAATTATGAGATCATAAGGCAAGTTTGAATGAACTTTATAATAATGCTTTAAATTAAATGGTTTTTGCATCTTGTGCTTATCTTGATTATTGGAAATCTAAAAATAAAATCTTATAAAATTTTTGGTAAATTGTATG
Source organism: Alisma plantago-aquatica (assembly GCA_963693085.1). NCBI lineage: Eukaryota > Viridiplantae > Streptophyta > Magnoliopsida > Alismatales > Alismataceae > Alisma > Alisma plantago-aquatica. The sequence goes on from OY856414.1 coordinate 484,903,887, forward strand.
TATAAGCCTGAACATCATCAATTTTTCTTGCAAGAAGACATTAATGAACTTAATCTTGTTTTGGAATTGCAATATAATGGTGTTGGAGTTAAAAACAATGCTTATCTACTACTATCAATAACTTTACTAAGATAAGCATTGTTTGTTTTGGAATTTACTAAAATTGTTTGTTTATAATCTTATTTTGTGCTTGCAAATGATTATATGGTTAAGCTTTCTACTACTATCTCTACTATTACTTAAGAATAACCATTTTCTTAGGGCTTCCTTGTAGAAGTTTATTAAAGGTATAATAATATTTATGATATCATACATAAAGCTTCCCAACAAAGCCTGATATCATGATAGTTGAGAAAATAGCAAAAGAAATGGTTCTTCAACATGCCATGGAATTTCTGAATGACTTCAACAGGGGAAAAGCTTCGTCGAAAGCTTGCATGAAGGTTGATATTAGTAAAGCATATGACCATGTACAATGGGTATACCTTTGGAGAATAATGGAGGAGATGGGATTTTCTAAGTAGTGGATCAACATATGAGGCAATGTACTGAAACTACGTCTTTTTCTATCCTTATCAACGGTGCTCTGGAAGGTTTATTCAAAGCATCCAATGGTTTGAGGCAGGGAGACCCTCTATCTCCTTTGGTTTTCACCATTGTGATGGAAGGTCTGTCGGGTCTAATCAAGAAGGCTGAAGCTGAAGGACATATTAAACTGTATAAAGTCAAGGGTGTGAAAGTTAAGACACACCTTATTTTCGCAGATGATGTCTTACTTTTTTCAGTGGGACACGCTAATCGGCTATGGGAGTATGTGAAAGTGCTTATTCTCTTTGGGAATAGTACTGGCCTCTACATAAGTGCTATTAAATCACATGTATTCCTATCCAAGTCATGTGATTCTAGAAGGGGCAGACTCAAGAGAGCTGCCGGCATGAGAAGGGGTAAACTACCTACAAGATACCTCGGAATACCCATAGCGGGGGGTAGAGGTACTGCTAAGGATTTCATCATGTGCAAAGACAAGTTCAGGGACAGAATTGAAGGGTGGAGTGGTCTGAAAATCTCTTTGGCAGGGAGATTGGTGCTTGTCAGATCTGTACTTCAAAGTTTGATCAGGTACTGGTCCATGATGTGCGACATCCCGAACCCTACGATCATGAACCTCAGATCTATGATGGGCAGATTTGTTTGGGGTAGTAAAACCCATGGCATAGCTTGGAACGTCATCACTCAACCTTTTTCAAAAGGAGGGCTGCAGATTGTCAACCCTGAGATGATCCTTAAAATAAATACTATCAAAAGAATCAATCACTTCCTCATACAGAAAGATAACATCTGGACTAAATGGATGACAGAGAGGTATGGTAGGAACCTTATTCTTAACAAACAGAGCCACCCTTCCAGGGCTTGGAGGAGGATGTACACTAGCTTTCAAGCGATCCAGCAGTTGTATAGTGTTGATTGTCGTGGTACCTGGTCTTGCTCTAGTCAGACACCATGGATCAACATTGACACAGCTCCGGATCTTGATTGGACTTCTGTTGTTTGGTGTAAACACCACTGCCCCAAATGGAGTACGTGCCTCTACAGGGCGGTCCTTGGGCGCCTACCTACAAAAGATAGATTAATTAGATGGGGCATTGATGTTAATCCTCTTTTCCCTCTCTGCAAAACACATGAGGAGTCGATTGATCATGTTTTCCTGAACTTCCCGTATACTAAGAGTGTGTGGTCTATTGTGTGTCTCAGAAATGAATGGAGAAACTTGAACAACAACAGTCTGAAAGACATCCTTCAATGGTTTGTTACCAACCACACCCAAAATAGGAAAAAGATGGTGTTCCCTAGTATTTGCCTGGCGGCGACCTGCTATTGCATTTGGCAGGAAAGAAACGTCAGGGTACACATGAATACTGAAAAGAGTTATTTGGCTATGGTGGATTTGATAGGCTCCCACCTTCGGTGGCTTGTGAAAGCCAACTTTAACACTTTTTGTAATGTCAACTCTAATACGAGAACCTACTGGGGCCTGTAATATAACTCAGTAGCATGTTTTGGTTTCCTTGGGGTCGGTTTCGATGCCCTGCTCTGTATAGTATAGCCCTGCTATACTTTCTTTTTTGGCAATACATTTACCTTATCCAAAAAAAAGAAAGCCTGTATTTCTCAAGATTATTGTTTGAAAGTTTTATAGTAGCAATGACCATGAATTTACTTATTATCATTTTTAAGAAGAAGGGAACAAAGAATAACATGGTTTAAGTTCTCAATCTAACCCAAAACCCTAAGACTTAAACATGATCTAACCTTTCTTCTTTGTAGGAAATTTGCAATTGAATAATTTATAGTGGAATGTCCAAACATAGGACATGTAATGCTTGAGCCCACTACTCAAACCTCTACTAGAGTTTTTGGAAATGATGTGTGGCGCCACAGTAGAACAATAGCCTTGGCTGTGTGCTTTGTCCTCACTCACATGCAAATCAAAAGCATACTAGGGCTACTTTGGTTTAGACACACTTAACTACAAAGATCTTCATGATGGAATACCTAAAAAGGAGGTGCACCTTGTTGATATGGGTAGTCCAATCATTCCTTTAAAGATTATTTTATCTAAGTGTAGGATGTTACACTATAAGAGTCGAATGCTGCCTCAATTCACTAAAGAAGAAGAAAGGTGGCTCAGTGAAATTCAATGACATTGCTACATGGAAGGTAATTGGTGAGAGTGATGTAAGAAACTCGTTGTGTATTAAAAATGTATAACTTGTTGATGGCGTACATCACAAACTCATTATTTTAGGTGAACTATGTGATGATGGATAGCTAGTTCTCTTTAAGTTTCTTAAAATTACTCCTATCTAGATGTATCTTAAGCAAATTAGTTACATGGATTTATGCTTTCTTGTAACTAAAATTATATCGACTAATTGAATTAGGAATTTTCCATGTTTTGATTGAAAATCTAGTTATTGTAATTGACATGTTTAGTATATGTATCATGTGGAAACGTTTCATGTGAGGATAGAAAAGTGTATCCTATAACTAGTACATTAATTAAGCTTACTTACTTTATATATTATATATATGCATATATATGTATCTACGTATATGGGGCATTTAGATTAAGGTGTTACTTAGTTTCATGCTCTACATAAATTTCCATCGACTAAATTTTCATAACAAAATTCATCTAAAAGGCGATTTCCTGCTTTTTGTAGTGGACATGTTAGTTGAGAATTTGCAAATGAATTTCCACTGATGGACTTTAGGGAGAATCAACACAACAAGTAGTCCATTTAGAGTTTCTCCCAAAAATCCAATCAATGAGAATGTGCAATATATTCTGTGAATCTAGAATTGGCTGCAAACTCCTTTTGAACCAAGTTCTACTCAGTCAATGCCAAATTTTAAAGTCATAATTCTTTGTCCACTCCTCCTCCCAAACCCAAAACCATAGCTCAAAAGCTCTATTTCCTCTCCAAATCTCCTTCAATATCCTAGTTCTAACCTGTCTAGGTTTTTTATCCTCCTATTCCACCATTGATAAACCTTTTGAATTGGAATATGCCTAACATTAGGGGAGATCTAGAAGGAAATCTGCCCCAACCTGCATGTATAACCACATCTTTTGTTGGAATCTCCTTCATTAATGCACTAGCCACTAAAAGATACAGTGATTTCCTCCCTATATCACCCTTTCCCTTCAACACTATGAGGATTCTATGTTGAAATGGTTTTGACATTGTGATAAATCATTTTCTCAAGAACTTGATGCTCTTGTGTCCTAAAAGCTCAAGTTTTACAAGCATAATTAGATATAATTAGTTGTCGATAAATTATAATCCAACTTGACATGAAAATCTAACTCTTATGTACTCCTTGTTGATAACTTGATTATTATTTCTTTAATGACTACATGTGCTCTCTTTTAGATATCTAAAGACAACCTAAATAAACTATTCATATGTTTGTAAAAAATATCTTCTTGGAGTTTAATATATGTCAATACTATTGACATAACTAATTTTGACAATTTATATAAGAATTGTGAACCTACCTTGCAAATATATGATGGTCATGTAGGCACTAAGAAGTCTCATTCTCCCTATATAAGTATTGGATCCACCCTCACCCCAACCATGTGAGTTATTGTACTATTCTTGAATTACAATCTCCATACTGAGAGAAATCTATCTAACATAGCCAAGAATACCTCTGTTCTTGTCTATTACCTTCTATATAGAGTTAGGGTGAATCAGTAAAGACAAATATTCCACCACATGACTGGATTTGACTCGATGCAAAACAACACCGACAAAAACACTAGATTCTGAACATGATATGTGGCTATTTTGGGTATTGCATTGAAAAATCCAATTTTGGGAACATGAATGCAACCTAAATGCAAAGGGACATTGATAAATTTTTCCTCTATCAAAAAATACATGTCAAGATTGAATGCCTCCTTCACTTCTACTTCTACCCATGGATCTAGTTCTATCTCTTCCAACTACCAACTCCATTTTGTCCTATTCATATTTACTATTTTGGATAAAATATCTCCACTAACGTACAACCCATGGTGACATATCCCAACTCATACTAAACATGAACCTCAATTAGTTATATTCCTTACTCAACTTATCATGTCCATATCATCCCTTCTCTCCTACTATTGAATATGCTTCCTATGCATATGATCATTACTGACTTGAATCCTCTATTGCTTCTCCACTGCCATACTCAAATGACCCTCCACATAGTGCAGCTGCTACACCTACTAAGCCATTGAAACCATCTTAAGTGACAATCCCAAAAATTCTTTCTAGGTACAACAAGGTTTCTACTCCTACCACTATGGGGCCCAAATTCTTGTGGCTTGCAGGTTCATGGCTCGCAGTATCATCAATGAACATTGGTCAAAGCAACAAGTTATAAAATATTTAGAAATGGATGAGAATGATGATTACAATGAAAGATATAAATCAAAAGTTGAAGAAGTTGTTGTTGTTGTTGATAATGATGATGACGATGAAGCAGAACAAGAAGCTCAACAAGATCAACACTATCCTTCAAGATTTAGACATGAGCTTGATGATGAGGACTATGATCCCACTTGAGCTTAATCATGAAAATTAAGAATAGTGATATCAAATACATGCATGTTATTTTTGAACTTATGTTCGGTTGTGTCCTTTATCCACTCTATGGATCTTGTTTGTAAATAGAATGTACTCAAACCTTTGCATTGGATGAGAAGTCTCATATGTTTGAGTTACACACTTTCATATTTGGATGATACTATACAGACTTGTGTGGAAGGTTGTTTATATTGATTGCTATTTCATATTTTTTGGACAAGCCATTATTTGACTTGCTATACCCCCAAACTTTTGGATATGAAAAATGGGAAAAAGAATCTTGGATATGGATATAATCAAATGTTTGATAATTGAAACATTTTTGTTAAATAAAAATTTAGTTAGAATCACATGGCACACATAGAGATATATATACAACTTATAAATCTTTATGTTACCTTTGAGAACTAACAAAATATAATAATATGAAATCTCAATATTCATGTTATCCATCTTTGAGAGGTGAGAGAATGTTGACCCCAATTTACATTGTCCACATATTAATGATGAATTCACCATTCTATTCATGTATGTCTAATGTTTATATTGAGATTATATCACATTATAGGATATTTACCAGTTTCCCTTAATTGGAAAACCATAGAATTGGAAAATTACAACAAGTCATATTCAAAGACCGCGCCTTGAAAAATTTGAATGAATCCCTTTGTATATGTTTGATGCAAATTAATTCAATTGTGTGTATCACTTATAATTAAGAGCAGAATTTTAATAATTTTATTGGAACAAATTGTGACCCACTTTATTGTTTTCACAAAAGACATAGATAGAGCACCATGTCGGCTGAATTTTTCTTTCTTGAGAAAATTCATCTAGTTTCTATTGGGGATCCGTACATCTATGTTGGATAAATCCCCCTTCATAAATTTAGCTGACCAAAAGTTAGTTTGAAAGAGTTTGTGATGTTAGCTAAATTTCTAGTTTGAAAATTTCAGCCGATCGACCAAAGAACTATCTTTGATGGTTACCGATCAGTTGAGAATTTCTATGGGAATTCCATTGATTATACTATTAGTGTAGCTTTTTATTAGTGCTTGATAATTTATTAGAGGATCTTAAAAGTTGAAATATATCTATTGGATTTCCACCTACGCCCCTAAAATGGCTATAATTTCCCAATCAAGTCTATTGGTTAGTAGGCATCCTAAACGATAAAAAGAATGACTTTAGTGGTAGCTTCCTAAGGTTACTAAGTGGAACCCATATAATTCTTGTGATATTATTACTCACATAGACCTCAGTTATTGCCTTAATCTTCATTACTTGCTTATTCAATAAGAGTGTATAATATCCATTGTTATAGAGCAATACCTAATTGTTATCTTGTGAGGATATCCAATCTCTTCCAATCTTTCTCTTTTAAATGTTTACTGAAGATTTTCCTTGGAAAAGGAAGTTGAAGGGTAGGTGAACCAACGTAAGGGTATGTAGGCACTTAATTTAGGTTGTTTTCTCCTTTCTAAAGATAGGAAGATAGTTACTACTAAAATAAAAGGATAGATCTACTTGATGTCTTATCTTAGTGAGATAATACATTATGGTCCTAACAAAAGAATAGATTACGTAAGGCATAATCCTCAAGACACCAATAGGTGAGGAAATTTTTTTCCAGTCACACTAGTAAGAATTTTCATAAAATCACCCATTATGTAGATGAACTATTTTTAGCTTTGATGGATTGTGTTATTTTGGATAGAAATTTCCTTGATGATGTCAATATATTAGCTTCTTTAGCTACTTGTTAACAGATGACGTGGTCATTTAGCTCTCAAAATAAATAGTTGTTGAAACCATTCTTATATGAATGTAAAAGTTTCACTTTGAATACAAATAATGCCAAAATCTAGTAGGAAATATTTAAAAGTGGTCTCCAAGTATCCTAGATAAATGATTTAAAATAACATTAGTTAATCTATATATTAATTGCATAAGTGTGATTTTGATGTGTTGTCGATTAAGTATTTAAAATAACATTGGTGAATTGAGATATTGATTTCATGACAATATCCTAGCTATGACACTCTAAATATTTCATTATCATTTAATATTTAGTTGAATATTAGGTAGAGCGACGGACAACAATGTGCATTAGGTCACTCAATTGTGTGGCTATTTAGGAAATGATTTTCTTATTTCTTGAATGCACTTAGAATCATTGTTATTAGAGTAAAAAATAACTTCTAGAGAGTTGAAGATACTTAATAAATAATGCTTATCATTTTATAATACCAAATTATACAATTTATGCATACTCATCATTTCTTCAGAAAATCTTCTCATTTCCATATAGGCTAGATAGAGGCAAACAAACGAAATGTAGAATATATACGATATTTTTTATTCATTTTACATTGTGTATATTCAAAAAAATTTCTTTGTAAAATAGTAGAGTGTGAGCAACAGACTTACATATAGGAAACAATAGTTTTCTTCTCCTTTGAAAGTGGGTAATTTTTAAAATAATCAACCCACACCCAATGTACATATATTCCTATACTTTTTGGAAATTGTATGTTTAATTGAAACTATGATTTTATTGATAAAATAGTATGCATAAAGAAGTTAGTGGTAGTATGCCTCATGTTTCATGATTTCATAGTTAATAAAAAATCAATTTGGCATTTATATCAGATATAGAAAAAGTGGAACTAGAATGACTTTAGTCCCTAAATATCTTTGTGGATGTCCATGGAGATTAAATAATAATATGAATATCAAATAATCTTGAAATCCAAGTATAGATTAAAAAAATTAGCCAATTACCAAATGTCACCCATCATAAATATAGTCTTCTCAAATCAAACATCAACATGATGCATGATTTTATCGCATAGAAAATCCACTAAGGGTGAGAGTCCTAGATTTACCTATTCCAAATGTATGAGAAACCCACTTGCAAGAAGACATATTTTATCATAGTATAGCTTAGCATAACATCCCAAGGGACAACCATTTGAGAAGCTTATAATTAATATAATTAAAATTAAAACTAATCTTTAGATTAGTTGGTTGGAGTTTATTGTTTAAACCAATTGCAATAGGAAAAAAAATCATATTATGTTGGCATTGATTTAATATGGAAGCATTGAGGTATAAGTTTCACCACCACCACATGTATTACATTATTCTTGAAGAAATACCCTAATGTAACTTGTATGATTGAGACTACCCAACATCCAATCCTTTTAGAATGAGGAAATTGTATGGATAGAGATCACTATGGGCTCATGATTGTGTTACCTAAGGGTTCTCTTCCAATCATCCCAATGACTTCCCTTATGAAGTTATCATCTAGTATTTAGCATAAACAAATGAGGTTCTCAATGCTAAGATCCAAAATTTTCTATGCTTAGGATGTAATAAACATATAATCAAGTTGGAACAATGAGAAAGAAAGGAACTAATCATTTCATTCACAATAAAATATGGTTAATATCAGGGTTAAACATATTATAATCCCAAAGTATGACTGAAGAAGATACTTTCTATACCCCAATGAGGGAACTACTCACACTTGGTGTATAAGTAGATCTAAATAAGGGAGAGAGAAGAAGGGTTCGTCATCACTATAGGGAAGAGGGATAGAGACATATCTGGAAATCAGTTTTCAATTTTAAAATAAGGCCAGATCCAACACAGAAGCCCTAGAGGTCCTTGCATCATATTCTTCCCTTCCCTTGTTTCAATTCATGATCATAAAATGAGAGTCAACATAACTCCTTCATATTAGGTCAATATAGCTTGTATATGCTTTAGACAATACCCACAAAAGTATAACACAAGTGGCATGTGTAACACCCCACTTTTTCAAACATATCAAATACTGAGCGGAAGCATAATTCTAAAGGAGAATGTCAAAACATGATAATTATTGCATAAAATATAATTTGTTTGAACCAACACGGGATATAATTTCAATATCTCACATCATACCATACAAAATACCTAATTCAATCACTGGATCACAAATAGCCGAAAGCAAAGGGGACGAAGGGAGACTAGTGTTACCATTCTTTGAGGCTGAAAAGTTGTTCTTGGAGATCATTGAGGGATCCTAGTGTCTCATGCAACAAGAAATAGGGGTTGCAAAGGTCGAAGATCTGAAGATGACCTCCAATAATGGGCATAGCAAGGTGGAGATCAAGCCTATGATTGTGGGCTTGCTGAGGGGTAACTAGAGGATCTTTTTGGTTTACGAGATGACGAGGATCATTTTTGAGGCCTCACTTCAATGGGCGGTAGACAAGAGAGGCCAAAATCCCGATCAAAGTGGAAAACATTGGAGAGTGTTTTTGACTAAGGTATCTAAATCATGAATTCCCTTCACTTTTAGAATTGATCATCTTAGAAAGATGTGAAGATGAAGAGGGGAAGGTTATTGTGGACTTTTTTTGATCATAGGGAGAGAGATCATGGGAGGTGAGCATATTACCTATAAAGTCCTACAAAGTTTGGGAAATGAGTGAGGGAGGGAGAACACATCTGCAAGATCCAAGAGTGCTAATTAGATTCTGACTCTATCCACATGACACATGAAGCCACAGCAGAGCACATCTTACTATAGAATTAAATTAATTTACTACAATAAAACTATATAAAAACTTTCTAAAATCATTAGAGGGGTCAAAGGAGGTCAAATCAACGTCAAATTTTGGTAATAGACACCTTATAGGGTCTAGAACATTCTTATGTAGGTACTTTCTAAATTTTATAATTAAAAATTAAATTGTTACCATAATGTAATTGTCATTGCATATGTGCATGAAAGGATTATGATGGATCCTTAATTAATGTAATTTTCCAATTAGAGATGATTTGTAGCTATATTGATTCCATTGGACGAAAATTGAACCAATTAGGGTTCAGATACATGTGAATGGTAACAAAGTTACATAGAGGAGAGATAAATATGTATTAAGTTGAATTTTTTTCTTATTTGAACATATTTCAATGTAGATGATATTGAATTAACCAAGAAAAGAAGAAAGAGAGAAGTTATGTTACTCATATTTTATATATTCAAATGAAAGTTTTTGGTTTACTTGGGTCATTTGCATCAAGATCATAAATTAGAATTTAATAAGTGGGGAATTATTTTAACACCCTAATCTTACTTTGAATAAATTTTGGGATGTTACAAATCTACCCATATTAAATAAATTTCTTCCTAAAAATTTCATAAGACTACCCACCTCAGGGGTTTTCTTATTCTTAAATTATAATACACATAAATGACATAAACACTGCCATATATCTCAAGCTAGGGTTTGAACTAGGTCATACCTTCTTCATTAGCTTTGCTTAACCCTTAATGTCTTTGGATTCAATTATTGACATGGGTCTCTACTATACAACCACATTAGATTTAGGTGGTTCCCTAATTTATGCCATCTATATCAACTCTCTTGATGGAACCTTCGTATTTGGTGTTGGCCAGACACAAATATAAAGGTGTGAGAACTAATTATGCCAATGTTCAAGATCTTATTAGCATACATGTCCCATAGCACATATGTCAGGAAGAGGAAGAACATTTGCATAATACATCTTTTTTGCTCTTGACATTTCTCTTAAAATTCTAAATAGTCGGTCATCACCCCCATTGAGAATAAGAGATGAGATGATGCTAGCTATGATAGAGTTAACACAAAGGATCCCAATTAGATAATATCCTATCCCAAACACATATTTCCATGGATATATCTTCTAAACCTGTACTTCTTGTAGGGTTCCTACTTCTCAAGAAAAAGGGATATACATTCAAACTTCTTGACTTCCAATCCTCTATACATATGTTTTCTTACATAAAGGGATGGATGAAAGAGATATATAGGAAATCATGAGAAAAGCCTGGTGGCCAACTATATCTTAGCTCTAATACCATTATTGTAACACCCCACTTTTTCAAACATATCAAATACTAAGCAGAAGCATAATTCTCACGGGGAATGTCACAAACTAAATATAATTTCTTTGAACCAAGACATGATACAATTTCAATGTCTCACATCTTAACGACATAACAAGAAATTTAGAACTAAAACTACTACATGTTTCTCATATTTTGAATGAAAATATTAAAGGATCAGTCTATAATAGTTGGAACCCTACCATGAGATTTTTTTCTTAAAATCCTTTAGCCAATCTTTGCACGTTAGATAGATTCAGTCCTCTAAGCTTGCTTCTTACCTACGGGCATCACACCCCAAACCATGCATAAAATAATTTGGTAAGTGGGATTGAACTATTGGCAAGGTATGTCCATAGAGCCAATCATGTGATGATTGACATGGCATATACCATAATGGATTTGATTAATACTTATAAAGGAAAGTTTCCAATTCATTCTGTTTCATTCAATTATGAGATAATAAGGAAACATTATGAATATCTAAAGAATGAAAATACTCAATGACATATGTCTTCAAGTACATGAATTGGAGTATGAGATCATACAAATGTTAGGAGTGTGTACATTCTTATTATGTCCCTAGTCGGTTGTTACTGTGGATGGTAGATAGACACCAATAACACATAAGACTAGAGTGTGGGTTGGTTGATGACAAAATCTCATTAGTCATGATATGGCAATATCAAACCAAGCACATAGATACATGTTAGAGAACATTGTATTAGACAGACCCACCTTGAGAGTGACACATGTAAACCATCATTGGTAGTCATAATCATCTCTCACAGTGAAGGTGGTGATTGTGATTCTTAGACCTAAAATCACTACACTCATCACATGTCATTGGGTATGCTTTGACATCATCAAATGTAGTCCTAAAACATGGGTTGTCATAAAGGTGATGATTGGGTGACTTTGATACATGGGGATTGACTGTGAGTGATAGATATGGGATTTGTCCCTTATGTTGGAGATTGATACCTAACCACTTGATAAGAGAGACTTAGAAATTCTCCACATGTGCATGCACATGTGAATCAATATATGATATTGAGGTCACATTATCTCAGTCAGTCTGCTCTTGATTCAAGGAACATGGGCTGAATGTTGAGAGGATGACCATCCATGCCTGGAGTTCATCCTGGATATCAATGACAAAGGAATTATACAGTCACTGCAACACCTAATACATATTGTAGTTTGAAGTTGTTCTTCAACTTTTTATTCACTTGGATAGCACTGATGTGCGACTAGCACTGCTCTCTACTTGAGATGTCATGATTTAGTTATGAACATTCACTGCCAGTGTGATATTGCCAATGTGATATGGGACCTATAGGGTCACACACATATGAATTCATCTAGAAGAGAAGTTTAATCTTGAATAATGATTGGATTGATTACTAAAGTGTTTAGGTATTCAGTTCATACAACATCTGCTAATTACACTACCAACTGATCATCTCACTGGGTGAAATGGCCGTATGGAGTGCCGGACGAGCATCTCAAGTGCTGAGATGGACGTTTGAGTGGTCTGGATGATTAGAAATCGAATTGGATATGTTTTTCCCAAGCTAAGGTATGAACTGACATGTTCATTCCGATGAACCGATTGGCTTAGCTCAGATCACTAGATGGCCATCTGGGTGAGTGAGGCAGGCGTCTCACATGTGCGAGACAACTCAGATGCGACCAAACAAATGTTGTGGAAGTTTCCTGAACTTTTTTAGATTTCACAATACTTGTGGTGCAAGAAATTTATAGTTAGTATTAATTAGAAACAAATTTCCAAGTTTTTATGCGATTGGGAAACTACAAAATGATCATCTCACAGTGTGAGATGACCGTCTCCTGTGACCAGAAGACCGTCTGGGTCACCAGATGACTGTTTCCTATCTTACAGGTTGCAAAAATTCAAGATCTTTTGGTCCCTTCCACTCTCACATAGATCCCAAATAGACTGGGAACCTTGTACCTAACCTCACCTATAAATAGAGGGGTATCAGGGGCTTACCAGAGTACAACACAGAAAATTGAGAATTAGTTTCTCTGACAATTGTTGTCCTCTCTAGTTGTAGTAAACAAGACAACACAAGAAAGTCCAATCCAACAAGGGAGGGATAGTGACGGGAGAGAACAACTGAGAATCGTTATTGTGGGACAACAAGTTGGTGACTAGTATGCCAATGTGAGGGACAACTCCTTCCTATCTGTTCTAGTTGAACAACATGAGTTCTAGTTGGTCTGCATGGACTACTCTAGAGGTAGGAGTCCTTTGGCTGTTGCAAGGAGAGTAAAGTCATTCTGCAACCTATGGAGAGACCACATGAGACGCTACAAAAGCTGTTGTGTTTGTTGTTCATGGTGAAGACTAGGAGCTTCACAACCACCATCCAAGAGCAACTAGTTGAGAGTTGCATTGAAGTGAGTTGTTGTCACTAGACTTGCTCTGGGACCATGTATAACTCATTTAACCATCCTTCCTATTTCATAGTAGTTGACGCAATCTTGATGTTATGGGAATGCAAATAGATAAAATTTTGTTTCTTATGCTATACTCTATGCCCATATTTCTCAACAGTGGTATTAGAGACACATCAATTTACTATATTTTAGGATAATCAATATGATCGAAATTTATTTATTACATACAATGTGAATATTTAAATTGTCTGATACACATATCCAATCCAAGACCATAGAATCCCAAACTAATATATATATATATATGCAATCTATACGTGTCTCCCTAAAAGTGATTTTGATAGTGGATGTGTACCATGGTTATGGACAATATTCAATATGTGGTTGGATGGTTTGGTTTTATTCCTATTTATCTTGATTTACTTATCCAACCTCTACCTCTTTCTTGTCAATGTAACTTTAATTCTTTCGTACCTTTTCTCTTCTCAAATATAACTCAAGGATTCTATTTACAATGTAACAAAGTAGTAATATAATAGTTTCTTTTATCGTGTAATGACAAAGAAGATTACCATCTTCAAAAGAGATAATCAATTCGTGACAGTAATTGATCATCTGGAGGACCATGGAGGATAGAACGATGGAGCCAGATGACTGCCTGGTGGACCCAACTGACCATTTGGAAGGAGTCCAAACATCAGTTGGATAAGAGGCCATATGACCTTACATGATGACCAACCGACCGACCAAGATGTGAGACGACCGGTTCAAGGGTTGAACCGATCTACCCAAATTGGCAAGCACAAATATACACCAACAATAGGTTCATACATGAGATGTGATGATCAACCTAGGCAGTAGTATTTCCTTGTGGATCTAAGGAATACAAGTAAGCCATAACCATCACTTTTATTTGATATTGCATGTTTACTTTGTGAGATATAACATGTATATGATACGTACTATATTTGTGGTGATTAGATACAATATATGTATATATATAAAAAACCCTCAATCAAACATATTAAGTCTAAGATGATTTTCAATAGAAATACACATGAAAATCTTGTTCAACTAAGCACAAATTATGCCTTTGTGTGGTGCGCCGTCTACCTTGTGGATGTGTGATGGTAGATATGTAGGTTCTGCCTTTGCATGGTGAATATCTATCGTATTGGCTATTAGTTTAGGTTAACTGGTGGTTCTTAGAGTGTTTGGGCCTTGAATAATACCAATAATTATGGCAAGGAGTTGAGCATATCAAGAATTGCATATGATGCAATTGGCAAAAGTCGCCTACCTTGGCAATTAACTGTGTTTTGCAGCATTGATCAGGCCATAGTTGAATTATCAGGATCTTGCTCATTAGAAAATTGATTCGCTACAATTTTCCAAATTGATACTTGAGGGTTGTCAATTTAAACAAAATAATGAGAATAATAATGAATTAAAGACCAAATTATTATCGCTCAAATTCTAATGAAATCAAAAATGAATTTTTGACAAAATTGCAAATTCTTTTGTAGAATCAAATGGCAACGAACAAAAATCACTTTTCTCTACACTCAATCCTCGAGAAGCACAAACTAACTGGGAACAACTTACATGACTGGTTCAGGACATTGAGAATCATTCTCACACAGGAGCACAATCTCTATTAGCTGGAAACACCAAAACCAGAGGAGCCACCTTAAAATGTACCAAGGGATGAAAGGATGCTTACAAGAGGCATACTAAAGACGTAGTGGATGTCAAGTGTCTGATGATATGCTCCATGAACTATGAGTTGCAGGGGCAGCATGAGAATATGTATGTGATTGAGATTGTCACACATCTTATGAACATGTTCCAAGATCAAGCAAGACAAGATAGATATGATGTTTCCAAGGCACTGTTCAAATGTAACATGGAAGAAGGTGACCCAGTAGGTCCTCATGTAGTCAAGTTGATTGGGTATGTGGAGAACCTAGCTAGACTGGGATTCCCCTTGGGTCAAGAGTTGTCCACTAACATGATTATGCATTACTCGCTAGAGTCATATAGTCAATTTGTCATGAACTACAACATGAATGATTTTGACAAGCTGTTAACAGAGTTGTTGGGCATGATGAGAACAACTGAGACACAAATAAAGAAAGACAAGACCAAGTTTGTGATGATGATCAACAAGACAAATGGGAAGTCTAAAGGCAAAGGTAAATCTAAGAAAGGTTCTAAAGCTAGCCAGAATCTGAAGTCTTCAGATCTCAATGCAAAAGGAGGAGTGAAGAAAATAATAAGTGATTGTCACCATTGTCACCAGCCTGGACATTGAAAAAGAAATTGCCCACTTTGGTTAGAGGAATTAAAGCAGAAGAAGGAAGGCACTGAGGCCTCACTTCAGGTATAAAAATTATAAGATAAATTTGATTACTTCTTCATTTTGGTATGGGATACCAAATAGAGATCTGACATACTTGATGTGCAGGATCTGACAAGAATTAAAAGACTTCATGGAAGGATAAAGATGGACAAGGAGGAGCAAGAGATGTGGAAGCTTTAGTCTACATTTAAATTTGTCTTAGCCTAATGGGCATGTAATAGAGTCAGTTGAACTGCTATTTCATTATGTCGTCAAATAGAAACATTTACTTTAAAGCATCTTGTATGACAAGGATGATAAATCAATAAAGTAAGATATTAATGTTTCTATTTCAGAAGATATGATCTTTCATGGAAATGCCCAAACATCTAATGATCTTTGTATGAAAGATTTTGAATGAATGTTTATAATGTTAATACCAAAGGATTATAATTGATAACTCAAGACTATCTTTAGAAATAGTCACCCTTGACGCACATATAAGAAATGCATGTCTAGAATACATATTGATGTTAATTTAGATTTCCCTTGGTTATCGAACCTAAGGAAACATGCAAGCCTTATTTATGCACACCATGACATAACATCCTTGACTAGATGTAGTGGGTGGATAAGCCTTCCATCAGACTTCATACAGTGCATGAAGATCATATGGAATGAATGATATAGATGATTACTTATACCTCATATTCATTTACTCTTAATATGATGATATGTACTCAGTAAAATGGAAATCTCTTAATATGTTCAAAGAGATTGTAAATGAAGTGTAAATTTGATAAATGCATTAAGGAACTTTGATGGGATCAAATGTTGAAATACTTTACATCAATACCTTGAGAGTCTTCAGGAAATAATTATGATAATGTATCACAAGTGAGATCCATCTAAACATAATGATGTGTCAAAATGAAGGAATTATGCCATTATGAGTCAGAATATGATTATCAATTAATCTAATCTTCTTATCCTAATAAATATATCCCTATCAGTAAATAATGTACCATATGAATGGTTTATAAGACATCATATATGATATGAATTGAGAATCTCCCAATATGTCTAGAGGATTGAAACCCACATTGAGAGACTAGTTTCTTGAAAGGTTTATCCACAACATAATTGTTGAATGTTTCTATTAATCCCAATCCAATAACAAAAGTGTTTGTTGATAGGATAAGTGATGTCCAAAAGAATTAGTGGGAGTAAAAGTAGAACTCAAAATATTTGAGATCAACAAAGAGGTACAATGAGAACTAAGAGAATCACAAAATTGTTTTAGAATCTCAAATTCATCATGTAACACAAAATACAATAATTCTAGTAGAACATGTATGAGATTGGAGGATTGTGAATCCAACAACTCACATAGGTTGGTCATGACAAGACGAGCCAATTAATCGAATAGAAGCTATTAAATACCATAATCTGAGTAATGGATCAAGGCCATTATGGGGTCCATGTAATCTAACAAGGTAGTACCTTGATAGTGCCACCTACAGGGGTAATAACTAGAGGGTGCAATAAGTTTTTGTGGCAAATATCTACATGGACAACATAAAGGACATATTGGTTGAATAAGTTTTCTAATCAGTTCAAGTTGTTGAACATGATAGAAATTCCTTTACCAATTGTCAAGTGTGTTGTTGTAGTTAAAATAGTCTAAGAGATTTAGCAAATCAAGGTTAAAAATGGATTCCTTAAAAGGAATACATCAAAATATGTATACATGACACAAACTAAAAGGTTTTATAACTTCAAGAATGCAAATAAATTCTATGAACTACAAAGTTCAACCCAAGATTGCCAACAAGCATCTCAGAGTTTGGATCCTTTGATTTTATAAGATAGTCAAAGAGTTTGGCTTGAATCAAGATAAAAGATGAAAGTTGAGATTATAGAATATTTATTGGGATCATATATGAATATTCCACATATGATGGGGATAACATAACAATATTGTGAATGTTAGATCTGGCATGAAACATCCTTCAACAATGAAAGAAAGAGTGAAACATCTTATGAGATAAGAATCAAGATCTATAGAGATAGTTCTTGAAAGTTTCACAATGAAAGTGTGAGCACATACAATAGCAAGATGTTGAAAGAGTTCAATAAGGATGGATTCAATGATAGAGAATATGAATTAGTCCAATTCTTGTGAAGAATGGAAATGCCATGATTAAGATGCCATAGGTTGTAGAAATGGCTCTATCATGAATGCTATAAATGTACTTATCCCATATAATCTTGTATGTATTGGACATGATAAGATGATAGTAAATTCCTATGAGGGTTATTAGAATGTCATTAATGACATCCATTAGTACTTGTGAAGTACTTAAGGATAGATTGCTAGTCAATAAGGATATCAATAAAGAAAGAGTTGGATGTAAAGGGTTATGTTGGTGAAAGCTTCCATAATGAAAAAAATGATCACAAATTAAAATATATTTAATTAAAAGGAGAAATATTGTTATTTGGAAGGGTTCCGAACTAATTGACACTAATTCTATTATATAATAGAAGACGCGTATACTTGTATTATGAACACAAAGTGATACTATATGGATCTAGTCGTTTGTATAATGAATTTATAGATGTTCCAACCTTTAATGACACAGTAGTAATACTGTGACAACAATGGAGATACTTTTTAGGAAAGGAATATCAAATACCATATTACAGTAGTTTCATCTAAGGGAAAAGAGATAAGAAACATGCAATATATCGACTGATAGAAAAATGTTGCTAATCCACTAGATTAAGCACTTGCACTACAGAAACATGGTGGACATGTTTGGATTATTAAGAATGACATTCATGGGTGATTGGCTCTAAGTTCAAGTGGGATTATGTTGGTAAGGTATGCTCATATATCCAATCATGTGATGATTGATATGGCATGTACCGTAAAGGATTTGATTAATACTTATAAAGGCAAGCTTCCAATTCATTTTGTTTCATTTAATTAAGATATGATGAGGAAATATTATGAATGTCTAAATAATGACAATATTCAATGACATATGTCTTCAAGTACATGAATTAGACTATGAGATCATACGAATATTAAGAGTGTGTACATTCTTATTATGTCCCTAGTCTATTATTACTGTGGAAGGTACATAGACACCAGTAACACATAAGACTAGAGTGTGGGTTGGTTGATGACAAAATCTCATTAGTCATGATATGGCAATATCAAACTAAGCACATAGATACATGTTAGTGAACAGTGTATCAGACAAACCCACCTTGAGAGTGACACATGTAAACCATCGTTGGTGGTCATAGTCATCTCTCATAGTGAAGGTGGTGATTGTGATTCTTAGACCTAAAATCACTACACTCATCACATGTCGTTGGGTTCACTTTGACATTATCAGACGCAATCCTAAAACATGGGTTGTCATAAAGGTGATAATTGGATAAATTTGACACATGGGGATTGATTGTAAGTAATAGATATGGGATTTGTCCCTTCTATTGGGATTGATATCCTCACCACTTGATAAGAAAGACTAGAAACACATATGCATGTACATGTGAATCAATATATGATATGGAGGTCACATTATCTCAGACAGTCTGCTCTTGGTTCAAGGAACATGGACTGGATGTTGAGAGGATGACCATCCATGCCTCAAGTTCGTGCTAGATATCATTAGCAAAAGACTTATATAATCACTATAACACCTTACACAAATTGTAGGTTGAAGTTGTTCTCCAACTTCCCATTCACTTGGGTAGCACTAATGTGCGACTAGGCAATACTCTCTGCTTGAGATGGCATAAGTTAGTTATGGAAATTCAATACCAACTTGATATGGGACCTATAGAGTCACACACATAGGAACCCATCTAGAAGAGGATTTTAATCTTGAATAATGATTGGATTGATTACTAAAGTGTTTAGGTATTCAATTCATACACCATCAAATGACTGCATTGCCAGCCAATTGTCTCACTAGGTGAGACGGACGTCTGGAGTTCCAAACGAGCATCTGTTTGAGATGGCCGTTTGGCTGGTCAGGCTGATCAGAAATCGAATTAGCTATGTTTTGCCCAAACTGAGGTGTGAATCGACCGGTTCATTCTGATGAACTGATCAGCTCAGCTCGAATGACCAGATGGCCATTTGGGAGCAATACAGGCATCTCACTTGTGTGAGATGCCTTAGTTGGGGTCAAACAAATGTTATGGAAGTTTCACAAACTCATTTCGATTGCACAATACATGTGGTGCAAGAAATGAATAGTTAGTATTAGTCGAAAATAAATTTCCAAATTCATATGCAATTGAGATACTATAAAATGATCGTCTCACAGTGTGAAATGACCATCTCGTGTGACTAGATGACCCCATGGGTCACCAGATGACTATTTTGTGTCTTGCAGGTTGTGAAAATTCAAGATCTTGCAGTCCCTTATACTCTCGCACAGATCCCGAACAGACTGGGAACCCTGACCCTAACCCCACCTATAAATAGAGGGGTACTAGGGGCTTCCCAGAGTACAACACAAACAATTGAGAATCAGTTGCTTTGACAACTGTTGTCCTCTCTGGTTGTAGTAACCAAGAGACCCTAAGCAAGTCCTACCCGATAAGGGAGAGATAGTGACGGGAAAGAGCAACTGAGAATCATTGTTGTGGGAGAGAAAGTTGGTGACTAGTATGCAAATAGGATGGACAACTCCTTCCTGACTATTCTAGTTGAATGATAGGAGTTCTCATTGGTCCGTGGACTACTCTAGAGATAGGAGTCCTTTGTCTACTGCTAGGAGAGCAAAGTCAGGCTGTAGTCCATGGAGATACCACACGAGACGCAGTAAAAGCCATTGTGTTAGTTGTTCGTGTTGAACACCAGGAGCTGTACAACCATTGTCTAAGAGTAACTAGTTGACAGTTGCATGAAGTGATTTGTTGTTGCTGGACTTGCTCTAGGACTAGGTATAACTCGTTAAACCATCCTTCCTATTTCATAGTAGTTGACACGATCTTGCTGTTATGGAAATATGGGTAGATATTTTTTTCCCACTACTATACTCTATGCCCGTATTTCCCAACACGTACATATTATATATTTAAGATAACATATAGACTAAAAATAAACTTTAAACATTTTAAATTGAAAAAGGGACACAATTTATTTTATTTTTTTTAAATCTTTGACTTATATAAGAATCCTCGGGTTTTTCACCGAAGTCCCTCTTCCATTGTGCACTGAAGTGTCTCTTAGGTTGCACCAAAGTTCCTCTTATCTAATGTACTAAAGTGCCTCTTAGTTTTTTTCTGAGGAGCCTCTTAGTGAGCATCTTACATAAGTTATATTTTATCATATTTCTCTTAAAACTCTTAGCCTTCTCTTTACATCTTATTCTTGACTTTACTCTTAATGTACATGAAAGATTATACAATAATTATTGACAATGAAATATGTCATTCATTATAGATTCATTCTCTCTTATATTTATAAGCAATTGAAATAGGAGATAATACATTCATAGCATACATGTACACTGTATGTACATACATACATTCAAATAATAAATACTTCTATTAAGAGTGCATTACTTACCTCTCTCTTATAGAAGATCCTGGTCACTCTTCTTAGTTGAAGAAACCCTAAGCATGTTCTTGGGATTGATTGAAACCCTAATAACCATGTTAAATCAATTGATATCCGTTAATGGTTAATCCATAACTCTATTTCTTGAGTTTCATGTTTCTTTAAACCCTAATTATACCAAGTCTGATGCTTATTGCAACTAAAACAAAATAGGCCTTGAACCCTATCCATCATATAGATCTCAAAAAATTGAACAAAATACATATATGATTCAACCCAAACAGATCTATATTTGAATTACTATGATTTTTCAAGATAAATCTCCATTCAACAAATCATCAACTCAGAAAAAACTTGAATCTATGATTAGTACTATGGACCAACATTGAGTTGGCCTCGTCAAGGATTGCAAACTAGAGAAGAGGCTCACTCAATCCCCCGTGCATGAGGGTGTGACACAAAAAGAGAAAATCCCAAGGGTAAACCTATAAAAATGCCACCCTAGATTTTTCATCATCTTCGCAATGATGAACAACAACAGGAGGACCAAGTTAAACTAATAATCCCAAGCATGTATTATAGATTTTGTGAAAACTTGAGAAGCAAAAAGTGAAATCATCTTCCTGGTGTTTGACTGAATTCAGAATGCCAAGCAGGAACACCATCAATGGTTGGAAGCCTTCGAGCATCGTCCCTCCATGACCAGCTAGATGAGGGTCCTTAGAAGCAAGGATACAATGTGTATCTAGGCACAAAGCATGGTGAACAAAATGATATGTACGTGTGGAGGTGTAGATGAAACTACCATGAAAAACCACTATCCAAAATACCTAATTAAATAATGGGTTCACAAATAGCCGAAAGCAAAGGGGACAAAGGGAGACTAGAGTTATCATTTTTTGAGGCCTAAGAGTCATTCTTGGAGCTTGGTGAGGGATCTTGGTGTCTCACGCAACCAGAAAAGGGGGTTTTGAAGGTCAAAGAGATTTGGCTGGCCTCTAAAAATGGGTGTAGTAAGGTGGATATGGCGCCTATGATCATGGTCTTGCTGAGGGGTGACTATATGCTCTTTTGGGCTTGTAGGACAATGAAGTTCATTTTTAGGCCTCACTTACATAGGTTGTGGCTAAGAGTGGCTAGTTCAACTGGAGGGGAAAAAGGGAGAGTTAGGGGAGTCTTATCAACTGAGGTCTCTAGAACATGACTTTCCTTCACTTTTGGGATTGATCATCTCAAAAAGATGTGAAGATGAAGAGGGCATGGTTATCATATAATTTTATTGATAATAGGGAGAGAGATTATGAGAGGTAAGGAGATTACATGTAGAGTCCTACAAACTCTGGGAAGTGGGTGAGGTAGGGAGTACACACGTACAAGATCTGGAGTCCTACTTGGACTCTGACTACATCCACATGACACATCAAGCCCGAACAAACCATAGACTATCATAAGAATTAATTGATCTAATACAACAAAACTATATAAAAACTTCATAAAATCATTAGTGGGGTCAAAATAGGTCAAATCAACCTCAAATTTTGATCATAGACAAATTATAGGGTCTAGATTATTCCTATATAGGTTCTTTCCAAATTTGATGACCAAAGTTAAATTGTTTCCCTAATGTAATTATCATCACCTATGTGCATTAAATGATTGTGATGGATCCTTAATTGTTGGGAAAATGACATCAGGTAAGACAACATATTTTTTTACTTGCCATATTCCCTAATGACAGTAGATTGTGTCAACAACTATGCAATGGGAAGGATGGTTGTGAGGTTATACCTGGTCTTGGAGCAAGTCTAGTGACAATCCTAGCAGCGGTGTGCATCTTTCACAAGTCGCACATGGACAACTGTCAGGGATGAATCACCACAGGTGGAGGTGGTTGTTGTCCTCCTATCCGATGGCAACAACATCCTTACCTCTAGAGTATTCCATGTGGACAACTGGGAGCTGCATGTTGTACTGCCAAAGCTTAAGGGAAGCATTTGTCCCTTCAAACGTCTATCTCCTAGTATTGATTCACTCTCCCACAATTGTCTCTCCCTTATTGCTCATCCCTTCGATGGGTAGAACTTGCTCGGGCTCTCTATTGGTTACCACAACTAGAGAGGACAACAATTTTCAGAACTTATTGTTGTTTCTGGGAAGCCGCCCAATACCCCTCTATTTATAGGAGAGCTAGGGTTAGGTTTTCAGTTGGTCTAGGAGTCAAAAAGACTAAATTCATGAATTTTCTAGAAACTACGAATGGCGAACTAGTCAGTTCACATGTCAAACCATTCAGTTCGTGCATGTTTCCTATTCTAAATCAAATTGGTATTCAATGTACAAATAATGCACAACATGACATCAAAACTAATCCTTGATCCAATCTAATTTACCATTGAACTGGGTGGTTCATCACATGAACTAACCTTGAACCAGCCAGTTCATGCCATGGTTCAACCATTGACCAGCCAATGTTGTTTCCAATTGACCTAATAGTCTAACTGATTGGTTCAACACTTGAACCGGTCAATTTAGAGTCAAGTTAGTCAATTTTGCATGTCAGTTGTTTAATTGAATAATCAAACACTTTTAGTAATCAAGTTAAACATCATTCATGAATAAACTCCTATTCCAAGTGCACCCTATATGTGTGACCCTATAGTCCCAAATTATGTTGGCAGTGAATGTCCATAACTAACTTATGACATCACAAGCAATGAGTGGTATCTAGCAACACATCATTGCTATCCAAGTAATTCAGAAAGTTGGAGAACAACTTAAACCTACAACCCATGATCAATGTTACCATGATCATATAGTTCCTTTGTCTCTGATATATGGATCGAACTGGAGGCATGGAATCATCATCCTCTCAACACTCAATATAGGTTTCCTTGAACTAGAGCAGACTGTCTAAGATTCACGTGAGTTCACATATCACATATTGAATCTCATGAGTATGGCCATACATGTTTCAGTCTCTCTTATCAAGTGGCTTGAATATCAATCTCCTATAGGAGGGACAAATCCCATCTATATCACTCACAATCAATCCTCCTGTGTCACTGAGTACCTGAGTAACACCTTTATGGAAACCCTTATTCAAAGTCACTTTGGATGATATCAAAGTACAAAGAACAACATGTGATGAGTGTAGTGACTAGGTCTAAGAACCAAAATCACCACTATCACTATGAGAGTGGATTCTAACTGCCATTCCATGGTTTCCATGTATCATGGGTCTATCTGATACACTATTCTCTAAAATGTATATATGTGCTTGACTTGATATCACATATCAAGACTAATGAGACTCTATCATCAATCAACACACAATCTAGTACTATGTGTTACTGTCATCTATTTTGATTCCACAGTAATATCTGACTAGGTACAAAACAATAATGTATGTACTCCTATCATACATATGATCTCATTGTTTAGGTCCTCAACCTAAAGACATATATAATCGAGTAACATCATTCTCTAGACATCTACTTATGTTTGTGTCACCATCTCATGATTGAGACAAACATAATAGATAGAATTACCTTTATCATTATCAGATTAGATTTCTAATTCTCCATTGAAATCATTATATGATTTGCTATCTGGGCTTACATACCAACAGACTCCCACTTGCACTTAGAGCCAATCACCCACAAATCTTATTCCAAGTGATTTTAACATCTCCATCATGTTTATACTGCACAAGCACTTCTATAGCAGGTTAGCAACATTTTCTTCTAGTCAATATTTTCAAAGTTTCACATCTCCTTACTGTACGACTTCACGTATGAGATGGAAGTGTCATAGTATGCTTATGAGACTCCCATTCTATCCAATCACTCCATTATTGTTACAATATCTCTACTGTGTCATCAATTTTTAAGAACCTCTCATAAGTTTATCTATATGAACTTCTAGATCCATACAATATTCTTTTCTATGTCCATAACAGGAAGATACTTGACTTCTATTGCAAAATTAAACAACTATTTCTTTGCTTGGAACTTGTCCAACTTATAGTTTGCATTTTACTTCAAACATAAATTTAGATTGCAATCATTATATTTCTTTGTCATTTTGGAAGCTTGCATCAATGTAACCCTTTACACCCAACTCTTCCTTATTATCATAATGAAGGAATCAATCCTTTTAGTGCTTTTTCAGCACTTAAGGATTTTCTTTATGATAGTCCAATGATTCATTGGAATCTAACAATCATCATCTCGTCATGTTCAATACATAGGATATTACTAGATGAGTATATATCCTCTTGTCATGCCCAATACATACGAGATAATTGGATATCCTCTCATCACATACAAGATAACGGGATAAGTACATAATGTTACATACATGACAGATCCAATGGCGAATGCATATGACATCTTACTCATGTTTTCCCATTCTTTACAAGAACTGGGACGCTAGACTCCTGAGAGACTAACTGCATGGAACATGGAAAAGTTTTCTCTCGTTGATTCATGCATGTTGAATCCTTCAACATTTTGTCAATGTTTGTGCTCTTACTTAGGTCAAGAATCTCTCCATATCTATCTGTATAGATCTCAATTCCTATCACATAGGATGTTTTGCCTAAGCCTTCATACATAAGGTACTTACTAGCTAGATTTTAATAAATGTTGGTATTCCCGTCATTATGTGGAATATAAATATGCTCCCACTAAACTTTTGTAATCACATATTTCATCTTCATTTTCACTAAATTCAAGGTCTTTGACTATCTTGTCAAATAGAAGATTTCAACCCTAAGATGCTTGATTCAATCCATGGATTGACCTTTGTAGCTTTTAGACTTTATTTGTAATAACTGGATTTATAAAACTTTTAGGCTATGTCACGTACACATCCTCATAATTATTCTAGTTAACAATATAGTTTTAACATCCATATGCTAAATCTAATAGTCATATGTCAAGCATGATCTTGGTGGATTTAACCATGGTAACTGGTGAAAGTTTTCATCATGTTCAACATCTTGAACTTGTTTGAAACTCTTTAAAACCAATTTACCCTTCCATCTTGGTCTTCTTCCTAAAGACCCAATTACACCATGTTGGTTTTCCCCCTTCAGTTAGATCCATCACAGTCATACCTTGTTGGTGTACATGGAGTCTATCTTATATCTCATGGCTTCAAGCCCTGTCTCAAATTCTGGTCCCTTAATAGCTTATAGGTAGGTTGTTGACTCATCACTTATGACCAACTTACCACCTTATTGAGTCATAAGTTATCCTAATATTTTATGATTAAGGTGTTTTCTATGAGAACTTTGAGTTATGTGTGTTACATAAGGAACTTGAGATTCCACAACATCTTGTGATTCTCTATGCTCCTATTTTACCTCTTTTAGGTTCAATGTTTTCTTGCTGGTCTCAAACTTTTTGAGTTCTAGTTATCTCCCACAGATTCCTTTGAACCTAATGTTTCCTTTTAGGAATACATCCATTCTGGTAATAAACATTTTTCTGCAGATTGGGATAAAAGTAGTATTTAAGAAAAATATATTTATGTGATTTATGGGTAGAGCCTTTTAAGAATCTATTTTCTTATTTAGGCTTTCACTCTTAATCTTTATAGAAGACACATTTGGACACTTTTCATTTCTCGTATGGTGTCTTTCGAACCAATTTAGAAGGTACATTGTTTAGTGTAAAGCATGTGCCAAAAGGAAATTGGAAGATTTAGCTAGATTCTTGATAATCACACCATGACTAAAATGGTGTGATTCCTTCTCTCTGATACATTATCATGATATACCACCACTATGTTTTAGGTGGACCCATCATGATACATTATCATGGTCGCCTAGAAGGTTCTCAAACTCTTGGTTCAAATTATTTGCATGTCGATCAAATTGAAATATTTTAATACTTATACCAAGTTGGTTAAGTACTTCATTCATGATCTTCTTGAACATTCCAAGAGATTCATATTTGTATTTCATTAAATACAAATTACCATATCAACTGATATCATCAGTAAATATAATGAGGTGCTAGTAACCACCACTAGGATTTATTCTAAAATATCTATATACATTAGTATGTATGAGTCCTAATACAATAGTCACTCTCCTACTACCTTTAGTGAAGATCATTTTTTCATATTGCCCCATAAATAAGACTCACACATACCCTTTGGTTCATTAACCAAAAGAGTCTAGAAAACCATCATTATGGATTCTAGAAATGAATTTCTCATTTATGATATCTAGATGACAATGCTATAGGTATTTTGAGTCATCGGGTCATTTAGTGGAACTGTCTCTAGAAGTATCATATATAAACTATGAGACATTAAGGCCATTGGCTTAAAAGATCTTATCTTTGAAATGAAACATCAATATATTCATAATACTCTTATCCATATAATATACATGATATTTTTCATTAATGGAAGGTACATAATAGCAATTCACTAATTCTATTACATGCCCATTTACATGAATGATAGATTCTGACCGTGGTGGCAACAACTCTTGGTTTACACAGTTCTAGCTTACTTCTTCTTGGGTCCTCAAGTGGAAATCACTATCTAATTCTTCTTCATGAGATCCTATATATAAAAGAGGGTGGTTCCTTTTCCAGTGTCTAGGCTGGTGATAGTGGTGGCACTTTCCTTCCTTATTGACTCCTCTCTTAGCTTTCAATACAGAAGACTGTGGGTACTGGCTAGCTTTAGAACTCTTCTTAGCTTTGCCTTTGCCCTTAGATTTTCCTTTATCTCTATTGATCATCATCACAAATTTGGGTTTATCATTCTTGATTTTCTCTTAAGTTGTCCTCAACATGCCACATAATTCTGAAAATTCATGACAAACTGGTTGTATGACTCTGGAAGTGACTGTAGAATCACATCTGTGGTCATCTCTTAATCCAATGGAAATCCCATTCTAATAAGGTTGTCCATGTACCCAATCAACTTGAGTACATGAGGACCTACTAGATCTCCTTCAACCATATCACACTTGAAAAATGCCTTTAAGACATGATATCTCTCTTGTCTTGCCTGATCTTGGTACATGTTCTTAAGATGTGTTACCATCTCAATAACATCCATGTTCTCATGTTGTCTCTGCAACTCATATTTCATTGAACATAACATCAAGCACATGACATCCACAACATCTTTAGAGTGCTTCTAGTAAGCATCTCTGTCAGCCTTAGGTACGTTGGGAGAGGGTTCATTTGGCTTTGGTATCTCTAGGATATAGAGCTTGTGCTCTTGAGTGAGAATGATTCTCAAAGTACAAAACCATTCATGGAAGTTGTTACTATTCAAATTTCCTTTATCAAAGATCGATCACAAAGAAAACTAGTTTGTGCATGTCGTTAGTTTCTAAAAAAGATATTGCAACTTTAGTCAAAATATTTTTGATCAATTTGATTTGATAAGTTTGATAATATTAATTAGGCCTTTAATTAATTATCGCTCCAACTATTTTGTTCAAATTGATAATCCTCATATATCAATTCAGAATATTGCGGTGTACAACCTTCTTGTGAGCCTAGATCCATATATCATTAAATTATGAGTCAACTTTAGTTGATCACCCACAACTTAACTGTATTGGTAGGAAACTTTTACCAATTGTATTGAAATACAACTATTTTATAGGTGGTGCACCCAACTCTTTGTCACAATCCATCTTCATGCCTCTAGGTACTTAATATCATTAAGATCACCTAGTTAATCCTGACCGAAAAGTCAACATGACAGAATATACACCCTGCTTTGGTAGATCTGCATATCTACCATCACACTTCCATAGATGGACAATTCACCATGCTTTAGCGCAACCTATGCTTAGTCAATCAAGTTTTTCATGCGTGCTTCTTATGGAAAGCATCTATGACCTAATATTATACTTGAGGAATTTTATATAAATACATATACATATCCGGTCACCACATATTTTATAATACATATCATATACATGC
Source organism: Alisma plantago-aquatica (assembly GCA_963693085.1). Taxonomy (NCBI): domain Eukaryota; kingdom Viridiplantae; phylum Streptophyta; class Magnoliopsida; order Alismatales; family Alismataceae; genus Alisma; species Alisma plantago-aquatica. Next base: position 484,933,291 of record OY856414.1, read on the forward strand.
TATTATAACAACAAAAACATGAAATAATAAACACAAGCAGTGGTTATGGACATACTATTGTAATTTCTTGGAGCCACAACAAATTACTACCCCCTAAGGTCCGCTTTGATGATGATATGTGTTGAACCCGTCTGAATGATCAGTTGAACACTTGAACCTCTTAGTCAGTCAGTTGGTTACTCGAATTGGTCATCTGGCCTCCAGTCCTTGCAACATCTGCACTCCCCCAGGTAGTTAGTTGGACCACTAGCCGATCGATGGGATCCTCCTATCATCACCTCCTTGGTCATCTAGCCAATCAGTTCGGTTCATGAATCGGCCAGTTGGCCTAATGAGCCGGTCAGCTCACTTGGTGTAAAACGTCTTCTTTTCTATAACAAGAATTAAAAGCTACCTATTATTACATTGTAATTGTGAAACCTCAAGTTATATTTGAGAGGAGCATATGGAGGAAAGAATTAATACTTTTAAATATGAAAAAGAAGATAGAGGCCCGATATGCAAATTGAGAAATAAATGAGAACAACAACCATCCACCATGCACAAAAGGTCTAAGGTATAGGCCATGACCATGCTACCAATCACCATCAAAATGATTTTAAGGAGACATGTATAAATTACATATACATCATGTATATATATATATATATATATATATATATATATATATATATATATCATTTGTAGTATTCAATCAGGTATGCACATTATCCAGATTAGTTATTTGCATCGTATGTAATAAAACCAAATCCGATGATATCAATAAAATCCTAAAACATAATAAATTGACGTAGCTTTGATACCACTATTAGGAAATATGGCATCAGGTAAGGCAGGGGAAACAAAATTTGACTTGCCATATTTCCTAGTGATAGTAGATCACATCAATAACTATGTAATGAGAAGGATGGTTGTGAGGTTATACATGGTCCTGGAGCAAGTCCAATGAAAATCCTTATAGCAGTATCTCTTTTGCAAGTTGCACATAGACAACTGTTGGGGCGGCACCACCTTTGATGGCAATGGTTGTTTTTCTCCTAGTGGGTGGCATGACCTCCTCACCTCTAGAGTAGTCCACATGGACCACTAGGAACTCTATGTTGTGCTGCCAGAGCCAACGGGAAGGAGTTGTCCCTTCAAACGTCAATCTACTAGGATTGATTCAGTCTCCCTCAATTGTATCTCCCATACTATTCCTCCCTTTGACAAGTAGAACTTGCTCATGCTCTCTATTAGTTACCACAACCAGAGAGGACAACAAATTTCAGAGCTTATTGTTGTTTCTGGGAATCCCCCAAGTACCCATCTATTTATAGGAGGGCTAGGCTCAGGGTAACTCGGTCTGGGAGTCAAAAAGACTGAATTCACATTTTTTTTGGAAATTGCAAATGAAGAACCGGTCGGTTCACATGTCCAACCGATCAATTTGTGCATGAACCGGTCAGTTCATGCTACAAACTGGTTGGTTTGTGTATGTTTTATATTGTGAATCACATTGGTATTTAGTGTAAGATTAATGCACGACATGACATCAACACTAATCCTTGATCCAATTGAATTGACCACTGAATCGGATGGTTCATCACATGAACAATTGCCTTATACCTTGAACCGATCAGTTCACTTAGTGAACCGGTCGGTTCATGCCCTAGTTCAACCATTGATAAGACAATATTGTTTCTAATTAACCCGACACTCCAACCAATCAGTTCAAAACTTGAACCGGTCGGTTCAGAGTCTAGTCAGTCAATTTTGAACCTCAGTTCTTTAATTGAATACCTAAACACTTTTAGTAATCAAGTTAAACATCATTCATCAATAAACTCCTATTCCAAGTGCATCCTATGTGTATGACCCTATAGGTCCCAAATTACATAGACAACAAATGTCTATAACTAACTTATGACATCATGTGCAATGAGCGATATCTTGCAACACATCATTTCTATCCAAGTAATTTACAAAGTTGGAGAACAACTTCAATATAAAATTCATGATCAGTGTTACCATGATCATATAGTTCCTTTGTCTCTGATATCCAGATTGAACTCGAGGCATGGAATTGTCATCCTCTCAGCATTCAATCCATGTTCCTTGAACTATATTAGACTATTTTAGATGCACATGTGTTCCTTATCACATATTGAATCACATGAGTATCGACATACAATTCTCAGTCTCGCTTACCAAGTGGCGTAGAAATCAATCTCCTTTAGGTGGGACAAATCCCATCTACATCACTCACAGTCAATCCCCATGTGTCACAGAGTACTTGAGAATCACCTTTATGGCAACCCTTATTCAAGGTCACATTGGATGATGCCAAAGTACAATGAACAACTTGTGAAGAGTGCAGTGACTTCAGGTCTAAGAACCACAATCACCACTATCACTATGAGAGTTGATTCTGACTACCATTCCATGGTTTCTATGTATCACTCTCAAGGTGAGTATGTTTGATACACTGTTCTATAACATGTACATGTCTGCTTGACTTGATATCACATATCATGACGAATGAGACTCTATCATTAGTCAACACGCACTCTAGTCTTATGTATTACAACTATCTATTTTGCTTCCACAATAATATCTGACTAGGGACATAACAAGAATGTATGTACTCTTATCATACATACGATCTCATTGTTTAGGTCCTCTACCAGAAGACATATGTCATCGATTAACATCATTCTTTAGACATATACTTATGTCTATGTCACCATCTCATGATTGAGACAAAAATAATAGATGAAATTACCTTTACCATTATCAAATTAGGTATCTAATGCCCCATTTTAATCATCCTATGATTGGCTCTCTGGCATACATACCAACATTAATTGATGTAACTTCCCAATTAGATATTACTTTCAATTGTATTGAGTCCATTGGACAAAATTTGAACCAATTAGGGTTATATATACATACAGACACACACACACACACACACACACACACACACACACATATATATATATATATATATATATATATATATATATATATATATATATATATATATATATATATATATATATATATATATATATATATATACATATATATACGCACACACACACAAATACAAGTTAATTGTAGCAAGGTTACATAGAGGAGAGAGAAAGATGTATTAAATAGAAATTTTTGACTTGAACATATTTCAATGTAGAGGATATTTTATTATCCAAAAAAGGAAGAAAGACAAAAGTATGTTTCTCATATTTTATATATTAAAATAACTATTTTAGTTTACTTGGTCATTTGCATTGAGATCCATAAATTAGAATTTGGTTGGTGAGGAATTTTGTTAACACCATAATCTTACTTTAAATAAATTTTGGGATGTTACAACATGAGTCTTACTGAGAATTAAGCCGATTGAATGGATGTCCAACTGGTCATATCAATCGTAGAACCAAATATGTCCTAATTTCAGATGACTAGCTAAAGGAGTGAGCCGATCAGATGGATTTCTAACTTGGACTTTGATGTTCAATGAATAGAACAACTACCTATGTGAGTTGTTTGTCTGTATATTAACATCTATGTCTAAAAATTGTGATCCAATCATCTCGAAGGATGAGTCAAAGGTCTCACATGAACTGTGGCCTTCAAAGAGATATCACAATCAATCAAACTGGGAGGTCCAACTGACGGAATGGGAATTTTAAGATTTTACTTGATGTAGGAAATTGATTTCTTATGAAGTGAGTCATCCATCTCACATTCTAGGTGATAGCTGGTGAAACCATCTCTCAAACCAACTAGATGGTGGCTCTAACTAATCGACTAGAGTCCTATGTTAGTTGAAGATGGTCCATGAGTGTGGGGTCATCTCTTTCGATTAGTTGGGGTGTGATGATCATTTGTGACTTCAAATGTGGTCAAGGAAGGATTCAAACCATTGTTGTTGTCCTTTGTGCATTTCCTACAAAATGAAACATTAATTACATTAAAACACAATAAAATAGTCTACAACAATAAGAACCTAATTTAAGTTAAAACTAAGGTAAAATGCATGAATTGATGCAAAACTTAACTAAACATGCGACTAAACTAAAATGAATAATCACTCATCAATCAATCTTAAAGTTGAACATTGGTCATCCTTAGGTAAAACAAAATAAGAAAAAGTAACCAAACTATACTAGCAACCCATGTGTCTGCCTCACCTAAACATCATGCTTAATTGACTACCTCTAGTTATGGTCAAGTATCTTTAAATCCTAGACCCATAGCCCAAAGCTCTAGTAGAGTTTCAAGAATGACGAATGGGCCCACAAATCACCACTAGCCTTAACTGCACTCTTTGTCCTCACTCAAGAGCAAGCCGGGTAAAATGCATGAAATGATACAAAACTTAACTAAACATGCAAATAAAACTAAAATGAATAAGCTTTCATTAATCAACCTCAAATTTGAACATTACTCATCCTCAGGTAAAACACAACTAGAAAAAGTAACCAAACTATATTAGCAACCCATGTATCTACCTCACCTAAACATCATTCTTAATTGACTAACTCTAGTTATGGTCAAGTATATGTAATGCCTGGGGCCACTGCCCAAGGCCCTCCTCAAGTTTTAGGAATGTCGACTGCCCCCCACAAACCACCACTACCCTGAACTACACACTCTTTCCTCACTCACATGTAAGTCAGGATAAACTTCCCGACTAGTCAACCATCCTAGTACTACTCTAGGCTGAGAACACTTAACCACAAATTCTTTAGTAATGGGCTCCCTGATACGGAGGTGGGCCTTGGTGATATGTGTTGGCTAAATTGGACATTATTAAACCCTTTGTTTTGATGATGACAAACATTTCATTCTTGAGGATCTAACTTGTTATTTGAGTGTTTCAAGGATAAACAAATAAGGAAGTAGATAGTTGAAGATCAATATAAATTTTAAGATCAACATGCTTAGATTGCTTTTATTTTCATGATTGTACTCAATGTAAAAACCTGTACAAGTATATAATGTACAAGTATATAGATATCATGTAAATCAAGCATTAGATCTTCCCTATCCAGTCACAACACTTAGATAGATCCTCCCCTAAGATTGAATCACAATTACACATGGATACACACACTTAGTAAATGATTCAACATATTGAAACAGGGACATTCTCGGTCGACAAAATTCTCAACCGAGACACTCTCGGTCAACAAAATCCTTGACAGAGAACAACCTCAATCTAACTCACAAACATAGATTGTTGGCCTACTCATGTAACCCTAGAATAACCCTCAGTCGACAACATTCTCGACTGAGATAAACCTTCGAGTAGGTTCTATAGCCGTTAGACTGAGAGTAGTTGGTAGTTGGAAAGTCACAATAGCCGTTGAATACTTTTACTCCAAACCAACACTCGGTCAAAGATTTTGTTGACCAAGAACATCTCAGTCAACAAACTTCTCGACCAAGACAAGTTCTGGATTGCACCTTTCAACAATAAACAACTAGCCATTATAATGCAATTTATGGACACCTAACCACTAGTTGAGCACTAAGAACACTCTAGAAACACTCTACAACGTCCCTAAGCCCTGAAAACCCATTCCTATAAATAGGACATGCCTTAGGACACCAAAAACACATGATTACAACTTGAGAATAATTCTTAGTGAGAAACAAGCAAAGCTACACTTGCAATCTTATTCCCTTGAGCTCTAATTGAGTGTCATATAGCTAGTATCTCCTAACCACCACATAACCACGTCCATTTATAGTGGATAGGAGATCTATATGCTTGATATAGGATCAAAGCGTTGTACTCATTGGTTAAGTATCTTCTTTCTTCCAATCTTGTTCTCTTTTATTATTTATTGTTCTCCTTGACTACTCCTAGGTTGGAGGCTGTTGAAAGGAGGAGTGCTTGAGATTACTTCAAGGAAGGTTGCTTCAAGGGAGGTTGGAGATACTTCTAAAGGAAGTCTATCTCAAGGTGGTGGAGATACTTCATGTGGTGAAGGATGCTCCATGGACTTGGAGTTACTTTAGAAGCCTACTTCAAGGAGGTTGAAGCTACTTTAGGTGAAGGCTACTTCAAGGGTGTAGATAGGAAGCAATTGTATTTTGTGTAACATCCTCGAGAGGTAATAAAATAAATTTCTTTCAAAATCTAGGTTCGAAACAATCGCGTAGTGGACTGACTACCTTAGATTTCTAAGGTAGGAACCACTCTACATCCTTGTGTCAGTAATGCAAACGGATCTTCTAATCACATCCCAATTCTATTGAAGGAAATCTGCATTAATGCCAAGAAAAGAAGAGAAGAATGAAAAATGGATGAGTTCCAAAAAGAATTATTCCTTCAGGGAAATTTATTGTTCATAGGGAAGTAGACTACTCAATAATTTTTACTTTTTTCCTCCTACTTCTTGTTCAAGTGCTTGAATTTTTTAATTAACTATAAAACTCAAAAAATCTCTATTCACCCCCCTCTAGATCTTTCAACTGGTATCATAGCTGGTCTTCAAGGAGCTTTAACAAGTATTAAAGGATGGCAGATGGTGTGCTCAACAACTTGAACTTGGAGGGAACTCACGTATCTCATCCACCACCCTTCGATGGAAGCAACTACAACTATTGGAAGAGAAGGATGCAATTTTACTTTCAAGGCATCATTTTGGAGCTTTGGAGGATGGTGTCTACTCCATATGATCTTCCAGAAATTGAGTATGCTACATGGGATGCCAATACGGTAAAGCAAGCTCAACTAAATTCCAAGGCTATAAGTATTTTATATTGTTATATTTCAGTGAGTGAATTCAATAGAATTTCCTCATGTGAAACTATGTATGATATATGGCATAGACTTTCTATTACACATGAAGGAACTATAAAATTTAAAAATTCTAAAATTAGTATGCTTAAACAAAAGTTTGAACAATTTCGTATGGAGCCAACTGAGTTCATTAGTGAAATGTAAGCAAGATTTTATACTATCATTAACAGTTTGAGTGTATTAGGAAAATTCATAAGTGAAGTAGATCAAGTATCCAAAATTATTAGGTGCTTGCCTCTAAAATACAAGCCAAATGTGACGGCCATTGAAGAAGCCAATGATCTCACCAAATTGAAGATGGAGCAGTTGATTGGCAACCTAGAGACTCATGAGGTCACCCTTGAAGAAGAAGAAAGTTTGGCAGCCAAACACAAAAAGGAGAAAAGAAAGGACATTGCATTCAAGGCAACAACTAAAATTAGTCATGGTACAAGTGAAGAAGATAGTGAAGAAGAGACTCTCTTTGTAAATGGTAAGTAGTATAGAAGATTTAAAACTAAAAAAATTTCTAATGTTTCTTCTTCCTATTCCCCTAGGTGCTTTGAATGTGGCAAAAAGGGATATTTGAAAAGTGATTGTCCCAAAGTCAAGAAGGGAAAGAAATCCTCTCTCAAGAAGAAGGAAAAAGCCTACAGAGTAGCATGGGATGACTCAAGTGATGATAGTGAGGACGGAGAAGAAGTGGAGTGTCTTATTGATACAACAAATGAATAAGAGGATGAGGTAAGTCTTTTTTATTTATCTAAAGAAGAGTTAGTTGCTAGCATTGAAGAATTACATGATAAATATATTGATTATAAAAAGAAACTAAAAAGAGTTACAAAACAAATGAAGAATTATATTCTCAATTAAATGATCTTGCTTCTGAAAAGGAAAGTATTATTTCTAAAAATTCTACCTTGAAATCATTTTTAATGATTGCAATATGAGGTTGCTTAGTCTAGAAACAAACTATAATTTTCTTTGTCAAGAAAAGGTTGAATTACTTGCAAAATTAAATGATCTTCAGACTCAACCTATCTTGTGTACTCATTTAGATTAGGATGCTATTGTCAAAGAACGAGATGTTTTGTCATTTAATCTAGACCAAGCTATGTTAAATATTAAAAATAAAATGGATGAAATTGCTAAGTTACAAAAGGAAATTAGTAGCTTAAAAAACAATGGTATTCTTGATAAGATCCTAAAGGATTCTTTTGGCCAAATTGGAATAAGAGGTTTAGGATTTGTTCCAAAAGAAAAATCTCATCATAAATCTAGAAGAACACAAGCACCCAAGACCAAGGCCATATTTGTAACCAAGAACAATTCAACTCAAAATCATAAAAGGAGAAATGAAATTGATTCCATTTGTTGTCATTATTGCTTTCATCTTGGACATTATTCTTTCTCGTGCCCATACAAGAAAAAGGATGCTGATCTAGTTTGGGTTCAGAAACACCAAACTTAGAAATATTGAACATGATTAGTTGAGATTTGACCTAAAACTTTACTTTGATACTCAAAATGTCTTATCTCAACTAAACTGAGCTTTAATTTGCATATTTCAGTAAAATTGTATTGGAAGTAACTTATGTTTTACTTGAAGATAATTGCTGAAACAGAAACATTCTTGGTCGAATAAATTCTCGACTGAGATACTCTTCAGTCGAGAAAATAATCGACCAAGAGAGTTTCTATCATAACTCACATTTTATGGACAAACAGTAACATTATTGGTCGAGTAAGTTGTCACCGAGAAGATTTTGGTCGAGAAAATTGTCAACCGAGAAAGTTACTATCTTAAGCTTACAAAAACTTGAAAAAAATCTGACTGGAAAATATTTCGACCAAACCTCACTCAGTCGAGAAAATTGTTGTCCGAGGATGCTTTTGACAGAACTGTTTAATAAAGTTAAATATTTCACTTGAGTAATAAACTCTACATGATACATTGCCTAAATATTTGAAAGTTTTTAAGAATTATATATGTGCATCAAAACATTGCAAGTTTAAATTGTCTCAACGAGCACATAATTGAAAACAAAGAAATTTTCACATACATGAGGAAAAGATTGGACTTATTAGAGGAAAGTCCTAATGGCAAATATATTGGCATAAGAGATCTTATTCAACATTAACATAATTGAAATTGAGAACAAAAGAATTGATCATACAAGGAACTTGGTTAGAACATAATCATCACCATTTTGAGAGAAAATTGAAGTTTGAGCATTCTAAGAAATTAAAACTAGATATATTTTCAAAATCTTGCTCACATGAATTAAGTTCTATGATAAAAGATGGTAAAGGAAAACTTAATCTTAAGTCACAAATAGGCTTTATATTAGTTTATTCAACATTCACAAGTTCATATGTGAGCAAAGTGAAGAACAAATAATGACCATACATAACAAGATCAAATCATATTCTAGAAGAAGTGGCTCATTGGATAACTTATGAAAATGCATATAATGGAAATCTACAAAAATGCCTCTTGGTTGAAAAAGAGTTTGACTGAGGGGCGCCCCGGTTGAAGTCATGGTCGAATAAAAATAATCCTGACAAAATGCTTACTTGTGAAATCAAATCATTCACTTGCACTCAACCTTAGTATATTTCCTCATCATTTTAAAAAGAAATTGATTCATTGCTTTACTTATTCCATTATACTTCAAATCTAGTTATGACCTTAGTATCCTCAGAATAATCTTGGTTATGAAAATAAGGGAGCTTACAATATTCTTGAATACAATGTATATCTTGATCTTAATTGGATTCTCTACACCAATTAGGGCTTAACATATCTTGTTCTTGATTATATATACATTCATTCCACTCTAAGCTTAAAGGAATCCCATATCATTTCAGGGCTTAACATTCCTTGTAAATGGTTGAGAAACTAATATAATTATATCCATAAGCCTAAAGGATTCTCATATCATTTCAGGGCTTAACATCCCTTGCAAATGATTGAGAAATAAATCATGATTTTTGAATTGTGGCTAAATTTGACATTCTTGTTATAGTATACAATAAAGGGGGAGTATCTCATTCATGGGGAGAAAATTGATTATATGACTATCTTTTTGAAATGACAAAGGGGGAGAAATAATATAAATAAAAATAATCGAGTTTCATAATCTCCTGGCTTCACATAAATTGTTGATATATTCCTTAAAGAGTTGGATACTATGTTCCATACATCTTTGGGAATAACTAGCACACACTCCATGAAAAAATAGGAGAATGTCTACTTAAGGTAAATCTCAGGTATGAAACTCATGGTATTTAAATTATCTTGATTTGTATTTTAGAAATGTTTGTCATCTTCAAAAAGGGGGAGATTGTTGGCTAAATTAGACATTATTAAACCCTTTGTTTTAATGATGACAAACATTTCATTCTTGAGGATCTAACTTGTTATTTGTGTGTTTTAGGGATAAACAAATAAGGAAGTGGATACTTGAAGATCAATACAAATGGGAAGATCAACATGTTTAGATTTCTTTTATTTTCATGGTTGTACTCAATGTAAAAACTTGTACAAGTATATAATGTACAAGTACATAGATATCATGTAAATTAGGTGTTACATCTTCCCTATCCACTCACAACACTTAGATAGATCCTCCCCTAATATAGAATCACAATTACACATTGATACACACACTTAGTATATGATTCAAACATATTGAAATAGGGACATTCTTCGTCGACAAACTTCTCGACTGAGACACTCTCAGTCGATAAAATCCTCAACCGAGAACAACCTCAGTCTAATTCACAAACACGGATTGTTGACCTACTCATGTAACCCTAGAATAACCCTCAGTCGACAACATTCTCGGCTGAGATAAAGCTTTGAGTAGGTTCCATAGCCATTATACTGAGAGTAGTTGGTAGTTGGAAATTCTCGTTGAATACTTTTACTCCAAACCAACACTCAGTCGAAGATTTTGTCGACCGAGAACATCTCGGTCGACAAACTTCTCGTCCAAGATAGATACTGGATTGCACTTTTCAACACTAAACAACTAGCCATTACAATGCAATTTATGGACACCTAACCACTAATTGAGCACTAAGAACACTCTAGAAACACTCTAGAACGTCCCTAAGCCCTTGTAACCCATTCCTACAAATAGGACATGCCTTAGGACACCAAAAACACACAATTAGAACTTGAGAATCAAACTTAGTGAGCAATAAGCAAAGCTACACTTGCAATCTTGTTCCCTTGAGCTCCAATTGAGTGTCCTATAGCTAGTATCTCCTAGACACCACATAACTACCTTCATATATAGTGGATAGGAGATCTATATTCTTGATATAGGATCAAAGCGGTGTACTCATTGGTTAAGTATCTTCTTTCTTCCAATCTTGTTCTCTTTTATTGTATATTGTTCTCCTTGTCTACTCCTAGGTTGGAGGCTATTGAAAGGAGGAGTGCTTGAGATTACTTTGAGGAAGGCTGCTTCAAGGGAGGTTGGAGCTACTTCTAAAGGAAGACTATCTTAAGGTGGAGGATCTACTTCAGGTGGTGAAGGCTGCTCCGTCGACTTGGATTTACTTCAGAAGGCTGCTTCAAGGAGGTTGAAGCTACTTTAGGTGAAGGTTAGTTCAAGGGTGTAGATAGGAAGCAATTGTATTTTTTTTAAAATCCTTGAGTGGTAATAAAACAAATTTCTCTCAAAATCCAGGTTGGAAACAATCGGGTAGTTGACTGACTACCTTAGATTTCTAAGGTAGGAACCACTCTACATCCTTGTATCTTCCTTGTTTCCTCCTACTTCTTGTTCAAGTGTTTTAATTTTTTAGTTAACTTTAAAACTCCAAAAATCTCTATTCACCCCCTCTAGATCTTTCAATATGGGTAGTCCAATCATTCCTTTAAAGATCACTTAATCTGAGGCCTCACATCCGGGGATGTTACAATCTCCCCCACTTAGAGTATAGGTGTACTTGTTAAGGCTGAACTATATGGACTCATAATGTATTCCCATTTTAATGTAGACCCAGAATGACCCATGGACACCTGGATACCATTTGTAACACCTAGGCCCACTTTCCAATGCTCTATTAGAGTTTTAAGAATGACGAATGTCTCCACAAACCACCATTAGCCTTAACTATGTGCTTTGTCCTCACTCACACATGAGCTGGGATAAACTTCCCAACTATTCACCCATCCTAGTACTACTCTAGGATGAACATACTTAACCATAGAGTTTTCTAGTAATGGACTCCTTGGAAAGGAGGTGCAACTTAGTCATATGGGTAGTCCAATCATTCCTTATAAGATCACTTTATCTAAGGCATCAAATCCTGGGACATTATAATATCTCTAACCTCCAAGATCACAAAACATGACTAGTTATTTCCTAGTTCCCAAATTTTCTTTACAACAATTGTTCCTCACCACAATCCCCAAGGTTCACACATAAATAATAACTTTGTCGAAAATTAAAGAATCCCACAAATTCCTCAAGTATGCACATAATATAACATAAGACATGGAAACAAGTAACAATGGAGCATGGCACGACCCCTAGGTGGAAAATAGAGTGAATGGGGGTACGGAGAATGAACATGCACATATCACCCCATTTCAAGTCTAGATTGCTTTTTGTTTCTTTATTTTGGCTCAAATGATTTGTAAGACTTTCTTGTTTTGTACATTGGCATATTTTCCTTTTTTTAGTGGTACATCCCTATTACATATAGAGGGGTAAAGAAGAATGATTTGAGAGAAGGAGGGTGTGTACCACCCTAGACTTAAGATTTGGCATATTTATGAATTTTTTATTTAGTTTTGGCAGACGGGGGGTGAGAAGACAGAATAAGAAATGTCTAAGAGGGATTGGATCATGTGCAAATTCATTTATATGATTCTAGTGCATCGAGTTATCCCTCTAGTTAGGTCCAACCAAATAATGACATGACATGAGGAAAAATAGTGATTACATGGATATCATTCACTGATTGGTACAAAAAATGTCATATTTAATACCTATTGGTCCCATCCAACTTTCAAACTTTCCTAAGGAGCGTGATAATTAAGATTCTAGCTGCATAGGCCGGGCTCTAACCCTAGGATATTTTCAAAATAATGGCTACAATGAGGATTTACATCATTAAACGGGGTTGCATGACAAATGCAAAATGCAAATGCATGAATTTTGAACAAAATTTTTAATCTATGCCAAATTGATAATGGATTTATTAATGTAAAGATGAATTAATCATAAAACATTTAAAATATAGTGCTAGATGTAATGTTATGCTAATGTTGCAATGTTATGATCCTAAAACTAGTGGTTAATTCGAATCATTAAAAAAATAAAAAATAGTTGTGGGTGGATATGAGAGATACATACCATCCATCTCCACCCTCCACCTAGATCTGACAAATTTACTCATCTACTGGAAAAAACTAAAATCAAGATGGAGGGGAAGAAAGTCACTGCCAAAAACATCAATCATGGTTGCCACCCTACTATGACGTGTTTTCCTAACATTGTTGTTGATTATTTTTACATGACAAACTTGTGGATCAAACCAAGCATCCACATAAGTGTTGTGGAGGGTGCTTTCTGAGGGGGCTCTTTGGCTTATTACTATTCCTGGTAAGAGGAATCTAGAGGAGGATATTGCCTGTCAAGATGGCAATAAGGTGGGCAAGGGGCATGGTAGTCATCATGGCATGTATGCCATTGATGGTGGGTGTTCTACATGAGGTACATATGATTAAGTTCATGACCCAATCCATGATTCTCATGCTCCATCCAGTTTTATGTATCCTCTATCAAGACAAGACATGCCTCCATCATGCTAAAGTGGACCCAAAGGGTTAAGTGGCATGACACTTGTAGATATTTATCACTTAGTGCAACAAGTTGTCAGGGCTTTATCAAGATCAAGCATATAATAGTTGGACTCAATGAAGGCACTATATCTTGGGTATACCTGTAAATGGATATATGGAATCCGCACATTTGATCTGGATTCAAATAAGATATTTAAAAAAATCGATATCCTTAGAATTTAGATCAATTTTTAGATCCAAAAATTTCAGATTGGATATCAGATATGGCTGTATCCACTTCGGAAAAAAAACTAAGTTTGACAAATATATACATATATTATTATATATTAATTATAAATAGAAATTTAAAAATATTGATACTTTATCATATGTATTTAATATAACATCAATATTTTCAATATATAATATATTTATTAATATCAAATGTATGACTTTAGATTCGGATTGGATATTTATCCAAATTTAATATTATTAATTCGAATTGGATTCTAACATATGATATCCTTCAGATATCAGCTTGATCTTTTTTGGGTTCATGTATCGGATATAGTAGTATCCACTTTGTACTCGATCCATTTCCATGTCTAATCTAGGGCCGACTGGATCCTCTAGTGCCTTGGTATCAATAAGTTGGTGCTTAAAGAGATAACACTTCATGTGTGTGTTGATAGATCACTAAGTTAATATGGCAAGTTGCTCAATGCAAAGTAGGCATGTGTGGGAAAGGCTAGTAGAGTGAGGCTATCCTTGAACAATTACAAATAAATATCTTTCTACCATGATTTTTGAATGCAACTAGCACCCTATAGATATTGTGTATCAATCAACTTGTTACTCATCATCACCTCAAGTAGAATCTATGTGTAACCTAGGTAGGAGGTGATGGAGGTGACTGAGCTACCATGTGTAAAGTGTGAGAGGGAAGTGTGGGGGACACTTGTGTGGAATTTTTCAAAATTAGGCCATCCTAATTGAAAGGTTTTTGATTTAGAATGCACAAAATATAGTAAACATCATTGCCTCTGATCACACCTATGTAAAAATCCTATCCAGAATAGTGTACAAAAGGAGTTGATGGATTAGCACCCCATCAAATTGTGAATTCAGCTTGCATTTGTGTTGTTTTTGAAGGACGACATTACCCCAAAAATCATAGTCCAAAATTTTCCATCAGCATACTTTTGATTCTTGTAGTAATGCTTGTCTCCATCACACTCTTCTAATGACTCATCATCAACATAAAAAAAATTGGTTGAGAGATCCTTATCGCCCAACTTGTATTCTTCAGCAAACATGTAGTAGATAAATTTGAGAGATTTGCCCTCTCCCCTCACATGTACAAAATAATCCATGAACTCAAGGGTGAGTTCCTTTTATACTGGTCAAACATGGAAGGAGATTGTGAGAAGGCACGCTTTACACATGGTATCCTCCAAGTATTGGCAAATGCCCATCTTCTAAAGTAAATTTTCTCATGCCTATTGTGGCAACTGAACCCCAAGCACCACCATTCTTGCATGGTTCTTCTTTTTCATTGAGGTTACAAGAACTTTGAACTTGTTGGATTGTGGTGCTTAGTGTGATTTGCAACCTGGAGTGTAGGGTCATTCCTCAATAGGCTCATCATCAAATTAGGCAGATGTTTAGGGTTGATGTGCATGTTGCTTTGAATCAGAATGCCCCACAACTCTAATATTTTTTTTGTGTTTCTTTATTTTAATTTATTCATGGATTGCTACATAAAAAAGTTAAACATCTTTACTACCTCATCATGAGACTCTAGCATGTATTCAACCAATGGCTCCCTCTAATCAAAGTCATTATATGTTTGTCTTACTCTAATCATAATCCTTATAGTGTCGGTTTGACAAGTAAATTTAGAATGAGAAAGAGTTGCTTCCTTGTCCAAGATCTTATTGATCTTATCATGCCTGGTCCTATGCTCTTAGGATTTTTTGGTTGTGGTGTGTATATATCCTCATCTTTGGCAGAATGGTGGTAGAGAAGGAAGGAAAAGATTGTTCTTTGTTAAAGGTCAGCTAAAGGACTAAGAAATTGACATAATCATATGGTATCATGAACTAATCATCTTGATTGATTATGATGATCATCAAGTAGGCATTATAGGTTATGGATCATGTAGAGGCAACAAACTAGCGGGGTGAGATGATTGTCCCATTATTAAGTATGGCATATGTGTGATAGGTGAAATGATTGGATGGGCTATGAGATGGTCAATTGATTATGCATGAGACGTTTGGCTCATGATAGTGACAGGATCATATTTCTTATATCTACCTCATGGGGAGGACAATGAATAGAGGTCAAAAGTGGTGATTAGATTGTAGAAAAAATGAAGGTGGCTGGTGTTGTTTGATGAACGGAGATGTGGGCAGGTGTCATTTGGGATGGGTGAATGGGGGATTGGAGGGACGATTGTGGGAGATTTACCCAATCCTTGATGGATGAGGGTTAGAAATGGTGTGGATGTAAGGAGTGTGACATTAGAGGGGATTCACTCCTTACAAAATCAAATAAAAGTCATCATCCATAACAAACATATACAAAATTTTGCAATGGATGATTATTTATTATTTGATCTTTAATAAATTGACATCATAAAGACCAAAGCATGGCAACACAATATTGACTATATATAATTTTACAAGTGACATGATCGTTCATCCACATGGAACTATAGAAAGGTAAAACTTTAAAAACTAGGAAGAGGATATTCTAGGATACTTCAAGTCTATCTCCCAAGAGTCAACTTTACTAAGAAAGGTCCTTATCACCATGTCAAGCCTTCCATGTCCTTCATCGAAGGGGTTGTAAGCATACCCCACAAAATAGGAAAAGGTGGAAACTGTCAACATAAAAGGTGATATGTGAATAAATTGAGATTATGGGAAAAGGGAGAAAAATGTATTTATCAAGGCCTCCCAAGTCAAAAGAGAGATGTAAATCATCCAAGTGGATGTCAAAAAAAACATATCACAAGAAAGTGATCAACCAAAATATGAGCTATCATTAAGAGTTCAGAAACAAACTTTTGAATTAAATGGATAATGATCATGCGCAAGTCATCCACACATTATACAAGTGACAACACTAGTACATTATAAAACATGATGGTAGGAAATAACACATCTACGATGAATATGGTATAAGCAAGAATCTATTCACATCTGCTAAAACATATGGGGTGAGAAGGAACTTATACATATCTTCTTTGAGAAGGATATGATACACATCTTCTCCATGATTAATTTGTAGGAATTATCACCTTTGAATAATTTATAAAGTATGAGAATTTACACATTCACACAATTTAACACATATTACATTATTCTAGTAGTCACCACATGATGTATAACAAAAGAATAAGCAAGTTCAATTCAAATTTGAGGGGTGGGAGCACACATAGAATATCAAGTGGGGTCAAAGGATCCATAAAAGAAGATAAAACAATTTCAATGATGAAAGGGAATAATAAAAATGGATCTTTTAATAAGGTAACTCAAAGGATAAGCTTATATAAGAAGATTAGGGTTTTAAGTTTCAAATAGATCAGAGATAGGAAAATAAGTGTTTTCCCAATATGACTCAAAGAATGCAACATACCCCAAGATCATTTTATATATGTCCAAATTCAATCCTAGATTTTGAAAAAAAGCTTCATCCAACCAATTAAGAATATATATGGAACTAGGGTTGAAATATCATTCATTACATGAACCCTAAAAATTTCCTTCTTGTTATTAATTAAATAGGTTACTAAATTAGCACTATCATGTAGTTTATACTTTTATATTTTCCTTTATATTTTACTTTATTTTTCTGACTTATAGATTATTAGATATGATTTACAAATTCTAGGTAATTAGAAATATCCTTACAAAAGGCAAATATTTAATACATTATAATTAGGTAATGAAGATCCCACCATTAGACTCATAAATTTCCCATGGTTCCAAAGCATCTTTTAATCTTCCTGTGCTACAACTAGTACACAAAACCTTCGCCAATGTTCAATTTGGTGACCTTTCTTTCATAAACTCCCCTACCAATCATGTCTTCATTCATTGATCATGGAGTCCGCCATCACTAGATCACAAAATCATTGTGCAATTACCTTCATCTGCATGACCAACAGGGGGCTCTGAAGGTTGTACTAGTGCTTTTATAGCCTAGGGTTATTTTCCAGGAGTCATCCCTATATTTCCTACTCCATCTTGACATAGGAATGCGACATGGAGTTATACATGTCTTTGACTCTCCATAAATGTTGCTTTGAACTTGAGAGAAGACATCAATGCTTTCTTCATCATTCATTTCACATGTTTGATTCAGAATCTGAATTTTCTATTTTTTGGAGTGGTTTACAATTCTTCCATAACAAATGGAGGATTAATCAGTACTCTAAAAGAATTTAATTTGGATTTCATTTATGCAAACACGTGAGAGCATTCCTGAAGATGTCTAGGCCCCAAGTGGGCATCTATCTTATACAACATGATGTTCCCAACCTTCTTCCCCTATTGCAATGGGAGACAAGATAGGTCTTGTATATTTTGACCTCTATGTGGCTAGAGTTTTGGGTCTTTGAGATCACAAGAAATTGGTAGAAACAACCATCATCTTCTCCTCCCTTTTTGGGTCATGCACATGCAAGTTTCTCCCATGGTTTGATATTTGCTTGATCTGTTTGATGACATGCTTTATGACGTTGGGGTTTTTAAAATAGTCACACTATTGATTTCGTGAGTTAGCCCTTGATCTTATTTTACTTTATCACGACCCTTAGGGGTATTAATGTGATTTTTCCCATCTTGTTTCTTCAAACCGTGTGAGTTTTCACTCCTCCATTTTACTGAAATTGCCTTGCCTTGTGTCAAGCCTTTCATGCTTGATGTAGGGGTATTATCATCATTTCCCTCATGGTTTTGAATTTGAAACAAATAAATGTATAACAATTTTAATATTCCTAAAGAAATTTTGTAACTTAGAGAAATAGTAAAACATGTTTTGAAATAGTGAAAGGTTTCTCTACAATATGGTGTGGGTTATGTGATCAAAACTAGTAATAACAAGAAGATAAATTTTGAGTTTATGTAGTTAATGAGAGTTTAGGCCTAATTTTATATGTGTGTATTAGATGGCTTGACGCTCTACTCAAGATCTGGATTCAAGTTTGGACAGATATAGACTTCATTGGTATGTATGCCCAGAGAGCCAATCATATGATGATTGTAATGGCATATATTGAAAATGATTTGATTAATAATAAAGGCAATCTTCCAATTTATTTTGTTTAATTCAATTATGAGATAATGATGTCACATAATAAATGTCTAAAGAGTGATATTACTCAATGATGTATGTATTCAGGTTGAGGACCTAATAATGAGATCATACATATGTTAAGAGTATATAAATTCTTGTTATGTCCCTAGTCATATGTTATTGTGGAAGGCCAATAGACAACAATAACACATAAGACTAGAGTGTGTATTGGTTGATGACATAATCTCATCCAGTCATGATATGTGATATCCAACCAAACACATAGATCCTTATAAGAGAATTGTGTATCAGGCAGACCCACCTTGAGAGTGATGCATGGAAACCATGATTGCTAGTCGAAATCATATCTCACAGTTTTGGTGGTGATTGTGGTTCTTAGACCTGAAACCACTACACTCATAACATGTCGTTTGATGTGATTTGACATCATCCTCATGACTTTGAATAAGGGTTTCCATAAAGGCAGTTCTTAGGTGCATTGTGACACATGAGGATGACTATGAGTGATGTTGATGAGATTTGTCCCTCCTACATGAGAATGATATCATGGACACTTGATAAGGGAGACTGAGAAATTAATGAACATGCTCATGTGAGTCAATATGTGATATTGATCTTATATATATCTTGGACAGACTGCTCTAGTTCAAGGAACATGGATCAAATGTTGAATAGGATGATAATTCTATGCCTCAAGTTCAATATGTATAGCAGAGTCAATGAAACTATACTATCACTGTAACACCAATCACAAATTGTAGGTTGAAGTTGTTCTCCAACTTTCCAATTACTTGGGTAGAAATGATGTCTTGCTGGATACGACACATTGCTTGTGATGTCATAAATTTGTTATGAACATTCACTACCAACGTAACTTGGAACCTTTAGGGACACACACATATGATACACCTAGAATATAAGTTTATTTAGGAATGATGTTTAACTTGATTACTAAAGTGTTTAGGTATTCAATTTAAACAACAATGGTTGAATATTGAGTGATGGGTTTATAAACTGACCGGCTCAAGTGTTGAACCGATCGATTCAAGTGTCATGTCTATTTGTATCGACATTGGCAATCAGAATTCTGAAATGACCAGTTCATCAAGTGAACTGATCAATTCAGATCTGTGAACCGATTGGTTCAGGTTATGAATCGATTGGTTCAGGTTGTGAAATGACCGTTTGGTTGATCAATATGATTGGATCAAGGATTGATGTTGACGTCATGTTGTGCATTAGTGGAATATTAATTGCCAATATAATTGCAAATAGGAAACATAGTGAAACAACCGGTTCAAGTGTTGAACCGATCATCTCATGTGTGAACCGACTGGTTCATAGTGAGTCGACCAGTTCACTAGTGAATTGATTGGTTCATCATTTGTAGGTTACAAAGAATTCATGAAATTCCATCCTTTTGACTCCTACTCAGACTAAAACTCGTGACCCTGACCCCCTATAAATAGAGGGATAGTCAAGGCTTTCTAGAGACACAACAATAAGCTTTGACAATTGTTGTCTTCTCAAAATTGTGGTAATGTAAGAACCCGAGAAAGTTCTACCTGTCAAAGGGAGGGACAGAAAGAGAAAGATAGTATGAGAGAGAAAATCCACTCTAGAAGGTTGACATTTGAAGGGACAACACTTTCTTATTGGCTCTGGTAGTACAATGTGGAGTTCTCAGTGGTCCACATGGACTACAACAGAGGTAGGGATGTCATTTCCACCCACTAGGAGGACGTCATGAATCTCCATCTGTGGTACTACACCACGAGGCCACTGCTGACAAACTGCCTGAGTGTTGGTTGCAAAAGAAACATGCTACTATAAGAGTTGTCATCAGACTTGCTCTAAGACTAGGTATATGCCTTGCAACCTTCCTTCACAGTTCATGGTTGTTGATGCGATCTACTACTTAAGGGGAATATGGTAGTAAATTTTTGTTTCCACTACCTTATATGTCACCATATTTCCCTATAATGGTATCAGGGCAACGCCAATTTACTATGTTTTTGGATTTATTTGGATTTGATCAGATTTTGGATTTATCATTTATTTATTACATGCAATGTGAATATTTAAGTCATTGATGTGTATATATGATTAAACACCGCATATAGTCCATATATATGCATGTATATGTGTGTGTGTATATATATATGTATATATATATATATATATATATATATATATATATATATATATATATATATATATATATATATATATATATATATATATATAAGAGAGAGAGAGAGAGGGAGGGAGAGAGATTGAGAGAGAGATTGAGAGAGAGAGAGAGAGAGAGTCATGCTAGTGTACACTCGAGTGTACCAGAGGCACCGTACACATCAGTCATTTTTAAAGATGCAATAACTTTTTGAAAAATATAAACTATTGATCTTTTTAAATATCTTAAGAACATACTATAAAATAAATTTTAGCTCATTTTGACACTTATAGGTCACACATATAAAGGAGGAAAAAATCATGCATTTCAAATTAGTTTTGTGCGTCGATTTTTTTGTCCTTAAATGAGTGACTTACACTCATCCAAATGAGCTCAAATTTTGCATGTGGGCTATTATTATTGTAACCATGAATATCAATGGATTAGATTTTGGAAAACATTGGTCTAGATAGGCAAACTTCATTGGGGTGTATAGTGTAATCTGTACACTCGGGGTATATATATATACCTATCGCCTTAAAAATTGTTTTGATGGTGGATGCAAGCATGATTATGGCCGATAAAATCCTAGATCTTTGTGCTTGGTTGGATGGTTGTTCCTATTTTATAAATTGGTTTGCATACCGAGCCTCTCTCTCCTTTTACATATGTAAAAGTATTAATGATTTCCCTCATGTGCTCCCCTTGAATGTAACTTGAGGTTTCTCTATTACGATGTAATAAGTTAAATAGGAATATGATAGTTTTTATTTCCTATTATGGAAAAGAAGGTGTTCTGCTCCAGACAAATCAACTGAATCATAAGTCAAACCGATCGACTGAAGGACTGATGTGTTGTTACACACACGTATGATCTTTTGATATTTATAGGTTCCCCAAACTAGGTTCACTCAAAACACTAAAATATGCTCATGCAAGCACACATGGTCATGCTATAGCATAGGTGAGAGGCAATCAAAGGGGGTCAAACTACAGGGATAGTGGGGGCACTAGAGCTTAGTTGGTGTTGTATATGCTTATAAAGTAGAGATTCAGGTTGAAGGGTTTTGATTTGATTACACTAAGCAGGCAGGCAAGTAAAGGTAATATGAAAACTAGAATACCAAAAACTAGATTATCCTAGGCAAGTTAGGTCTAATCAACTAGATTAAGCAATCAACTAAGTAAGAGCAATATGATCTACACTAATCTAGCAAGGCAATTAGCAACTAAGAACTAAGTTAAACACTAGAGTAAGTAAGAATCTAGGTTAAACCTAAGTAACAACACTAAGCAATTAGCTAGAAGAAATAAAGGCAATTAAGCTAGACTAGAATTAACAATCAAGAAGGCCAAGGTGGGTTTCAAGAAATGGATTGGGTAGGTGGGTGGTTTGGGGTGTGATTTGATATTAGTTGGGGGAAGGTCAACATAGCATGCAATTATCACAATTCAATCTATATCACCAAACCAAACAACAAGGCATGTATTATTAGAATATACCCTATACTACTAGTTGGAGAACTAGGGTTAGGTGTAATTCTAGTAAGACTTGATAAGTCTAGGTTTTTAGGATAAGTGGTATTAGGGAAATTGAGATCCAAGGGTAGTAATGGGAGTAGAGATGAAGGTGTTTCACCTCATGTTGCTTTCCATCTAGCCTTTAGGAAGCTCTATGCAATTGCACCAATCACACTTACACTAGCTATTTAGATCTCACACTCACTTGTAGGAGAAGGGAGATGTATGTATGAATAAAGGGGGGTATCCAGGGATCCAATAATTGGACCTAGGAGCCATTCCTAAGATTGCTACATACATTCCAATTTCCCCTAGAAGCTAAGTGTTATCAAGCATCACAAAACAAGCAATCTATGTTAAAAGCACAAATCCCATGTAATAAAATAGTAAATGAGATAGAAGAAAGAGGCAATCACCATAGAATAAAATCATGTTCATTACAAGTTATTTTCCACCAACATGGTATCAAAGTCACATTTTCTCCCCAAACAACCCACCACTAGGGGCTCAACTTGACATAATCAAAGAAAAGATAAAATAAAGGGGAAGAAGGGGATAGGACTCCATGGAGCTCGAAGTAGATCCTCCTTCTTCACCTCCTAGCTATTGTAGGGTGACCTCCTTCCTCCAAGGTGGATGATGGACATGGAAATGAAGGGGATTATGGTAGAAAACCTATAAAATTAGGTTTCTATGGCGGAAATGAGGTGGAAATGGTGGATGGAGAGCATAAATGCAAGGGAAGTGGAATATATGCTCAAGAGGGGGTGGAGAGGAGTAATGGCAACTAACCTAGTGTTGTGGCCACCACCCATGTATATATAGGTGGTGGTGGAAGCACTAGGGTAAGTAGGGGCATTGTTGGAAAAACAGTGTAGAAAATGGTAGGGTTTAAGTGGTAGCATGATCGTGTTGGGCATCACGACCGTGGTGGGTAGAGGTGGGAATGGCCGTGGTGGTATGGAATA
The DNA here is from genome assembly GCA_963693085.1 of Alisma plantago-aquatica. Classification (NCBI taxonomy): domain Eukaryota; kingdom Viridiplantae; phylum Streptophyta; class Magnoliopsida; order Alismatales; family Alismataceae; genus Alisma; species Alisma plantago-aquatica. The sequence continues at coordinate 484,956,867 of OY856414.1, forward strand.
GTTGTTCCAAGAAAGTGGAAAATTATAGGTTGAAGTGGTGAAATGGAGGTTGGTATCACGACCGTGGTGGAGGCTAGGTAGAACAGTCGTGTTGGGTGGCACGACCGTGGTGAGTGAGTTGGAGGAGAGGTCATTCCCTTTAGCACACATATTCTATCTTCAGCTAGCATGGCCGTGCTTGACAGCATGACCATTTTGGGGGCTTCATGGAACGGTCATGCTGGGTAGCACGGTCGTGGTGGTTGAGTTGCTATAGCTTGCAAATTTTGGGGATTTCCCTGTAACTTGTGCATTGGCCAGCACGGACGTTCCTTGGCACCACGGCTATGTTGTAGTGTTCAGGAGCAAAATCAACTTCAATGTTCATGATCAATGGACTTCTTTGATTTATATCAAACCTTTCCCATTAGGGGTAGGTTGAGGAATCTTTAGGGCTTTCTTTGGACCCCTCCATGAGTGGAGGACTCCTAGAACTCCTTACTTCTATCTCATCCATCTAAAGCATGGTCCAAATACCTAAAAGTTAGGCAAAAAATGTCCATAAGTTCATTTGACAATACTATTCATATTTGGGAATTTCTAGGTGTGCGAGAGAAAGAAATAATTCAGCCACTTGCTCAAATATGCCTTGTGACAAGCACAAGGTCCGTTGGGGATTGCTTCCTTCATGTAAGTGGAGGTAAGCAGAGGCGAGGCTAGCAGAAGGTAGTTTGGGCTCGGCCCTATTGGGTGGATGGGTGTTTTTGCCGTACTGGAAGCTTTGGGTTCTATCTGATATCAAGGTGTAATGATTCACAAGGTTGATATATGGGGCAGTCGGTCAAGGTAGATCTTACAGTCAACGCCCCCACTGACAGGGTTATTTCTTCTCCAACCTCTGATACTATGGAAAGCTGGACAAAGTAGGAGGGTGGTGGAGGAAAGCTCGTCCGATTCATCGTTTGGTGGCTAGTGGAAGGGTGGCATGGGCATGTGTCTCATGAATCAGTTCTCAACACAATTTGCCTCAGTTTTACAAAAGTCTACCAAACCCCAAATCATTTCACTGTGAGCCAGACAAGTGGTCGTAGAGTGCCAGATTGAAGCTTTGATCACTGTGATAGAAATATCTGAGGATGACAGCATGGTCCTGTTGATCCTGAACCATATGGATCAAGCTGACGGTGGTGTCAGGACCACCGTTGGTGATGTAGGATAGAGCCTTACCATCGATGAGCTATAGGGGAGTAGTGGAGCACAGCTTTTGAGCATGAAGGCAACTGAAAGTGATATAGAACAAAGGCTAGTCAAAGTCCCCCTTGGCAGGTGCATCTGGAGGATGATAGTATTGATCCCCGATAACACCTTCAAGGTGTTCGACCGATTGTCTCAGGATTTTAGGTTCCAAAGGACACTTGCTTCATGTGCTTTGAAAAGGGCCATTGGTAATGGAAGTGCACGAGGCCGATAACTTGCTTTATATGCTGTCGAAGCGAGCATGTTGCTCATCATTGTAGGGTTAGGCTGTATTAGACACCGCCAAATCTTTAGTCTCCATCCAACTTCCCACCATTGGTTCAGGCATCTGGTGGATGGCTGATAAGGGGTGCACCACAACACACCCCAAAGGGCAGTTTTATAACACTCCTCTCATCGTCAAGACTCTCTGATCATGCAAAGGCATTTGATAGAGCTATCGAGATATCCTGGAGGTTGAATTATAGGTGGGAAGATCTTTCCAAGTTTATTGGCTTGAGCTGGCTTGCGACCACTAAGTGTTACAGATTCTCTCAATACAAAGAGGTCATGGTGTTCCCCTCAAATGAGGAGTTGAAAGGATTGATAAACCATAGATCTATTATTTATACGAATGAGATGTTGACAGTTAACAAGATAGAGGTGATGGGGTGCACCATAACTAGGAAGCTGGCATGGTTTTGGATCACGAATCTTCCGATTATCTATAGGGACAACACCTCTATCACTGAGATCCTACAAGTGTGTGGAAATGTGATTCATGTTTAGGACTAGCGGCGTCAGCCGGATGATATGGTATGTCACCTTGTTTTGATGGAATTTTTAATGAAGGCATTCCACAATTCATATCAGTGTCAGTTTGATAAGAGATGCCTTGTAAAGCTAGTGAAAGTTGCATACATCTTGCAGTCGCAAGAAGGAACACAAAATGTGTGTACTGAACCAGGTACTGAGATGTAGTTCTCGGATGACACGTTTCTATGGGAATCTCTATAGAGTGATGTTGTTTTGTCGATTTCTCTAGTGAAGCTAGTAGATGTCACACATGATGTCAGGGTGGATTCACATGATGAACCAGTCATACATGAGGAGGAGAACACCAGAGGAAGGTCATTGATACATTTCATTCAGAATCATGAAGGCATCTGAAAACCCCTCCTCCAGAGGAGGCTTGGTGATTTCATCCCAAGTTCTCACAAGAAAATATGCAATTGCATCTCTGGTAGAGGCTATTCGAGGTCCACAAACTGGTTTGGAAGAAGATCTGCCAGTCGCAGGAGATCATGCGATTATATAGAACCTGTCATGTTTCCACTATGTGATCAATATGATCCTTTGATGAGTGGGAAGATAGGAGTTGGGGAACTCTAGACAATGATGTGTATGGAGACATGATTGATGAGGAGTTTCATACATATCAGGGTAAGGATAAGAGGAAGAGCTCAATGAAGAGTGTGCATGTAGGGTGTGGGAATAGAGATAACCATGGTTAAAATTAATAATTTGTTTTGGAATGTCATAGGAGTTGGAAATAATAAGACTCGCAAGATTCTAGGCAAGCTCTATAGATAGCACAGATTAGTGTTGGTAGCGATCTTTGAAACCCTAGTTCATGCATCCAGAGTGGAGGAGCTATTGGATATTTGGTTTAGATTGGGCATTGGACAATTCAGATATAGGAGGAAATATTTGGGCATACATGGATTCCACCCTAAAGCGTTGTGTCTTTATGTCGCACATGCAACACTTTACCTTGAGTTATAATATGATACATGATCTTTCATTTTGTGCTACTATGGTATATGCCAAATATGACACATATGTGAGAAGAGAATCTTGGAGCTCCCTAATCCAGATGTCAACGTCCACCTGCAACCACAAATGGGTGATAACAGGAGATTTCAATGCCATCAGATCGCCAGATGAGAAGCGAGGTCCCAGGGAGGTTGATCTTATGAGCATCAAGGATTTCAATGAGATGATCAGTAACCTTAATCTATAAGAGATCCCTTTTTTTGGTATTAAATTCACGTGGGTCGATAAGCAAAAGTGCACACCGACCATGTGGGAGAGATTGGATAGGGGTTTTGTTAACCAACCCTGGTTAGTGAGTATGCCACATACTAGCTCCTTACACTTGATGTGTTTTAGAGTATCATATCATTCCCCCATTCTCATTTCTTGTGGAGACGAGATGGTTAACATAGCACTACAACCCACGCCCTTCCTATTCATGGATATGTGGGTAAAGAATTTGGATTTCTTGGCCACAGTTCATCAAGGCTGAGAAATGAGCAGATGGGGAGATTCTTCATTTAAGTTTTTTGCCAAGTTAAAGAACCTAAGGGCAAGCCTAAAGAGTTGGAGTAAATATTCTTTTGGAGATTTGAAGCAGCAAAAACAGACCTTGAAGACGTTGCGCATTAGCTGCAAATCACTTTTGATGAGGATCCAATTTTGAAAAATGACAAGTTGTTGCTCGATGATGTAAAGGAGTTGGAGGAGATTCTAGAGAAAGAAGGGGATTTATTCAAGATGAAATCCAGGATTGATTGGTTAGATGACAGAGACCGTAATACGAGGTTTAACAATTCAGTGGTGAAGAGTAGGAAGAAGCAACGATCCAACAAGCCCATCTTCATCCTTGGTGGAGACCCCATTTCTGGCCAACCGGTGATGGCATAAGCTGTGGAAGATTGTTTCAAAGAGTTTTATAGTGAACCACACCCGCGGAATAACTCCATTGATGAGTCTTTTTTGTAGAATATCTCCTCCACTATTTCAAGGGATGAAAATTTCACCATCATGGCACCACCTTCTACCGTCGAGATTTTAGATACAATGAATATGATGGATGTCGATGCTATGCCTGGACCTGATGGTTTTTCCCTCATGTTCTACAAATCAGCATGGGAAATCGTTGGCAATGATTTTGTGCAAATGGCTGAGCATTTATTCAAAGGTAACACATGTCATCATAGCTTATTCTATTACAAGATTGCCTTGATACCAAAAGTTTACCCGCCTATGGAGCTGAACAAGGATTTTTCCCTATTTCTATTGAGAACGTGTCGCTCAGAATTTTTCTCAGATCATATCTAATCGCCTCGCGCCTATCATCTCGTGCCTCATTTCAAAGGAGCAAGGAACTTACGTTAATGGGAGAGACATAGTCCATAACATAAGATTGACAAAGGAGCTTATACAGGACCTCTATAAAGGAGATGATATTGCTTGTAACCTCATTATCAAGCATGACACGATGAAAGCATAAGATCGTATTGATTGGCCCTTTCTACAACGTGTTCTACACAGTTTTGGGATGACAGATGGTTTGATCAGGTTATGCATCAGCTTCTTCTCAAACTCTTGGAAGAGTGTGACTTTTGACCAATACACAGTGGTTTATTTTAAGATGTATAGGGGATGAAGTAAGGTAACCCGCTCTCACCGTTCCTTTTCACTCTCTTTGAAGAGATGTTGTGTCATAAAATTAAATAAGGGATCAAAGATTGCAAGATTGAGATTTTTAAGATGAGAGGGAAAAGGGATTTCTCTAGGCATTCTTCTTTATGCAGATGACGTTATTCTTTTTTCTAGAGCTTCATATAAATCAATGGACAACATTGCTGGTATACTCAATGCATATGAAGTTGTTTTAGTACAGAAGGTGAATAGAGATAAATCAAGTTTTATGTGTGGATCGTGAGACCCAGACCAACTTCTTCTTATTGCGAGAAGGCTCAAAATCCCCCATTTGGGGGAATCTTTCACATACCTTAGTATTCTGATAGTACACGAGAGAAGAAAAGTCACTCATTACGATAGGATTCTTGAGAAGTTCATGGCTAAAGTATCATCCTGGGAAGGTAATCTATTATCTTTTGCAGGACGTAGAGTTCTCATTCAGTACACCTTAGCCACAGTTAGCTTGTACAATATGGCAGCAACATACACTCCAATTGGGGTCATTAAGAACATTAATCACATGTTATCTCCATTCTTATGGAGTGTCAGGGACACAAATAGGAGGAGGAATTGGGTTGTCTGGGACAGAGTCACCTTACATGAATCTATGGGAGGTCTTGGATTCACCTATCTTCAGATCACTACCAAAGCGTATTGCATGAAAGCATGTTGGGAGATCATTACTGGTGACTCTGTCTGGGTGGATTTCTATAGGAACAAGTATAGAAGCTCTTAAAAGAACCATAGTGGTTTATACCCATACCATCTAAAGAGAGGGAGTTTTGCCTCTCCTTATTGGAATATGATTTGGTGCTGCTTTCTGGATGTGTTTCCTCATTGCAGATGGATTGTGGGGAAAGGAGATACTTATTTGTGGCACAATTAATGGTGTGATCGAACTCTGGCCCCTTTTGTAGCATACCAGGCCGAGGTTAATCTAGAATTCAAAGTCGTCGACTTTTGGTGTGAAGATACTGGGTGAAATTGGGCTACTTTGACTCATACCATGAACAATGAAGGTATTGAGATGCTTCACTAATCCCTCATTGCCATATCTGAGTGGAATGACAAGTGCATATGGAAATGTACTAGTGATGGACCTTTCTCATTGAGATCAGCAAAGAGACTGATTATTGAGATGTCACACCATGATCACCAGAGTAAGCCATGGTTTTGAAGATCCAATGTCCTACCGCGAGCTGTTTCTATGATTTGGAAAGTACTGCACCATGTGGTGCCCACATATGACAACATCAACATGTGCTTCATACGCATGGTGTCCTCCTGCAACTACTGTTCTAATACGAGCATTATAACTGTCGAGCATCTCTTCCTTAGAAGTGAGGTGGTCGAATCCTTTTGGAACCAAGTTGGTCAAGTCCTACGAAAGGAGCCCATATGGTGAGCCGAAAGCTTAACATGTTTCTTTGAACTATGGGAAGCCGAGCATACTTTAGATAAACTATATGGATGGCTCATGTCATGATTTATTCTTCTTGTCTTCTGGGCAGTGTGGCATTTTAGATGCTCCTGCAGGTTTGATGATAAACAGTCTAATCTGCGATTACTCTAGAGCAACGTTATCCTCATTGTTAACTGTAGGCTCTCTGGTAAGGTCTTCAGAAGACTTGAACCCCCTGTGTTTTACAACAAATTAGTCGAGAATGTCTTTGAAGCCCCGCGGGTGAAGATCAGAAAGGTAATCCTAGCCAGATGGAACCCCCCTGACTTATGTAATTTCAAGATGAATCTGACTATCGATATAACAATTCATCTGGAGGGGGTGTGTAGGTACTAGGCTGTGAGTTGTATTAGAAATCACCAAGGGTGCATCAGGTTGGGATTCAGATACTGACTCTCTGCTGGTGATAAATATGAGGCTTTCTTGAAAGGTTGTTTTGTGGCGTTGAAAATGATGGACGAGCAAAATATTCCCATTTCCTATATGGAAATCGATGATAAGCGCATTGTTGAATGGATTTGGGGCAATAACACATACCCATGGTGTTTCACAATCCTGATTCAGTAGGTTAGATGACAGATGGAGGAGAGAAGTACTCTAGGTTGCTCCTGTCACATGGTCCTTAATTTAGTCCCACGAGAGTTGCAAATATGGGGAAACGACCAGGATGAGCCCTTTGTGAGCAGTGAACCATAAATGATGCCAATGAGAGCCAGAGGCCTTGTTACTCTGAAGAATACAAATATACCTTACACGGTTAGCAAGTGGATAGATACTTAGTTTTATTTTATTTTTTTTCCTGATAGATAGCACAATTGCTCGCTTTATACATGTCTTGTGTGATCCTTTTTGTTTTGTCTTTTTGAGTAGTTGGTGGGTTCAACCACTTTTGGATGTGGCATTGTAACCTTTTTTGGATGGGTGTGCCTACCCGAGGAGGGTAGGGTGAACATAATCTACCTTCAAACTTATTTAAAAAAATGGTTAAAGTACAAAATGGCACAAGATGAAGCCCTAAAATAGGGATGCATCACCACCATAAACTTAAAAAATACTTATCCTCAAGTATGCTACAATTTGATCTCTCTCTTTAGTTTTATTTCAATAACAAGACTGACAAATGCATAGCATAATATGATTATTGACTAAATGGTCTTAAAAGTGACTAAGTGCATGTGTTCCACCTCTCTCCTCTCCTCTTTCACATACCAATCATGAAATGAGCACTGAGCATACAAACTTCAAATATAAAGCATAGAATACACAATCTTTCCATATGTCCTTCATATCACTCTAGGTAAATCATTTCATGTTGGTGTTACTCAAAGATGACTAGGTGTGTTGTTTCACTTTCATGCATTCAATCTTGTGCCTCAAACCACACTAAATGACCCACATGGCTATAGAAAGTGTAAAGTGAGCTAGATTTGATGTTTTCTAGCATAATGGGTATGAAAATGGAAGAAAGGATTGTGGTAAGATTTTGGAGTGCTTTTACACACTCATCTTTTCTTTATTTAGATGCTCTTAAACAAGAGGATCTTTTTTATTTTCTTTGTCCTTTTTCTTTTCTTCTTTTCTGTTCTTCTTTTCTTTTCTTTTGCCCTTGGTGTAGATAGGGCACATAGTGGATAGAGTGAAGTAGGGAGATGTAGATATGGCCACCCCAAACTTTTGGAGGTTGCCAAGGATGAATATGTGCTCTAAGGCATCCTTTCATGAGGCGGAGAGGTATGAAGATTGTGAGAGAAGAGCCGGGTCAAAGGGGGGTCATTAGTGTAGTCCTCAACATAAGATTTCCTGCATGAAAACTAATCCAACACTTCATCAAATGATATAACATAACATTATTGAACAACATGAGATTCACATTTATATCAAACGATTCCATAGTCTCTAAGCGTTCATAGCTTGCTCAATTCATAACCCATCCAAAACATTCACAAACTTGAGAGAAGTGATGCACATGTAAAAAGTCAACAATCAAGACCATATAGCAATAAACTCTAAGAAAACAACATGCATTTGTCAAAGATCTACATATTCATTTCAAATAGTGGATATTAAGTTAAAACATGCTTTTAGGAAAGAACATTCAAATTTGGGAAAAAATGGTCGATATGGTGCCAATTTGCATTCAATCACATCTAAACCTAACTTTAGGGAAATTAAAATATAAAGCAGAAAATCCTACTTAAAATCACACAAAAATTACCAAAATATACATGAGAATGGCTACATGTATGCAAGCAAAAAGAAATCTATACTAAAAAGAGAAATCAACAACTAAATAGAGATAAGGAGAGACAGACATCAACAAAATAAATCTAAGAAAGAGGGCATTGCACCCTACCACCCAAAACTTTTGAATCATGTTGTCTTCAACATTAAACTAAAGCTTTAGAATGATAGGGTAGAAATCACTACTCTGGCGGTGTGGAATCCTGTAGCGTGCCTAGATGTGGAGTTGGATGTTGGTAATAGTGGCCCCAGTTGTCTGCCTGTGGAGGTGGTTATGTCTCCTGGTAGCCAGACAATCCTCCCTAGAAATCCTCCCCCCACATTGGGGGTTCCTCCGTACTTGCACATGCTGATATTGGTACATGTGGTTGATCTGACGATGCATCTGGTACTGATCTAACCACATGGTCTACTATGTGTATTGAATCACCTCCAATTGTGCATGAATGGCTGACATGTTGTATACATTTTTTGGAGGTTCCTGTGCATCAAAATCCTCAAACCTTGGTTGTGTGTGGCATGGCTACTCAAGTATGCACTACTTCTCAGGCATATTAGTCTCTCCTCCTTTTGGTAAGTCCACATTTGGTGTTTTGAACCCCTCTCTTGGATGATCCTCCTCATATTGTGCTATCACCTCATAAAAGTTCTGCGGTGGTCCCACATCCATGAGTAGGGGGGTGGTGTGGTATGGGAGCTCCTAGGTGATTCTAGGGTACCGCAGTTTAGAACAGAAGAGATTTTTCTATCTCTCAAGGAGATCATTTGGAACCTAGCAAGATAGTTTAGATCAACATATTTGCTTCCTTCTACCTTGGTAAGCCCATCTAGATTGTAGCCCACTGCCTTTTCCATTGTGGTGATAATCCCCCCATGATGAATGGATTTTTACCCTTAGAGGGGATTGTCTTCAAGTGGTCAATCACCATGGCTCCAATGTTTACAAATCCCTTATGTAACGATCCCGCCTCCTGGTAACCCCCAATTAAGGGAGACCCGTAGGTCAGAGCCATTATCCCAATTAAATGGATCATAGGTTCCACAAATAATCAATAATAATTATGAAATTGTACCAATTAAACTAAAATCTGGTATAAAATAAAACTTTACATACCTTTTTAAAAACTTTGGTAATCTACTTCTATCCACAGCTTGGATCTATTCTATCTAATCCTCCTTGCACTTTATTTCTTATTTCCACAATATGTCATTTTATTGTTTCTTCTTTTCAGAGTTGTACCTAAAATAGCGACAAACAAAACATCATTCAGCATATCAAAATATGCCGGTATGTGGGGACAACCAAACGTTTCACAAATATGGCTAACAATCTAAATATCACAACCAAGGTAATTAACAAGTTGATTTACGTTTTCAATGTGTCAATATCCACCGCTTTTGCCCTAACCCTAGAATACCCGCTCTAGGGTTTGACTTAAGGCCACCTTCTCAATCTTGTTCTTGGTTCCTGGGGTCACCTCTCATGGTGCCCATTAGTCATGCAACATAGACCACGTTCTCATTCCCGAGCTTGGTGTCTGGGGTCACCTCTCATGGTGCCCAGTGGTCTTCCCTCCTGGGCTTGACCTTTTTGCATCATCCATCAGGGTGGCATGTAGGTGCAAGAATACACATTTATATTACAATTGTGATAATCGTAGTGACTTTATAATTTGCAAGTATGAACATCCAAACTGATAGGTTGCATTCAATGTGATTAATCATTCAGCAAACCTTCGGGAAACTAATGCGATTAATCATAATTAACCACATACCTATCAGGCTAATTTGAGATAGAATAATCCAATCAATCAAGAAATCCAATTAGGCAAGCAAGCACATAATGAGATCATGAAATATGCATACAATTTCCTATTATTGATCATGCCATCAAGATCTATTAAATCTAGCTCGTTTCCTAGGATTTCTAGTCCACTTTTAGGGTTTCCATTAGGGTTTCACTTCATTTATACTATTTTACACCTTAATTTCATATTAAAGGCACAATTAAACATCCATTAAGTCCATTATGCTCTTTTACATTAAAACTACCATTTTTATCCTTTTTAATTCACGGCAAGATCATTAGACCCAATTATCATCTTTGGTTCCTTTCAAATTAACAACTTATCTTTCATGAACTCTATTTATCACTAAATCCACCTTTATCCATTAGAAAACCCTAATTACCATATTAAGGGTATTTATCCACAATTAGGAACCTTTATACTCAAAATATCTTAGAACCATCATATGTCAGCTTTATTCATGAATTTGAATAATTAAAGCCATTAAGAGTCCCAATTACTAAGTTTAGGGTTTCAAGGCCCATTAAAGATCATTTATGCACATGGAACCCTAAAGTTAATCAACTTTACATGTAAAATAGATTGAAGTTCGACTTTAATATTCAACAGGTTATTTATTCACAAATTAACCTATTAAACCTTAAAGATTCACCCTTTATACGCAAATAGGGTTTCTAAGTGCTTAATCTTTCTTATTTGAGGTAAAAACCCTAAATCATGTGAGATACATCTAGATCAGGTTCAAATTCATTAGTAACTATTCAAAAGGTTGCAATTGCTCAATTTCATCAACTAAGCAACATGAACTTAACCAATATGCTCAATTAGGGTTTCTAATTTAATCCATAAGCACTTTTCATTAAATTAGCACACTTTTTGAATTAGGAATGAAATCAGGTTCTCAAACCAATTTTATTACATTCCTTGTATTTTTCTAAGCAACTTTCATGTATAACGTTTTATCATCAGAGTTAGAAATAGTTAACTATGATTTTCACAAGGTTAATTACCTTTGGGCCAATCAGTGGCCGCCACCTCAGCCAAGCGAGTTGTTTTTCATTTTCACACGGGTTGGGCCCAAATTATGTCGAAATGACACTCCCACCTTCTGGTTTCTTTTCTAGAGTCGGGGAAGAGGGGTCTTTTCCTCTATTCTTCTTCTACCTCATGCGGGCTTGCCTCCTGCGAGCAGTAGTCCTCCCGGTCAACCAAGCCGTTGACTTTGGGCTCTAGGGAATCAGAGACCGAGCTAAGTCAGCCATAGCTCCTCCGGGACCAGCCAGAGTTGATGGCACTCCAGGATTCATCGATGGTGTACTAGATTGTCAGGTCGAAGGAGCTTTCCTCCAGTAGGTTGTGCGGCCTGGTCAGGCTTCTTTGCGGAGGTTTCTCTTGCAATTGTCTGCCTAGAACCGATCGTTCCTCTGTTGCGAACTCAGTGGAGTCGCCAGGGTTGGCGCACGTGACTCGTGCCTCCCCTTCTTATATAGGGGTTAACCCCTAGTTCTTTCCCACAAATTAGGGGAAATCCACACATATCAGAAAAGATCTACAACCATAGGTTGGTTCGATGCAGAAAACGCTCCCGAAGCAAATGAAATCGTCTCCTCAGTTGCACATTGCCTATACTTCAAGAAAAGCTGACAAGAGGATCATGCCCATTGGACACTGTGTTCCAGTCTCCTCGTGAGACTAGGATCAGGTCCATGCTGTTGGATCTTAGATCTGCGGTCCTCGTTCAATCCAAAAATCCCAATTTGATTGTGACATTTAATATGATTCAAAGATTACTCATTTACTTTAGGAAATTTCTAAAAATCACAACTCATAATTCCTTTATCCTTTTTCCATTAAAATTTAAAGGAAACTTCCTCTTGGATTTATCTACTCGGATACCAAATTTGAGTCACAAATTCCAAAGGAAAAGGGTATTATCTTTGTGTGCAAGTTATCCTTTAATAAAGCTTATTTTAAACATATTTTCTCTCTCTTAATCTTTTATTTTCTTTATTGTGATTCCTTTTACCATTAGAAACCATTTGGATATGAAAATCTACCAAAGATAACTCAATCATACCTCTTTCCACTTATTTTCCACATTTTATCATTATCTCCAATTTATTTCTTAATAAAGAAATATTTAATTGATCTTTTTCTTTTCTTATTGCATTATCTTTGCAATTTAGACTCCTTGGAACCCAAGAAACCCAAAAGGCACGAAATCCACCTTTGAGGAATATTATTTTGCCTTCTAGAGGTTTCTACATCTTTCTTATTTCTTAATTATTCATTTACTAATTGAATTTCCTTTTTCTTTTCTTTTTTTATTGGGTCCAATAGCCAATAAAGCCCACTAAGAAACCATCAAGGCTATTATAAACGAAATCCTTTTATTCAAAAAAATTATATCATTATTTTCTCAAATATCTTTAATAGGAGAAATTACATTTCTCACCAAAAGAACCCAAAACTTGGGGTTGTAACATCCTTCCCCTCTTATAGGAATTTTTCCCCCAATATTCCATCAAGTAAACAAACAAAGATGATAAGTCTTTCCTTTATCCATCATGGCTCCTATGTGGCCTCACCCTTTCCATGTTGCTTCCCAAGAACCTTCATCATCTCATATTCTTTCATCCGAGTTCTTTCTTACCTTGGTATATCGTACCCTCATAGGTGACTCAGGACATTCCAACCTCCCATAAAGCTGAATAGATTCAAGGCTCATCACATGGCTTGGGTACATCACATAGTGCTCTAGATCGGACTCATGGAACACATTATACATCATGTTATCCTGAGGGGTAAGGCTAAACACAACCATCTCCACCATTCCATCTCAAATTGACCATGCAGCAGGGACTCAACTCTCTTAGCTATAACTTAGAGGGGTCGGATTTTCACATCACATACTCTCCCACAGTGAACTGCATGTTAGTCTGCTTTGCATCAGCTCACAACTCATGTCGCCCCTGGGTTCTCTTCCAGCCATTGCACAATCAAAGCCACTTCATCTGCACCCACTGTGGTCCTTTTCCTGACCTTCACGAGGTCCCTTCACCAACATCATCTTAATGAAGTGGTGACCGACACAACCTCCCCTACAGAACTTCTTTACATCCCAATACTGGCTATGGTGGATATCCTTTATAGGACAAGAACTGTCCCAGGTATCACCTTGAGTGAGCACACATGCTCTCATCAGACCCTCTAGTCTGGATCATACTACCATCAGTTAGGGGTGATAAATTTTACTAGCATCGAGTTCGTCTACTTCCACCTTATGGAAGTGAATCCTTAGGTTATAAAGAACTTTTGAACTCGCATCATGGTGTAGTTGAACCATCTTTCTTTCATGTTTAGTTCAACCGAATCCATCCCGTGACAACATTCTTTCTTTCTCACGTCATCTAGGTAAGCTGATCTACCATAACCCATATTGCATCTTGACCTTCCTTGGTTGAGGGGAGACTTATCACAACATCCATAGTGATGAACTCCCGTTCCCTCTCAGGGACTCATTATCCTCTACATCAACTCTTTGGGTTACTGGTGTTCGTCCTCCACCTCCTAGTTTACATGGCACCAAACCACGTGCAACTTCATCTTAAGCATCCAATATACCACTGCAACTTACTATCTTAGTAGTACCACAATGTATGATGAACTTAAAATCATGATCTCTTGTACGTCATGATTTCTCAAGATTGATTCCTCAGAAACCCTAAACCACTCTAGTCAGGGTTTCATCACCTTCCTTTCCAGAGAAGTGAATCTGAGGTTCTACAACCATCCTTTTATTGCATCAAGGCCTAGGCTGGCTAACCAAACAACTACTAACTTGTTCAACAGATCTCATTACATCTGAGTGTTATCCCAAACATATCTCCTTTTTCAAACTTAGGGTTAACCTAACAGCCTCTTCTAGCCTCTAGCTAACTAGGTAGTTGCATCTCAACCACTTCACATCCTTATGTATAAGGAAATGTTAAATACATATAGCTCGATCTATTTCACTTATCATCTCATCTCAGACTCGAAGTATTCCTTCATCAAGAATACCCTAAACTCATCCTCTTGGTTATCAAACTCAACTTTGTATAACTTGCAAATTCCACATAGCTCATGATAAAACATCCTCACAAGATGACTACCTTAGTTCTCTTGATGTTTGTAAACTATCTACATATCATTTACTCCACAAGGGTATGTTATTATATCTGTCCTCATACCTAATAGCAACATTCCAACTCACATCATCTTTATCCTTGGTGTAGGGCATGTGTACTGTCCTATCTCGCATTCCCATAACAAGAGGAAATAAGCATTTGGCGGCCGTCCAAACACAAAGTTCTTCCTATTCCAAGAGTATATATGGTACATCCCACATTGCCAATACACCTTCAAACTAAATTGAAACGTGCAACTTATGTCTCTACATCACAATCATCTCGATATCAAAGTTACTTCCATGGACCACTGGTCTCGAACCTACTTGGGTCACCACACAATCCTTAGTCATCTCCTCTAGGTCTATAGGGTACTGGTACTTTTGGGGTCATCCCTCGTCCCTTATGCATCTATAGAGTGCCCTACTCATCTGCCCTTTGGGTCCCATGACTTCATGAAGGTGATCAATCTCCTAAATCATGGCCCTCGGACAATGATAGCTATTACCTCTTGAACCTGTGGTCATGTGCAACTAGGAAATTAGGCAACTCCTACTTCCATCGATCTTATTCGTACCTGACCCTAGGATAGACTTAGGATCCTAACATAGTACATGTCCAACTTAGAACCTTACCCAAGCCTTCATCATCTCTCTCTGCATTCCTGAGCTGACTTTCATCCTTTCATAGGGGTCATGGCGACCTGCTTACCTTGGTCAGGTCCCTTACCAGTTACCTTCATGGTAACACATCCACATGAAATTAGAGATGGTTATCTTTGGGTCTACATGTTCATTCCCATGCTATGTACTTTTCACTTAGCTTCTCAAGATCCTATGAGACCCCTTTAGGTTACCTCAAAACTAACAAAACTGGTATACACCCTACAAAAGGGTTCCTCTCCCAGGATGGGAGGAAAGTATCTTTTGATAACAAAGGTCACAAACGTCCTTATGTCTAAGGTTTACATCCACATGAACATGCTTAACCCTAGCATGCTACTAAGGCACAAACAGACCACCTACTAAACCATGCTAGGTCACACTTGTTCTTGCCATCAACATTGGATCAAGATCATACCTTCCCATGTCACCAACTTAGTTGTGAGGGGTTCATCAAACACACCTTAAACTTAAGGAGTTTCCCCTTTCCTCTAAACGTGAGGAGTTCCATACTCGAATCTATAGAAACTCAAACCTTTGTCATGAGCATTGGGTACACCACTTCCCCTCTTAGGTCTAGGAACTCTAGGTTCACTTAGGTGTCCAACTGCATGCTCAACCTTTAACCATGAACCAAGCATGTCCAAGGTATGCCATGTACTTCCCATGATCCTTCTACTTGAACATCACTTCATAAAGGAGTCCTTGTCAAGGACAACCAATAAGGTATAAGGCCTCACAACCTGTTACTAAGCCTCTTCAGGACCTAAGGAACTCTTCTCCCTATCTCCGAAGATAAACACCTATACCATAGGCACATAGGTACCAGAAGCCTCATCCTCGCTCTAGGGTTTGGTTCCTCTAAAGGCAACCAAGATATCCTCAGCCTCTAGGGACCATGTATGAGGCAACCACAACCATCCACTTAGGTCGCATCATCCTCAACTCCCCATTGTTCCTCATATCTCAGAGTCTAAGCTTCCAACCTTCTTTCTTGGGTTCTCCTCTCTCTCTCTCTCTCTCTCTAGAGCTAACCCTACAAATGGCCTTACTACCAGAGGTCCTCTCTCCATGAAGGATCAATCTCAAAAGCATACCCCTACCTGGGTGAAGCCTACGCTCATCTTATGTTTGCTCAAGATTATCCATGGCTCTTTATGCTTATCTCATAAGATATCCCTCATACTCTCCTGGTCAGGGTTTCAACCTACTGCCCGCACTACTGATGTACTCTAGGTTCATGTTATGCCCTACTTGCATAAGCTCATAGAGTTTCTAGAGGTTCTTCACTAACCTTATCATTGAAGGAGTTATCCTTCTCTCTAACATGCACGCCCCTTTCAAAGGCGATAGGTCATCTAACCTCTCATGGCTCATATGGGCATCCAAAAGCATGTTCACCCATCTGGTCGATCATGACATCATGTCATCATGCCATCTCTCTCTCTAACCTCCCCTTAGGCTAGGTCTCTACTTATGATGGAGGTCTCTACCTCCAAGACTAACTTTCTCTACTCATCCTCCTGATAAGAAGGTCTAGCCTCAGATCTCTCCTAAGGGCAATGACAACTCGTTTCATATGACCTAAGCATGTATCTATTCTTTAGTTTACGCTTAATCTATTAAGCTTATGTCCATGACATCTTAATTACATGCTTTTCATTAATTTGGTGGAGGATTCCTTAGACCTTATCAACCTTACCCATACCTCAAGAGGGTGAGGAAAAGAGAGAAAATTCTAATCCTTTAAGGTCCTTAACAACATTTGAGTTGAGAAGGGGTGAATAAGATGAGAGAGTCCTAAAGTTATCTTATTTCGAATCAAATCCTAAGACATTGGCCAGACAGTCACACTAATATGAGAGTCCTCGTATTCCGACTATCGGTGCGGAGGAAAATCTTGCCAGCCCCCAGATGTGATCCTTTTCTAGACACCTCTGTCTTTCAAAAAATCCTCTAATAACTCCCTCAGTTCTATGGAATTTGTAAAATTTAATAATTATTAAAGATTAAATGAGGAACCTATTCTCTGATACCAAATGTAACGACCCCACCTCTCGATAACCCCCAATTAAGGGAGACCTACAAGTCAGAGTCGTTATCCCAATTAACAGGATCAATGGTTTAACAAATAATCAATAATAATTATGAAATTCTACCAAAAAAACTGAAATCTTGTATAAAATAAAACTTTGCATACCTTTTTTAAAAACTTTGGTAATCTACTTCTATCCACAACTTGGATCTATTATATCTAATCCTCCTTGCACTTTATTTCTTCTTTCCACAATGTCTCATTTTACTATTGTTCTTTTTAGAGTTGTACCTAAAACACTGATAAACAAAATGCCAGTCAGCATATCGAAATATGTCGATATGTGGGGACAACCAAACGTTTCACAAATATGGCCAACAATCTAAATATCACAACCAAGGTAATTAACAAGTCGATTTACGTTTTCAATGTGTCAATCTCCACCACTTTTGCCCTAACCCTGGAATACCCTCTCTAGGGTTTGACTTAAGGCCACCTTCTCAATCCCGAGCTTGGTTCCTGGGGTCACCTCTCATGGTGCCCATTAGTCATGCAACATAGACCACCTTCTCATTCCCGATCTTGGTGTCTGGGGTCACCTCTCATGGTGCCCATTGGTCTTCCCTCCTGGGCTTGACCTTTTTGCATCATCTATCAGGGTGGCGTGTAGGTGCGAGAATACACATTTATATTACAATTGTGATAATCATAGTGACTTTATAATTTGCAAGTATGAACATCCAAACTGATAGGTTGCATTCAATGCGATTAATCATTCGAAAAACCTTCGGGAAACTAATGTGATTAATCATAATTAACCACATACCTGTCAGGCTGATTTGAGACAGAATAATCCAATCAATCAAGAAATCCAATTAGGCAAGCAAGCACATAATGTGATCCTGAAAAATACATACAATTTCCTATTATTGATCATGCCATCAAGATCTATTAAACCAAGCTCACTTCCTGGGGTTTCTAGTCCACTTTTAGGGTTTCCATTAGGGTTTCACTTCATTTATACTATTTTACACCCTAATTTAAGATTAAAGGCACAATTAAACATTAATTAAGTCCAATATGCTTTTTTACATTAAAACTACCATTTTTATCCTTTTTAATTCATGACAAGATCATTAGACCCAATTATCGTCTTTGGTTCCTTTTAAATTAACAACTTATCTTTCATGAACTCTATTTATCACTAATTCCACCTTTATCCACAATTACCAAATTAAGGGTATTTATTCACAATTAGGAACCTTTACTCAAAATAGCTTAGAACCATCATATCTCAACTTTATTCATGAATTTGAATAATTAAAGCCATTAAGAGTCCCAATTACTAACTTTAGGGTTTCAAGGCCCATTAAAGCTCATTTATGCACATGGAACCATAAAGTTAATCAACTTTACATGTAAAATAGATTGAAGTTCGACTTTAATATTCAACATGTTATTTCTTCACAAATTAACCTATTAAACCTTAAAGATTCACCCTTTATACATAAATAGGGTTTCTAAGTGCTTAATGATTCTTATTTGAGGTAAAAACCCTAAATCATGCTAGATACATCTAGATCAGTTCAAGTTTGTCATTAACTATTCAACATGTTGCAATTACTCAATTTCATCAACTAAGAAACATGAACTTAACCAATATGCTCTGTTAGGGTTTCTAATTTAATCCATAAGCACTTTTCATTAGATTAACACACTTTTTGAATTAGGAACGAAATTAGGTTCTCAAACCAATTTTATTGCATTCCTCGTATTTTTGTAAGCAACTTTCATGTATAACTTTTTATCATCAGAGTTAGAAATAATTAACTACAATTTTCACAAGGTTAATTACCTTTGGGCCAATCAGTGGCCGCCACCTCAGCCAAACGAGTTGTTTTTCATTTTCACTCAGGTTGGGCCCAAACTATGTCGAAATGACACTCCCTCCCTCTATAGTTTCTTTTCTAGAGTCGGGGCAGAGGGGTCTTTTCCCCTGTTCTTCTTCTACCTCACACGGGCTTGCCTCCTGCGAGCAATAGTCTGCCTGGTCAACCAAGCCGTTGACTTTGGGCTCTAGGGCATCAGAGACTGAGCTAAGTCAGCCATATCTCCGCCAAGACCATCCAGAGTTGATGGCACTCCTGGATTCGTCGATGGTGTACTAGATTGTTGGTTCAAAGGAGCTTTCCTCAAGCAGGTTGTGCGGCCTGGTCAAGCTTCTTGGCGGAGGTTTCTCTTGCAATTGTCTTCCTAGAATCGGTCGTTCCTTTGTTACGAACTTAGTGGAGTCGCCAGGGTTGGTGCACGTGGTTCGTACCTCCCCTTCTTATATAGGGGTTAGACCCCTACGCTTTCCCACAAATTAGGGGAAATCCACACAGATCAGGAAAGGTCTGCAACCTTAGGTTGGTTCGATGCGGAAAATGCTCCCGAAGCCAATGGAAGCATCTCCTCAGTTGTACATTGCCTATACTTCAAGTAAAACTGACAAGAGGATCGTGCCCATTGGACACTGCATTCCAGTCTCGTCATGAGACTGGGATCAAGTCTGGGCCGTTGGATCTTAGATCTACGGTCATCGTTCAATCCGAAAATCCAAATTTCATTGTGACATTTAATATGATTTAAAGATTACTGATTTACTTTAGGAAATGTCTAAAAATCACAAATCATTATTCATTTATCCTTTTTCCATTAAATTTTAAAGGAAACTTCCTCTTGGCTTTATCTACTCGCATACCAAATTTGAGTCCCAAATTCCAAAGGAAAAGGGTATTATATTCGTGTGCAAGTTATCCTTTAATAAAGCTTATTTTAAGCAAAATTTCACTCTCTTAATCTTTTATTTTCTTTATTGTGATTCCTTTTACCATTAGAAACCATGTGGATATGAAAATCCACCAAAGATAACTCAATCATACCTCTTTCCACTCATTTTCCACATTTTATCATTATCTTCAATTTCTTTCTTAATAAAGAAATATTTAATTGATCTTTTTCTTTTCTTATTGAATTATCTTTGCAATTTGGACTCCTTGGAACCAAAGGAACCCAAAAGGATGGATAAATTGAGTAATTAGGGCTTTTATGAGTAGAAAAAGTATTTTAGGGTTTGTTGACCTAAAAAAGATAAAGTTTGATAAATTTATCTAAAAAACCCTAATGTATACTAATGAGACTTAGAAACCTTAGATAGGTGTCCCGAGTCAATATAGAGTTGTTTGGGATGTGATGGTAACAACTAGGTGGTATACATGTTTTTAGGATCAATGTTTGCTTGATTGATTGATTGGCTTGCATATTTGGACAACTAGTTGAATTTGGATATAATGCTTCTTTGAGATCTCCAAATCAGAGATGTGGTTACGCTTATGACGAATCACTCTAGCTTCACTGAGATTTCTAAAGTTTTACTAGTTGCTTGAATTTAACTGCTTGGTTGACATTTATTTCATGCAACTATAGAGTGACTATGACTATCATCATAAGTATGCATGCATGACTAGCTCATATCTTGGTCCTCCTCTATAGATTTGATGATAATGAGATGGATGATCTAGTACATGGTCTACCCGTGAGGTAGGATCATCAGGTTATCATTAGTCGATGTGTTGGTCTACCATTGGGTAGGACCATACTAATCCACAACCCTATGTATTGATCTACCTATAAGGTAGGATCATGGGGGTTAGTTGAAATCTACTATAGGAGAGGTAGTATCCATGTCCACTACAGGGAAAACATAGAGGAAAGGGTATGTAAGGATTGAGTAGTTATGTTTAAAATGTAAAGTTGTTTTGTTAAATCATAATTGCTTGCAATATGTTGTTACAATTAAATGCAAGATTATTGGTTCCCCCATATTCTAGTATAATTCATTATACATACTGTTGTTTTGTTTTCCAGCGCTTTAGGTATAATCTAAAATTAGACAAACAAGTAAAGTGGAACTTGTGAAGAATAAATTTAAATCATAAAGGAGGATTTATGTAGATAGAACTCTATAGTAGGTAGAAGTTCCAGAATCCTATATTTTTCAAGGTATGTGAAATAGAATTTTTTTATCTTGTTTTAAGCTTAGTTGTGGTTGAATTTATAAATTATTTTTTATTATTTGCTAAACCATTGATCCTATTTTGGGATAACGACTTTGACATCTTGGTATTTCTTAATCAGGGGTTATTGGGAAGCGGGGTCATTACATTTGGTATCAAAGCGATGGTTTTCCATTTAATCTCTAATACTTCTTAAAATTTACAAACTCTTTAGAACCCAAGGGAGTTATTAGAGGATTTTCCAATGATGGAGGTGTCTAGAAAAGGATCACAATCCAGGGGATAGCAAGATTTTCCTCTACCCCGCTAGTCAGACTACGAGGACTCCCAGATTCTATGTGACTGCTTGGTCGAAATCTGAGGAATTGACTCAAAATAAGATACCTCTAGGTCTTCTCTCATATGTCTTTGTCCTTTCTCTACGCCATTCTTTGGATAACTTTAAGGGATTAGGGTTTCTCTCTCTCCACCACCCTCCCGAGTTCAGGGTAAGTATAATAAGGATTAAGGAATCCTCCACCAAATAATAAAAAGCATGTAATAAAGATGTCATGGACATAAGATTTGATAATTAGAAACTCAAGCTAAGTTTAGTTACATGCTTAGGTTTCATGGCGTGTGTTTTCATGCCATCAGGAGAGCTCTGAGGTTAGACCTTCTTATAGGTGGAGGAGGAGAGTGATATTCTGGGAGGAAAAAGCCTCCAGGAAAAGGAAGAGACCTGACACATCCTCTAAGGATGATGCTAACCCAAACCCTAAGTGGTAGTTAGAGAAAGAGAAGACATGATGAGTTGGATATCATAGTAGACCATGCATGCATGTACGTAGGTTAGATATGCATGATTTATGTAAAGGCTTTGGATATGCATGAGGAACATAGGATACTTGTGGTCATTTGACCTTATAGCCTTTTAGTGACCCGACCTTGGGTGGCCGTGCCTGTTGAGGGTGAGGGGTCGCTCCCTCATTGAAAAGGTTGATGGTGACCGTATGGAAACCCTAATGGGCATATATGAACAGAAAAGAGCTATGTCCCTACATAGAAGAGAGTGGTATCAAGGCTGGCAACATGTTTTAGACCTAAGTCAAATAGGTTGTGCCTAATAGTTTATGAGATGGGCATGCAAAGAGCTTTGGATGATCTTAACCGAACATAAGTTTTGATTAGTACATTGTACCAAGTGGGGATAGACGTGTATCCTTAAGAGCTTGACCCATATTCTAACAGAGAACCTCTACTGATAGGACCAGTTGTAGGGTTAGCTTTAGAGAGAGAGTGAGTGGGACCCGATGAAGAAGGTTGGAGACCTTGACTCCGAGACATCATGAGAATTTGGGTATAATATGGTTGGAATAGACGAACCTGAGTAGATATATGAGGTTTCCTCATGCACGATCATTTGAGGCTCATAGTACCTTGGATGCCTTTAAAGGAACCAAATCCCGGAATAGAGAAAGAGGCTTCCGGAACAAATGTACGGATGATGTGAGAGCCTCCCTTTTGGGGGTAGGAGAGAGTTCCAAATACCCTAAAGGGTTGTGGGATCACACCCAATTGGTTGTCCGGATGTAGGACTCTCAGGGTTGTTCATGTGGAAGAGTTGTAGGAAGTATGTGCCATATCTTGTATAGTTTTGGTTCATGGTTGAACAACTGAGCATGTAGTTAGATAGATGTTGCATAAGTGGAAAACATGGGGTTCCTAGACCTAAGAGGGTAGGTAGTAGTACCTGGTGCACCTGATGCTCACAAGGTTGTTTGAGTTCCTAAGGATCCGAATATGTCACCCCCTCATGTATGGATAAAAAAGGAAACCCCACTTGAACATATTTGTTTGTTTGATGAACCCCTCACTGATGTTGGTGACATATGTAGGAGATTGGCCAACTTCGAGGAATAAGGAACAAGTATGATATACCAAGGAATTTAGAATGGCTTAGTAGGCAATTTTCTAACTGGTTATGTGTATAAGTAACATGGTAGAGCTAATCATGCATGTGATGATGAAAACCTGGGAAGTGAGAACGTTTGTGACCTTTGTTACTATCAAGAGATAGTTTTCTCTCATCCTGGGAAGGGACCCTTCTGTAGGGTGAGTACCAACTTTTGGTTTAGGTCTGAGGAAACCTAAAGAGGTTTATCATAGGAGCTTGATTAGCTAAGTGGAGAGAACATAGTATGGGCATGAATCTATAGACCCATGTGTGACCATCTCTAAGGGGCATGAAGATATGTTTCCATGGATGTAACATGTATGGGCCCAGACCAAGTTAGGTAGGTTTCCATGATCCCTATGAAAGGATGTAAGTTTGACCATGAGTGCCTAGAGAGAGGATGGAGAATTGGGTGAGGATTCATGAATGAGATGTGATATGATGGAATCCTAAGTCAATACTAAGGTGAGGAAGGGATAAGACTGATGAAAGTAGGAGTTGTTTGTTCCCTGGATGCACGAGACCATAGGGTCGGGAGGTAACAACTACCTTTTCCCAAGGACCATGGGTTATGAGGTTAGCCACCTTCATAAGTTTATGGGGCCTAATGGGTAAATGTGAGAGGCACTCCCTAGATGCATAATGGTCAGATCACCCCAAAAGTGTCGTCACCCTAGAGACCTTGAGATAATGACTAAGGATTTCACATAATAGAGATGTTAAGATCCAGAGGTGATGGGAATAGTCTTCCCATGGGTGTAGACCCATAATGGAGGTGTTCATGGTGTGGAGTCATGTTTCAACTTAGACTGGAAAGTGTGATGGTGCAGTGCGGTACACCATCTCTACTCTTGGAACGAGATGATCTCTTTATTTGGACTGTAACCAAATGCTTATTTCATCTTGTTATGCGAGTGAGAGATATGAAAAAACACATACCATATACTAAGGATCAAGGTGATATGAGTTGAAAAATTTCTATGATGCTTGAGGATAGAGGAAATACCACACCCTTTTGGAAGTACTCTGGATGGATGGTATGAAAGCATAGATGAACTAAGGTAACCATCGTATGAGAATGTACTTTCCAAGAGTAGTTTGGAATCTATGAGTTATAAGTTTGGGTTTGATAACCGAGATGATGAGCTCGAAGTTTTCTTGACTTAGTTAGACCTAAACCCAAGATGAGGATGATGAGTGTAGGAAGGTTTATGTCTTCACCATCTCTTAGTAGATAAGGAAGCTAATGTGCTAATGAGATGCTTTTGGTTGAAAACAGCTCAGGTGTACATCTGTCTTGTCTATCCAGTGGGGAGAGTTGAAAGAGGTTTCTAGGTAGACCCTACAACCATTAGAGGACTAGACCCATGTGGCTAACACCCAAATACAACCAGACCCATCGGTCAAGTTAGTGGTTGCCCAGTTAGCCAATCCAGATCTTAATGAGATGAAAGGGTTGTTATAAGAACCTCAGATACACCTCTCACGAAAAGAAGGTGGGGAAACCCACTAGAGTGTTTTAGGGTTTCTGAGGAGTCACCCTTGAGGAATCATGTCATGCATGTCAGTCGTGATTTTACGTACACTGTGGTACTACCAAGATGGTTAGGGTTTGTGGTGGTACCTAGAAGAAGTATATAGAGGTGCATGTGGCCAAGTACCATACATGCCAGAGGGCCGAACACCAGTAACCTAGTGTGTTGCTACCGATAATGAGGAGTCCCTAAGAGGGAATGGGAGTAGATCACCATGGACAATGTGGTGGGTCTCCCCTAGACCAAGAGAGGTCAAGATGTGACATGGGTCATGGTAGACCGCCTTACCAAGTTGACCTAATCCCTTGCCTAAGAGAGAGCATTGTTAGTGTGATAGATCTGGTTGAACTATATATATGTGAGAGATATAGTTCAACAACACCATGATCCGATTTCAATATCTTGGCTATGACCTTAAGTTCACATCCATGTGGTGGAAATAGGTATATGAATAACTTGATGCTAGATTGAAGTTGAGCACAACATATCATCCCCGATGGATGGACAGTCAACAAAGTATGATCCAAACTTTAGAGGGTCTGATGAGAGCATGTGTGCTCATTCAGGGTGATTTGTGGGAGCAGTACCTGCCCCTAGCAGAGTTTACTTATCATGATAGCCACTTCACTTGTATGATGTCAGTGAGAGGACCTTGTGAAGTTCAGAGTAACCACAAGTATATGAAGATGATGTCTCTTTGATCAAGCAATGAGTGAGGAAGCCCAGGATTGACATGAGTCATGAGCTGATGTGAAGCAAACTGACATGAAGCTCACTGTAGATGAACATGTGTTATAAAATCCGACCCCTCTAAGCTATAGATGAGAAACCTAAGTCTCCAGTACATGGGTCCATTAGATATGGATTGGTGGAGATGCTTATGTTTAGCCTTACCCCCTCAGGATAGTATGATGTATGATGTGTTCCATGTGTCTGATCTAGAGCACTATGTGAGGTACTCGAGCCATGTGTTGAGCATTGAACCTATTGAACTCCAAGGGAGGCTAACTTACCTTGAGTCACGTATGAGGGTACAAGATACCGAGGTGAGAGAGAGCTCAAGAGTAAAGAATAGAAGATGCTAAAGGTTCTTTGGAAGCACCATGGAGAGGATGAAGCCACATGGGATCCAATGATGGACATGGAAAGGTCTTATCCTAAATTTTTTATATGTTTGGTGGAATTTTGGGGGCAAAATTCCTATAAGAGGGGAAGGATGTTACAACCTCAATTTTTGGGTTCATATGGTTGGAAATACAATATCCCCAATAAATGTATGAATATAGAATTTATATGATTTATGTGTACTGAATGGATTTCCTTGGCAATATTTCCTTTGCACATGGGATTTCATGGATCATAATATGTTAATGAGTCCAATACGATTAAAAGGAAAAGAAGAAATCAAGTAATGCATAAATAAGAAAAGAAAGTGAGAAAATAATGAAAGTATGAGAAATATCTGGAAAGATGGATAATTGACCAATCATGGATGAGATTTCAAATCCATAAGGTTTCTATGGGGAAAAGGAATCCAAATAAAGAATTTAAAATAATAGGAGAGAGAAAATATGCATAAAATATGCCTTAACAAGTGATAACTTTCTTATGAATAAAATTCTCGCATACTTTCACGTTTCAGTCCCAAACTTGGCTCACAAGTAGTTTAAGTCATTATGGACTTTCCTCTAAAATATGGGATCAAATAGATAAGTAGTTTAGGAGATATGATTTTTATAATAATTCCTAAAGTGAATGGATAATACTTAAATCGTATTAAATGTCGCAATATATCCAGGATATATTTTTAGATAAGGAATGACGTGGATAATCAGGATCGTCGATCAGCAGATCAATAGAGGATAAGTCGTCCCCTAGCTCTTGCTGAAATAGGAAACATGAGCAGTGAGAACTGAGTTTCCCAATTGAATTTCTTGTGAACCAGGACACATCAGAGTTAGCAAACATTCCCAATAGATTTGGGGGATCAATCTGAGTAGATCTACCCCTAGTTTCCCTGGGTTTCGTTGCCTCTAGGAATTTTTCCCAAAATAGGCTTCTCGGCCGCCTAGTAGACCTATATATATGGGACCTTGGACCCCCAATGATGGGGTAAACTAATCCTATGACTTCGGCCAACTATTGCGAGTAGACCTATGCTCACAATTCGAGTGTGGGGTGTGTTGCTTGCACCTACCGCCGCAAGGATCCCGCCGGAGAGGCGAGAAGCCGATGGCTTGTTCTAATTGCCCTCGGGGAAATTGAGACATCAGTCATCTTTGATGGAGCCTGGGGAAGGCATTGGTGGTTTTTCCAAGCGAAGAGAAGGACTGGAGCATGGAGTCAACCAGTGGGTTGACTGCCCTGAAAGACTGATTTGCAAATAGGGATGGCTTGCGAGGTTAATGAAGACAAAGCCCTGATTTACCTATTTGCCACCGAGTGTGTGTTGAAGAGTAAAGGGCAAACATGTCTTTTAGCCTTGTTTATAGCCTTTACCTTGCTAGGGTGGGTGGCTGAGTTTGCCCCGGGACATTAGATAGCCTTTAATCCACGTGGAAAAAGGAAAAGGAGCTAGAAGGATGATGTGGCGCGCTATCATTGGCCCTAAAGGTATTTTCTTTGCAAATTTGTAATTAATTAATGTTAACTCCGATTAGGACGAATAGTATATGAAAATTGATCATGAGAACGCGAGGAATTCAATAAAAATAGTTTTAGAGACTAAATCTGATCGAAGTTTGAAAAGTACCTAAAGTTACCATCTTTAATGCTTTCATGAGTGAGAAACCCTAATTTTATGATTAATGAAATTGAGAATATTGATATGGATGATCTATGAGCAAATTAACTTCTTGTTAATAGAAGGGAGAATTAGATCTAAAAAGATGGTCTTTATGCATAGTTGGCCTATTTTGGGTTTCGTGTACATGAATGTGCATTAATGGGCTTAGAAACCTTAATATAGGTGAATATGACTTTTAATGGTTTTAATTGTGAAAATCCATGAATAAAATAGATATATGATGATCCTAAGACAATTTGAGTATAAAAGATCCTTAATATGGATAAGATGAGTAATTAGGGTTTTTATGAGTAGAAAAAGTATTTTAGGGTTTGTTGATCTAAAAAGGATAAAGTTGTGAAATTGATCTAAGAAACCCTAATGCATACTAATGAGACTTAGAAACCTTAGAA
The DNA here is from genome assembly GCA_963693085.1 of Alisma plantago-aquatica. Classification (NCBI taxonomy): domain Eukaryota; kingdom Viridiplantae; phylum Streptophyta; class Magnoliopsida; order Alismatales; family Alismataceae; genus Alisma; species Alisma plantago-aquatica. The sequence goes on from OY856414.1 coordinate 484,984,675, forward strand.
AGGTGTCCCAAGTCAATAAGGAGTTGTTTGGGATGTAATGGTAACAACTAGGTGTTATACATGTTTTCAGGATCAATGTTTGCTTGATTGATTGATTGACTTGCTTAATTAGACATCTAAAATTGGAGCACTTTAGGTATTATCTAAAATTGGACAAACAAGTAAAGTGGAACTTGTGAAGAATAAAGTTAAATCATAAAGGAGGACTTATGTGATAGAACTCTACAGTGGGTAGAAGTTCCAAAATCCTATATTTTTCAAGGTATGTGAAAAAGAAAAAATTTATCCTATTTTAATCTTAGTTGTGGTAGAATTTAGTAATTATTTTTTATTATTTGCAAAACCATTGATCTTATTTTGTGATAATGGCTTTGACTTCTTGGTTTTCCTTAATCGGAGATTACCGGGAAGTGGGGTCATTACATTTTTCCCTCCTCTCTTAGGCTGGTGCGTCGACGTCCGCCGAATTGATAATTATTAAATCTCCGGTACACGTCTCCTAATGAGTTTGTCAGGACAATATTTGAATAGGTGAGGATCATCCCAAGCATAATTTTTTACCATAGAAATCATCCTTTTGCTTTCCTCCCTTGTCCATGTGCTTGGTATCCTTCCACTAGGTAAGAAATTAGCTATATGTTTATACCATGGCCTTTGAGTGGATGAGAGTAGGAAGAGTTGTTCATGTGGCATTGTTTCTTTAATTTGGCTTGTATCATCAAAAGGTGCTTCAATTTAGGAGAGACGATCGACGGAAGAATCTTCCACTCCCTTCTCATCCACAATCTCAATGTCAAATTCTTGAAGCAACAAAATCCGTAAGATCACCCTTGGCTTTGAGTCTTTCTTTGCCATGAGATACTTCAATGCAGCATGGTTCGTGTATATCACTACCTTGTTTTACAAAAGATATGATTGAAAGTTATCAAGAGAAAAGATAATTGCAAGAAACTCTTTTTCGGTAGTCATGTAGTTTTTTTGTGCTTTGTCTAGAGTCTTGCTAGCATAATAGATGCCAATGTTGAACTCATCCAACTCTTTGGCCCAACACATCCCCCACTTCCATGTTGGATGCATCAGTCATGATCTCAAATGGCAAAGAGAAGTTTAGGGCTGCATTATATGAGAAAAAATGAGCTTTTTCTTCAAGTGGTTGAAGGTTTTAGCACACTTGTCATCAAAGTGAAAAATCAACATATTTCTCCAACAAATGACAGAGAGTTCTCGAGATCTTGCTAAAATCCTTTATGAAGTGACGATAGAAACCAACATATCCCTAGAAAGACCGGACATGTCTTACGGTAGAAGGAATGGTGAGAGTAGAAATGAGGCCCACCTTGGCACTATCAATCTCAATACTGTCTGTTGAAACCCGGTGGCCCTGAACAATGCCTTTAGGCATGATGAAATGGATCTTTTCCCAAAATAGCACAAGGCGAACCTTGACATGTTTCTCAAGAATGATAGCCAAGTGGATAAAACACTCATCAAAGGTTTTACCAAAAACTGAGAAATCATCCATGAAAACTTCAAGTGACGAATCAAGCATGTCGACAAAGATCAAGGTCACACATTTCTGAAAAGTGGAAGGGGCATTACAAAATCCAAATGACATTCACTGGTGAGCATCCATGCGCTATGAGAAATCAGATAAATAATCCCAACAGCTAACAACTTCACGAACTCTTGGGTCACAACTTCCTTCAATTTTGGGTTCAACTACCTTTGAATTTGGTAGGCTGGCCTTGCATCATCTTCCTGATAAATTCTATGCACACAAATGGAGGGGTCAATACCCCTCAAATCAGTAATGGACCATCTAATGGCCCAAATGTTCTTCTTTAGGACTTTCATCAATGCCTCTTCTTATTCCGGAGAGAGAATAGAAGAAATGATCATTGGGAGGGTGTCATTGGAACCTAGAAATGCATACTTCAACCCTTCGGGGAGTGACTTGAGTTCGAGAGTTGGAGGTTCTTCAAAGGCTAAAAAATTGATGGGAGGTCCTTGCTTGCAGCCATCAAGGCTAGCTTATTCACTTCATCCTCCTCCTCCTCATCATCAGGGAACTCAACAATGGGCTCTAAATCTCTACCTTGAGTGGTCATCTAGATCCACGCAGATAGGTACTCCTCCACAATCTCATCAAGGCATTCAACAAGATAAAAATCTTCTTCCATGGAGCCTATCACTTCGGATGTAGCTGAAGAGTTGAAGATATTCAACCAGATATTCATGTGCATGAATGCCACATACATGGTGTCGGTTCCCACGTTGATCATTGTGTCAGCTGTATCCAAGAATGGCCTCCCCAACATGATAGATACTCTTCTTATATATTTTTTCATATCTAGCACAATGAAGTCAGCGGGGAAGAATGTGGAAGTCTCATCATCAATTCTAACTAGCACATGTCTTCTAAGAAAAAGTCTAACTAGAACATGGCTTCAAAAAAACAGTCTAACTAGCACATCATCAATATGTCCTCTTGGCATCTTCATTGATCGGTTGGCCAACTACAAAGTGCAATGAGCTAGACCTAATTGTCCCATTTAGAGCTCAACAAACACAAAATATGGCATCAAGTTCACGCTAGAACCCAAGTCTAGAAGGGCTTGGTCGATGTGGTGTGCTCCAATGTAACATGAAATGATGGGAGCACTAGGGTCTTTCCTCTTACTCAACATGGTTTTCTGTAGAATTGAGCTCACTCGCTCGGTGAGATTGACTTTCTTGAACGTTCTCCCCATTGTTTACCTCTTAAACGTGCACATATCTTTTAGAAACTTGGCATATGAAGGTATTTGCCTGACCTCATCAAGAAAAGGAATGTTTATCTTCACTTGTTTGAAAGTTTCCATGATATCTTCAATATGTTTCTTCTTTCTTCTCTAAACAGAGGGCTCCTTAAAAGCATGAGGAAATGGGGGAAGTTGGGCTCCCAACAAGTTTGGATCAATGAAATCATCAACTGGAATAATGGGAATCATGATATCAGTGCTCGGTGTCACAATATCAACTCTAGTTCTTGTCACAGTATCATCAATCTGGATCTTAGTATCAACCTATCTGATCATAGTATCACCTCTATCTTCACGGGTTGTACTATCAACAATAGTATCACAGGGCTTCTCTAAAGTCTGACCACTCCTCAAAATTGTCACCGCCTTAACATGCTCATGGGTAGAGGAAGAGGAGGCTTGTGGATTTGGTTGTGGCTATTGAGTTGGTGGTGGTATTTTGTGGGGTGAGTTGGGATTTTGAAGGATGAATTGTGGTTGTGGTCGTTGTTGTGGTTGTGGTTGTTGTGGATGGGGGTGATATTGTGGAGGGGGCTATTGGTATGAGTGAGGTGGAGGTGGAGCATATTGATAGTTGAGAGGAGCTTGAGGAGGTGGTAGAGCATAGGGGTTTGGTGGTGCTTGATATTAAGGTGGAGCATATGAATTTTTAGCATTTCACATGGAAGTGCCATCATTGTTTGGGTTTGGCATGGGTTGGGAGGGGAGTCTTCCTTCCTCCCTCCTAGTAAGTGAAAGTGATATTTGGTCCAATCTTTGCTCAAGAAGGTTAATAGACTACCCATGAGAGGACACATCTTTCTTTACCTCATCCAAACTTCTCAATCTTCTGAGCACTTCATCTTCAAATTTCATGCTATACCTTGGTCTTGGCTGCCCTTGTCCTTGACCATCTCTTCCATGAAAAATTGGGATGGTTCCTCCACCTGGGAATGTAAGTGTTGGATATAGGACCTTGGTTGTTTCGGTTGCCAAAACAATGCAACGCATGAACTTCATCTTCTTCATGTTCAAGTGCCATGGGGGATTGATTAGAAGAACCACCAGCTTGGCTCTTCATCATATTCATCATGTTCTCCATCATCTTAATCATGTTGGGGATGGCAGTAGTCTGGGTTGGAGCTACAAGAGGAGGTAGAGGGATGTAGTTCCATCCACACTATTCCCCTTTAGTTGATACCTGATCGTGAGAGTTCTCAATAAGGTTCTCAAACAATGGCCATGACTCTTTAGGTGGTTATGCCATGAAGGTGCCTCCACATGATGAGTCAACATTATTTTGGCTTAACTCCTCTAGCCTGGTGTAGAAATCTTAGATTAACTGCCACAAGGGTACCTCATGATGAGGGCAGTCATGTAGCAGCTTCTGGAACCTTTCCCACACCTCGTGGAAAGGTTCATTTTCCTTTTGGGAGAAAGCGGTGATACATCTTCGCATTTGGCTCAGCTTGGTAATTGGAAAGAACATTTTGAGAAACTCGTTTTTGACCACATTTCACGTCACCAGTTCCGGCTTTGAGATGTACCATTCATTTGCCTTTTCTTTTAGGGAGAATGGGAATAGATTCCTCTAGATGGAGTCATCGATGGCAGCGGGGGTGCGTAAGGTGGAACAAGTCTCAAGGAAGGCATCAATATGATGGTAGGGGTTTTCATTTTCCATCCCATAGTAGGTAGGGAGGAGTCCAAGAAGTACGGGTTGAATGGAGAATTGTTGACCCGACATTTGGTCGACAAAGGTGGCAATGGGGGAATTATAGTTCCCTGGGGTGAAAAACTTGTGGAGGGGGCGGTTGGGCTGTAGTTGAGCATTTTCATGAGCTATTTCAGCTTCGTGGTCACCCATCTCGGTTTCTCAGTGTTGGTTGTAATGGATTTGGCTTCTCCTCCTACCTATCTCGGGGTCATACAACACCAAGTCTGTATAAGTAGAACGTGTCTGACACATGCACAACTGTCACTTGCACAATACACAAACAAGCAACAAGAAACCAAGTTAGAATGATAATATACAAAGGTGAACAAAGAATAAAGAATAACAATGATGAGGGCAATAGGAAAGGCTAATCTACACTAACTAGCTAGATCGAGTTCCTCTATTCCTAGGAAAAAAGTTAGAAAGTTTGGTGTGTTTCTACATGCACATATGATCTTTCGATATTTGTAGGTTCCCCAAATTAGGTTCACTCACAACACTAAATTATGCTCCTGCAAGCACACATGGTCATGTTATAGCATAGATGAGAGGCAAGAAAAGGGGACTGAACCACAGGGATAGAGGAAGCACTAGAGCTTAGTTGATGTTGGATACTCTCCTAAAGTGGAGATTAGGGTTGAAGGGTTTAAAAAGGGTTTTGGTTTGATTACACTAAGCAGGCATGCAAGTAAAGGCAATATGAAAACTAGAATACCAAAAACTAGATTATCCTAGGCAAGTTGGGTCTAAGAAACTAGATTAAGGAATCAACTAAGCAAGATCAAGATAATCTACACTAATCTAGCAAGGCAATTAGAAACTAGGAACTAAGCTAAATACTAGAGTAAGCAAGAATCTAGGTTAACCCTAAGTAACAAGACTAAGAAATTAGCTAGAAGAAATAAAGGCAATTAAGCTAGACTAGAATTAACAAGAAAGAAGGATAAGGTGGGTTTCAAGCAATGGATTGGGTAGGTGGGCGGTTTGGGGGTGTGATTTGATATTAGTTGGGGGAAGGTCAACATAGCATGTAATTATCACAATTCAATCTAGATTATTAAATGAAACAACAAGGCAAGTGTTATTAGAATATACCCTATACTACTAGTTGGAGAACTAGGGCTAATTGTAATTCTAGCAAGACTTGGCAAGTCTAGGTTTCTAGGGTAAGTGGTATTAGGGCATTTGAGAGATAAGGGTAGTAATGGGAGTAGAGATGAGGGTGTTTCACCTCATGTTACTTGTCATCTATCCTTTAGGAAGCTCTAGGCAATTGCACCAATCACACTTACACTAGATACTTATATCTCACATTCACTTGTGGGAGAAGGGATATGTATGTAGTAAAAAAGGGGGTTGGCTAGGGATCTACATTCCAATTTCTCCTAGAAGCTAAGTGTTATCAAGCATCTCAAAACAAGAAATCTATGTTAAAAGCACAAATCACATGCAATAAAATAGAAAATGAGATAAAAGTAAGAGGCAATCATCATAGAATGAAATCATTTTCATTACAAGTTATTTTCCCCTAACATGGTATCAACGTCACATTTTAACCCCAAACAACCCACCACTAGGGGCTTAGTTAGACATTTCAAAGAAAAGATGAAAGAAAGGGGAAGAAGGGGGTATGACTCGATGGATCTTGAAGTAGATCCTCCTTCTTCACCCATAGCTACTATAGGGTGACCTCCTTCCTCTAAGGTGGATGATGGGCATGGAAATGAAGGGGATTATGGTAGAAAACCTAGAAAACTAGGTTTCTATGGTGGAAAATGAGGTGGAAATGGTGGATGGAGAGCATAAATGCAAGGGAAGTGGAATTAATGCTCAAGAGTGGGTGGAGAGGAGTAATGGCAGCTAACCTAGTGTTGTGGCTGCCACCCATGTATATATAGGTGGTGGTATAAGCACTGGGATAAGTAGGGGCATTGTTGGGAAAACAATGTAGAAAATGGTAGGGTTTAAGAGGTAGCACGACAGTGCTAGGCAACACGGCCGTGGTGGGTAGAGGTGGGAATGACAGTGGTGGTGTGGAATGGTCGTTCCAAGAAAGTGGAAAAATCACAGGTCAAAGTGGTGAAATGGAGGCTAGTAGCACGGCCGTGCTAGAAGCTAGGTAGAATAGTCATGCTAGGTGGCACGGCCGTGGTGAGTGAGTTGGAGGATAGGTCATTCCCTTTAGAATGACCGTTCTATCTTCAGCTAGCACAGTCTTACTGGGTAGTACCACCATTTCGGGGGCTTTATGGCATAGCCGTGCTAGGTAGCATGGCCATGGTGGTTGAGTTGTTGTAGCTTGCAAATTTTGGGGATTTCCCTATAACTTGTGCATTGGCCAGCACGACCATTCCTTGACACCATGGTCATGTTGGGGTCTTCAGTAGAAAAATCAACTTCAATCTTCATGATTAATGGAATTCTTTTCTTGATATCTAACCTTGGACATTAGGGGTAGGTTGAGGGAGCTTTTGGGCCTTCTTTGGACCCCTCCATGAGTGGAGGAATCCTAGAACTCTATCCTTCTCTCTCATCCATCCATAGCGTGGTCCAAGTACCTAAAAATTATGTAAAGAACATCTATAAGTGCATTTGACAATAATATTCATATTGGGGAATTTAGCTTGCATTCTACTATGTTTAAATGTGATTAAAGTAAAAAATGGCACAAGATGAAGCCCTAAAATAGGGTTGCATCAAGGATCGAGGAGGCCAACTGGAAGGAGGAGCCGACCGATCAGATGGTGGCTGAACTGATCGAATGGAGGAGTCCAAACATCACATGAACCAGAGACTAGTTGACCGATCCAAGAGACTAACCGACCATTCGGGAGGCCAGTTGATAAATTCAAGAGTTAAATTGATCGACTCAGACTGATTCTAACATAGATCTTCATCAACAATAGGTTTATGTATATGACGTGGACCTTAAGTGGTAGCAATTCCTTGTGGCTCTTAGGAATTGCATTAGTATGGCCATAACCATCACTCATGTTTTATAATTTCATGTTTCACTTGTGGATATAGTATGTATATGATACATATAAGTATGTGGTGATTGGATATGTATATGTATTCATATAAATATGAAATCCCTCAATCAAATATTAGGTCTTAGATGTTTTTCATAAGCAACCTACATGAAAAGCTTGATTGACTAAGCGTGAGCATGCCAAGCGTGGTGTGTTGTCCATCTCATGGAAATGTGATGGTAGTTATGTGGTCCTGCCAAGCAGGGTGCATTACTATCATGTTGGATTTTGGGTTAGACTTAACTAGGTGACCTTAATGAGATTAAGTGCCTAGAAGCATGTGGATGACTATGTCAAAGAGTTGTACATATCATCTATATAAAAATTGCATGAAGTACAATTTGCAAAAGTTTCCTACCTTAATAATTGGTTATGGACACTGACATTATCCGGGTAATAATTTAATTCTTTTGGGTGTTGGCTCACTAGAAGGTTGTACTTTGCAATATTCTGAATTAATATGTGAGGGTTATCAATTTGAAGAAATTAGTGGGAGCGATAAATAATTAAAAGCTTTATTAATATTGTCAAACTTATCAAATCAAATTAAAAAAGTGTTTTGACAAACATTGCAAAATTTCTTTTGTAGAATCTAATGGAAAACACAAACATATTTTCTTTGTCATCGGTCCTTGAGAAGGACAAGTTGGACTAGAATAACTTCCATGACTAGTTCTAGACTTTGAGAATAGTTCTCACTCAAGAGCTAGCTCTATGTCCTGGATACACCAGAGTAAGAAGAACCCACTCCCAACACGCCCAGGATGATAGTGATGCTTACTGGAAGCACTTTGAAGATGTTGTGGGTGTCAAGTGCCTGATTTTGTGCTCAATGAACTATGAGTTGTAGACATAGAATGAGAACATGGATTTTATTGATATGGTTACACATCTAAGAACATGTACCAACACTAGGCAAGACAAGAGAGATATGATGTCTCTAAGGCATTGTTCAAGTGCAATATAGCTGAAGGAGATCTTGTAGGTCCCCATACACTCAAGTTGATTGGGTATGTGGATAACCTATCTAGACTGGGATTTCCCTTAGGTCAAGAGTTGGCCACATATGTGATTCTGCAGTCACTGCTGGAATCATACAGTTCGTTTGTCATGAACTAAAACATGAATGATTTTGACAAGCTGTTGTCAGAATTACTTGGCATGTTGAGGTCAACAAAGCATAGATGAATAAGGACAAACCCAAATTTGTGATGAAGATCAATAGAGGTAAGTCCAAGGGAAAAGGCAAAGATAAGAAGAGTTATAAAACTAGACAGAAACCAAAGTCTATTGTACTAAAAGCTAATGGAGGAGTGAATAAAGAAGGGAAGTGCCACCACTCTCGCCAGCATGGACACTGGAAAAGGTACTGTGCTCTTTACATAGAGGAACTCAAGAAGAAGAAAGAGATAGAGATCTTCACTTTAGGTCCTGAGAAGAAGTAATCTACAACTGTGTGGAGTAAGAGTTGTTGCCACTATAGTTGGAATTTGTCATTCATGTAATAGTCAAGTTATAGAATTTGTGAATAGCTATTATGTACCTTCCATTAATAAAATATATCATGTATCTTGTATGGACAAGATAATTATGAATATTTTTATGATAAGATCTTATATGGAAATGGACTATGTCTCAGAATCTATACTTGATAGTTGTAGAGACAAATATGTATTACACATACATTGAATGAATTGATGACTCAAACAATGAATACTTATAGTATTGTCATCCAGAAGACTCAAGTGCATTTCTAGAATCAATGTAGATGGTTTTCTAGACTCTTTTGTTTAATGAACCAATAGAGACATGCAACTTTTATTTATTGGGAAATATGACAAAATCACCTTTCACTAGAAATAGTGGGATAGCAAGTATTCCATTAGGGTTCGTACATATTGATGTATGTAGACCTTTTAGAATAAATGCTAGAGGTGATTACTTGTACCTCATTATATTTACTTATGTTCTCAATAGATATGGTAGATTGTGTTTAATTAAATACAAGCCTAAATCTCTTGAAGTGTTCAAGGAGATCATGAATGAAGTACATAACCCACATGGTATAAGTATTAAAACACTTCAATATGATCGATGTGGAAATATATTAACCAAAAGTTTGAAGACCTTCTGGAAGACCATGATAGTGTATCATGATGAACTTCACCTGAAACACAATGATAATATATCATGATAGTGTATTAGAGAGAAGGAATCACACCATGTTAGTCATGGTGTAATTATCAATAAATCTCGCTAGTATTACAATTTCCTTTCTAGAACATGCTTTACACTAAAACAATGCACCGTCTAAAATAGTTCAAAAGAAACAATATCAGATATGGAATGGGAAGTGTCCCAATATGTCTTTTATAAGGATTAAGAATGAAAGCTTATATAAGAAAATAGTTTCTTGAAAATATTTGTCGACATATCACATATATGTTATTTTGTTGCACACTATTTTTATATTACAATCCAACAACAAAAGTGATTGTTTCTAGGATGGTTGTAATCCTAAAGGGAATCTAATTCCAAAGGAATCATCAGAAGAAAAGTAGAATGCAAAAAGTTCAAGACCAACACGAAAACTGTAACATCCTCATTTTTTTAGCACTTTAATATAATTTATTAAGTATATATTATTCATGGTCATCCTTATATAATTAGTCATTATCCAAATTTTGATCATTACAATATACTAAATTTTTTCTTATTAAGAGATAATGTTGGAAAAGAATGACACCCAAATGTCTAAGGCTTCATTATATTTGGATAATCAGCTATTTAAATAATAAATCTTTATCTTGTGTTAATTATAGTAATTATTCTACTAGTATATATAGAAAATGGGCTTTACAATAATGTTCTACACTCAAAATTTGGTAAGTGGTAAAAATTTGGGATTATTTGGAGTTGGTTTTATTAGGCAAACACTTTTTACAAGATAATGGTAAAGAAAAGCTTTATTTTTATTATTTTTCTTGACTTTCTATTTTATTGGGCTTTTGTTTGCACCATTGGATCGAGTGCGGGATGAACTGGGTCAATATCGGTCATCCACATTCATCCCCTACCTCTGATTCTTTTAGAACAAGTTTCCCTGTTTCAATTAAACTCAATTTTCTCACAACTCTCTCGATATTTTTGAGAACCATTTTCACACATGAAATCAGGATCTAAATCCACTCCTTTTAAGCCTCCAATCGAGCCCTAGGGTTTTTCCTACCCAAAATGCCCAACCTTGCCGCCAACTTTCTTCTGTGTGCCATCCTGCTGATGGCTTGCAGGCATTGGGAAAGGTTCCCCAGGTTTATCTCATCGCCTTCCACCCATCAATTTTACCCCTCCCACTATGTTTCTTCCTGGTCTACTCTATTTCATCATCACTAACTCTCATGGATGTTCCCCTCCTCCATGTTACTTCCATCCAATTCCTCGAATGTGTACCATCTCTAGGCATCGACGAAGTCAATCCCAGTTACATTTGGAGTCTGATTCCCTCTTTTGGTCTCCCGATGAGGCCAATGGACGACAACCATGGAATACCATTATTGAGGACTTCCGCTCAAGCACAACTCCTGGAAACCCAACGAAGAGCTTGTATATGGCTATCCACGAAGGTTACTACCACCACCCAGTTTTCATTTGAGGTATCACAAAAAACACACCTCGTCTTGCTCATTTGTTACCTGGTTTGCCAACATCAATATTTCTTCTTTGGTTTAGCCTCATGGTATTACACCTATATTTGGTTGGTTTCTTGATGGTTTATGGATGTGTTGAGGGTGTTGAAACCCTTATCTTACCCTTAACCTAGCTTGATCTTGGATTTCCCCTATTTTCTATTGTGTTACATCGAACTAGAGTTGCCACTTTGGTCACCTCCTGACTCGAGAAAAGGGTTGTTAGACTCATCTTGGCACAACGAAGCCAATGTACAAGTCCCAGATTCCCCAAGCATCTTTCTACTCCAATACCGATCATGGAGACCCCATTAGTCGACATTACTGGTCAAAGCAGGAAGACATTGCCTGTTATGTGTTGGTTTTTCATGAGCCCTTCTTGTTTTCCAATATGCAATTCATTTTATCTTTTTATCTCAGCTGTGATTGGCCAAAAATGATTATAACCCTTGAAAATCCTAGTAAGTAATTCACTAAACAAAAAATACCAAACTTTCACCAATACCTCAGAAAAATGTGTCGATCCCAATGAGATCCTAATATCATCCTAATGATTGTATTATTATCGAATATTCAAGTAAATGCATACTAGATACATCATATGATTATAATTGGTGAAATAAAGTTAACTAGACATATCTTAGTCTTTAGAAGATAACGATCTAAGCTAAGAGATAAACCAAAATTTGAATCACCTAGATTCAAGATATGTAATTTCTAATGATAATGATAAGATACTATAAATTCTATCTTAGGTATGATCCTACATATGAAGAAATTATGTGATAAGAATATAGAGATGATGTGATAAGATACTATAAATTATCAATAAGATTTGAATCAGAAATATATATATGGATGAACCTTTCATTCATGTAGAAAACTCAAACATGAATCCTAATATCATTATGGCTACATATAAGGGCCAGTATGAATAAACCCTAAATCAAAGTTACAAGATAGGGTTAACGAAGTAAGATGAGAAGAAGTGAATATGACTAAAACTCTAACTGAATATAACTCATCTGCCAAAAAAGGGTACCACAATACACCCTAGTATTCCTAAGAACTTAAGGTCGTGTGCATGATTCAAGGATTTACCCAAGAGATATACACATGTATCCCAAAACCCTAGTTGAGAACATCTGGAACCCTAGAATCATTGGCTTGGCTAAAACACCTAAATCCTGATAATTCCTACGGGTTTTTAGGAAAGAAGTAGATCTAGTTATAGAGAAAGTAGTGTGAAGAGGATTCTGACTTAGAAAAGGTAAGTGGGCCATGTCCTTTAATTCATATTATATATGTTAGACTTATAGTCTAAGTATCATGTTCAGAATCTTTCATTAGACATGCGGTCTAAAGTCCATGTATAGAGCATTACTTTTCATGACAATAGAATTTTCTACCTCAGATAACTTGTTCCTAAATCATCACGTGAATCATTAGAACTAAGAATATATGACGAGAATTTATTCTAGTATGTTAATTCCTTGCTATCATATAGAATTTAGAATATATTTCAGAATATTAGATTTAGATACAGAATCTAAAATTCAGACACATCGTATCTCTTTAAGTGATTGGAAATATTAGACTTTATCACCAATTTTTCATTCCTTATTGTTATACCAAAATTCAAATTTCTCATAAAAGTTAGAATATAATTTTGAGTAAAGAATGCTAGAACATAATACAAACTTCAGAATTTATTTCTGTTAGTTGAGATACATAATCAAAATTGAAATAGAATCAGAATAGAATCAAAATCAGAAATAGAATAAAAATATAAAAGAACAGAAAATGACATTAGAAAATAATTTATATTATATAATAAGTCCTCATAGAAAAGAAGTATTGTGGTACATAGAACAAAAGTCTTTGATGCCACAGAAGGTGCATTGCACTACAGAAGGCACTTGGTGCCATAGAACAGAAGACACCTCAGTGTCACCAGAAGGCAATTGTGCTAAAGAAGGTGCATTGCACCATAGAAGGCACATTGTGCCATAGAGGAGGACTTATTGTATAATAGTGTCCACATAAAGATAAAAGATATAAATAAAAGATGTTTGCTTCGATATAGATTCAATATAATGTAGTTATTTTCTTCCAGTCACTAGAATTCAATGCCACTTACGCTAATCCTAGGTTTTCCTTTGTGCATGGCTGGGGATGAGATGTCCGTAGGTTTCAAGCTTCAGAAAGAACTTTCAAGTCAGAGTTTGCAAAGTGTAGGGTTAAGAGAAGTTCTTAGTGGGGTGCCATCTACATGATCCAAGTTGATGCTTAGATTCTAGACTTTATACTCTTGTATTATGTTTGTTTTTAAGAATTATGAGAATGCATTGTAACACAAGTCTATCATGGTTCTTTTCTACTAATATTTTAATGATTATCATGTTTGTGACACTCCAAAAAAAAGTTTGGATTTTTCTCATGTGTTAAAGAAAATTGAGTGTTACAAAATATTGAACCTAAAAGAGGTACAATAGGAACAAGAAGAATCAGTAATTGTTGTGGAATCTCAAGTTTCTTATGTAACACAAAACTCATAGGTCTAATAGAACAAATCTTAAGCTCAAAAGATTAGGATATCTTATGGCTCAATAAGGTGGTGAGTTGGTAATAGATGATGAGATAACAACCTACCTTCAAGCTAGTGAGGGACCATGGTGTAAGAAATGGCTTGAGGCCATGATATCCAAAACGGAGTCCATAAAAACCAACCAGGCATGACCTTGGTGGATCCACATGAAGGGGTAAAACCCATAGGGTGCAATTTTGTCTTCATAAAGAAGACCAACATGGATGGTAACGTACAAACCTATACTGGTAGAATTTCTGCAAAGTATTTCAAACAAGTTCAAATTGTTGAACATGATGAAATCTTTTCTCCAGTTGCCATGGTTAAGTCCATCAGGACCAAGCTTATCATTATTATGAGATTTGGCATATGGATGTTAAATGACATTTATTAATGGGAATCTTCTTGAGGATGTGTACATGACACAACCTAAGGGTTTTATAAATCTAAAGAATGCAAATAAAGTTTGTAAAAAGGTCAATATATGGATTAAAGCAAGCATCTTAGAGCTAGAATATTCAGTTTGAAGAAACAATCAAAGAGTTTGAATTTAGTTAAAATAAAGATGAACCATGTATTTACAAGAAGGTTAATGGGAGTATGATTGTATTCTTCATATTATATGTGAATGACATTCTATTGATGGGGAAGGACATCCCTACTTTACAAATGGTAAAGACCTGTCTCAGAAATACATTCTTTATGAAGGACTTAGGCGTAGTGTTACAACCCACATTGAGGTTAGTTAGTAAGTACCTCTATTAGTGTGAGTACCTTGATTAGTGCTAAGTACCTTATTAAACATCATGGTTAATCAAGATAAGCTAAGATGTGAATCATTAGTTGATATTGATTCATCTGATGTAATTAATGTTAACTACAGTGTTAATTGCTAAGTCAATTACCTAAGATGATTAATCTAGCTAAGATGGTTTAGTTATTGTGTTTTTATGCTTTGAGAAGGTATAGAATCTTGTTCTTAAAAGAATGAAAGCAAAATCGTGTCATTCGAACTTACGGAGAGAAAGTTATGAAAGTTTGAAGTTTTTAGGTTTAAACTACACTTTACCCATAAGTTATAACCCCTTTACCTTATCCTCTACCTCCTGATTGGGCAGAGCACCGCTTGAAGCGGGTGCACACAGGAGCAAGTCGATTGGCCAGTAGAGGAGAGGGTGAGCGATTTAGGGCTCCTTGAGCCGAGCTAGCTTGGGTCGTCTTCCTCTTCCTTTCCTCCTCTCTTCCTCGGCCCAACCACCTATGGCTCTGACCTACTAGGTGTGGCGTCGACCAGCTATACGGCACACAGCTTGGGGGGCATTTTTGCATAGTCAGCACCACAAAATTGCCGCCATCGACTTTGGTCGTGAGTCCAGGTCCTGAATCTACAGCTCCCAGCCCGCAAACGACGACCTAGCCTAGTTTCCCTCTTCCTCCTATGTGTTTGATGATGGTTGCTTGCAGCATGTCCGAACAAGGGCAAGCCCAAGGTTGAAGACAACCATGTGGATGCTCAGAAATAGGATTTGGACGTGTTTCCAGTCGATTTTGTCCATTTCAAACCTCTATGAGTAGAATTTCACTCACTAAGAAAGTATTAACTCCATAAAACAAATAATTTTGGTTAGATCTATGTGTATTACGGGTAACAACGATTACCCAAATGTCGGACAGTCTTGGCATTTCCCGACTTCTCGTTTCATGTTTCTCTTCTTTACGTTTTGTATGATTTGGATTGCTGAAACTATATGATTGATCAAATCCTAATCTGCTCAATTTAGAGGTTAAAGATAGTAGCACACAACCCAAATTTGCAATAGTTGTATGTTTGGGTATCAACCCAGGCTGCACGATTCTAGTAATTTACTTGTTGCACATTTCAAAGAAAAAGATGATGACTTGTGATGTTCAATGGAAAACTGATTGCACGCTCCAAGTTATAGTTAATTTGCGTGGTTCAGTATTAACACGATTGTATGGTTATCAAGGACATCATTAGAATTCTCAGTTATTATTAATAATTCTTCCTATGATAAGAAATTAACTCTTAATTAAGTTATGTGATGCACAACTCAAGATTTGGGTCAATGTGCATGTTTTCCAAGAAAGCACAAATAATTTTATAGGTGCTAATGACGATTACTTGTATGCCAAGTAATTAACTCTTATTAGTGCATTAAGAAGTTCAATTGCATGATTTCAGTGTATAAGTGCCAAGTGGACATGTATTCTGTTTATTTAAGTATTTTAGTCTTCCTGCAAGTATAGTATGTTGATTACTTAGTATATTACAGTGTTTTGAATATACTGCTTTGCCAAATATACATGTTGTATTATAAACTTCAAATAAATAAATGTGGTACCATAGAGATACCAGAGACAAGTATAAGTAAGAGAAAGATACAATATAGTAAGAGCTTTCCAAGAATAATAAAATAATATACTTAGGAGTATTGAACACTGTAGATTCCCTATGAGAGGTATGCGATGTAGGGATAAAATGACCTAACCCTGGTAGTGTCTAGTATATGGGGGTCAGAATGTATAACACTACAAGAAACTGGTGTATTAACGTCAAAGTTTACGACCACTGTAATATCTTGACGTAATTGCTACATAAAAGGTGGCAAGAATTTTTGTTGGCCGTTATCGATGTACCCAATAACGACCAAAGTTGCTTTTTGACGTAAATGATAAAACTTTCTGTCGTTAAAACTCCTCACTAAGGTTGTAAATGGGGTGTAGCGGTGGTTGAGGGGCACGACTCATGGGCATTTCCCCCCATTTTCTTTTCCCAAAGCGCGGGCTCACTATTATTTTGGCAATCGCTACCTAATACTTACCCCTCATTGCCGCTTCTGCTATTCATTTTTCCCCCTTCACTCCTCGACTCCTCCGTCTTCCCCCTTTCCCTTCTCTCAAAATTCCTTCTCTGCCTTTTCCCTTTCCCTTACCTCAGGCGGCTCTCTTCTCATATTCTCCGTCCATCCACTGCCCAGTTTTACTTGGGCTGTGTACACGGAATCAGAAGGTATGGCCGTGGAGATTGAGGTACAAAGGCCGCCGTAGAGGTCTCTCACTGTGTGGGTGGTGTGGAAGATCTGATGCCAAGACGAGGAGAGAAATCGGTAAGTCTGGAGTTCCTTTGGGTGATGGGGATGTTTTTCTTAGATTTGTCTAAGACTAAGAAGTAAGCAACGACATTTATGGCGTGTAGCAAATTGAAGTGGCCTGTAAGCATGTGGCTAAGGAGACGCAGAACCAGATAAGGATTCTTGAGAATTTAATAGATGGTTATACTTTATATATCTCATTTAGAAATTATCCCTCTATTTTTAATTCCATTTACAAGGCCCATTTTGTTGCTTGTCATTTTCATGGAACTTGTATACCATCATTATCTAGATACGCAAGAAGATCAATTGGGGAGGTTGTATTAAAGAGGACTCAATTCCAACATAATATCTCAGCTGGATGAATGGGAAGGTTCTCATCAACTCATCGTCTTCTTTGAAGTGTTGGTATGCATGTTCTAATTGAATATTTTTCTTTAAAACTATAATGTATTTGTTTGTCCCATACAATTTTTTTTTAATTTTTATTTAACTGTTGTGGCAATTCCAAAATTTTGTTTGTAGGTAGGTACAGTTACGGCTTAAGTTACTGATCATCAGGATTTTGCAAACATAGTTTGATGCTAGGATTCAAGTAGTAACAATTTTTCAATGACATAGAGTTGGTTACGATTTTTGTTCTTCTCTAAGATCTTGATATAAGATGCTTGTTGTTTTGTTAGTACTAGTGATCCCTTTGGTGTTCGGTTTAACTTATATTTAGATTTACAGGGACAAGATATGAGTCATTTATCAATTTGTCTAATTTGGCACATTTCCTCATTTACAGGGTTATGTTTTGGATCACATTCCTATCAAAATGCACAGAGTTACTCTATATGAAAAGTGTTCCTACGTATGAAGTACCATATATTTAGTAAGTTTGTGATTTATCTCAAATATTAACTAAAACAATGACCTACTTTAAAGGCATGAACGAGCATGCATTCATTTACTATTACATGAATTGTTCGTTATTCAAGGTATATGCCATATGTTGTTATACATGTATAGATCCATATAGGTATAAATTCATTTTTTTCTAAATGTCGTGGCTTTAACATGTGAGGAAGTCAACATGTATGTAACATTAACAAAAATATTTTACCTTCTATATTTGACATATATGGTTCTTCATTACTTTCATGTCATTGTAACATATACTTCATAAATATGTAGAAACTTTTCAATATCTTAAAAGTAAAAAATCTTTGATATACTTATCATGGTATATAGACTAGCTTGATCCTTCTCCCTTATATTTTAACATGCTTCTTCCATTCATGGGTATTTAGAGAAAAAAGCAATGATGAAAACTCCATCATTTAGGAAAACATGTTGATAAAATTTAATTCTTATCGCATTCAATATGTGCACCGAGAAGCAAACATCATCCCAACTATGAATTACCTTGTAAACTTAGTTTCTCCGACATATCTACATTTGAATTTTATTAGCATAACAATAGTATTGTTGGTTATGTAAAACTCCTTGCATTTGGCCTCTTCTATTTCCATTAGAATATATGGTGGGAATGGTGTTGTGCTTGTTTAGTCATTTTTTCTTGCTCATAGACATTACAACAAACATGATGATTTCTATTCAGATGATATGGGCACACTCATTATGGAAAGAGCTATATATTATTTTCTTCTCGATTCATTCTTCGATTAACACAGTAAATTCTTTGATTCAAGAAAAGAATGTCACATCCATTAAAGAAATCCTTCCTTATGCAAGTATGAATTTGAGAGCAATTTATATATATGAATATACCACACATGCTTGATTGAAAGGCCAACCTTCTATTACAAATAAGTAAGTTTTCAAGCATGAACTAACTCATTTTTTTCTTTAATATATATAGATTCGTAGTTACTTTCACTATATGTTCATATGCTTCTTTGCATTTTTAGGCTTTTTTTGATGATTTTATATGGCAAACGACTGAGTGGAGTCTTGTACTGAAACACTTATTGGAAACCCCTCCCTATCCCTTAAACTTCTAAATGCATGTCATTTTGTTTTTCAACGCACAATGTAAATGTTGTTTTGATTTTTGAGTGAGCATATGAAAAATATGCCCCGTAGCACTTGCGGAAAATGTGTCTGTTGCACATCCGGAGATATGTGTCCGTTGCACATTCGGCTTTATGTGTGCAACGCACATCCGGAGATATGTGCATTTCATGTGTTGTTTTTCTAATACATTGAACTTTCTCTTGTAGGATCTTATTTATCATTAATTGATGAGAATTGATATTCACGTGATATGTTGCACATAGTTGCGGGACTGGACTATATAAGGTTTTCTTCTTCTATACGTTCTTCACTTCTATGAGGGCCTCATTTCTTTGGTGTAAGAAAAATCATGCATGGGCATTGAAAAAGTAAGTACTCTTCTTTTATACATATTGAATATGTGAACATAAACATTTCTCATCTATTCATAATATATATATATATATATATATATGACAATTCAAAATAAACATATAAATTATGTCTTACAATTTATATTGAGTACTCAAACATGCAAATAATGTAAGTTCAGCACACTTGGTTGTACTTATGACTTGTATACACTGTATTAGAAGTCACATCTTTAGATGTTAGAACAAAGCTTACTAAATTAGAAGATGTTGAGCTTTATCATTTGTAAATATGGTGCATTGAACTAGATTTTGAAACAAATTTTTTTCGAGCCTTTATCATTCACACATGTTGTAGAGATTTGTAGATTTAATCTTATGATAAGCTATCACACAAACATGCATGCT
This sequence comes from Alisma plantago-aquatica, assembly GCA_963693085.1. Lineage (NCBI taxonomy): Eukaryota > Viridiplantae > Streptophyta > Magnoliopsida > Alismatales > Alismataceae > Alisma > Alisma plantago-aquatica. The sequence goes on from OY856414.1 coordinate 485,004,370, forward strand.
TTCACACTTTTAGATCAATAGTAAAAAATTAAAATTGTAGAGTCTAGGAAGCACAAACACTCCCAGAGATTACCGTGTCTGATAATAAGCGGTGACAATTTCTGTTCCCACCTCCCCGGACCTACCTCAATCTTTAGTACACGTGAATGCGACACTTACTTGGTGCCATATGTTTGGTAATGTGCACGCTATATCTGGTAATACTCATTTATTCAGATAGACTTCCTCAATACAGACCCGTCTACCGCTTTGGGGGTCCCCTTCCGTAACTCTTACCCCTTTTGCTTCCTCATTGTGCCGCACTCAGCCTGCTCCACACTATTGTCGGAGCCAGCTACGCTCGATTATCTAAAGAAGGAGGTTTAAGAGTAATTGAGTTATTCGATAATACTTGCTTCGTTGAATACATTGTTGCAAGTGCATTAGGCATATATAGGAGGTTCCTATTCAGAAGCAAGGGAGGAGAAGCATCAGGTGCATAGAGCGGCCTGGGCGCTGAGTTACAATTGAATGTTTTTATTAAATGTGTGAGTCTCTTCGACTGTGGTGTCTGGCTGCTGTCTTGAATGGGGCACTTGATTCTTCTGTCTTGATGGTTGTGCTTTACACCCTCCAACAAGCTCTGACTGAGAGAATTGAAGGTCGAGCTTGAGAATCAGTTTGCGAAAGGGTTGTTTCCCAAGCACTTTAGTGATCATATCAGTGAGTTGATCGTTGGTGGACACAAATTGGGTCACTATGTGGCCAAGGAGAACCTTTTCACAGATGAGTAGCGTAGCGTCAGAAGAGTGATGGGTCTTGGTGGGTGGGGCGCGTTTCGAGTATTCACATTAACTAAACCCACTCAGACCCGATTAGTCAGCGACACCCATTAGACCCAAAAACATTGGGCTAAAATGGGCTGGGTCATGATGGGTTATGGGTGAAATGGGCCAAATTGCCATCTCTAGATGTGTCCTAACCGGCTCCAGCACAAAATGCTCCTTCTCTCCCTTTCCTACACTAATACTATAAAGTCTTCCTCTGTTCATCTTGCAAAAGTGTAATCTCTTCTATATTTTGACATCATGTTGTACTCACACATCTACATCCAGATATGTAGATGCACATACATATATATCATATATATACATATGCATGCGTGCTAACATGCGTGGATGCCTACACAATCTATTTCCTGGCTTATCGTTGAATTTTCTTTGGATACTTAGCGGGACTTTGATCAAGCTTTAATGCTTTTTCCTAAATTTTCTTGAATTACAATTTTCTTAAGCAAGCCGAAAAATTGCCGAATTCTGAATTTGTCACTGCAGTACATAGTAGTGCTTCCTATATATGATGGGAATACAGGTTTATAGTCATTTGATATGTTTCAGCTTGCAGGTATTTAATTATTTTTTAATCAACTCAAATAGTTAAAAATTATTGATGTGTGCATATCTAGATAAATGGAGCATGTCAAACTAGGATAAGTCGAATGTGTTTGTGTTTTAATGTCACATATCATGACAAATGTGATTCGTTCATCAACCAACACACACGTCTTTTGTGTTATTGATGTCCATTATCCTTCAACAATAACATCTAATTAGGGACATAACAAGAATGTATATTCTCTTGGCATCCAAGTGATCTCATTATTCAGGTCCTCAACCCGAAGACATATGGCATTGAGTAATATTATTCTTTTAGACATTTATTATGTTACATCATTATCTCATAACTGAATAAAACAGAATAAATTGGAAGATTGCCTTTATTATTAATCAAATCATTTACAAGATATGCCATTACAATCATCAGATGCTTGACTCTAATACTTAAAATCTCTTTTGTAGCTTTCATCAGATAAACGATTGAACAGATGTCATGATATGTGCATTCCATGAATTGTGTTTCTAATACTTAAAATCTCTTTTGTAGGTTTCATTTATGGTGATGATGATTGGTATTCAAATTATATATTACACTCTGTTATGGGATTTAGCTATAAATGGTTTTCTACTTCCACTTATTCTTCACTACGATTGTCTCATTGTCTTTGTTTCAAGATAAACCAAATATGTTCAATCAAAAGGTAAGTACTCTTTTCTTACTCATTAAAACATACAACGGTGAGTACTCATTCTTTTTTCCTAACAGAATTGATATATATATGTAGTATTTTAACATTATAATAATCTATGTTGAATACACTTAGCTGCACGTATCAATTGTCTACACTATATAATTGTTTAGTCACATCTTTAGTTGTTCAGAACATAACTGTATAAATCATAAGATATTGGACTTTATAATTAACTAAGTGTATTGAACAATTCTTTAAAATACGAGCAGCGATGAAAGAGCTATATATTATTTTTGCAGGTACATAGTTTTATATATGTGATGATGATTTCTATTCATATGATATGTGCACACTCATTATGGAAAGAGCTATATATTATTTTCTTCTCGATTCATTCTTCGGTTAACATAGTAAATTCTTTGATGCAAGAAAAGAATGTCACATCCACTAAAGAATTCTTCCTTATGCAAAGTATGAATTGGAGAGAAATTTATATATATGAATATACCACACATGCTTGATTGAAAGGCCAACCTTTACAAATAAGTAAGTTTTCAAACATGAACTAACTCATTTTTTTCTTTAATATATATAGATTCATAGTTACTTTCACTATATGTTCATATGCTTCTTTACATTTTTAGGTTTTTTGATGATTTTAAATGGAAAAAGACTGAGTGGAGTCATGTACTAAAACACTTCTTGGAAACCCCTCCCTATCCCCTAAACTTCTAAACGCATGCTGTTTTGTTTTTCATCACGCAATGTATATGCTGTTTTGGTTTTCGAGTGAGCATATGGAAAATATGCCCCGTAGCACATGCGGAAAATGTGTCCGTTGCACATCCGGAGATATGTGTCTGTTGCACATTCGAATTTATGTGTCTGACACACATCCAGAGATATGTGCATTTCATGTGTTGTTTTTCTAATACATGAACTTTCTATTGTAGGTTCTCATTTATCATTAATTGATGACAATTGATATTCACATGATATTTTGCACATAGTTTTGGGACTGGACTAGATAAGGTTTTCTTCTTCTATATGTTATTCACTTCTATGTGGACCTCATTTCTTTGTTGTAAGAAAAATCATGCATGGGCATTGAAAAAGTAAGTACTCTTCTTTTATACATATTCAATATCTGAACGTAAGCATTTTTCATCTATTCATTATATATATATATATATATATATATATAAATGATAATTCAAAATAAACATATAAATTATGTCTTACAATTCATATTGAGTACTCAAACACGCAAATAATCTAAGTTGAGCCCATTTGGTTGTACTTATGACTTGTATACATTGTATTAGAAGTCACATCTTTAGATGTTTAGAACAAAGCTTACAAAATTAGAAGATGTTGAGCCTTATCATTTGTAAATATGGTGCATTGAACTAGATTCTGAAACATAAATTTTTTTTAGCCTTTATCATTCATACATGTAGTAGAGATTTGTAGATTAAATCTTATGATAAGCTATCACACAAACATGCATTCTTTCACACTTTTACATCAATAGTAAAAATTTAAAATTGTAGAGTCTAGGAAGCACAAACACTCCCGGAGGTTGCCGTGTCTGATGTGTTAAACATTTCTGACACATGGCGAACATGCCTCTGACATGTCCACTTAGTAGAAAAAAGTTTTCATCCTTATTTGCTTCTCCCAACAAAAGTAGCGAAGTGTTGTCATCCTTATGCCTCCTCTTTTCTTTCTTCTCTGCACCTCCATCTCCCCTCCTTATCTCTTGTTTGTGCATCTTAAGTAACACTTAAATGTATGCCTCTTCTCTTTCTCCCCTCTCAATCTCCAAGGCACCTTATTTTTCATCTTCTCCATCACCACGAACATATTTCCTTACACCCTCTCATTCTTCCTCCTAATGGTACATGTTCACCATTACTTACACCATACTTGTCAAGGTGTGCGCCTAGGCGAGATAACTTTTTCTATGATGCCAAGCTGACTTATTTTAATGTTTAATGTAGCTATCCAAATGTTCAAAATCAGCATTGTTTCCTGTGTTATGTGCCAAATACCACTTTTAATTGGACCTAATACTCTTTTTTGGGTTTAACTAGATCCAATACTCTTTTTTGTGATTGGATCTAATACTCTTAGTACGGATTTGATTTTTCTTAGTTTGCACCTTCAATTTAGATTGTATTAAGTAGCTATGCTATGAAAGATAGTGATTACATTGCTCAATACTTGTAGTTATGTATGACAATAAATATATATTTATTTGTTAATCACTCTCTTACATTCTTTATAATAATTCTTTTCGTGTCTTTGACATTATTGTCAATGGTAATATATTAGAAATGTATTCGGTTATTTTTTCATACATATATATATATATATATATATATATATATATATATATATATATATATATGTGTGTGTGGAGATCGACCATAAATATGTAGATAACTACATATATAACTATAGAATGTGTGTATATGAGTGGGGGAAAACCATGACACATGTATACATACATAAACTATTATTTCTAAAGGTCGCCTAAGCGATGCCTATAGTCACGCCTAGTCACAAGGCGTTCAGCTGGAATGCCATGCCGCCTTCACGCCTTGACAAGTATGACTTACACAAATAACGAAAATTAGTGTCTCCAAAATTTTACTTCCCTTGATTTTATCATTTCATATATTCTTACTGCAATAATTATATAATTAAGGATTTTGATATACGTTGTGAGTTCATTCATACTTTGACTTGTGTATATATTATTATATGTTGATTGTTGGTTGGATTTCATGGAGATTTCCATCTTAGATGATTGATTTAGATCCATTTGTGTGTTTATACATAAAGCTTATTGTATGCCAGAAGATTCATATATAAATATACATACTTGTATAATAATAAGTTATTTGTTCCCATTGTCGTGTCATGTCCTGCATTGTTGGAAATTGTGGTGCCTCTTAGTCTGTGGCTAAATCCATGCTCGTGTACATGTTCATGTTTCCTAGGTTAGGATCCAAGTGTGTTGCAAACATGATAGACAAATTTAGCAATTTGGTTTTTTTTGTCATTATAGTTATTTACGACGGAAAAAGAACGTCGTTGTTGACCTTTGTGATCAAGCCTGCTAGTCGTTGTTACTAGTATCAATGACAAGATTAGGTGGTCGCAACTAGTATCAACGTCAGACATTTTATATAGTTGTTAAAACTATTAATGACAAGCTATATAAGTCATCGTGATTTGTAATAGCGACAAACTGAAATTATTCGTCGTTATCTTTATTAACGGCAAGACCAATAACGACAAGACACGACAACTTTTTTTTCTCATCGTTAATAGTTTTAACGACAAACTTATTCACATTTACGACCAACTTTTTTCTCCATTATTATTAACTTTTTATGTAGTGGTACTAACAGGTGGTACGGGGAATGAAGCCATAGTGGTAGTCTCCTTAAAATATAGAATGTAGTGTCTAACATCAACCAGAGATCCTGGTGGCACTAGAGTACAGAAAAGCCAATAGGTGGCTTGACTCTCTGCTTGTGTGCTCAGGTTAGAGGAGGAGTCTAGTTTTATAGCCCACAGGTGTGATGAGGCCAGAGTGCCATTTTCCTATTGCAGACCAGTGACGTAGTCAGGCTTAGCATCCCGAGTGTGTCAGCTAAGTCTTGTATGGTGAGATCGTAGTTCATATGAGTCTTCATATGTAGAGTACACGGCATATGATCAGGGCATAAGCTAAAATATGTTCATATAGGTTTAAAGAATTTCTTATAAGTAAGAAAGGTTAAGAAAGAATCAGGTACAGTTTCACAGTAGTTGTTCGTTTAATGTAATATTTACATTCCCTGTGGTATTCAATTGTAATTGTTAGATCTTCTCAGTGTAGAAATTCCTATATTTTATTTCAGTTTAACAAACTTTAATGAGTTATTTGTGATGGTTGGGTGAAATTCTATTCACTGAGCCAGTAGCTCACCAACCTACTGAAATATTTTTTTCAGGTCAACGTCAGCACAAGGAAGCTGAAGGATCTTATCATCTAAGTTCTTAGAAGGTAGTTCATAGTTAGAATAGAGGTCTCTTAGTCCTTTCCCCTCGGTCCTTGGGGTATGTGGTGTGGTAGAGAGAGAATGTAATGTAATATGTTAATTAGTTTTAAGTTATCTATTGTACTTTATATTCTGCATGAAAAATGTAATATGTTGTATAAATCTGCTTTACCTACCTAGAAAAGTAAATAGTGGTTGCTTCTGCAGTTTAGTCAGATTTCAGTTTATTCCAAGTTATAAAATTTTCCTTTCGGTTAATTTTAAGTGATTAAGAAAAGAAAAAGTTAAGGGTGGTTTACCAAGGTTGACTCTATGGTCTTTGGGGTCATTAGAGATGGCACGGGGATCAGGGCATCACAGTGGGTTTGGTATCATAGAAAGGTCACCAGAGCCTAGGTTGAGTACGTAGTTACTCTAAGACAAGGTTAAGGGACGATAAGAGACCAATAGGATTAGGATATTTTCCTCTTTGAACTGCAATTTTTTAACAGACATGTTCTATTATGGACATGTAGATGGAAAGAAGAGGACGTGGGCATGGTGAGGAATAAGCTAAAGCCATATGGCCCTGACCCTCGAGCTATGGCTCAAGGTGAAGAGGATAATGAGGCAACAAGGATGTATCGTTTTTATAACCCCATTTTTCTTAAATCATGTAATGAGGTTTGTAAATCTCCTTTTAAAAGATAAATGAAATCAATGGTTGATTTAATGGTTTGATTTGAATGAATTCCATGCATAATAGCCTTGTATGTTTCCTTAGTGGGCCTTATTGGCTATTGAGCCCAATTGAGAGAAAAAGAAAAAGAAAAGGGAAAGGAATTCAATTGGATAAAAGAATACATAAGAAAATAGATAAAAGAAGAATGAAAGGCTAAGGAATATTTCCCAAGATGGAATTTCGAATTATTAAGGTTCCTTGGGGTTCAAGGAACTCATTATAATAATATAAAGGCTAGGAAAGAGAAAATATGTGGAAAATATAAATATTTAAGTGTTAACTTTCAACTGATTCAAAAAGGACCCATTTATTTTAGATAATGACCCCAATTTTGGCATGATGAGAGATAAAATCATAAACGAGGTTCCCTTAAAATTTAAGATAAAAAGGAGTTATAATTTGGGAGTTATGGCTTTTTCAATTTATCTTTGAAAAATAGGATTTATTTCAAAATTTAGAAAAATCCTTTCCTTTTTTCTAGAACGCGTGAGATGTGGGCCGTTGGATCAAGATCCAACTGGCGCCACACATCGATGAGTTCCAGTAGAACTCGGTCTCTGGCAGTTTATAGGGGGACTTTCCCCTTCGTCTTTCTCACGATTCAGTGCATGTGCACACATAAGAATTCTTCCTTTGGGTCCGGGGAAGGGATACGAACCTTCTCGACCCTAGATTGGTAGGCTTCCATCGCAACTTGGAGAAACACCCAATTGGGCTGAGGAAAAGGTGGTGACAAGGATAAGAAACCCTAGAAGGACCCCTCCCAGTCCTATATAAAGGCCCTCACACACTTCCTCTCACCCTCGTAAACCCCAACGACAACTTCCCAGGTTCACAAACCCTCTCTCTCTCTCTCTCTCTCTCGATTGCTCTCTCTCCGGCGAGAGCGCCGCCGCAGAGCCACCGCAGGCTAGAACCTGAGAATAGAGGAAGATGAGGAGCAGTAGCCCTCGGATCAGAGTCCATCATGGACTTGACAGGGATCCAACGATCGCAGGACCAGCGCGCTTACTTAGCTCGCAAAGTGGAGGTGATCGACGCGAGGCGTTAGATCTGATCAGTGGACCAGCGGTGCATCGATCAAACGATCATGAATTTTTGGTAATTCCCTTCTCTAAACGAAATTCTAGTAAAATGTGTTTTCTTAAAAAAATCATATATAATGATAGAAAACTCCGATGAGAAAACTTTATACATGAAAGTTGCATAGAAAACTACGATGAATAATATAAAAATGGTTTGATAACCTGATTCTATCTCCTAAACAAAATATTCTTCATGTAAAACTTGCTCGATTTAGATCGAAAAAATCGTACAGATTTGATGAATGTGCTATGGCTCGAATCTGTAGTCAATCCTATTTCTGATAGGAGTAGTTGACAATTGAATCCAAAGAAAATCTCTCTTTCCCATGTAACTATAACAAAGCTTAGCTATTCGTTGGATCCTGGAAGGAGTGGAGGAAGGACGTATAATTTTACAAAAGTACATTAATTTGGTAGAAAAAGGTATTAATAGGTAATTAGAAACCCTAATTGTATATAAAGGGTGAATCTTTGTGGATTAATAGGTTAATTTGAAGAGTATTAACTTGTGGATTATTAAGATAGAGTTTTCATCCGTTTTGAATGCAAAGTTGGCTAATTTAGGGTTTTAATCTATAAATGAAGGATAATACATATAGAAACCCTAATTTAGGGTGAAAAAGGAGAAAAACTATGTTTATTGTGGATTAAGGAAATAAGTTACTAAATAATGATCCTAAGTCTATTAGGAGTATTAAAATTAGAAATTTAAAGACTTTATGTAGTTTTGTTGAATTAGGGTTAATAATACTAAAAGTGGAGGTGAAACCCTAATTTCAAAGGAAACCCTAAAATTGGAATAGAAAACCTAAGGAATAAGATGAAGTTGAATAAATTTTGATAAAAGGAAGTTTGTATGTTTATTTTAGGATTCTTGTGCATTTTTTCTTGCTTGATTGGGTTTTCTTTACATAGTTGTTTCTGTCTCCAAATTTGCAGTTACAAGTATGTGGATACGTTTATGAATAACCACTTTAGTTTCACGACGATTCTCGAACGTTTTTATCAGTTGCCTGAAAATAACTACTTGGATGACTTTTATTTCATGCAACTATAAAGTGACTATGATTATCACCATAAATATGTGTACATGACTGGCCCAGATCCTGGTCCTCCTTTGTGGCTTTGCTAATGATGAAAAGGGTAATCTGGTAAAGGGTCTACCTATTAAGTGAGACCATCAGGTTATCAAGAGTGAGGGATTGGGCTACCTATGGGTAATTCCATGTGACTCTTTAGCACACCATGAGTTAGGGATTGGGCTACCTATGGGTAGTTCCATGCGACTCAACCCTAGATATTGATCTACCTGTTAGGTAGGATCATGCAGGGTTTAATGGGGATCTACCATAAGGAAGGTAGCATCCAGGTCCACTACAAGGACAACGCAGAGGCTAGGTATGTATGGATTGAGCAGTCATGTTTAAAATGTAAAGTTGTTTGTTAAACTATAATTGACTACAATATGTTGATATTAATTGCATGATTATTGTTTCCCCCACATACCAACTTTATGTTGACCGACATTTTGTTTATCAACATTTTAGGTACAAACCCTAAATGACAAATAGTAAATTGGCATATTGTGAATACATGAATTAAAGTGCAAGGAGGATTAGTTAGAATAGAATTCATGTGTGGATAGAAGTTTAGAAATCCAAGTTTTCAAAAGGTATGCAAAATTTTATTTTATCACAGCCTTTCAGTATAGTCTAGTAGAATTTGATAATTATTATTGATTAATTGTCAAACCTTTGATCTGGAAATTAGGATAACGGCTCTGAATCCTTGGTCTCCCTTAATTGGGGGTTACCGAGAGGCAGGGTCATTACATTTGGTATCAGAGCCAAGGTTCCTCACTTAATCGTTAATAATTATTAAATTTTACAAACTCTATAGAACCCAAGGGAGTTATTAGAGGATTTTCCAAAAGACAAAGGTGTCTAGAAAAGGATCATGTAATGACCCCGCCTCCCAGTAACCCGCAATTAAGGGAGACCAAGAGGTCAGAGTCGTTAACCCAATTTCCGGATCAAAGGTTCGATAAATAATCAATAATAATTATCAAATTCTACTAAACTGAAAGGCTGTAATTAAACTTTGCATACCTATTTCAAAAACTTGGGTATGTACTTCTATCCACATCTGGAGTCTATTCTAATAATCCTCCTTTGTACTTTAATTATCATTTAATTCCACATATGCCACTTTAATGTTTGTCCTTTTCACTTGTACCTAAAACGTCGACAAACAAAATGTCGATTAGCATAAATGAATATGCTGGTATGTGGGGGAAACAATAATCGTGCAACTATGATAACAAAATATTGCAGTCAATTATGATTTAACAAACAACATTACGTTTTCAGCATAACTGCTCAATCCATACATACCCTAGCCTCTGCGTTGTCCCTACAGTGGACATGGATGCTACCTTCCTCGTGGTAGATCCCCATTAAACCCCTCATGATCCTACCTAAAAGGTGAATCAATTTCTAGGGTTGAGTCACATGGAACTACTCATAGGTAGCCCACTCCTTAACTCATGGTGTGCTAGATAGTCGCATGGCACTACACATAGGTAGCCTGATTTCTAACTCTCGATAACCTGATGTCCTACTTAACAAGTAGGCCCTGTACTAGGTTACCCTTTTCATTATTAGAAAAGCCACAGAGGAGGACCATGATCTAAGTTCATGTATACATACTTATGGTGATAATCATAGTCACTTTATAGTTGCATGAATAAAAGTCATCCAAGCAGTTATTTTCAGAAAACCTATAAAACATCCAGGAATCGCCATGAAACTAAAGCGATTAACCATAAGCGTAACCACATACATGTGATTGCAGATCTTTGAGATAGAATCAACCAAGAAAGATAATCCAACCAAGCAAGCAAGTACAAAAATCCTGAAATAACATATAATTCCTTATTATCAACATCTATCCAAATCATCTTGCTTCTTAGGGTTTCTATTCATTTTAGGATTTCTCCCTCTTTTTAGGGTTTCATATGCAATTAGGATTTTGCCTCACTTTTAATAATTTAAACCCTAATTATACAAAATTACACATAAACCCTAATCATCTTATCATATCACTCCTAACAGGCTTGGAATCAACGTTCATCAACATATTTCCATATATTTTGAATTAAACATAATCATCTCTTCTTTTACCCTAAATTAGGGTTTCTAGTTGCATTATCATGTATTCTTGGTTTAAAACCCTCAAACATGAAATTTCACATCTAGATCAGGTTTGAATCTAACATTATCATTCAACAGGTTACTAATACTTAAATTAACCCATTAAGCATACTAGATTCAACCTTTAATCACAATTAGGGTTTTTAACCTAACTTTAATGAATTTTTCATCAACTTAATGTAATTTTGCAAATGGGAACAGAATCAAGATTTAGTATCATTTTTATTAGATTCCTCTCATTCTCCTTATCAATTTTCATATATTATACCTCTCAATACGAGTTATCGATATTTAGTTATGAAATTACCAAAACAATTACCTGATGGGCCAATGGTTGCGCGCCATGTCAGCATTGCGGCCTGCTCTTTTCTTTCTTTTTCATGCACGTGCCTAGTTGAGCTATTTCCCCATTTTACCCTTAGGATCCCAACCTCTCGTCCTTGTGCGGGCTGGGAAAAACCATCCAGACTCATGTCTGTCTTCTACCTCCTGATAGTCTTGTGAGGCAGTGCCCGACTGCGGTCAACCTCACGGTTGACCTCGGGCATCAGGGCCCGTCAGCGGCCGGAAAGGGTGCTACCAGCCCCGGACCTCAATGTCGAACTTTACGGAAGGGTTAATTAGGTCAGGGGTGCACCAAATAGGGAGAAAGGCTAGGCTGTGCGCCGACAACCATGGAAGGGTACTGTGAAGGTGTCGTGGGTTATTTTCCGAATTAAGGGCATCAGGATGCTCGTGGTTGCGCTCCGAATGTGAGGGTACTTATTGGAGAATTGTTCGTGGCTTCCAGTGCTTTCCCCTATATATATAGGGGATCCATCTAGTGCCCTATGAATTGGGGACTTCTGCGGTCTTCCACAGAACCCCTCGAAACCCAGTCTTGCTAAACTCGGGATGATCTCCCGAAGGCGATGGTCTTGTTTCCATCCTCACAGATCGCCCATATCGTGAGAAATCCAAGTTCCACTCCTACTTGAATTGGACTCTAGTTCTAGTCTCCCTGCATGACTGGGATCAGGTATCATCTATTGATCTCAGATCTGATGGTCTTGAGCGGCCTATTGTTTAACTAAAATTGGGATCAAATCCCAAATAAAATGTGACACAATTATCTTTCCACTTTAGATAACTTGCAACGTCCATAACTCTTAAACCGTATATCCTTTTAATCCCAAAATTTAGGGAAAACTTTATCTTGACTTAATCTACTCGTGTACCAAATTTGAGTCCCAAATTCTAAAGGAAAAGGGCATTATCTTCATGTGCAAGATATCTATTAATAAAGCCTATTTATGCATATTTTCTCTCTCCTATTCTTTTATTTTCTTTATTTAGATTCCGTTTACCATTAGAAACCATGTAGAGTCGAAATATCATTCATAATGATTCCATTATCTATACTTCCACATATTTCTTATATTTTCATCATTATTTCCACTTTCCTTATTAATAATGCTTTATTTGATTTTATCTTTATCTTCTCCTATTATCTTTGCAAATTGGACTCCTTGGAACCCAAGAAAACCCAAAGGTACAAAATCCATCTTTGAAGGATAATTCCTAGCCTTCTAGATGCTCCTACATTTTTTTTCTTTTATTATCTCAGTTAAGATATTCTTTTGCAAGGATTTCTCATTATCTTTCATCTCCTTTTTCTTCTTTTCATATTTTTTAGAAATTCTATGTAAACAAATTTTACTCAATTGTGGACATTAATGCCACTTTCTAGATATTTCCAAGTATTTCTCATAAATACTTTTGCTTAATATCAATTATCATGTATCTTTTTCTATTATTTGGAATTTTCCTATTTTCTTCTCTTTTATATCCATTATTGCCAACCACGAAATTCCCATCAAAAGGGAGATTTGCAAAGAAATCCATCTTTTAAAGCATACCACCTTTTCAAATAAGTCCATACTCATAAAATCATTACATTTCAATTATGAAAACATATGCAAATTTGGGGTTGTAACATCCTTCCCCTTTTATAAGAATTTTATCCTCAAAATTCCATCAAGCATACATGTCCATCATTGGCCCCTACGTAGCTTTGCCCTATGTGCTTCCAAAGAACCTTTATCATCACATATTCTTTTCTCTGAGTTCTTTCACCTTGGCATCTATAAACCTCATAGGTCACTCAGGTCATTTCAGCCTCCCTTGGGGCTCACTAGGTTCATTGCTCTGCACATGGCCCGGGTACCTCACATTGTGCTCTAAATTGGACACATGGAACTCATCACACATCACATTATCCTGAGGGTTAAGGGCAACATTAAACTTCTCCACCAAACCATCTCAAAAGAACCCATGCATCAGGGACTTAGCTCTCTTAGCTATAACTTAGATGGGTCGAATTTTCATGTCACATATTCCCCCACAGTGAACAACTGCATGCCAGTCTACTTCACATCATCTTACGACTCATGTCATCTCTGGGCTCCTTTCAGACATCATACGATCAAAGAGACTTTATCTGCACTCACTGTGGCCCTTTTCAGGCCTTCGCGAGGTCCCTTCACCAACATCATCTTAATGAAGTGGTGATCGACACAAACTCCCTTACAGAGCTCCTTTACATCTCGACACTGGCTATGGTGGTTATCATCACATCTTACGGAACAAGAACTGTCTCTAGATATCACCCTGAACAAGCACACATGCTCTCATCAGACCCTCTAGTCTGGATCATACTAACCATTAGTTAGGGGTGATAAACTATACTAACATCGAGTTCTTCCTGTATCTACTTCCATCTCATGCAAGTGAATCTTTAGGTTATACTCAAGAACTTTTGAACTCACATCATGGTGTAGTTGATCCATCTCCCTCATATGTAGTTCAACCGGACATGTCCCTTGACAATACTCTTCTTTCTCATGTCATATTGGTAAGGTGATCTACCATAACCCATATTGCATCTTGACCTTCCTGGGTCCAGGGAGACTCACCACAACATCTATAGTGATGAAGTCCCATTCCCTCTCGAGAACTCTCTTTATCCTCTAAATCAATACATTGGGTTACTGGTGTTCATCCTTCACCTCCTGGCTTGCATTGCAACATACCACATGCAACTTCATCTTAGGCATCCAATGTACTACTGTCACTTACTATCTTCGTAGTACCATGGTGTATGGTGATCTTCAATCATATCTCATGTATGGCATGCGTACTGTCCTATCTCTCACTCCCCTAATAAGAGGAAATAAGCATTTGGCGGCCGTCCAAACACCAAGTTATTCATGTTCTAAGAGTAGAGATGGTACATCCCACCTCGCCAGTACACCTACAAATCTAAGTTGAAATGTGCAACTTATGCCTCTACATCACAATCGTCTCGATATCCAAGTTACTTCCATGGAAAACTGACCTTGAACCTATTGGGGTCACCACACTTCTCATTTGCCTTTTGGTTCCCATGAGTTCATGAAGGTGATCAATCTCCTAACCCATGGCTCTCAGACAATGATAGTTGTTACCTCCCAACCCTATGGTCATGTGCAACTAGGGAATTAGGCAACTCCTACTTCCATCGGTCTTATCCCTACATGACCCTAGTATAGACTCAAGATTATATTATAATACATGTCCAACATAGAACCTTACCCAAGCCTTCATCATCTCTATCTGCATTCATAGGCTGACTTTCATCCTTTCATAGGGGTCATGGTGACCTGCCTACCTTGGTCAGGCCCCATACCGATGACCTCCATGGTAACACATCCACATGCACTTATAGATGGTTATCTATGGGTATACATGTTCATTCTGATATCGTGTACTTAGATTCTCAAGATCCTATGAGACCTCTTTAGGTTACCTTAAACTAAAAAAAACTGGTATCCACTCTACAAGAGGGTCCCTCTCCCAGGATGGGAGGAACTACATCTTGATAAAAAAAGTCACAAACGTCCTTATGTCTAGGGTCTACATCCACATGAGCATGTTTAACCCAAGTAAGCTACTAAGGTACAAGCAAACCACCTACTAAACCATGCTAGGTCATACTTGTTCTCATTCCTTAACATTGGATCAAGATCATACCTTCCTATGTCATCAACTTAGCTATGAGGGGTTCATCAAACATACCTTAAACTTAAGGGGTTTCCCTTTCCTCTAACCATGAGAAGTACCATGGTCGCATCTATAGAAACTCAAATCTCATCATGAGCATTAGGTACAGCACTTCCCCCTCTTAGGCCTAGGAACCCTAGGTTCACTTTTTTGTTTGATGACCAACTGCATGCTCAACTTTTAAACCATGAGCCATGCATGTACAGGGTATGACATGCGCTTTCTGTCATCCTTCTACTTGAACAACACTTTAGAGTGGAGTCCTCCTCAACGACAACCAACAAGGTACAAGGCCTTATAACCTGTTACTAAACCTTTTCAGGTCTAAGGAACTCTTCTTCCTATCTCAGAAGGTAACCAAGATATCATCATCCTCTAGGGATCAAACATGAGGCAACCAATATCATCCACTTAGGTCGCATCATCCTCAACTCCCACTGTTCCTCATATCTCAGAGTCTAAGCTTCCAACCTTCTTTCTTGGGGTCCTGCTCTCTCTTTCTCTAGAGCTAACCTTACAAACAACCTCACTACCCGAGGTCCCCTCTCCATGAAGGTGGATCAAGCTCACAAACATACCCCTACATGGGTGATACCTATGTGTAAACTTATGTTTGCTAAAGGTTATCCATAGCTATCCTGGTCAGGGTTTCAACCTACTGCTCATACTACTGACGTATTCTGGGTGCATACTATGACATGCTCATATAAGCCCATGGGGTTTCCATAGTTTCTTCTCTAACCTCATC
Source organism: Alisma plantago-aquatica (assembly GCA_963693085.1). Classification (NCBI taxonomy): domain Eukaryota; kingdom Viridiplantae; phylum Streptophyta; class Magnoliopsida; order Alismatales; family Alismataceae; genus Alisma; species Alisma plantago-aquatica. The sequence continues at coordinate 485,020,342 of OY856414.1, forward strand.
AATGAAGGAGTTATCCTTCACTCTAACATGCATGACCCTTCCCATGGTTGGGTCGCCAAAGGTACTAGGTCATCCAACTTCTCATGGCTCATATGGCATCCCAAAGGCATGTCCATCCAAACACTCGGTCTACCATGACATCTAACTCATCATCTCACCACTTAGGGTTAGGGTTAGCATCATCCTCAGAGGATGTGTCAGGCCTCTACTTATAATGGAGGTCTCTACCTTCAAGACTAACTTCCTCGATTCATCCTCCTGACAAGGAGGTCTAGCCTCAGGTCTCTCCTGAGGGCATGACAACTTATGTCGTACGACCTAAGCATGTATCTATTCTTTAGTTTATGCTTAATCTATTAAGCTTATGTCCATGACATCTTATTTACATGCTTTTCATTAATTTGATGGACGATTCCTTAAACCTTACCAACTTTACCCATACCTCAAGAGGGTGAGGAAAAGAGAGAAAACCCTAATCCTTAAAATCCTTAACAACATTTGAGTTGAGAAGGGATGAACAAGATGAGAGAGTCCTAAAGGTATCTTATTTGGATTTAGATCCTAAGACATTGGCCAAGCAATCACACAAATCCAGGAGTCCTCGTATTCTGACGAGCCGTGCATAGGAAAATCTTTCTAGCCCCCAAACGTGATCCTTTTCTAGACACCTTTGTCTTTCAGAAAATCCTCTAATAGCTCCCTTGGGTTCTACAAAGTTTGTAAAATTTAATAAATATTAAATATTAAATGAGGAACCTATGCTCTGATACCAAATGTAATGACCCAACCTCCTAGTAACCCCCAATTAAGGGAAACTAAGAGGTCAGAGTCGTTATCCCAATTTCCAGATCAAAGGTTCGACAAATAATCAATAATAATTTTCAAATTCTACTAAACTGAAAGGATGTAATTAAACTTTGCATACCTTTTTCAAAAAATTGGGTATCTACTTCTATCTACATCTAGAGTCTATTCTAACTAATACTCCTTTGTACTTTAATTCTCATTTAATTCCACATATGCCACTTTATTGTTTGCCCTTTTCACTTATACCTAAAATGCCAACAAAGAAAACATCGGTCCGCATAAATGAATATGATGGTATGTGGGGGAAACAATAATCATGCAACTATGATAACAACATATTGCAGTCAATTATGATTTAACAAACAACATTACATTTTCAGCATAACTGCTCAATCCATACATACCCTAGCCTCTGCGTTGTCCCTATAGTGGACTTGGATGCTAACTTCGACGTGGTAGATCCCCATTAAATCCCTCATGATCCTACCTAACAGGTGAATCAATTTCTAGGGTTGAGTCACATGGCACTACTCATAGGTAGCCCACTCCTTAACTCATGGTGTGCTAGAGAGTCGCATGGCACTACACATAGGTAGTCTGGTTTCTAACTCTCGATAACCTGATGTCCTACTTAACAAGTAGACCCTGTACGAGGTTACCATTAGCAAAGCCACAGAGGAGGACCAGGATCTGAGCTAGTCATGTATACACACTTATGGTGATAATCATAGTCATTTATAGTTGCATGAAATAAAAGTCATCCAAGCAATTATTTTCAAGCAACCGATAAAGCATCCGGGAATCGCCGAGAAACTAAAGTGATTAACAATAAGCGTAACCACATACCTGTGATTGCAGATCTTTGAGATATAATAAACCAAGAAAGATAATCCAACCAAGAAAGCAAGTACACAAATCCCAAAATAACATATAATTCCTTCTTATCAAGATCTACCCAAATCATCTTGCTTCTTAGGGCTTCTATTCATTTTAGGATTTCCCCCTCTTTTCAGGGTTTCATATGCAATTAGGGTTTTGCCTCACTTTTAATACTTTAAACCCTAATTATACAAAATAACTCATAAACCTTAATCATATTATCCTATCACTCCTAACAGGCTTAGAATCAACACTCATCAACATATTTCCATATATTTCGAATTAAACATAATCATCTCTTCTTTTACCCTAAATTAGGGTTTCTAGTTGCATTATCATGTATTCTTGGTTTAAAACCCTCAAACATGAAATCTCACATCTAGATCAGGTTTGAATCTAACACTATCATTCAATAGGTTACTAATACGTAAATTAACCCATTAAGCATACTAGATTCAACCTTTAATCACAATTAGGGTTTTAAACCTAACTTCAATGCATTTTTCATCAACTTAATGTACTTTTGCAATTAGGAACGGAATCAATCTTTAGTATCATTTTTCTTGGACTCCTCTCATTCTCTTGATCAATTTTCATATATTGTACCTCTCAATCCGAGTTACCAATATTTAGTTATAAAATTACCAAAAAAAAGTACCTGATGGGCCAATGGTTGTGTGCCACGTAAGCACCGTGCCCTACTCTTTTCTTTCTTTTTCACGCACGCGCCTAGTTGAGTTGTTTCCCCATTTTACCCTTAGGACCCCAACCTCTCGTCCTTACACGGGATGGGGAAAACCATCCAGACTCATGTTCTTCTTCTACCTCCCGATAGTCTTGTGAGGCAGCGTCCAGTTGCGGTCAACCTCGCAGTTGACCTCATGCATCAGGGCCCCTCGGCGGCCGGAAAGGGAGCTACCAGCCCCGGACCTCAATGCTGAACTAGATGGAAGGGTTAATTAGGTCGGGGTGCACCAAATAGGGATAAAGGCTAGGTTGTGCATCGGAAGGCATGGAAGGGTATTGTGAAGGTGTTGTGGGTTATTTTCCGAATTAAGGGCATCAGGATGCTCGTGGTCGCGCTCCGAAGGTGAGGGTACTGATTAGAGAATTGCTCGCAGCATCCAACACTTTCCCCTATATATATAGGGGACCCATCTAGTGCCCTACGAATTGGGGACTTCTGCAGTCTTCCACAGAACCCCTCGAAACCCAGGCTTGCTAAACTCAGGATGATCTCCCGATGCCGATGGTCTTGTTTCCATCCTCATAGATCGTCCATATCGTGAGAAATCCAAGTTCCACTCCTACTTGAATTGGACTCTGGTTCTAGTCTCCCTGCGCGACTGGGATCAGGTCCCGTCTGTTGATCTCAGATCCGATGGTCCCGAGCGACCTATTGTTTAACTAAAATCAGGATTAAATCCCAAATATAATGTTACACAATTATCTTTCCACTTTAGGATACTTGCAACGTCGATAACTCTTAAACTGTATATCCTTTTAATCCCAAAATTTAGGGAAAATGTTGTCTTGACTTAATTTACTCGTGTACCAAATTTATGTCCCAAATTCCAAAGGAAAAGGGAATTATCTTAATGTGTAAGATATTAATTAATAAAGCATATTTTATGCACATTTTCTCTCTCCTATTCTTTTATTTTCTTTATTTAGATTCCTTTTACCATTAGAAACCATGTAGAGTCAAAATCTCATTCATAATGATTCCATTATCTATACTTCCACATATTTCTTATATTTTCATCATTATTTCAACTTTCCTTCTTAATAATGCTTTATTTGATTTTATCTTTTTCTTCTCCTATTATCTTTGTAAATTGGACTCCTTGGAACCCAAGAAAACCCAAAGGTACAAAATCCATCTTTGAAGGATAATTCCTAGCCTTCTAGATGCTCCTACATTTTTTTCTTTTATTATCTCAGTTAAGATATTCTTTTGCAAGGATTTCTCATTATCTTTCATCTCCTTTTTCCTCTTTTTATATTTCTTTTTTTTAGAAATCCTATGTAAACGAATTTTACTCAATTATGGCCATTAATGCCACTTTCTAGATATTTCCAAGTATTTCTCATAAAAAATTTTGCTTAATATCAATTATCATGTATCTTTTTCCATTATTTGGACTTTTCTTCTTTTCTTCTCTTTTATATCCATTATTGGATTAATATAATAATAGGAACCACAAATTTCCTATCAAAAGGGAGATTTGCAAAGAAATACATCTTTTAAATCATACCACCTTTTCAAATAATTTCATACTCATAAAATCATTACATTTCAATTATGAAAACATATGCAAATTTGTGGTTGTAACAGATCACGTCCGGGGGCTGGTAATATTTTACTCTGCACCACTAGTCGGAATATGAGGACTCCCATATTATGTGACTGCCTGGCCGATGTCCTAGGATCTGACTCAAAATAAGACACCTTTAGGACTTTCTCATTTTATTCATCCCTTCTCATCACCCGTTCAATTAAGGATTTTAAGAGTTAGGGTTTTTCTCTCTCTTCCTCATGCTCATGTGGTATGGGTAAGTAAGTTAAGGATTAAGGAATCCTCCATCAAATTAATAAAAGATATGTAATAAGATGTCAGCGACATAAGTATGATTAGCTTAAAGGTATAGACTAAAGGGTCTATGCGTATGCTTATGCAGATGGCTCGCGTGAAGACACTGGTTGTCCCAGATGCCACCAATGGTGGTGGACCTTCATGCAAGGGAAAGGTGTCTTCCGAGAAGAGGAAGAGGAACCACGGTGGAGATTCCTCAAAGAAGAGGAAGAGACATCAAGAAACCACTCAAGAGGTCCCTAACCATGACCTGATACCCTTCAACAACCTTGATCAAGATGAGGACCAAGGGTATGAGGAACAACATGTGTACGAGGAGGTAGCCCAGATGGAAGAGGACCAAGTTGGTGGTCCAGAACCAATCATAATGATCCACACCCCTTATTCTTTGTAGATGGAACAACAGAATAAGCTGACAGAGGCCATTAGTGCTTTGGCCCTCCAAGACTTAGCTGGAGGTGAGAATGGCGAGCCGCTTCCTGTTCATCCTCGATTGAGAGCCACCATCTTAGACTTTGTCAAGCTGAACATCGAGAAGTTTTGGGGAGAAGATAATTCAGAAGTGGTTGACAAGGCAGAAGCTTGGCTGCTTGCAGTCGAGAATGGATTCTTCATGCTTGAGGTACAGCCGAGCAAGAAGGTCCTCTTTACTGCTCACCTCCTAGAAGGAGCAGCCAAGATATGGTGGGAGACTCACATCATAGGCCGAGATCTGATGGAGGAACCAATGACATGGGTTGGCTTCAACATGATCTTCACCACCGGATTCATCCCTATCTCAGCTAAGAAGGAAAAGGAAAGGGAGTTCACCAACATGACTCAAGGAAACTCATCCGTGGCAGACTTTGGGCACAAGTTTTGAATCCTGGAGCATTTTGGGTATAAGATGGATGAGGAAAGAAGGGTAGATCACTTCATAGAGTGTCTTCACCCTGCCATCAAGCCTCATGTGATGGCAAGTAAACCTAAAACCTTCACCAAAGCTTACAACATTGCTTTAGACATGGAGAGGACAGTGATGCCAGTTCAGAATCCACCCAGGGGATATTTGGGTTTCACTGAAGGAACCCAAGGCCAGAAGAACAACCACAGGAAAGGTCAAGGGTGTCATCATGCTAAGGGAAAACATGGAGGAAAAGGGAAACCCTATCAAGGAAATAATCGACCTCAATGTCGTACCTGCGGGAGGTGGCACACTGGTCAGTGTCGCTACAAGAAGAAGACATGCTACTGATGCCAACAAGAAGGACACATCCAAGTTGTTTGTCCTCTACCAGATCCAAGAGGACCAGGACAGGTAGCAGCCCCACCAGTAGCATCCCCACCTATGGCAGCTCCACCTATAGCTACAGCCCCACCTGCTGGAGAGAGAAGACAAGCTCGGGTGTTTGCCATTGACAATGCAGAGGCTCAAGAAAATGCTAATCAGTTGATCGAGGGTAATAAACCTTAGAGTTTTCTTCTATGTTTTAAGATAAGCATGTAATGGTCTAATGTATGGTGAAAAATAATGTAGGCATGCTTGAAGTCATGGGACACAATGTAAATGCTTTGTTTGACTCTGGATCTACTAATACTTTCATTTCAAGAAATCTTGCAATTATGCTTTGTTTGGATATCAAGGATTTAGGGTATGTCTTAGATGTTACAACCCTGAGTGGTCGAATCTTTACATCTCTTTTGAAAACTCCAGTGATACATGTAAAATATCGAGATCATGAGTTTCCTACAGACTTTATCCTTCTTGATATGAATGATTTTGATGTGATCATTGGTATGGACTGGCTTTATACTTATAGGGCCAATATTGACTGTAGGGAGAAGAAAGTGATCATTAAGAAACCGGGTCACCCAACTTTTTTCATTAGAGGTAGGAAGGATGCCACCACCAGCCTATATGTGTTAGCCTTGAAAGCAGAGCAGATGATGAGTAAAGGTTGACAAGCTTTCCTGGATGTAGTTACTGAGCTAGAACCCAAAGTGACACCCTTAGAATAAATAGAGGTAGTTAGGAGCTATGCAGATGTTTTTCTGGATGATATACCCGGGATTCCTCCCGAGAGAGAGGTGGATTATTCCATAGAGCTAGCTCCTGGGACAAGCCCCATTTCACAAGCACCTTATAGAATGGCCCATGCGGAGTTGCTCGAGTTGAAGAAGCAATTGTAGGAATTGCTAGACAAGGGTTTTATCCATCCTAGCACATCACCATGGGGAGCACCGGTTCTTTTTGTAAAGAAAAAGGACGATTCGCTCCGAATGTGCATAGACTACCGGATGATCAACCAGGCTACCATTAAGAATAAGTACCATTTACCCCGTATAGATGACTTGTTTGACCATTTGAAGTCTTCTCGAGTCTTTTCCAAGATTGACTTGAGGTTAGGATACCACCAGTTGAGATTCAAGAATGAGGACATCCTGAAAATAGCTTTTAGAACACATTATGGCCACTATGAGTTTGTGGTTATGCCTTTTGGGTTGTCCGATGCACCCAGTGTTTTCATGAACCTTATGAATAGTGTGTTTCAACCCTTCCTTGACTCATTTGTCATAGTATTCATAGATGACATACTAGTTTATTCATATGAGTTAGATCAACACCGAGACCACCTAAGTAAAGTCCTTGATATCTTGAGAAAGTAGAAGTTTTATGGGAAATTCTCTAAATGTGAGTTTTGGATAGACCGAGTCATGATCCTCAGACACATCATCTCAGGAGGAACGATCGATGTAGATCCAGCTAAAGTGTCGCCAGTTCGAGACTGGCCTGCACCAAAGAATCCCTTGGAAATACGCAGTTTCTTGGGGTTGGCAGAGTACTATCGACGTTTCACCAAGGATTTCTCAAAGACCACCTTTCCTTTGACCATGTTGACTCGGAAGGATGTGAAGTTTGTGTGGTCTGATGTATGTGAAGCTCATTTTCAGGAGCTAAAGGAGAAGCTAACCACTAAACCAGTTTTGACTCTACCATCAGGAAATGAGGGTTTCATGATTTTCACCGATGCATCAAAGATGGGACTTGGTTGTGTGTTGGAACAAAATCGACATGTGGTTGCATATGCCTCCCGACAACTCAAGCCCAATGAGATGAATTACCCGACACATGACCTGGAGTTAGTTGCTATTATCCATGCCCTGAAGATATGGTGACATTACCTGTACGATGCTACCTTTGAGATCTTCGTTGGCCATAAGAGCCTGAAGTAGCTCCTGACACAGAGAGATCTGAACCTACTACAGCGACGATGGATGGAGTACATGAAGGATTACGACTTCACCATTTCTTATCATCCAGGAAAGGTGAATGTCATAGAAGATGCTTTGTGTTAGAAACAGCTCAGGTGTGTAGTTGTTTTGTCCAGACAGTGAAAAGTTTAGAAGAGCTGGTAGAATGGTCACCTCAACCATTTGATGATTGAGTTCAATTGGCCAACATCCAGATACAGTCGGAATTGTTAGGTGAGATTGTAGCAGCACAGTTGGCTAGTGGAGAACTTGACAAGATGAAAGGCTTGATGAAGAAGCCTCAGACCCATCTTTCATTGGGAATAGATGGAGGGATCAGATTTGAGAATCGTATATGGGTTCCTAATGACTCACCATTGAAGGAACATATCCTATGATAGGCTCATGGTTCTAAGTATATGGTGCACCCGGAAACTACCAAGATGTTAAACGACATGCAGAGGTTTTTCTGGTGGCCAGGAATGAAGAGAGACATTGCAGCATATGTGGCCAGCTGTCTTACGTGCCAAATGGTGAAGGCTGAACACCAACGACCCGTTGTACTTTTACAGTCTATAGAGATTCCAGAATGGAAATGGGAGTAGATCACCATGGATTTTGTGGTGGGTCTACCTTGGACTATGAAAGGTCATGATGCTATATGGGTTGTGGTAGATCGCCTTACCAAGTCAGCACGCTTCCTTGCCCTGAAGACCACTGCCAAGGTGCCAGATTTATCTGAGCTATATATCAGAGAGATAGTGTGTTTGCATGGCGTGCATGGTTCCATCATCTTCGATAGAGACCCAAAGTTTACTTCCAAGTTGTGGAAGCAAGTTCAAGTGGAACTAGGTATAAGGTTGAGATTCAATACCACATATCACCCTCATATAGATGGTCAGTCAGAAAGGACAATCCAGACCTTAGAGGATCTGCTGAGAGCTTGTGTGCTCGATTGGGGTGGATCATGGGAGCAGTACTTATCTTTAGCTGAGTTTGCCTACAACAACAGTTACCAAGCCAGTATTGGGATGCCTTCGTATGAAGCTCTATATGGGAGACCAAGTCGGTCACCACTTCACTGGGATGATGTTAGTGAGAGGACCTTGTTGAGGTCATATGAACTCCAAGTGTATACTGATAAAGTCGATTTGATCAGGAAAAGGTTAAAGAGAGCCCAGGATCGACAGAAGTCGTATGCTGATGCGAGGCAGACTGATGACTATGGGAGAACATGTTTTTCTGAAAATCTGACCGCTCCGAGCTATAACTAAGAGTAGAGGAAAGTTGAGTCCCCGATACGTGGGTCCGTTTGAAGTATTAGAACAGATTAGTGAAGTCGTTTATCATTTGGTGTTACCCCCTCAATATAGTATGATGCATGATGTGTTTCATGTGTCCAATATGAAGCGATATGTGCAAGATCTGAGCCATGTGCTGAGCATTGAACCCATTGAGCTTCAAGGGAAGCTAACTTATCCCGAGTTACCTTTGCGGATTCTAGATACCAATGTGAAAGAGCTCAGAAATAAGAATATAGAGATGGTAAAGGTTCTGTGGAAGCACCATGGAGAGGATGAAGCCACATGGGAGCTAAAGACGGACATGGAAAATGTATATCTTGATTTGTTTGTTTGATTGTTGAATTTTGAGGGCAAAATTCCTGTAAGGAGGGGAGGATGTTATAACCCCATTTTTATTAAATCATGTAATGAGGTTTGTAAATTTCCTTTTAAAAGATAAATGAAATCAATGGTTAATTTAATGGTTTGATTTGAATGAATTTCGTGCATAATAGCCTTGTATGTTTTCTTAGTGGGCCTTATTGGATATTGAGCCCAATTGAGAGAAAAAGAAAAAGAAAAGGAAAAGGAATTCAACTGGATAAAAGAATACATAAGAAAATAGATAAAAGAAGAATGAGAGGCTAAGGAATATTTTCCAAGATGGAATTTCGAATTATTAAGGTTCCTTGGGGTTCAAGGAACTCATGATAATAATATAAAGGCTAGGAAAGAGAAAATATGTGGAAAATATAAATATTTAAGTGTTAACTTGCAACTGATTAAAAAGGACTCGTTTATTTTAGATAATGACCCCAATTTTGGCATTTTGAGATATAAAGTCATAAACGAGGTTCCCTTAAAATTTGAGATAAAAAGGAGTTATAATTTGGGAGTTATGGCTGTTTCAATTTATCCTCGAAAAATAGGATTTATTTCGAAATTTAGGAAAATCCTTTCCTTTTTGCTAGAACGCGTGAGATGTGGGCCATTGGATAAAGATCCAACGGGTGCCACACATCGATGAGTTCCAGTAGAATTCAGTCTCTGGCAGTTTGGAGGGGGACTTTCCCCTTCGTCTTTCTCGTGATTCAGTGCATGTGCACACATAAGAATTCTTCCTTTGGGTCTGGGGAAGGGAGACGAACCTTCTCGACCCTAGATTCGTATGCTTCCATTGCGACTTGGAGAAACGCCCAATTGGGCTAAGGAACAGGTGGCTGCAGGGATAGGAAACCCTAGAAGGACCCCTCCTAGTCCTATATAAAGGCCCTCACACACTTCCTCTCACCCTCGCTAACACCGACGGCAACTTCCTAGGTTCCCAAACCCTCTCTCTCTCTCGATTACTCTCACTTCGGCGAGAGCATCGCGGTGGGATAGAACCTGAGGATGGAGGAAGACGAGGAGCAGTAGCCCTCGGATCAGAGTCCATCGTGGACTTGAGAGCGATCCAATGATCCCAGGACCAACACACTTACTTAGCTCGCATAGTGGAGGTGATCGACGCGGGGCGTCAGATCTAATCAGTGGACCAGCGACGCACCGATCAAACGATCACCAAATTTCGGTAATTCCCTTCTCTAAACAAAATTCCAGTAAAATATGTTTTCTTAAAAAAATCATATCTAATGATAGAAAACTTCGATGAGAAAACTTTATACATGAAAGTTGCATAGAAAAGAGAAATAAGATAAAAATAGTTTGATAACCTGATTCTATCTCATTTTACAAAAGTACATTAATTTGGTAGAAAAAGGTATTAAACGGTAATTAGAAACCCTAATAGATTATAAAGGGTGAATCTTTGTGGATTAATAGGTTAATTTGAAGAGTATTAACCTGTTGATTATTAAGATAGAGTTTTCATCCATTTTGAATGCAAAGTTGGGTAATTTAGGGTTTTAATCTATAAATGAAGGATAATACATATAGAAACCCTATTTTAGGGTGAAAAAGGAGAAAAACTATATTTATTGTGGATTAAGGAAATAAGTTACTAAATAATGATCCTAAGTCTGTTAGGAGTATTACAATGAGAAATTTAAAGTTTTTATGTAGTTTTGTTGAATTAGGGTTCATAATATTAAAAGTGGAGGCAAAACTCTAATTTAAAAGGAACCCCTAAAATTGGAATAGAAATCCTAAGGAATAAGATGAAGTTGGATAAATTTTGATAAAAGGAAGTTTGTATGTTTATTTCAGGATTCCTGTGCATTTTTGCTTGCTTGATTGGGTTTTCTCGACATAGTTGTTTTTGTCTCCAAATCTACAGTTACATGTTTGTGGATACGTTTATGAATAATTGCTTTAGTTTCACAATGATTCCCAAACGTTTTTATTAGTTGCCTAAAAATAACTGCTTGATTGACTTTTATTTCATGCAACTATAAAGTGACTATGATTATCACCATAAATATGTGTACATGACTAGCCCAGATCTTGGCCCTCCTCTGTGGCTTTGCTAATGACGAAAAGGGTAATCTGGTAAAGGGTCTACCTGTTAAGTGAGACCATCGGGTTATCAAGAGTTAGGAATTGGGCTACCTATGGGCAGCGCCTTGCGATTATTTAGCACACTATGAGTTAGGGATTGGGCTACCTATGGGTAGTGCCATGTGACTCAACCCTAGATATTTATCTACCTGTTAGGTAGGATCATGCAGAGTTTAATGGGGATCTACCATAAGGAAGGTAGCATCCAGGTCCACTACAGGTACAGCGCGGAGGCTAGGGTATGTATGAATTGAGCAGTCAAAATGTAAAACGTAAAGTTTTTTGTTAAATTGTAATTGAATACAATATGTTGATATTAATTGCATGATTATTGTTTCCCCCACATACTAGCTTTATGCTGACCGACGTTTTGTTTGTCAGTGTTTTAGGTACAAACCCAAAAGGACAAATAGTAAATTGGCATATTGTGAATACATGAATTAAAGTGCAAGGATGATTAGTTAGAATAGAATTCATGCGTGGATAGAAGTTTAGAAATCCAAGTTTTCAAAAGGTATGCAAAATTTTATTTTATCATAACCTTTTAGTATAGTCTAGTAGAATTTGATAATTATTATTGATTAATTGTCAAACCTTTGATCTGGAAATTAGGATAACAGCTCTGACTCCTTGCTCTCCCTTAATTGGGGGTTACTGAGAGGAAGGGTAGTTACAATTGTATTTTTCTAGAGACAAAAGAAAAATACAAGATGGACAGGAACTCTTCATCTTCAAGTAAGGATTTGATGAGATCCTATGAGTTGGTGAAGAAGCTTGGTGGAACTGAATTTTCTAGAACAACAGATCCAGCTGTGGCCAAGGTGTGGCTTCGATAACTAGAAAAGGTTTTTCGTTTAATGGAGTTATCAGAAGGTAAGCAAATCAATCATGCAGTCTATTTACTCAAAGGAGATGCTGAGCTATAGAAGATAAAAGGAGAAATGTAGAGATGACCTAGAAGGACTTCGTGGATGAGTTTCACCTTAAGTATTTTCCTCCTACCTTCCTAAGTGATAAGATTAAACAGTTGGAGAATATCAGACAAGGAAATATGACAATTGGTGAATACGAGGAACATATCACAAGGTTGGCAAATTTCTATCTGCAACTTGTACCTGATGATGTAGAAAAGTGCAGAAGATTTCAACAAGGATTAAGATCAGAGATTAGACACACTTTGTCAGCCATTAGTTGAAGAGACAGAGAAAACTTTGGGGAATTTTTGGAAGCAGTGATACGTGTAGAAGAGTCAGTTAATGCTGATAAGCAGTCTGAGAGTAAGAAAAGATATGGAGACTTTAATAGAGGGGGACATAGCAATGGTGGATACAGAGGAGGTGGTGGTTTCTTTTCAAAGATAGGATGAGGACTTGGTTGTTTTGGTAGACAAGGATCTAGTTTTTCATCAAGTGGAGGAAGACCCAATTCCGGAAGATGGAATACACATTCTACATGGACACCTCCAACTAGGTCTTCGGGATCTTCAGTGTCAGTGATAGGTCTGCCAAAAAAAGAGATACCAATGTGTAATATCTGTGGAAAGCCGCACTCCAGTCAGTGTTGGTGTAACATCCCTGACCTGGGTTATGCTTTAACCATAGGTGTTTTGTTTAAGAAAGGTAATTATATGCTTGATATTATCTTTTGAAAAGTAATTAAGGCTCAAGAGGAACTTATATTTCAATTTTAGTCCTTTTTGAATCCGTTGAAAATAATGTTTTGCTTGTGTTGGACTAAAGTGCAAATTACCCAAGTATTGCAAATGTTACATGATAAGATGTTCCTCATGTGTTGAAGCATCATGATAATGAAGATGTTGTAGATCTATGGCTTGTGGTAGCCTGAGTACCAAGAAAGAGCTGATAAAGCAATGTTTGTACATTAAAACCTAGTTTTGGTGTAATGTGCAATTTACCCAAAACCCAGGGTTCAATATGCAAATTACCACTTCAAAATAGTCCCTAATGTTTCTTGGAATCATTTATAGCAAATAAAATGAGAGAGGAATCTCATTTGTACCTCTTTGAAGGAGAGAGAATTTTGATATTAAAATAATCAAGATTCAAGCATAATTGAAATTCTAATTTAATGCAAAAATAATTATATTAAATGGATTGCCCTTCAACCAAAATTGTACAGGTTGAAATACACATATATGGACTTCCTTTTGCCTTGAAAAGGTTATTTAAATATCTACGTGAGTGGAGAACCCACTCACATTAAGAAAATAAATAAAAAAATATCCACTAACTTATGGATATTATTATTATAAGGGTTAAGGTGCTTAATTTTCTTTTCTTTAAATCATGGATAATTGAGAGGAATAAGAAGCAAAGGTGATATCCTCATAAACAAGGAAGGGAAGGGGGAAAGTGTCAAGGAAATGGAAGAGATAATCCCTACTTTCTCTCTCTTAAATGAATTTTCAATAAAATTCATATATATGCCCCTTTATCCATGAGTTGAAAGGGTAATTTCGAATCCACTTTCACTTCTTGCTTGAAAAACGACCAAGGGAGATTAGGAGAAATAGGAGGAGGACCCCCAACCTGTTGGTAAGCTTCTTTACCTTCTTTCACCTTGATTTCATGGTGGAAATCACAAATCAATGCTTGATTTCTTCTTTTCTTCACTCAATCTTCAACTCTAGCCAATCTTTTCACTCAAAAGCTTGAGGAATGAACCTTGTGGTTTGAGTAAACTTCTTCCACCATTTTTGACATGAATCTACAAGCTTTGAAGTTCAATTGAAGGCGGGTTATATAACTTGAACCCTTATTCATTGTTATTGAATTCAATTCCTCAATTCAATATGTTCAATTGTTCTTCTTGAAATTTCTTTGATTGATTGATGAAACTACCATGGAAATGGTAGTAGAATTCAAGGGGTTGAAGCTTGATGATTATGAAAGCATCCTAAGCACACATCTCAATAAGATCTAGTTGCAATCAGTTTCAACAAATGATCTAATCGGTTTTCACCAAACTATTTGGTGATCAAACGGTTTGCAAACCGTTTGGAGGTTGAACCCGAAACCGTTTGGGCATGTTGACTGAATGGGATAGTTGACCATTTGGATCCTTAAATGGTTTCAAACTGTTTGAACATACTTGAGTTGACCATTTGGGGTTGGGTTGACCGTTTGGACAAATAAGTTCAAAACCGTTTGGAGCGTGAAACGGTTTCAAAGCGTTTGGACTTCTAGATCAAAACCGTTTAGAGACTTAAACAGTTTCAAACCATTTGGACCAAGTCAACCAAAATCATTTAGATGATCAATGGTTGTGATTGATGGTTGAGGGTCCAAGGATCATACATTGATGGACTTCAATAACTCAATTGAAGAAGAAATCGATGGTGCAAACCCTAATTTAATTGATTGAAGGAATCATCAACTGAACCTTTTCAGTTTCAAACTGATTTGGATCAAACAGTCTTGAGATCGTTTGATTCCAAATGGTCTTGAAACCGTTTGGGGTCAAACGGTCCCAGGACCATTTGGAATCAAACGGTTTCAAAACTATTTGGTGTTTTTTTGGTGAACCGAGCTCTTCCATTGATATTTATAGAATTTTTTATAAACTGTACAAGAATATATACACTCTATATACAAAGAACAATAGTGTGACCAAGGAAGGTAGGAGAAGAAAAAAAAGGGTAAACTATGCAGCAAAACACCTCCAATAGAAGAACATCAGGAAGCACAGACATCCTTCAGTAGCTCACTCCAGAATGCAACTAATATCATCCAGAATACTCAACCAAAGACTTTGGGCACTTCTCTCACGATTTCTATGAATTCTATCATTCCTTTCCTTCCACAACCAGTGAAAAATACAAATGCAAGCCACCACATACTTCCTTCCTTGAAGGGAACATAGATCGTTTAAATCTTCAGGAATATGAAAAGAAAAAACAGAGCAGGCAAATCTCCAAACAGCCCTAGCGAACTGGTAGTTGAAGAAAACATGGATGACCTCCTCTTCAGGAGCTTTGCAAAAAGGGTATCTCGACGCCAGACAAATGCCCAAGCTTTTGATGTAAATAGAAGTAAGAACTCTACCATGACCAATCTTCCAACCCAGCAACTGAAACCTTTTAGGTCCACTGATACTCCAGAGCCACTGAAAAAAAGGAATGGGAGTAATAGCACGAGCTAGACTCAGATTCTCCATAATCAACCTTAGATTCACTTCAGTTTTCCCAACAAAGGAAATGCTATCACTGAAACCATTAGGTGATGGCAGAGTCTTTAATATATTGAACAACTTAATATGAAGCCTAGACTCATCAAAAAACCAGTCACCATCGTAAATGAGACTACTTATAGTAGCTTTACTAGAAAGACCCAACTGAATAAAACTTTACTTCCCAAGCATCTCCACAAGGAACCTAGCTTTCAGGAGCCAAGGATCATGCCACACATAATTATATAATCCATTGCCAATAGTGAAACTAATAAATCTTCTGAGAGCATCTCGTTCCAACATCACTTTATTGAGCACCCAAGAGATAGAATCATTAATCGTCAGGGACCAGAAAGAATGCCTCTTCAGATATCTTTCGTGTATCCATTTTATACAAACACCATCTTTATTTTTTGCAATGTTCCACCCATGAAGAATAATAGACTCTTTGACAACATCCCTGATATTTTTAATACCCAGACCTCCAGAGATCTTGGGTTTAACTAAGGAATCCGTTTTACCCCAAATGAAGTCACGACAAAGCTTGTCAATATCCTCATAAATGGAAGAAGGTAACAGAAAAATAGCAGCCCAATATTGATATGTAGCAGTGAGGGTAGATTGAACTAATTCAATCCTACCAGCCATAGAAAGATGTGAGGCTTTCCAATTATCAAGTCTCCTTTTGATTATGTCCGCTAAAGGACTGCAATGAACTTTAGTAAGCCTACCAATGAAGAGAGGAACACCAAGGTACCTAACCGGGAGTGTACCTTCATTGATACCCAAGACACTGCCAATGCTATTTTTATCCACACTACAGCTGTAAATAACCACACTTTTCTCAGTATTAATCTTCAAACCAGTAGATCTATAAATCTTATCAAGAACCCTTTTGATGGAAACCGCACTCTAGACATCAGCTTCAGCAAAAACCATTAAGTCATCAACAAAAATTAAGTGGGAAACTGCTAAAGAATCAGAGGCCCTCAACGGCTTCAGGTTACCCTTCTTCACTTCATCCTCAAAAAGAAGAGAGACCACCTGCATGATAAGAACAAAAATATAGGGGGCTATGGGGTCACCCTGCCTCACACCATTCCTAGGCTTGAAAGACTTCGTGGCTTCCCCATTGACTAAAACTTCATATGATATAGTTCTAAAGATTTCTTTAAACCAAACAGTCCAACAATGAGGGAAGTTCATGACATGAAAGATATAAAGAGAGAATCCCAAGAAACAGAGTCATATGCTTTAGAAATGTCAATCTTGATGCACATCTTCGGCTCGCATCCTTTCTTGTTAAAATCATGAATCAATTCATTAGAAAGAAGGACAACATATTTAATGCTTCTGCCTTGAACGAAAACACATTGACTATCACTGATAATAGAAGGCAGAACTCTCTGCAATCTATTAGTTAACAGCTTGGAAATAATCTTATAAAAACAATTACAAAGAGCTATGGGTCTAAGATTCTTGAGCTCATTTGAATCTTTCACTTTAGGAATGAGAACAATAAAACCCCAAAACCGAATGGAGGTCCAATGTGATTAAATCATTTGGATAAGTAAGATGATAATTGATCCACTGATCCAATGATGATTATTAATGTTAGGTACAGAGGTTGGAACCCTAAAGTACCTAGATGATCAGTACCTTTAGATTAATTAACCCCAAAAGGTTATGAAAGAAATGTCTTAGTACACTATGTCAGTCATAGTTGTATGTACTTGACTGAAGGTTTGATGTAACCTAATCAAGTTGAGAGGATGATAGAAAGGAATTCATACATGAGTATTAACCATGTGGTGATTAGGGTATGATCCTTAGTGAAGAGATCATCAAAACCCTAATCGAGAAGGTTAATGAATCCTAACCCTAATTCAGGACAATTCTGAGTGAAACCCTAATCTAGTGTAATAGTGAAACCCTAATTGAGGGTAATGACATGAGTAATCCTAAGTTAGGGTTATGAAATGTAAAACCCTAATTTAGATGAATAGTAAACCCTAATTATGGGTAATTGAGTATGAAACCCTAATTGGGATGAATAGTGAACCCTAATTGTGGGATATTGAATGTAAACCCTAATCAAGGGTGATATTATGTGGAACCCTAATTTAGGGTGATGTTATGTAAACTCATGGTATATTAATGTGATGTGGAACTCAAATCCAGGGTGATGCCCTAATATTGGGCAATATAGTGATAAACCATAACCCTGATCTGGGTAATGGGATGAGTATCCCCAATTGACCTAAAATGGGAAACCCTAACCCTAGTGAGGGGATACTGGTGTTACCCTTGAATAGTGATGCTATATTTGTTTTGCATGGTGCTGATATGAAATTGATGTAACTGTTATCATTTGTACTAACCATGCATGTATCATGAGATGATGAACATAGCCAGGTATGAGCTATGATGTTTTATTTATTAAAATTGTTGGGCCTTATGTGCCATAATATGCCTTGTTGCCTAGTAAGAGGTAATAAGAGAATTAATGGGCCTTAAGTGCCATGAGAGATGCTTGTGTAACAAATATCATGTTTGCCTTGGTCAAATGACCTGAAGGTGATAGTCACCTAAAAAAGTGGTAACAATGCTCAGTGATGAGTTAAGGGTTTGAATACCCAGAACCATATGATTATGGCATTGAGTTTGTGAAGGGATGAGTATTCCCAGTATTGAAATGAGGGACTGAGATCCCAATGTCTTAAAAAGACAGAGAAGTAACTGATGAAAATAGTACATGTTTCTTTGTAGCATTTGTCCTAATAAGTTATGTTTGAAAACTTGACTGATGCTAAAAGAATATGATAATGTACTTAATTAATCGAGTGAAATCTTTTCATGTAGTGCTATGAATATATATCCATCATCGTCAGTAGCTGGTGATGGTGAAATAGGTTTTCCTACGGGATCTTCTAGAGTTCGCATATTTTTTAATATGTGGGGGTCGATGGGCGAAACTCTCTGTATGTCCTAATGAGGGAATTAATGGAAGGTAAACATTAAACCTCTCAATCCTTCATTATATGTGTCGAGATGGATGTATCACGAATATCCCGATGATGTTAATGCCGAATCGATGGAGGTAAACACAAAATCTCTCGATTGCAAAGAGAGTGCACCCGCCACTATAGCTCTATAGCAAAGATGCCACTATACCCTGGCAAGCTATGTAGCAGAGACACACGATGTCATGCATGTGATCTCGCACTAAACGAGATGTGGGAGGTCATGGAAGCCGGCTCTTCCATTGACTTTGTATGGTACCGATTTAGACTTCGCAATGGTCAGTTGGAGTATGAGCGGTATATCTCATCTCCTCAGAGCTTAAGCATGTTTGTAAAATGTAATCAGCTGTGTAACGTATTTGCATAAGATTGAAATAAGAGAACCACTGGTTGATGTTATCTTGCTTAGCATGTCCTTGATACATAAATGTTACTTATGTTCTTTAATTCTATATTAAATAAGAGACATGCTGCCTTATCAAGTTATACCTGAAATACTTGAATAGGAATGTTGCTCTAATTTGCATAGATATTGATTTATCTGCTGTTGAAATATATGATTCCACTATTCAATTTATTTCTATTAAACTGCAAAAATAATGTTTTCGGAGGAGAGTTATATCTCTTGCTGGGGAAATTTACAAATTGTCTCACCCCCGTGGGATCCAACATTTTTAGGTAGACACCGAAAAAGAGGTAAGAACCCTACAGCTGAGGAAGAGCAGCAGCAATAACAACAGGGACAGTAGTAATCCTTTAGGTGGAAACACTGGCTGTCAAGCTTTGTATATAAAGTCCTATGTGTCGTCTTTGTGCTCTCAGGTCCTAGGAGTCAGTGGATAGTGTTCTTATAATCGATCTAAGATTTTGTCTCGAATGCCTCGACAATTTTGTTACTTGTGCTTTTTAGCAAAGTAATGATGTATATATATTCCTCGAGAAGAGATAGTACAGTGAATGTACAATGTGGACTAGTATGTAATTATAATACTATGGTTCTTATTTAAAGAGTTCTCCTGATAATGGATCTCTTTGTAAATGGTTTTAATTTTTAGTGATTTTCAGTAATCCGTTGTTCATGAATCGCTTCCGCCTAACTTAATCATATTTTTATAAGTTGGATGTCACAAGTTTAGTGGTATCAGAGCTCTAGGTTTGCTGAGTCTACAGAGACATGATTAAGGTTGTTGAGTCTATTCTAGTGTCTTCTAGTTTATCTAATAGTGTCTTCTACTCATATAGGAGAAGAAGAACTTGAAGATGTCCAGATCACATGATGAACACGCTGCTGAGAGCAGTATTGCTACACCAGGAAAAGGTTCAAGGAATCAATCTAGGGAGGAACTCGTACCTGAGATTCCTCAACTTGATCAAGCTACATTAGAGAACCCAGCTTTCCATACCCTGTTTGGGCAGTTTATGGCGACTATGATGCATATGGCGGATAGGATTCCACTACCTACACCAAGGGCACCAACCCACAATGAAGGACAAGGAGTCGGCAAGACTTTTAAATGGCTTCGATGGGTAGGAGCCATAGACTATGTTGGTACAGCTGACCCAGTTGATGCACATTTATGGTTAACTGATCTGTAGAAAGCCTTCAAAATCCTTATGATTCTTGAACATGAGAAGGTGAGACATGTTGTCTACCTATTGAAAGGGAGTGTTGGTCATTGGTGGACCATCGAGGAAGGAAAAAGACCCAGTGTTGAAGTCAGATGGGATGAATTCTGACGTGAATTTGTTGCTAGATACTTTCCCAAGACGTATCTAGATGATAATATCTCTCAATTTGAGAGGTTGAGGCAAGGACAGATGAACATTAGTGAGTATGAAGCTAGGTTCATGGAGCTTTGGCGGTTCTGTCTGCATATGGCATCTACAGATGGAGAAAGAATTCATCATTTTGAGAAAGGGTTGAATGCTGAATTGACCACTTTGGTGTCTGCTTTAGAGAATAGGGAGAGGTTTGTTACTTTTTTGGAGTCTGTGAGACGAATAGAGAGGTCTGTTATCGAGAAGCGGTAGACTAGTAGTAAGAAAGAGTACACACAGTTTCAAGGATAAAAGTCTGAGAGCTTTAAGAAGCTGAGGTTCTCTGCACCACCACCACCACCAAGGTTTAATACCCCGACATAGTGGACATCAAGTAGAGGTAGGGGTCGTAGTTTTCCTCCAAGTAGAGCCCCTAATACAACATCAACATCAGTGACAGGACCACCCAGGCAGAGTTTGGGAAGCTACAACTACTTCCAGTGTGGGAGGTCAGGACACTTGATGAGAGATTGACCTGAGAAAGTCAGAACTATAATTCAACCCCAGAGGCAGAGTCAGAAAGGCTCACGGAGCAGACAATTTTCTAGTGGCACCAGAGGACGTGGACAAGCGTCACAAGCTGGATCGTCGACAGCCAACAATCGAGCACAGGGTCAACAGTAAGCAACGGCTAGATTCTATGCTATGAATCAAACTGAAGCAGTAGTCAGCCCTCGGGTTGTGACAGGTCAGATGGAACTATTGTATTATGATATGTCTTCGTCCTGCTTCGTCTCTGTGTTAATTTATGTGCTACACATTCCTTTATCACTCGAGAAGTGATTCGTGACTGCATCATGATTGTCAGTCATAGAGCAGATAGTTTGGTGGTAGAAACCCCTTTGCTGGGATCTGTAGTGTTGCGGGAGGTGTGTTCTCCCTGCAATCTTTCCTTTTCTGATCATCACATTCAGGTGGATCTTATACCACTTGAAATGCACGAGTTCAATATAATCCTAGGGATGGACACCTTAGAGAAGTATAAGGTTGTCTTGGATTATGGTTCCAAGCAGGCTGTGTTCACAGACAATGGTGACACTTGGGTCCTTTAGGGAGACAGAAAGATCCTTCCAACTTGTTTAGTGTCAGCTATGGTAGCTGAGAAGTTGATGAGACAGAGATGCTTTGCATTCTTGGCACATGTGGTAGATACCACAATGGAGAGCCCTCATCCTTATGAAGTTCCGGTAGTCAGGGAATTTGAAGATGTATTTCCTGAAGAACTTCCAGGTGTTCCTCCGTCCCAAGAGATTGATTTTGAAATTAATCTAATATCGGGCACACAACCAATAGCACAAACGCCGTATAGAATGGCGCCTGCTAAAATGGTCGAACTCAAGAAACAACTGCAGGAGTTGCTTGAGAAGGGTTTTATTCGACCGAGCACTTCACCATGGGGTGCTCTGGTTCTTTTTGTTAAGAAGAAAGATGGGTCTATGTTGTTATGCATTGACTATAGGTAGTTGAATAAAGTAACTATAAAGAACAAGTATCCTTTGCCAAGGATTGATGACTTGTTTGATCAGTTTCGTGGTGCAACTATCTTTTCTAAGATAGATCTGAGGTCGGGATACCATCAATTGTGTATTAAGGAGAATGACATACCTAAGTCTGCCTTTAGGATAAGGTATGGTCACTATGAGTTCATAGTTATGTCGTTTGGACTAACTAATGCACCAGCTAAATTCATAGAACTCATGAATAGAATTTTTTGACCTTTTCTTGATCAGTTTATAGTCATCTTCATAGATGATATTTTGATATACAGTAGAGATGCTCAATGGCATGAGCAGCACCTCTGTCAGGCTTTGACTTTGCTAAGAGAACATAGGCTGTATGCTAAGTTTAACAAATGTGAGTTTTGGTTACTAGAAGTTTTTTTTCTAGGACACGTAATATCTGCCTCAATTATTTGTGTAGATCCTAAGAAGGTAGAATCTGTCCTATAATGGGAACAGCCTAAGACACCGACAGAGATACGTAGTTTCCTAGGACTGGCAGGCTATTATAGGAGGTTCATTAAGAACTTCAGTTCTATAGACTTACCCCTAACTAAGTTGACAAGGAAGGAGATTCCTTTTGTCTAGAATGACAAGTGTCAACATTCTTTCCAGTTGCTAAAAGAAAGGTTAACAAGTGCACTTGTGCTGGTGTTACCTGAGCAAGGAAAGGGATACATTGTTTTTTGTGATGCATCTAAGAATGGCTTAGGATGTGTGTTGATGCAGGATAAGCAAGTGATTTCTTTTGCTTCTTGACAGCTTAAGTAATATGAGGAGAATTTTCCAATACATGATCTAGAGCTAGTTGTTGTGGTCCATGCTTTGAAGATTTGGAGACATTATCTCTATGGAGAGACATTCCAGATTTTCACAGACCATAAGAACCTAGAGTATATCTTCTCACAGCATGAGCTGAATATGAGGCAACGCTGCTGGATGGAATTAATCAAGGACTACGACTGTACAATTGATTATCATCCATGGAAGGCTAATGTGGTAGCTGATGCATTAAGTAGAAAATCAGCAACACCAACCTTAGGTAAAGCATAGTTAAACTCTTTAGTGTGCTCTAAAAGAGATATGCTTATATCCTTAAGGCAAGACAATGTACAACTTAAGGTGTCATTGTTAGCCGGGTTGTTAGTTGAGATATAAGTAAAACCTACTTTGAGACAGCAGATTAAATAAGCACAGCACGATGATATTGTGATTCAACAGATTAGATCAGAGTATGGTAATGAGAAACGATATGGTTTTCATGAATCATAGGATCAGGTAGTCTGTTACCATGGTAGTATGGTAGTACCTAATGCCAGTAACTTAAGAAAGTTAGTTCTGGAAGAAGCTCATTCTTTAATGTATGCCATGCATACGGGGAGCACCAAGATGTATCATTACTTAAAAGATATGTATTGGTGGCCTTGATTGAAGAAAGATGTACCTGAGTTTGTTATGTGGTGTCCGGTGCATCAGCATGTTAAAGCTGAACATCAAAAGCCCGCAGAAACAATGCAACCTCTGCCTATACCGCAGTGGAAATGGGATCATGTAACCATGGACTTTGTGGTTGGTTTGCCTAGAACATCCAAAATTCATGATTCCATTTGGGTGATAGTTGATAGGTTGACAAAGACAACACATTTCTTACCTGTCAAAACAACCTACACAGCTGAGAAGCTTACACAGATATACATAGATGAGATAGTGTGTTTGCACGGAGTTCCAGCTACAATTGTTTCTGATAGAGGTCCCCAGTTCATGAGTCATTTTTGGGAACGACTGCATAAAGCTTTGGGTACATAGTTAAGGTTTAGTACAACCTTTCACCCACAAACAGACGGACAATATGAGAGGACCATACAAACCTTGGAGGACTTACTTAGGTCATGTGTCCTTCAGTTTGTAGGAAGTTGGGATCTACACCTGAGCTTGATAGAATTTGCTTATAATAACAACTATCAGCATAGTATTGAGATGGCACCATATGAGGCATTTTATGGTAGATGTTGTAGATCTCCTTTATGTTGGTATGAAACAGGAGAGTATCAACTTTTGGGTCCTGAGCTAGTACAACAAACAACTGAGAAGATTAAAGTCATACAACAATAGTTGAAAGCTGCCCAGGATAAACGAAAATCTTATGCTAATAAGCATCGTAGACCCTTAGAATTCCAAGTTGGAGACAGAGTATACCTCAAGGTCTCACCTTGGAAAGGTATCTTGAGATTCAGAAAGAATGGAAAGTTAGCTCCTAGATTTATGGGGCCTTATCCGATCATTGAAAGGATGGGAAAGGTAGACTATAAGTTGGAGTTACCACCTGAGTTGCAGAGATTGCACCCAGTGTTTCTTATCTCTATGCTGAGAAAGTGTCATCCTGACACAGATTTAGTTTTGCAACCTGTGGAGGTAGAACTAAATGATGATATATCTTATGTTGAAGGACCTGTGTTGGTTCTTGATAGAAGGATTAAAAAGCTGAAAAAGAAATACATTTGTCTTGTAAAACTTCTCTGGCATCACCGTGGCATTGAAGAATCTACGTGGGAGCTATAGGAAGAGATGAGGAGAAAGTACCCTTGTCTTTTCTCTTGATGATTTCAGGGATGAAATCCTTATAAGGGGTGGATAATTTGTAACATCCCTGACATGGGTTATGATTTAACCATAGGTGTTTTGTTTAAGAAAGATAATTATATGCTTGATATTATCTTTTGAGAAGTAATTAAGGCTCAAGAGGAACTTATATTTCAATTTTAGTCCTTTTTTAATAACGTTGAAAATAATGTTTTGCTTGTGTTGGACTAAAGTGCAAATTACCCAAGTTGAGGGGTTAAATTGCAAATGTTACATGATAAGATGTTCCACATGTGTTGAAGCATCATGAGAATGAAGATGATGCAGAGGTATGGCATGTGGTAGCCTGAGTACCAAGAAAGAGCTGATAAAGCAATGTTTGTGCATTAAAACCCAGTTTTGGTGTAATGTGCAATTTACCCAAAACCCAGGGTTCAATATGCAAATTACCACTTCAAAATAGTCCCTAATGTTTCTTGGAATCATGTAGAGCAAATAAAATGAGAGGGGAATCTCATTTGTACCTCTTTGAAGGAGAGAGAATCTTGATATTAAAATAATCAAGATTCAAGCATAATTGAAATTCTAATTTAATGCAAAAATAATTATATTAAATGGATTTCCCTCAACCAAAATTGTAGAGGTTGAAATCCACATATATGGACGTCCTTTTGCCTTGCAAAGGCAATGGAAATATCTACGTGAGTGGAGAACCCACTCACATTAAGAAAATAAAAAGAAATAGCCACTAACTTATGGATATTATTATTATAAGGGTTAAGGTGCTTAATTTGCTTTTCTTTAAATCATGGATAATTGAGAGGAATAAGAGGAAAAGGAGATATCCTCATAACCAAGTAAGGTAAGGGGGAAAGTGGCAAGGAAATGGAGGAGATAATCCCTACTTTCTCTCTCTCTTAAATGAATTTTCAATAAAATTCATATATATGCTCCTTTATCCATGAGTTGAAAGGGTAATTTCGAATCCACTTTCACTTCTTACTTGAAAAACGACCTAGGGAGGTTAGGAGCAACAGGAGGACGACCCCCAACCTGTTGGTAAGGTTCTTGACCTTCTTTCACCTTGATTTCATGGTGGAAATCACAAATCAATGCTTGATTTCTTCTTTTCTTCACTCAATCTTCAACTCTAGCCAATCTTTTCACTCAAAAGCTTGAGGAACAAACCTTTTGGTTTGAGAAATCTTCTTCCACCATTGTTGATGTGAAGCTCCAAGCTTTGAAGCTCAATTGAAGGCGGTTTATATAACTTGAACCCTTATTCATTGTTATTGAATTCAACTCCTCAATTCAATATGTTCAATTGTTCTTCTTGAAATTTCTTTGATTAATTGATGAAACTACCAGGGAAATGGCAGTAGAATTCAAGGGGTTGAAGCTTGATGATGATGACATCATCCTAAGCAAACATCTCAATAATATCTAGTTGCAATCAGTTTCAACAAAATGATCGAATCGGTTTTCACCAAACTATTTGGTGATCAAACGGTTTGCAAACCGTTTGGAGGTTGAACCCCAAACCGTTTGGGCATGTTGACCGAATGGGATAGTTGACCGTTTGGAGCCTTGAATGGTTTCAAACCATTTGAACATACTTGAGTTGACCGTTTGGGGTTGGGATGACCGTTTGGACAAATAAGTTCAAAATTGTTTGGAGCCTTAAACGATTTCAAACCGTTTGGACTTCTAGGTCAAAACTATTTGGACCAAGTCAAACAAAACTATTTGGATGATCAATGGTTGTAATTGATGGGTGAGGGTCCAAGGATAATACATTGATGGACTTCAATAACTCAATTAATGAAGAAATCGATGGTGCAAACCCTAATTTAATTGTTTGAAGGAATCATCAACTGAACCCTTTCAGTTTCAAATTGATTTGGATCAAACGGTCTTGAGACCGTTTGAGTCCAAATGGTCTTGAAACTGTTTTCCCAAGACCGTTTGGAATCAAACGGTTTCAAAATTGTTTGGTGTTGAAACCCCAAAATCGAATGGAGGTCCAATCTGATTACATAATTTGGAGATGTAAGATGATAATTGATCCACTGATCCAATGATGATTATTAATTTTGGGTACAAAGGTTGAAACCCTAAAGTACCAAGATGATCAGTACCTTTAGATTAATTAACCCTAAAAGGTTATGAAAGCAATGTCTTAGTACACTATGCCAGTCATAGTTGTATGTACTTGATTGAAGGGTTGATGTAACCTAATCAAGTTGAGAGGATGATAGAAAGGAATTCGTACATGAGTATTAATCATGTGGTGATTAGGGTATGATCCTTGGTGAAGAGATCATGAAAACCCTAATCGAGATGGTTAATGAATCCTAACCCTAATTCAGGACAATTCGTAGTGAAACCCTAATTGAGGGTAATGACATGAGTAATCCTAAGTTACGGTTATGAAATGTAAAACCCTAATTTAGATGAATAGTAAACCCTATTTATGGATAATTGAATATGAAACCCTAATTGGGATGAATAGTGAACCCTAATTGTGGGATATTGAATGTAAACCCTAATCTAGGGTGATATTATGTGGAACCCTAATTTAGGGTGATGTTATGTAAAACCCTAGTAAATTAATGTGATGTGGAACTCAAATCTAGGGTGATGCTATGTAATGCTATATGAAACCCTAATCTTGGGCAATATGGTGATAAACCATAACCCTGATCTGGGTAATGGTATGAGTATCCCCAATTGACCTGAAATGGGAAACCCTAACCCTAGTGAGGGAATAGTGGTGTTACCCTTGAATAGTGATGCTATATTTGTTTTGCATGGTGCTGATATGAAATTGATGTAACTATTATCATCTGTACTAACGATGCAGGTATAATGAGATGATGAACATACCCAAGTATGAGCTATGATGTTTTATTTATTAAAATTATTGGGCCTTATGTGCCATAATATGCCTTGTTTCCTAGTAAGAGGTAATAAGAGAATTCATGGGCCTTAAGTGCCATGAGAGATGCTTGTGTAACAAGTATCATGTTTGCCTTGGTTAGATGACCTGAAGGTGATAGTTACCTGAAAAAGTGGTAACAATGCTCAGTGATGAGTTAAGGGTTTGAATACCCAGAACCATATGATTATGGCATTGAGTTTGTGAAGGGATGAGTATTCCCAGTAATGAAATGAGGGATTGAGATCCCAATGTCTTATAAAGACTGAGAAGTAACTGATGAAAACAGTACATGTTTCTTTGTAGCATTTGTCTTAATAAGTTATGTTTGAAAACTTGACCCATGTTAAAAGAATATGATAATGTACTTAATTAATCAAGTGAAATATTTTCATGTAGTGCTCTGACCATAGATCCATCATCTTCAGTAGCTGGTGATGGTGAAACAGGTTTTCCTATGGGATCTCCTGGAATTCGCATATTTTTGAATATGTGGGGGTCGATGGGTGAAAATATTCATACATCCTAATGAGGGAATTGATGGAAGCTAAATATTAAACCTCTCAATCCTTCATTATATGTGCCGGGATGGATGTATCACGAATCTCCCGATGATGTTAATGTCAAATCGATGGAGGTAAACATGAAATCTCTCGATTGCAAAGAGAGTGAAGCCGCCACTTTAGCTCTATAGTGAAGATGCCACTATACCCTGGAAAGCTATGTAGTAGAGACACAAGATGTCCTACATGTGATCTCGCTCTGATCGAGATGTGGGAAGTCATGGAAGCCAACTCTTCCATTGACTTTATATGGTACTGATTTTGACTTCGCAATGGTCAGTTGGAGTATGAGCGGTATATCTCATCTCCTCAAAGCTTAAGTACGTTTGTAAAATGTAATCAGCTGTGTAACATATTTGCATAAGATTGAAATACGAGAACCACTGGTTGATGTTATCTTGCTTAGCATGTCCTTGGTACATAAATGTTACTTATGTTCTTTAATTCTGTATTAAATAAGAGACATGCTGCCTTATCAAGTTATAGCTAAAATACTTGAATAGGAATGTTGCTCTAATCTGCATAGATTTTGATTTATCTGCTATTGAAATATATGATTCCATTGTTCAATTTATTTCTATTAAACTGCAATAATAATGTTTTCGGAGAAGAGTTATATCTCTCGCTGGGGCAATTTACAAATTGTCTTACCCCCATGGGATCCAACATTTTTAGGTAGACTCCAACAAAGAGGTAGGAACCCTATAGCCGAGGAAGAGTAGTAGCAACAACAACAACAGGGACAGCAGTAATCCTTCAGGTGGAAATACTGGCTTTCAAGATTTGTATATAAAGTCCTATGTGTCGTATCTGTACTCTCAGGTCCTAGGAATCAGTGGATAGTGTTCTTATAATCAACCTGAGATTTTGGCTCGAATGCCTCGAGGATTTTGTTACTTGTGCTTTTTAGCAAAGCAATGATGTATATATATTCCTCGAGAAGAGATAGTACAGTGAATGGACAATGTGGACCAGTATGTAATTATAATACTGTGGTTCTTGTTTAAAGAGTTCTCCTGAGAATGGATCTCTTTGTAAATGGTTTTAATTTTTAGTAATCCGCTGTTGAAGAATCGCTTTCGCCTAACTTAATCATGTTTTTATAAGTTGGATGGCATAGTTGGGGTGTAGATTTTTAGGGATGTCACATCTACAGACATGTGGGACACTTCAGAAGGCAATGTCCCCAGTTACAACATGTGGCAACACAGGGTTCCTAGTTACAGTACCAGAATGTTCCGAGACAGGCTCCAGCTGGAGGAGCGAGTTCTTTAGTAGCTTCAGGTTCCCGAGGAGGAGGAGCACCCAGTGGAAGGGAAGGACATCGAGGACATCGTGGGAGAGGAAGAGCTTCAGGACGCTTCTTCTCTCTAACACAACTAGATGGTATTATTTCTTCCTGAGTAGTTATAGGAGAAATGCTTCTCTTTAATAGCATTTCAGTTACAGTTTTGATAGATCTGGGTGCTACTCACTCATTTATACAGAGTTCTTTAGCTTGTGAGCTTAACCTATTAACCCAGGAGTTACCGTTTGAGTTGTTGTTGAGGGTTCCGTTAGGTGAACCGACAGTGTTGACAGAGTTTTGTCCCAAATATTTATTGACCTTTGGTAGTTACACCATCGTGGTTAATCTTATACCCCTAGATATTAACTATTTTCAAGTTATCTTGGGTATGGATTGCCTAGAGATGTATCGAGTTTAGCTCGGTTGTTGGAAGAAGGAGGTTGTCTTTCAACAGGGTGGATTTTCTTGTGTCTTTTCTGGAGATAGGAAAGTTTTCCCTACGTGTATCATATCAGTTGTTGTAGCTGATAAGATGTTGCAGAAAGGTTGTGAGGCGTTCTTGGCACATGTAGTAGATACTAGAGCAGAGAAGAACACAATTAGCCTATGGGATGTGCTAGTGGTCTGTGAGATCCCAGATGTTTTCCCATATGAGTTTCCAGGTTTACCTCCTAAAAGAGAGAGAAACTTTGAGATCCAGGTGTTTCCAAGTAGTCACCCTGTAGTGCTGCCAGCCTACAGAATGGCACCTGTAGAGTTGAAAAAACTGAAGATCCATTTACAGGAGTTACTGAATAAGGGTTTCATTCGACCTAATTCTTCTCCATGGGGAGCTCTAGTCTTGTTTGTGAAAAAGAAAGATGGTACTATGAGGTCATGTATAGATTACAAACAGTTGAATAAGATCATCATCAAGAATAAGTACATGTTGCCAAGAATAGATGAACTATTTGATTAATTGCGTGGAGCAAAAATCTTTTCTAAGATAGACTTGAGATCAGAATATCATCAATTGAGGATAAAGGCTTCAGATATTCCTAAGTCAGGTTTTAGAACAAGATATGGGCATTATGAGTTTATGGTCATGTCGTTTGGACTAACTAATGCCCTAACAACTTTCATGGATATGATGAACCGAATTTTCAAGCCGTTCTTGGATCAGTTCATAGTGCTTTTCATAGATGACATTCTGATTTATTCCAGAGATGATGAGAAACATGAGCAGCATCTGAGGATAGCGTTATAGTTTTTGAGACAACACCAATTATATGCTAAGTTCAGTAAGTGTGAGTTCTGCTTAGCTGAGGTGCCTTTTCTTGGACATGTCATCTCAAGAGATGGAGTAAGTGTTGACCCTAAGAAAGTCAAATCTATTCTATAGTGGGAGCAGCCTAAGACTCCTATTGAGATCAGAAGCTTCTTAGGATTGGCATGTTACTACAGGAGGTTCATCCAGAACTTCAGTGTTGTAGTGTCACCTCTGACATGCTTAACGAGAAAGGATGCATTGTTTGTCTGGCGAGACAACTGTGAGAAGAGTTTTCAAATTTTAAAGAAAAGGTTGACTACAACATCAGTGTTGATCCTGCCCGAGGCAGATAAAGTCTACATAGTGTTATGTGATGCTTCAATGAGAGGTTTAGGTTGTGTGTTGAAGTAGGAAGGAAAAGAAGTAGCTTATGCATCTAGACAGCTTAAGAAGAGTGAGGAGAATTACCTGACACATGATCTGGAGTAAGCTACAGTAGTTCATGCTCTTAAGACATGGCGTCACTATCTTTATGGTGAGGCATGCCAG
This sequence comes from Alisma plantago-aquatica, assembly GCA_963693085.1. Classification (NCBI taxonomy): domain Eukaryota; kingdom Viridiplantae; phylum Streptophyta; class Magnoliopsida; order Alismatales; family Alismataceae; genus Alisma; species Alisma plantago-aquatica. The sequence goes on from OY856414.1 coordinate 485,051,330, forward strand.
GTGTTTATAGATCATAAGAGCTTGAAATATATCTTCACCCAGAAGGATCTGAATCTAAGACAACAGAGATGGTTAGAATTGATCATGGATTATGAAGTGATGATAGATTATCATCCTAGAAAAGTGAATGTGGTAGCAGATGCCCTGAGCAGGAAGTCAAGTTCAACAACTGATGTATTCTCTATGGCATGTTACAGGAGAAACCTGCTAGTAGAGATGCGGAAGTTGAACTTAGACTTAGGAGTGACAGAACAGAGTGGTTTGATTGCACAGATGCAACCTTTTATGATTAGATCAAGTAACTACAACAGAGTGACAGTGAGTTACAGCAGATCATGCAGGGCATGATAGGGGAAAAACGACCAGAGTTCAAGTTTTGAGATGATAGTTTGTTGTATCAGCATGACAGGTTATGTGTACTTTGAAACAATGATTTGAAAGAACAGATTCTTGAGGATGTGCATTCATCAATGTACACTATGCATCCGGGCAACACTAAGATGTACATGAATCTTAAGGAGTTGTACTAGTGGTCAAGTATGAAGAAGGATGTAGTTGAGTATGTGGCTAGGTGTAGTGTGTGCCAGAAGGTTAATGATGAGCATCAAAAACCTATAGGTACCTTTCAATCACTCCCTATACCAGAGTGGAAGTGGGAACATATCACAATGGATTTTGTGGTAGGGTTGCCCAGGACATCTAGAGGTTGTGACTTGATATGAGTGATTGTGGATAGACTGACTAAGTCTGCTCACTTTCTTCCTATTAAGTCAACCTTTGATGTCCCAAAGTTGGCAAATATATATGTGGATGAGATAGTCAGGTTGCATGGTATCCCAATTTCAATAATATCAGATAGAGATCCTAAGTTCACATCCATATTTTGGAATCAGTTGCATCATGCTTTAGGCACAAAGTTGAGATTCAATACAGCTTTTCACCCGCACACAGATGGTCAGTCAGAAAGGACCATTCAGACTCTTGAGGACATGCAGAGAGCATGTGTCCTACATTTCAGTGGAAGTTGGGAAGAGCACTTGATCCTTATAGAGTTTGCATACAATAATAGTCACCATTCCAGTCTTGGTATGGCTCCATATGAAGCTCTATATGGCAGAAAGTGTAGATCACCCGTATGTTGGTATGAGGTGGGTGAAAAAGAGATTCTTGGACCAGAGATAGTGGATTTAACTACAGAAAAGATTATAGTGATTAGAGAATAGTTGAAAGCTGCACAGGACAAACATAAGAGTTACGCTGAGAAGAGACATAGACCTCTTGAGTTTGATGTTGGTGATGAAGTGTATCTGAAATTTTCACCATGGAAAGGAGTGTTGAGGGTTGGCAAGAGAGGCAAACTGACTCCTAGGTTTATGGGCCCATATCTTGTCATTGAGAGGATTGGTCTTGTAGCCTACAGGTTGGATTTGCCATCCGAGTTGGCTAATTTACGTGATGTGTTTCATGTATCGATGTTGAAGAAGTGTTATCCTGGTATAGAGAATATAGTAGACCCAGAACCTGCACAACTCAGAAAAGATGTGTCCTATGTTGAAGGACCAGTACAATTAGTAGATTGGAGGATTAAGAAACTCAAGAATCGAGAGATTCTATTAGTGAAAGTTCTGTGGAGGAACCACAACCTAGAGGAAGCCACGTGGGAGCTTGAGTCTTAGATGCGTAACAAGTTTCCTTTTCTCTTTTAGGAATTTCATGACGAAATTCTTTTAAGGGAGGGAGATAGTTACAACCCACATTGAGGTTAGTCAATAAGTACCTCGATTAGTATGAGTACCTTGATTAGTGCTATGTACCTTGTTAAACATCATGGTTAATCAAGATAAGCTAAGATGTGAATCATTAGTCGAGATCGATTCATCTGATGTAATTAATGTTAACTACAGTGTTAATTGTTAAGTTAATTAGCTAAGATGATTAATATAGGTAAGATGGTTTAGTTATTGTGTTTTTATTCCTTGAGAAGGTAGAGAATCTTGTGATAAAAAGAATGAAAGAAAAACGTGTAATTCAGACTTACAGAGAGAAAGTTATGAAAGTTTGAAGTTTTTGGGTTTAAACTACAATTTACCCATAAGTTATAACCCCTTTCCCTTATCCTCTACCTCCCGATCGGGTAGAGCACTGCTTGAAGTGGGCGCACACAGGAGCAGGCCGATCGGTCAGCTGAGGAGAGGGCGAGTGATTTAGGGCTCCTTGAGCCGAGCTAGCTTGGGCCATCTTCCTCTTCCTTTCCTCCTCTCTTCCTTGGCCCAACCACCTGCGATCGCGACCTTCTAGGCACGGTGCCGGCCAGAAGTAGCACGGCCAATTACACAGCGCATGGTCGGGGGGCATTTTGGCACATCCCACACCACAAAATTGTCACCATGAACTTCGGTCGTGATTCCACGGCCCAAATCTGCAGCTCCCAGTCCACGAACAGCGACCTAGCCTAGTTTCCCTCTTCCTCCTGTGTGTGTGACACTGCTTGCTTGCAGAAGGTCCAAACCAGGGCAAACCTAAGGTTGAAGACAACCCCATGGATGCCCGGAAATAGGATTTGGATGTGTATCTAGTTGATTTCGGCCATTTCAAACCTTTGTGAGTAGAATTTCACTCACTAAGAAAGTATTAACTCCATGAAATGGATAATTTTGGTTAGATTTGTGTGTATTGCGGGTAACAATGATTACCCAAATTTCGGGTAGTCTTGGCGTCGCCCGACTTCTCGTTGCATGTTTCGCTTCTTTAAGTTTTGTATGATTTTGATTACTGAAACTATGTGACTGATCAAATCCTAAACTGCTCAGTTTAGAGGTTAAAGACAGTATCACACGACACAGATTTGCAATAGTTGTAAGTTTGGGTATAAACCCAGGCTGTATGATTCTAGTAATTTACTTGTTGCGCATTTCAAAGAAAAATATGATGACTTGTGATGTTCAATGGAAACCTGATTGCACGCTCCAAGTTATAGTTAATGTGCGTGGTTTAATATTAACACGATTGGCATGTTTCTCAAGGACATCATTATAAATTATCATTTATTATTAATAATTCTTGCCATGATAAGTAATTAACTCTTAATTGAGTTATGTGATGCACAACTCAAGATTTGGGTCAATGTGCATGTTTTCCAAGAAAGCACAAATAATTCTATAGGTGCTAATGACGATTACGTGTATGCCAAGTAATTAACTCTTATCAGTGCATTAAGAAGTTCAATTGCATGATTTCAGTGTATAAGTGCCAAGTGGACATGTATTCTATTTATTTAAGTATTTTAGTCTGCATGCATGTATAGTATGTTGATTACTCAGTATATTACAGTGTTTTGAATATACTACTCTGTCAAATTTAGAATGATATACATGTTGTATTATAAACTTCAAATAAATAAACATGGTACCATAGAGATACCATAGACAAGTATAAGTAAGAGAAAGATACAATATAGTAAGAGCTTTCCAAGAATAATAAAATAATATACTTAGGAGCCTTGAACACCATAGATTCCCTATGAGAGGTCTGCGTTATAGGGATGAACTGACCTAACCCTAGAAGTGTCCAATATACGGTGGTCAAAACGTACTAACAGGTGGTACGGGGAACGAAGCCCTAGTGGAAGTCTCATTAAAATACAGAATGTAGTGTCCAACATCAACCAGAGATCCTTGTGGCACTAGAGTACAAAAAAGCCAATAGGTGGCTTGACTCTCCACTTGTGTGCTCAGGTTAGAGGAGGAGTCTAGTTTTATAGCCCACGGGTGTGCCGAGGCCAGAGTGCTATTTTCCTATTGCAGACTAGTGACGTAGTCAGGCTTAGCATCCCGAGTGTGTCAGCTAAGTCTTGTACGGTGAGATCGTAGTTCGCTATGAGTCTTCATATGTAGAGTACTGCATATGATCAGGTCATAAGCTAAAATATGTTCATATAGTTTTAAAAAGTTTCTTATAAGTAAGAAAGGTTAAGAAAGATTCAGGTACAGTTTCATAGAAGTTGTTCTTTTAATGTAATATCTACATTCCTTGTGTTATTAAATTGTAATTATTAGATCTACTCAGTGTAGAAATTCCTACATTTTATTTTAGAGTAATAAACTTAAATGAGTTATCTGTGATGGTTGGGTGAAATTATATTCACTGAGCCAGTAGCTCACCAACCTACTGATATTTTTTTTCAATTCAACGTCAGAATGAGGAAGCTGAAGGATCTTATCATCCAAGTTCTTAGAAGGTAGTTCATAGTTATAATAGAGGTTTCTTAGTCCTTTCTCCTTGGTCCTTGGGGTATGTGGTGTGGTAGAAAGAGAATGTAGTGTAATATGTAAATTCGTTTTAAGTTATCTTTTGTGCTTTACATTCTGTATGAAAAATGTAATTTGTTGTATAAATCTGCTTTACCTACCTAGAAAAGTAAATAGTAGTTGCTTCCGCAGTTTAGTAAGATTTCAGTTTATTCCAAGTTATAAGATTTTCCTTTAGGTTAATTTTAAGTGATTAAGAAAAGAAAAAGTTAAGGGTGGTTTACCAAGGTTGACTCTCCAATTTTCAGGGTCATTAGAGATGGCACGGGGATTGGGACATCACAACGGGTTTGGTATCAGAGCAAGGTCATCAGAGCCTAGGTTGAGTACGTAGTTACTCTAAGCTAAGGTCAGGGGACGATAAGAGACCAATAGGATTAGGATGTGGGCATGGTGAGGAACAAGCTAAGAGCCATATGGCCCTGACCCTCGAGCAATGGCTCATGGTGAAGAGGATAATGAGGATAATGAAGTATCATATTTTTCTAGAGACAAAGGAAAAATACAAGATGGATAGGAAGTCTTCATCTTCCAGTAAGGATTTGATGAGATCCTATGAGTTGGTGAAGAAGCTTGGTGGAACTGAATTTTCTGGAACAATAGATCCATCTGTGGCAGAGGTGTGGCTTTGACAACTAGAAAAGGTTTTTCATTGAATGGAGTTATCATAAGGTAAGCAAATCAATCATGCAGTCTATTTACTCAAGGGAGATGTTGAGCTGTGGTGACGAGGAGAGGAAGATAAAAGGAGAAATGCAGAGATGACCTGGAAGGACTTCGTGGATGAGTTTCACCTTATGCATTTTCCTCCTACCTTCCTAAGTGATAAGATTAAGAAGTTGGAGAATATCAGATAAGGAAATATGACAATTGGTGAATATGAGGCACATTTCATAAGGTTGGTGAATTTCTATCCGCAACTTGTACCTGATGATGTAGAAAAGTGCAAAAGATTTCAACAAGGATTAAGATCAGAGATTAGACACACTGCATCAGCATTAGTCAAAGAGATAGAGAAAAATTTGGGGAATTTGTGGAAGCATCGAGACATGTAGAAGAGTCAGTTAATGCTGATAAGCAGTTTGAGAGTAAGAAAAGATATAGAGACTTTAATAGAGCGGGACATAGCAGTGGTGGATATAGAGGATGTGGTGGTTTCTTTTCAAAGATAGGACGAGGACTTGGCTATTTTGGTAGAGAAGGATCTAGTTTTTCATCAAGTGGAGGAAGGCCCAATTCTGAAAGATGGAATACACAGTCTACATGGACACCTCCAACTAGGTCTTTGAGATCTTCAGTGTCAATGATAGGTCCGCCAAAGAAAGAGATATTGATGTGTGATATCTGTGGAAAGTCACACTCCAGTCAGTGTTGGGTTACAAATTTTTAGGGATGTCACATCTGTGGATAGGTGGGACACTTCAGAAGGCAATATCCCTAGTTACAACAAGTGGCAATACAGGGTTCCCAATTACAGTACCAAAATGTTCCGAGATAGGCTCCAGCTGGAGGAGCGAGTTCTTCAGTAGCTTTAGGTTCCCGAGGAGGAGGAGTACCCAGTGGAAGGGAAGGTCAATGAGGACATCGTGGGAGAGGAAGAGCTTCAGAATTCTTCTTCTCTCTAACACAAAAAGAATGTATTGTTTCTTCTCGAGTAGTTATACGAGAAATGTTTCTCTTTAATAGCATTTCAGTTACAGTTTTTATATATATGGGTGCTACTCACTTGTTTATACAGAGTTCTTTAGCTTGTGAGCTTAACCTGTTAACCCAGGAGTTACCGTTTGAGTTGTTGTTTAGGGTTCTGTCAGGTGAACCGACAGTGTTGATAGAGTTTTGTCCTAGATGTTTATTGACCTTTGGTGGTAACACCATCACGGTGAATCTTATACCCCTAGATATTAAATCTTTTCAAGTTATCTTGGGTATGGATTGTCTAGAGACGTATGGAGTTCAGCTCGATTGTTGGAAGAAGGAGGTTGTCTTTCAACATGGTGGATTTTCTTGTGTCTTTTCTGGAGATAGAAAAGTTTTTCCTGCGTGTATCATATCAGTCGTTGTAGCTGATAAGATATTGCAGAAAGGTTGTGAGGCATTTTTGGCACATATAGTAGATACTAGAGTAGAGAAGAACACATTCAGCCTATGGGATATGACAGTGGTCTGTGAGGTACCAGATGTTTTCCCAGATGAGTCTCCAGGTTTACCTCCTAAAAGAGAGATAGACTTTGAGATCTAGGTGTTTCCAGGTAGTCACCATGTAGCGCTACCAACCAACAGAATGGCACCTGCAGAGTTGAAGGAACTGAAGATCCAGTTATAGGAGTTACTGGATAAGGGTTTCATTCGACCTAGTTCTTTGCCATGGGGAGCTCCAATCTTGTTTGTGAAAAAGAAAGATGGTACTATGAGATTATGTATAGATTATAGACAGTTGAATAAGATCACCATCAAGAATAAGTACTCGTTGCCAAGGATAGATGATTTGTTTGATCAATTGTGTGGAGCGATGATCTTTTCTAAGATAGACTTGAGATTTGGATATCATCATTTGAGGATAAAGGCTTCAGATATTCCTAAGTTGGCTTTTATAACAAGATATGTGCATTATGAATTTCTGGTCATGTCGTTTGGATTGACTATTGCCCCAACAACTTTCATGGATATGATGAACCAAAATTTCAAGATGTTCTTGGATCAGTTCATAGTGGTTTTCATAGATGACATTCTGATTTATTCTAGAGATGATGAGCAGCATCTGATGATAGTGTTATAGTTGTTGAGACAACACTAGATATATGCTAAGTTTAGTAAGTGTGAGTTCTGGTTAGCTAATGTGTCTTTTCTTGGACATGTCATCTCAGGAGATGGAGTAAGAGTTGACCCTAAGAAACTCAAATCTATTCTACACTGGGAGCAGCCTAAGACTCCTTCTGAGATCAGAAGCTTCTTAGGATTGGCATGTTACTATAGGAGGTTCATCCATAACTTAAGTGGTGTAGTGTCACCTCTGATATGCTTAACGAGAAAGGATGCATTGTTTGTCTGGTCAGACAACTGTGAGAAGGGTTTTCATATTTTAAAGAAGAGGTTGACAACAACACTAGTGTTGATCCTGCACGAGGCAGATAAAGGCTACATAGTGTTATGTGATGCTTCAAGGAGAGGTTTAGGTTGTGTCTTGATGTAGGAAGGCAAAGTAATAGCTTATGCAACTAGACAACTTAAGAAGAGTGAGGAGAATTACCCGACACATTATCCGGAGTTAGCTGTAGTAGTTCATACTCTTAAGACATGGCATCACTATCTTTATGGTGAGGCATGCCAGGTGTTTACAGATCATAAGAGATTGAAATATATCTTCACCTAGAAGGATCTGAATCTAAGACAACAAAGATAGTTAGAATTGATCAAGGATTTTGAAGTGACAATAGATTATCATTGTGGAAAAGCAAATGTGGTAGCAGATGCCCTGAGCAGGAAGTCAAGTTCAACAGCTGATGTATTCTCTATGGCATGTTACAGGAGAGACTTGCTAGTAGAGATGTAGAAGTTGAACTTAGACTTAGGAGTGACATAACAGAGTGGTTTGATTGCACAGATGCAAGTCAAGCCTACCTTTTATGATTAGATCAAGGAACTACAGTAGAGTGACAGTGAGTTATAGATCATGCAGTACATGATAGGGGAAAAAGACCAGAGTTTAGGTTTTCAGATGATGGTTTGTTGTATCAGCATGACAAGTTGTGTGTACCTGGAAACAATGATTTGAAAGAACAAATTCTTGAGGAAGTGCATGCATCGATGTACGCTATTGATGTACTGGTGGTCAGGTATGAAGAAGGATGTAGCTGAGTACGTGGCTAGGCGTAGTGAGTGCCAGCAGGTTCATGCTGAGCATCAGAAACCTACAGGTGCATTGCAATCACTCCCTATACCAGAGTGGAAGTGGGAACATATCACAATGGATTTTGTGGTAGGGTTGCCCAGGACATCCAGAGGTTGTGACTCGATATGGGTGATTGTGGATAGACTGACTAAGTCTGCTCACTTTCTTCCTGTTAAGTCAACCTTTGATTGTAATGGGATACTTTGTAAATGATTTGAATAATAATAAAGGCAATTTTCAATCTATTTGTTTTAACTATTTATGAGATGATAGTGTGACATGATATATGTCTAAAGAATTATTTTACTCGATTATGTATGCTTTTGGGTTGAGGACCTAAACAATGAGATCATACGGATGTTAAGAGTATGCTTTCTTGTTTAGTCCCTAGTCAGTTGTTATTATGGAAATAACCATAGACATCAATAACACTAAAGACTAGATTGTGTGTTGATTGATGACAGATTGTCATTAGTCATGATATAGTGATATCAAACCAAGCACATAGGTACTTGTTAGAGAACAAGTGTACCAGACAGACCCACAATGAGAGTGACACATGGAACCATGATTTTGTAGTCATAGTTAGCTCTCACAGAGATGGTGGTGAATGTGATTCTTCGACCTGAAATCACTACACTCAACACATGTCGTTGGGTACACTTTGACATCATCAAACTCAATCCTGAAACATGGGTTGTTATAAAGGTGATGATTGGGTGACTTTGACACATGGGGCTTTTAAGGGGTGAGTGATAGATATGGGATTTGTCCCTCCTAAGGGAGTTTGATGTCCATGGCCACTTGATGAGTAGGATTGAGAAAGGCATGCGCATGCATGTGTGAATCAATATGTGATATTGATGTCACACACATCTCACCCAGTCTGCTCTGAGATCAAGGAAATGGATGAACGTTGAAAGGATGATTGTACCATGCCTTGATTTCATTCAGGACATTAGTGACAAAGGAATTATACATTCACTGTACCACCATTCATGGCTTGTGGGATTAAAATTTGTTCTCCAACTTTCTATTTCACTTGGGTAGCACTGATGTGTGACAAGGCACCACTCTTTGCTTGTGAAGTCATAAGTGTTATGGACTTTCTGCCAACGTGAAATGGACCTATAGGGTCACACACACTAGGACATGTTCCTAGAAGAGGAGTTTCTCCATAAATCTTGTTTGTATTGATTACTAAAGGAGTGTAGTAGTTCAATTAAACACATAATCAATTGATAGCTCAAAATCATAGTGTTCAAGATGTTGGATCACATGATTAGAGTATCAGATTGATTGAAACTAAGATTGACTAATCTGCTGCCCCAACTGATTGACTCATAGAGATGAACTGATCGGCTCAGGCTGGTGAGTCGACTGGCTCAGGTCAATGAACTGATCGGTTCACATTGTTGAATTGGTCAGGTGACCAATCGAGTTTGTTTCACTTGTTCAAATTTTAATTGGACAAGGACTAATAGTTGATTAGTTGGAAACAAATAATGAAAGTCAATTTGAGTTGGACCAGGACCACAAACTGATCGGCTCATGCTTGAACCGATCGTCTCAAGGGACAAGATGATCGGTTCAGGGTTGAACCGATCAGTTCAACTGGCGTAGTTTGTCATATTTTGTGGAAAATCTTGAACCCTTCTACTCCTACTTTAATCCTGCATTTCCAGGGGTAGAGAACCTTGTCCCATGAACCTCCTATATATAGGGGTATTGGGGGCTTCTCTCTGTACAACACAGAACATAAGTTGCTCTGCAAAGTTGTTGTTCTTCTAGTTGTGGTAACAAGGAGAGCCCGAGCAAGTGCTACCCGATTAGGGAGGCACAACAAGGGAAAGACAACTGCAGAAAAGGATCTGGTTGCAGGAGAGTGTGTTGGTGACTAGTCCACTGACAGAAGGGTACGACTCCTTCCAGTGCCTTGTGCAACAAGGCGATTGAAATTCCAGGTGGTCCATGTGGACTACTACAAAGGTGGGAGACTTCTGCCACTCGGAGGATAGCTATCAATCCCGACAGTCCCGGTGAGACCAGGAGCTGCACAGACATCATCCAAGACCTGAGGTGAAGACCGTGCAAGCCGTGAGGTAATGTCGCTGAGCAAACCTTGGGACAAGGTATGTATCTACAAACCATCCTTCCTATTGTATAGACGTTGACGTGATTCCTTTATACTGGGTTTGGGGACAAAAAAAAATTTCTGCTGCCTTCTCTGATCTCCCTAAAACCCTACAGTGGTATCAGAGCCACATCAACTATTCTATACTTTAGGATTATTGATGTGATCAGTTTTGGTTTGTCGCCTTTATTTATTGCATACGATGCGAATAAAATTGTCTTTATGCATGTCCAATCTTAAATCCCAAAATCCCAAAATACATATATGATATGTAATATGAATGCACTCGATACACGTCACCCTTAAATGAGTTTTGTGGTGGATGTATAGCATGGTTATGGCCAATAAACCCTATGTATGTGTGCTTGGTTGAATGTGGTTGCTTACATCTCGGTCTACGCACCGATTCTCTCCTCGTTTTCTTGATTTAACTCGAGATAACTCGAGATTTCTTTCCTACCTTTCTCCCCCCGAATGTAACTCGGGGTTTCTCAATTCAAATGGAAATAAGATAGAACTTTTATTTCTTTTTACGTCGAAGAACAGTGGACAACCTGAAGATGACTGAGACGATCAGTTCAAGGCGTGAACCGATCGGTTGGCGTTCCAGACAATTGGTTCGAGGAGCGAGACGAGCGGGTGGCGGCCATGAGGAGATGCACAACGATTAGGTGAACCGATCGGTTGGAGGAGCCAATCGATCGGCTAGTGGCACTCAACCGACCGGCTTGATGGTGAGCCGATCAATCATGGAGATGAGTTGATCAAACCCAGAATGACAAAGCACAGAGTTCATCGTGTATAGGTTGCATGTGATGTGGACCTAGATGACCGTGATTCCTCTTGGCTCAAGGAATCACATTAGGATGGCCATAATCATTGCTTTTATCGTTTTGCATGTTCTATATGTGATATAGCATGTATATGATATGTACTATGTATTGTGGTGATTGGACATGTATATGTACCTATAAAACCAAATCCCTCGTTAAATATTAAAGTTTTAGATGCCTTCCAAATGCAACACACGTGAAAAGATTGATCGGCCAAGTGTGGGCATGCCCTATCATGGTGCACCATCTATCTCATGGAAGCGTGAAGGATGGATATGTGGGTCCGCCCTAGCAGGGTGCATATTCATCGTGTTTGCTTTGGGTCAAACTTAACAAGGTGACCTAGATAGGATCTAGCACCTTGAGGCATGGAGGTGATCATGGCAAGGAGTTGCATATGACATCTTTCAAGAGTTGCATATGATGCAATTGGCAAGAGTTGCCTACCTGGAAGATCTAAGTTGTGGGTGACAGCCCTAGCTGGTCCATGACTGAGAGGATTTCAGTATCTTGACCCACTAGAAGATTGTGCGCTGCAATCTTCTGAATTGATGGTGAGGGTTGTCAATTTGAATCAAAATAGTGGGAGCGGTAATTAATTAAAGGCCTAATTAACTATCATAAAATTTTATTCAAATAAAATCAAATCAAAAGGAGTTTTGACAAATGCAATTTTCTCTTGTAGAATGGAAAAAGAATCATATTTTATAATGGGTAAATTAATTGAGAATAAATTCCATAACTGGTTGGGGATGATGAGAAATGTTCGGCACAATCCAAATATACTGATAGCCTTTGAGTCCACTCTATGTACGCTTAAGGCGTTGTTTGAGACAAATGAGAAGAAGGATAGTTCATTGATAGAGATCAATGGAATGAAGTCTAAGGAGAAAGGTGAGGGAGAGAAGGGTTCTCTCGCCAAACCAAATTCTTCTGCACTCAAAAGATGGAGAGGATGGAAGGAATGATGGAAGAAGAAGCGAGAGATAGAGATCTCTACTTCTAGTGTATACGTGATAGAAATTAACTTTACTACTTCTTTATCATGGGTGCTTGATACTAGATGTGGATCTCACATTTGTTCAGATGTGAAGGATCTTAAGAGAAGTAGGCCTTTGGGGAAAGGCGAGGTTGAACTACGTGTTGCGAATGGGGCAAGGGTTGCCGCCAGTGCCGTAGGAACCTATGATTTAACTCTTCCTAGTGGATTAATAATAGAGTTGAAGAAATGCTATTATGTACCTACCATAAATAGGAATATCATTTTCGTTTCTCATTTAGACAAGGATGGTTTTGAATTTCTCATTATGAATGGAAAATGTTCCATTGCAAAAGATGGGATCCTTTATGGCAGTGCCCCAATGTCTTATGGTCTATACTTGATAGATCTTGAGATAAGTGTATACAACATAAACACCAAAAGGAAAAAAACTCAACAACTCAAACTAAACATATCTTTGGCATTGTCGTCTAGGGCACATAAATGAGAAGTGCATCTCTAGACTCCATAAAGGTGGTTATCTAGAATCTTTTGATTATGAATCAATAGAGATATGTGAATCTTGTTTGTTGGAAAAGATGACAAAGACTCTCTTTTCAGGTAAAGGTGAGAGAGCTCGTGATCTATTAGGACTCATACATATTGATGTATGTGGGCCTTTTAGAACTAATGCCAGAGGTGGGTATCAGTACTTCATTACCTTCACTAATGACTTCAGTAGGTATGGCTATGTGTACCTAATGAAACATAAGTCAGAAACCCTTGAAAGGTTCAAGGATTTCATGAATAAAGTACATAACCAACTTGGTAAAAGTATTAAAGAACTTCAATCCGATCGAGGTGGAGAATACTTAAGCCAGGAGTCTGAGGACCTTCTATGAGCCCGTGGTATCGTATCACAATAGACTCCGCCTGGAACACCACAACATAATGGTGTGTCTGAAAGAAGGAATCGCATGTTACTTGATATGGTGCGATCAATGATGAGTTTTGCTGATCTTCTGATTTCCTTCTGGGGTTATGCTCTTGTAACTGCCGTGTTTACAATTAACTGAGTACCATCTAAATTTGTTCAAAAGACGTCATATGAGATATGGCACGGGAAGCGTCCTAATTTGTCTTTTATTATGATTTGGGGTTGTGAGGCTTACGTCAGGAAATTGTTTCCTGATAAGCTTGGACCCAAGTCTGATAAATGTTATTTTGTTGGATACCCCAAGGAAATAAGGGGATACTATTTATACCACCCTACTGACAACAAAGCGTTTTTTCTAGGATAGTTGTGTTCCTAGAAAAGGAATTTATTTCCAAAGGAAATAGTGGGAGGAAAATAGAGCTTGAAGAGGTTCAAGCCCAACAAGAAAACATTGAACCAGTAGATGTACAAGAGGAACATAGAGGTTCACAAAGTGTTGTGGAATCTCAGTCTCCTCAAGTAACACAACGACCTCGTAGATCTAGTAGGACACGCCTTGAACCTGAGAGGTTTGGATACCTTGTGACTCAAGAAGGCAGTGAGTTGATCATAGACAATGATCCAACTACCTACTTAGAGGCTATGGAGGGACTAGATTCTGAGAAATGGCTTGAAGACATGAGATATGAGATGGAATCCATGCACTCCAACAAAGTATGGACTTTGGTGGAACCACCCGAAGGGGTAAAACCCATAGGGTGCAAGTGGGTCTTTAAGAAGAAGACCGACATGGATGGAAATGTGCAAACTTATAAAGGAAGATTGGTTACAAAGGGTTTCCGACAAGTTCAAGGTGTTGACTATGACAAAACTTTTTCTCCAATTGCCATGAGTAAGTCCATCAGGATCATGCTTGCTATTACGGCTTACTATGACTACGAGATTTGGCAAATGGATGTTAAAACCACATTCCTTTATGGGAATATAAATGAGGATGTGTACATGACATAACCTGAAGGTTTTATAGATCCATAGAATGCCAATAAAGTATGTAAGCTACAAAGGTCAATCTATGGATTGAAGCAAGCGTCTCGGAGTTGGAATCTTTGATTTGATGAGGAAGTCAAAGTGTTTGGCTTTATTCAAAATGAAGATGAACCTTGTGTGTACAAGAAGGTTAGTGGGAGCATGACCACATTCCTTATATTGTATGTGGATGACATACTATTGATGGGGAATGATGTCACAACCTTAGAGAAGGTAAAGACTTGGCTTGGGAATACTTTCTCAATGAAGGACTTCGGAGAAGCATCCTACATTCTAGGTATTAAGATCTATAGAGATAGATCTAAAAGGCTTCTTGGACTAAGTCAAAGCACGTACATTGACAAAGTGTTGAAGCGGTTTAGCATGGAGAACTCAAAGAGAGGCAATATCCCCATGCTACATGGAGTTACCATCTGTAGAGATCAATGTCCCCAATCTTGTGAAGAGAGGGAGCGTATGAATGGGATCCCATATGCATCAGCCATCAGATCCATCATGTACGCTATGTTGTACACACACCCATATGTCACGTATGCTCTCAGCATGACGAGCATGTACCAGTCAAATCACGGGGATGCTCACTGGACAGCCATAAAGAACATCCTCAAGTACTTTCGAAGGACTAAGGATCAATTCCTTATATACGGCGGCGATGAAGAATTGGTAGTAAGGGGTTACACCGATGCAAGCTTCCAAACTGACAAAGATGATTATAAATTGCAATCAGAATTTGTATTTTGCCTGAACAATGGAGTTGTGAGCTGGAAGAGTTCCAAAAAAGAAATAGTTGTTGATTCTACTATAGAGGTCGGGTATATTGCTGCTTCACATGCAGCAAAGAAGGTTGTGTGGATCAGGAAGTTCATCACTGAACTTGGTGTAGTTCCCAGTAGCTGTGATGCAATTGAGCCATATTGGGACAATAATGGAGCTATTGCTCAAACTAAGGAGCCCAGATCACATCAGTGCTCCAACCACATACTGCGGCGCTTCCATCTCATATGAGAGATCGTATAGTGAGGAGATGTGAAGATTTGCAAAGTACCAACTGAAGACAACATAGATGATCCACTGACTAAGGCCCTTTCTCAGCAGAAGCATGATGGTCATGCTAGGTCACAAGGACTGAGGTTCCTAGGTGACTGACTCTAAGTGCAAGTGGTAGTCTATTGGTATGTATACCCATAGAGCAAGTCATGTGATGATTGTAATGGGATACTTTGTAAATGATTTGAATAATAACAAAGGAAATTTCTGATCTATATGTTTTAACTGTTTCTGAGATGATAGTGTAACATGATAGATGTCTAAAAAATTGTTTTACTCGATGACGTATGCTTTTGGGTTGAGGACCTAAACGATGACATCAGACAGATGTTAAGAGTATACTTTCTTGTTCAGTCCCTAGTCTGTTGTTATTGTGGAAATAACCATAGACATCAATAACACTAAAGACTAGATTGTGTGTTGGTTGATGACAGAATCTCATTAGTCATGATATAGTGATATCAAACTAAGCACATAGGTACTTGTTAGAGAACAAGTGTACCAGACAGACCCACCGTGAGAGTGACACATGGAACAATGATTTGGTAGTCACAGTCAGCTCTCACAGAGATGGTGATGAATGTGATTCTTCAACCAGAAATCACTACACTCAACACATGTCGTTGGGTACACTTTGACATCATCAAACACAATCCTAAAACATGGGTTGTTATAAAGGTGATGATTGGGTGACTTTGATACATGGGGCTTTTGAGGGGTGAGTGATAGATATGGGATTTGTCCCTCCTAAGGGAGTTTGATATCCATGGCCACTTGATGAGTAGGATTGAGAAAGGCATGCACATGCATTTGTGAATCAATATGTGATATTGATGTCACACACATCTCACCTAGTCTTCTCTAAGATCAAGGAAATGGATGAACATTGAAAGGATGACTGTACCATGCCTTGAGTTCATTCAGGACATTAGTGAAAAAGGAATTATACATTCATTGTAACACCATTCATAGATTGTAGGATTGAAAGTTGTTCTCCAACTTTCTATTTCACTTGGGTAGCATTGATGTGTGACTAGGCACCACTCTTTGCTTGTGAAGTCATAAATGTTATGGACTTTCACTGCCAACATGAAATGGACCTACATGGTCACACACACTAGGACATGTTCCTGGAAGAGGATTTTCTCCATAAATCTTGTTTGGATTGATTACTAAAGGAGTTTAGTAGTTCAATTAAACACCCAATCGATTGATAGCTCAAAATCATAGTGTTCAAGGTGTTGGATCACATGATTAGAGTATCAGATTGATTGAAACTGTGATTGACTGTTCTGCTACCCCAATTGATCGGCTCATAGAGATGAACCGATCGACTCAGGCTGGTGAGCCGACAAAATCAGGTCAATGAACCGATCGGTTCACATTATTGAACTAGTCGGGTGACCAACCGAGTTTGTTTCACTTGTTCAAATTTGATTTGGACAAGGACTAATAGTTGATTAGTTGGAAACAAATAATGAAATTCAATTTGAGTTGGACCAGGACCACGAACCGATTGGCTCATGCTTGAACTGATCGGCTCAAGGGCCCAGATGATCAGTTTAGGGCTGAATCGATCGGTTCAACTGGCGCAGTTTGCAGATTTTGTGGAAAATCTCAAACCCTTCTACTCCTGCTTTAATCTCACCTTGCCTGGGGTAGAGAACGATGTCCCATGACCCTCCTATATATAGGGGTATTGGGGGCTTCTCTCTGTACAACACAGAACACAAGTTGCTCTGTAAAGTTGTTCTTCTGGTTGTGGTAACCAGGAGAGCCCGAGCAAGTGCTACCCGATTAGGGAGGCACATCAAGAGAAAGACAACTGTAGAAAAGTGACTGGTTATAAGAGAGTGTGTTGGTGACTAGTACACTGATAGGAGGGTACGACTCCGTTTGGTGCCTTGTGTGACAAGGCGATCAGAGTTCCAGGTGGTCTATGTGGACTACTACAGAGGCGGGAGACTTCTGCCACTAGGACAACAGCTGTCAATCCTGCCAGTCCCGGTGAGACTAGGAGCTGCACAGACACCGTCCACGACCTGAGGTGAAGACCGCGCAAGCGAAGAGGTAACATCGTCGAGCAAGCCTCGGGACAAGGTATGTCTCTACAAACCATCATTCCTATTGTATAGACGTTGATGTGATTCCTTTATACTACTGGGTTTGGGGAGAAATTTTTTGTTTCCACTACCTTGTCTAATCTCCCTAAAACCCAATAGTTAAACATCATGGTTAATCAAGATAAGCTAAGATGTGAATCATTAGTCTAGATCGATTCATCTAATGTAATTAATGTTAATTGCAGTGTTAATTGTTAAGTTAATTACCTAATATGATTAACCTAGCTAATATGGTTTAGTTATTGTGTTTTTATTCCTTAAGAAGGTATAGAATCTTGTGCTTAAAAGAATGAAAGAAACATCATGTAATTTGGACTTACATAGAGAAAGTTATGAAAGTTTGAAGTTTTTGGGTTTAAACTACAATTTACCCATAAGTTATAACCCCTTTCCCTTGTCCTCTACCTCTCGATCGGACAGAGCACAACTTGAAGTAGGTGCACACAAGAGAAGGCCGATCGGCCAGTAGAGGAGAGGGAAGGCGATTTAGGGCTCCTTGCGCCGAGCTAGCTTGGGTCGTTTTCCTCTTCCTTTCCTCCTCTCTTCCTCGGCCCAACCACCTGTGCCCTCGACCTGCTAGGCACGGTGTTGACCAGCAGCAGCATGGCCAGCTGCACAGCGCATGGCCAGGAGGCATTTTGGCACAGCCAGCACCATGAAATCGCCACCATCGACTTTTTCCGTGAGTCCAGGGCCCGAATCCGTAGCTCCCATCCCACGAATGGCAACCTAGCCTAGTTTACCTCTTCCTCCTATGTGTGTGACGCTGCTTGCTTGTAGCATGTCCAAACCAGGGCAAGCCCAAGGTTGAAGACAACCCCATGGATGCTCGGAAATAGGATTTAGACGTGGTTCCAATCGATTTCGGCCATTTCGAACCTCTGTGAGTAGAATTTCACTCACTAAGCAAGTATTAATTCCATGAAACGGATAATTTTGGTTAGATCTGTGTCTATTGCGGGTAACAACAATTACCCGAATGCCGGGCAGTCTTGGCGTCGCCCGACTTCTCGTTGCATGTTTCGCTTCTTTACATTTTGTATGATTTGGATTACTGAAACTATATGATTGATCAACTCCTAAACTGCTCACTTTAGAGGTTAAAGATAGTAGCACACGACCCAGATTTGCAATAGTTGTACGTTTGGTTATAAACCCAGGCTGTACGATTCTAGTAATTTACTTGTTGCGCATTTCAAATAAAAAGATGATGACTTGTGATGTTCAATGGAAACCTGATTGCATGCTCCAAGTTATAGTTAATGTGCATGGTTTAGTATTAACACGATTGGCACATTTCTCAAGGACATCATTAGAAATTCTCAGTTATTATTAATAATTCTTGCCATGATAAGTAATTAACTCTTAATTAAGTTATGTGATGCACAACTCAAGATTTGGATCAATGTGCATGTTTTCCAAGAAAGCACAAATAATTTTATAGGTGCTAATGATGATTACTCGTATGCCAAGTAATTAACTCTTATCAGTGCATTAAGAACTTCAATTGCATGATTTCAGTGTATAAGTGCCAAGTGGACATGTATTCTATTTACTTAAGTATTTTAGTCCGCCTGCATGTATAGTATGTTGATTACTCAGTATATTATAGTGTTTTGAATATACTGCTCTATCAAGTTTAGATAGATATACATGTTGTATTATAAACTTCAAATAAATAAACGTGGTACCATAGAGATACCAGAGACAAGTATAAGTAAGAGAAAGATACAATATAGTAAGAGCTTTCCAAGAATAATAAAATAATAGATTTAGGAGCTCTGAACACTGTAGATTCCCTATGAGAGGTCTGCGTCATAGGGATGAAATGATCTAACCCTGGAAGTGTCCAGTATACGGGGTTCAGAACGTACTAATAGGTGGTACGGGGAATGAAGCCCTAGTGGAAGTCTCCTTATAATACAGAATGTAGTGTCCAACATCAACCAGAGATCCTGGTGGCACTAGAGTACAGAAAAGCCAATAGGTGGCTTGACTCTCCGCTTATGTTCTCAGGTTAGAGGAGGAGTGTAGTTTTATAGCCCATAGGTGTGCTGAGGCCAGAGTGCCATTTAGTGTTGTAGACCAGTGACGTAGTCAGGCTTAGCTTCCCGAGTGTGTCAGCTAAGTCCTGTACGGTGAGATCGTAGTTCTCTACGAGTCTTCATATGTAGAGTACATTGCATATGATCAGGGCATAAGCTAAAATATGTTCATATAGGTTTAAAGAGTTTCTTATAAGTAAGAAAGGTTAAGAAAGATTTGGGTACAATTTCACAGCAGTTGTTCTTTTAATGTAATGTTTACATTCCCTGTGGTATTTAATTGTAATCGTTAGATCTGCTCGGTGTAGAAATTCAAGCATTTTATTTCAGTTTAATAAACTTCTATGAGTTATCTGCAATGGTTGGGTGAAATTCTGTTCACTGAGCCAGTAGCTCACCAAACTAGTGAAATATTTTTTTCAGGTCAACGTCAGCACGAGGAAGCTGAAGGATCTTATCATCCAAGTTCTTAGAAGGTATTTCATAGTTAGAATAGAGGTCTTTTAGTCCTTTCCCCTCAGTCAATTAGTTTTAAGTTATGTATTGTGCTTTATATTCCACATGAAAAATGTAATATGTTGTATAAAACTACATTACCTACCTAGAAAAGTAAATAGTAGTTGCTTCCGCATTTTAGTAAGATTTTAGTTTATTCCAAGTTATAAGATTTTCCTTTAGGTTAATTTTAAGTGATTAAGAAAAGGAAAAGTTAAGGATGGTTTACCATGGTTGACTCTCCGGTCTTTGGGGTCATTAGAGATGGCATGAGGATCGGGGCATCACACATAGCATCCTATATGTTTGGAATCAAGATCTATAGAGATATATCTAGAAGGCTTCTTGGACTAAGTCAGAGTTCATACATTGACATAGTGTTGAACATGTTAGATGCGGATAACTCAAAGAGATGAAACTTACCCATGTCTCACATTGTTACTATCTCTATAGCTTAACGTCCCAATTCTTGTAAAGAAAGGGAGCACATGAGTCAAATTCCATATTCATAAGTAGTTAGATCTATCATGTATGCAATGTTATGTACTAATCCAGATGTCTCGTATGCCTTGAGCATGATGAGTAGATATCAATCAGATCCCATTGAAGCTCACTGGAGTGCCTTGAAGAACATCCTTAAGTACTTGAGAAGAACCAAGGATCAATTCCTTGTCTATGGTGGTAAGGAAGAGTTGGTGGTAAAATTTTACACCAATACAAGCTTCCAAACTAACAAAGATGACTGCAGATTGTGGTCTAAATTTTTGTTTTGTGTAAACAACAAAGTTGTAAGATGGAGGAGTTCCATGCAAGAGACAATTACTGATTCTACAACTAAGGTTGAGTATAATGTTACATCTAATGCAATAAAGGAGGTTGTTTGGATCAAGAAGTACATATTAGAACTTAGGGTGGTTGCAAGCATCAACAATGTAAATGAGCATATTGTGATAACAATGGAGATATTGTACAACCTAAGGAACCTAGATCACATCAACATTTCAAGCACATAGAAAGGCGGTTTCATCTCATATGAGAGATCATACATTGAGGATATGTGAATATTTGTAGAGTATCGACTGAAAGCAATGTGGCTAATCCCTTAGAAAAAGCTCTTTCATTGTTGAAGCATGAAGGTCATGCTAGATCACTTGGGATTAAGTTCATGGGTGATTGTCTCTAAGTGCAACTGAGATTTTATTAGTATGTATGCCTAGAGAGACAATTATATGATGATTGTAATGGGATATCTTATAAACGATTTTTTTAATAATAAAGGCAATCTTCCAATTTATTTTGTTTTATTCAGTTATGAGATAATGAAGATAATAAATGTCTACAGAATTATATTATTCGATGAAATTTGTCTTTAGGTTGAGTACCTAAATAATGAGATCATACAAATATTAAGAGTATATACATTCTTTTTATGTCCCTAGTCAAATGTTATTGTGGAAGGCTAATAGACAACAATAACACATAAGTCTAGAGTGTGTGTTGGTTGACGAAAGAATCTCATTAAGTCATGATATGTGATACCAAACTATACATATAGATACTTGTTAGAGAATAGTGTATTTGATAGACCCTCCTTGAGAGTGATGTGCGAAAACTATGATTGGTATTCAGAATCATATCTCATAGTGATGGTGATGATTGTGGTTCTTAGACCTAAAATCACTACACTATGTACATGTTGTTTGATGTTCTTTGACATCATCCACTGTGACCTTGAATAAGGGTTTCCTTGCTTCACTACCTACTCTCTCATCCTTCTTGGTTGGATCCATGGTGTTTCTTGGTGTAGCATGTACTAGAGGTTGAACAACACCTTCCTTCTTGCCTCTTTGACCAAGAGCTTGCTTGTTTTTGGAGAAGGAGCTAGCTTGGACTTGTAGAGTGCTCAATCTAGGGTTTCTTCTCTATTTCTTTGAGCTACCTTGTTATTTGAACATTCTTCATCATCTTTGAGGTGAGTTATATAACTTTCTCCACTGTATTGCTTACTCTTAACTTGCATGTAAAAGATCGTGCTCCAAAACATAGTTCCAAGTAGAAAGATACTATCTTTGCCTAGTGTTTGAGATTCTGTGGTTGATCTTGAGTATATAACTTTCCTAGATGTACCTCTAATCTTTGTACACGTTCCCCCCTTGGAAGTAGGAGCTCTAGTCTTTGCATGACCTTGAAACGATGGTCCCTTGAGTGTTACAAATGATGGTTTTACCTTAGGGTTTTGAACTGATTTCCCTCCTTGTGTTGAACCGATGGTTGGGTTTTTGTATTTCAATCGATGCTTGGGACTTAGTTTTTTTTATGTTCCTTCTTGTGCTTACAACTGATGGTTTGGTTCCTCTACATATGATTATATTGATGCTCACCTTAGTGGTCTCAATCGATGGTTTTTCCCCTTCTACCAAACGATGGTTTTGCTTGGTGCTTTAGATCTATTTTCCACCTAGTGTTGACAGCCAATGGCTTTACTGGGTCATGACTTGATGGCCTCCCATGCCATGTTTGATGGTTTTGCTGGTCTCATAGTTGATGGTCCACAACCAATGGTTCCACTGGTTTGTCAACAAACGATGGTCTCTCTAGGTTGTCATCAAACAATGGTCATCTTAGTGTCAACATCTGATGGTGGTCTTGTTGATCATAACTAATGGTCTCTCTGATGTCAACAAATGATGATGCTTATGTTTTGATAATGGTGCTTAGTCTTGAGTGCATCCATAATCCGATGGGGATGTTAGGTGTATATCTTTATTCTTTGACTTAAGTAAGAGTATAATCTGATGGTTTATCCTTGTGTATTGATTTGTGACATTAACTCAATCTACCTTATTGAACCTAACCTTAATACAATTAAATGATGATGGTTAATCATACATAGCTTACTTGTATGTTGATATAATGAAGGAATGCTCTCTCTCAATGATTATGGTTACTCTTCTATGCTATCCTATGAACATCATAGCTCTTTAATGCAATGTTATGCTAAACATGTGTATCATAAGCATGGTGATGGTTTGTTGAACCTTTTATAATGTGAAGATAGATAATTATGTTCTTGCATGAAATATGTGATGGTCTTAATGACCTTTGGACTTAGTATGAGCCCTTATGGAGGTGTGATCCTCTTCATAATGCGACAAGGATTGGTATCCCGTGATGATGTGATAAGAACTAAATTTCATACATTTTATATCTTCTGGAGTTGTAACATGACATCTATTTTGTAGAACTCTTTTAGGGTTTGTATGTAGCATCGTTTGATGTAGCCTTAACTCATCTAAATTGGCATTAACTAATCAAGTGAAATCCTAATCATGTAGTGCCATGTGTCGTAGAACCATTCCAATGTCAGGGCTTGTTGGATGGGGAAATGAGTTTTCCTAAGGGAAGCTCAGAGTCACATACATAACCATTGAGTATGTGCAGATATAGGAAGTGTACATCCTTGTCATTCCGATCCCAAAGTATGGAGGATGGTTGCGGTTATGCCTCGGATTGAGAGCGGTTGAGGTCGTGTCTCAGATAATTGTAAATGTGATGTGATTGAGGACAACTACAGTTGTACCTTAGATGATAAGGTTATGCATAACCTAGTTACTAGTGTTGTGACCTACATACCAAGGGTGGACTAGGGTGATTTCATCTTGACTGTATGTCGCTGCAGATAGTTTGATTGATATGTCACTGCAATTGACTTGTACTGACCGAGGGAGTGAGATCTTAGGATTATGGCTCTCGTAGATATTGCATGAAACTAATTGTGACTTTGTAGTGGTCAGTTCTAAGGCTTAATAAAAGACGTAATCTAGTTGTGTAGCATATCTATTTAGGGTTAAACACAATTCACATTGGTTGATAACCCTTTCTTGCTTCTTATAATGTTCAGCTGTTGTATAATTTGTAATGACCCCACCCTCAACAACCCCCATTTAAGGAAGGCTAAGAAGTTGGTGTCATTATCCCAAAACATGATCAACTGGTTTTACAAATAATAAAAAATAATTAATAAATTCTACCACAACTAAGCTTAAAATAGGATAAAGATTTTCCTTTGACATACCTTTCAGAAAATAGTGGTTTGGAACTTTACCCAAAGTAGAGTTCTATCTATCTAAATCCTTCAATCTTTATTTAGCTTTATTCTTCTAATGTCACTTTAAATATTCATCCACTTTCATGTATTCCTAACACCGACAAACAAAATGTCGGAAAGTATAACGAATTATACTGGTATGTGGGGAAAACAAAAGCTTGCACATATTGTAACAACATATTTGCCCCCAAATTGTTGCTTAACAGATCAAACGTTATGTCTTAAACATAACTACTTAATCCTAGAATATTTGTGCCTCTATATTGTTCATGTAGTGGACATGGGTACTACCTTTCTCATATGGTAGATACCAAATAGCCCCTTTTGATCCTAGCCTATAGGTAGACCAAGAGATAGAGTTGTATAGTTCTATGATCCTACCCAAAGGTAGACCAACATCGAATCATGATAACCTGATGATCCTACCCCAAGGGTAGACCAATAACTAGGTCATCCATCTCTTACATGTACTCAAAGCTACAGAGGAGGACTAGGTTATGAGCTAGTCATGCACATATATTTATGGTGATAGCCATAGTCACTTTATAGTTGCATGAAATAAAATTCAACCGAGTAGTTAATTTCAAGCAACCAGTAAAAACCTTGGAAATCACTGTGAAACTAGAGCAATTATCCATAAGTGTAACCACATACCTGATTTGAAGTCTCAAATATAAGCAAGATTTCCAATTCAATCAAGAAGTCCAATGAAGCAAGCAAGCAACCAATCAAGCAAATCATGATTCGAAAAAGCATGTACGATACCTAAATTTCACAAAAATATCCCAAACAACTCTTATTGACTTGGGACTCCTTTCTAATATTTCTAAGCCTTATTAGGTTTCATTAGGGTTTCTTAGATCTTTTTCTCAACCTTAATCCTTTTTAGGTCAACAAACTCTAAAACATCTTTTCTACTTACAAAACCCTAATTACACACATTATCCACATTAAGGGTCTTTATTCTCAATTAAGATAAAAAACATCATATCTCTGTCTTACTAATGAATTTTCATAATTAAAACTATTAAAAGTCATATTTACCAAAATTAGGGTTTCTATGTCCATTAATGCATTTTCATTTACACGTAACCTTAAATGAAGCCAATTATGTACAAACTTATTCTTTTCAAATTACAAGAGAATTTAGTCTTTAATCCTATTTTAAATGGATTCTTGCATTTTTTTTATCAATTTTTATATATAGTTTATCTTGATCCGAGTTACCAGTTAATTTCTAGAATATTCACAAAATAAACACATGTAGGCCAATCAGGAGAGGCCACGTGTACCTTTTATTTTTCTTTTCTTGCTATTTCCTTTTCTAGATCACGAATCTCCTCTCTGACTCGCCTAACCCGCTACCCAAGTTCGTCTTCTCCCCTTCTTTGTTCTTGCAGATGCCTCCACGGGTACTTTGCTCTAGATAGGAGAAATAGAGTTCCCCCTGCCACTTGGGCCTGGCGCTCTGCGGAGGACTGGTGCCTGCAACAGCCTTCGCACCACCTATCAGGATCCAGCGGGGCTCCTCAAGCGTGCATGTGCCTTTGGCCGACTCCAAGGGGGCATGGAGAACGCTGGTCCAAAAACTCCATGGTGGGTGGGTTCTATGACAGTGTCGCGGCTTGGCCAAGATGAAGCAAAACCCTAGCAACTGGGACCTCTTCATGCTTCGTAGGATCTATTCCATGACTCCCGGACCAAAACCCTGGGTCCTTATATAGGAAGTATGTTGGAAGCTCTAGGGTGTCCATCAATGGAGTTCCTACTCCAACTCGAATTTGGGGAAACTTTATTCTCACCCAAAAAAAGGAAAAAGTAGGGACAGGCTGGCTCGACTTCACCTCCCTGATTCATTGGGAAATGAATCAATGGCAAAGGGGGAAAGAAGAGTGTCATTGGGATTCAAGATACTCACATGTATTGTTGGAACAACTCCCTTTAGTCTGAACTGGAAGATGATCCACATCCGTTGGATCATCCATTGAATGACCAACAAACTATACAAAATCGTGACATTAATACCTTTCTTCTTTTCCTTTCCACTTTAGGAAATCTTCCAAAAATTATATCTCCTAAATTGCTTATATGTTTGATCCCAAATGTTATAGTAAAGTCCATAATGACTCAAGCTACTTGTGTTCCAAGTTTGGGATTGAAATTATAAAATAAAAGAGACTTTTCTTCATATGCAAGTTATCTACTCAAAAGGCATATTTATACAATTGAAATTCATATTTTCTCTTTCTTTCTCTTCTATTTTCTTTAATTTGACTTCTTTTCTTATTAGAAATAAAGTGGATTCGAAACCTCATCAATAAAGGTCATCCATACTACTTTCTAGAGAATTCCACATAATTCTTATCCTTATTTCTTTTACCTTTTTATTATTATGGGATTTATGTTGTCTTTTCTTCCCTTTTTATTACATCAGACTCACTAACTCATTACGATCCATGAAATCACTCATTTAAAGGAAATATTGCAAAAGAAACACATTCGTTGAACATATATCATACAATTTTCATACATGTACATTATATTGGGAAATTGTATTTCTCACTATTCAAGCAAAAATGAGGTTGTAACAAATGCGGTAAGAGAAATTGACTATTTAAATGGTGATATCTTTATCTGTTTCCTTAAGATATCATGTTAACCATGTTGTTGTTATGAATATGCTTTATCTACGTTATCTGTTAAATCTATTTAACTTTTTTAATTAAATAACCTACAATAATCAATGATCATTGTTGAGAGTTATATCTCTCATTAGGACATTGATCTCACCTCGTGGATCACCACATCTTTTTAGATGATCGTAAATGACATCACCAAGTTTGAAGAGGTGAGGAAGAGCATCTTGAATAGCATTAGGAGCATAAGGTTGGCTAGTAGTTAGAGTGTCCTAGAGTCATCCCCGTACTCTCAAGTCTGGGCAGGAGATGCTTTGTAGATGATATGTATACCGATTTGAGTTTTGGCAGTATCTTGATGTTGTATATGGTATTTATATATGGGGAACATATATTTTGTATATAGGTTTTGGCCTCAACCACTAGACATATATGTAAATACTTGATACGGTAGTGTTGTTATATGGGTAGTTGGACTTATATGTAGTTATCTCTGAACATGTTGGTGATGTTTTAATCAATTTTAATTTACCCTCTTTTCTGTATATAAGATTAATTAGTGATGGAGCACACGTTTTGTTTTGAGTAATCTCATTTAGTTTGATGGTGTACCACATATTTGGCCATTCTTCCCTCAGTTTTGAATACATGAGTTCCAATTTCACTTTTTAAATTATGTTAGTCTTTTCTATAATCAACATGAAAATGTTTTCATTTGTTCATGATTGTGCAATTGTTTACAAGGAACGAATCTATTTTACCAAATATCTTCTTAATATAACTCTAATTTCTGAAATAATTATTATTTTGACATCCATTTGGATGATTTTGCATCTCTCTTTAATTGGGAGCCTTGATATATTATTTGTTTCATTTTCTTATTATTTCCCAATTCACAATTATATGCACATACCAACTTTAGTAAAATTGTCCACAATTTCTTCTCTTGTGGGGTTTGCTTCCAACCCCTGAGGTAAAGAGGACATTGGAAGGATGACTAAGTTGGCCAAGACCTACACATGTGTAGTTGATCTTCCTTGGGAAATAAATAGAAGTGGTTAGATTACCCTCTACATCCATGATTAGTAATATATCTTGTACCTTATGTAATTCACCTATAGTGTGCCAACCTTGTAATTTTATAAAATCATATAGTAAGAAATTTTTTCTTTCAGTGTCATCTTTTGTGTTTTGGAGATACTAACATGAATAAATTGGATTGATATCTCATCTAGAAAGGTTATTTGGTATTTGGCATTGGGATTATTCCCACTACTCACTTGAGTAAGGAGTAGATCCCCTATTCATGTTCACTCCTTACAATGTGGTATTAGAGTCAAGGCGATCAATTATCCGACTATTTAAAGTTTATCTCCCCTAGGTTTCTTATAGGACAATGAAGCTACATTAACCTTAATTTCCATCTAATATTACTTTATTATCATAATTTCTTTCTTGATTATGTTTTGAGATCAATTGGTTAAAGAAATCCTTAAATTGTCTCAATTTACACTTTGTTTTCCCTAATTTAAAGTTTCCCTGTGAGTTGTGAGCTCAATTGTAAATTCAACATCATATGAGAACCTGAATGCAAATGGTGTGAAAAAAAATCTAAACATGTGTTTTCATTCATTCATGCTTGGTTAAGCCTTGAAACTAGTTGGTTAAGAGATAACTCTAATTCGACGTCAAATACACATTTTTTACATTATTTTTGAACATGTTTGTGGCTTAATGTGCAATTCCAGCACATTGATTTTTAGTTGCAAATTGAGTGTACATTATGTTATTTCATATTGTTCCTCATTGTCTTACTCGATTGATTTGATTTGGATACTTTTGAACTTAGTTGGAAAAGGATTCAATCCTTGCTTCTTAACCCTAACCCTAGCTAGTGTAGTGGTGGTGGTGGTTGATGGACTCATCAACTGATGATGGTCCTGCCCACACCAATTAATGATATCGCTCTATCTCATCAATCCATGTGAAACTTGCATGGTTGGATGGAGGAGATGGATGGGTCTATGAGGAAGTTGGAAGGGTTGATGTAATGGCTATTTTGACCAATGAAAATTCTTCTTTGACCCATGGGTATTCTAGACACTAGTTACAAGACATTTTGATATTTTCACCCATTCTATATTATAAAAACACCTCCAAATAAACCTAGGGACTATTTTGACACCCCATCTTTTGATAAAATAGGGAGGAAATCCCAGATGAACCATGGAAGATCCAAGGAGGATGGTGGCCACAGATGGAAGCTTGCATTGATTCATGCATATCCATGTTGTTGATCAAGCTTCTCTAAGATGTGTTAAAACTTGGTTGCTTCATTTCTAACCCTAATTAGGTAAGATTGATGACCTAACAGATGTTGAGATCTACATGATATGTCATCATTAATAGGGTCAAAAATTGCTAATCTAACTCATGTGCACATTATGACATGATGAACACATTTAGGGGCACATGGAGGTTATTGACGTACCTAAGTGAAGTTTGTAGGCTCAACGTATCACCATTTTCCCAGTTATGGTTTTATGATCATCACAAGATGGCGCCAACATGATCGGTGCCCCCATACTTTATGGTAAGAACTAATGGCCATCTTCTAAAAACCCTTGCTTCAACAACCTGAGATTTGGTTGTTATGATGCCAAATGGAGCAGATATTGTGAATTCTAGTGTGTTTGTGTCTCTATAACGTTGTATCATTGACCGCAATTTCGATTCCCAGTATCATCAAATTGTATCATGTGACATCGCAAAAAGTTATTTACATCTCTATTGACGATATCTTATTGGCATGGGTTCAATTATCTATGAACACAATTTTTATCTAAAACCAAGTTAGAGAGTATAGCTTCGGCATTATTCTTTTTCTTATTATAGTAAAGAAAGAATGACAAAATGGTAGAAAAATATTTTTATTTTGTGTATTGTTTGTTGTTTTAATATTTTAGTGTTGAAGGTTTTTCAGAGAGAAATGTTGGTGTGGTGTACAAAGAGCTCTATCTATCCAACTACTCTTTTTTTTTACTTATACTTGCTCAGATTTTGGTTTTAATTTTTGAGAAGAGCATATGTATTATTCTTACTATATCGACTAATGTTGTTGATTGGCCCTCTTAAACTTTTATAAGAAAAAATCTCGTAGAGTGCACTAATGAAGCGTTTCATTTTTATGATCATCACAAGATGGCGCCAACATGATCGGTGCCCCCATACTTTATGGTAAGAACTAATGGCCATCTTCTAAAAACCCTTGCTTCAACAACCTGAGATTTGGTTGTTATGATGCCAAATGGAGCGGATATTGTGAATTATGGTGTGTTCATGTAAAGCAAAAAATATCAATGATTGAGGTCAATTGTTTTATGCAAATACATGACGATGGTATATTGATAAGACTAACGGACTACGTGAAAATGAGGTTTCATTTATCCGGACTCTGCCAAATTATTAAGAGGGAAAAAAGTTATGGCTAAGCTCTATGGGGGCAAGGTTCAGCCAATAGGGTTGTCAAGCATGGAAAGAGATAATATTATAACATCATTGCGGTAATAACATAAATTAGAATGCTATCGTACCAGGAAAGAAGTAAGGACGAGGAAAGAGATGGAAGTTGTAACAACAAAAGGGGAACGGGAGAACACAAAAATTGAAAAATCAGCTCAACAAAGTGGCAAGAGATTTGGTGGTGTACGGAGGTAGCATTAACTGTAGATGCTTCTTCACTAACTTTTCACTTATCCCTCCTTCCAAGGGCGTATCTAGAATGGGGGCAGGGGGTGGCGCCGGGGCTCTAGCCCCTACCACCCAACCTTCAAATCAAAATTCCTATATTTGAATAATATAGATATATTTAGAGGGCAGAATAACTTATTATAATATTTGTATATTATTAGTACGCAGAAGATGTGGTTAGCATGTTATGTGTGTCTCTATAACTTTGTATCATTGACCGCGATTTTGATTCCCACTATCATCAAATTGTATCATTTGACGTCGCGGAAAGTTATTTACATCTCTATTGACGATATCTTATTGGCATGGGTTTAATTATCTATGAACACAATTTTTATCTAAAACTAATTTTTTTTACTTATACTTGTTCATATTTTGATTTTAATTTTTGAGAAGAGCATATGTATTATTCTTACTATATCGACTAATGTTGTTGATTGGCCCTCTAAAGCTTTTATAAGAAAAAATCTGGTAGAGTGCACTAATGAAGCGTTTCATTTTTCCCATTAAGAAGTAAATAAATAAAGAAAAAATGAATGGAAGACAATTTTTAGTTTTAGTGTATTGTATGTTGTTTTCCTATAAACGGTATTTTTAGAGAGTAACGTTAAATGCGTTGTATGAATAGCTGTCACTATCTTGAAAATCCCCTTCTCTCTTTGTTGTTGTTATTTATTCATGTTTTAGTTTATATTTTGAGAAGAACATATGCAAAATTCATTCTATATAGTATAATTTTCTTTATTGGTAAAGCAAAATAATTTTAATCATTGATTATCAATTTAGATGAAGACTTATCTAACTCACAGGCTCCTTTGTTACAATTTTCTGAATTCAAATATCGGATATACCGTATTGATCTATTTATAATCTATTGATAAGTTTGACTAGTAGGAGAGAATAAAAGGGACTTTGTTTGACCAGTGTATATAGCCTGCAGCTGCTCCCCTTGTCTATTATGTACACCCATGCGTTCCTGGTCATACAGCAACCAACAAGTGTCTCTCTATCCATCCAGCTGTTCCACGGTGTCGCCTCTGACCTGCGGCGACGCGTTCGTCAACTACTGGTTCGGCGTGCAGTGAGCTACTAGATGAGAGAGATGTGTGGACTGAGATAATTACGATGACGTATCAAAGGCGGTCTAGGCAGCGAATATCCAGGGACAAAGTCGTCCGCCCCCAAACTCCAACCTTACAAAAAAGACCGGGCCGTTGAAGCGGTCGCAAGCATAGGCCAACTTGAACCAGTCAAACTTGGGGATATATACCGTAGAAAGCATGCAAAGGTGGGAAAGGCTGGCATGCCCGCCAAACACGGTTTTTGGACTGCGTCGTTTGACCGCTGCTCCGTCCCGCCCGCCACGACTCACCTACACTACAGCGCACAAGACGGGGGCTGAAGGGATGGGGTTGGGAATAGAACAAAGATGGGCAAGTAGCAGCAACTACCAAAGAAAGGCCTTGACTTGATCGCTGGCTGATAATGGGCGTCAACTTTAGAAGATGAAGTGGGGGAGGGGCAAAGGTGGTGGGCGGCATCCACAAGTAAGGAGATGGTGGGCCCAACAAGGAAGTAATTTTTGTTAATTAATTTGGAGGATTTCGACTAATACCAAAGATCACCGTACTCTTAAAATCTGATTACTGCCCACCATAATCCCAGACAGACTTAGGCCCTAAGACCAAGAACTCCGGAAAATGTCAGGAAACAAAAATTCAGAAAAACCCCCAAGACGATCCGCTCAAATTTCCAGAACATGTAAGAGTAAGAGTGTATCTTTACAAGGTATATAACTAGGCTTCTGTGCTAGACCTATACTAACGGAAACCCTCTCTGACCTTAACCTTCCAATATAGTTAAACCGGTCACGTTGAATCTGTCAAACTTGACCTACTTGGTGTTTCTAAAGATCAACCGGCAATTTCCCCGGCTCTAACTGAACTGAAGTATATCTTGCATGCTTTTATTACGTCAGACTCCCCACTTGACCACCCTTCACAAAAAAGATATCAGGATAGAACTCAGCGCTTTACCTATTTTGATCTATTTAGTAATCAGTCCGCTACTTTCTTTGATCCCACTCGGTCTTCTTTTTCTATTTTCTTTCAATAGTTCGACCTATCTAGAAAAAATGTCGGCCCACAAATGAAAATGATAGAAACCTACGGGCTACGGAACTGGAAACTGGCGTCGATGTTGATGCGAAAGTTTACAATTATTTACTAAGGACAGAATCATCTGGTGCCAGTCGAAACTGGATATCGAACATGAGTGTTTATTGCAATGGTGATACTGTTGTACTGGGAAAATATAAAATACTTGTTTACTTATAGGAAACATGTTCTCACAAAACGTCATAACCGTGGCTCAATCTTTGTAGAAAATACGCAGACTGAACATACAAAAAGACCATATGTGTTCAAACTACTATTGTGGTTGTATATCTTCAATGAGTTCGAGAAGACGTTCAGTCACATACAGACTTCCAACCCTTTTCGAAGCCAGTTCCACCCACCCAGACCCTACCTGGCCGTCGTCATCTCAAACCGTAAGGAATATGACCCACTACAATCATCGTATTCAATTCCGGCCCAGTAAAGCAAGTGCCATGACAGTGGGGCCCAGTGGTTGGTGCTTCTACATCAACTTGGATATTCCAACTAATAGTACAAACGAATTGGTATAAAGTTACCTACCTGTGCAATTGAGATATTTATTTATTCATATCTCAAATTCTCAATACTGATACGAATGAAGCACAAAAGTTTTCTTATTAATTAATCTGGGTATTTAGATTCATCTTGTCTCCCTTGAGCCATAATACAATAATGATGCATATAAAGAATCTTAAACTGTTTGGTTGACTAAACGCTTAAAGCTTCAATATTGAGTGTGCATTTCGGGTATGATACTTTCAGCTAGCATAGCACAGCCGAACTGTATACGAAAGTGATGCATTTTATATGTGACGATTGTTATTATATTTACGGCGATATTATATTCAGTGGTGAATCTATAAAATCACACTTGGGACACGGGAGGGGGCTAAGTGACATAAATGATAACAACAAGAATTGAGAATATATGTCGAGAATAATAAAAGAAAGTGTATTGTGTTTGGAGACCTTTACAAACTTGGAACATAAACATGTTTGGGATTAAGCATGCTTAAGTCTCAAGCATGTTTGGGAGTTAAGCATGCTTAAGACTAAAAGAAACCTTGTGTTTGTCAAGGCACTTTGATCCATTCACATAATTTACTAATTAATATTTGTAACACCCCCTTAAATTGGAACATATATGTATCATGTAAGCTCAATTTGGAACATATCACTTGAATGCAACTTCGATTAAGAGACTTTGCGTATATATCTGCCAACTGATAATCTGGTTGGAATTTAAGGAGATGAAATTTCTCCAACAAGAACCATATCTCTAATAAAATGACAATCGACCGAAATATGTTTAGTCCTTTCGTGGAAGATGGGATTCCTACCAATGAAAGTACCAACTTTATTATCGCAATACATGGACACATGAGTAGATATAGAAATGCCAAGTTCCTAGAGTAAAGACATCATCCACACTAGTATAGAAATGATGTATAACGTCATATTTGATGTTGTCAGTTGGAAAGAAAAAACCGACGCCAATATGCTACGACGTCGGCTTAAAATAACAACTGACACCTATATGTGAAGTCCAGACGATTTACAAAAGACACATGCATCATTTTTTTTAATGTCGGTTTTTTGACATAAAACCCGACATCCAAAATCACCCGCAAAATACAAATTTTCAGGGAAAAAATTTGCCTCCAAAATTTTCAATTCAGCGTCAGTTTTAAAAACATCGACGACAAATGCTTCGCGTCAAGACCCGTGAAAGTTTTTATCCACTAATTGGTCATCGATTTTTTCTCAAAGAACTGATGATTAAATATCCTTCGCGAGGTAAAATTCATTTCCTTATTTGTCGTCAATTTTCACAGAAGAACTGTCAAGGTTGTGTGTTTCCACTTTGTTCCCGTGAAAATCCCCCCCCCCATTTTCCTAATCGGCGTCGGTGTTTAGGTTGGAAACCGAAAATTATGATTGTAACTCAAGAACATTTTTTTTGTCAGTATATGTGGATATATGTCGGTGATCGGCCCGAATCGCGCGTCCGGAAGGGAGGCAGACTCAGAAGGAATCAAACTTTTAAATTTATAACTCGAAACCTTCAAAGACCCCCACAACTTTTATTACTGGGTCAAAGTAGATATACGGGGTCGAACACAGGGGCGTGATGATGTTTAGGACGCTTGAGATTTTGTTCTTAAGTTAGATAAGCCAAGACGATAGTCGGTAAAGTAAGGGGATAGAACTAGTCTAGTGGGTTGTCATGAATTAAAACAAAACAAAGAAAAGAAAATAAACCAGAGTCTGCAGGATTCTACAAATCAAAGAGAAGCAGTTCTCGGCTATGTAACCACAAGTTGGGCAGTCTATGCACCCGTTCTCGGGCATAGACAACCCTCAAACACCTCAGCAAGCAACCTACATACAAACACAACACACACTGTGGTATCTGTTCCTGTGGGGTTATCCCACTCGCTCTAGCATAGCATGACTAAAACCCATCGATGATATGAAACATCTCTCGAGGATGACAAACCAACATCCTAGAATATTCTAGATATCCTCTCAGGTCTAGAATATTCTGGGATGTTAGGAATAGATGACCTTGAACCGTCCTCCTTTCAGAATTTGATCCAAACTATATTCTCTTATTTATTTCTACAATGAAAATCTCGATATAGGCAGAAATAGCAGTTCAGGCAAGAAAGAGATCAACCAAACTAGCGATCATAACCACAAAGAGAAGATAGAATAGAAAACATACTAGATCTAGATTAAATCTTCTTGCTTAAGGCAAAAGTACATAAACATACCCAAAACGGGCTACATAAACAAGAAGGAGCTCAACTAGCCATGGACAAGCATAGTTGGTAACGAGCAAAGATGAAAGAACATCGTTGCACAGAAACAAAGGAGAATAGTAGATGGAAGGAGAAGAAGAATAGATTTAGCCCATAGAGAAGAGGTGGCTCTCGCTCCCTAGCCTATGTATAGGCTGGATCTCATCCTTGGGTCATCCTCCTTGATCTTATGGACTCCTCAGCCTCCTTTCTCTCTAGATCCCACCCCTAAACAGTAGCTTGGTGAGTGAATGATGGTGGAAGATGGTGGATGGTGGAGGCACACTGAAGGGGCTGGCGTAAAATGAGCACTTCGACCTTCTCAGACCTCCATACTCTCCTATGGGGCTCTAGGAACCACATCGGGTTGGAACCAATAGCTCGAACCTCCCAAAAAGTAGAACAAGCAGATGAAACTCCCCAAGGTGTGGAACCCCTCTCTAGGTTGCAAGGGGTGTGTATTTATAGGAGAAATGGTCGAGGTACAAATCCAGATCGCAGTCTTGCTCGGTCGCGGTCGAGGTGCATCCCGCAGTCACGATCGAGGAAGATGTACCTCGGTCGCGGTCGAGGTCACGGTCGCAATCGATGTCGAGATCACGATCGCATAAGATGTACCTCAGTAACGGTCGAGGTTGCGATCGCGGTCGCGGTAGAGGTAGAAGTACCTCGGTCGCAGTCGAGGTTATTTCTTCTTGGCCACGGTCACAGTCGAGGTGGATGTACCTCGATCGCGGTTGAGGTTGCGGTCAAGGTCAAGGTCAAGGTCAAGATCACGGTCACGGTTGAGGAAGAAGTACCTCGGTCATGGTTGAGGTTATTTCTTCTTGGTCACGGTCATGGTCGAGGTGGATGTACTGTGATCGCGATCAAGGTTACTTCTTCTTGGTCATGGTCGTGGTATTATGGAATAAACCCACCCCGGGGGGTATTACTGGTGGTTGAGGGGCCCGCATCAATGAGCCTTTTTGATTGGTGAGGATGCATCCTGAGAAAGGACCGACCATTGAAAATAGGGTCCAAGATATCAAAAGTATCTTGGTCTCCTAAGGTAGTGCACATAGTGTTTAATTCCCAATTCTCTGAGCAGACTGAACTAGGTCTGGTGATTTTTTCTACCGCCCCCGCACCACCTCCCCTTCTCTGCTCACCAACCACCTACCACCACGAGGATCTTGAAGCTTCTCACCACCTCTGCACGCCATCAGTCGCCCCCACAAGGATCTTGAAGCTGCTCATGCCAGAGTTGCTGCTGGTGTCTAGTCTCCGCCATGATGGTGATGATGATGATGATGATGATGATGATGATGATGATGATGATGATGATGATGATGATGATGATGATGATGATGATGATGATGATGATGATGATGATGATGATGATGATGATGATGATGATGATGATGATGATGATGATGATGATGATGATGATGATGATGATGATGATGATGATGATGATGATGATGATGATGAGGATGATGATGAGGATGATGACGATGTTGATGATGGTGATGATGATGATGATGTTGATGGTGGCGATGGTGGTGATGGTGATTATGATGATGTTGTTGTTGTTGTTTTTGATGATGATGATGATGATGATGATGATGATGATGATGATGATGGTGGTGGTGGTGGTGGTGGTGGTGGTGGTGGTGGTGGTGGTGGTGGTGGTGGTGGTGGTGGTGGTGGTGGTGGTGGTGGTGGTGGTGGTGATGGTGATGGTGGTGATGGTGATGACAATGATGATGATGATGATGATGATGATGATGATGATGATGATGATGATGATGATGAAGATGATGATGATGATGATGATGATGATGATGATGATGATGGCAGTGGTGGTGGTGGTGGTGGTGATGATGATGGTGATGATGATGATGATGATGATGATGATGATGATGATGACGATGATGATGATGATGGTTGGTCTCTAATGGATATGATGATGATGATTGGCCCCTAATGGAGATGATGATGATGATGATGATGATGATGACAACGTTGACGATGAGGACAACGATGAGGATGATGATGATGATGATGATGATGATGGTGGTGGTGGTGGTGGTGGTGGTGGTGGTGGCGGCGGCGGTGGCGGAAGAGGCGGTAGTGGTGGTGGTGATGATGGTGGTGCTGATGATGGTGGTGATGATGATGATGACGATGATGATGATGATGATGATCATGATGATCATGATGATAATGGTGGTGGTAATGGTGGTGATGATGATGATGATGATGGTGATGGTGGTGATGGTGATAATGGTGATGGTGGAAGGTATGTTTATTTCACATGTTTATTTCACTAGGTACTACACTTTGTAAAAATGTAATGTATAATTGGGTCTTAAGTTTATTTCACCATGGACTGGGCCTCTACCCCCATGTTTATTTCACTACGTACTACTGACTACACATTTATTTTTTAGTTTAGAAGATATAATGAATAAGTTAGTGTAATGAATGTCAGTTTGTATTTGATTGACTATGTTTGCTTCGTTTGCAGTTTACTAGACAGAAAATATGTTATGTATTCATATATAATAATTATTTCTCTATCATGAATATGAAATAACCCATGTTGTTGTCTGTTGTTAGTGCTTACATTTATATTACTTTTTCTCAACATGATTTTACATTGTTGTAGGCATAACATCTAGATCATCAATAGTCACCTTGGCCTGGGCCTCTACTCCAATGTTACTATTCCGAGATGAAGAATAGTTGGACATCATCCTAGATGATTGTTCCTTAGCACAACTCACTATACCTTAACATTGGTGTTATCTAAATGGAAGACTCTACACGGCTGTTGAAGTGTACCCAAATTTTGGAAATTCAACATATGTTATCGAGGTTAAGTATGATGTTGTCGGAAATCTTGTATCCACATCCAGTTGGTGTGAATGGGTTAGGAAGATACTATTAGGCCATAGTGATAAGCTTTTTCTTTGTCTAGATGACCATAATACCATCAAGGTTTGGATAACCAACATCAACAACGAGATGCCTGATCATCTCAAATGATTTGAGTACTCACGATAATGATGATGATGAGAACACACCCAATTTTCCTTTTATTCCTTTTGGCACTGTCGACTTCCCTATCACCATCAGTTCAGATTTGTCTAAAGACAACGACGAGCTCTGTGCCGCCTCAACATCAACAAAAAAACCAAGGTAGGTCCAAGCAACAAATTTACTTTCCTATCTTATTTTGTGTTTCTACTTTTTGTCTTAAAGTAATCAAACTTCATAGCTATTTTTTGTTGTTAAAACTTTAGGGGAAGACCACCACAACAACAAGGCCCTCACAATTGTTAATTCCGGACCATGTTGTTGTTGTTTAAGTTGTGTATCTAGTCTAGTTGTATCTCTCTCTTCCCAGTTATTTTACTTATGTGCATGTTTAGGGGTACAACAACCCCCTTGTTTAGTTACTGTTTTGGACAACAACATCGCTGCATGTTCATAACTATGTCATTTTCATTCATCCCTTGTATTATTCATAGAGTGATTACAATATTGTGTGTTTTTATTATGAAAACAAACTAACCACGACTTAAGTTTTGTTGTGTAACCAAACATATTTGAATTGAAATCAGTTCGCAAAAAATAGGTATGCTACACTGAAAATCAATACCTACACCAGGTATTATATAATCTCATGTGATGATGATGATGATGTTGGAACTATAGGTTTCTACATGTGTGTGATGAATCATGTGGATTAATTAAATGTGCTTATACATGTGTGTGAATCACATGATCCATTTATAATATTGTCCATATTATTAATATTGCAAGTTTGTGGCCTATTGTTGGCTAAAATCAAAGGATGTTGTAAACTTCCAGTTCAGAACTGAATTGTAGGTTCTACATCCTACTGACCAGCCTGACAGTAGGCTTGCAAGATGATAAGGAAAAAAACCAAAACATAGTCGTCGGTGTCATCGGTTAAATATAAAACACCAACAACAATTTGAGATTAACAGATTCAATTATTTTTAGAAAACTGACACCTATGGTCTAATCTGGGGTCAATTTTTTTGTTCGGGCTGGGAAGTGACGTCAGTTTTAGAACAAATAACCGGCGCCTATGGTCCCACTGTTGGCGCATTTTTTTTGGGTTGCATTCGGGGAAGGCTTTGTGTCGCTGGTTATGTAACCGACGTTGAAGGTGTCTACTTTTAGTGTCACCCAATTAGATGTCACTTCGAAACTGACGTCAAAAGGCTTATATAACTGATGCTAAAGTTGTTATTTGTATTAGTGCCAGAAGATCTGGCATACAATATGAGTCATAGCTCATATTCTGATTCAACACTAGAGCGTGATAAAATGTTATGCTTCTTGCTTCTCCAGGTGATAATATTTCCACCTACATACGTACAAAAACTTTTAGTCGGTTTTCTATTCTCATGAGCACCAACATAATCAACATCTGAATACCCCCAAAGATTGATGTGCCCATGATTTTAATAATGTAATCCTTTTCTAGGAGAGGCCTTTAGATATCAGAGAACCTGAAAAACACATGTATCTCATGAGGTTGATGGATAAACTAACTTAGACAACATAGAATATTGCTAGATGAGTCAATGTTAAATATAACCATTTTTCAAAAAAGAACTCTACATTTGGCGACACCAGCTAGTTAAGGATTATCAAAATCTCTGAGGGAAATTTGTGGATCCATAATGATACATTCCGGTTCATAAATTTTCATTTTGATTTATTTAAGGAGGTCTAGAACATACTTCCTTTGAGAGAGAATAATACCAGAGTTGATATGTGTCACTTCAATACCCAAAAAGTAACTAATAGGACCAATGTCCTTAGTGATAAACTGTGATTGTAAGAAAGCTTTGACTTGTTGGATACCCATAGAGTCACTCCAAGAAATAAGTATATCATCAACATAAACTGTCAAGATACTATTCACTTTAGATGAATGTAGAGTAAATACATAATGATTTTATGAAAATTGAGAGAAGCCAATTTGCTAAATAGCTCTGCTAAGTTTCTCAAACCAAGCCCTTGGACTTTATTTTAGACCATAAATAGCTTTTGTTAGTTTGTACACTTTGGAGTCTCCCCCCTAATCAACATATCTAGAAGGTTTCTCCATATAAACCTCTTCATTTAACTCACCATATAAGAAGGTATTTATATATATCCAACTAATGTATAGTCCAAGTAGAATTCACATCAATAAATAGAAAAATATGAAAAGAATTGAGACGAGCAAACAATGAGAATGTATCAAAATAGTTGATGCCTTATGTTTGAGTGTATCCTTTGGGTATAAGCTTGGCCTTATAACAATCACCTATTCCATCATGTAGGTATTTTAAAGTGTAGAACCATCGACCAACAAGCGCATACGCATAATGAGGTAATTCCACTAAGTCCCATGTCAGATGATAAAGAAGTGAAAACATCTCTTCATCCATGATAGTCTTCCATGGAGGGCACTTTAAGACTTCATGATAATCCATTGGTATCTAATTAGAAACATTATACCATTCATGCTTATTATGATGTTTATGCAACTCATAGTTCATACATCCCAACATAAGGTTCTTGAACCCATAGGAGTGGGTGAAAAGTAGGGCTTGTCTTTAGAAAATGTGATGTCCATGCTAATATATGATTGTTGAGTAGAAGGATCAACACATTGATACCCCTTCCAAGTCCTCGAGTAACCAAGAAAAACACACTTTACATCCCAAGGGCACAACATGTCATGTTGTAGCAAGTTGATGAAACAAATGATAGGTATATTTTTATACGCCCTAAAATGCAAGTGTATGCTATCAGAGCAATATAGGCCAATGAGGCCCATATATCAAACACAGAGAAATGTAAACTTAGAAAATACTACTAATTGTAATACAATCAGCTAGGCCAAAAAAAACTTTGATTATATGGTTCAATTATCTATAAATGCATAAAGTAAATATAAAATTATTGATGATTGATCACAATTGGATAAGAATTCATGAGGATTATGATTTCACCTCAGATAACATTGCAATCAACAATTATGACAGTAATAATTATCTCTCCTAATCTTGGACTAAGAGCATGTAGCAAGAACTATCCACTCTCATGGTGTAATCCACTACCTAATATAATACCTATCCTAGTCTCATATTGATTGTGTAATTAGTTAGGTGCTTTAATGAAACCTCTGGGTAATCTCTTCACATTCATAAGCCACCTATCTCAAAGGGCAATGTAAAACATGTATTTATATGATTTTACAACCGTTAATTTCCTTTCTCAAAGCAATTAAGGTCAAATTAACTACCTACGGTGCTAAAGTATTGGTAGTTCATATCAACCACATAGAAACAAGTCCATAATTTGAGAGAAATTGATATATTACTACGTAAAATTCAAATACAATGCATCATGGGGCTACTCACAGATCTAAGGAATAAGGGGTTTATCCCCGCATGGTTTTATGGTCAAAAGAATACAAGAGAAGAAGAAAATCATGGAAAACATTAATAAAAGTAAAGAACCCCTGAAGTAGACGGTCCAAAAAATCCCTTCTTGCTCACGTGCCAATTTGCTACC
Organism: Alisma plantago-aquatica; assembly: GCA_963693085.1. Lineage (NCBI taxonomy): Eukaryota > Viridiplantae > Streptophyta > Magnoliopsida > Alismatales > Alismataceae > Alisma > Alisma plantago-aquatica. Next base: position 485,093,217 of record OY856414.1, read on the forward strand.
TTCTGGTTGCAAATCTGTCCACTAGAAGTGCATGTATCATCCAAAATGTGCTCTTCTTCTCCACTTTCTCCTCTCCTTGCTCTCGTATGTTGTCCAACAGAATTAGAACATGATATTAGGTCTAGATGAATTCACCCTGAGTCATAGAAGTGACTTTGGGTGAAATAGATCCTCAATTGTTGGATTGAACGCTATCTTCAGATCTTCCTGATCCTGACGTGTTTGTACTACTGACTAGGTGTTAGTACTACCGACTCCTTTAATTATTTCCTCCACCTGGCAAGTTGTCAATACAATCGACTTGGTTGTCGATGGCACTGAGTTGATTTGATTAATCGTGACCAAAACATTGTGATGTCTTCAGTAGTATCGACATGTAGAGTCAGTAATACTGAGTCTTCTCAATTTCTTCTTGTTCCTACCTAAGCATGTGTCAGTACCACTAAAAATAAAGTCAATAGTACCGAGCTATGTAGATTCTTGAAAAATTCCTAAAATTCATAAAACTCGAACATAAGCTCTTGAAATATAATAAATCCTTTAGAAACATTAAAATTACAAGTATTTGATGCAAATGAATATCACAGGCAAATGAGAGTAAATCATGCACAATAAATCTGAAAATTAACAAAAAATGCACAAAAATTAATATAAAATAGCCTGTGAAAATGAAAGATATCCAGTGCATCAAACCCCATTAAGCTTAAATGTTGCTCGTACTCGAGTAACACACCCTCGAATCTGTTTGAAACAAGTCAGAAAAAGGACATAAACTATGAATTTCATTTCTCAATCATCACCACCTGACGGTCCCAAACCGGCCCTCACTAATCATTGAACAATAAATTGCTCTATAGCAACCAAAAATTTCCATAAAATATATACACCCTTGGATCAATGAATACTATCAAGAGTGCAGTTAATATTATAGTCAATTAGGCATTCACTTGGTGCATTATGTGATTCCCTATTCTACATTGCTCTTTTATAACTACCAACTACTTGAAAGTAGTTCTCCTAATAAGAATGAATGAGAAGAGTAATCACATAAGTGGCCTATCGATAAGAGCAATGGTATGAAATAGGTTGCTGTTAGGGATGGAAATGGACAGTCCTGGGCCCATCCGTTCACTATCCCCACGGTAGCCACAGAATGCAGTAAAATGCCTACCCATTTAGGTTATGGGCACCCAAGACTGGATTACCATGATAGGAGATCCACAGACTCCCACAACAACTACCGTTTCTTTCCTAACCATGTGTGGTTTGATAGCTAAAAGAGAAAAAATAGTAGCATGTGGTATGATTGAGAAAAAACAACACCGTTGTCGCCTCCGCCACCGTTAATGTCATCCCCATCGTCGCCATAACCCCCTTTTAACTATGTCTCCCCCATTGGTGATACCGTTAGTTGAACTACAACAGTGCCATCTTGCTCAACTGTAGAAGTGTCGACGCTGCACCATCTACAGTAGTGCTTTCACTAGCCGCACTGCCTTCTTCAACGATGATGGTGTCAATGGAAGAAAGGGGCTAGAAGGATAGTCGAGGAGGAGTGAGTGTTGTTCGTAATGTATGGGCGAACAAAGGAGTTGCAGACCTGGTTGTCGGCATGCATAGGTTGGACTAGTCATTGTGGTTTCATAGCATGTTCTTGACTTCCTCATTTCCCATCGAGAACTCAAGACATCGATCTCATATTACTTCGAATACAACAAGTTCTACCACCGGCGGTTGCCTTCCATGCATCCTCCAAAAACAACGGCGCGTCCACGGTGACTGCCACTTGGTTGCTGGTTCCAGGTATTAGGGTGACGTCGGGGCCAAAATTGTAATGACCCTGACTTGGGTTATGAGGTAACCCTATTTGTTTTGGCTAAGTTTCTTAAAACTTTAGTATAATCCTCTAAGGTGTTTTTTTTATCATGTGACCACTTATGTTCCAAGTTTGGTCCTGATTGAATGATGTTTGAGCAATGTTCCTTTATTTTGGACCAAAGTGCAATTTACCCAAGATGAGGGGCTATATTGCAAAATGTCACATGTTGAACATGCCTTAAGTGTTTTAGAATCATAAGAGAGAGAATGATGCTAAGCGATGGCTTGTGGAAAGCCTAAATTGCAAGTTTGAACTTGTTTGAATAATGCTAGTACCTTGTGCACCAATTTTGGTACAAATTGTAATTTACCCAAAACGTAGGGATGATATGCAAATTACCACCTCTAGAGTGTCCCTACTCCCTCCTAGTATCATTTATAGGAGATATAAAGAAGGAGTCACCATGGTTTAATCATTTTTGAGTGATGGTACTCTTGGTGATGAAAAGACCAAGAAAGGGGTTGAATGTGAAACCCTAAACTTGAGTTGTATCAAGTTGAAAAACTTATATATGAGTGTCTATCATCCAAGGAGACATAGGAGTCTCATATCAGTTTTTTACTCTTGGAAAAGGCCATGGCATGCAAATCACCTCAAGGAGGTGAAGGGTATCGGTTTACAACTTCCTTAGAAAAGTTGTATCAGGTTGTGAATAAAGTGGTGATTTAATTGATATATCTTATCTAAAGAGATAAGTAATGGACGAAATTTCAACTCTAGATTATCCTAAATTGTTTTTCCTTTTAATATAAATGTGAGTGCATGCATGTACATGTGTCAACCATGCATTGACACGTGGCTCCTAGTATCTTAAATTGATGACACCTCACATACACACTTATTCATGAACCTCAAGTATATATACCCTTCCTTTCACCTCTTTGTGAAATTTTTCGAATACTACCACCTCCTTGCTCTTAGATATCGTGCAAAGAGCCTTGGTAGCATGCGTAGGTGATGTAGTATCATGCATAGGGCTTGGGTATCGGCGATAGCATGTGGTATCATCCATAACATGTTGATATCAACCAAGTGAAGTGATATTGGCCACAAGTGAAAGGGATATCGGCCACAAGTGAGGGCATATCGTCCATAAGTAGTGAGGTATCATGCAAAGATTCTAAGGAGCAAGAAGGAGCTCAAATATTAACCCTAAGGTAAGACCATGATCATCTTCAACCTTGGATTGAAGCATGGATCTAGGGTTATGATCTTTCTTTCTTTTCTTCTTCACCAAGTTCTTAAATATGGTGATTCCTTGTATATGAAGGAGTTGTAAACGATCCTTGGGCTTTTGATAAGTCATCTTCAACCTTAGGAGCTTGGAGCTTTGGAGATTGGAGCTTTGAAGTTGTTCTTAAGGTGGGTTATATAACTTTAACCCAAACATGTTATTACTCACCATCTTTCTTGCTATATTGATGATCTACTTTCAATTCCAAATTTTTCTTGAATACTTGATATATCTATGAGTTCTAGTAGTTGCTTAGACATGTTATCATTGTACTAGAACAAGTGGAATGAAGGTATAGAGCTCGAATATGATGGTATCACCTTATAAAATGATATCGGGTTCAAGCACATAAGCAAGCACCTCTAACCCGATATGGTGATGCACCTACTCCACTAAAATGATATGGATATGCGTTTATACTTTATTGCACGATATGGGGATGTAGTATACACCCCTTTCACAATATTAGGTCAAGCATACACCTCAAAAATGATATTGGGTTAAGAACACACCTCTTTGCCCGATATGGTGTGAAGCACACATACACCTCTAAAGTGATATGGCGTGAAGCACACATATACCTCTAAAGTGATATGGTATGAAGCACACATATACCTCTAAAGTGATATGGTAAGAAAACATACACCTCTTTTCCCGATATGGTGTGAAGCACACACACACCTATTTTCCTGATATGGTGTGAAGCGTACACACATCTCTTTGCCTGATATGGTGTGAAGCACACATACACCTCTAATGTGATATGGTAAGCACACATACACCTCTAAAGTGATATGTAAGAAAGCATACACCTCTTTCTCCATATGGTAAGCACACATACACCTCAAGGTCGATATGGTAAGCACACATACACCTGAAGGTCAATATGGTAAGCACACATACACCTCAAGGTCGATATGGTAAGCACACATACACCTCAAGGTCAATATGGTAAGCACACATACACCTCTAAAGTGATATGGGTAGCAAGCATACACCTCTAATCTGATATTGGGTTAAGCATACACCTCTTGTATGATATAGTGTTGACCACATATCTCTAAAATGATATGGTGGGTAACCCAATACATTAGATGACAAAAGTGGTAGGATGGTTAATACCCTAGAACATGTGATGGCCAATACATTAAAGTATGGTGTGGCCAATTTCTTCAAGATAGGTGAGGATGTTACACCCATGTATGGTGAAGGTGATACACCATATGATTGGTAAGGTTGATACCTTGATGGGTAAATGTATGAGGGATATGATGATGTCTAGATCAATATACACCTAACCCAATACATGTGTTCAACTTGACATACATGATTCAACTCGATACACCTTGTAAAGGTGAGGGCAAGACACTCTTAGAAGTGATGCGTGTAACACCAAGTAATGGTGTGGCTAATACCTTAATAGGTGAAACACCTAAAGTGATTGATAATGGTCAATCCTATATCAATAATGTCTTAACCTAAGGTGAGTCCATATCACTTGATGATAGTTGGGTAATTCAAGTGTGTGACTTATGGAAAATACATTACATTATAAATGTGATGGGCTAGTGCATAAAGTATTAGGATGGGAAATACCCTAATACAAGATAAGTTGATGAACTTAAGTTAAATGTGATGAGGGAAGTGATATACCAAGGCATGATAAATATCACATCCAACACCTCAAGGTTGATACACCTTAATGCACCTCAAATCCAATTTACTTGGATGAGTAACACATGAAGTGTGTCATGTCAATTGTTACATTAAGATGTAATGAGTTAAATGCACTTTGATAAGTGTAGGCTAACATACCCTGAGAAAGGGTTAAGCCAAGTTAATAAAGTATGATGTAATCAATATCCTAGTAAGGATGAGAGAGAAACTCATACTTTGTGTTTATAATCATTAAATGATAAATGATGAGAATAAATAAGTATGATTGAATACTTATGATATCAATGTATGCTCCTAGATGTGTTGAGCAATGATTTAGGGTTTGGATTGATATTATGAACTTGAAACCCTATTCAGCTATAAAGGGGAAACCCTAACCCTAATAATGGGAAGGTTGTATTTCTCTTATTGTATAAGCCTTGTGAGCCATGCAAATAGTTGTTTCCTAGTGAGAGGTGACAAGATGTTTAATGGGCCTTGTGAGCCATGTGAATAATTGTCGCCTAGTGAGAGGTGACAAGATGTTTAATGGGCCTTGTGAGCCATGTGAATAGTTGTTGCCTAGTGAGAGGTGACAAGATATTTCAATGAGCCTTGTGAGCCATGTGAATAGTTGTTGCCTAGTGAGAGGTGACAAGACATTTAAATGGGCCTTGTGAGACATGTAAGATGCCTGTGCAACAAGTATCATGTATACCTTGGTCTAAGGACCTAGAGGTATTAGTTACCTGATAAGTGGTAACAATGTTCAGTAATGAGCTAATGGTTTGAATACCCAGATCTAGTAATCATGATGATGATAATATTAAGAGATGAGAATTCCCAATAATGTGATAAGGGTCTGAGATCCCAAGTGTTATGCAATTAAAGTGTTCCAAAGGTTATAAAAGTACTTGTTAAATGTATTACACCTTTCTTTGTAGCATCTGTTATAATTCATGTTTTAAAATTGTTTGATGCTAAAAGATATTGTAATAAACCTAATTAATCAAGTGGAATTTCATCATGTAGAACGCTAAGCATAGATCCATCAGCGTCAGTAGCTTTTGAATGGTGAAATAGGTTTTCCCATGGGATCTCCTGGAGGGCGTATTTTTTAATATGCGGGGGTGATGGTTGCAAATATCCTTACGCCCTAATGAGGGATTGATGTGTAGATAATTGAGATCTCTCAATCCTTAATTATAAATGTCAGGATGGGTGTATCATGAATATCCCGATGATGATGAATGTCGTGATTGATGTGTAGATAACTGAAATCTCTCAATCTTGAAGAGAGAGCATGCTGCGGTTGTAGCTCTATAGCAAATTTGTCAGTATACACTGGAAAGCTATTTAGCAGTTGACACGAGATGTCTTTCTTATGGTCTCACACTGACTGAGATAAGTGAGGTCATGGTATCCGACTCTTCCATTGACCTTGTATGGTACCGATTTTGACTTTACATTGGTCAGTTGGAGTATGAGAGGTATACCTTATCTCCTCAGGGAATAAGTGTGATTGTAAAATGTAATCAGCCATGTAGCTTATTTGCTTCAGGATCGAATACAGAAATCATTAGTGGATGTTATATTTATTTTATAAATCTTAAATGGATATATGTTATACATGTTCTTCATATTACTTATAAAATGAATAGATGATTTACTGTTTTATCATATATAGCTGCAATGCTTCAGAAGATGATATTGCTCTACTCTGCTTAAACAGTGATTAAATCCTATTATTAATGTAAAAGAACCCTCTTCCCAATTTTATACTGTTTAATATTGTTGGTGGAGAGTTATATCTCTTGCTGGGACATGGGTCTCACCCCGTTGGTCACCAAAATTTTTAGGTAGACGCGGATGAAGAGGTAGAGACCATATTGCAGAGGTACATCAATAGAAGTAGGGACAACAGTAATAGCTTAGGTTGAGTATACTATCTATCGTGTCTTGTAGATAGAAGACTTATGTGTCGTCTCTGTACTCTTAGATCCTTGGAGTCAGTACATAAAGGTTTTAAAAACAATCTGAGATTTTGTCTTGTATGCCTCGAGGTTTTATGTTGCTTCGGTATGTGTTTTGACAAAGCAACTGTTATATATCATACTCAAGGTGAGATGATACAATGTGTGTATAATGTGAACCTGATGTATATAAAGTTTTGGTTCTTTCAGTAAGAGTTTCCTGGAAGAGGATCTCTTTGTAAAAGGGTTTTAAATTTTTAGTGATTTTTTAATCTGGTACTTATGGTTATTCTGCATAATTAGTAATGATTTGATTGTCAGTTTGGTGGTGATCATTTCAGAAATGATGAGTGGCCATGGAAGCAGTTGAACTCCAGTGCAAGAACAAAATAGAGGAATGGTACTCCAACGAGCACTGTGGGCTGTGACCTCATCAGAGCTGGATTCTGAGGACGACAGCGGTTGGTGGAGGAGGCCGCGGTCATCATCGTCTCCTCTTGTTTGAATTTTCAAGGGAAGTCGACATGGCTGTTCATGACAGTTGAGCACCAATGGCTCCACCCAATCTGTTCATGGTGGCCGCGGAGAAGCCATGAACAACTTGAATTTGTATTTATGACAGAGATGGTGTGTGGTTGTTGAAAGACAACTCATGCATCTTTTAATTTTTTGTATCGTTGCGACAGAGATGCCTTAGACCCCGATGAGGCTGTAGGCAAGGATTAAAAATTAATCAATAGCTATTAAATGTTAGATTTAGTGATAATGGTGTTGGTTCGGATCCCTGTTCCACCCATACCAGAAAAGTAGTTTTTCTTTTCTACTGAAACCATCACTCGGTAAATAATTGGTTATACCATAAAATAGTTTGGATGGCAGTGGTTTGGATCGGGGGATGGATGTATGGGTTTTATTGCCATGCCTAGCTGCTTTGGAGATTCACAAGTAACATAAAAATTATTTATGCAAAAATAAAATATGATGAACCTATATGGTGAAGAGAATGAAAAATTCATGAATCCTAATGCTTAATATTATGGGTGAAGCAATTCATGAATCAAACAATCTCATCAAATAAATGAGAATGAAATTAGGAAAAGGAATGCATCATGTGAATGTTTCCATCTTTTTATGAATAATTAAGGGCATCCTTTCTCCCTCTTATCTTTAAAACATTACAAACTCTTTTTTTCATTGGCCCATTATTCTAGCATGATGGAACATCATGCTTGGGCTTTACTACAGATCCTTCATTTTTTAGGGTTAAGATGTGTATCCTTGCATTCAAATTTTGAACAAAAATGATATCCACATGATATAGGAATGAATGATATGGAATGCATGCTATCTACATGTAATTGCTTAAGCAACTAAAATGATATGCATAGAAATTGTTTATGCATACTGACATTTTTTTCATTTTATAACTAATGCAAATAAAGAAAACTATCTATCATGCATCCTATCATGCTATGCAATTCAAAAAAGAGGAAATAATTCAGACTTACTTGATCATCTTAAGGCGATGAGTCACACGAATGGAAAAATGAATGTAATCACATAACTAATAGACAATTCCTTTCATGATATTATGATATGTCCCATTCTAATGACCTATGAATAGGGTAGCCTTAGGGTTTCTTTCTTAAACTTCAATTTAAGGTCTCATTAATCATTTGATCAATTTAGGCTCAAACCCCATCTTCATCCATATTACATGAATAATTAAGATGCCCATTCATATTAAATGTCCTTTAACTGACTAGCCCATACACTTCCTCTAAGTGGCGCAACTCAATAAATTTGCAACTAAGCCAATATTTTTTATTTTCTATTTCACACAATTGAGAACACATGACATTGACATGAACTATGGATTCAACTCCACTTTTACACTAGATAGATTATGGATCCTACAACTTGAAAAAATAAAACTAAAAAGCAAATAAAGCAAATAGATAAAGAAACTAAAAATTAAATATAGAGATTGTTCCAAATACCCCCCCAATCTTGAACTTGAGTATGTACACATAGTAAAAATTCTAACTTAACAGGTGGAACAACGGTACCGGATCACATGGGTGGTGGTGGAGGATGCGGCGTTGTGCAATCAAAGGGATAGAATGTTCCTTGAAGCTCGACTGGAGGTTGTTGATATCCCCCAAAGTATCCTTGGCTCCAGTAGTGGTCAAAGAATTGTTGTTGGTGTCCCTCCATCATTCATAGGTGCATGTACATGTTCTCTTGGTTGGACAAGACAAATTGACCATTCTCAAATATCACATGTTGGTTGTGATACGACCATCCTTGGACATCGTGGATGCCTACCAAGATCATTGTCTGCAGTTGCTATCCTTGTTGTATATCCTACAAGATGCCATACATTACCGCCATGGAATATGGATAATCATCTTGTGATGGCGGGGGAATAAAATAATTGGACACTTCATAAGGTTATGGATTCTTGCGTGGAACCTGCCTCTGTGTGATGGGGATGGTTGCTTCCTATTCCTCATCTTCTTCTTGATCGTGTTTATCTTCTTCAACTTCATCTTCTTCCTCTTCCTCCTTTGAAGATCTATCCATAGGACATCTCATAAAATGGATTCCTTGTAAGTCCAAGATAGCCTCTAGTAGCGCCCTTTCCTTGTATTGGGTACCGACTGCACAACATGTGTATACGGTGCCATGGTGTGTGTTGAGGAGGTTGGATCTCTTGAAATGTTTAAGATCAAGCTTTGGTTTAAAGCAACCTGTAAATATTTTGTGGTGAAGAGATTGAGGTAGATATGAAGATCTATTAGAGTGATCAATCCTACAGAATGAATGAGAGGTTTCCTCTACACCACTCGCTTCACCCATATCATGTGCAAGAGGAAGAAGGAACTAATTCCTCCTTCCTAACTCCAAAAAATTGTAGAGAAAGTAGAGGTCATTCCTCTAAGTCTTCCCCTACCCTTGGATGGACTTGGAGAAGATAGTATTGATGAGGAGGAAATGAAGTATACAAGAAAAAGGATGCTCAATGTCGTTGATAGAATTTGTGTGCCAGCTGACATGATTGCCTTCTGGAACCTCTGACAATAGATCCCATATTGTCTTGAAGTTGAAGTTGTCAGGGTAAAAGTAGTATCCTTCATAGTTGAACTACTTCAATGTCAAAATGTAGTCGGAGTTGTAAAGGAAGAAGCTAACATGCCATCCATCCATCTCCATGCTCAAGCATGATGCAGACCTCCAATGATGCCAGGAACTTGTAGATGAGGTCTGAGAAGGTTAGACTATCATTGAAGAAAGGATGGTCACCCACCATCCCTTGACACTTGTAGACTTGGTGCATGATATTAGTGAAGCTAAGGGAGGCAATGAAAGCACGGTCGCCATATCTTATCGACACCATTTCCCTCTTTTATAATTCTTCATATATCTTCTTGATGATGGCATTGGGGTGAGTGATTTACCTTGTCTTGGGGATAAAGTAGGGAATCCCCGCCGATTAAGATGCCTCTCTTTGGGTGCCATCATGAAAGAGAGAAGGAGATAAATAAGAGAAGTGCTTTAAGTCACCTATGAATGCTTGGAATTTCTTACATGTGCTTGCTTGAAGAAGGAGAACCCCTCCTTATATAGGTGAGGCTGCGGCCCTATCATCACATCAGTAGTACTGACAGGCTATCACTAGTACCAACTTTGCATAGTAAATCTGTCTCTCTCGATGCTACCAATAATACCGATTTGTTGATGTCATTATTGTGGATTGTATGGTGTAAGTAGTACCAACGCGTTGTCGGTAGTACCGACCATTGCCATGGATCAGTGGTATCGACAATCAGATGAGAAGATTCCTGATCGTTGATGGCACTCCAACAAATCCTATGTCTATCGGTAATACCCACTTTTGTGTCGATAGTATTGACTCTTTCAATTTTTTTTCCGATGCTTACGAGTGGGAACTCGATATTTCAAAAATAGGGCATCCTCTTCCATCTATACTACCAACTTTTAGGTCAGTAGTAGCAAACCCTTATTAGTTTACTCACCTCCTCATCTTTAGAAAGTCGGTCCTACCCACTTCTTGGTTGGTAGTACTGAGTATCATTGAATTTTTTCTCGGCTCCCCTATGATGTCATCCATACTACTGACATGGTAGTCAGTAGTACTGAGTCATTTAGATAAAATTGATTTTCATCCCTGTGACTCTTTCGGTAGTACCAAATTGTGGTCGGTAGTACCGACTGTTACTCAGCCTGCACACCACACAAACTTGATCAAGCTAACTGTTTTTACATAAAAACTAAGAAAACAATAACAAAAGCTATGAAACTACAAAACTAAGTGGAAAGAGTGAAAAATTATGGTGTTGGGTTGCCTCCCAACAAGCGCACTTATTTCACGTCTTTGACACGACATTCCTAATTAAACCTTCAACGAATCTCAATGAGCTTCAACTCCTCCTCGTTTCTCACCACATCTTCCCCAAAGTAGTTTTTAAGCAGTTGGCCATTAACTAGGAATGGCTCAGCCCCATTGCTTATTTCTACCACCCCATGGGGAAAAACCTTGACTACATCAAAAAGGTCCACTCCATCTAGACCTCAACTTACTGGGATGTAATTTCAACCTAGAATTGAATAGAAGAACCTTCTCTCCTAGAGTGAAAACCCTAAGTAGGATTTGATGATCATCAATCTTTTTGGTTCTTTCTTTCTATATCCTTGAGGTTTCATATGCATCAAACCTAAGTTCATCTAGCTCATTTAATTCCAACATCCTTTTTCTTCCCGCGACATCCAAAATATAGTTTAAATTTTGCAATGCCCATCTAGATTTGTGCTCTAACTCTATAGGTAAGTGACAGGATCACCCATACACCAACCTAAACGTAGTGGTTCCTATAGGTGTCTTATAGTCTATCCTATATTCCCACATAGCATCTTTGAGCAACATTCTCCAATTTGTCCTATTAGTTGAGACTATCTTTTCTAAAATTTGCATAATTTCTCTATTAGACACCTCAACTTTCCCTTGAGTTTGGGTATGGTATGGAGTACCTACCCTATGTCTCACTCCGTTCTTACTCAAAAGTGCCCCAAATTTCATGTTGGTGAAATGAGATCCACCATCATTAATGATCAACCTTGACACTCTAAACCTATAGAAAATGTGATCCTTCACAAACTTGCATACAACTTGAGTGTCATTGGTGTGGGTTGGAATTGCTTCCACCCACTTATACACATAGTGATCAACAAGTATAATGTATAAGTTTAATTTGAAGACATGAATGGGCCCATAAAATCAATGCCCCAAAGACCAAACACTTCAATTTCCTAAAAAATGTTCAAAGGCATTTCATGTCCTTTTGAAATATTACTTGCATGTCGACATGAGTCACAATGGAGAACAAAGCTATATGCATCTTTAAAAAGTGTAGGCTATTAGAAACCACATTCTAAGACCTTGGTAGCAGTCCTAGAACTAGCATGATGATCCCATGTATGTAAAGAATGATAGTGTGCTAATATGCACTCAAACTCATAATCCGACACAATTTTTCCTTAAAATACCATCCCTAGATTGCTTAAGTAAGAGGAGTTCATCCCATATATAATACCTTAAAGAGAAGAAGAATATCTTCTTCTCTTGATAACCCCAATCCACTGATAGCTCTCCACATGCCAAGTAGTTTACAATATTTACAAACCAAGGATCTTTGCTTTTCATAGCAAACAATTGCTCATTTGGGAATTCTTCCACTATGGGTATGTCTATGTCCTTTTCATCCACCCTTTCAAGGCCTAGATAGGTGATCAACCTCCACATTATCAATACCTACGTTGTCTTTAATTTCAATATCAAATTCCTACAAAAGCAATATCTATCTAATCAACCTAGGCTTAGCATTTTTTTTCTACAGCAAATACTTATTTGACGCATGATTAGTCCATACAATCACCTTAGCTCCAATAAAATATTGGTGTAACTTCTCAAAAGAAAAGAAAAAAATTCCAAAATCTCTTTTTCTATTGTTGTGCAATTTAACTGGGCATCATTAAGTGTTTTAGACGCATAATAGATGACAGTGGGAACCTTTTCTCAGTGTTGGCCTAGAACAACTCCAAAATGGTGAGCATGCATCATTGAAACGTGACCAGGGCATTTTAAAGACCGAACAACATTTTACAATATGCAAAAGTGCCATAAGGACAAGTGAAGGTAGACTTCTCTTGATCTTGTGGCTCAATAGAAATCTGGTTGTACCCAGAATAACTATCGAGAAAGCAAAAGTGAGAGCAGCTGGCAAGCTGCTCAAGAATTTGATCAATGAAAGGATGCATGAAATAATCCTTCAAAGTGGAACAATTCAAATGTCCATAATCGATACAAACACACCACCTAGTCAGCAACTATGTCAAAATTAATTCTTCATTTGAATTAGTTGTGACCATTATCCCCCCGTTATTAGGAACCACCTGAGTTGGACTAACCCAGTTTGAATCAGAGATAGCATATATAATAGATGCAGATAAAAGTTTGTCTACCTCTTTCTTCACTCCCTCATTCATGATGGGGTTGAATCGTCGCTGAGGTTGCAAGATTGGCTTGGCTCCTTCCTCTAGTCTGATCTTGTGCTGGAAGAAACTAGGGGAGATCCCCTTTATGTTCACCATAGACCATCCAAATGCTGCCCAATGGTTGTTCAGAACCATAAGCTACTGCTCCTCTTCCTCAATGCTTAGTGAAGTTGAGATGATGATTGGGAGTTTCACCTCTACTTCCAAGAAAGTGTACTTCAAGTGTGGTGGTAGTGGCCTCAACTCTAACTCTGGTGGACTCAACAAAGAACCAAGGTTGGAGGAGGTGGTGCTAGATCCTCAAGATGCCCGATGCAATGACATGGTAGTCCCTTGATAAATAATACGCACTCCTCTAACTAACGAGATTCAATACCATCATCTGTCAGGTTCATAAGACATGCCTCTAAAGACAATTGTGGATATACTTGCATTAGAGTAGAAGAAGCTTCCGCTTGAACTGTTGTTGGGCAATGATCCTCCTCTTCATCATCAAGATATTGAACTGCCTTTGTCAAAGATATTTCCTTTGTTTTCTCCAAGATGTCCACTGCCAATGTGCCTTTGTGGACCTGTGTCATCACATGAGCCATATCAAGAAATGCCTTCCCCAGAAATAATGACACCTTTTCTTGGACCTACCACAACATGTGATATTGTGCCTTCACCTTGACAGTCTATCTAGGGTAGGGCATCAAGATTTCAACACGATCTTTTTTGTTCCCCAATGTCAGTCTCCCTCTGCCCATTTCCAGAATCATATCAGTCATGTCTTGGAATGGCCTTCATAGTAATAGTTCATTGCCTTGATCATCTTGCATCTCCATGATGACAAAGTATGTTGGAAACACAAATTTGTCCACCTTGACAAGAACATCCTCACAAATGTCGTAAGGCCTCACCACTGAGTTGTCTACCATTTATATGGTCACATTACTCTCTTTGCACTCCTTAAGACCTAACTTCTTGAACGTAGTCAAGGGCATGAGATTGATTCTAGCCCCTGAGTCACATAAGGCTTCTCCAAATTTTGTCCTCCTGATATAACATGAGATCTTAAAACAGCCTGCATCCTGCCATTTTGGTGGAAACATTTCTAGAATAAAGGCACTGACTTTATCCTTCAGAAATACCACCTCAAAATCATCTATCCTCCTTCTTGTTGATCAAGTCCTTCAGAAACTAGCCATAGGAGGGAATCAGCTCTATTGCATCGATCATGATGCTTCCCAAAGTTGTCTAGGAACTTCTAAAATTGCTTGTCAACCTTCTGAGATTTTGAGTTGTTCAGGAATGACACAATATTCACCACCTTCCTCTGGTGAGGTGGGACATAAGACTATTTCATTGGATCCTCAAGTTCATGAATTTCAACATCAACTAACTTGTCCTCTACTGTAGTCTCTGACTCAACTAAATCAATTGCAACAATAATCACCAGTGAGCATGTATCATCCTTTTTGTTCTTCGACTCTGGAATCGTCTTTTGCTCATTCAACATCTTCTTCCCACTGCATAACATAACTACTTTTACATGTTGATTTTCAATAGGTATGTTGGTGTTTCTTGGGAACCCATGCTGAGTCAGTTTCTTCAAGGATGCATCTGTCGCAATCTAAGAAATATGAATCTCAATGCTGCAAAGTTGTGCTCCTTGATTCGGTAGATCCCTCTGAGTCTGGCCAATTAGCACTTCATCCTGACTAACTCGCTTATGCAACATGTCCTCAATGTGGTTTATCTTGCTAGGGCCCATGTCCTATTGGTATTGTTGTTGTGGAACACCCTATTGTAGCTTGGCTTGTTGGGCTTGAGAAGGGTCCTGTTGAAAGTTATTGGGATCCTTCCACCAGAACTTGGGATCTTTCCTCCAAAAATAGTCACTGCCCCTATAGTTTTGTTGTCATGCAAACATGCAGTCCTCTTCTTATCCTTCAGAAGAGTTTCCATCTTTCTGATATAGCTTCCTAGTGATGAGGTCAAGTTTCTCATTTAGTGTATTGATGACCTGTGATTCTCCAATACTTAAAGGATTGTTGGAATCTCTCTCTCTTCTCCCCATGAGTGATTCTTATCCATGTTCTTCAGGATCTCATGGTATACAGATGGCTTATTGTTCATAAAAAATCATGAGCCAACAATATCAAGCGTAGTTCTTTCTCCCTTCTACAACCCGTAGTAAAAGGTCTTTGCTTGGCCATACAAATTGATCCCATGACGTGGGACCTTCCTTAGCATATTTTGATACCACTCCCATGCTTCAGCGTATGACTCTTCTACCTTCTTCTTGAAGTTATATATTTCCCTAACCAGTTCGTTCATCTTCTGAGGTGGAAAATAACATTCAAAGAAAACATTGATCATCCCCTCCCATGTTTCAATCGACTCAGGTGGGATTTTAGAACCAAGATTTGACATTATCCACTAATTAAGATGGAAACAATTTTAGGTAGATCATTGTAACTAGTACCCTATCTATCTTGACCATATCACAACTCTCCACGAAATTTCTTATGTGCGTCATCGGGTATTATGTGCTATGACCATGAAAAGCTTATGATTTGACCAATGCAACCAACCATGGATCAATTTTATAACTACCCACATTTATTGCCTTTCTTTTGACTGGTCCAAGATGAGCCACGAAGGAAGATGTCTTGATCTTTTACCAAATTGCCTGCTCTTCTACAACCATCTCTGGTTGTTCTTCTACTTCTTCTAGTGGAGGTATTTTAGTAGTCAGCGGTGGATTCAGAATCAACCTTCCCCCTGAGTTATCAAACTCCCTTCCTTGGCACAGGAGCTCTTCCTGACTAAAACCCTATGGAGATGACTCCATGTAGTCGTGATCTCTAGTGTGCAACATGCACCAGTACATAAAATTATTATGGACAATGTGAGAATAAGTACTAATGATTGAAAAAAATGATATTTAAAATTCAGCATGAAATGATAAAAAGAAAAATAAAAGGTGTGGCCAAGAGTGGTTGATTACAACACTTGTAGTGCTGGATTTGATGTTTCCCTAGCAACGACACCAAAAACTTTATAGGTATTTTCTATACACCCTAAAATGCAAGTGTATGCTATCAGAGTAATATAGGACAATGAGGACTGGATGTCAAACACAGGGAAATGTAAACTCAGAAACTATTACTAACTATAGTACAACCAGCTAGGCCAAAGAAAACTTTGATAGAATGGTTTAATTAACTATGAATGTAGAAAGTAAATCTAAAATTATTGATGATTGATTTCAGTTGGACGAAATTCCTTAGTATTATGGTTTCACCTTGTTTAACATTGCAATCAATATTTATGACAATAATAATTATCTCTCCTAACCCTATTCTAAGAGCATGTAGCAAGAACTACTAACTCTCGTGGTGTAATCCACTACTTAATATAATACCAATCCCACTCTCGTATTGATTGTGTAATTAGTTAGGTGCTTTAACAAAACCTATGGGTAATCTCTTCACATTTGTAAGCCACCTATCTCAAAGGACGATGTAAAACATGTATTTCTATGATTTTCCAACTGTTAATTTCCTTTCTCAAAGAAATTAAGTCTAACTAACAACCTATGGTGCTAAAGCATCAGTAGTTCATTTCAACCACATAGAATTAAGTCCATAAATTGAGAGAACTGATATAATATTGCATAAAAGTCAAGTACAATGCATCATCAGGCTACTCTCGGATCTTAAGAAATAAGGGGTTTATCCCTGCATGGTTTCATGGTCAAAAATATATGAGAGAAGAAGAAAAACATGGAAAACATTAATAGAATTAAAGAACCCCTAAAGTAGATGATCCAAAAGATACCTTCTTGTGCATGTGTCGATTTTCTACCTTCCTCCTAAAAATTTGCCCACTGAAAGTGCCCAGATCATCCAAAATGTACTCTTCTTCTCCGCTTTCTCGTCTCTTTGCTCCCTGCTTCCATCCAAGGGAATTAGAACATGATACACTACTACGTAAACAACATTCAATGTCGCTTTTCTGGGCGTCAGTTATTTAAAAAGATAGACGCCTATAATATTCAACGTCGATTATTTAGGAACCCCGACGTCTATATTCAAAGACCATCCAGACATGGGTACTGCTTTGTATACAGTGTCGACTGGGTAAAACAAATCGATGCCTAAAATCACGCACGAAATCCAATTTTCGAGTGAAATTGTTTTTTGCCCCAAAGTATCACATACATCGTTGGTTTTTTAACTACTAACTGACACCGATATAAGATGAAATTTTGCGTGAAAAGTTCCAATTTCAGCGTCGGTTATCCTTTGATAACCGACGCTGATAATGGTTCCTGCCAAATAATTTAGGGTAAAGATTGTCTAATTGGACGTCGGTTTTTGACTATAAACAGACGCTTAAAGGTAAAAAGCGTCGGTTTTCCAGATAACCGAAGCTGTTGACAAATTTAATAGACCCATATCACCCAATTTTCCCCCTTCCTTCCTATTTCATTGCGATAGTTTTCTACTGTGATTGCCGCTCGCCTAAAATCGCCCGACGATCCCCGCTGCTGCTTGCCGCCATTGCTACTGGTGCAGCTCTGCTCGCCGTCACCGCGTCCTCTTTCTCCTACTGCTGCCACCACTTGCCGCCACTGCTACTCGCCGGTCTGCTCTGCTCTTCTCCTGGTGCCACTGTTGCTCGCCGCTCTGTTCTAGTCTTCACCTACTCGCCGCCACTGCTGCCGCCGGTCGCCGCCACTCTTCTCCACGCTAGCTCCAGGTAGCCCTAGCCTCTTTGCTTCCTTCTTCGTAGCTCCTACCAACAACAAGTATGGTTGTGGCTATGTTGGCCTACCATGGCTGTGCCGTCCAGTACGGATGTGGTAGGCCAACACAGCCACGACCGTGCTTGCTGTTGGTAAGGATATGAACAAATCTTTATGTAATTCTTTATGTAAATCCTAGGATACGAACAAATCTTTTGCTTGCATATATTTGTATTTCTAATCCTAATGTTTGACCTAATTAAGTAAATTTTGATGCATGTTGAAATAAGATTTAAACTTGTTCATTCTAGCATCCTAATTTGATTTGATTAAACCCTAACATTGATGAAACTCTAACATCAATTATGATGAAACCCTAACATTAATTGTGATGAAACCCTAACATGTACATATCTATTATTGTGTTTGTTGACCTAGAAACCCGTCCAAGATTTACTCATTAGGAGTAAATCTTGGATAGTCCCCAGTTTGGGAATGTTCTTGAATACCTAATCTCACTTAGGATGTAAGTGTATAATGTGTATTCAGTTTTCGAGAAAATTTCGGTAGCATTTCCCCATTTGTTCTCTAAGTACATATGTACTTAGAGAACAACGGGGAAATGCTGCCAAAATTTTCTCGAAAACCCAATACACATTATACACTTACTAGTGAGATTAGGTGTTCAAGGATGGGATAGGTGGTACACATTTATTATATATCAGAATGACATCACATGTGTTTTTTGGCCTAGAAACCCGTCCAAAATTTACTCATTATGAGTAAATCTTGGATAGTCCCCAATTTGGGACTGTTCTTGAACACCTAATCTCACTTAGGATGTAAGTGTATAATGTGTATTGGGTTTTCGAGGATGGGATAGGTGGTACACATTTATTATATATAAGAATGACAAGAATATTGAGGAGGGCAAAGGAATTTTGGGATCACGAGTGAAAGTAATCAGTCATGAGCAGTTGGAACAAGATCACTTGTATATTTTACACAACATGGACGAAGCGAGTGTTTATATCGAGGAACATACAAATTTCATCAAGAGACAACATCGTCGAGCAAGTTCAATGTGGCTTGCTAGAGAGCATAACAAGACTTTTATTAAGTGGTTTGAAGATAAAGTCTTACATCAACTATCTCAAACACCAAATGATATTACGGAAACTATCAAATGCCTCTCCTTTAAACCAAAACCGAATGTTATGTCTTATGAAGGGTTTGACATTAATGGGTTCACATATTACACAAAGCGCCAAGATGATAAGAGTGTCGTACAAAACAGTGGGGTCACTCTTCAAGCGTCGACTATGTATTTTGCAAGTGCAAAGGATAAGAGTCCACGTGAAGCTAAAATGTCATATTACGGTGTCACTGAAGACATATGGGAGTTTGACTACATAGATTTCAGAATTCCACTCTTCAAATGTAATTGGGTTGATAACACTAAAGGAGTTATAGTGGATGAATTGAGTTTCACTTTAGTGAACTTTGAAAAGATTGGCGAGAAGGGTGAACCATTTATATTGGCATCACAGGAGAAACAAGTATTCTATATCGATGATCCTGGAAATGATAAATGGTCGGTTGTTCTTCATGGTAAAAGACAATTTATTGAAGATCCTATAGATGAAGAAGAGTACTATGATAAGTATGATGACTCCAGTCTATTCTCAGTTGGGTTGCCAACTCCACAAAATATTGAAGCTAATGATGACTTATATGTGCACGGAGATCACAATGAAGGATTGTTAATTGATAAAAGATCACAATTTTAGAGGCATGCATGTTTATATTTTTTTATTGAAACTAAGTGTTTGCTTTTTTAATATCAATATCATTTTAAGATTTGATGTTTCATTATCTTCTAGTTAATACAAATGCTAAATGTTTGCCTTTTTAATGACATTTTCGGATGGCTGACCATGATGAGCATGATGTCCATGATGAGCATGAAGTCCATGATGAGCATGGCGAGGATACCAATGTAAGTTTTAAAAACATATCCTGTATTTCTATAAAATTCATTATCTTCTAGTTATGTCATATATCCTATATTTCTATATTGGGCTAATTCAGTGTGTTTATTTTTGTCAAATTTTAGGTTGATGTACCCACTGCAGCACTGGAGGAGCTTGATGCGCATCACCAAAAACTTAACAAGAAAAGGGGCATCACTCTGTTGAAGAAGTTAATAGCGCTAAGTGGCAGTGGATCTAAATTGGCTGTGGAGTTTGATAATGGAGGAAATGCAATTGGAGTGAACCGCAATAATTTTGTAAACTATCTTGGGGTTGTCACTCGAAGCCATTTTGGTGTTAAGTATGATAATTGGCATAAAGTTCCTCAGGCAAAGAAATACATGATATGGAAGGATTTATGTGTGAGTTATTATTATTTGCAATTCTATTTTGTAGATTACAAATTCTATTATTTGCAATTCTATTTTTGGATACTAGTTAGTAGCAATTCTATTTTACAGAATCTGTTTGCATTGGATGAGAAGCTGCATCATAAAAGCATGATGCAATGTGCTGGAAAGATGCTAAGGAAATATAGGACAAATATCAACAGAGAATACATAAAAGATGGTGATAAGAAGAAGAATTCAGCACTTGAATAGTGGAACTTCTTGGCCAAAGAAGATTGGGACACATTTGTTGCTTCAAGAAAATATGAAGAATTCAAGGTATTAAGTGAGGCGCAAAAAGCAAGGCGTGCACTGAATGTATTAATATACGTTGTATTCACCTATTCAAGATTAACATTTAGTGTTACTAACCAAATAATTAATGTAAATACTAACTAGGCCCTCAGTGAGGTGCAAAAAGAAAGGTGTGCACTGAATGTGCATGACCACACTATGGGTCCAAAGGGCTATGCAAGTGTTCGCCAAAGACTACAGGAGGAGTCTACTGCTACCTAGGATTCCTCTACTACATCTGCCACACCCATGCCTTGCCATGATGTCTGGATCGCTGGGAGGCAAAACAAGAAGGATGAAATAAAGAAGCCCGTAACTGCTGAGGCGGCTGCGAAAATGGTAAAATACAACTCTTAGAGAAATCATTTGAATATTGATTATTTGTGGTGTTAACTTACTAATTTATGTTGATGGTGATTAGCGGGAGCTACACAAGCAGAGGAAACAAGGCACGTTCATCCCTTAGGGCACAAGGGATGAATTGAGAATTGCTCTAGGTAAGCCAGAGCATCCTGGACGTGTTAGGGGTGCAGGCGCTGGTGTGGGCATCAAAGCATTCTTTGGGCCATCCCAGCACAAACCCAAAGAGGGACTTTCACAAGAAGAGGTAACTTATTCTTTTTTTAGAATGTTACTACAAAAAGGAATTCGATAATAAGAAGATAATGTTTCTTTTATCCATGTATAGGAGAATAAAAGAGTCGAGGATCTAGTTTCTAAGAAAGTCAAGGAGATAATGCAGTAGTGGCAGGCATCTCAGGCTTCCAATCAGCCTGTAGCGACCCACTCGTCTCCTGATGCACAGACTGCGAGTAATCCTGTAGACCCACCACCTAACACGTCTGTTGTAAGTATTGTTTATGACATTGTAGCTAGTCTTTTCAAGATGATATGTATATATGTATAACATTCTTTACGTAAATTTGTAGGCATTGAAGCCATGCCGCTTAAGAATGCAATACTATGTTGTTGCAGAGGCGCAGGCTTACCCATCCCTTCCTGGGGCAACGTTTCACGAGATTCCAATGCCATAGGGATACATTCGTGTGAGCCCGATACGTGTATTCCCTGATTGGATGGAAGATACATTGCCATATG
Organism: Alisma plantago-aquatica; assembly: GCA_963693085.1. Taxonomy (NCBI): domain Eukaryota; kingdom Viridiplantae; phylum Streptophyta; class Magnoliopsida; order Alismatales; family Alismataceae; genus Alisma; species Alisma plantago-aquatica. The sequence continues at coordinate 485,115,087 of OY856414.1, forward strand.
CCCACCCGGATATTGATACACTTGCTGAGGCAAAAGGCAGGGTGATATTGTGGCCCAAAGTAGATGTCGTCTACACTACTGAAATTGTAAGATAAGTTTACATTACTTTATATTGTTAATATATGAATTTGTAAGATAAGTTTACATTACTTTAGATTGTTAATGTGTATATATGAGGTCAATTGATCTGAAATTATATATACAGGTTAAAAAGAAGACACCCGGAGCATCTATGCCTCCACCTCCACTTCCTGCATTACCAAGTTGGGTTCCAAGTGACCTAAAATACCCGTTACGTCTTGTTTGTAGGGGAATGTCATGTTGGCTATGGGCACATAATATACATTGCCCTATAATTGTTTCTTTAGAAGTGAATTATGCAGGTCAACCATACAAAAGCTCTTTATTTATACAAGATATTATTGAGCTGTTTATATATGATTGGCTGAATACATCAATGATAGAGACATGGATAAGGTGAGATCTTATTTATACATCCATATACCTTGTGTAAGATCTGGTGATCTGGTTTCTTATATATTAATGCATACGTAATACATGTTTTGCAGCTACTTAGTCGAAAATCAATGTAAACAATTTGCATTTGACCATGTGGGATTTTTGATTCCATCATTGATTAGTATGGTAGCTAAAGACCATGATAGTGTTCAACAATACTGTTTAGATGCTTTTACAATTTTCAGTCAGCAAAAGAAGACTATAATAATAGCTCCATTCAATGTCAAGTAAGTTTACTTTACTTATAATTTGGACTTATAAAAATTACATTTTTATTGTGGATTTTGAGTTATTAATTTTTAACTTTTTTACCTCTAGCAGTAGGCATTGGGATTTACTAGTTATTCTCCCCGGGACATTCATTGTTTATTATCTAGATCCTGCGGGGAGTACATTGAATACTAAAATTGGACACATAATGAGAATGACATTATTCTGGTGAGAAATATTTCATTTTTATATCCGTTAACATTTGTTATTACATTACTATTTAATTATGTAATTTACTATGTTACATTAACATGTAGGGGTTTAGATGCATTCAAAAAGGCTGGAGGAAAGGTCCCCAAGAAAAAGAACCAGCCAATAATTTGGGAGAATGTGAAAGTAAGTTCCCGACTCCAATGTATATATTATTTTTGTGAACTATGCTTAGTTGTATTTTTTAATATTTTGTATGTTTCAATTTATAGTGCGCTACATAAGACAACGGCTGGGCATGCACATACTATGTGATGCGATTTATGCAGATGATTATCCAATATGCCGCATTGGACATCGATAGCATACATGAGGTATTATATATAGTCTCATTAGTTAGTATGAAATATATCAATCTTATTTTTATATTATTACTTATATATATACATCATTCTCTTTGTAGGTGTTTAAAACTGACCAAACTATAAGTAAACACTTAAAAGATGTACATGCTCCATATATGATGGAAGTATTAAATGAAGTAAGAGAAGAATGAGCAAGAGCCATACAAACAGTGGGGACTGTAAAATATAATTGGGATGCTAATAGCGATGTTGAATGATATTTTGTAAATGAATATTTCTGAATGTTTCTACATGTACTTGAATGTTTCTACATGTGTGAATGTGAGAATTGAATTGATGTCTGAATGTATCTACTTGTGTGAAAAGTATATTTGTTGATTTTGTAGGTTCGTAGCCTGTTTGTTGGCTGATATCAATGGATGTCGTAAACCTACAGTTCAGAAAACTAAACTACAGGTTCTCATCCTGCTGACCAGCCACAGTAGGCCTGCAAACTAATAAGAAAAAAAAATTAAAACATAGGCATCACTTATTTATATAACACCGTTATCAAAGGCTTACAGTGTCGGTTATTGGATAAAAACCGCCGCCTAATGTGAAAACAACCCGACCATGTAGGAAAGCACGACCTTGGTGGAAAAAGTGTCGGTTATTAGTACAAAATCGACGCCTATAGTACTAAACATGGCCGTGCAGGGAAGCACGACCATGGCGTCTGGAAATATGGCATTGATTTTTTAGTTGCAAACCGACGCAGAAAGTGTCCTTGATGGTGCCCTTTTTGTGGTGCGAACCCTTTTGGCATCGGCTTACTATACATAACCGATGCCTATCGGTGCCCTGCTGGCGCGTTTTTAGTGGCGTGAAGCCTTTTGGCGTCAGTTATAAAATCAAAGCCAAAGAGTTCGACCTTTAGCGGTTCCCACATAGGCGTTGCTTGAGAATCGTCGCTAAAAGGGCATAAACAACCGACACCAAAGACCTGTTCTGTAGTAGTGATATTAGGTCTGGTCGAATTCCCTCTAAGTCATAGAAGTGACTTACAGTGAAATATATCCTCAACCGTTAGATTGAACGTTGACTTCAGATTTTTTTGATCCCAACTTGTCGATACTAATGACTAGGTGTTGGTACTACTAACTCCTTTAATTATTACAACCACCTAACAAGTTGTCAGTACTATTGACTTGGCTATCTATATCATTGAGTTGCTTCGATTAAACTTGACCAAAACATTGTGATGTCATTGGTAGTATTGACATGTAGAGTCGATACTATGGAGTCTTCTTAATTTATTCATATTCTATCCTGAGCATCTATCAGTACCACCGACAACAATGTCAGTAGTACCGAGTTGTGTAGATTCTTGAAAAAAAATTGATCCATAAAATCCAAACATAAGCTCTTGAAATATCATAAATCCTTCAAAAAACATTAAAATTACATTTATTTGATGCAAATGAATATCACAGGATAATGAGAGTAAATCATATACAATTAATATGAAAATCAACAAAAAATGCATAAAAATGAATATAGAATGGCCTATGTAAACAACAAATATCCAATGCACCAACAAATACATTCCAAAACTCTGGGTGGAACTTGGAAAATAGACTTTTATGTGAAAAGGAAACTACAAGGAATGCCCCTTTGAATAGAATATGTGATTTTATTATAAGGAAACCAATGGTTAGAATGACATCTGTCCAATAAGAGGAAGGAACCTGCATTTGAAACATTAGGGTACTGGAAACATCAAGCACATGGCATAATTTCCTTTCGGCAACACCATTTTGTTGTGAGGCTTTTATACATGAAGTTTGATCAATAATCCCTATGGACTTCAAGAAGGCCTCTAATTCACTATTAAAAAACTTAAGAGCATTATCACTATGAAAACCTTTAACAAGGAAGGAAATTGTCTTTATTTCATTAAAGAAATTGTTTAACATATGTCGTCTTAGAATTTTCCCTAACTATGAATAACCAAGAGACACGAGAGAAATCATCAACAAGAAAAAGAAAATACTTAAAGTTTCTATGATTCTTAACACGACATGGTCCCCACAAATCTACATGAACAATGTCAAATGGATTTATTGCACATTTTTGTTATTATGGAAGAAAATTGGTCCTATGATGCCAAACTGACAAGTCTCACACTCAAGGATCTTAGAAGAATGGATATCTAGAAGGTGGTGGTAGAGGACAGTCATGATGGGGTGTCCAAAATGACGATGAAACTGAAGGGATGTGTTGGGAGTATAGGTAGTAGGAAAAGTGGTGGATAGTTGGAGATAGTAGAGAACATCTTGCTCAAAGCCTCCACCATTTTGTTTCATCATCCGGAGAGCCTAAAAAATAAAAAGGTACCATAACAAAGAGCATGACAATGAAGAGACTTTGTTATTTGGATAATGGACAACAAGTTGAGACCAATTCTTGGAGCATGCAAGACACTATCAAGAGATAAAGACTTGGTCAGAGAAACACTTACAAGACTAGTAATAGGATAAAGGGATCCATCTACAACTTTAACATGAAAGGGTTTTTCTAGAGGAGTTATTATAGCGACCTCACTTTCCACGTCCCCCAATTAAGGAAAGACCTTCAAGTTGAGAACCATTACCTATATTCCCAAGGATCCATATTAGTCAAATAACATATAATTGAAAACAATTTCAATTAAATTTCAAATAACATTTACAAATTGTAAAGTGATATACCTCATAGAATTAATACCTATTGAGAAGAAGTATCATCTATCTATCCCTCCTCGGTATAGCTTTAATACCTTTGATATCTTTCATCTTATTCTTCATGACTTTTATCATGTGAAACATGTACCTAAAATGTCAACAAACAAAACACGGTCAACATATTATTATACTGTATACGTGGGGTGCAACCACAATGTGTGCAACTAACATGATCACATAATAAGCATCAAATATTGCAAATAAGAACTGAAATATTTCCCATCCAGGGCTCGTGTGCATCCCCCTTGATATACATCAACCTAGGGTTTAGAATGTTATAATTTAATTATGTGATACTCACATTGACATTATAGTTGAACATGGATAAAATAAACAACCAATAGTTTATTTATTGAACCAGTCCTCGAAAATCATTTGGAAAGCATCGACAAACTATATTCTAGGTAGACATTATCGTAACCACATACCTCAGTGGTGATCCAAGTAGATTATCATATAATTATACTTCACACATATTGTCCAAGCAAGCAAATCAAGCATTCAAATATGCAAGTATGTAAATACTTAATTGTCACCATCACTTTAATTAGATAAAGCCCTACTCTCCCTAATCTAGGGTTTAAGTTTCTGTGGTATCAGTTACCTTTAGGATTATGCCTTGAAACCGTAATTCTCATGATTCTCATTTTAATGCTCTAGAACCCTAATTCATACTAGGTGTTACCATGGATATCAAATTTTTTTCATCTTTGAATTATGAGCAATTAGATTCAACTAAGTTCATTAACAACCTAGCAAGATATGCTATTTAACCATAATTATTCCCATGCATGATTATCAGTCATTTTAGGAACCCTTATTACTCAACATTATGATTATCTTTATTTCTTATATTGTTCATCAATGACATATAATTTTATAAAAGAAAGGATTTTTAATGTTTCCAACATGTTAATGAACAAAACTAGGTTTTTATACTTTAATCATCACTTAAAAAAGTATCCATGGTACCTTTGGAATAGGAAGCATAATTAAGTCTCAATTATATTTTTATTGTGTTACTCTCATTTCTCTAGTCAACTTTCATATATAACTTGTTTCCATTTGAGTTACTAATAATTAGTTGTTATTATTTCTAAATTAACCCTAATTGGCCAACCAGGCGATGCCACGTAAGTAAAACATGCTTTATCCCCATCAGTTTTGTCCTAGCCCTGTCCAATAGGGTGTGGCCATATCATTGCCAACTCAGTGTGGTCGGTTGTCTTAAGCCAGTGAAAAAAGATCAGAACACCCTTTCATGGTGACTAGGATTAGTCATGTGGGTCAAGGCATTAGGGTAAAACTACACAGAGGACTGATCATCCTCTTTGTCGACTTGCATGCATTGCTCTGGTCCATGGCGAGGTCAACTTGAGAGTTGACTTTTGCACTCAGGGCTCGGTGGCTAGAACAGAAGGTAAAGGAATCTTCAGTAGGTCCTCTCAAACTTGAGGAGCCCTAGGGTGATGCCAGAGATAGTCCGCGGGATGGGTTTTAACATTGGGTTTCCATGGTCTCAAGTCGATGTCACAAGATATTAAAAGAGTAATGACTTACCTTATTGAAGTTTCTCTAGGGTTCTGAGGATGTTCACATACTCCCTATGCTCCTCATGGCCATCCTTCTGTGGTCAGAGGAGGTCTGGTACCTCCACCCTGATAGGCTGCTCCGACAAGGTGGAGACATCTAGAAGGTACCAAGACTGGACTTGCCTCAAACTGTGCTGATGGTTAGGAAGTATCTGTAGCTACCCTAGCAAACTATGGTGCCAATAAATTGGTCGGAGGAGTCCAAGTTGTAGGTTTGTGGTTGGTGTCCCTAATGGTGATGATGAAGCTCATATGGCAACACACAGAGGGCCTTGGGGCTAATTGAATGGATGGGGTTGTTTTGGGGTTAGTAGGTGAACTGTTTGATGCCTTATATAGGCATTGGGGGTAAGGATGCTAGGATTCCCATGGATCCCTAAGTTCTAGGTTTGTCGGTGGTTTGGGTAAAACTAGAACACAATAGGGTAGAGGCTTTGTGAGGACTCATTTAACTCATCCCATTCTCCCCGATCTAATAGGAAAAGAATAATAAGAAAAGGTGATGACTAGAGAGAGAATCAAGTGAAGGAAAAATTGTGATCCTGTTAGCTCTGGTTTCCCATTTCAATAGAAGGTAGGGGATGGTTGGACCATCATTCGATGTTTGATGAGTGGTATTTGAGAAACACACTTACTAAAGGGCCATAATATCTTTATTTCTAGAAAAGGATAAAATTGTGACATTTATGATATTGTCTTGGCAATTGAGTCACTTTAGGATTTCTATAAATATCCATAACTCATAATCTACCAATCAATTTTGATCCCAAATTTTAAGGGGAAGTCCATAATGACTTTATCTACCCGTGGCCAAGGTTTTCATCCGAAAATCAAAAGGAAAAAATGATTTTCTTAACATGCAAGTATTCCTTCTTATAAGGCACATTTTATTCATTAATTCCACCCTTTTCTCTTTCTTATCTTGGCATGATTTCTTATTTTGACATATTTTCTTATGAGAGCAAAAATGAATATGAAACCAAACCATTAATTGCCTTCAATATCACTTTTCTAGAGGATTCCATATAAAAAAACCATTATCCATTACTTTAGAAATCCCTTTATTATTGGCATTTCCCTTCTTTCTTTTGTCAAAAATTATTAGAGGATTATTTTAAATAAAATTCATTTTTATTTCTTTAACTTGTGTCATAAGGACCTTATTATTCCATGAATAATACCACTGGGCAATTTTACTCATTAATTCATGCTTTCATATATATAATTCAATTTTATCAAAATTTAGGATGTAACATTTATAGTGTGAAATAAGGAAGCATCACAAGTTATATGAAAGGAAGCACCAAAATTTGCAATCTAGTCAGGTTGATTTATTTATAAAGGAAAGAGCACGAATGTCAAAAGTTGGATGTATAATTATGAATTTTTTAGAACTAGATGGGTCAGATGTGGGATTAGCAAATAGAGATTGAAGTCGATCATATTCCTCAAGTGTGATAACCACATCTAAGGAATCATCAACATTAGTGGAAAAGACATTAATCTTTGAATGTTCAGTGGGATACCCAAATTTCACCCAACACTGATTAGAAGTATGATTGTTCTAGTGGCAATAATAAAAAAAGGAATGACTACAACCACCCATATCTAACCCACATCCACAACCTCGACCTCTTCCCTTATTAGTATAGCCACTACGACCACACCCTCTGGGGGCATCTAAAGCTGAGGCATCAGTTATGAGGATATAATTATCGACACAAGAAATGTGGGCGTAGAGTTATTTGAGAGTTGAAATGTTGTCTTGTGTCATCAATTGATCCTTGACAAACTTAAACTCATACCCAAGACTAGATATAAATTTTACCAAGTGAAAAGCTTGACACTACTTTTTGAATTCTTGTAAATCTTGTAGTGAGGGTTGATACATGTCTTGTTCATTCCATAAATTTGTGAGAGTGCCATAGTAGTAAGTCATATTTGAGTTACCTATCTTACATGTTTAGATGTCCTCAAGGACTCTATACAAGTGGCACTTATTATTGGTGTGAGAGTATAACTTCTTCAATGTCTCCCACGTGATCTTCACAAAACTATATGCCATAACTTTCTTGGCTAGAGATTTTTTCATGTTGTTAAGCATGGGTGAAGCAACCCAGTTATTGTCAACATCCCAATATTCTATAAGTGGATTGGGTGCATCCTTGGTGAAGATGTTCTTCTTCTTATGAGATCCCATATAACACTCAAAGGTCATTGATCAAAGAAGATAGTTGTTACCATCAAGTTCGATATTGATACCAATATGAGTGCTTGTGGTAGATGGTTCCCTGCAGAGTCACTTGTTTCTAGTTTATCTGGCATGATGGAGTTGTAACATACCCAAACCTAGCATCTTGACTCTAAAAATCAAATTCCCATGATTAGATGATTAGAATGTTTGGTCCTTTAAATTTGATCAAACAAGGATACATTTTTTACCTTAATGACCAATTTTAATACATATAACATATTATGTGGCAACAGATTCTATAAGCAACATCACATATCATAATGCACTCATATTAACATAATAACTTAATTATGTGCTAACATGGAAGTAAATCCATTAAATATGTCAAATATGTTTCTTTTGCTAACTAATATACAAATAATAGATAAAATATGTTTACTAAGTGGCACAATGTGTTCAACACATGTTTAGGAACAACAATGTGAATTTCCATGTCCATAATTATTAATAAATTGTATAAATAAATATTGAATTAATGGACTTAATAGATTAAATAAATAAAATATGAGAATTCATTCATAATAACATACTATAACCCTTTTGGTAAAAATTTGAAGATAACAAGGCTTTAAATGATAAATAATGATGGTAATGATATAATTTTATAATAATATGATGATATCGAGGCTAAAACCATAATGTATTGTTACTCATAAAATAATATCTCAAAGTAAAATGTAATGGCCAAAAGATCTTCCTTCAGTCTCAATTAGCTTGGCTACCAAGTTTTCCATTATTTGAACAACAATAACTATCCTAATTTCATTTAGAGAAGAAAAAGTAAGATAAAGCCAAAAAAATTTAAATAATGCATTAAATGACTTAAAAAGTGGGAACAAATATTAAATTCAGATTTGATACCAAAACTAATCTATGTACGAATTTTGATATTAATTGAACAATCTTATCTATCATAATATTACATAGGAGAGAGAATGTAACCTAAAGTCAAAAATATTAAATTAATTATTTTTTTTGTAACCAGCGTGCAGTATTAAATTAATTATTATAACATCTAATATATGAAATAAATGGTATAAACCAACTTGTATGGCTTACACATATATAATTTAGTAAAATTGTAACAAATAACATTGTTGAATAACATAAAGGAAAACAAAGTTGTACATGGATGTTAAATATATAGAAATTATCATGGCAGCTTTTTTTTAAATGTATTTAATTTCCAAATACAATGTGAACCAAGTCATTGCAACAATGTAGAACATGTGAGATATATTAATAAATTAGAACAAAATATAAAGAACTAATTATCTCTACTTAATGTTTGAAAGAAATAAATAAATCAAAACAAACACATCAACATATCATAAAGGAATCAAAATTTTATTGTGGTTAAAAAATTGTTTGAAAACAAATAAACATTAACAAATTTACCTAATTAATTATTTAACTCAAATAAGAAATAATAATAATTTTGGCTAAATGATTTCCTTAGTAAACCTCCCTACTACCTCCTAAAATTGTTAACAACAAGGAAAGAAAAGGAAAATTAATCGATAGATAATTTTTACACCCTTTTGATTTGAAATTCATGTGTCTATAATAACTAGTTGTGGATATATAAATTTATTAGTACCTTTCTTCTTTGCAAATAATTAATATAAAATATATAAGAAATTATATAGTTGCCTCAAATTTGGAATTTTGGATGTAACTTAATATTAAATAGATGACTTCTATTAATGTAAAATTGTTATACATGTTTTTAATGATTCTAACGTGAGAAGAGAAACATTGTGATAAAGTCCTTTCATAATGGAATGAATAACTGTATATAAGATATTGATAAATGGAATAACAAAAAAAGAATTCAATAAGTATATCCTACATAATTGTACATTAACTTATTATACACATTTACATTGAGTAAATAATTACACAATGAGATATTTAGAAGTATGTTATTGTATATGTGGTAGTCAATATTTGTGACCATGTTATTAAAAAAAAGGGAAATATATGATAAAACATAGACAAAGAAATAGAAGGGCAATGTAATTTTTATGCTTATTACTTACTATCATGTGTTAATGAATGCTTAACTTTACTCCTTTTACAATATACTTACATATTTTCTCTAGTAAACAAAAATAGATAAGTTTCTTATTACCCAATCCTAACACTTACATAGATATGTATATATATACATATATAGAACCCTCTCAATGGCCTTCACACACATAGAAATCACTTGGCGGATAGGACATGACTCCTAACCTTCTCCCTTATCCTCATGTTCATGTTTTGTTGAAAAGTTGTCAAAGCCCTTTAAAAACAAATCATATGGTGATCCTTTCTCAACCACCATTGCTTCCAAAGTTGGAACCCTAACTTGGATGTAAGTTTTAGACATTGACAAGTTGAAAAAATCTTTGAGGTATGTTGCATCTCCAAATCATATTGAATAATTTTTTATATAACTCTCTCAATGTATGTTGCATCTCCAAATCATATTGAATTTTTTTTATTTCACTCTCTCAATGTATGTTGCATTCCCTAGCTTCTATATTGAGCAAAGGCTTGTCTTTCATCTCTCCCTTTTAGTCCTATGGACAAATTATAGCCTACACAATTTCTTTCTCTTTTGAGAATTTATTTCATGTGAAAGATTCTATGTTGACTCTAATCTTGTGATCATCTTCCTTTGTTGGATATTCTTATTAGACTCATATTTGTACCATTTTCTTCTCATTCATTGAGAACCATATTTTGAGTTATTAAATTTAAATGTGGACTCTTATGCATCTTATTTGTGGAGATTATTGAATATTATTTTATGAGTCCTCTAACCCCACAATCTAACTGTTTAATGTTCTCATCCTGCATATATTTGATTTAGACTTGCTTATTCTTTCATATAAATCATGTGGTGACTACTATCACAATGAAATATGTGGATTTTATTGTGGATGTGTAAATTCTCACACTTGATAATGCAGAGGTGATAAATCTTGCAAGTGATAATATGTGTGAAGATGTGTATCTTGTCTTTCTCAGATTAGATGTGCATATCTTCATGCTCACCCCATATTTATGGTATACTTATTTTTTCTTACCAACATATTTATATTGTTCTAATATTGTCACATATAAAACAAATGGATGTCTTTCTATTTTTTATCATCTTGTTTAAATTCATATCTTTTTTATATGCACTTGGATAGTACTTTTCCTCTTCTATGGGAAACCTTGTTATATTTTATGTCCTTATTTCATAATGTTGTTAAATTCCGTATTAACATGCACATACTAGATTTTATGCTGACAACTTTCATTTTCTCTTCTCTTGTGAGGTATGCTTCCAACCCTAGATGTAGGACATGGTGACATGGACCTACTAGATGGATCTGTTATGGATATAGACTTGAGATCGTTGAAATCCCTCTACTTAATTAGATCCTTCGATTGTAACTTTCATGTAAACCCCTAATGGGAGAATTTTATGTAACCTTGATAAATTAAGTATAGTTTAGAAAAATTATTCCGCTGTTATACTTTGGTTATTTTGTATACCATCATTTGAGAAATAAAAAAATTACACCTATTCCAACATGTATTTTTAGTGTGTTTGGATTAGATAATTTTTTTCCTCAAATTAAATAGGGAGTGGATCCCCTCTTAAGTCTCACTCCTTACAGGAGGGATATGGTTTTCTTCAAGGGAGAAAAAAAGGATCAATACCTAGTTGTGAGGATAAGAATAGGGACTTGTGGTTGTGATCAGGCACTAACCAGAACCCCACACATATGAAAAGAGACAAGGGCAAGGAAAAGGGAACGACTGGCTTGGAGAGGAAGGTGGGTGGTTGGCTTGAAGAAGAAGGTGTTTGCCTTGAAGAAGAAGGTAGATGACAAGGATGCCTCTCCCAACCTATAATGTAATATCTAAGGCTTTGATATCATATTGAGAATTAAAAAATGTGTATTGTATTATTATTATTAAATCCCCATCCTATATATAGGTGAAGGGACCCTTAAAAACGTGGAAAATAAGCATTCTTGGGATCAAGCATGCTTAAGTCTGAAGCATGTTTGGGAGTTAAGCATTCTTAAGACATAAGGAATCTTGTGTTGGTTGACGAACTTTGATCCATTTACATAACTAACTAATGAATCTTTTCTAACTATATACATATATATATATATATATATATATATATATATATATATATATATATATATATATATATATATATATATAGAGAGAGAGAGAGAGAGAGAGAGAGAGAGAGAGAGAGTTAGGCTAGAATACACTCGAGTGTACGGATCGCACGAATACACTCAAGTGTGTTTGCATATCAAGACTATTTTTTGCAAAATGTAAACCATTGATCTTCATAGTCATACTATAACTAGGCTACATACAAATTTTGAGCCCATTTGGATGGGTGTAAGTCACTCATCCAAGGGTAACAAAATTGACGCGTGAAATTAATTTGAAATGCATAATTTTTGCGGTCTTCATAACATGAGCTATACATATCTAAATGTGCTCAAATTGTACGTATACGTTATTCATGAGATGTTTCAGAAAATCAATGGTTTAGATTTTCAAAGAAAATATTGCATCATGAAAAACTACTTGAGTGTATTCCACTCCGGATACACTCGAGTGTATTCTAGCCTGACAATATATATATATATATATATATATATATATATATATATATATATATATATATATATATATATATATATATAGAGAGAGAGAGAGAGAGAGAGAGAGAGAGACAAAGAGATATAGAGAGATAGAGAGAATCAAACTACTATACTCTTGACCGTATTAGAGAGAGAACACACTCAAGTCATTTTCCATCATGCAATGTTTATTTTGAATAGCAAACCCGTTGATCTTCTTGAATATCATATGAGCATAATAAATATAACTGAACTCATTTGAACACTTGTAGGTCATGAAACTAAAGCGGAAATAATGATGTAATTCAAATCCATTTTGTGCACCAATATTGTTTGTAATGGAGGAGTGCCTTATAGAAGTTCAAATGAGCTCAGATTTGGTACGTAGCCTATTTTTATTGTAATAGATAATATCAATAGTTTGGATTTATGAAAAATATGATCTAGATATGTAAACATCACTTGAGTTTACCATTTGATAGGTACACTAGACTATATTCTAGCCTGACTCTCTCTCTCTCTATACATATGTATGGATATGTATATATTTTTGTGTCTCTCTCTCTATATGTATGTCTCTCTCTCGCACACACACTATATATATACATATATATATATATATATATTTATATATATATATATATATATATATATATATTTGTGTGTGTATGTAATTCAACCAACCTACATGGATACTTTATCTAAGCCACTCCTATGTCGAAAGTGCAATAATTTAGTACAAAGGTAGCTACAATACATTTTTTTATAGTTCATTTGAGTAACATAAATCAGTTATCCACCAATTCTTATGGGTAAGATAAATCAGTTATCAAACAATTTTGGTTATAGTTTTGGTGAAATTATTAAAAAAATTATTTATAATTATATATAGGATGGGATGTTTTAGTCACTTTTACAAATGTTGACGATAAAAAAACTCATTTTGTACTTGTAATTCTTGTCTTTTCATTGCAATTTTGGTCTTCTATTACTATTGATATAGTTTTCCGAAAATGATTTCAACTTTTATTTCTTATTACATTCAGACGATAATATTTTTAGATAATCAAAATCATTTCTTTTTGTTGGTGGTGGGGAAAAATTATTTTTATTATAATTGGTTCTTTCTATTAGAAATTTGGTCTCTTACTGCATTTGGTTACAGGTTTTAAAGAATTATTACAAATTTATATTTTGGTTACATTCAGGCGATGATTTTTTGGGATAATAAAAGCTATTTTTATCATTGTTGGTTGAAAAAGAAATCAAAGTTGTGTTTCATTTTTTTCTTTTCTTTTACATTTTAGTCTTCTATTTATAGCTAGATAGAGATGGTTGTTGTGCGAAGTGCTCTTGTGCACCTATAATGAACTGATTTTTAGTCTGTTTTCATAGGCTATTTTCTTGTATTTGTTGCATATCTATTCATTTAGAGATGTATTTATTCATTGTTTCTCATTATTAGCCTATGAATCACTATTCCATCAATTATTGAGTATCTGTACTGAATCATACTAAACTACCACTTTTAATTCAGAATTATGTTATTTTTCTATTGTTTCAGGTAAGCCAAGTATTTACATGATAGCTAGGTGCTACTGACAAATATGTCAGTGGTAACGACATGATAAGAAATTCAAATAGGGAAATCTAGAAATCTTAGTGCTACCAAAACATATTCAGTGTTGTTGAGTATTATTCGATTCTACCAACTCACCATTTAGAGAGTATCAATAATAGAGTTTAATTGCCTCAGTGCCACTAACACACTGATAGGTGTTATCGACTTCAACACTCAAATTGTCTCAGAACTAAAAAAAGCAACTCAATGCTATCAACACATCTGTCAGTAGTAATGAAACATTTTGAGGGTTTCAAGTCAATCAGAAACTTGGGGCCACTGATCCCTATATGCGATCAATGTAGATTAAAAGTCACGTCATATCCAAATATTGTGACTTAAGGACTGACAAAACCCCACTTATGACCTACGAGGCATTCGGCTAAAAAGAGATCACATTCTATATCATTACACCAGAGCACAAAATTAGGATAGTGTGAAACAAGGGAGATACCCACAGACTAGACACTCTGGGTACTTCTGGAGGGAAGATTCATAATAGGAACACTACGGATCAAGGTGTTCACCAGAGGGGATCAATCAGAACCACTTCTCCAGGGCTTTTTCATTGGTTTTTTAATGTCTAGCTCATTTTCTCCCTCTTCATCTCTTTGTGTGATGAATGCAAATATATAGGGTTAAACCCTATAGCTCAATGTTGCTTTGTATTCACATTTTCTGAATAGACAATTTACTTACTTCCACTAGTACATAACCGACCTTTAGTGTCAGTTATTTAAGTCATTTAGTGTCGATTTCTAAGCGACACCTATGTGGGCGATGCTAAAAGCCCAACCGTTATGCGTCGGTTCAAAAACCGATGCCAAAACCCTTCGTGCGCCACCAAAAATGCACCAGTAGGGGACTATAGGCATCGATTATTAGATAAGAAACCGATGCCATATACATTCGTGCCACAGAAAGGGCACCATCTGGGGCACTATCAACGTCGGTTATTAGATAAGAAACTGACACCATATACCTTCGTGCCATAGAAAGGGTGCCATCTGGGGCACTATCATCATCCGTTTATTAGTAATAACCGATGCCATATCACCCGCTGCCACGGTCATGTTGGCCATCACGACCGTGTTTTCTGACCCGCTGCCACAGCCGTGCTGGCCAGCAAGGCTGTGGTGTCTGGTCTCATTAGGGAAATCGACGTCGGTTACTAGTAGGACAACCGACACTAGAACCATCAGCGTCGGTTTATTAGCTAAGAAACCGACGCCATATACCCAAGTATGGCCGTGGTGTTAAGGAAATAGACGTCGATTACGAGTAGGGAAACCGACACTATAACTATGTGGCGTCAGTTTTATACAAATAACCGATGCCTATTGTTTTGTTTTTTTCCTATAAGTCTGCAGACCTGTTGTGGCTGGTCGCAAGATGAGAAACCTGCACTTCAGTTATGAACTGTAGGTTTTATGACATCCATTGATATCAGCCAACAACATGCCACAAACTTGCAAAATTAACAACAAAAATATTCACACATTTAGCAACCTGCAGTTCCATTTGATTTTCACATATTTAGAAACATTCATGTAGCTAGCAATATATAGTTCCTTTCATTTTCACATTCACACATGTAGAAACATTCATATATCAACCAACAGTTTCATTCATTTTCACTCAGACACATGTAGAAACATCCAGACATGTAGAAACATTCACAGATATATTATAATTCAGAAATTCATTTACAAAATATCATTTTTTAGTCATTATTCACTATCAACATCCCAATTATATGTTAACACCCCCACTACTTGTATGGTTGTTGCCCATTCTTCTCTTACTTCATTTAATTCTCCCGTTGTATAGGGAGCATGTACATATGGTAAGGCCTTTCCTGTAGTGTGGTCAGTTTTAAACAACTGTAAAGAGAATGATGTATATATATAATTAATGAGCTATAAATAAGATTGATATATTTCATATTATCTAATGAGACTATATAATACCTCAGGAATAGTATCGATGTCCACTGCGGCATATTTGATAATCATGTGCATAAATCACATCACATAGTATGCACATGCCCATCCGTTGTCTTGTGTAGCACACTATAAATTCAAACATACAAAATATTAAAAAATACAACTAATTAAGCATTGTTCACATAAATAATATATACATTGTAGTCGGGAACTTACTTCCACGTTCTTCCAAGTTATTTGCTGGTTCTTTTTCTTGGGGACCTTTCCTCCCGCCTTTTTGAACTCATCTAAACCCCTACATGTTAATGTAACACAGTACATTGCATAATTAAATAGTAATGTAATAACATATGTTAACAGATATGAAAATGAAATATTTCTCACCGGAATAATGCCATTTTCATTATATGTCCATATTTTGAATTCAATTTACTCCCCTTAGGATCTAGATAATAGACAGTGAACGTCTCGGGGATAATAACTAGTAACTCCCAATGTATACCACTAGAGGTAAAAAAGTTAAAAAATAATAACTCAAAATCCACAATAGAAATGTAATTTTCTTAAGTCCAAATTATAATAAGCAAAGTAAACTTACTCTACATTGAATGGAGCTATTATCACCGTCTTCTTATTTTGAGAAAAATTTGTAAAAGCCTCACAACAGTATTGCTGAACTGGTGGAGGGTCTTTAGCTACTAGACTAATCAAAGATGGAATCAAAAATCCTACATGTTCGAATGCAAAATCTGCACATATCTTGTCTAAGTAGCTGCAAAATATGTATTAATTACGCATGCATTAATAAATAAGAAACCAGATCACCAGATCCTACACAAGGTATATGGATGTATAAAGAAGATCTCACCTTATCCATAGCTCTATCACAGATGTATTTATCCAATCATATCGAAACAACACCAAAATATCTTTATAAATATGTTGCTTTCGTATGATTGACCTGCAACATATGAATCTATAGAAACAATTATAGGGAAATTTATGTCATGTTCGCCTAACCATATTGCCATACCCCTACAGTTAGGACCTAACGGGACAGGTAGGTCCTACGGAACCCAACTGGGTAATGTAGGATGTGGAGGTGGAGGCCTACATGCTGTGGGTGTCTTCTTTTTAACCTGTATATATATATATATATATATATATATATATATATATATATATATATAATTTTAGATCAACTGACATCATATACACACACTAACAATTTAATGTAATGTAAATTTACCATACAGTTTCAGTAAAGAGGACATCCACTTTTATCCACAATATCACTCCGCCTTCTGCCTCACCAAGCGTTTCACAATCTGGGTGGGCATATGGCAATGGAAGATCCATCCACTTGGAGAATATATGTACCAGGCTCACACAAATCCAACCAGCTGGTAATGGAGACCCGTGAAACATTTCCCCTGGTAGGGATGTGTAAGCCGACGCCTCTGCAACGACATATTCTTTACTTTTTAGACAGCATGGCTTCAACCCCTACAAATTTTTGTGTAAAGAATGTTATATACATATATACATATCATCTTTTTTTGAAATGACTACAATTTCATATATACATATCATCTTGAAAACATATCATCTTGAATTAAAAAACTAGTTACTATGTCATAAAAATACTTACATCGGATGTGCTAGGTGGTGGGTCTACATGATTACTCCCAACCTCTATAGTAGGAGTAGAGCGAGACGCCATAGGTACTGTCTGGTAAGTGGCAGTATGAGATGCCTGCCACTTTTTTAGTGCTTCTTCGAGTTTCCTATCAACTAGCTTATCTACCTATACATGGATAAAAGAAACGTTAGCTTCTAATTGTTGAATTCTCTTTTACAGTAACATTATAAAGAAAGAATATGTTACCTCTTCTTATGAAAGTCCCACTTTTGGGACATGTTTGCGCTGGGATGGCCCGAAAAGAGCTTTGATGCCCACACCAGCGCCTACAGCCCTAACACGTCCAGCATGCTCTGGGTTACCCAGAGCAACTGTCAATTCATCCCTTGTGCCCTTAGGGATGAACTTGCCTTATTTCCTCATCTCGTGCATCTCTCTCTAATCGCCAAAAAAAATTTGTAATTTAGTAAACACCACAAATAATCAATATTCGAACGATTGCTGTAAGAGTTCTATTTTACCATTTTTGCAGCCGCCTCAGCAGTTGTGGGCTTCCATATTTCTCCCTTCTTATTTTACCTCCCGGCTATCCAGACATCATGGCGAGGCAGAGGTGTGCTACCTATAGTAGAGGACTCCTGAGTAGCAGTAGACTGAGCAATAGCCTCAGACTGTAGTCTTTGGCGAATGCCTGCATACCCCTTTGGACCCATTGTGTGGTCATGCACATTCAGTGCACGCCTTGATTTTTGTGCCTCACTGAGGGCCTAGTTAGTATGCACATTAATGATTTGGTTAGTAACACTAAATGTTAATCTTGAATAGGTGAATACAACATATATTAATGAGATTGGGACTGACGCCTAATACCTTGAATTCATCAGTTTGTCTGGAAGCAACAAACGCATCCCATTCTTCTTGGTCCAGGAAGTTCCACTGTTCAGTAGCTGTCTTCTTCCTCTTGTCACCTTCTTTTATGTATTCTCGGGTGAGATTTGTCCTATAGTTCCTTAGGACTCTCCCACAGCGCTGCATCACGCATTTATGATGTAGCTTTTCATCCAATTCAAATATACTCTGCAAAATTGAATTGCTATTAACAAGTATCCAAAAAATTAGTAATCTACAAAATAGAATTGCAAATTAATAATAACTCATGCATAAATCCTTCCATATTACTTCTTTCTTCTCCTTAGGAACTTTATGCCAAGAATCTATCTTACAACCGCAATGGCTACGAGTAACATACCCAAGATATGAAACAAACGCATTGCGATTCACACCAGATGCATTTCCTGCATTATCAAAATCCACAACAAGTTTGGGTCCATTGCCCTTTTGCGCTATTAACTTCTTCATCATAGTGATGCCCGTTCTCTTGTCAACTTTTTGGTGTTGCTGATCAAGTACCTCAAGTGCTTCAGGTGGTACATGTGCATCATCAACCTAAAATTTGACAAAATAAATATGTTTACAAGATATAACTATAAATGGACATATAGATATAAATATATGATATATTTTTAAAACATACATTGTGAGGCGGCGCATTGATGTCCTCACCCTCACGGTAATCATTAGCATGGTCATTAGGAGAATGCTCAGCCATCTGAAAATTCACATTCACATTGTAAAGTTCACATTGTAAAGTAATTCAAATTGTAAAGCTCACATTGTAAAGTTCACATTCACATTGTAAAGTAATTCACATTGTAAAATTCACATTGTAAAGTTCACATTCACATTGTAAAGTAATTCACATTGTAAAGTTCACATTCAGAAAAATAAAACATATAAAAAAAATATAAACATGCCTCTAATATTGTGATTTTTTATCAATTAACAATCCTTCATTGTGATCTCCGCGCACATACAAGTCATCATTAGCTTCGATATTTGCTGGTGTTGGCAACCCAACTAAGAATGGACTGGAGTCATCATACTTATCATAGTATTGTTCTTCATCTATAGGATCTTCAATGAACTGTCTTTTACCATGAAGAACAACCGACCATTTATCATTTGTAGGATTATTGATATAAAATACTTGTTTTGCCTGTGATGCCAATATGAATGGTTCACCCTTCTCGCCAATCTTTTCAAAGTTAACTAAAGTGAAACCCAATTCATCCACTATAACTCCTTTGGTGTTATCAACCCAATTACATTTGAAGAGCGAAATTTTGAAATCTATGTAGTCAAACTCCCATATGTCTTCAATGACACCGCAATATGACATTTTAGCTTCATGTGGACTCTTATCCTTTGCACTTGCAAAAAAAAGTCGATGCTTGAAGGGTGACCCCACTATTTTGGACGACACTCTTATCATCTTGGCACTTTGTGTAATATGTGAATCCATTAATGTCATACCCTTCATAAGACATAACAGTCAATTTTGGTTTAAAGGTGAGGCATTTGATAGTTTCAGTAATATCATTTGGTGTTTGAGATAGTTGATGTAAGACTTTATCTTCAAACCACTTAATAAATGTCTTGTTATGCTCTCTAGCAAGCCACATTGTATTGGCTCAAAGATTGTATATAACAAGCATGACTGGCCAAGTGCTATGTTGGCTGCTCAATGTCCCATACAGATTCATCCCATCTGTACAAAGCCCAAGTCTTAGATTCCTGACTTCTTCACCAAATTTAGGGTACAATAGATCAATCTTCTTCCACTGTGGGGAATCAGACACATGTCGTAGGATCCCATCATTATTTTTCTTAACATCTGCATGTCACCTCAAATTCTTCGCATCTATCATATTGGCAAACAAGCATTGAAACTGTGATATTATAGGTAGATACCACATCACCTTGGCAGGAGAACCAGTTTTGGACTCGCCTGAAGTCGTCAATTTATACCGTGACGCACCACATTTTGGAAAATCTTTCAAATCCACATAGTCATTTTGAAATAATACACAATCATTCAGGCATGTGTGTATCTTCTTGGCATCCATTCCCATTGGGCACAACAATTTCTGTAACGACCCCACCTCCCAGTAACCCCCAATTAAGGGAGACCGAAAGGTCAGTGCCGTTAACCAATAACCCGGATCAAAGGTTAGACAAATAATCAATAACAATTAATAAACTTTACCAACTAAACTGAAAACATGTGTAAAAATAAAACTTTGCTTACCTTTAAAAAAATGGGATTTCTAAACTTCTATCCATGAAGATACCAATCTAACTAATCCTCCTGTGCACATTAATTCTCATTTAATTCCACATATGCCACTTTACTGTTTGTTCTTTTCATTTGTACCTAAAACACCGAAAAACAAAACGTCGGTCAACAAGAAGCTGGTATGTGGGGGAAACAATAATCATGCAACTATAATAACAATATAATCATGCAATTAATCATTTAACAATCAAGATTACATTTTAAGCCATACAACTCAATCCATACATATTCCCAACTCTGTGCTGTCCCTGCAGTGGACAAAAATAATACCTCTATAAAGGTAGAGTCGCATGGCACTACTTGAGGTAGCCCAATATCTAACTCAATGTGACTTGATGGTCCTACCTCAATGGTAGCCATGTACTAAGTCATCCATAGGCCTGATGGACCTACCCAATAGGTAGCCATGTACTAGGTCATCCATAGACCTGATGGACCTACCCAATAGGTAGCCATGTACTAGGTCAACTATAATGCCACAGAGGGAACCAGGATCTGAGCTTGTAGGCATATATCCTTTGTGATAGTCATAGCCACATTATAGTTTGCATGAACTAAATTCATCCAACAGTTTATTCAAGTCATCGGTGAAAATCTCAGAAAACCTCAAAAATCTATCATGAGATATTCATAAGCGTAACCACATACCTTTGGGTGCAGTAGGCAGAGAAACCCAATCAAGCAAGCAATGAGGAATAGAAATCTTGAAATAAAGTACCAATTTCCTTTTATTAATATTTATCCAATTTCATCACATTACTTAGGATTTCAATTCCAATTTTAGGGTTTCCTTGGGAATTAGGGTTTCATTTTTCAATTAGGGTTTCCCCTTCATCTTTTACCATATTAAACTCTAAAATTATACCATTACTCATAAACCCTAATTATCTCATCTATTCTTCATCATTAAGGTTATCTTAACAACATATAACCCTATTTTCATATTACAGGCACATTAATCATTAATTAAGCTTCTTTTCATTAAAGATCCTATTTTTATCCCTTTAATCCATGACAATATCATTATATGTATTTAACATTAATTCATAGTTCATTATGGTCTAGATCACATATGAACTCGATTACTAATTCCACCTTTTATTCATGAGAAAACCATAATTACTACATTTTGGGTATTTATCTAGAATTAAGGACTTTTGATCTCTAACTAACTTAGATTCAGCGTATTTCAACTTTAATCATGAAATTAATCAATTAAAGCCATTAAGAATCACATTTACCAATATTACCCATTAAAGCACGTTTTTTGTTCATGAAACTCTAAATTAAACTAATTACATGTGAAGTCCATCCTTTTCGATCTTAATGTTCCTTATTATCATTAACAGATTAATACCAACTCTAATTATCCATTAAACCCTATTAAACACATAATTCATTCAAAATAGGGTTTCTTAATCTTTAATTCGTTAAAGTGGATAACTTACACTACTTTTCAAATTTCAAGAGGAATTAACATCTAAACATATTTTTATTGAGTTCCTCTCATTTTTCTGAGCAAAATTTATATATTAAGTGTATCCATCCGAGCTACCGATATTTAGTTATGAATTTTGCAAGGTTTACCTTTTTGGACCAATCAGAGGCTGACACGTCACCTCCTTCTATGCACGCGACCCGCTTAGGAATTAGAATCAAAAGATGCTTCTACCCTTGGTAAGTTGATTGCTTCCTTAGCCCGCGGAGGGGCAAAATTGTCCAATGACCTACAAGTCGTCTTCCTCCCGGTGCTGGCGGAACCTGCCGCCCTAGCCGTGATCGGTGGCCTTCTCCACCCCTCTCCTGGACCCGAAGGTCACCGACTACTGCCGATCCACCTCCGACGTCCTCCACCGCGTGCGCTCATGCTTCCTCCCGTGGCTAAGATGGCCGGGACAGGCCGGCAGAGTTGCATCTTGCAGCTGAGAAGTGCATTCGTGCGGCTGTTGTACAACGTCGTTTAGAGCATGGCAACATTGGCTAGGCCTCCCTATGGCATCGTGGCATGTCCAACTCCATTGCCAACCCTCCTGGGCACCTAGTTGCTACGGTGTCGTGCTACTTTCTTCTTCTAGGGCTTACGGACAAAGACAAGGAGGAAGAAGGTAGGGATGAGAGAGAGTATCGCATAGAATTTCCCTAGAACTCGATCCTGAGTGCCTACCCTTTATATAGGGTGAGGAAAGAAGCCTTAGGTCTCTATTCACGAATCAAGGAGTTCCTTTCCAAGTAGGAAATCAATTCCTTCAATGAGAAGCAAGAGTCTCTCTCATACTTACCTCTTTAATATACTTTGTTCTTTAGATATTAGGAATTCGTAATTTCTCTTACCCACTCTCTTGATTGCTTGACTTCTAACCCAAAGGCACGGAATCCTATTTTCCTTTAATAGAAAAATTACTTTCTTTTTAACAATACTTCATTATTCATTAATAATGTATCATATTATCCTTTATTTTGCAATTTTGGTATTTTCTGTTTCCTTCCTCCTTATTGGGACTCCTTGGATCCCAAGAAACTCTATTATTTCGAAATCCTTTTTATTGGATATTCATTGTTTTTGAAGTCGTTTATTGGATATTCATTATCCTTCTAGATGCATCTTTATGCATTATCTCTTCATTATTTCCCATTATCTTGTTTATTTCTCATTAAAATATTTCTTTTTGGAGGATTTCTCTTTATTTCTCTTTTATTTTCCTCATTAGTATTCCTCTTATCAATAAGAATCCTTGGAATACGAAATTCCACTAAGGATAACTCAATTGTACCTCTTTTTACTTATTTTTCAATTTCTTTCTTAATAAAGAAATACTTAATTAATCTTTTCTTTTCTTTTTGCTTTCCTTTTTGCAACTTTAGACTCCTTGGAACCCAAGGAACCCAAGAGGCATGAAATCCTTCCTTGGATTACAACTCTTTGTCTTCTAGAGGTTTCTACCTTTTTCTTTTTCTCAAATATTCAATCATTCATTTACTAATCGAATTTTCTTATTATTTGGGCCCAATAGCCAATAAAGCCGACAACACAATCATCAAGGCTATTGTAAACGAAATTCATTCATTTGAAGCAAATTATATCATTATTTGTTCAAATATCTTTAATGTGAGAAATTACATTCCTCACCCAAAAAAACCCAATAATTGGGGTTGTAACATCCTTCCCCTCTTATAGGAATTTTGTCCTCAAAATTTTATCAAGCAAATAATTCAGGATAATACTTTTACATGTCCATCATTGGCCCCTATGTGGCTTTACCGTACACATGGCACTTCCAAAGAACCTCTATCATCACATATTCTTTTCTCTGAGTTCTTTCATCCTGGCATCTATAAACTACACAGGTGACTCAGGTCATTTCAGCCTCCCTTGGGGCTCACTAGGTTCATTGCTCAACACATGGTTGGGTACCTCTCATAGTGCTCTAAATTGGACACCTAGAACTCATCACACATTACTTTATCCTGAAGGGGTAAGGTTATCCATAACCTTCTCCACCAATCCATCTCAAATTGACCCATGCATCGGGGACTCAGCTCTCTTAGCCATAACGTAGAGGGGTCAGATTTCCATGTCACATATTCTCCCACAGTGAACTGCATGTCAGTCTACTTTGCATCTTCTCACAACTCTTATCGTCTCTAGGCTCCTTTCAGCCATTGCACGATCAAAGTGATTTCCTCTACACACATTGTGGTACTTTTCTAACCATCACGTGGTCCTTCACCAATATCACCTTACTGAAGTGGTGACCGACACAACCTCTCTTATAGAGCTTCTTTGAATCTCGATATTGGCTATGGTGGTTAACTTCACATTTTGCATAGGATAAGAACTATCTCTAGCTACCACCCCGAATGAGCACATATGCTCTCATCAGACCCTTTAGTATGGATCATACTAACCATTAGCTAGGGGTGATAAACTGTACTAGCATCAAGTTCTTCATGTACCTACTTCCACCTTATGGAAGTGAGCCTTTAGGTCAAACTCAAGAACTTTTGAACTCATATCATGGTGTAGTTGAACCATCTTTCTCTCTTATGTAGTTCAACAGAATCTGTCTCTTGACAGTACTCCCTTCTTACTCATGTTATCTAGGTGAGGCGATCTACCATAACCCATATTGCGTCTTGACCTTCTTGGTCAAAGGGATACTTACCACAACATCCATAGTGATGAACTCCCATTCCCTCTCAGGGACTCTTTTATCCTCTATATTGATACATAGGGTTACTGGTGTTCGTCCTTCACCTCTTGTTATGCATACCACCTGCACTTCACCTTAGACATCCAAAATACTATTGTCACTTACTATCTTTGTGGTACCAAGGTATATCATGATCTCCTACATTGTTATGATCCCTCAAGCTTGATACCTCGGAAACCCTAAACAATTTTAATCAGGGTTTCATCACCTTCCTTTCCAAAGAAGTGCATCTGAGGTTCTACCACCATCCTTCCATTGCATCAAAGACTAGGCTAGCTAACCAATCAATCATTGATTAATCATTATCATTACATTTGTGTGTTAGCCAAACTTTCCTTATTTCTAAACATAGGGTTAGCCTATCAACCTCTTCTAGTTAAACTAGGTAGCTATATCTCCAACAGAGCATCCATTACCACTTCACATCCTTCGGTATTAGGTAATGTTGAAGACATACTACCTCCATGTATTCCTCTTATGTTCCATCTCAAACTCTAAGTTTATCCTCATCAAAAAAAAACTTTAAGATCATCCTCTTGGTTATCAAACTCAACCTTGTATCACATGCATATCCCACATAGCTCATGATAAAACATTATCACAAGGTGATTATCTTAATACTCTTATCGTTTTGTACTTGTCCATGTATCATTCACTCCACCAAGGTATGTTATCATCTTTGTCCTCATACCTCGCAACAACGTTCCAACCCACCTCATCTTTTATCCTTGGTGTATGGCATGCATACTGTCCCATCTCTTACTCCTATAACAAGAAGAAATAAGCATTTGGCGGCCGCCCAAACACAAAGTTCTTCCTGTTCCAAGAGTAGAGATGACACATCCCACCTTGCCAGTACACCTTCAAATATAGGTTGAAACATGCCATCATCTTGATATCTACATGACTTCCATGGAAAACTGGTCTCGAACTTACTTGGTTCAAGCAAAATCCTTGGTCATCTCCCCTGGGTCTTTAAGGTGCCGACACTTTTGGGGTCATCCCTCTTCCCTCATGCATCATAGAGTGCCCTATTCATCCGCCCTTTAGATCCCATGAGTTCATGAAGGTGATCAATCTCCTAACCCATGGCCCTCAGAAAATGATAGCTATTACCTCCTGACCCTATCGTCATGTGCACTAGGGAATTAGGCAACTCCTACTTCCATCGGTATTATCCCTACCTGACCCTAGGATAGACTTAGGATTCTCTTATAGCACATGTTCTACTTAAAACCTTACCCAAGCATTTATCATATCTTTTCCTGCATTCATGGGCTGACTTTCATCCTTTCATAGGGATCATGGCAACCTGCCTACCCTGGTCAAGCCCCATACCGGTTACCTCCATGGTATCACATCAACATGCACATCGAAATGGTTATCTGTGGGTCTATAGGTTCATTCTCATGTCATATACTTTTCACTTAGCTTTCTCAAGATCTTATAAAACCTCTTTAGGTTATCTTAACTCCAACAAAACTGGTATAAACTCAACCAAAGGGTCTCTCTCCCCAGATGGGAGGAAACTACCACTCTTGACGACATGGTCACAACCGTCAATAGGGTTTACCCTCACATGAGCATGTCTAACCCAACAGCTACTAGAGCACAAGATGACCACCTATTAAACCATGCTAGGTCATACTTGTTCTCTTTCCTCAACACTGGATCAACTTAGTTGTGAGGGGTTCATCAAACATACCCTTAACTTAAGGGGTTTTCGTTACCTCTACACATGAGGAGTACCATGCTCGAAACAATAGAGACTCAAATATCATCATGAGCATCGGGTACACTGCTTCCCCTCTTAGGCCTAGGAAACCTAGGTTCTCCTTTGGATATCCAACTGCATGATCAATCTCTTACCCATGAATCAAGCATGTCCAAGGTATGTCATGTACTCCCATGATCCATTTATATGAGCAACACCTCAGAGTTGAGTCCTCCTCAAGGACAACCAACTAGGTATAAAGCCCCACAACTGGTTACTTGAACCTCCTCAGGGTCTAAGGCACTCTTTGTCTCATCTCAGCAGGTAAACTCCTATACCATAGGCACATAGGTTCCAGAAGCATCATCCTCTCTTTAGGGTTTGGTTCCTCTAAAGGCAACCAAGATATCATCCATCTCCAGGGATCAAGAATGAGGCAACCATTATTATCCACTTAGGTCGCATCATCCTCAACTCCCCACTGCTCCTCCTGTCTCAGAATCTAAGCTTCTTTCTCTCTCTAGAGATAACCTCACATCCAACCTCTCATGGCTCGTATGGCAAACCCAAGGCATGACATCCAACTCATCATGTCATCTCTCTCTCTATCCTTCACTTAGGGTTAGGGTTAACATCATCCTCAAAGGATTGCTAGGTTTCTACTGTTAATGGAGGTCTCTTCCTCCAAGACCAACTCTCTCTACTCATCCTCCTGCTAAGAAGGTCTATCCTCAGGTCTCTCCTGGGGGCAGAGACAAATCGTGTCGTACGACCTAAGCATGTATCTATTCCTTTACGCTTACTCTATTAAGCTTATGTCCATGCCATCTTATTTACATGTTTTTTTTTAATTAAATTGGTGGAGGATTCCTTAATCCTTATCAACCTTACCCATACCTCACGAGGGTGAGGAGAAGAGAGGGAAACCTAATCCTTAAGGTCCTTATCAGAATTTGAGTTGAGAAGGGATGAACAAGATGAGAGAGTCCTAAAGGTATCTTATTTCGAATCATACCCTAAGACTTTTTCCAGGCAGTCACACGGATCCGGGAGTCCTCATATTCTGACTAGCGGAGCAGAGGAAAATATTGCCAGCCCCCAGTTGTGATCCTTTTCTAGACACCTCCGTCTTTCGGATAATCCTCTAATAACTCCCTTGGGTTCTACAGAATTTGTAAAATTTAATCATTATTAAAGATTAATTGAGGAACCTATGCTCTGATACCAATTGTAATGACCCCGCCTCCTAGTAACCCCCAATTAAGGGAGACTGAAAGGTCAGTGCCGTTAACCAATAACCCGGATCAAAGGTTCGACAAATAATCAATAACAATTAATAAACTTTACCAACTAAACTGAAAACTGGTGTAAAAATAAAACTTTGCTTACCTTTTAAAAACTGGGATTTCTAAACTTCTATCCATGAAGATACCAATCTAACTAATCCTCCTGTGCACATTAATTCTCATTTAATTCCACATATGCCACTTTACTGTTTGTTCTTTTCATTTGTACCTAAAACGTCGACAAACAAAACGTCGATAAGCAAAAAGCTGGTATGTGGGGAAAAAAATAATCATGCAACTATAATAACAATATAATCATGCAATTAATCATTTAACAATCAATATTACATTTTAAGCCATACAACTCAATCCATACATATTCCGAACTCTGTGTTGTCCCTACGGTGGACTAAAATAATACCTCTATAAAGGTAGAGTCGCATGGCACTACTCGAGGTAGCCCAATATCAAACTCAATGTGACTTGATGGTCCTACCTCAATGGTAGCCATGTACTAAGTCATCCATAGACTTGATGGACCTACCCAATAGGTAGCCATGTACTAGGTCATCCATAGACCTGATGGACCTACCCAATAGGTAGCCATGTACTAGGTCAACTATAATGCCACAGAGGGAACTAGGATCTGAGCTTGTAGGCATATATCCTTTGTGATAGTCATAGCCACATTATAGTTTGCATGAACTAAATTCATCCAACAGTTTATTCAAATCATTGGTGAAAATCTCGAAAAACCTCGGAAATCTATCTCGATATATTCATAAACGTAACCACATACCTTTAGGTGCAGTATGCAGAGAAACCCAATCAAGCAAGCAATGAGGAATAGAAATCCTAAAAGAAAAGTACCAATTTCCTTTTATTAATATTTATCCAATTTCATCACATTACTTAGGATTTCAATTCCAATTTTAGGGTTTCCTTGGGAATTAGGGTTTCGTCTTTCAATTAGGGTTTCCCCTTCATCTTTTACCATATTAAACCCTAAAATTATACCATTACTCATAAACCCTAATTATCTCGTCTATTCTTCATCATTAAGGTTATCTTAACAACATATAACCCTATTTTCATATTACACGCACATTAATCATTAATTAAGCTTCTTTTCATTCAAGCTACTATTTTTATCCCTTTAATCCATGACAAGATCATTATACATATTTAACATTAATTCATAGTTCATTATGGCCTAGATCACATATGAACTTGATTATTAATTCCACCTTTTATTCATGAGAAAACCCTAATTACTACATTTAGGGTATTTATCCAGAATTAAGGACTTTTGTTCTGTAACTAACTTAGATTCAGTGTATTTCAACTTTAATCATGAAATTAATCAATTAAAGCCATTAAGAATCGCATTTACCAATATTACCCATTAAAACACGTTTTTTGTTCATGAAACTCTAAATTAAACTAATTACGTGCGAAGTCCATCCTTTTCGATCTTAATGTTCCTTATTATCATTAATAGATTAATACCAACTCTAATTATCCATTAAACCCTATTAAACACATAATTAATTCAAAATAGGGTTTCTTAATCTTTAATTCGTTAAAGTGGATAACTTACACTACTTTTAGAATTTCAAGAGGAAATGACATCTAAACATATTTTTATTGAGTTCCTCTCATTTTTCTGAGCAAAATTCATATATTAAGTGTATCCATCTGAGCTACCGATATTTAGTTATGAATTTGGCAAGGTTTACCTTTTTGGACCAATCAGAGGCTGACACGTCACCTCCTACCATGCACGCGACCCACTTAGGAATTAGAATCAAAAGATGCTTCTACCCTTGGTAAGTTGATTGCTTCTTTAGCCCACAGAGGGGCAGAATTGTCCAACGACCTGCAAGTCGTCTTCCTCCCGGCACTGGCGCAACCTGCCGCCCTAGCCGTGACCGGTGGCCTTCTCCACCCCTCTCTTGGACCCGAAGGTCACCGACTACACTGCTCCACCTCTGAAGTCATCCACCGTGTGTGCTCAGGCTTCCTCCCGTGGCCAAAATGGCCGGGACAGGCCGGTGGAGCTGCATCTTGCAGTCGTGAAGTGCAGTCGTGCGGCTGCTGTACAACGTCATTTAGAGCATGGCAACATTGGCTAGGCCTCCCTATGGCATCGTGGCATGTCCAGCTCCATTGCCAACCCTCCTGGGCACCTAGTTGCTCTGGGGTCGTGCTACTTTCTTCTTCTAGGGTTTACGGACAAAGACAAGGAGGAAGAAGGTAGGGAAGAGAGAGAGTATCGCATGGAATTTCCCTGGAACTCGATCCTGAGTGCCTACCCTTTATATAGGGTGAGCAAAGAAGCCTTAGGTCTCTATTCACAAATCAAGGAGTTCCTTTCCAAGTAGGAAATCAATTCCTTCAATGAGAAGCAAGAGTCTCTCTCATACTTACCTCTTTAATATACTTTGTTCTTTAGATATTAGGAATTCAAAATTCCTCTTACCCACTCTCTTGATTGCTTGACTTCTAACCCAAAGGCACAAAATCCTATTTTCCTTTAATAGAAAAATTACTTTCTTTTTAACAATACTTCATTATTCATTAATAATGTATCATATTATCCTTTATTTTGCAATTTTGGTATTTTCTCTTTCCTTCCTCTTTATTGGGACTCATTGGATCCCAAGAAACTCTATTATTTCGAAATCCTTTTTATTGGATATTCATTATCCTTCTAGATGCATCTTTATGCATTATCTCTTCATTATTTCCCATTATCTTGTTTATTTCTCATTAAAATATTTCTTTTTGGAGGATTTCTCTTTATTTCTCTTTTATTTTCCTCATTAGTATTCCTCTTATCATTAAGAATCCTTGGAATACGAGATTCCACTAAGGATAACTCAATTGTACCTCTTTTTACTTATTTTTCAATTTATTTCTTAATAAAGAAATACTTAATTAATCTTTTCTTTTCTAATTGCTTTCCTTTTTGCAACTTTGGACTCCTTGGAACCCAAGGAACCCAAGAGGCACGAAATCCATCCTTGGATTACAACTCTTTGCCTTCTAGAGGTTTCTACCTTTTTCTTTTTCTCAAATATCAATCATTTATTTACTAATTGAATTTTCTTGTTATTTGGGCCCAATAGCCAATAAAGCCCACAACACAATCATCAAGGTTATTGTAAATCAAATTCATTCATTTGAAGCAAATTATATCATTATTTGTTCAAATATCTTTAATGTGAGAAATTACATTTCTCACCCAAAAAAACCCAATATTTTTGGGTTGTAACCATTTCTTTACCTGGTATATTGAGATTGACAGCTCGTTTCCTACAGGAAGCATTTCTTTCAACTAAGACGACAATGACATGAAGCTTTTGTCACTCCATCTATTGTTAGCTTTCAGCTTATACAATCTCAACACAACGCTAAGCTTCATAAACTTAGTACAACCTGTGTATAACGATATCTCAGCATCATGCACAATGTTTCTAAAAATGGGAGGTGGATCGGTGTGCTCTACCACACAACTATCCAGCATCGCATCAATGATGTCTACTGGAACTGGTTCATTCACATCTACGTCATCGTAAGAAATTTCTTCTTCCACACAAGCACTGCTATCGACATCCACTGGTTTTGGGTTTGAAATCTCTCCATGCCAGTGCCATTCTGTATAGCCTTGTACAATCCCATTGCACATGACATGACTTTTGATTTCGTCACCAGTGCTGACTTTCAAGTTGTTACCGCAATGCCTACATGGACAGTAGAACCTATCTCTAGATTGTTTCCTATGTTCCTCGGCAAATCTAATAAATTGGTCAAGACCAGATATAAACTCTAGAGTGCAACGATTGCGAATGGACATCCATGATCTATCCATTCTATGATCAAAGAGAAAACAAGTATATATTAGGACAAGATTAGGGTATACACTTACATCCTAAGTGAGATTAGGTGTTCAAGAACAGTCCCAAACCGGGGACTATCCAAGATTTACTCCTATTATCTAGACCCATCCGGTTTTCTATTTGTTTGTATTATTTGCAATTAGGGGTAGACACTGGATTCTGATGGTAATCGTCCCAGTCACACTAACTGTATATTATCTAGACCCATCCGATGTTGAAGTAGACAGTGTGGGATACGAAATGAAAGTGCCTTTATTAAGTATTTCTATGGTGGTAACATTTGATAGTGTCCAATACAAAATAACGATTGGGCCTGCGGCTAGAACGTGATGCGCTACATGGAAAATATTGTCAGATTAGGAGGTACAATGAAGCCGAACTCCATACAAACAATATATAATTTAGTGATTGTTCATTCTAATTTATACCAATGTACAAGTAATATACAGAACAATGATTGTTCACTTTCTAGGCCAACAAACACATGTGATGCCATTCTTATATATAATAAATGTGTACCACCTATCCCATCCTTGAACACCTAATCTCACTAGTAAGTGTATAATGTGTATTGGGTTTTCAAAAAAAATTCGACAGAATTTTCCCGCTGTTCTCTAAGTACATATGTACTTAGAGAACAAACGGGGAAATGCTACCGAAATTTTCTCAAAAACTCAATACACATTATACACTTACATCCTAAGTGAGATTAGGTGTTCAAGAACAGTCCCAAACCGGGGACTATCCAAGATTTACTCCTAATGAGTAAATCTTGGACGTGTTTCTAGGCCAACAAACACAATAATAGATATGTACATGTTAGGGTTTCATCGTAATTGATGTTAGGGTTTCATCAATGTTAGGGTTTAATCAAATCAAATTAGGATGCTAGAATGGACAAGTTTAAATCTTATTTCAACATGCATCAAAATTTACTGAATTAGGTCAAGAATTAGGATTAGAAGAAAAAATATATGCAAGCAAAAGATTTGTTCATATCTAAGAATTTACATAAAGCATTACATAAAGATTTGTTAATATCCTT
The DNA here is from genome assembly GCA_963693085.1 of Alisma plantago-aquatica. Classification (NCBI taxonomy): domain Eukaryota; kingdom Viridiplantae; phylum Streptophyta; class Magnoliopsida; order Alismatales; family Alismataceae; genus Alisma; species Alisma plantago-aquatica. Next base: position 485,148,223 of record OY856414.1, read on the forward strand.
ACCAACAACAAACACGACTGTGGCTGTGTTTGCTGTAGGTAAGGAGCTAGGGAGAAGGAGGAACAGAGGCTATGACTACCTGGAGGCTACGGCGGGCAGCAGGCAGGCAGGCGGCACGGCAGGGAGAACGGAGTAGGCAGCGGCGACGGCAAGGAGGACGGTGGGCGGCGACAAAGAGGACGGCGGCGGCAACCCAGAGCAGAAGTAGTGGCGTCCGGCATCGATGGCGAGCAAGCAACAGGCAGCGTCGGCGGTGAGCGAGAAGCAGCAGGTGGCGAGCAGCAGCAGGCGGGCGGGTGGCGACACAGCAAGAGCAGAGAAAGGGGAATAGTTGCTTCGTGATGAAACAAAAGAATGGGGAACAATTGCTGTCCGTGGGTATATTAAGTTGGTAAACGACGTCAGTTATCTAAAACAAACGACACTTAAATGCTTCGACGTCGGTTTTTCTTTAAAAACCGATGTCCAATTAGACAAATTTTGCCCTAAAAAATTTGGCGGGAACCATTATCGGCGTCAGTTATCAAAGGATAACTGACACCTAAGTTGGAATTTTTCGTGAAAATTTTCATCTTATATAGGCATCAGTTAGATGTTAAAAAATCGACGCTGTATGTGACACTTTGGGGCCAATTTGTTTCACTCGAAAATTGGATTTCGCGGGCAATATTAGGCGTCGATTTTCTGTTACCAAGCCGACACTGAATACAAAGCGGTACCCATGTATTGACTATAGACGTCGGTTTACCTAGATCACCGACGTTGAATGTTATAGGCGTCGGATTTCCTAAATAACTGACGCCCAGAAAAGTGACATTGAATGTTGTTTATGTACTAGTATTCATTCTGGACTTGAATATATGATCTCTTATCAAATTGTTTGTACTTGATCACCAAAATCAATATAATAGATCGCTAATTACTTCATGAGAAGGATTAGGGATTGGAAAAATTATAGGTTGACATAGCTCATATCACACCTCAGAAGAGGGCTTAATGCTGTTATAGAAATAGGATTTATTTTAGTTTAGGTAGTGTATTATGTTGCAGGAGTGGGTAATGCTTGCTACATGTCTTTAGTCTAGGATTAATGATTAATATTTATCAATAAAATGTAATTTGAATGCAATGCATAATGTTATGAAATTGTAATCCTAAGGAATCCATCCATTCTTAATCACATTTATTTAATCTATATTAATTTCTTTATTCTTATTTATAAAGAAACCTACCAATTAATTTTTCTAGGCCTAGATGATTAGGTTTCAGTTAGTAGTGGTCTTTTGTGAATGATTCCTTGTGTTCGACAATGGGACCTCAGAGGCCTTATTACAGGACATGTACACTTGCATTTTATACACATAGTTTTTACGTGTCAAGTTTTTGACACTATTTCTATGAAACGACAACACCAACACTACATGTGTTGCGACTAGCCAGTCTGGGCCATTTTCCTTTCTATTATTAAGTTTCAATCTTTTCTTTGGATAAGAGCATAATTCAAAAAATTTCCTTTGTCAATTCATTAGTACTCAGTAACTCACAATGCCATTCCACATTTCAGGTACTAGTGCATGATTCACACTTTAACCATGGATTAAAGAGAATCTACTCCAACCAGTATAGATCAGGAGGAGATTTTTTGTAAGGTGTGAGTATTTGGAGCCTCAGCTGAGAAGTTAATCCAAATTCCACCACCACATGCTAAGCAAGCACATGAGGCATTCATGTCACTGAATGGTGATGATCGTCTGGAGGACAAGCCAGAGGAACATACTATTTGTGAGAACATAAAGGCATCTTCATCCAGAAATCAATTAGGACTGATAAAACATCAAGAAATTTATGTTGGAAGCTACAAGATAGATCTTAGATTAGTGGCTTCAATCAAACAACTTTGTGGAGAGCTACAATATGATGAAGGTGGGCATGGTCCCAACCACAATGATTTGTTTGAATCTTATCTCAGACTCTTTATCAGATAAAACTAAAGCTTGGTTCCTCAGTCTTCCACCAGAGTCCATATAAACCTTGGACGAGATGATAGATACCTTCTTTGAGTGATACTTTCCACCCTAGACGAGCAATGAATTGGTTAAAAATATCCAAAAATTCAAACAAAATGTCAAATAGTCATATTCATAAGCATGGGAGAGATTTCTGGATGAGCTCAGAAAAATCCATCGTCATGGAATTGATCTGTATGGGCATGCAAAAACATTCTATTATGACCTACACAAAGGGGAGAGACCTTGATAGTTTTTGGTAGGATTCTTCCTGACTAAAAAGGCAACAAGATGTCATAAGATCTCAAAGAAAATTGTAACAACCCCACCTCCCAGTAACCCCCACTTAAGGGAAACCAAGAGGTCTGAGCCTTTATCCCAATAAATTGGATCAAAGGTTCAACAATTAATCAGTAATGATTATGAAATTCTACCAAACTAAACTGAAAGCTGGTATAAAATAAAACTTTGCATACCTTTTTAAATCTTTGGATATCTACTTCTATCCACAGCTTGAATCTATTCTATCTAATCCTCCTTATACTTTATTTCTTATTTTCACAATGTGTCACTTTACTATTTGTTCCTTTTAGAGTTGTACCAAAAACACTGACAAACAAAATGTCGGTCAACATATATGAATATGACAGTATTTAGGGACAAACCAAATATCACACATAAGGCTAACAACCTAAGTATCACAATCAAGTTAATTAACAATTCAATTTATGAGTTCAATGTGTCAAACTCCACCACTTTTGCCCTAACCCTGGAATACCCCCTTTAGGTTTCTCTTTAGCCATTGACTTAAGGCCACCTTCTCCATCCTGAGCTTGGTGCCTGGGGTCACCTCTCATGGTTCCCATTATTCATGCAATAAAGACCACCTTCTCTATCTTGAGTTTGGTGTCTGGGGTCACCACTCATGGTCCCCATGGGTCTTCCCTCTTGGGCTTGGCATTTTTTCATCATCCATCAGGGTGGCATGTAGGTGCGAGAATACACACTTATATCATAATTGTGATAATCATAGTGATTTAATGATTTGCAAGTATGAACATCTAAACTGATAGGTTGCGTCCAATGTGATTAATCATCCAGAAAACCTTCAGAAAACTAATGTGATTAACCATAATTAACCACATACATGTTAGGCTGACTTGAGTGCAAAAATAATCCAACTAAACAAGAAATCCAGTAAACAAGAAAGAACACAAGATGATCATGAAATATACATCCAATTTTTCTATCATTGATCATACCATCAAGGTCTATTAAACCTAGTTTCTTCCTAGGGTTACTAGTCCTTTTTAGGGTTTCAATTACAATTAGGGTTTCACTTCACTTTTACTATTTTAAACCCTAATTTTATAAAATTACTCACAATACTAATTATCAAATCTACTCCTCATGAAAGATATTAAGATTACCTTTTGACAACATATAACCCTAACTTTGGATTAAATACTCTTTTTTTTTCTTTTCCCCTATTTAGAGTTTCTAAGTGCATTACCCATCATATTAGGTTTAAAACCCTAAACCTTGCAATTTCATCTTCCAAATAGGTTAAGATTTATATTTATCATTAAACTAGTTAACCATACTCGAATTAACCTATTTGCACATATAAAACTATCCATTATCATCAATTAGGGTTTCTAACAAAAAATTAATACCTTTTTTCATCAAAATAATACAGTTTTGCAAAAATATATAGATTCAGGCCTTCTAACTATTTTTAAATTATTCCTCACATTTTCTAATGAACTTTCATGTATTAAGTTTCTTCATATGAATTTTCTATTTATTTCTACGATTTTTGCAAGAAAAACCCTTTTTCTAGATTATTCGAGTAGAGAGGGAATTACCAGGAAATTCGGCAGCCGCTTGATTAGTGGACCGGTGGTCTGCTCTTTAGATCCAACAATCCTCGTCGCACATGCCTAATTTTAGCCACTTCCACTCTCACTTGATCGATCCCGCTTGGGATCACGGTGGTCCACGATCGTACAGATCTCTGTCATCATCTACCTTCGATCGCTTGACAAGCTGCGGTCAACTCACAACTATAGAAATGGCTTATAACGTCACATTTAGAGGCATCGATTGTATCCCAAAAATTGACGCCTAAACCCTAAAATCTTGGCTGAAAGCACAAACCGACATCAATATGTGAAGACCGGCCAGACACAGGTATCACTTTTTATTTAGCGTCGATTTCTCAATAAGAAACTGACGCCTTAAATCGCCCGCCAAATCCAAGTTTTCCAGGGAAAAAAAATTTCCTCCAAAATTTCACATACGACGTCGGTTATTTACTAACTAACTGATGACTAAAGATTTTTCGCGAGATAGAAATCAGGCCAATTTTTGTCATCGATTTTCTTTCCATAACCAACGCCGATGTGTGTTCCCGCGCTGTCCCCGCAAAAATTTTTGCCCACTGAATTGCCCAATTGGCGTCAGTTTTTTTATGACAACTGATGACTATGGGTCGTTATTCGAGAACTTTTTATTTTTTTGCCATATGTAGATGGATGTCAGTTTTTTAGTTGAAACAGACGACTATGAAGCAACATGGGTGTCAGTTTTGTTGTGGTAATCAACACTTTTGGATCTTAGGCATCGTTTTCTGAAACAACCGACAATGATTGTAAACTTAATAGCACATGTGGAAACAGACTCTTCCCCATTCTCTGTTTCATCACATTTCACTAGGGTCTTTGGTGATTTAGCGATTCCGCCGCCTACTGCTCCTCCTCCGGATGTCCCTACCCTCCGCCGCCTGTTGTTCCTCTATCGGCCATCCCTACCCTTCTCCGCCTACTGCCCCTCTGCCAGCCGTCCCGTCCCTACCCTCCGCCGCCTACTGGCTATCCTCTGCCACCTGCTGGCCTCCACCGCCTAGGCCTGCTCAGCTCTTGCTGATTCGCTAGGAAGAAGCCTCTTCGTTGCTTCTCCGCCTACCGCCACCGCAAGGATCTTAGAGATGTCGCTCGTCTGCTCGTCTACTGCTTTCCCCTGCCGTCTACTCATCTGCTCATTTGCCACTCTTCCACCTGCCACCGTCGTCTGCTCATCCACCGATGCAAGGAGCTTGGACCTTCCCCTACTTCTATAGTAAGTAGATTCATATATATCCCCCAATCATCCCCTGTTACTGTATTTACAATTCCGATTTCGATTATGTTTCTACTTGTATTTGTTTCTAGATAGCTTAGAAGCCAACTGACAGATTGTGTTATCTGCCAATTCTGATTTCGGTTGTTGCTTGCATTGGTATATTGTATTATAAATTTCTACATTGTAAACTAATCTATATGTGGTGGAGGTTGTACTATGTGAAATCACAAGTTGATGATTTTGTGTTGTGAATCCATATTGTATGATGTAGATTGATTATGATAATGTTTGCTTTCTCTCTTGATTAACTAATCCAAATGAAATGTGACCTAATGTGCATGTTGCTATATTTGAGACCTAATCTTGTACACATTTCACCCTAATCTTGTATTAACTATATTGCTCAAGTATGAATGATATGATACCTACATTTGTGTGTAATGATTATCTTGATGATGAACATGCATGTACATTGGAGATGTTGAAATCAATGTTATAGAATATGATACCTAGACTAGGGTATGATTAAGACTACAAGATGTTGCTGTTGTAAATCAACTTAGGATATGAACAAATCTTGTGCTTGCATATATTTGTGCTTCTAATCCTCATGCTTGACCCAATTCAGTAAATTTTGATGCATGTTGAAATAAGATTCAAACTTGTAATTTGATTTGATTATGTGCTTTGAACCTTGAAACATGCGTGTTAAAGATACATTGATGTTGAATCTCAAACTCAAGTCACATGTGGGTCTTCTATTTCTAAAATGATTATGTGAACTCCTAAATCAGTAACATATATTATTCTTTGTGCACCCAAATACCTTGTGAATCATGTATGCGCCCTAAGGTGATTAAATGCCTAAATCTTGACTTGAAATATGACCTAGGATTGTAGGTATAAGAATGACAACATACATGTATTTGTTGGCCTAGAAACCCATCCAAGATTTACTCATTAGGAGTGAATCTTGGATAGTCCCCGATTTGGGATTGTTCTTGAACACCTAATCTCACTTAGGATGTAAGTGTATAATGTGTATTGGGTTTTCAAGAAAATTTCAATAGAATTTCCTTGTTTGTTCTCTAAGTACATATGTACTTGGAGAACAACGGGGAAATTCTGCCAAAATTTTCTTGAAAACCCAATACACATTATACACTTACTAGTGAGATTAGATGTTCAAGAATGGGCTAGGTGGTACACATTTATTATATATAAGAATGACAGCACATGTATTTGTTGGCCTAGAAACTCGTCCAAGATTTACTCATTAGGAGTAAATCTTGGATAGTCCCCGGTTTTGGACTATTCTTGAACACCTAATCTCACTTAGGATGTAAGTGTATAATGTGTATTGGGTTTTCTAGAAAATTTCGGTAGCATTTCCCCATTTGTTCACTAAGTACATATGTACTTGGAGAACAGCAGGGAAATGCTGCCAAATTTTTTTTGTAAACCCAATACACATTATACACTTACTAGTGAGATTAGGTGTTCAAGAATGGGATAGGTGGTACACATTTATTATATATAAGAATGACAACACATGTATTTGTTGGCCTAGAAACCCGTCCAAGATTTACTCATTAGGAGTAAATCTTGGATAGTCCCCGGTTTGGGACTGTTCTTGAACACCTAATCTCACTTAGGATGTTTTAACCATTAATTATATATAAGACCTTATACCCTAAAGTTTTAACCATAAACTCTAATATGTTAACCCTAGACCCTAATATTGTTCTAATATATACTTGTTTTCTCTTTGATCATAGAATGGATAGATCATGGTTGTCCATTCCAAATTGCTACACCCCAAAGTTTATTTCTGGTTTTGATCAGTTTATTAGATTTGTCGAGGAACATAGGAAACAACCTGGAGATAGGTTCTACTGTCCATGTAGGCACTGCAGTAACAACTTGAAAGTCACCACTGGTGACAAAATCAAAAGTCATGTCATGTGCAACGGGATTGTACAAGGCTATACAGAATAGCACTGGCATGGAGAGATTTCAAACCTAAAATCAGTGGATGTCGATAGTAGTGCTTGTGTGGAAGAAGAAATTGCCTTCGATGACGTAGATGTGAACAAACCAGTTCCAATAGACATCGTTGATGTGATGTTGCATAGTTGTGGGGTAGAGCTTATCGATCCACCTCCCATGTTTAGAAACATTGTGCATGATGCTAAGATACCGTTATACACAGGTTGTAAGTTGACGAAGCTTAGTGTTGTGTTGAGATTGTATAAGATGAAAGCTAACAATAGATGGAGCGACAAAAGCTTCACATCATTGTTGTGTTTGTTGAAAGATATTCTTCCTGAAGGAAATGAGCTACCAATCTCAATATATCGGTTAAAGAAATTGTTGTGCCCAATGGGAATGGAGGCCAAGAAGATACACGCATGCCCAAATGATTGTGTATTGTTTCAAAAGGACTATGTGGATTTGAAAGAGTGTCCCGAATGTGGTGCGTCAAGGTATAAATTGACGACTTTGGGGGAGTCCAAAACTGGTTCTCCTTCCAAGGTGATGTGGTATCTACCTATAATACCATAGTTTCAACGCTTGTTTGCCAACCCGATAGATGTGAAGAATTTGAGGTGGCATGCAGATGTTAAGAAAAATAATGACGGGATCCTACGACATGTGCCTGATTCCCCATAGTGGAAGACGATTGATTTATTGTACCCTGAATTTGGTGAAGAAGTCAAGAATCTAATACTTGGGCTTTGTACATATGGGATGAATTCGTACAGGACATTGAGCAGCCAACATAGCACTTGGCCAATTATGCTTGTTATATACAATCTTCCTCCCTGGTTGTGTATGAAAAATAAGTACGTTATGCTGTCATTGTTGATATCGGGCCCTAAACAACCTGGAAATGATATCGATGTTTATCTTGAACCTCTAATTGATGACTTGAAGAAACTCTGGGGTGAAGGTGTGATGACCTATGATGCTTCACGAAAAGAGACATTGTGTTTGCATGCTATGTTGTTTTGCACTATGAATGACTTTCCAACATATGGGAATTTGTCTGGATATAGTGTCAAAGGATCTAAAGCATGTCGTATATGTGAAGATAACACTAATTTAATACAACTAAAACATGGCAGCAAGACTGTATATCTTGGTCATCGAAGGGTTCTTCCAAAATTCCATCCATATCGTAGGTTACACAAAGCATTCAATGGGTGGAATGAGGAATGGAGTGCACCTAAACCTATACTAGGGGAGGATGTTTATGAAAGAGTAAAAGACATTGCGAATGAATTTGGTAAGAGATCACAATGTACGATGGCTACACAGAGTGACAAATCTTTATTCATGAAGAAGTCAATATTTTGGGATCTTCCTTATTGGAGTTCTTTGACAGTCATGCATTGTATTGATGTCATGCACGTTGAGAAAAATGTCTGTGATAGCATCATCAATACTCTATTGAATATAGCAGGTAAGACTAAAGATGGGATAAAATCTAGAATGGACCTACATGAAATTGGAATAAGGACAAAATTAACAGAAGTAGTTAGTAGAGATCGGAGAACATACTTACCTCCCGCTTGTTACATGTTTTTTAGAAAGGAGAAGAAAGCTTTTTGTGAATGCTTGGTAAATGTTAAGGTTCCACAGGGTTACTCATCCAACATCCGTAGATTGGTATGAATGAAAGATCTCAAGTTGATAGGTTTTAAATCTCATGATTTTCACACTCTAATGCAACAAATATTGCACGTGGCAATTCGATCTATATGTTGGTATGTATGCCCATAGAGCAAGTCATGTGATGATTGTAATGGGATACTTTGTAAATGAATTGAATAATAATAAAGGCAATTTCCGATCTATATGTTTTAACTATTTCTGAGATGATAGTGTAACATGATAGATGTCTTAAGAATTGTTTACTCGATGACGTATGATTTTAGGTTTAGGACCTAAACGATGAGATCATACGGATGTTAAGAGTATACATTCTTGTTTTTGCCCCTAGTCAGTTGTTATTCTGGAAATAACCATACACATCAATAACACTAAAGACTAGATTGTGTGTTGGTTGATGACAAAATCTCATTAGTCATGATATAGTGATATCAAACCAAGCACATAGGTGCTTGTTAGATAACAAGTGTACCAGACAGACCCACCGTGAGAGTGACACATGAAACCATGATTTGGTAGTCACAATCAGCTCTCACAGTGATGGCGGTGAATGTGATTCTTCGACCTGAAATCACTACCCTCAACACATGTCGTTGGGTACATTTTGACATCATCAAATGCAATCCTGAAACATGGGTTGTTATAAAGGTGATGATTGGGTGACTTTGACACATGGGCCTTTTGAGGGGTGAGTGATAGATATGGGATTTGTCCCTCCTAAGGGAGTTTGATGTCCATGGTCACTTGATGAGTAGGATTGAGAAAGGCATGTGCATGCATGTGTGAATTAATATGTGATATTGATGTCACACACATCTCACCCAGTCTGCTCTGAGATCAAAGAAATGAATAAATGTTGAAAGGATTATTGTACCATGCCTTGAGTTCATTCAGGACATTAGTGCCAAAGGAATTATACATTCACTGTAACACCATTCATGGATTGTAGGATTGAAAGTTGTTCTCCAACTTTCTATTTCACTTGGGTAGCACTGATGTATGACTAGGCACCACTCTTTGCTTGTGAAGTCATAAATGTTATTGTTACAACCCCAATTTTGGGTTCTTTGGCTGAGAAATGTAATTTCTCATATTAAAGATAAATGAACAATTAATGATGTCTTTTAATTGAATGCATGAATTTCGTTACAATAGCCTTGATGATTGCTTTGTGGGCTTTATTGGCTATTGGGCCCATTAATAAGGAAATTCAATTAGTAAATGAATAATTAAGGTTTTGAGAAAAGAAAGGTGTGGAAACCTCCAGAAGGTAAAAGAATATAATCCAAAATTGGATTTCATGCCTCTTGGGTTCCTTGGGTCCCAAGGAGTCCAAAGTTTCATAGAGAATGCAATAAGAAAAGAAAAGACCAATTAAGTATTTCCTTGTTAAGAAAGAAATTGAAAATAATGATAAAATGTGGAAAATATGTGAAAATAGGTATAATTGAGTTATCCTTGGTGGATTTTCGTATCCCAAGGATTCCTAATGATAAAAGGAATACCAATGAGGAAAATAAAAGAGAAATAAAGAGAAATCCTCAAAAAGAGATATTTTAATGAGAAATAAACAAGATAATGTGAAATAATGCATACTGATGCATCTAGAAGGATACGAGTATCCAATAAAGAGGATTTCAAAATAATAGAGTTTCTTGGGATCCAAGGAGTCCCAATGAAGAAAGAGGAAAGAGAAAATACCTATAAAAGAAAATAAGAATATAATGTCAATACATTATTAATGGATTATGTGGTATTGTTAAAAAGGAAATAGTTGCTACTAAAGGAAAATAGAAATTCGTGCCCATGGGTTAAAAAGATAATATAAAGAGAGTAATGGCAAGGATTTTCGAATTCCTATATATTCAAATAATAGAGGATATCCAAAGGATGAAGAAGAGAGATGATATTACTTCTCATTGAAGGATTTGGTTTCCTATTTGAAAAAGGGATTGGTTGCTTTGTGGGCAAACATCCTAAGGTGTTGCTACAACTCCCCTATAAAAGGGGTAGCACCCTTGGCCGAATCCAAGATGATCCCTTGCACCCTTCTCTCTCCTTCTTCTTCCTTTTCTGTCCAAAACCATAAACATGGGGGTTAATGTAACCCAGAGCGATGTGGAGCTGTGAACGGGAGCTTCATGGGAGAACGATGCTCCCAGGCCCCTGGAGAAGAAGCCCAACCATCGTCCCTTGACCCTAGCAGCTGCACGACGCCGTAGAATGGCTGCAGTGTGGTCACAGTTGCAGGTCGTGTAAGGGAGGACAGACAGTTTTGGTCATGAACCAGAGGCACCCGAAGGTGTGTGAAGGCACAAAGGGGTCAGGAGGGTGGTCTCTGGAAAGCTTAGGGCCTGGAAGTGGAGGGAGGAGGCCTGTGTAGCTCTGTGCTCGGCGGCTAGGGCAACAACCCTCGATCTACCCGAGGTTAAAGATGGAAGAAGCACGTTGGACAATCCTGCCCCCTGCGGGCTAAGGAGCAATCCACTTAATCCAGGGGCGTTTCAGACTTTTCAAAATATTTCCAAACAAGTCAAGCGGGTTGCGTTGCATGGGAGAGGCTACGTGGCACCTCCCTATTGGGCAAAGTAAGTGATTTTTTTGTAAAATTCATATTTAATAATAGGTAGCTCGGATTAGCACGCATAAAATATGAAAGTTGCTCAAAAAAATGAGACAAATCCGATAAAAATGTCTATAGAATCTAATTCCTCTTGTAATTCGAAAAGTAGTATAAGTTATCAACTTTGATGAATTAAAGAGTAAGAAATCCTATTTTGATATGATTAATGTGATTAGTAGGGTTTAATTGATGATTAAAGTTGTTATTAACCTTTTAATCATAAAGATATACACTAAGATCGAAAAAGATGAATTGTGCACATAGTTGATTTAATTTAAAGTTTCATGTGCATGAATATACTTGAATGGGCCTTAAAACCCTAATGTTGGTAATTGTGACTCTTAATGGCTTTAATTGATTAATTTCATGATTAAAGTTGGAATATGCTGAATCTAAGCTATTTCAAGCATTAAAGTTCCTAATTGTGGTTAAATACCCTTAATGTGGAAATTAGGGTTTCCTAGTGGATAAAAGGTAGAATTAATGATAAATAACGTTCATATGAGTATTAGAGAATAAGGAACTACGAATTGATGATAAATGAGCATAATGACTTTTTCATAGATTGAAAAGGATAAAAATGGTAACTTTAATGTAAAAGAAGCTTAATGGACTTAATTGATGGCTATTTGTGCATTAATCTGGAATTAAGGTTATGTGTTTGTAAAAGGTAACCTTAATAACTTTCGTGAAGGATAGATGAGAAAATTAGGGTTTATAAAGAGTAAAGGGAAGTAAAACCCTAATTGCAAAGTAAACCCTAAAAAGGGGAAGAAACCCTAAAAAGGAATAGAAACCATAAGTAGCAAGATGGTTTGCATAGTTTTTTATAAAAGAAATTGGATGTATATTGCAGGATTGAACTGTGTACTTGCTTGATTCTGGATTACTTGCTTGTTTGGACTATTCATGCATCTGAGTCTGCCTGACAGGTATGTGGTTATGCCTATGAATATTCCGAATTAGTTTCCTGAGGATTTTCAAGGTTTTATCGATGACATGAGTTAAACTGTTGGTTGCATTTAATTCTTGCAAATTATAATGTGGATATGACTATCACGTAAGATATGTGCCTACTAGCTCAGATCCTAGTCCCCTCTATAGCTTAATAGATTGACCTAGTGCATGGCTACCGATGGGGTAGGCCCATCAGGTCATTGAATGACTTAGTACATGGCTACCAATGGGGTAGGACCATCAAGTCACCATGGGTCAGGGACTGGGCTACCTTTGGGTAGGGCCATGCGACTCCATAACCCCAGGTATTGGCTACATGTGTGGTAGGGCCATGGGGGGTAAGGATCTACCATATGAGAGATGTAGTATCCATGTCCACTGCAGGGACAACACAGAGATAGGGGATAGGTAAGGATTGAGTAGTATTGCTTAAAGCGTAATCTTGGATGTTAAATGATATTTGGATGACTACATTGTTATTATAGTTGCACGATTATTGTTTCCCCCACATACCAGATTCTTACTTACCAACATTTTGTTTGTCAGCATTTTAGGTACAAATGAAAAGAAAAAACAGTAAAGTGGCATATGTGAAATTAAATGAGAATTGACGTGCACAGGAGGATTAGTTAGATTAGTATCTCCATGGATAGAAGTTTCGAAATCCCAATTTTTAAAAGGTATGCAAAGTTTTATTCTATACCAGTTTTTAGTTTAGTTGGTAAAATTTATTAATTATTATAGATTATTTATCGAACCTTTGATCCTGCTAATTGGGATAATGGCACCGACCTTTTGGTTTCCCTTAATTGGGGGTTATCAGGAGGCAGGGTCGTTACAGTTATGGACTTTCACTACCAACGTGAAATGGACCTGCAGGGTCACATACATAGGATTTAACCTGGAAGAGGAGTTTATCCACAAATGATGTTTAGATTAATTACTAAAGGATTTTAGTAGTTCAATTAAACACTTAGTTGATTGATAGCTCAAAATCATAGTGTTCTAGGTGTTGGACCAATTGATTAGAGTATCAGATTGATTGAAACTGCAATTGACTGACTTTGCAAAAGTCTGCAACCCAACCAATCGGCTCATGTGATGAACCGATCGGCTCAGGTTGGTGAACTGATCGGCTCAAGTGGTGAGTCGATTGGCTCATGTGTCATGAAACGATCAGCTTAATTATTGAACCGGTCAATTTGTGGACCAACCGAGATCATTTTGCAAATACAATTTGTTTCACTTGTACAAATTTGATTTGGACAAGGATTAATATTTGATTAATCAGAAACAAATATGGAAGTCAATTTGAGTTGAACCAGGACCATGAACTGATCAGCTCAGAAGTGAGCCGATCATCTCCGGTGTCCCAAACGATCAGTTTAGGTGTCAACCGATCAGTTGAGGTCACCAAACAACCATTTCAGGGTTGAAACGATCGGTTCAGCTGGCACAGTTGGTTGTTTTGTGGAAAATTTTGAACCCTTCTACTCCTGCCTTAATCTCGCATTGCCTAGGTTAGAGAACCCTATCCCATGACCCTCCTATATATAGGGGTATTAGGGGCTTCTAAAAGCACAACTCAGAACACTAGTTGCTCTACAAAGTTTTCGTTCTCTCTGGTTTTGGTAACCGAGAGAGCCCGAGCAAGTGCTACCCGATAAGGGAGGCACAATAAGGGAAAGATAACTGCAGAAAGGCAAGTGGTTGTAGGAGAGTGTGTCGGTGACCAGTACGCCAATAGGAGGGTGCAACTCATTCTGATTCCTTATGGGACAAGGAGATCGGAGTTCCAGGCAACCCGTGTGGATGACTGTAGAGGCGGGAGACTTCTGCCGCTCGGAGGATAGCTGTCAATACCGATAGTCCCGGTGAGACCAGGAGCTGCGCAGACAGTGTCCAAGACCGGAGGTGAAGACCACGCAAGCGGTGAGGTAACGTCGCCGAGCAAGCCTCGGGATAAGGTATGCCTTTATAAACCATCCTTCCTATTGTATAGACGTTGACGCGATTCCTTTATTCTGGGTTTGGGAGAAGAAAATTTTTGTTTCCTCTACCTTCTTTGTCTCCCCTAAAACCCAATAGTGGTATCAGATCCACATCAACTTCTCTATGCTTTAGGATTATCGATATGATCGATTTTGGTTTGTCGCATTTATTTATTGCATACGATGCGAATAAAATTGGATTTATGCATGTCCAATCCTAAATCCACAAATACCAATATACATATATGATATGTAATATGAATGCACTCGATACGCGTCACCTTTAAATGGGTTTTTTGGTAGATATTTTGCATGGTTATGGCCAATAAACCATATATATGTGTGCTTGGTTGAATGTGGCTGCTTGCATCTCGATCTGTGCACTGATTCCCTATCTCATATTCCTGATGTAACTCGAGATAACTCGAGATTTATTTTCTACCTTTGCTCCCCCCGAATGTAACTCGAGATTTCCTTTTGCAAATGTAAAATAGGATAGATATTTTATTTCCTATTATGTCAAAGAACGACAGAATTTTTGACGACCATTTCAAGGAGCGAGATGAGTGGGTGGCAGCCTGAGGAGATGCACAACAACTAGTGAACCGATCGACTGGAGGTGCCAATCGATCGGCTAGTGGTACCCAACCAACCAGTCGGATGGCGAGCCGGTCAATCATGGAGATGAGCTGATCAAACCTAGAAAGGCAAAACACATAGTTCATCTTGTACATGTTGCATGTGATGTGGACCTAGATGACTGTGATTCCTCTTGGCTCGAGGAATCACATTAGGATGGCCATAATCATTGCTTTTATCATTTCACATGTTTTTTGTGGGATATAGCATGTATATGATACTTACTATATTGTGGTGATTGGATATGTATATGTACCTATAAAACTTGATCGACCAAGCATAGGTTATGCCAAAGTGTGGTGCACCATCTATCTCATGGAAGTGTGAAGGGTAAGCATGTAGGTTCTGCCAAAGTAGGGTGCATGTTTACCGTGTCGGATTTTGGGTTGGACTTAACTGGTGATTCTTAGAGAGTCTAGTCCCAGAGGCAAGGAATGTTCATGGCAAGGTGTTGCGCATGTTCATTCATCAAGAAGTGCTTATGATGCAATTGGCATGATGGCCTACCTAAATAGTCAAGATTGTGGGCGATCAGCCAAAGCTGACTCATGACTTGATGAAATATGGATCTTGACCCACTAGGAGATTGTACGCTGCACTCTTCCAAATTGATGGTGAGGGCTGTCAATTTGAATCAAAATAGTGGGAGTGATAATTAATTAAAGGCCTAATTAACTACTGTCAAATTTTATTCAAATCAAATCAAATCAAAAGGAGTTTTGACAAATGCAATTTTCTCTTATAGAATGAAAAATGAATCATCTTTTAAAATGGAAAAATTAATTGAGAATAAATTCCATAACTGGTTAGGGATTATGAGAAGTGTTCTGCACAATCCAGATATACCGGTAGCCTTTGCATCCACTCTATGTGTGCTTAATAAAAAGCATAGTTCCTTGATGGAGATCAATGGAACAAAGTCTAAGGACAAAGATGAGGGAGAGAAGGGTTCTCTCGCCAAATCAATGTCAGAATCTTCTGCGCTTAAAACATGGAGAGGATGGAAGGAACGATGGAAGAAGAAGTGAGAGATAGAGATCTCTACTTCTGGTGTATACATCATAGAGATTAACTTTACTACTTCTTTGTCATGGGTACTTGATACTGGATGTGGATCTCACATTTGTTCAAATGTGAAGGATCTTAAGAGAAGTAGGCCTTTGGGGAAAGGCGAGGTTGAACTATGTGTTGCCAATGGGGAAAGAGTTTCCTCCAGTGCCATAGGAACCTATGAGTTAACTCTACTTAGTGGGCTAATAATAGAGTTGAAGAACTGCTATTATGTACCTGCCATAAATAGAAATATCATTTCCGTCTCTTGTTTGGACAAGGATGGTTTTGAGTTTCTTATTAAGAATGGAAAGTGTTCCATTTCAAAAGATGGGTTCTTTTATGGTAGTTCCCCAATGTCTTATGGTCTATACTTGATAGATCTAGAGACAAGTGTATACAATGTGAACACTAAAAGGCAAAAACTCAATAAATCAAACAAAACATATCTTTGGCATTGTCGTCTAGGGCACATAAATGAGAAGCGCATTTCTAGACTCCATAAAGATGGTTATCTAGACTCTTTTGATTATGATTCAATAGAGACATGTGAATCTTGTTTGTTGGGCAAGATGACCAAGACTCCCTTTTTGGGTAAAGGTGAGAGAGCTAGTGATCTATTAGGACTCATACATACTGATGTATGTGGGCCTTTTAGAACTAATGCCAAAAATGGGTGTCAGTACTTCATTACCTTCACTGATGACTTCAGTAGGTATGGCTATGTGTACCTGATGAAACATAAGTCAGAAACCCTTGAAAGGTTCAAGGATTTCATGAATGAAGTACAAAACCAACTTGGTAAAAGTATTAAAGCACTTTGATCTGATCGAGGTGGAGAATACATAAGCCAGGAGTTTGAGGACCTTCTGCGAGCCTGTGGTATTGTATCACAATGGACTCCGCCTGGAACACCACAACATAATGGTGTGTCTGAAAGAAGGAATCACACTTTACTAGATATGGTGCGATCAATGATGAGTTTTGTTGATCTTCCAATTTCCTTCTGGGGTCATGCTCTTGAAACCGCCACATTTACACTTAACCGAGTACCATCTAAATCGGTTCAAAAGACACCATATGAGATATGGTCTGGGAAGCGTCCCAATATGTCTTTTATGAGGATTTGGGGGTGTGAGGCATATGTTAAGAAAATGTTTCCTGACAAGCTAGGCCCTAGATCTGTTAAATGTTATTTTGTTGGATATCCTAAGGAAACCAAGGGATACTACTTATACCACCCAACTGACAACAAAGTGTTTGTTGCTAGGGATTTTGTGTTCCTAGAAAAGGAATTTATTTCCAAAGGAAGAAGTGGGAGGAAAATAGAGCTTGAAGAGGTTCAATCCCAACAAGAAAACATTGAACCAATAGATGTGCAAGAGGAACATAGAGATTCACAAGGCGTTGTGGAATCACAGTCTCCTCATTAATACAAGGACCTCATAGATCTAGTAGGACACACCTTGAACCTGAGAGGTTTGGATACCTTATAACTCAGGAAGGCGGTGAGTTGATCATAGATGATGATCCAACTACCTATCTAGAGGCTATGGAGGGACCATATTCTAAGAAATAGCTTGAGGCCATTAAATCCGAGATGGAAACCATGTACTCCAATAAAGTATGGACTTTGGTGGAACCACCTGAAGGGGTAAAACCCATAGGGTGCAAGTGGGTCTTCAAGAAGAAGACAAACATGGATGGAAATGTGCAAACGTATAAAGGCAGATTGGTTACAAAGGGTTTTCGACAAGTTCAAGGTGTTGACTATGATGAAACTTTTTCTCCACTTGCCATGATTATGTCCATCAGGATCATGCTTGCTATTTCTACTTACTATGACTATGAGATTTGGCAAATGGATGTTAAAACCACATTCCTTAATGGGAATATAAATGAGGATGTGTACACGACACAACCTCAAGGTTTTGTAGATCCAAAGAATGCCAATAAAGTCTATAAACTACAAAGGCCAATCTATGGATTGAAGCAAGCATCTCGAAGTTGGAATCTTTGATTTGATGAGGAAGTCAAAGTGCTTGGCTTTATTCAAAATGAAGATGAACCTTGTGTGTACAAGAAGGTTAGTGGGAGCACGACCACTTTCCTCATATTGTATGTGGATGACATACTATTGATGGGGAATGATGTTACAACCTTAGAGAAGGTAAAGACTTGGCTTGGGAATACTTTCTCAACGAAGGAATTAGGAGAAGCATCCTACATTCTAGGAATCAAGATGTATAGAGATAGATCTAAAAGGATTCTCGGACTAAGTCAAAGCACATACATTGACAAGGTGCTGAAGCAGTTCAACATGGAGAACTCAAAGAGAGGCAACGTCCCCATGCTACATGGAGTCACCATCTCTAGAGCTCAATGTCCCCAATCTTATGAAGAGAGGGAGCCTATGAATGGGATCCCATATGTATCAACCATTGGATCCATCATGTACGCTATGTTGTGCACATCCCCAGATGTCTCGTATGCCCTCAGCATGACGAGCAGGTACCAGTCTGATCCCAGGGATGCTCACTAGACAGCCGTAAACCTCAAGTACTTGTGAAGGACTAAGGATCAGTTCCTTGTATACGGAGGTGAGGAAGAACTGGTTGTAAAGGGTTACACCGATGCAAGCTTCCAAACTGACAAAGATGATCACAGATCACAATCAAGATTTGTATATTGCCTAAACAATGGAGCTATGAGCTGGAAGAGTTCCAAGCCAGAAATAGTTGTCGATTCTACTACAAAGGCTGAGTATATTGTTGCATCACATGCAACAAAGGAAGCTGTGCGGATCAGGAAGTTCATATTTGAACTTGGTGTAGTTCCCAATAACTGTGATGAAATTGAGCTTTATTGTGATAATAATGGAACTATTGCTCAAGCTAAGGAGCTCATATCACATCAGCAGTCCAAGCACATACTGCGGCGCTTCCATCTCATATGAGAAATCGTACAGTGAGGAGATATGAATATTTGCAAAGTACCAACTGAAGACAACATAGCTGATCCACTGACTAAGGCCCTTTCTCAGTAGAAGCATGATGGTCATGCTAGGTCACAAGGACTAAGGTTCCTAGGTGACTGGCTCTAAGTGCAAGTGAGAGTCTATTGGTATGTATGCCCATAGAGCAAGTCATGTGATGATTGTAATGGGATACTTTGTAAATGATTTGAATAATAATAAAGGCAATTTCCGATCAATATGTTTTAATTGTTTCTGAGGTGATAGTGTGACATGATAGATGTCTAAAGAATTGTTTACTTGATGATGTATGCTTTTAGGTTTAGGACCTAAATGATGAGATCATACAGATGTTAAGAGTATACATTCTTGTTTTTGTCCCTAGTCGGTTGTTATTGTGGAAATAACCATAGACATCAATAACACTAAGGACTAGATTGTGTGTTGGTTGATGACAGAATCTCATTAGTCATGATATAGTGATATCAAACCAAGCACACAGTACTTGTTAGAGAATAAGTGTACTGGACAGACCCACCATGAGAGTGACACATGGAACCATGATTTGGTAGTCACAGTCAACTCTCATAATGATGGCAGTGAATGTGATTCTTCAACCTGAAACCACTACACTCAACACATGTCATTGGGTACACTTTGACATCATCAAACGCTATCCTGAAATATGGGTTGTTATAAAGGTGATGAATGGGTGACTTTGACACATGGGGCTTTTGAGGGGTGAGTGATAGATATGGGATCTGTCCCTCCTAAGGGAGTTTGATGTCCATGGCCACTTGATGAGTAGGATTGAGAAAGGCATGCACATGCATGTGTGAATTAGTATGTGATATTGATGTCACACACATCTCACCTAGTCTGCTCTGAGATCAAGGAAATGAATGAACGTTGAAAGGATGACTGTACCATGCCTTGAGTTCATTTAGGACATTAGTGACAAAGGAATTATACATTCACTGTAACACCATTCACGGATTGTAGGATTGAAAGTTGTTCTCCAACTTTCTATTTCACTTGAGTAGCACTGATGTGCGACTAGGCACCACTCTTTGCTTGTGAAGTCATAAGTGTTATGGACTTTCACTACCAACGTGAAATGGACCTGCAGGGTCACACACATAGGATTTAACATGGAAAAAGAGTTTATCCACAAATGATGTTTAGATTGATTACTAAAGGAGTTTAGTAGTTCAATTAAACACTCAGTTGATTGATAGCTCAAAATCATAGTGTTCAAGGTGTTGGACCAATTGATTAGAGTATCAGATTGATTGAAACTGTAATTGACTGACTTTGCAAAAGTCTACAACCCAACTGATCAACTCATGTAATGAACTGATCGGCTCAGGTTGGTGAACAAATCGGCTCAAGTGGTGAGTCGATCGGCTCATGTGTCATGAAACGATCGGCTCAATTGTTGAACCAGTCGATTCATGGACCAACCGAGATCATTTTTCAAATACAATTTGTTTCACTTGTACAAATTTGATTTAGATAAGGATTAATATTTGATTAATCAGTAACAAATATGGAAGTCAATTTGAGTTGGACTAGGACCACGAACCGATCGGATCAGAAGTGAACCGATCGGCTTAGGTGTCCCAAACGATCAATTCAGGTGTCAACCGATCAGTTGAGGTCACCAAAAGACCGTTTTAGGGTTGAAACGATCGGTTCAGCTGGCGCAATTGTTTGTTTTGTGGAAAATTTCGAACCCTTCTACTCCTACCTCAATCCCGCATTGCTCGGGATAGAGAACCCTATCCCATGACCCTCCTATATATATATATAGGTGTATTAGGGGCTTATAAAAGAAAAACTCAGAACACCAGTTGCTCTACAAAGTTGTTGTTCTCTCTGGTTTTCGTAACCGAGAGAGCCCGAGCAAGTGCTACCCGATAAGGGAGGCACAATAAGGGAAAAATAACTACAGAAAGGCAACTAGTTGTAGGAGAGTGTGTCGGTGACTAGTACACCGACAGGAGGGTGTGACTCCTTCCGATTCTTTGTGGGACAAGGAGATCAGAGTTCCAGGAAGTCCATGTGGATGACTGCAGAGGTGGGAGACTTCTGTCGCTCAGAGACAGCTATCAATCCCATAGTCCCAGTGAGACCAGGAGATGCTCAAACACCGTCCAAGACCGGAGGTGAATATCGTGCAAGTCGCGAGGTAACGTCACTGAGCAAGCCTCTGGACAAGGTATGCCTCTACAAACCATCCCTCCTATTGTATAGACATTGACGCGATTCCTTTATTCTGGGTTTGGGAGAAGAAAATTTTTGTTTTCACTGCCTTCTCTGTCTCCCCTAAAACCCAACACTATATTGCCAAAGCATGTAAGGTTTGCAATCACTAGACTTTGTTTCTTTTTCAACAGTCTGTGCAGCAAAGTTATTGACCCTGATGCTCTCGATAAATTGTAAAGAGAAGTGGTTGTTACCCTATTTCAGCTTGAGTTGTATTTTTCTCATTCGTTCTTTGATATCATGGTACATCTTGTTGTCCACTTGACTAGGGAAGTGAAAATGTTGGGACTAGTTTTCTTGCATTGGATGTATCCCTTTGAACGATACATGAGTGTTTTTAAAGGTGATGTTCAAAACCGTTATCGGTCTGAAGGGAGTATTATTGAGGTTATGTGGCGAGAGAGGTTATGGATTTTTGCAATGACTTTCTGAGTGCTAATGACACTCATGCTAATGACAAGAATATTGAGGAGCATTTTGGTAAAGGAATTTTGGGATCACGGATGAAAGTAATCAGTTGTGAGCAGTTGGAACAAGGTCACTTGTATATTTTACACAACATCGATGAAGTGAGTGTTTATATCAAGGAACATACCAATTTCATCAAGAGACAATATTCTCGAGCCAATTCAATGTGGTTTGCTAGAGAGAATAACAAGACATTTATTAAGTGGTTTGAAGATAAAGTCTTACATCAACTATCTCAAACACCAGATAATCTTATTGAAACTATCAAATGCCTCACCTTTAAACCAAAATTGAATGTTATGTCTTATGAAGGGTTTGACATAAATGGATTCTCATATTACACAAAGTGTCAAGATGATAAGAGTTTCGTCCAAAATAGTGGGGTCACCCTTCAAGTGTCTTCATTGTTTTTTGCAAGTGCAAAGGATAAGAGTCCACATGAAGCTAAAATGTCATATTACGGTGTCATTGAAGACATATGGGAGTTTGACTACGTAGATTTTAGAATTCCACTCTTTAAATGTAATTGGGTTGATAACTCGAAAGGAGTTATAGTGGATGAATTGGGTTTCACATTAGTGAACTTTGAAAAGATTGGTGAGAAGGGTGAACCATTCATATTGGTATCACAGGCGAAACAAGTATTTTATATCGATGATCCTACAACTGATAAATGGTCGGTTGTTCTTCATGGTAAAAGGCAGTTCATTGAAGATCCTACAGATGAAGAACAGTACTATGATAAGTATGATGACTCTAGTCCATTCTCAGTTGGGTTGCCAACACCACCAAATATTGAAGCTAATGATGACTTGTATGTGCGTGGAGATCACAATGAAGGATTGTTAATTGATAAAAGATCTCAATATTAGAGGCATGTATGTTTATATTTTTTATATGTTTTATTTTTCTGAATGTGAACTTTACAATGTGAATGTGAACTTTACATTGTGAATTACCTTACAATGTGAATGTGAACTTTACAATGTGAACTTTACAATCTGAAAGTGAACTTTCAGATGGCTGAGCATTCATATGATGACCGTGCTGATGATTACTGTGAGGGTGAGGACGTCAATGCGCCGCCTCACAATGTAAGTTTTAAAAATATATCCCGCCTCACATTTATAGTTATATCCTGTATGTGTGTTCTTTTGTCAAATTTTAGGTTGGTGATGTACCCCCTGAAGAAATTGGGGCACTTGATGAGCAACAAAAAAAAATTGAGAAAGTGAGGGGCATCACAATGATGAACAAGTTACTACAGCAAAGGGGCATTGGACCCAAAATGGATGTGGATTTCGATCATGCAGGAAATCCACTTGGAGAGAACCGCAACTCATTTATTTCATATCTTGGGGTTCTTACTGACATCCATTGTAGTCCTAATTTTGAATCCTGGCATAGAGTTCCTAAGGGGAAGAAAGACTTAATCTAGAAGGAACTATGCGTGAGTTATCATTGTTTGCAATTTTATTTTTGTAGATTACTAATTTTTAGGCTACTAGTTAATAGCAATTCTATTTTGTAGAGTATATTTGATCTGGATGAAAAGCTGCATCATAAATGCATGATGCAACACTGTGGGAGGGTCCTAAGGAAATATAGGACAAATCTCACATGAGATTACGTACACGATGTTGAGAAGAGGTTCTTGATTGATTTTGAATTCTAGACATTGATCACTATTGACTAACTCTACACTAATAATTTGTGTTTGTATTCTCTTTAAAAAATAAATTTAGGAAGAAGGCAACCCCTGAGCAATGGAACTACCTGGACTTCAAAGAATGAGAGGAGTTTGTTACCCAAAGAAAAATGGATGAATTCAAGGTATTAAGCACCACTCCCAATTTAATTAATATATGTTCTTATGTATTCACCTATTCAAGATTAACCTTTAGTGTTACTAACCAAATCAATGTGTTTACTAACAAGGTTACCAGTGATGCTCAAAGAGCAAGGCGTGCACTGAATGTGCATGGCCACACAATGGGTCCAAGAGGCTATGCAGGCGTTTGCCAAAGACTATAGGTTGAGTATATTGTTCAGTCTGCTACTACTCAAGAGTCCTCTACTATTGGTCCCACACCTCTGCCTCGCCATGCTATGTGGATAGCTGGGAGGCAAAATAAGAAGGGAGATATAACAAAGACGAAAACTGCTGAGTCGCCTACAAAAATGGTAAAATTCAACTCTTAGAGTAATCAATCGATATGATTATTGTTATGTTTACTTACCAATTTATATTGATGGCGATTAGCGGGAGCTGCACGAGTAGAGGAAGGAAGGCAAGTTCGTCCTTGAGGGCACAAGGGATGAATTGACAGTTGCTCTAGGTAACCTAGAGCATCCTAGATGTGTTAGGGGTGCAGGCACTGGTGTGGGCATCAAAGTTGTCACAAAACTGAAATCCCAGTCCCATGAACTAAACAAATGCCAGAGGCGACATGTGGAAGCATAAAGCTTAGCACACATGAACAAGTAACAAGAGAAAGACACAAACATAGTCTCAATATTCAACAAGTATAAATTATACAAAATGCATTATATTCATGTATTTAATTACATAAGTCCATAGTCAAGGTACAAGTCATTCATGTACACTAAATGTGGATCTTACAACAAGGACACATAGCATAGCTCACCAAGCCCATCAACCTTCTAGCCATCTCTGAACCTAAAAACAAAAATACGAGAAATGGGTCCACACACGAGGTGTTGAGTATGGGGCAGAAAGACACATATATGTATAAGCTTTGCATAATTTTGAAAATATTTCAAGACTGAATGAACAAGAATAAACATGTTAATTGTTTAACAAATGTGAAACCATATTTTATGTCATTTCACTCCATTATACCAACAATATCAAGCATGTTTAAGGCCTTTGACCATCTTCCCGTCGGAAGGGTCTGTAAGGGTGCTCAAGCTTAGCTAACCCTTTTATACGAGAGGGACCTCCAGCACGTAACCAAGAGTTAACCCTTTATTAACAATATTATAATGGAGTTATATATATGTGTGTGTTCAAGTTATAAAACTGACGAGGCAAACATCGAGTAAGACATAACAATACTACATGGCAATATTTGAGCAAATAGATGAACAAGCATACAATATATGTCATTTGAAGTGAGACAGTGATAGTCATATAACTAGATAAGGCCCATACCTGATTCATAGATTTCATAACCTAACATATCTTTCACCATCTAGCCACATGCCAAACCTGATTATCAACAAGATTACATATATGCATTAGATTCTCATCATTAACCCTAATTAGATGCATTTTAGGGTTTTGGCCAAGATGGGTTCCAAGTTGCTTATTGGTTCATTATATGATATTGTACTGATCTAGAGGTCATCATTATGGTGTGGTTCTAGTTTCATATCATTCTAAGTTTCCACAGATTACATATGACCATTTCAAGGTTCAAGTTCCTTAGTACATTAAAGGATCAAAGACTCATAATAGAGTAATCCAGGTCAAAGATTATCAATTCAAGGGTACCAAGCATCAAGGATGGTCAAGATCAGCAACATAAAGACATAGAGACATGCATAGGTTAGGTCAACCCAACATTGGTTCAAAGTATAATCAAACATTCACATAATAGGGGCATATACATGCATTAGATGTCAAAAGAAACAACCATAGCAAGGAGGATGCTAGGGGCTGATATTAAGGTCAAGTAGAGACATTTATTACTTCTTTGGGGTTGATTAGACATTATTTCATCATTAAGTAGCTAGATTACCAATTTAGGGTAGGGTACATCATTAGAATCTCAACACTAGTATATATCTACAACTAGAGTAATGTATAAGAAATAGGGATGATGATGACTCCCATTAAACTCAATATGTAAAAAAGTTATTGACTTTAAGGTTAGGAGGGTAGGTATGCATCAAATATTCAAGATTCATCACCATTATTCATTAAGCATGGTCAAAGAAATCAAAGATCACATATCTAGAATTATTAGAGATTTAGAAGAAGATTCAGGGTCTGAAACCATTCTCATGTTGTAGATCTTTTTGAGTTGATCGATTTGATATATTGGTTTTCATCATTTGGTCAAGGGGCTTGGAAGTTATGTATTTTTGGACTTTTGATTAAGAACTATACTAATAAGGGAGGACATACCCATCTCATTTATTGACAACTCATTGCCGCTGGATCGTGGGACCTTGGTGGTCTGTCCTCCATCCAGTGGTCAGTCTCTTGAGTGGGTCTGGGCCTCTAGGTTTGGGTCAAAGTGCTTGCTGGGCCACTCACCCACCGCTTCATCCCGTCCCCTCCCCTGTGCTTAGGTCGCTGATCCTTTGTTTCCCGAACGGGAACAGGGGAGACCTGCAGGATGGCGCCCAACCTTCCCAGGGGCCGCTGTGCCCATGGAAGACCACAAAGAAGCGGGTCAGAGGTCAGTGGGGGCTCCACGACTGCTAGATGGGACTTTGGTGTTGAGGGCTCGCGGCTGCCTACTGGCATCTCCCCAAGGTGGTTCTGGGCAGAAGTAGAGATAAGGCAGGGGACACCGGTGCAAGAGTAAGAAGAAGGTAGGACAAGCTGGTTGGCGGCTGGGGCTAATGGTGCCTTGGAGCCATGAAGAGGCAGTGCTCCTGCCAGGGCCATGAAGGGGTAGAGTTTCTGCCTTCCATCGATGGCAGCATGTCTGATGGGGAATAGAGGAGGTTCCAAGATGGAAAAGAAAAGGAAAATACAAGAAGATGAGCAAGGGTCAGATGGGTGGGTTTTATAAAGCAATAAGGAAGGCTAGGGTTTGAGATCCTCGTCCCGCTTCCATTACTAAAACTCTGTGGAGGTGGGGAACCTTTTCCCTAGCCGCCTTGCTAGTTTCCAGAAGAGGAAAGGGAGGATAGAACACGTGGTTGGGCCACAATGTAGAATTTGGCTCTATGTAGGCTGGCCCAATAGAGAAAAAGGCATGGTGTTGAGCTAACACAAGACATAAATTGCCATCTTTCAAGGTATCATAACTTGGACTCCAAAGGTCCAATCGATGTGACTCTTGAGTCATTAGATTTGTATTCGGAAGATCTAACACTTGGCATATAATAGGGAGCAAGTATATCACAATGAATAGGTTCAAAAATTGCTTACAAAAGGGTGATATGTTAAGAGCTAAAACTTAGGTCCATGAGCAAATTATGTCACAAAGGTGAAAATTGAGCATATAGTAATCAAAATGGGTCACCGAAAGTCACGTCATGGAATTAAACTCATGTTGAGTGATCTCAGTTACTAATAAGGAGAGAAATACTATAATGAAGGAGAGAGAAAATCGAGGTTGTCACAAAAGCGTTCTTTGGGCCATCCCAGCGCAAACATGTCTCAAAAGCGGGACTTTCACAAGTTCATGTAACCTACTATTTTTCTACAATGTTATTGCGAAAGGGAACTCAATAATCGATAGCTAGCATTTCTTTTATCCATGTATAGGTAGATGAATTAATTGAGAGGAAAGTCCAAGAAGAAATGGTGAAGTGGCAAACGTCTCAGACGACCACTCAGACGACACTTGTGACGTGCCACACTTCTATTACTCCTACTATAGAGGTTGGGAGTAATCCTGTAGACCCACCACCTAGCACATCCTCTGTAAGTATTTTTATGACATAGTAGCTAGTCTTTGCAGAGGTTGGGAGTTTATGTATATATGTATATAACAATCTTTATGTAAATTTGTAGGGGTTGAAGCCATGCCATCTAAAAAGTCAAGAATATGTCATTGCAGAGGCGTCAGCTTACCCACCCCTTCCAGGGGAAATGTTTCATGGGATTCCAGTACTAGATGGTGTGGTTCATGTGAGCCCGATAAGTGTAGTCCCCAAATGGAGGAATCTTACATTGCCATATGCCCACCCAGATTCTGACACGCTTAGTGCGGCAGAAGGTGGAGTGATATTGTGGCCCAAAGCAGATATCATCTATACTAATATTGTATGCTAAATTTACATTACGTTAATTTGTTAGTGTGTACATATATATGAGTCAATTTATATGAAATTATACATACAGATCAAAAGGAAGACACCCGCTACATCTCAGCCTCCACCTCCACCTTCTGAAGTACTAAGTTGGCTTCCAAAGGACCTACACACCTCGTAAGGTCCTAATTGTAAGCGTATGGCAGATTGGATAGGCGAACATGATCCAAATTGCCCTATAAATGTTACTATTCAGGAGGAAGTTGTAGGTCAATCATACGATAACAATCTATTTATACAAGTTTTGCATACATATTAATGCATATGTAATACAAGTTTTGTATACGTATTAATGCAGGTCAATAAAATAACAAGATATTTATATAAGATATTTTGGAGTTGTTTCATTATGATTGGATGAACACATCTATGATAGATATGTGGATATGGTGAGATCTTGTTTATACATCCATATACCTTGTTTTATATACGGTGATCTGGTTTCTTATATATTAATGCATATGTAATACATGTTTTGCAGCCACTTACACACGATATGTACAGATTTTGCATTTCTCCATGTGGGATTTTTGGTTCTATCTTTGATTAGTCTTGTAGTTAAACACCCTAGGTCAGTTACTTCATATTGTTGTGATGTTTTTAAATATTTTGGTAAAAACAAGAAGACAGTGATAATAGCTCCATTCAATGTCGGGTAAGTTTACTTTGCTTATAATTTGGACTTAAGAAAATTACATTTTTATTGTGACTTTTGAGTTATTAATTTATAACTTTCTTACCTCTAGTGGTAAGCATTGGGAGTTACTAGTTATTGTCCCCGAGATGTTCAATGTCTATTATCTAGATCCTGTAGGGAAGGAATTGAATATATATGGACATGCAATGAAAAGGCCATTATTCCCGTGAGAAATATTTCATATTTTTATATTCGTTAACATATGTTATTATATTAATATTTAATTATGCAATTTAATGTGTTACATTAACATGTAGGGCTTTACAAGAGTATGCCAAAGCTGGAGGAAAGGTCCCCAAGAAAAAGAATCAGCCATTAACTTGGCAGAATGTGAAAGTAATTTCCTGACTCCAATGTATATATTATTTATGTCAACTGTGCTTATTTATATTTTTGAATATTTTGTATGTTCCAATTTATAGTGTGCTACACAAGACAACAACTGGGCATGTGGATACTATGTGGTGCGATTTATGAGCATAGTTATCCAACATGCCGCAATGGAAATCGATACCATACATCAGGTATTATATGTAGTCTCATTAGATAATATGAAATATATCAATCTTATTATATATTATTAATTATATATATACATCATTCTCTTTGTAGGTGTTTAAAACTGACTTCACTATCGGTGAAAATTTATTAGATGTGCATACTCCCTCTATGATGGATGAGTTAAATGATATAAGAGAACAATGGGCAGAAGCCCTACAAGTAGTGGGAATTTTTAAATATAATTGGGATAATGATGATGATGAATAAAGAATGATATTTCTAAACTTTGTTCTCATAATTATTTTTGTGTGAATGTGAATGACTTTTTATGAATTTCCATATGTGTGAATGTTAAGATGATCAATACATGAATGTTTCTACATGTGTCTGAATGTGAAAAGAGATGAAATGAATGGAACTGCAGGTTGCTAAATGTGTGTGAAAATGGAGGAAATTTGAAATGGAACTACTGGTTTTGACATGTGTGTGATGAAAAATAATATGAATTAAATGTGCTTATACATGTGTAAATCACATGATAAATATATAATATTGTCTATCTTGTTAATTTTGCAAGTTTGTGGCCTGTTGTTGGCTGATATCAATGGATGTTGTAAACCTGCAGTTCAGAACTAAATTGTAGGTTCTGCATCCTACTGACCAGCCATACAGTAGGCCGGCAAACTGATAAGAAAAAAAACCAGAACATAGGTGTCGGTTATTTGTGTAAAATTGACAACAAAACACATAAGTGTCGGTTGGTAGTTTAAAACTGACGTCTTTATCCCCTTCTGGCATCGGTTATATGTGAAATTGACGCCTATTGTGGCCAGGTACCACGGCCATGCTGGGTAGAACGATCGTGGTGGCAGGGGATATGGCATCGATTATTAGTATACAAACTGACGCTGATGGTGTCAGTTATTAGTAGATTTTGGCCAGGTACCACGACCGTGCTGGGTAGCATAGCCGTTGTAGCTGTGGATATGGTGCCGATTACCTATATAAAGTTGATGTTGATGATGCCCTTGCTGGTGCCTTTTTGGTGGCGGGAAGGGGTATGGCGTCGGTTGTTACTTAATAACCAATGTTTGTAATAAGGTTATAGTGTTGGTTTACTTTAAGAACCGACGCCGATAGTCCCCTTGTTGGTGCGTTTTTGGTGGAAGGAAGGTTTATGGCGTCGGTTAGGGGACCGATGCTAAAGGTGTTGACTTTTAGCGATGTCCACTTGGGTGTCACTTGGAAACCGATGCCTTAGGCCTTAAATAACCGATGACAAAGGTTATTTCTGTAGTAGTGACTCCTCGATTGACTATGAGCTCCAGGCCACCATAGAGAAATGGAGGTGCTCAGAAGCTCTGTTTTCATTGCCCGAACTCAATGAACTGGTCAATAGCTTGAAGCAACTTGACCTTCACAATGAATAGGTCACCGGAGTTCCAACGAGGTCGGCTGGTTGTAGGGGGTGTAGGTTAGGATGAAATCGACAATTGAACTTGCCTTTCAACTCATCGTTGCACTCTGCAATGTTTGGGTTAAGAAT
The DNA here is from genome assembly GCA_963693085.1 of Alisma plantago-aquatica. Taxonomy (NCBI): domain Eukaryota; kingdom Viridiplantae; phylum Streptophyta; class Magnoliopsida; order Alismatales; family Alismataceae; genus Alisma; species Alisma plantago-aquatica. The sequence continues at coordinate 485,178,759 of OY856414.1, forward strand.
TGGATATGTTGGTACCCTCATGTACCCCTCCATTATATAGGGCTAGGTCAGGGTGTCCCACAAATTGGGAACTTCTTCCCTTGTCGATGGCAGCACTAGAAATTAGGGTCTAGATTTTTCGGAACAATCTCCCGAAGTCGATGAACCTATTACTTCTTCAAATTATCATCTCAAACGCAAGATAATAGGATTCCAAAATCGAATCCCTTTCCTTTTGTGACTTGGGGTAGATGATGAGTGGCCATCATTGGATCTGTGGTCACCTGAACCACGCAGGTCATCCAACGACCATCATCACTCCCTGAAACTCAATTATCCAATAATTGATAAAAAGAGTGTTTTAACAAGGAAACTTGGGAAATTCATTTCTCTCTCCTAGATTAGTATTTTTATCTAAAATTTTAGAGGAAACTCCATCTTGGCATTATCTAAGTGTTTATTAAATTTGGGAATCAAATTTCAATAGATGAGAAGGTTTCCTTCACTCCGAAGTTAACTATCAATTACTCTAAAATTAATTAATATTTCTTTTCCCTTTGTCATTATCTTGTTATCTTGAGTCCCTTGGACCTCAAGGAAGCCTAAAGGAATGAATTTCCATATTAAGGAATATCCATTTTCCTTTATCCTCTTATATATGTCTATTTCACATATATTTCCTTTTATTAGATAAATCATTTTCCTTTTTATTTCTCTTTTCTTTTCAATTGGTCTCAATGGACAACAAAGCCCATTATCCATCAATCACGGCCATTTCACACAAAATCCATCAACAAAACAAACATAGATTTCATTCATCAATTAAAAGAGAATTACACTTTTTCATTACATAACTTAGAAAATTGGGGTTATAACATCCTCCCTTCCTTATAGGAATTTTTCCCCCAAAATTCAACCAATCAAACAAACAAGTCAGGGTATGCTTTCTCCATGTCCGTCTTCAGCTCCCATGTGGCCTCATTCTCTCCATGGTGCTTCCAAAGAACCTTTACTATCTCTATATTCTTACATCTGAGCTCTTTCACCGTGGTATCTAGAATCCACAAAGGGGACTCAGGATAAGTCAGCTTCCCTCGAAGCTCAATAGGTTTAATGCTCAACACATGGCTCACATCTCCCACATATCACTTCAGATTGGACATGTGAAACACATCATACACCATGCTATACAGAGGAGGTAACACCAAATGATATGCAGCTTCACCAATCTGTTCTAACACCTCAAACAAACCCACATATCGGGGACTCAACTTTCCTCTGTTCTTGGCTATAGCTCAGAGCGGTCAGATTTTCAAAAACACATGCTCTCCTATAGTGAAATGCATGTCAGTCCGCTTTGGATCAGCATACGACTTCTGTCAATCATGGGCTCTCTTCATCCTTTGCTTGATCAAAGCAACTTTATCAGCATACACTTGGAGCTCATCTGACCTCAATAGGGTCCTCTCACCCACATCATCCCAGTGAAGTGGTGACTGACATGATCTCCCATATAAAGCTTCATATAGAGGCATCCCAATACTGGCTTGATAGCTACTGTTGTAGGCAAACTCAGCTAAAGGTAAGTATTGTTCCCATCAACCACCCCAATCGAGCACACCAGCTCTCAATAGATCTTCTAATGTCTGGATCATCCTTTCTGACTGACCATCCACCTGGGGTGATAAGCGGTACTAAACTTCAACCTGGTACCAAGTTCCTCTTAAACTTCCTTCCACAACTTGGAAGTAAACTTGGGGTCTCTATCAGAAATGATCGAACTGAGTACTCCATGCAAACACATTATCTCTCTGATATATAGCTCAGCTAGTTTTGACACCTTAGCAGTGGTCTTTAAGGCAAGGAAGTGCGCTGACTTGGTAATACGATCTACTACAACCCATATCGCATCATGACCCTTCTTGGTTTGGGGGTAGACCCACCACAAAATCCATGATGATCTGCTCCCATTTCCATTATGGAATATCTGTCAACTGTAGAAGTCCACCGGGTCATTGGTGTTCTGCCTTCACCATCTGGCATGTAAGACAGCTGGACACACATGTCACAATGTCTCTTTTCATTACTGGCCACCAAAAAACCCTCTACAGGTCCTTGAACATCTTAGTAGTTCCTGGGTGCACTGTTTATTTGGATCTATGAGCCTCTTGCAGGATACGTTCCTTTATCGATGAATCCACTGGAAACCATATATGATTCTCAAACCTGATTCCTCCATCCACTCCCATGGAGAGACAAGTCTTTGTCTTCATCATCAAACCTTTAATCTTGTCGAGTTCTCCACTGACCAACTGCACTGTGACAATTTCACCTAACAACTTAGATTGGATCTGGATATTGGCCGATCGAACTCGATCTTCAAGCGGTCGTGGAGTCCACTCCACCAACTACTCCAAACTCTTCCACTGACTGGACAAAACAGCTACACACCTGAGCTATTTCTGACTCAAAGCATCTACTACGACATTCGCCTTACCAGGATGATAGGTGATGGTAAATTTGTAATCCTTCATATACTCCATCCATCGTCGTTGTCGTAGGTTCAAGTCTCTCTGTGACAGTAGGTACTTCAGGATCTTATGGTCGGTGAGGATCTCGAAGGTAGCACCATACAGGTAATGCCGCCATATCTTCAGGGCATGTATAATGGCAACTAACTCCAGGTCATGTGTTGGGTAATTTACCTCATTTAGCTTGAGCTGTCGGGAAGCATATGCAACCACATGATGATTCTGTTCCAACACACAACCAAGTCCCATCTTGGAAGCATCGGTGAATATCATGAAACCCTCATTACTGAAAGGTAGAGTCAACATGGGGGCGGTGGTCAGCTTCTCCTTCAGCTCCTAGAAGTGGGCTTCACATACGTCAGACCACACGAACTTCACATCCTTCTGGGTTAACATGGTCAACGACAAAGTAGTCTTTGAGAAATCCTTGATGAAGTGACGGTGTTATCCAACCAACCCCAAGAAGCTGCAAATCTCTGAGGGGTTCTTTGGTGCAGGCTAGTCTCGTACTACCGACACTTTGGATGGATCTACTGTGATTGTTCCTCCTGAGATGATGTGTTCGAGAAACATGACTTGGTCTATCCAAAACTCACATTTCGAGAACTTTCTATAAAACTTTTGCTTTCTCAAGATATCAAGGACTCTGCCCAGGTGGTCACGGTGTTGAGCTAGGTCATCAGAGTACACCAGGATGTTGTCTATGAACACCATCACAAAAGAGTCAAGGAATGGCTGGAACACACTATTCATAAGGTTCATAAAGACACTAGGTGTGTTGGACAATCCAAACGGCATGACCACAACTCATAGTGGTCGTATCAGGTTCAAAAAGCCGTTTTAGGTATATCCTCACTTATTACTCTCACCTGGTGGTATCCTGACCTCAAATCAATCTTGGAAAAGACTCGAGCCAATTTGAGTTGGTCAAATAGGTCATCTATTCTGGGTAAGGGATACTTGTTCTTAATGGTTGCCCGGTCGATCATCCGATAGTCAATTTGAAGCGACCCATCCTTCTTCTTCACAAAGAGGACTGGTGCTCCTCATGGCATTGTACTGGTTCAGATAAAGCCTTTATCTAACAACTCCTACAACTAGGTTTTCAACTCAAGCAACTCGGAAGGGGCCATTTTATAGGGTGCCTTAGATATAGGGTTAGTCCCAGGAGCTAACTCAATGGAGATTTATACCTCCCGCTCAGGGGGAGTCCCTGGTAGATCATCAGGAAACACATCTGCATAGTCCCAAACCACCTTTATCTCCTCTAAGGATCGCCCCTTTACTTCAGGTCTGGTAACTACGGGTAGGTAGGCTCGACAACCCTTGGATATCATCTGCTCGACTTTCAAGGCTGACACATAAAGGCTGGTCTTCACATTCTTTCTACGTTGAATAGTGAAGTGTGGATGGTCGGGTTTCCTAATAAGGATCTTCTTCTCTCTATAGTCAATCTGGGCTCTGTAGGTGTAAAGACAATCCATACTGATGATTACATCAAAATCATTCATATCGAGGAGTATGAAGTCAGTGGGAAGCTCATGGTTCAGATACTTAACTTGCAAGACAGGGGTTTTCAAAAGAGATGTATAGATACAACCACTCGGAATTGTGACATCCAGAACATAACCTAAATCCTTGATGTCCAAACAAAGCATAGTTTTCAGATTTCTCGAAATAAAAGTATTAGTAGAACCAGAATCAAAAAGTGCTTTTACATTTTATCCAATGACTTCCAACAAGCCTACATAAATCATGCCACATCAAAAAACTACTACATGATCTACTAAGCCAAAAAGGAAAACTCTATGGGTTATTACCCTCGATCAGCCTATTAGCATTCACCTGAGCTTCTTCATTGTCGATGGAGAACACTCTAGCTATGTCTCAGAGGGCCAAAGAACTAATGGTCTCTGTCAGCCGCTTCTGCTGCTCCATCCGTACAACATCCGTAGTGTGAACCACCATGGTCGGTTCTGGACCACCAGACTGGTCCTCCTCCATATAGGCTTCCTCCTCATACACATGTTGCTCCTCATATCCATGTCCCTCCTCTTGTTCAAGGTTGTTGAAGGGTGTTGGTTCAGGGTTGGGGACCTCATATGTAGTTTCTTCAGGTCTCTTCCTCTTATTTGAGGATTCACCACCACAGTTCTACTTCCTCTTCTCGGAAGACCCCTTCTCCTTGTGGGGAGGCCCACCACCATTGGCGGCATCCGGGATAGCAACGATCTTCACACGAGCCATCTACATAAGCATATTAATAGACCTTTAGTCTATACTTAACTTAATTATACTTATGTCAATGACATCTTAATTATGTATCTTTTATTAATTTTTTGGAAGATTCCTTAAACCTTACTAGTCTTACCCATACCTCAAGAGGGTGAGGAAGATAGAGAAAACCCTAATCCTTAAAATCCTTAATAGAATTTGAGTTGAGAAGGGATGGACAAGATGAGAGAGTCCTAAAGGTATCTTATTTTGAGTCAAATCCTAAGACATTGGCCAGACAGTCACACAAATCTGGGAGTCCTCGTATTCTGACTAGTAGTGCAGAGGAAAATATTTCCAGCCCCCATACGTGATCCTTTTCTAGACACCTCTATCTTTTAGAAAATCCTCTAATAACTCCATCGGGTCTATGGAATTTGTAAAATTTAATAATTATTAAAGATTAAATGAGGAACATATGCTTTGATACCAAATGTAACAACCTCGCCTCCTAGTAACCCCCACTTAAGGGAGACCAAGAGGTCAGAGTTGTTATCCCAATAAACTGGATCAAAGGTTCAACAATTAATCAGTAATAATTATGAAATTCTACCAAACTAAATTGAAAGCTGGTATAAAATAAAACTTTGCATACCTTTTTAAATCTTGAATCTATTCTATCTAATCATCCTTATACTTTATTTCTTATTTTCACAATGTGTCACTTTACTATTTGTTCCTTTCAGATTTGTACCTAAAATGCCGACAAACAAAATGTCGGTCAGCATATATGAATATGCTGGTATGTGGGGACAAACCAAACATCACACATAAGGCTAACAACCTAATTATCACAATCCAGTTAATTAATAATTCAATTTATGAGTTCAATGTGTCAAACTCCACTTCTTTTGTCCTAACCCTGGAATTACCCCTTTAGGGTTTCTATTTAGCCATTAACTTAATGCCACCTTCTCCATCCTGAGGTTGGTGCCTGGGGTCACCTCTCATGGTGCCCATTATTCATGCAATAAAGACCACCTTCTCTATCCTGAGCTTGGTGTCTGGGGTCACCACTCATGGTGCCCATGGGTCTTCCCTCTTGGGCTTGACCTTTTTGCATCATCCATCAGGGGGGCATGTAGGTGTGAGAATACACACTTATATCATAATTGTGATAATCATAGTGACTTTATTATTTGCAAGTATGAACATCCAAACTTATAGGTTGCATCCAATGCAATTAATCATCTGGAAAACCTTCGGAAAACTAATGTGATTAACCATAATTAACCACATACTTGTCAGGCTGACTTGAGTGCAGAAATAATCCAACTAAGCAATAAATCCAGTAAAAAAGAAAGCACACAAGATGATCCTAAAATATACATCCAATTTTTCTATCATTGATCATACCATCAATGTCTATTAAACCTAGTTGCTTCCTAGGGTTACTAGTCCTTTTTAGGGTTTCAATTACAATTAGGGTTTCACTTCACTTTTACTATTTTAAACCCTAATTTTATAAAATTACTCACAACCCTAATTATCTCATTTACTCATCATGAAAGATATTAAGGTTACCTTTTGACAACATATAACCCTAATTTTGTATTAAATACTCTTTTCTTTCCTTTTTCCCCTATTTAGGGTTTCTAAGTGCATTACCCATCATATTAGGTTTAAAACCCTAAATCTTGCAATTTCATCTTCCAAACATGTTAAGATTCATCTTTATCATTAAACAAGTTAACAATACTGGAATTAACCTATTTGCACATATAAAACTATCCATTATCATCAATTAGGGTTTCTAACCAAAATAATACCATTTTCATCAAAATCATACACTTTTGCAAAAGATATAGATTCAGGCCTTCTAACTATTTTTAACTTATTCCTCACATTTTTCTGATCAACTTTCATGTATTAAGTTTCTTAATATGAGTTTTTTATTTATTTCTATGATTTTGGCAAGAAAAACCCTTTTTCTTGATTATTCGAGTAGAGAGGGAATTACCGGGAAATTTGGCAACCACTTCATTAGTGGACCGATGGTCCGCTCTTTAGATCCCACGATCCTCGTCACACATGCCTAATTTCAGACACTCCCAATCTCTCTCATTCGATCCCACTTGGGATCACGGTGGTCCATGATCGTATGACTCTTGGTCGTCGTCTACCTTCGATCGCTCAACAAGCTGCGGTCAACTCCTCGGTTGAATATGAGCTCCAGGCCACCAACAACTAAAAAGAGGTGCTTTGAAGCTCCATTGTTGCTTCCCAAACTCAACGAACCAGTCAATTACTCGAAGCAACTTGACCTTCACCATGAACTGGTCAATGGAGTTCTGGTGAGGTCGGCTGGTTGTAGGTGGTGTAGGTTAGGACGAAATCGACAATTGAACTCGCCTTTCAACTCGTCGTCACACTCCACATCATTTGGGTTAAGAAATGGGTATGTTGGTACCCTCGAGTACACCTCCCTTATATAGGGCTAGGTCAGGGTATCCCACGAATTGGGAACTTCTTCCCTTCTCGACGATAGTGCTAGAAATTGGGGTCTAGATTGTTTGGAACAATCTCCCAAAGTGGATGAACCTCTTACTTCTTTGAATTATCATCTCAAACGTAAAATAATAGGATTCCAAAATTGAATCCCTTTCCTTCAATGACTCGGGGTAGACGATGAGAGGCCACTTTTGGATCCTTGGTCCCTTGGACCACGTGGGTCATCCAACGGCCATCATCGCTCCCCAAAACTCAATTATTCAATAATTGATAAAAAGTGTGTTTTAACTAGGAAACTTGGGAAATTCATTTCTCTCTCCTAGATTAGTATTTTTCTCTAAAATTTTAAGGGAAACTCCATCTTGGCATTATCTAACTATTTATTAAATTTGGAAATCAAATTCTAACGGATGAGAAGGTTTCCTTCACTCCCAAGTTAACCATCAATTACTCCAAAATTAATTAATATTTCTTTTCCCTTTGTCATTATCTTATTATCTTGAGTCCCTTGGACCTCAACGAATCCTAAAGGCACGAATTCCCATATTGAGGAATATCTATTTGCCTTTATCCTCTTATACATGTCTATTTCACATATATTTCCTATTATTAGATAAATCCTTTTCCTTTTTATTTCTCTTTTCTTTTCAATTGGGCTCAATGGAAAACAAAGCCCATTATCCATCAATCAAGGCCATTTCACACGAAATCCATCAACAAATCAAACATAGATTTCATTTATCAATTAAAAGAGAATTACACTTTTTCATTACATAACTTAGAAAATTGGGGTCATAACAAAAATGGCCAAGAACCAGTCATGGGGAAAGGAGAGAGAAGCAACAAAAACAATCAAGAGTGATACAAAATCAAGAGAGATCACATAACTTAAGTCTTAGATGGAGAGGCTCACAAGGAAGCTTGAGCACAAATCCACCACCCCATCGGGAGGTGAGGAGGACGAGCGCATGTACCTACAATAACAATATTAACAGGATAGGGGTCCTAGTAAAATAGATAGGATTGAAGACATGTTGGGCAGACTTTGTGAGTTAGAATGAGGCCTTACTAGACCTAACAAAAAGGATGTAGAAAAATCAGGAGAGATAAACAAGTAAAATTCGTCTATATTTCCAAGGAAAAAGAGAATGTTACTAAGAAGTCAATAGATAAACACACTTTAGAGCTGGATTGGGTGTATATAGTAAAATTTCCCTTTCCCTATAGCATGTATGAAAGACCAAGGGGATGTATATCGCTAGTGCAATATTCAAATACAAGAACCTCATTCAATACACCATCTGCAAAAAGAAAGAAGGACAACTCATCTCCACTGATTTAGCAATATAAGGAATTTCAAGGTTCCACCATTTCTATGTCTACACTCCCAGTTCTAGAGAAGGTGATTATGCAACAAGAGTAGGTAAAGGTTCTACTCCATAGTGGATCATTCAAAGTCAACAAGGAGGCATCTAGAATCAAGAAGGAGCATCCACATGTCACTCCATTCACTGGAGACGTGCCAAATTTTGTCTAAGAGGTGGCGTTAATGTATGCTTAAGGAAGGAGATCCCTAATATCCCATATATTCCTCCTCACAAGCATGCAAGAGAATCCACATGTGCCATTTCAAGATAGTTTGAAAAACCAAGAAAGGAGGAAAATCAATTTACAAAAACTTAACATCTTATAAAAGATCCACATCAACATTCTACTTGTGGAGGAGATCCCGATATATGGAAGATTCTTGAAGGACATCATCAACAAGAAAAGATAGATAAAAGATATAGATGTCTTATGTGTTGGTAAAGTGGTGAGTGATATGATCCAAGGAAAGTTGTCGATAAAGAGAAAGGGTCAAGGATGTTTCTACATCCCTTGTTCTGTAGGTAGAAAAAAAATTTGACAATCACAATGTGACATTGGGGCAAGCATACATCTTATACCTATCTCTAACTTTTGGAATATGGGATTGAAAAAACTAATAATGACACTCATGACAATCTAATTAACAGATGGATCAATTGTGAGGCCTTATAGGATACACGAGGATGTTCTAGTCAAAGTCAATAAAAGTTATCTATCTCGTCCACTTTTTGGTTATGGATATGCACGAGATGCAAGGATTCGAGAAGTTGTTAGGAAGGTTGTTCCAAGCTAGGTCTGATGTGATAATTTCTAGGGTAGATGTTACTTGACACTCAGGATAGATATTAATGGAGTTGAGTCTAAACTACCAAATGGGTCTTCAAAACCATCCCATGACAACCCAGGATGAAGAAAATCACCTTGTCGAGCCAAGGATATTAAACAAGGGCATTTATGGAAGGCAACCAAAAATTTTATTTCTATTATTTAGTTTTTCTTTAGGACTTTTCATTAGTTACATTTTGTATATGTCTTGTTAGATTTTTAATTGATGCATAAAAGGTGCCTTAATGCATTTGTGGTGTGTAGGCAGAATGAGTGTCGCTACCACCGACACTATGTAGGCAGAGTGAGTGTCGATTTCACCGACACCAGTTTCTGTGGCACCGACTTGCTAAAGAAATTCAATAGGGAGTTCAAAAAAATTTAGTATCATGGACAGGAGGGTCAGTGTTGTCGAATCTCTGACATGTCACCTCTACAGAAAGTCAGTGGCACCAAAAGTGTTTTCGGTCCCACCGACATTTTTCAAGTAGAAATCTAGTAATATAGAAAATTTATTTTCAATACATTGAGAGACTTCAAGGTGATACTAACACATCCAGCTTAAAGGATAAAGTAAGTCATATCTTAATACCACTGACACAGAAGGGCAGACACGCCATCAGGTGCTGATCCATAGATGCTGCTAGAAATATTTCCACCACTACCACCACCATACTGAGCATGTGGTAGTCGTGTTCCACATATTAGTTTTAGTTTTTACTATGAGGGCATAGTCAAGTTCAATCTTAGAGTTTTGATGGAACAACTTTATCTTTCTTTATTCTCTATCTTGTTTTAGTTTTCTAATTTTCAAGTAATATGTCCATAACCTATCTAGTGTAATCATGGAGTCTAGTTTATCATGATTGTATCTATCATTAAAAAGAATTTGTTTCATGCTCTTTCATTAAATTTAAAAGGGATGACATCTTTTTAGGCTTATTTGTGAAGTCTAAGACAACACCAACTAGAGGAAGTGTTTGGGTCAGTTAGCTTGAGGACACTTTATATGAATGAAAATATTAATATATCTAAGACTTATGTATGATGAGAAGGTTTGAGCTTAAACCAACCAAACAAGTAAGGATATCATAAATGAGATTTTTAGAAAGAAATTTTAAGGCCACCCTGTACATAGGATGATAGGAGAGGGATATATCATAGTTAATAAAGGCATTGTATCTTGTCATGTGATTCCTCCCACCTTTCATGATATTTCATTCACCACTACGAGATGATAAAGTAATCCAAATTGTTTTCTGTTGACTTTGGTTCATAGGATACTAGGTATCCTGCAAGTGAGTTTATTTGCAAGTGCATTACAAAAAAAAAACAAGCATAAATATGTGCATACCATTTACTTGCATAATAAATTTCATGTAGATTACATTTCCTATTTACATCAATTTTCATATTGTGTGCAACATGTTTCTCAACAAATGAAGAGTGGAAGGATCTACATCCATGATCCCTCCCAATGAAAAAAGAGAAAACTACAATATATGGTGAAGAAAACTGTAGCATTAATCATAAATCATTATAAAATAAGAGAGCAGAAAAAAAATCAAGAAAAGGGAAAAAAGGATGCCTTGAACTCAACATGAATTTTCTTCATGGATAAAGATAAAATAGTTCATATGTATACATCCTTTTACCCACACTCATGACTAGGATGAGACATTCAATGCATTTATCATTCCAATATAATGGTAGGCATCATGATCACACATTTTGATTCCCTTCATTATGTAGGTTCAACAAATTTTGTTTTGCATAAATAATTTGGATGTTACTTGTGATTTTTGTTCACGTACACCCATCTCATTTCCACCAATTGTTCTGTATGGTAGGCTAAATATAAGATTGAACCCCTCATTTATTTCTATATCAGAAACTACTTCCAACATAGTGGTGTAGGTAGACCAGAGTAATGCAGATTGGGAATCATATGATGTGTCAAGAATATGCCCTATTGACTATGATGTCAAATATTCTTTATTACAAATGTTTTATTGATCAAAGTGTGGACATCTTTCATGAACATTTTTTGTCATTTCAGAATAGTTATTTGTTCAGTGGTTGGTAAGGGCCAGTTTGGGACCATCATGTGGTGGTAAGTGAGAAACATAGTTCACAAGACTTGTCATCTTGTCGACCATTTCAAATAGATCCAAAGGTAGTGTTTCTTGAGGGAGAGAAACATTCAAGCTCAGGGGATTTTGATGCACTAATTTTTGGTTATTTTTCACATGTTATTTTCCTTGTATATATTGCATATCTGTTCATTTAGAGATGTATTTATGCATTGTTTTTCATTATTAGCATGTGAATCACTATTGCATCAATTATTGAGTATATCAACTAAATCATGTAAAACAATCAATTTTAATTTAGACTTATGTTATTTTTCCATTGTTTTAGGTAAATCGAGCAGTTACATGATAACACAGTGCTATCAAAAATTGTGTCAATGGTCTTGAAATGACAGAAAATTCTAATAGGGAAATCTAGAAATCTTGGTGTTACCAAAACAACTCTTGTTGCTATCCAACATTGAGTTGATTCTATCTAAGCTAGGAGTTGATGTTGCTGAATCACCATCCAGAGAGCATCAATGACTAAGTCTAATTGCCTTGGTGACACCAAAATACCGATCAGTGGTACCGACATCATCACTCAAATCACAACAGAACTTGTAGAAAGAAACTCGGTTCTACCGACACATTTGTCATAAGTATTGACACATTTTGAGGGTTTCAAGCCAACCGACAACTTCGTGCCATTGACACCCTGTCAGTGGTACCAACATTACATGATGATAGCCAAAGCCTACTTATGACTTAATGGAGTTTGTATAAAAGAAAAAAATCATGTTCTATCATGTTGCAATAGAGCACGAAGCTGAGAGGGGAAGAGATGAAGGAGATATCCATAGACAGACGCTTTGGGCACTTCTGGAGGGCACATTTGCAGCAAGAGTGTTGCGGATCAAGATGTTCACCAGAGGGGGTCACTTGAACAACTTCTTCAAGGGTTTTTATTGGTTTTCTCCTCATTTTGTCCCTCTTCCTATCTTTGTATGATGATTGAAAATATGTCTAAACCCCATATTTCTTAGGATCTAGGTGTAGCTCAGTGTTGCTTTGTATTTGAATTTAAGAATATATAATTTATTTCTTTCAATATGGATTTGATTCTATGATTTCTTATGGAATTATTTGGGCTTGATCATGATAACCAATATAATAGACCACTAATTGCTTCAGAGAGGGATTAGGGGTTAGAAAAATATAAGGTTCACACAGCTCATATCACATCAAAGAGACGGCTTATGACTATGAAAGAGTAACCTAGAGATATTGACCATGCACCTAGATAATTCTTATTCTACTAAGAAAGTGGGTCTTGTTCTTGTTTAGGTAGTGTATTACGATGTCAGAGTGGGTAATACTTACTATAGGTATTTATTCTAAGGGATAATTATTATCAATGGACTGAAATTTGAATGCAGTGACAACATGTTGAAACATTAATCCTATGGAATCCATCCATTGTTGGCTACATTTTTTAAATTTTGATTTAATTCTTTTCTCTTAGTTATAAAAAATCAACCAATCATTTTTCTATTCCTAGCTTATTAGGTTATAGTTAGTACTAGTCTTTGGTGAATATTTTCTCGAGTTTGACACTTGGAACTTGTAGGCCTTATTGTAAAACACATACACTTGTATTTTAAATGCACTATTTCTATGTGTCAACCTACATCACTCATTCCCCTACCCAATCTTATACTTCAGTTATTTCAAGTCAGTAATAAAAAATTTCATTTCATGTAGCATATTTGGCTCCACACAAGCATTAGGCATGATGCATTTATAGAGGAACAACCTGCTTATGTCTATGTATTTTGTCAGCACTCATCACTAGCTTATTCACTAATAAATCCAATGAAAAGATGTCATGTTGATTTTCTACATAGAATATATTGAATTTCATATAGAAAGGATTTGTGCGGGGTGATATTCAAAGATCCTCTATTTGTTTACTTTTTTTCTTTCTCCTGCCTTATAATGAGAAAGACTCAAACCATCACTACCAGATCCTAAACTAGTCATAACCTAGGCCTCAAATTTATTGTAGATTTGATATTTTTCTGGAATTATTATCATTCTTTTTGTTTATGGTTACATTGGAGCGGAAGGTCATAAAAATTATATTTACAATTATTGATGGGAAAAGAATTTCATCTTATGTTTACAATTCATGATCTTTATTATCATTTAGTCTTCCATTTATGATTGTATATAATTGTATGAAAATTATTGTACTTATCCAGTAAAGTCTCCATTCATGGAATGATACTTTTGCCTTGTAAAAATCATTTATTGTTTCTAGTGGAAAAAATTTCACAATTTTGATCATATATTCACATCTAGTTACCATTATAGTGAAATTATTACAATTTTTTTGTTTTTGGTTACTTTTAGAGTATAAACCTTTTCTATTCGCATAATAAGAATAAAGTAACCTCATGTTTACAATTTGTATCATTTTATTATAATAATTATGTTTCATTTGTAGTTAGTCACATTTTTCAAAATTGTTACAATTTCATACATTTAACATTCAAGTGGTACTTTTGGGGGTCATTAAATCATTCTTACAATTGTTGGCAGAAAAACGTTCACTTCATGTTTATAACAATCACCTTTTAAATAAAAAATTTCCTTCTATATACAAGTAGTTGTATTTTGACGAAATTCACACAAATTTCATTTGTGGTTGAATAGGCAACAATTTATTTGCATCAAATTTACTTTTTTTTATGGGAAAATTAAGTGTTGGCTATATTCCATGAGAGCTAATCATATGATGAATGTAATGACACATGTTGAAATTGATTTTATTATTAATAGATGCATTTATGATTATTATGTTTGTTTAAATATGTGATATTAATTAAATATATAATCCAAAGAATGTATAACTCAATAACATGTGAGTTTAGGTTGAGGACATGAATATGAGATCATGTGACTATTAATAATATTCATTCTTGTCTTATTCTCTGATAGATATTATTTTAAAAATTATGACAATAATAATACATTTAGATTAGTATCCGTGTTAATTGATGATTACATCTCATTAGTCATAATATTGGACATAAAATTGAACACATAGGTACTTGTTATGAAAAAGTATATTGGATATATCCACTTGAGTGTGATATATGGAAGCCAATAATGGCGGTAAGGAATAACATCTCAATGTGATAGTGGTGATTGTAGTCCTTAGAACTAAAGTCACTACGACGATTGCATGTTTCTCAATGTGTTTTAAACAAGTCAATGTGGCCTTGAAAAGGTATTGCTATACAACTAGTGCTTTGGTGCATTATGACACATGTGGATTATTGTGAGTGACGTAGATGGAATATGTCCCTCCTATTGGTGTGACATCCCAACTACTTGATGAGAAAGACCATGAAATGCATGCCATGCTCATGTGAGTCAATACATGATATTGAGCTCATGTGTATGTGAAAGGTCTACTCTAAATCAAGTAACAAATATTGAACATTAAGAGCATGACATTTCCATGCCTCAGATTCAATTTGGATACCAGAGCCAAGGACTATACGATCACTATAACAGTGGGCACAATACTAGGTCAAATATGTTCTCCAACTTCTCTAGTTACTTAGATGGAACTGAAGTCTTGCTAGATATCAATTATTGCTATTTAAGTCATAATTTGATTATGAACATCATTTCTGATGTAATTTGGAGCCTATGGGGTCACACTCATATGATGCATTGGAATAGGAATATAATCATGGACATGATTGAAATTGTTCCAAGTCAAATTGATTACTAAACCATTTAGGTAATAACCTAGAATAATATTGGAATATAATGTAACTTAATTGGTGAAAATGCTTCAATGAATTAATTGAACTTAATTGTGGACTTATATGATAAGTTATCTAGATAACCTTGGGTGATCGCTTAGAGTGTATAGTCAGGTGATGGAAAATTAGTTACTCAATTAATGTGATTAATTTATTAATTAATTAACAACATGATTCTAAAATATTTTAGTTACTTATTTGTCTATACCAAGAGCAATCTGCTTTAAATGCAGTCGCAACATTTCATTTTCCAAGGTTTTAGGAAACCTTACTTCCATTCCTCTCCTATTTAAAGGGACATGACAACTGATTTATTACACATGCTCTTGTACATTAATATTAGTCATCATCATCCTAGAGAGAGAGATGGAGTGTGACCACTATGCTAGCATATCACCAAGATAAGGCTACTCCATCCTTGTCGGCTCAGACAACAAGATGAGAGTTCCAGTCCACCCGTGTACTCTATGTAGAGATGTAGTTGGAGAGTACACTTGGAGAACATCGACGAGGATCATCCATGCACGCGAGGACTAACACATACTGATGTGCAAAGAGGATGTTGTTGGACTTGCACCATGACAATATATGACACGTGCATCCTCTTTTCAAATATGTTACTGTCGATGAGATCTTCTTGTAGGAAACATGCAGAATTATAATTATTGATTTCACTGTGATTTCCACCTACACAATCTCAAAGAATAAGTGGTGTTGTGTTTACAATTCCTTCCTTTCCATTACAATTTTGATATTTTTATTTATAATTCTGATTAAATCATTATAATGTTTTATTTGTGGTTACATTTTTGTGGCAATCGTTTTGGGTCATAAAAGTCATTTTTACAGTAGTTGGCGAGAAAAAAAGTTATTTTTTAAAATTTTCTATCTTCTATTCGTAGTTAGCTACACATGTGGTGAAATTACTACAATTTTTCATTTGTGGTTATATGTGAGCGGGGATTTTTTAGGTCAAAATAATCATTTTTATTATTTTTTGGCTAAATAGAAAATCACATTGAGTTACAAATTTATGTCTTCCTATTCCATATTCGATTATCTATTTATAGTTGGGTCTAATTTGTGTGAAGTTGATATAACTTTTCATTCTAGTTAAACTCAGATAATTATCTTTTGGGACCATAAATATCATTTTTGCTAATGTTAGTGGGAAAAATTCACATTCTGCATACAATTTAGTCTTTCTAATAACATTTTGGTCTTCTAGTTATAAGTTTTACAATTATTACCCATTTGCATTTTGGTTACGTTCCATTGATGATATATGATGGTCATAAAAATCATTTTTACTATTGTTGTAATTAGGTAAAAAATTCATGTTATATTTACAATCTTTGTGTTTCTATTTAAACTTTGGTCTTCTATTTATACTTGGTTACAATTTTTGCAATATTATCTAAAAAATACTTACATATGAGTGGTGATATTTTGGGTCATAAAAACTACTTATGTTGGTGGTGGGAAAAAGCAGTTCATGCCTTTCTATTATAACTTGCCCTTCTATTTATAGTTATTTATAATTTTGGTAAAAGTATTCCAAATTATCATTTCTAATTACTTCTGATGACAATTTTCTTGGGTCGTATACATCATTTTTTATGATATTTTGGGGGAAATCACATCATGTTTACTATTCATTTCTTTTTATTACACTTTAGGTCTTCCATTCATAGTTTATTGTAGTTTAATGAAATTATTACAATTTTTCTTTTGCAGATACATAAGGAAAGTGGTTTTTGGGTCAGATTTTTTTATTATTGTTGGCATGAAAAAATCATGTTCCCTTTACAATTTGTGTCTTTCTATTACAATTTTAGTCTTTTATTCATTGTTGGTTGCAATTTTAGTGAAATTGTTAGGATTTTTTAGTTTGAGTCATAATTGAGTGAAGATTCTTTTGTCATAAATATGAAATTTGATATTGTTGGCATGTTAACTGTCGGATCAATGGGCTCTAGAGGGGGGTGAATAGATCTACACACACTTCACAAGATCAATTAGACCACGAATTTAATTGTATTGCAAAAACTAAAGAAAGCAACAATTTGATGTCCTAATCTAGCATTCAAAGGAAGGATAAGAGACAATGAATAGCAAGCACTTGGACAGGTGGTTTAGAGTGGTTCCACGTCCTAAACTTAGGAGCGATGTCAGTCCACTACCTAGAGTTGGTTAGACTCTAGGATTTGCAACTTGGTTCTCTTATATATCACAATAAGATTACAAGATACATAAACCACACAACCAAGGACTTAATTTCTCAAGATAAGATCTTCTACCTATCCAAGGACTTACCCACAAAGCAAGATTCTTCCACCTTCTTCAAAGGACTTACCCAATCTTACCTTTGTCTTCAGCCTTGCAGGATTTACCTATCTCACTTGAGCTTTGACTTGCACCTCTCCTTCACTTGGAGAGCTTCTCCACGTTTCACCTTCACCAAGAGATCTGGAGCAACAAGCTATCTTCACTCTTGAAGATCAGCAATCATCTTCACCTTCACTCGGGGAAGAACAACATCAACCTCTCTTTCACTTGGAGAAGTAGCTTCAATTCAATCTTCAAAGGGATTTGGAGGTAGGAAGAGAGAAAGGAGAGATGTACATCATACAAGGGATAGCTCTCATACATATGGACCTAACTCACTCATAACTCACGAATTTATCTTGAAGGTAGAGAGAGAAAGGGGCTCAAGGGCTTGGAACACTCTCAACTAAGCTAGAACCAAGTTTACAATGGAAGAGCAGCTTGGAATGAACTCCAAGGGGTTCTATTTATAGTTGAGGGTGGCCCTTTAAGTTGTGGGACACTTGGATGCAAAAGTAGTCGTTTTTTGTTCAAGAAAACGACTCTACTTTTGCCCAAAACAATTCACCAATGGTCATATTACTTTTTCTGCAAATTTCATACAGTGCAATCGGTCGAGTTTTAATGGGGGTAACTCGACCGATCAAGTAAGAGGCAAACCGATATTCAAATGATCGGTCGAGTTTGTCCTAAGGAAACTCGACCGACCATTTCAACTGGAAATGGTCTGCTATCCGATCGGTCGAGTTCTGTGAGTGCACAACTCGACCGATGCAATCTTCAGAAAATCGATCAAGGTTGATCGGTTGAGTTTCAGGCTAGGGAAACTTGACCGACCAAGTGCCTGTAATTGATTTTCTAATTTGCAATAAAAGTGATTAGCACTTGGTGAATTTTGTCCCAAACATTTTTCTCTTCTAAGTTACAAGCCAATTCATCATTACAAGTGATTACATGGATGTTCTAAGGTCATTTACATAGAGATCCTAAAACGCACACTTGTAGACATTTTGACTTGAACTTGGCCCATTCTAGGGCTTTGTATATATGATCCTTTTCATGTACCTAATGCCTGCAAACAATCTTAAATGCACATATTGTATAACCTCTAGGTCAACATTCTCCCCCTTTTTGACAATGACAAACCATTCCTCAAACATATTGAAAAGGATAAGAAAGTTATACCTTTGCCTTTTGAATTAGGGGGATTCATAATAAGAACAATTTGAATTGCTCCCCCTCAAACTATGCTTCCTCTCACCTACATTTTAGGTTTTCTATACATGGAAATACTAATATCCATGTAATATGTAATCCTTTGCATGTCACATGATCAACAACAAATTAACAAGAACAGGATCACCTAGGAAAGAAAGCAATAGTATAACAACAAGAAATAATATGATTGACTCTCAAACCATGAGATATTTCTCCCCCTTTTGACATTATAAAAAAGGTAGGGGGGTAGAAGAGCAAAAACTAGGTCTTCTCCAAGACTCAACCACACATATATGCAAGGTAATAAACAACATTATAAAATTAAGTAGCCAAAGTCAGAATCAAAATATATCTCAAAAAGCACCAAGCATAAGATAACACAAATTAAGTAGCCAAAGTGCATAGCAAAGATATTCCAACTCAGAAAGATGTCCTCAAGAGCAACTACAACCATAAAGCGAGAAAACAGTAAATAAGAAAATAGTAAATCTCAGAATAATGTGCCAGGATGTTTCTTATAAAAAAGAGTCTAGAAAGATGTATATAATAGACATGCTAGACTATAAGCTAAGAAAACCTCCTAGACATCTAAGCTATCTATATCAACTGCTTCCTCGTTGTTGCCAGGGTTGTAGTCCTCATCGCCATCTGAAGGCGGAGCAGCTGTGCCAACAGCAGATCCAGCAACATCATCACCATCCTCGTTAGAAGCATCCTCAGCATCACCATCATCAGCATCAGCATCCTCATCTGCATCCTCAGCCTGGTCGGGCATCTCCTCGTCGGTAGGACCAAAAGAGCGACCGGGCCAACGAGCATTTTGCTCGGCCCATGACATACCAAGAGCAAGGAGCTCCTTGGCCTGCGGGAAGGACGGAGCAGAGTCACCCAAGGAGGCGAGCAGAGTGGCCAGGGGGGCAGCAGGTAACGACAGGTATGTAGGAGTGGAACTACCAGCAGCATACTGAGGTGGAGCGGCAACGGAAGGCTCAGCATCATACGGTGGTGGAGCAGGGAAGTAATGCTCATATGCATAAGAAGCATTGGCACTACCTGGGTATGGCTGGTAGGAGGGGTAGGTGAAGCACAGGATAGGTTCATGGTGGACATGATCGAACACAGATCCTGGTGCAGGTGGTCCTGAACCTGAGGGTTGTACGCATGTTCATGCATCATATATCCCAGAAGGGTTTCATTTGATGCACAGAAAGACGCACAGCTAGGGCGGGGATGTGGCTACGGAGGTGGAGCACGAGTGGAGGAGGGAGAGACAATAGAGGCAGAGGCGGAGGCAGAAGCACCATTGGTAGGGGAAAAGATAGGGACAACCTTCTGAAGGGTGGTTTCACTAATACAAACTCCTTTTCTAGAAAATGGGTAGTGGAAGTCAGAAAAGAGGGATTTATCAGTGACGAACTGGAAAAGACCACAAATCATAGCTGGGTAGGGGGGGGTGGGTGCCCTTGGTGTTCTTGTCGGTGTCGAAACATGTCATGTGGTGCAGGATATATCTAGCCCATTTGACACCTATATTCTTTAGCAAACAATACATGATGACCGCTATGTTTTCCACAATGTCCGTTTGATTTCTCTTAGGATGGACATTACAGTTAATGACCAGGGCTAAGATGCACCTCTAAAGGTCAAGAGAGGATGAGGGCAGGGTTGACTGCTTCTTGTAAGCCATGTCGGGTTTCTTTAAAAATTGATGAATGTCCGGTAGCGTCAATTCATGGTGTTTATAAAAACCTTCCGGGTCAAGAAGATCAAAATACTCGCCATAGTCCTTACACCAAGTGTTGTTTTCCTCGTCTCCGGAAAGATAGTAGTTGAAAGTTTCCTCGGAGATTTGAAAACGTCGACCGGCGATCATCGAGGTAAGAACTATTTTGGTATTCGGTGGAGGAACAAGCGTATCGTAGTTCCAATGCAGGTTTGCGTAGAACTCATGAACTGCCTTTGTGCTAGACAACTGATTGTTAAAACAGTCACGTTCGATCGCAAGGGCGGACAAGTGGTGGCTGGCGAGAAGCCTCAAAACATAGGTAATAACCGCTTCAAAATGATTGGCGTCAACCAAGGGGCGAAATGGAAAAGGAGATCGGGGAAGAAGATCCTTATACCGATTTACCGCCTCAATAGACACAAAAGAGGTGTTATCGAACGGAATCAAGCGATTAGTCGAGGAGGAAGCTTGAGCATTTCCAAGAGCAGGACGTTTTCTTCTATGGGAGGCCATGGAAATGAAAACAAGCAGAAAAACGTGCCCACAAGCAAGATCAAACCTCAAACGCCGAAGAAAACCCACCACTAGCGCCCGGGAAGGTCAAGAATGGGTTGCTAGGTCGCCCTAGGGTTAGGAACGGGGGGGGGGGGTTTAGGGCTTGGGGTGAGAGCTCGGGGCTGAGAGACAAGGAATTGGTCGGCTATTTTCTAGTTGCAAGGGAAAATAGTCGGATGATCCTAACTTTTAAGTTGGCGCAACCCATCGATCGGTCGAGTTCTGAGGGTGGCAAACTCGATCGATCGGTCCACTTAAGACCTACTCTCGGTTCCTGATCGGTCGAGTTTTCCAGGGTGGAAACTCGACCGAAATTCAACCTAACCTAACAGTCTCATTCTTAGATTCTAGCCATATACATGGCAATTAAATTCATTTTTCCATTCTATTATACATAATTAACATACCTAGGCACATTTTGCTCATCATTGGGCACTATTTAGCGATAAAACACAAAATTCGATAAAAAAAGCCAAACGCAAGCAAAGAACCAAGCATGTTGATAGGTAAGTTAAGCACAAAGAAGCATATATAGGCAAAACAAAGTGAAGATAGACATGAGCAAGCATATAGGAAAGAGACAACTAGCTAGATCACATGGCAAGATCATTTAAATAAATAATGAGCAATTTTGATCGAATAAAATTAAATTGATCTCTAGCTAAAGGTTTTGTAAAAATGTCCAGCAACTAATTTTCTGTGTCCACATGTGTGATATAGATATCTTTCTTGGCAATGTGATCACGAAGAAAATGATGGCGAACCTCTATATGCTTGGCTCTACTATGCAATATAGGATTGTAAGATAGATTAATTGCACTAGTATTGTCACAAAAGATAGGAGAAGCATCAAAAAATATGTTAAAGTCTTAGAGCATTTGCTTCATCCATAGGACCTATGCACAACAACTCCCGGCTGCAATGTATTTAGCTTCGGTAGTTGATAATGCCACTATACTTTGTTTCTTGGAGAACCAAGACACTAAGCATGGTCCTAGAAGGAAGCAAGTGCCACTTGTGCACTTTCTATCAACCAAACACCCTGCATAATCCGCATCACTATAAGCTGTAAGAGTAAAATCCCTTGATTTAGGATACCATAGTCCAAAATTTTGAGTTTTGGCTAAGTACCTCAAAATCCTCTTGACAGCAATAAGATGCGACTTCTTAGGGCAACATTGAAAGCGAGCGCACAAGCCAACACTAAACATAATATCAGGTCTAGAGGCAGTTAAATAAAGTAAATTTCCAATCATACCTCTATAGAGCTTCTCATCTACCTTTTCACCTTCTTCATCTTTGTCAAGTTTGGCGGTGTTTGACATGGGTGTATCCATCGGCTTCATGTTCTCCATCCCAAAGCATTTGAGTAGTTCACTTGTGTACTTGCCTTGGTTGATGAAGTTTCCTTCCTTTGTTTGCTTGATTTGAAAGCTGAGGAAGAAGGTCAACTCACCCATCATGCACATTTCAAACTCACTCTGCATAAGAGAACTAAACTCCTTGCAAAGATCAAGATCAATCCCGCCAAAAATGATATCATCAACATATATTTGAATTATAAGAAAATGGTTAGAAGTGTGTTTTAGAAACAAGGTAGAATCAACTTTGCCCATGACATACCCATTATCTAACAAAAAGTTCTTTAATTTCTCATACCAAGCTCGAGGTGCTTGTTTGAGTCCATAGAGAGCTTTTTGCAACAAATAAACATGATTGGGTAATTTGTCATTTTCAAAGCCCGGAGGTTGAGCAACAAATACTTCCTCCTCGATTGTACCATTCAAAAACACACTTTTAACATCCATTTGATATAACAAGAAATTTTTATAACTAGCAAAGGCAAGTAGCATACAGATAGATTCTAATCTAGCAACAGGAGCATAAGTTTCATCAAAATCAATACCTTCATGTTGGTTGTAACCTTGTGCCACTAACCTTGCTTTGTTCCTTAGCACTTTTCCTTGCTCATCCATCTTATTGCGGTAGACCCATTTGGTGCCAATGATTTTTCTATCACTTGGTCTTGGCACTAGGGTCCACACACGATTCTTCTCGAATTGCTCTAGCTCTTCTTGCATGGAAAGGATCCACTCATCATCACTAAGGGCTTCTTTGATGTTCTTTGGCTCTAGTTGGGATATGAAGGCACTATCTGCTTGTTCTTTGTTGTGAGCAGCTCGTGTCCTTACTCTCTCAAATGAGTTGCCAATGATCAACTCCTTTGGGTGATTCTTTGCAAAGCGGGGAGTGGGATCCTTCTTTTTCTTCTTCTATTGCCTGCTTGCCTTTGTCTTTGATGTTGAGGTCTTTCAAGATCGGAATTATTTCATCTACAACATCATCATAACCAATATGCTTGCCAACAATAGGGTTAGCTTCAATAAACTTAACATTGATAGAATCTTCAATTTTAGACAATTCAATGTTAAATACTCTATATGCCCTGCTAGTAGTGCTATAGCCTAGGAAGAAAGCCTTATAGGATTTCGGATCAAACTTTTTGAGAGAATCCTTCGTGTTTAAAACAAAACAAGGACATCCAAAAACATGAAAGAAATCAATAGACGGCTTCCTACCACGCCATAGTTCATAGGGGGTTTTCTTGAAAGAAGGATGTGTGAAAACTCGGTTTTGCACAAAGCATGACGTGCTAACAGCTTCAACCCAAAACTTCTTAGGAGTGTCATACTCAAGAAGCATGGTCCTAGCCATCTCTTTTAGTGACCTATTCTTCCTCTCAACAACCCCATTTTGTTGAGGCGTGCGAGGAGAAGAGAAATTGTGCGAATAACCCGATTTTTCACAAAAACGCTCAAAAAGATCATTTTCAAACTCTCCCCCATGATCACTACGGATAGAAACAATTCGGCAAGAAGCTTAATTTTCAACCCATTTACAAAAGCTCGAGAAAACATCAACAGTATCACTTTTAGAAATGAGAAAGAAAGTCCAAGTATATCGTGAGAAATCATCAACAATAACAAGACAATACTTGGAACCACGAAGCGTTTGTGTTCTCATTTTTTCGAATAGATCAATATGAAGAAGTTCAAGAACTCTCTTGGTACTCATGAATCCTTTGGATTTGAAGGAGGATTTGGTTTGTTTCCCTTGTGCACAAGGTTGGCATTCCTCATCCTTATCAAAATCCAACTTAGGAAGTCCTCGAACCAAGTCCTTTTTGTTCAATTTCTTCATTTGATGCAAATTCACATGACCCAAATGACGATGCCAAAGTGAAAGATTGTTTTTATCCAAAACTAAGCACCTATTTAGTATGGGCTTAAGAGCATCAAGAACAATAACATAGAGATTACCATTTCTAATTCCCTTATATATAACATTGTAGGAGAGGGAATCTAGAAGCAATCATTCTAAAGAAGTAAATAACACAAGATAACTATTGTCACATAATTGGATAACACTAATTAAATTATGATGTAGGCCATCAACAAGCAATACATTTTTAATACATAGTTCATTGCCTACATCACCCTCACCTATAACCTTACCCTTCTTGTTGTCCCCAAAGGTTACCGATCCTCCTTTCTTTTTCTTGAACTTGTTGAAATGGCTGATTTCTCCAGTCATATGCTTAGAGCAGCCACTATCAACAATCCATTTCTTTTTAACCTGCAAGAAAAGAGGATGTCAGAACCCAACTCAAACTTTGGGATCCGGAGTTAGCTTGGGGACCCATTTCATCTTTGGGTTGGTCCCCTTGGGCTTGTAAGGACAATAGGTGGAGTAATGGTCATCACATTTGCAATGAATACAAACCATAGGGTTCTTAGATTCGGAAGTCTCTCCATGGAAAATTGGAGGTTCCACACTCTTTTTCTTACCCTTCTTCTTCTTACCTTTGTTACCTTTGGGAGGAGTCCCATCATATCCTAAACCACTAAAACCAACATGTTTGGTAGAGTGTTCTAGTACATCATTGAGGGATTTCTTTCCCGAGAGAAACCTTTGCAAAGTAGATCTTAACTTAGCATTATCATCACTAAGATTTATAATAGTAGTAGAAAGACTAGTAAGATCTTCTCTAGTATGCAAAAGTTTGGCCTCAAGATAGAGGGCTTTAGTAAGAAGAGAATCTTTTTCTAGAGTTAAGCTAGCAATTTCATTTCTAGGAAAAACATGTCTATAAGATAAATCATTAATTTGAGCAAGCAATTTTGCATTTTCAGATTTAAGAACAACTATTTCTCTTTGATAAGCATAGATTTCTTCTCTCCTAGCATCATCAATAAGCTTGATTTGTACATTTTTAGTTTTAAGAGTATCAATCTCATCCAGGCACTTTTGGTTTTCTATCTTAAGATTTTCAATATTTTTAAGATATGTACCATTCTCAACCTCTACTCCATTGTATTGAAGTTCAAGGTCAAGAAATTGCCCTTGCAAGGATTCTATGCTATCAAGATGCAATTTTTCATTTTTATCAAGAATGTCAATTTTTGCATAAAGATCATCAACTATCTTTCCTAATCTTTTCCTCTTAGATTTACATTTAGCAAAAGCCGATTGGCATTCATTAAGCATATCAATGAGAGTTTCCTTAGATAGCTCATGTAAATTAACTTCACTTACCTTTCTTACCTCACTTACCTCAATTACATCTTCACTAGTAGAGGCCATGAGGGCAATATGACATTCTCCATCTTTGGAGCTTGAGGAGCTTGAAGAAGACTCCTCCCACGCCGCATGAGCTGCATCTTTGGATCTTCTCTCCTTCTTGTCTTTCCTCTTATACTTAGCCTCTCTTTTGTACTTGTCATCCTTCTTGTGGCTACTCTTGTGATGGCTCTTCTTGGCCTTTGGGCAGTCACTCTTGTAGTGGCCTTTTTGACCACACTCGTAGCACCTAGGAGTTGAGGAGGAGGGCTTGCTCTTGAAGTTTTTCCCCTTTGAGTAGTTAGCTTCATGATCATTGAAACCTTCATCTTCACTTGAGGAAGGGCAGGGAGACTTCAAGGCAAGTTGTTGTTGCCAGACCATTTCTTCAACTTGAGCTTTGAAGGCTGTGTCCTTTATCTTCTTTGATTCCTTTTCTTCTCTTTTCTCCTCTTCTTCTTGCTTGTCAATCCTAGTTTCATGGGCTTGGAGGTTACCAACCAGCTCCTCGGTTGACAACTCACTTAGCTTGTAAACTTCTTCAATTGAAGTGACCATAGGCTCCCATCTCTTGGGAAGAGATCTCAAGATCTTGGCATTGATAGTACCTCTATCCATTACACTCCCAAGAGCTTCTAGGCTATTCAAGATGACATTTAGCCTTGTGTACATATCCGCCACTCTCTCATTCTTCCCCATCTTGAAGTGCTCTAGAAGACCACCAAGCATGTAGACTTTGGCCTCCTTCACTTACTCGGTCCCTTCATAGGTGACACACAACTTGTGCCATATCTCATGCGCCGTGTCCCAAGAAGAGATCCGGTGGAACTCAGATTGAGTGAGGGAGGCGTAGATGATGCTCACGGCTTTGGCGTTGAGTTGGGCACTCTTCATCTTAGCTTCTGTCCATGTGGTGATGTCCCCTTTTGGATCTTCATACTTGAGATGGACAATCTTCCACATTTCATATCTCACACCTTGGAGGTAGAATTGCATTCTCCTCTTCCAATATAGAAAGTTTGTTCCGTCGAAGATCGGAGGTCTCATGGAGAAGCTTCCTTCAAGGTTGAGTGACCCAAGAGCCGAATTTCCCATCTTCTCCTACTTGTTGAAGTAGCTTGGAGAAGACCTGCTCTGATACCACTTGTTGGATCAATGGGCTCTAGAGGGGGGGTGAATAGAGCTACACACACTTCACAAGATCAATTAGACCACCAATTTAATTGTATTGAAAAAACTAAAGCAAGAAACAATTTGATGTCCTAATCTATCATTCAAAGGAAGGATAAGAGACAATGAATAGAAAGCACTTGGACAGGTGGTTTAGAGTGGTTCCACATCCTAAACTTAGGAGCGATGTCAGTCCACTACCTAGAGTTGGTTAGACTCTAAGATTTGCAACTTGGTTCTCTTATATATCACAATAAGATTACAAGATACATAAACCACACAACCAAGGACTTAATTGCTCTAGCTAAGATCTTCTACCTATCCATGGACTTACCCAAAAAGCAAGATTCTTATGCCTTCTTCAAAGGACTTACCCAATCTTACCTTTGTCTTCAGCCTTGCAGGATTTACCTATCTCACTTGAGCTTTGCCTTGCACCTCTTCTTCACTTGGAGAGCTTCTCCACGTTTCACCTTCACCAAGGGATATGGAGCAACAAGCTATCTTCACTCTTGAAGATCAGCAATCATCTTCACCTTCACTCGGAGAAGAACAACAGCAACCTCTCTTTCACTTGGAGAAGTAGCTTCAATTCAATCTTCAAAGGGATTTGGAGGTAGGAAGAGAGAAAGGAGAGTTGTACATCATACAAGGGAGAGCTCTCATACATATGGACCTAACTCACTCATAACTCATGAATTTATCTTGAAGGTAGAGAGAGAAAGGGGCTCAAGGGCTTAGAACACTCTCAACTAAGCTAGAACCAAGTTTGCAATGGAAGAGCAGCTTGGAATGAACTCCAACGGGTTCTATTTATAGTTGAGGGTGGCCCTTTAAGTTGTGGGACACTTGGATGCAAAAGTAGTCATTTTTTGTTCAAGAAAACGACTCTATGTTTGCCCAAAACAATTCACCAACGGTCATATTACTTTTTCTGCAAATTTCGTACAATGCAATCGGTCGAGTTTTAATGGGGGTAACTCGACCGATCAAGTAAGAGGAAAACCAATATTCAAATGATCAGTCGAGTTTGTCCTGAGGAAACTCGACCGACCATTTCAATTGGAAATGGCCTGCGACCCGATCGGTCGAGTTTTGTGTGTGCACAACTCGACCGATGCAATCTTCAGAAAATCGATCAAGGTTGATCAGTCATGTTTCAGGCTAGGGAAACTCGACCGACCAAGTGCCTGTAATTGATTTTCTAATTTGCAATAAAAGTGATTAGCACTTGGTGAATTTTGTCCCAAACATTTTTCTCTTCTAAGTTACAAGCCAATTCATCATTACAAGTGATTACATGGATGTTCTAAGGTCATTTACATAGAAATCCTAAAATGTGCACTTGTAGCCATTCTGACTTGAACTTGGCCCATTCTAGGGCTTTGTATATATGACCCTTTTCATGTACCTAATGCCTACAAACAATCTTAAATGCACATATTAGATACATATGAATGGAATGGTTAACTCATTATTAAAATATAGGTAATGTATAACCTCTAGGTCAACATTAACATCATATTGTATTTATAATTCATATTTTATGTTACAGTTTGGGTCTTATAATTACAATTTAGTGTCACTTTATTGTTATGAAATTATAAATGTTTACACATGGACTTTGTTGTATTCTATTTATAGTTCCCATTTTATGGTATTTTACTTTTCAAACATGTAGTACTTTTTATCCATGAATAGATATATGTCCTAAAATAATTAATAAATCAAGAAATGACTTCAATGATTGTTATTTTAATTTACTAGTTTATTTCATGACTATATGTAATTCTAGATTCATCTATTAGAGTTGTTAATTAATAATTGTCAGATTTCCTAAGTTCAACATGTATAATTTAATGTTGATATATGTGACTTAGTTGGAGTGTGAAGTTTCTACTCACTGAGGCTCTATATAAGTCACATGTGGTCATTTCAAATATTTTTAGATATATTATTATCTAGTGAAGAAGCCATGGTAAAGAAAAGATAATTATAATAGTTAAGTGTGAGATGTCCCTATATAATCACTTTTCTAGGTGAGGTGATATCACTATTATTTACTTTTTATATATGTAATATGAATTATGCATAAATAATAAGATCGGGTCTGGTTTTAGTTTAATATAAAGAGTTTGTAATAGTAAGACATTAGCTTTGATCTAATGTGATGTTCTATCTGAGGTTTATGTAAAACAAATATTTAGTTGTGTGATTTTATTATTGTTTAGTCATATTTTTTTCAATCTAATGTTTGATATGATGACTCAATTTCATGTTGGTCAGCTAATTAGGGTCTACTTAGATGATTGCATACTTTACTAGGTTCATCTTTTTTTAGACTTTATTAATGACGGTATCTTATTTATGATATGTTGGAGTTTATCATAAATCATAATATTATTTGGTTTTGATTAATTAAGGTTTGTCACTTTTTATAATTTATATGTTTGTTGGACCGATTTGTTTTTTTATTTTCCCCAGAAAATCTCAACCGATCATGCTATACATATTAGAGTATAGAATTTTGCCATTATTTTTTTTATATGGTGTTAGGTTCAAATTGAAAGCAACTTTAAATGCAGCTTGAAACTTCAATTCAGACAACTTATAACATTTAATATATTTTAGAGTTAATATGTGGGTGTACAAAGCACTTTAGTGTTGAAATTTATGACTAAATAAACTCAACTGACCAACCATTATAGACAGAAAAAAGTCTAAAAGAATTAAAATTAACTTTCTTAAGAACCTGATTTGGTATATATGAAAGAAACTAGACTCAAGCACCTTTCACTTACTTCTTTCACTCTAGATCTCTAGTTGTTTGCAGTTATAAGGGTATGTCTAGTGTTTTAAAAATCTTGAGGTTTGAAAATAAATCTTAGGGTTTAATCTGTATAGATATGCATAGTGCATGTAAGTTAATCAATCTTAGCTAATTTTTATGGTTCTTCTCTACTATGTTTGAAAATGTTTCCTTCCTTTGATTGAGATTAAAGATATCTCTAATTTATCTCTTTTGTCATTATTTCTCTCCTTTTCTTTATTCCTAGGATTCTCAAGTTGGAAGGAGGAAGAAAAGTAGTAATTTCTCAAATTTTGAATTTGACTCAAGGAATTTAGTTCTTAGGTTATATATTTGAGTAATTTTACACTTAAGGTGAGTGGTTAAATCCCTCTTAATCTATATTGTTGAGTAATCAATTGATAAAATCTTGGAAATTGAGTAATTTGTATTTTTAATTAATTCTTAATGAATTATAGTTGTTTACTTCATGATTTTAAATGAAATTATATGGAAATTCGATGTTGATGAATTGTGTTGTTTTATGGTAAATTATCTAAATTATCCCAAATAAGTATATATACAACCCCCCCCATCCATGTCACCGAGTTTCTCTATCTCTCTCTCCCAGACACACACACACATGAACACACACAGATATATATATATATATATATATATATATATATATATATATATATATATATATATATATATATATATATATATATATATATATATGTATATATATATGTGAAAACATGCATACATACATAGATATATAATGTCGATAAAGAGTGGCTCAAGTGGTCAAGCGCGGTGTCCCCTGACAAAGGGACTTGGGATT
Source organism: Alisma plantago-aquatica (assembly GCA_963693085.1). Lineage (NCBI taxonomy): Eukaryota > Viridiplantae > Streptophyta > Magnoliopsida > Alismatales > Alismataceae > Alisma > Alisma plantago-aquatica. The sequence goes on from OY856414.1 coordinate 485,209,353, forward strand.
GAATCCCAGTTGCCCCATTGATTTACCACCATCCCTGGCGTTCGGCATCCGCCATGGGTGTGGGAGAGGGGGGGAGAAATCTTTCTCTCTAAATCCCATACATATATACATAACATGTAACCCCCCATCTTGTCAGGTTTGTTTGGCTATCGTCAAGAAATCTAAGCTGGGACTGACAGCCATGGAAGCCAACACCTCTGGCTAGACCACTACCACCAACACCACCAACCCTACAACACCACCACAAACCCCTTCTTCTATCAACAATGAAGAGATTGGTATGAAAGATGGAGTGGTAAAGGAGGTTGTAAAGAAAGCCTCGATTTAGGTCGTAAGGAGAGACTAAATCACAGAGCAAAGAGTGTAGGGAGATGATATTTCCTAAGACTATTAGGAAAGAGGGACATCTCATCTTTAGTATGTAGGTGGAGGAAAATAGTTGGATGAGGGACATACGCGATTTCTTAGTCTCGGTGTACGTCATGGGGAAGAGGTTGTTCTACCCCCACTTTCTTGCATGGGTAAGAAGGGTGTACAGGATGAAGCGAGATTTTAACCTTGTATCGAAGGAGGAAGAAAAGTGTATTATCAGGTTCTCTAATGAGGAACAAAAACTAAATTGTCTCAGTAGTGGACCTAGATGGTTTAACGGCCAGTTAGTCATTTCAAAATATTGTAAGAATGACAATCCCTTGTTAAATGAATTTGTAACTTCAAAGCCAGTACAGATAGAAACGCATGAAATGGGAAGACATGGACAAAGAAGGTGCCATGTACTGTAGAAGTAGGAGTGAGGAAATTTCTCCCTGTTGAAACTAGACACATGGAGGAGGAGGGTACATGCAAGGTGAGATTTCTAGTAGAACTGGAGGTGGAGTACGAAGTGCCAGATATGATCTAGATGAACATCCCAGGAAAATAGGAGACCCTATTTAGGATCAAATGTGAACACATTCCCAAGAAGTGTCTGATGTGTTGTATCTTTGGACATAACAATGAAGATTGTCCATTGAAGCCAACTCAAGATAAAAAACATGATGAAGAAGAGGAGGTGTAAGACCTCTGACCTAGCTTTCTTTTTTATCTTTCTTGCTTTGCTTAATAAGATTCTTAAAACCTTAATAAAATCATGTGATGTGCTTTAATAACATGTGACGTGCTTATGATTTCAGCTCCGGTTTGAATAATGTTTGAGCAAGTTATGCTATATTTGTGCTTGTTTTGGACCTAATTGTAATTTACTCATGTTTGGGGTTTATCTTGAAACTTGTCACATGCTTGATGTGCCTTACATGTCTTTTCATCTAGTTGCCTTATTGTACCTTGTTTTGATGAGGAGGGGAGTGGTGACATCATGAGTGGATTTAGGGTTTGCATGGGTTGCATGGATGCCCTAGTTGATGTTGCTTCCTTGTATGTAGTGACCTGTGGGCGTTCTTTGGCTCTATTTTATAGCAGTCGAAGGTGTTTGAGTGTGAATTATGTTCCTTGTTGTTGAAGGGTCTTGAACTCTCTCCTTGGTCACTAAGGACTCTAGGGTTTTGGTCGTTAGGTTTTCTTCTTTGACCGAAGTGCATCACCTTGTTGTAGTGGTCGCTACCTTTGCTTGGTTTCTATGATTCCTCGTTGATCGATGGGGTTTATGGATCAAGTTGTCATTGATCTACCTTGTTTTTCACGATCCTTGTTGCATGTGCATGTTTAGTGCTTGCATGGTTGTTATATGATCGACAAGTGGCATGTTTAGTTGGACACCTATCTTCCCTTATCTCTCTCCTACCCTTAGATATATATACCTCCCTCCTTGCATGTATATGATCCTTTTGCATACTCTATTTCTCTCCTCTTTCTTGGGTTTTGTAATGACCCCGCCTCCCAATAACCCCCAATTAAGGGAGACTAAGAGGTCAGAGTCATTATCCCAATTTTCAGATCAAAGGTTCGACAAATAATCAATAATAATTATCAAATTCTACCAACTAAACTGAAAGGTTGTAATAAAATTAAACTTTGCATACCTTTTTCAAAGACTTGGATATCTTCATCTATCCACATCTGGAGTCTATTCTAACTAATCCTCCTTTGTACTTTAACTCTTATTTAATTCCACATATGCCACTTATTGTTTGTCCTTTTCAATATTGTACCTAAAACACCGACAAACAAAACGTCGGTCAGCATATCGAAATATGTCGGTATGTGGGGACAACCAATATTTCACAAATATGGCTAAAAATCTAATTATCACAATCAAGGTAATTAACAAGCCAATTTATGTTTTCAATGTGTCACTCTCCACCGCTTTTTCCCTAACCCTGGAATACCCCCTCTAGGGTTTCTCTTTTGCCATTGACTTAAGGCCACCTTCTCAATCCTGAGCTTGGTGCCTGGGGTCACCTCTCATGGTGCCCATTATTCATGCAACATAGACCACCTTCTCATTCTCAAGCTTGGTGTCTGGGGTCACCTCTCATAGTGCACATTGGTCTTCCCTCCCGGGCTTGACCTTTTTGCATCATCCATCAAGGTGGCATGTAGGTGCGAGGATACACATTTTTATTACAATTTTGATAATCATAGTGACTTTATAATTTGCAAGTATGAACATCCAAATTGATAGGTTGCATCCAATGCAATTGACCATCCAGAAAACTTTCGGGAAAACTAATGTGATTAACCATAATTAACCACATACATGTCAAGCTGACTTGAATGTAGAAATAACTCAACCAATCAAGAAACCAAGCAAGCACTCCCAAGTTGATCCTGAAATAGGCATCCTTTTTTCCTATCATTGATCATGCCATCAAGATCTATTAAACCTAGCTCGCTTCCTAGGGTTTCTAGTCCACTTTTAGGGTTTCCATTGAAATTAGGGTTTCTCTTCATTTATAATATTTTAAACCCTAATTTTATACAATTACTCACAAACTCTAATTATCTCATCTATTCTTCACGAAAGATATTAAGGTTATCTTTTAACAACATATAACCTTAATTTCAGATTAAAGGCATAATTAACCATCAAATAAGTCCATTATGCTCTTTTACATTAAAACTACCATTTTTATCCTTTTAATTCATGACATGATCATTAGGCCTAATTATCATCTTTGGTTCTTTCCGGATTAACCACTCATAGTTCATTATGGTATTAATTATTAATTCCACCTTTATCCATTAGAAAACCCTAATTACCATATTAAGGGTATTTATCCACAATTAGAAACCTTTATACTCAATTAGGGTTTCTAAGTGCTTAATCATTCTTATTTTAGGTAAAAACCCTAAATCATGCAAGAAACATCTAGATCAGGTTCAAGTTCGTCATTAATTATTCAATAGGTTGCAATTACTCAATTTCATCAACTAAGCAACATGAACTTAACCAATATGCTCAATTAGGGTTTCTTAATATAATACATAAGCACTTTTCATTAGATTAACACACTTTTTCAAATAGGAATGGATTCAAGATCTCAAACCTATTTTATTGTGTTCCTCATATTTTTTCTAAGCAACTTTTATATTTTAACTTTATCCATCCGAGCTTCCTGTCAAAAGTTATGATGTTGGTAAGAAAGACATTAACTTGAATTATTTTTTATATTTTTAGAAAAATGTTGGCCATCTGATCCATGGTCCACTGGACCACAAGAAACAATTAAAGGAAGCAAATGATAGCATTGCCCTTACATGAACTGAAGGCACAGAGGAGCAAACTTGTAAAAGACCACAGGGTCTTCTTCTTCCTCACACCGGCTCTGTCTCATCCACGCGATCAACTACTCGGTTGCTTCTGAGGTTCCAACAACCTATGAGTGTGTTGATCATCCAGGGAGCTTTGCCTCCCTCCTCCGAACTCAACCACGGCCTCAATTTCTCATCCTTGCTGTGCTAGTCCCGCCTCCAACTCGCCGGACTCCGGCGAGGCAAACTGGGTGGACGAGAGGGAAGGTCAGGGTGGATCCTTGAATTGGATGCACAGAATCGCTCCTCGCCGCTCTCCAAAGGTTGTGGGTTAATGAGTTAGCGAGCTGGTTCCCTCATGAATCCTCCCCTATATATAGGGTCGGAGGCAGATCACTATTGGATTGGGGACTTTCCCAATCGGTGACCAAACCCCTAACAAGTAGGGTTGGTTCTCACCAGATTTCCCTCCCGAGTTCAAAGGTTCTAATCTCACGATCTAACTCCCTTTCCTCTTTTCACAATGATCCGAGTTTGGATCATCTCCAAACTTCCTGGCCCAGGACTCCTCGCACATGTGGGAGTCATCCTTGATCGTTGGATCATGATCCAACGGTCCACAGAAAGCCCAAAATCAAGGAATTGGAAATATAATCCAATTACATCGTGACATCAAATCCTTAGGAAATTAATAACCTAACTTTAGGTAATTTTGCAAATTGCATAATTAGGAAACCGTGCACTATTTTCCAACCAAATTTTAAGGTTTTATCTCTCTTTCCTTTATATACTTGCATGTCAAGTTTGAGTCTGAAACTCCAAAAGAAAAGGACTATTTCTTCAAAGGCAAGTTACTCATTATTAAAATTCGTTTAATGGTTATTTTCTCTTTCCTCAAACCATTATTCCGCTATTTGGGACTCCTTGGACCCCAAGAAACCCTTATATTTCTAAATACTTTTTGAAGGATGCTTATTATCCTTCTAGATGCATCCACATCCTTTATTTCTCATTATCCTTTTTATTTCATGATTAAAATATCCTTTTTTGAGGATTTCTCTTTATCTCTCTTTTTATCTCTTTTTATTTTCCTTATTGGAATTCCTTTTAACATTAGGAACCTTATGGATATGAAAATACATCAAGGATAACTCAATCATACCTCTGTCCACTTATTTTTCCACATTTTATCATTGTTTTCAATTTCTTTCTTAATAAAGAAATATTTAATTGATCTTTTCTTTTCTTGTTGCATTATCTTTGCAACTTTGGACTATTGGAACCCAAGGAACCCAAGAGGCACGAAATCCACCTTTGGATTATATACTTTTTCCTTCTAGAGGTTTTTACACCTTTCTCTTCTCCATTTCTTATTAATAACGAAGTTTCTTTTGTCTTTTCCGTGTTATTGGGCCCAATAGCCAATAAAGCCCACAAAATAATCAACAAGGCTATTGTAAACGAAATCCATTTATCCAAAACAAATTATATCATTATTTGTTCAAATATCTTTAATAGGAGAAATTACATTTCTCACCAAAAGAACCCAAAATTTGGAGTTGTAACATCCTTCCCCCCTTATAGGAGTTTTGCCCTCAAAATTCCACCAAGCACACAACAAACAGGATAAGCCTTTCTTATTTCCATCATGGCTCCCATGTGGCCTCACCCTTTCCATGGTGCTTCCCAAGAACCTTCATAATCTCATATTATCTCATCTGAGTTCTTTCTTACCTTGGTATATCGTACCCTCATAGGTGACTCAGGACATTTCAGCCTCCCAAAAAGTTGAATAGGTTCATGGCTCAACACATGGCTTGGGTACCTCACATAGTGCTCTAGATCAGACTCATTGAACACATTATACATCATGTTATCCTTAAGGGTAAGGATAAACACAACCATCTCCACCAATCCATCTCATCTGGACCCATATATCGGGAACTCAACTTTCTCAGTTGTAGCTTAGAGGGGTCGGATTTCACATCACATATCCTCCCATAGTGAACTGCATGTCAGTCTGCTTTGCATCAGCTCACGACTCATGTCGCCCCTGGGTTCTCTTTTTGCCATTGCACGATCAAAGTGACTTCATCTACACACACTATGGTTCTTTCTTGACCTTCACGAGGTCCCTCCACCAACATCATCTTCATGAAGTGGTGACTGACACAACCTCCCTTACAGAGCTTCTTTACATCTTGATATTGGCTATGGTGGTTATCATCACATCTTATGTAGGAAAAGAACTATCTCCACTTATCACCCTGACTGAGCACACATGCCCTCATTAGACCTTCTATTCTGGATCATACTAACCGTTAATTAGGGGTGATAAACTATACTAACATCGAGTCCCTCATGTATCTACTTCCACTGCATGGAAGTGAATCTTTAGGTTATACTCAAGAACTTTTGAACTCACATCGTAATGTAGTTGAACCATCTCTCTCTCATATGTAGTTCAATCGGATACATCCCTTGATAGTATTCTTTCTTTCTCATGTTATCTAGGTAAGGCGATCTACCATAACCCATATTGCATCTTGACCTTCCTTGGTCTAGGGGAGACTTACCTCAACATCCATAGTGATGAACTCCCATTCCCTCTCGGGGACTCTTTATCCTCTATATAAATACACTGGGTTACTGGTGTTCATGCTTCACCTCTTGGCTTGCATGGTGACAAGCCACATGTAACTTCATCTTAAGCATCCAAAGTACTACTGCCACTTACTATCTTCGTAGTACCATGGTGTATGGTGATTATGATCTCATGTATGTCATGATTCCTCAAGATTGATTCCTCGGAAACCCTAAACCACTCTAATCGGGGTTTCATCACCTTCTTTTCCAGAGAAGTTCATCTGAGGTTCTACCACCATCCTTTTCTTGCATCAAGGCCTAAGTTGTCTAACTAAGAAACCACTAACTTGATCAATGATCTCATTACATCTGAGTGTTAGCCAAACATATCTTCTTTTTCGACTTAGGGCTAACCTAACAACCTCTTCTAGCCTCTAGCTAATCTAGGCATCTATATCTCAATCAGAGCATCCATTACCAATTCACATCTTTAGGTGCTAGGCAATGTTGAAGACATACACCTCCATGCATTCCACTTATCATCTCCTCTCAAACTCTAAGTCTATCTTCATCAAGAAAACTCAGAGCTCATCTTCTTGGTTTTCGAACTCAACCTTGTACAACTCATAGCTCATGATACAAACATCCTCATAAGATGACTACCTTATTTCTCTTACTGTTTGTAAACCATCCACATATCGTTCACTCCACAAGGGTATATTATCATCTCTGTGCTCATACCTCCTAGCAATGTTTCCACTCACCTCATCTTTATTCCTGGTGTATGGTATGTGTAATGTCCTATCTCTCACTCCCATAACAAGAGGAAATAAGCATTTGGTGGCTATCCAAATACAGAGTTCTTCCTGTTCTAAGAGTAAAGATGGTACATCCCAACTTGCCAGTACACCTTCAAATTTAAGTTGAAACATACAACTTATGTCTCAACATCACAATCATCTCGATATCAAAGTTACTTCCATGGAAAATTGGTCTCGAACCTACATGGTCACCACACAATCCTTGGTCATCTCCTCTAGGTCTGTAGGGTGCTAGCACTTTTGGGGTCATACCTCTTCCCTTATGCATCCAAAGAGTGTCCTCCTCATTTGCCCTTTGGGTCCCATGAGTTCATGAAGGCGATCAATCTCCTAACCCACGGCCCTCAGACAATTATAGTTGTTACCTCCCGACCCTATGATCATGTGCAACTAGGAAATTAGGCAACTCCTACTTCCATCGGTGTTATCCCTACCTGACCCTAGGATAGACTTAGGATTCTTACATAGTACATGTCCAACTTAGAACCTTACCCAAGTCTCCGTCATCTCTCTCTGCATACCTGGGCTGACTTTCATCCTTTCATAGGGGTCATGGCGACCTGCTTACCTTGGTTAAGCCCCATACCAGTTACCTCCATGGTATCACACCCACATGCACTTAGAGATGGTTATCTATGGGTCTACGGGTTCATTCTCATACCATGTACTTTCCACTTAGCTTCTCAATATCCTATGAGACCTCCTTAGGTTACCTCAAACCAACGAAATAGGTATACACCCTACCAAAGGGTCCCTCTCCCAAGATGGGAGGAAGCTACATGTTGATAACAAAGGTCACAAACATCCTTATGTCTAGGGCTTACATCCATGTGAGCATGCTTAACCCTAGCAAGCTACTAAGGCACAAGCATACCACCCACTAAACCATGCTAGGTCACACTTGTTCTCATCCTCAACATTAGATGAAGAACAAGCCTTCACATGTCACCAACTTAGCTGTGAGGGATTCATCAAACATATCTTAAACTTAAGCGAATTCCCTTTCCTCTAAACATGAGGAGTGTCATTCTCGAATCAATAGGAACTCAAATCTCATCATGACCATCAGGTAAACCACTTCCCTCTTAGGCCTAGGAACCCTAGGTTCACTTCTTTATGCAACAATTGTCCAACTACATACTCAACATTCTAACAGCTAACCAAGCATGTATGGGGTACATCATGCACATCCTATTATTCTTCCACTTGAACAACACCTTAGAGTTGAGTCCTCCTCAAGTACAACCAACTAGGTATAAGACCTCAAAACTTTTTACTAAACCTCTTCGTGGTCTAAGGAACTCTTCGTCCCATCTCAGAAGGTAAACACCTATACCATAAGCACATAGGTATCCGTAGCCTCATCCTCTCTCTAGGGTTTGGTTCCTCTAAAGGCATCCAAGATATCCTTAGCCTCCATGGATCATGCATGAGGCAACCACAACCACCCACTTGGGTTGCATCATCCTCAACTCCCCACTATTCCTCACATCTCAATGTCTAAGCTTCCAACCTTATTGCTTGGGTCATGTTCTGTTTCTCTCTCTAGAGATAACTCCAAAGCCAGCTTTACTACTAGAGGTCCTCTCTACATGAAGGATCAAACTCACAACATACCCCTACATGAGTGAAGCCTATGTTCATCTTATGTTTTCTCAAGAATATTCATATTTCCTCATGCTTATCTCATAAGCTATCCAACATACTCTCCCGTCCAGGGTTTCAACCTATTGTCCGCACTACTGACGTACCATGGGTGCATGTTATGCCCTACTTGCATAAGCCCATAAGGCTTCTATAGTTTCTTCACTAACCTCATCATTGAAGGAGCTATCCTTCACTCTAACATGCACGACCCTTTCCAGGGTTGGGTCGCCAAAGGTACTAGGTCATCCAACCTCACATGGCTCATATCGTCATGGGTATCCAAAAGCCTGTCCACACCCCTGGTCTATTATGAAATCTAACTCCTCATGCCATCTCTCTCTTTAACCACCACTTAGGGTCAGGGTTAGCATCATCCTCTGAGGATGTGCTAGGTCTCTACTTATAATGGAGGTCTCTACCTCCAAGACTAACTTTCTCCACTCCTCCTCCTGACAAGGTGGTCTAGCCTCAGGTCTCTCCTGAGGACATGAAAACATATGTCATCCGACCTAAGCATGCATCTATTCTTTAGTTTACACTTAAACTATTAATATTATGTCCGTGGCATCTTATTTACATGCTTTTCATTAATTTGGTGGATAATTCCTTAAACCCTATCAACTTTGCTCACACCTCAAGAGAGTGAGGAAGATAGAAAAAACCCTAATCCTTAAAATCCTTAACAACATTAGAGTTGGGAAGGGATGAACAAGATGAGAGAGTCCTAAAGGTATCTTATTTCGAATCAGGTCCTAAGACATCGGCCAGGAAGTCACACTAAATCGGGAGTCCTCGTATTTCGACTAGTGGTGCAAAGGAAAATCTTTCCAGCCCCCAGACGTGATCCTTTTCTAGACACCACTATCTTTTGGAAAATACTCTAACAACTCCCTTGGTGTAATCCCCGCCTCCCAGTAACCCCCAATTAAGTGAGAACAAGAGGTCAGAGCCATTATCCCAATTTCCGAATCAAAGGTTCAACAAATAATCAATTATAATTATCAAATTCTACTAAACTAAACCGAAAGGCTGTAATAAAGTTAAACTTTTCATACCTTTTTCAAAAGCTCAAATATCTACTTCTATCCACATGGAATATATTCTAACTAATCCTCTTTTGAACTTCAATTCATATTTAATTCCACATATGCCACTTTATTGTTTGTTCTTTTCACTTGTACCTAAAATACTGACAAACAAAACCTCGGTCACATTAAGATGGTATGTGGGGGAAACAATAATCGTGAAATTAATAACAACATATTGCAATCAATTATAGTTTAAAAACCAACTTTACATTTTAAATATAACTATGTGATCCACACATATCCTATCCTTTGTGTTGTCCCTACAGTGGAATTAGATGCTACCCTCCTTATGGTAGATCCCCATTAAACCCCTCATGATCCTACCTAACATGTGCATTAGTTTCTAGGGTTGAGTCACATGGCACTACCCGTAGGTAGCCCACTCCTTAACTCATGGCGTGCTATAGAGTCTCATGGAACTACACGTGGGTAGCCCAATTTCTAACTCATGATAGCCTAGACCTTACTCTAGATTACCCTTTTTAGCATTTGCAAAGCCACAGAGGAGGATCCAGATCAAAGTCGGTTATATACATTTATAGTGATAATCATAGTCACTTTATAGTTGCATGAAATAAAAATCATCCAAGTAGTTTATTTCAAACAACTGATAAACTCTGTGGGAATCACCGTGAAACTAAGGCGGTTAACCTTAAACGTAACCACATACCTGTCAGGCTGATTTGAAATAGAATAATCCAATCAAGAAATCCAAATAAGCAAGCACATTATGAGATCCTGAAATATGCATACAATTTCCTATTATTAATCACACCATCAAGATCTATTAAACTTAGCTCTCTTCCTAGGGTTTCTAGTCCACTTTTAGGGTTTGCATTGCAATTAGGGTTCCCTTCATCCACTTTTATGGAGGGATACGTGGAATCTCACTTTAAATCAAGCCAGAAGCTCTACCCCATATATAGGGGAGGGTATCCACACCCTATCATGATCATCCATCAGGAAAAAAGGCCCTTTCCAATAGGAACCCAAGTTCCTTCATTAGGACACAAGATTCTCTCTCCTAATTACCTCTTTAATATCCTTTATAACCCCATATGCTTTGGTTATTAGGAAATTTGAGAATTATCTCTTTTTATCTCCCTTGTGCTTGTCTTTAAACCCATTGTCATGAAATTCTTATTTCTTAAAGCAAATAGTATCACTTTTTGATAATATCAAAAACTCATTAATGTTGTATCACATTATCTTCTTATTTTGTTTTATTTGTGATGTTGTGTAATATCGCACTAACAAACTCACTTAGGGCTGAAATCCCCGATCTTTTACCAAAACCAAAATGCAATAATACCACCCACAAGTAGACGAGTCTTATCGCAGTATAGTTGAGGATCGAACCCAAAGGACAACTTTTTTAAGAATATTCATCAGTCTAGTCTAGTCCTAGATAAGGCTAATATTTAGAACAATTGGTTGAATTGAGGTTAATTAAACTAATTGCAGGAAAGTAAAAGCAGAATTAAAATTTGAATTAGATCAATAATATGGGATCGCTGGGATGGTATAGGGTTTCACCACGGCTACACATGCAAACACATTCAAATGCAAACCATCCAGGAAAGATATAACAATCCAAATGGAGCTGCTGCAGAACCCCCCATACAGGCGTTAGGTTTGCATAAGCATCACCTTAGGCATCAGATGTCTCGTCACCAACCATATCACTTACTTACGGCTCTGAAGATATAGAAATCCAAAGAAGGTTGTGGGCCCCCTATACAGGCGTTAGGTACACGGAAGCATCACCGAAGGCTAGATGGCTCGTCCCCTCACAGATCATACACTTACTACCTTTGAAGAAATCCCATTCTATTTCTAGTTTGGGAGTCAACCACATTAATTGATAAGCAAGTAGGTGATAGATCTACAAATGAAGATTGATGATAAACAAGACAATACAAAATCCAACTAAGGTTGTGGGCCCCCTATACAGGCGTTAGGCACACAGAAGCGTCACCGAAGGTTAGATGGCTCGTCCCCTTGTAGATCATGCACTTACTACCTCAAGGAATCCTATCATAAGTTCTCATCAAGGAGTCGAACTTGTAAACCGCCATTCCATCCCACAAATAGAAGATTTCACATTATAGGAGAGAACAAGATGAAAGCAAGTAGATGATCAACTACAAACATACCAACTAACAATGAAATGGAAAGTTATATACATTGCCATGGAGAGTTTAACAAGAGAACATGATTTGCACGGGCAGCGGGGCTAGTCCCCACCCCAGCGAAAAGGGTACTACTCGCTCATGATGTGAGAAACAAGAAGAATAAGAAAGAGAGAGGAATCCACCATGAGCATGATGCAGAAGGTAGTCACAACTCAATGAAGATGATGCAGTCTTCTACGTCGTGTCAGAGCAGATATGAACGTGGAGGAAGAACCACCAAGGCAGGCCAGGCAATCCTTCTTCTTCACCTTCTCTCTCTCCTTCTCTCCTTGCTCGGTGTCAAGAGGAGCAGGTGGACGTGTGAAATTGGCATTGAAGTAGAGGCTGGATCAGACCTTGAGCAGCATGTCAGTGTGCTATCGTTGCCCCCCAAATGAGGACCCTTGGGGGTCTATTTATAGGCTCGGTGGGGAGCTTCACGTTGTTGGCGTGAAGCAGCTCAAATGGTCTTGAGACATGTCTTCATGCGATCTAGAAGGTGAACGGTCTTAGGATCAAATGGGACCAAACGGTCTTGCGACCGAATGGGACCAAATGGTCTTGGGTTCTATCTTCATGCAGTCTTGTGAGCAAACGGTCTGGGAACCATTTGGTTGGCCAAATAGTTTGGGGACCGTTTGGATGCCCAAACGGTTTTCGAAACCGAATGGCACCAAACGGTCATGACTTTAACGATCTTTCTCTAACCGGTCTTGTGTCTTTTGCGGACCAAACGGCTCCAAACAGTCTTGGGACCGAATGGTTCCAAATGGTTTCTTTGTCCAAACAGTTTCGTTGTCCAAACGGTTTCGTTATCCAAACAATTTCATTGTATGGTTTTGGTACCGTTTGGGCTCATGCGGTCTTGAAACCGGATGGGCTCCAAACGGTCTTGAGATTGTTAGGACAACCCGCTTGGTGAGATCGATTGGTGAAACCGAATGGTGGAAACTGTTTGATCAAACCTATTGGTCAGACCGAGTGGTGGACGATTCTTTAGTGAGTTCCATATGATGATAGAACTTGATTTAGACCTGCATCAAATTAATATAATTTTGATCAAGAATCATACTAATTAGGTTTATTTAGAGAACTTGCAATATTGTCAGATTTAAGAGATAAATCAAAAGTATTGAATCAGTTTGGTTATATTATAAAAAAAAGGGCCACAGAAAATCAGGATGAATATGCATTCATCAAACACCCCGAACTTAAACGTTGCTCGTACTTGAGTAACACAAGATCTGAAACAGTCACCAAATGAATACTTTCGACCATGTGATTGCTTCCTCTTCACATCACAATTGTTTCTTTTCCGCTCAATATTATTAAGCATCTCAACTTCCTGAGACCACAAAATACATCTTTTAGTATCTTCGTTCCTGAGTTTGCTTCCCAACCTCACTTCCTCCTCACTTTTTCCAGCAACAAGCATGTCAAAGAGTTTTGTAAGAGTCTGGAGATACCCACAGAATGACAAGTGTGCATCTGATCTGACACTGGTGTTTTTCAGGGAATTTGAAGGCTTTAGTTGTGCATTTAGGTAGAAAAGGAAGTGAAGGGTGGTATGGAAGGAAGAAGTAAATCTCTCCTCTATTCGACTTGAGATTTTTATTATTTTTTCAATTTCATTGATTGCATTTTTTTGTGCGAATCTCTCCTCTATTCGACTCGAGATTGCATTTCTTTTTGTGTGTGCTTTGGCATCTTTTGTTTGCATATCTCGCCTCTATTCGACTCGAGATTGCATTTTTGGTGGTACGCCCCTGTTTATCTGTTAGGGGTATGGAAGAAGCGGATATAGAGGGAAGTGGCGTGCCACCCCAAACTTAGGGTTTGGCACACCTTTGGCTATTTTTGTTTCTTTTTGATGAATGGAGGGATACAAAGATGATAGAAGAGGTGTACAAGAGAGTTCAGATTAGAATGCATCTTGATTTATAATTCAGTGCATCGGGTTGTTCTCTTTATCCAACTATGCTCAAATAATGACTTGATGAGGATATGGTGGAGATTCCATGTTGTTGTTCCACTAGTCAGTTAGGAAGCATGAAGTGTTTGATCCCTATCAGTTTGATAGACACTTATCAATTTTGCAAAAGTATCATGACGTTAGGAATCATAAGCTTCATAAGATGATCTCAATCAAAAGGCTTTATTTCAGAAAGAGGTCCTTTTGAGGATTTACTTCGAATAAGGGGGGTATAAATATAAATGCATAGAGATAGAAATCATGTCAAAATTTCTTCAGATATCTATTCAATTTCTTTGGAAAACTTTTGAAAAATATGAAATTTTTTGAAAAAGTTGAAAATTTTTGGTCAAAAATGCAATTTCCAGGGTGAAGGTGGAAAGTAAGATACGTACCACCCACCCTCTACCCCAAACTTAGAAATTTGCTCATCCCGAGCAAACTCTAAATCCAATATGGAGGGGAAAGTTCATGCCATTTGGATTACTGGATGTGGTTGCGTTCCAATCAACGCATTTCCTCCATCTGAAAATCTCAAACAGAAATACCATTCAAAACTTTAAGATGGCATCTCGTGATGCGATTTTATTTGATTAAAATTTTCTAAAAAGTAAAAACAAATTAAAGAAAAACTTCTAATTCAAATTTAAAACTAAATATGAATTTATTTATCGGGTTGCCTCCCGACAAGCGCCTTTGGTTTTTGTCGATGGCTCGACTGAATCCTTAAGCTTCATGGTAGATCCTTTAGATTGGTGAGTTCCAGTGTTGCTTCAGTGCCTATGTCAGTTGAGGTTAAATACCTCTTTAAGCGGTGACCATTTGTTACAAATTCACCTGACTTTTCACTCCATAATGAGAAAGCACCATGTGGGGAGATGCTTTTGACAATGTACGGTCCAGACCAGTGGGAGCGGAGTTTTCTTGGGAATAACTTCAATCTTGAGTTGAACAGAAGAACTTGGTCTCCTACTTGTATGTCTTTTCTTTTTAAATGACCATCATGCCAAAGTTTGGTGTGTTCTTTGTAGATTTGTGAATTCTCGTAAGCTATCATCCTGAGTTCATCCAGCTCTTGAAGTTGTAGACTCCTGGCCTAACCAGCTTTCTTCATGTCGAAATTTAGTTGTTTTATTGCCCATCATGTCTTCTATTCCAATTCGACTGGAAGGTGGCAAGCTTTTCCATATATTAATCGAAAGGGTGTAGTCCCGAGGGGAGTTTTGTAAGAGGTTCGATAGGCCCATAGAGCGTCATTGATTTTTAATGACCAATCCTTTCGATTGCGGCCTACAATTTTTTCCAGAATAGCCTTTAGTTGATGATTAGAAACCTCTACCTGTCCACTTGTTTGTGGATGGTAGGGTGAGGCTACTTTTTGTGTTACACCATATTTTCTCAGAAAAGCTTGAAAGCTTCTTTCAAGGAAGTGAGACCCTCCGTCAGATATCACAGATCGTGGCACTCAAAAATGGGGGAAAATAATACCTTTGAATAATTTGATGACGGGTTTAGAATCACTAGTGATGGTTGGTATAGCTTCAACCCATTTTAAGACGTAATCAACCGCTACTAGGATGTAAGAAAATCCGTAGGAAGATGGGAATGGCCCCATGTAGTCCACACCCCAAACATCAAATATCTCAATTTCTTGCCACAACTTAAGTGGCATCTCGTCTCTCTTTGTAATGTTACCTATTCTTTGACATTTGTCACATGATAGAACAAAGTTGTAGGAATCCTTGGATATGGTTGGCCAAAAGAATCCACATTACAAAACTTGTATCGCAGTCTTCTTAGAACTCATTTGGCCTCCAACTGGGCCAGAGTGGCAGTGCTCTAGAATGAGTTTGGTTTCTTCCTCAGCGATACATCGTCTGTAAAGACCATCATCACATAGCTTAAAAAGATATGGCTCATCCCAGTGATATTGTTTCACATCATGCATAAATTTCTTTAGTGCATTTCTATTGCATTGAGGATGGATAACCCCAGCAACAAGGTAGTTCACAAAATCTGAGTACCACAGTACAACTTCTGAGACCTTCATTAGTTGATCATCTGGCAGGGAATCATTCATCGAAATCTTCTCAATATCTAGAGTGTGGATGCGATTGAGGTGTTCTGATACAACATTCTCTGTACCTTTTTATCTCTTATCTCTAAATCAAATTCTTGTAATAGGAGGATCCATCTAATCAAACTGGGTTTTGCATCTTTCTTTGCCAAAAGGTAACGAATGGCAGCGTGGTCTATGTAGACAATGACTTTCTAACCAATTAGGTAGGATCTAAACTTGTCAAAGGCATATACGACTACTAGAAGTTCTTTCTCGGTAGTAGCATAATTCCTATAGGCTTCATCGAGAGTTTTCGATGCATAATAGATCGCATAGTGTTTCTGCTCTATATATTGCCCTATAACAACGCCCACATCATAGTCACTAGCATCACACATAATTTCAAAAGGGTGATCCCAGTGGGGGGCTCTAATGATGGGGGTGGTTGTAAGGGCCTGCTTCAGTGTAATGAAGCTTTTGACACATTCTTCATTGAAATCGAAATTAATATCCTTTAGTAATAGGCTCGTCATTGGCTTCGTTATCTCGGAAAAGTCCTTTATGAATCTTCTGTAAAATCCTGCATGACCTAGGAAAGCACGAACTTCTTCTACATTTTTTGGGATATCCAATTTAGAAATCACTTCAATCTTGGCTTTATCTACTTCAATTCCTCTATTGATGACCCTATGGTTGAGGACAATGCCTTCCTTTACCATAAAGTGGCACTTTTCCCAATTCAGCACAAGATGTGCTTCTGTACAACGTTTGAGGACTAGGGAGAGGTGTTTTAGACATGAATCGAATGAATCTCCATATATAGAAAAACCATCCATGAAAACCTCCATAATTGTTTTAGTAAGACCCGCGAAAATGGCAGCATGCAACGTTGAAAAGTTGTGGGTGCATTATAGAGACCAAATGGCATTCTTTTAAATGTGTATGTCCCGAATGGGCAGGTAAAGGTTGTTTTCTCTTGGTCATCTGGATGTATGGGTATTTGATAGAATCCAGAATAACCGTCAAGATAACAGAAATATTCTTGGTGAGCCAACCTTTCTAGGACTTGATCAAGGAAAGGCATTGGAAAATGATCTTTTTGAGTTGCCTTGTTTAATTTTCTATAATCTATGCACATCCTCCACCCTATTATTGTTCGAGTGGGGATGAGTTCGTTGTTTTCATTCCATATAACAGTTGTTCCACCATTCTTCGGGACTACATGCACAGGACTCACCCATGGCGAATCTGAGATAGGATAGATTATTCAAGCTGTGAGAAGTTTAATGACTTCGCGACGGACCACTTCCTTCATATTTGGATTCAATTTCTGTTGATGCTCAATAGTAGGCTTGTGATCTTCCATCATAGGGATCTTATGAATACACAATGCTTGACTGACCCCAGTGAGGTCACTCATTTTATAGCCAATGGCCTTCTTTCTTTCCCTTAATTCCTTCAGGAGTTTATTTTCTTGTTCAGCTATTACATCGAAATTTATAATAACTGGGCAAACTTTGAAATCGTCAAGAAACACATACTTCAGTCCCTCGGGTAGGGGCTTCATTTTGGGAGCCTATGATTTTTCACATGTTTCCTCTATAGTTTCGATAGCTTTGAGTTCTTCACTAATGACTTCAACATCTTCTTTAGTGGAGTCAAGTAATTCGATGCAATCCTTTACTTGTTTGTCAATTGGTTCATCAACTGATGGGTTTGTTAGAGAAACTTCTAAAGGATCATCTGATTCATGATGCTCTTGAGTCAAAAGTGACATTTTCTCAATGCAGTCAATCAGATATACTTCTTCTTGCATACTTGGTCTTCTCATACTTTCAAAAACCTTAAATTCGAAAGTTTCTTTACCTTATCTGAGCAGTAAGATACTAGCTTCAACATCGATCAGGGCTCTTGTAGTGGTGAGGAACGGATGACCAAAGATGAGAGGATATCTCACATCTTCCTTTATATCCATAATGACAAAGTCGCATGGAACATATGTGTCCTTGCCTACCTTGACCGGGACATCTTCGAGGATTCCTAGCGGACATTTTATCGAATTGTCTACAAGCTGTATAGTCATGCTAGTAGGTAGAAATTATGTGAAACCTAGTCTCTTGCATAGGCTAAGTGGCATAATAGAGATGCTTGCGCCGAGATGTGCCAAACCTTTCTTTCATGATGAGTTGCCAATGTGACATGAAATTCCAAATGATCCTGAGTCTTTTTATTTCTTGGGCGTCTTGCTCAAAATGATGTTGGACGTAGTTGTTGCCAGTTTTACTGTCTCATACTTTTTAGTTATATACTTCCATGTGAGAAGTGACTTTAGGTACTTAGTCCAGGCTGGTATCTCAGCGAGCGCATCCAAGAAGGGTATATCAACATGAAGTTTTTTCATAGCCTCTTTAAGCTTATTGAATCGAGTATAAAGCTTGGTCTACCTTAAACGAGCTGGGAAAGGTATACAAGGCTTATATACAAGAATATCAGGTTCCGGTGTTTCAGTTTCTTCATCAGTTGGTTCCTTAAGATTTCCCTTATCTGTCTTATCGACTTTTGATTGAGACTCTTATGTTGTTGAGTCTTGGTCAATCACAGGTTCATCCTCATCTTTAATAACCACATGTGTCTAGTCATAGGGATTTGAATGAACTTTCCATGACCTAGTGGTGACTTCCTTCAACTATTCAGGATGCTTAGGATTGTTCTCGGGTTGGCCAGCAAAGACTCCAGCAGGTGGCTTTATGCTAGCTATGAGTTGAGCTAGTTGAGATTCAATAGCCTTCTGCTGAGCTTGTTGGTTAGCTATCATGGTTTGCTGAGTTTGTAACATCTTTTCAATGGTTGATAGCTTGTCATCAAGAGAAACTGGACATGCTTGCTATCCTTGCTGTTAATTAAGATTGTGGTACTGAGAGTTATTTTGGTAATGATTGTAGTTCCTATTTTGAAAGTTCCCCTTGAAATTTCCTTGATTCCCAGAATTATGTTCT
The DNA here is from genome assembly GCA_963693085.1 of Alisma plantago-aquatica. Lineage (NCBI taxonomy): Eukaryota > Viridiplantae > Streptophyta > Magnoliopsida > Alismatales > Alismataceae > Alisma > Alisma plantago-aquatica. The sequence continues at coordinate 485,228,386 of OY856414.1, forward strand.
TGATTATACTAAAATCATGGTGGGCCTCTTGGTTGATTGTTTGAACCAAATTGATGCGAGTTTATTGCTCTAGAGGGGTTTCCATATTGAAAACTAGGATGATTCCTATTCTGATTGGGATTGTAATAACTTTGACCAGGAATGGTGTTGATAGCATTAAGATTTTCCATCTGACCATTATCTCCTTGACCACATACATTGCTCAGAACAACATCATAGAGAACATTACATGATAAAGTGGAATGATTGGTGCTATCACATGCTTCAAAAAATAGGGAAGCGGACCTGACTTATTCCGGTTGTCGAGTAGGTGAACGTCCTCTTCCAATAGCAGCAAGAGATGATTCAATATGGTCTTGCTTGGCGACTAAGAGTTTTAGGGTTTCAGCAATAGACTTGTACTCAGGAGTAGCTTCGGCCATAGATACTTTCAAAAATCCTTTACCTACAGATCTACCCCAATTGGCTTGATTTTCTGCTCCCAGGGTGAAAACCCTCCATGCACTATCATAGCTTTGACACATGAAGTTTCCTCCAGATGAGGAATCTAGAAACCTTTTAATATCATCATCCACACCCCTATAGAAGATCTCGATGAGTTGATTCTTGGCAATTATGTGGTGTGGACACTTGCGCAGATGCTCTTTGTATCTATCCCAAGCTTCAGCAAGGGTTTCTTCAGGAACTTGAGTGAAATTCGTTATCCGCCCTCTAATTTCATAAGTAAGAGATGGAAGGTAGAACTTTTCTAGAAACACATTTTGGAGTTGTTCCCAGGTGGTGATGGGTATTTCACTTTGCAGTGAATTGTGCCAACTTATAGCTCTATCAGTAAGGGAATACTTGAAAAGACAGATCTGAATGGCATCATCTTTGACACCATTTTGTTTTGTCATGGCACATAGATCAATAAATCTCAGAAGATGTTCTTGGCTATCTTCACCTTGCTTGCCATAGAAAGGGTTATTCTGAAGCAGGGTGATCCAATGTGCTCTTATCTCTAAATTAGTAGTGTTGATAGGTGGAGTTTGTATTGGATGATGAACATTTGCAACTTTCGTAATTGATAACTCTCTAAGATCCTTTTGTAGTTCAGCTGCTTGCACTGCTGCTTGTGCTGCAAGGATTTCCTACTGAACCGCAACCCTGGCTTCTTGCATTAGTCTCTCTCTTTGTGCATTGATGGCTTGAGCCACTCTTCAGGCTACTTCCTCTTCCTGATCCATCCTCACTTGATTTTCTCTGATCTGATGATGAAAAGTTCTATCTATCTCGGGGTCAAAGCTCGATGTTAGTTCGGGGCTATCCGAACGGTGCATGCACTACGCCTTGGATTGTCCCTGAAATTTGAAAGATTTTGAAAGTGAGAACCACATAGTATAGTCGAATTCAAGTAGATGGTCAATTCTGTCAAAAGAAAAAGCAAAATCCTAAATTAGTCTTAAAAGAACTAGATTTGACTAACTGATTCAGTTGTCCCTGACAACGGTGCCAGAATTTGATGTGGTGTTTTATTGCACAAACAAACTCACTCGGGGTTGAAATCCCTGAGCTTTTACCAAAACCAACATGCAATAATACCACCCGCAAGTGGATGGGTCTTATCGCAGTATAGTTGAGGATCGAACCCAAAGGACAACTTTTTTAAGAATCTTCGTCAATCTAGTCTAGTCCTAGATAAGGCTAATATTTAGAACGATTGGTTGAATTGAGGTTAATTAAACTAATCGCAAGAAAGTAAAAGCAGAATTAAAATTTGAAATAGATCAATAATATGGGATTGTTAGGATGGTATCAAGTTTAACCATGGCTACACATGCAAACACATTCAAACGCAAACCATCCAGGCAAGATATAACAATCCAAATGGAGCTGTTGCATAACCCCCCATACAGGCGTTAGGTTCGCGTAAGTATCACCTTAGGCATCTGATGTCTCGTCACCAACCAGATCACTTACTTATGGCTCTGAAGATACATAAATCCAACGAAGGTTGTGGCCCCCCTATACGGGCGTTAGGCACACGGAAGCATCACCGAAGGCTAGATGGCTCGTCCCCTTGCAGATCATGCACTTACTACCTCAAGGAATCCTATCAGAAGTTCTCATCAAGGAGTCAAACTTTTAAACCGCCATTCCATCCCACAAATAGAAGATTTCACATTATAGTAGAGAACAAGATGAAAACAAGTAGATGATCAACTACAAACATACCAACTAACAATGAAATGGAAAGTTATATACATTGCCATGGAGAGTTTAACAAGAGAACATGATTTGCACGGGCAGCGGGGCTAGTCCTCGCACCCCAGCGAAAAGGGTACTACTCACTCATGATGCGAGAAACAAGAAGAATAAGAAAGAGAGAGGAATCCACCATGAGCATGATGCAGAAGGTAGTCACAGCTTGGTGAAGATGATGCGGTCTTCTACGTCATGTCGGAGCAGATATGAATGTGGAGGAAGAACCACCAAGGAAGGTCAGGCAATCCTTCTTCTTCACCTTCTCTCTCTCCTTCTCTCCTTGCTCGACGTCAAGAGGAGTAGGTGGATGTGTGAAATTGGCGTGGAAGTAGAGGTTGGATCAGACCTTGAGTAGGCTGTCGGTGTGCTACCGTCGCCCCCCAAATGAGGACCCTTGGGGGTCTATTTATAGGCACGGCGGGGAGCTTCACGTTGTTGGCGTGAAGCAACTCAAACGGTCTTGAGACCTATCTTCATGCGGTCTTGCAGGTGAACGGTATCGGCACCAAATCGTCTTGGACCCGAATGGGACCAAATGGTCTTCAGACCGAATGGGACCAAACGGTCTTGGGACCGAATGGGACCAAACAGTCTTGGGACCGAATGGGACCAAATGATCTTGGGTTCTATCTTCGTGCGGTCTTACGAGCAAATGGTTTGGGAACTGTTTGGTTGGCCAAATGGTTTGGGGACCGTTTGGATGGCCAAACGGTTTTGGAAACCAAATGGCACCAAATGGTCTTGACTTTAACAATATTCCTCTGACCGGTCTTGTTTCTTTTGCGGACCGAACGGCTCCAAACGGTCTTGGGACCGAATGGCTCCAAACGGTTTCTTTGTCCAAATGGTTTCGTTGTCCAAACATTTTTGTTGTATGGTTTTAGGACCATTTGGGCTCATGCGGTCTTGAAACTAGATGGGCTCCAAACGGTCTTGAGATTGTTAGGACAACCCGCTTGGTGAGATCGATTGGTGAAACCAAATGGTGGAAACTGTTTGATCAAACCTATTGGTCAGACCGAGTGGTGGACGATTCTTTAGTGAATTCCATATGATGATAGAACTTGATTTAGACCTGCATAAAATCAATATAATTTTGATGAAGAATCATACTAATTAGGTTTATTTAGAGAACTTGCAATATTGTGAGATTTAAGAGATAAATCGAAAGTATTGAATCAGTTTGGTTATATTATAAAAAAAGGGTGACAGAAAATCAGGATGAATATGCATTCATCAATTTATGTTTCCTCTTTCTTTTTTTCTTCATTGGGACTCCTTGGATCCCAAGAAACTCTAAGATTTCGAAATTCCTTTTTAAGGATACTTATTATCCTTCTAGATGCATCTATATTCATTATTTCACATTATCTTGTTTATTTCTATTAAAATATCTCTTTTTGAGGATTTTTCTTTATCTTTTTTTTTCCTCATTGGTATTCCATTTAACATCAGGAATCCTTGGATACGAAAATCCATCAAGGGTAACTCAAATATACATCTTTCCACTTATTTTCCACATTTTGTCATTATTTTCAATTTCTTTCTTAATAAAGAAATATGTAATTGATCTTTTCTTTTCATTTTGCATTATCTTTGCAACTTTAGACTCCTTAGGACCCAAGGAACCCAAGAGGCACAAAATCCACCTTTGTATTTCATTCATTTCCCTTCTAGAGGTTTCTTTTCTTTTCTTATTTATAATGGAGTTTCTTTTGTATTTTCCTTATTATTGGGCCCAATAGCCAATAAAGCCCAGAAAACAATCATCAAGGCTATTGTAAGCGAAACTCATTTATTCAAGACAAATTATATCATTACTTGTTCACATATCTATAATATGAGAAATTACATTTCTTACCAAATGAACCCAAAAGTTGGGGTTGTAACATCCTTCCCCTCTTATAAGAATTTTGTCCTCAAAATTCCGTCAGGCAAACAAACAATTTAGGATAAGACTTTTACATGTCCATCATTGGCCCCTATGTGGCTTTTCCCTATCCATGGTGCTTCCAAAGAACCTTTATCATCACATATTCGTTTCTCTGAGTTCTTTCACCTTGGCATCTATAAACCTCACAGGTGAATTAAGTGATTTCAGCCTCCCTTGGGGCTCACTAGGTTCATTGCTCTGCGCATGGCATGGGTACCTCACATAGTGCTCTAAATTGGACATTTGGAATTCATCACACATTACATTATCCTGAGGTGTAAGGTCAAACTTAACCTTCTCCACCAAACCATGTCAAAAGAACCCATGCATGAGGGACTCAGCCCTCTTAGCTATAACTTAGAGGGGTCGGATTTTCATGTCACATATTCCCCCACAGTGAACTACATGTCAGTCTACTTTGCATCAGCTTACAACTCATGTAGTCCCTGGGCTCCTTTTAGCCATTGCACGATCAAAGCGACTTCATCTGCATACACTGTGGTCCTTTCTTGACCTTCGCGAGGTCCCTTCACCAACATCATCTTATTGAAATTGTGACCGATACAACCTCTTTTGTAGAGCTCCTTTACATCCCGATACTGGCTATGGTGGTTATCATCACATCTTACATAGGACAAAAATTGTCTCTATGTATCACCCTGAATGAGCACTCATGCTCTCATCAGACCCTCTAGTCTGGACTGTACTAACCATTGGTTAGGGGTGATAAACTATACTAACATCGAGTTCTTCATGTATCTACTTCCACCTTATGGAGGCATATCTTTAGGTTATACTCAAGAACTTTTGAACTCGCATCATGGTGTAGTTGAACCATCTCTCTTATGTATAGTTCAACCAGATCTGTCTCTTGACATTACTCTTTCTTTCTTATGTCATCTAGGTAAGGCGATCTACCATAAACCATATTTCATCTTGACCTTCCTTGGTCTAGGGGAGACTTACCACAACATCCATAGTGATGAACTCCCATTCCTTCTTAGGGCCTCATTTATCCTCTATATCGATACACTAGGTTACGTGTCGTGCCCCAATCTCACATTAACCACAAACCACGAGATTAAGACGCGACAGAATGGGATTTACACATAAGCCAACCACTCATCACTTTTTAAAACAATTAACAACATTAATAGGAAAAACTGATTTATACTGTAAATGAAACTAAACAAGCTGCGGAAGCATTTCTATTAACTGACAAGAAATATAAACAGAGTCAACAGCAATTTACATTGTTCAACATAAGATAAAGCATAACAGTTAATTTACATCTTTGTACACATTCTCTCTCTCGCTCACACCTTGTCCCGAAGATCGAGGGGAATGGACTAAGAGACCTCTAGCTAGACTAACTACAAACCTTCTATCAACTAAACGTTAGGATGAAACGATCCTTCCGATTCCTGATGCTGATGCTGACCTGAAAATGTTTGAGTAGAGGGATGAGTCTACTCGCTCAGTGAATAACATTTCACTTAGCTATCACTAAACAACTCGTCAGATTTATTAACTGAAAATAAACAGGTATACAGTTCAAACAAGGCAGTTCTATTGACATAGCAGATATACAGATAATAATCACATTTCTAAGCATCAACTGGTATTTCAGGAAAATGAACAGTTATATAAATTTACTGTGAACCTACTTGATTATTTATTCATTTTATTATTATGCCCTAAATATATGCAGTGTACTCTGCATATAAAGATCCGCAGCAAACTCATGCTACAGTCCCACCATACAAGACTTAGCGACACACCCGAGAATGCTAAGTCTGACTCCAGTCCTGCTCTGCCACAGGACCCCTGGCTCTTCGGCCAGAAACATAGGCTCTACGGCCTCAAAGCACTACTCTGAGTGCACCCGACTCCTCCTTTAACCTGAGCACACAGGCAGAGAGTCACAGGGTTACCTTCGTGACACAAGCACGAATGGTGTTAGATAACCAAGTTTTCTTTCTTTTTCCCAGTGCCACCGTGACACACGCACGGTTGTTGTTAGACACTGTCTCTCTCTCTCTATCCTCGTGCCACCAGAATTACTCAACCGGTTGATGTTGGACACGAGTTTCACCCCTAAGTAACAGACCTTCCTTTAGGGGTTCTACGGTGTTAGGGCACTTAGGTCTATTAATTAATTAACCGATAAACAATTAAACAGAAATATCATATAGCAACTGTAAGACATAGAATTTCCTCTTTTTCATCATTCATATCACGCATTTCAAGTTCCAATGATCTTAACATACTTTAATGTACATGCTACACTGTTTAAGAGTCATATCAACTGATACTGAGGCAAATAAGCATTTAAAATGAGTTAAATAATGATTTCTAAATGAACTGCCACTCACACTTGGAACTCGGCCGAACACTATGGAACTCGGCCGAATGCTTCCCAGATTCTGAAACTCGGCCGAACAATCTCGTCCGACCAACTCACCGCTTGAAATACCTACAAGGAAACTCGGTCGATCAGAACCCAAACTCGGCCGACAAAAACGTTGTTCGCTTATCTAATTAGGAAACTCGGCTGACCAAAGACTCAAACTCGGCCGATCCAAAAACGCTATACAATTGCCCTAAAAAGGAACTCGGCCGACCGAATTGAAACTCAGCCGAACCGCGCACACGCAGAACATAAAAACGGCCTGCAAGAGTCGATTTCTCTTGAATCGACGGGCAAATCTCGAACAAACACCGCGAAACGATCACAATCGATGCATATGACTAAACCGCACCTGAAGGGAAGAAGGAAACGAGTTAGGGCTGCACCGTGCACCCCAATCCTCTAGCCGTTTTCCCTGCAAACGCAGCTTCAGCTGCGAAACCGATTCGAATTGACGGAGAAGGAGATCCACGGAGGGAAAGGACGAACTGCAGCAGCTGATCGGAGCAAAACGAAGCTCCAGCGCTTCTCCCCTCTCAGCTCCCTCTCTCTCTCTCTCTCTTTCTCTCTTTCTCACGTAAGGGAGGAGAACGCAGAAGCGTTCTCTCGTTTCTGTGAAAGTGAAACGAGATAAGGAAGAGAGAAAGGATAAGGAAGAAACTTAGGGGCCAAATTGCAAAGTTCAAAACTTTCAAAAATTACGAACAGGTCCCTACAAGCCCAAAAACTTGCAACTTTTGACTCGAAGGTCGGATTCGAACGATTTCTCTGGCAACGCTTCAAGCGTAAGGTCCTACATGCTTTAGAAGCTAGAAAACACACTAAGCACATATCATATCCATTTTAAACATTATTAACAAAAACAGGCTTATGACTTAACACATCAACTAATCACATGCTTAACAACATACTTACGGGATAAGCTCGACGCGGGTCGTAACAATCTCCCTCCCTTATAAGAATTTCATCCTGAAATTCCTAGAAGAGAAAAGGAAACTTGCCACACATCTCAGACTCTAGTTCCCACGTAGCTTCCTCAAGATTATGGTTTCTCCACAAAACTTTCACTAAAGGTATCTCGCGGTTCTTAAGCTTTTTGATCCGGTGATCAACTATCTGCACTGGTCCTTCTACATAGGACACATCTGTTCTAAGCTGCGCCGGTTCTGGATCTAGAATCTTTTCTGTACCGGGATGACACTTTTTCATCATAGACACATGGAAGACATCATGAAGATTTGCCAACTCAGACGGCAAATCCAACCTGTAAGCTACAGGTCCTATCCTCTCAACAATAGGATATGGACCCATATACCTAGGGGTCAACTTACCCCTCTTGCCAAACCTCAGTACTCCCTTCCACGACGAAACCTTCAAGTAGACCTCGTCTCCAACCTAAAACTCAAGAGGTCGACGTCGTCTTTCTGCATAACTTTTCTGTCTATCCTGAGCAGCTTTTAACTGATCCCTGATCACATATATCTTTTCTGTAGTTACATCAACTAGCTCAGGTCCAAGAATTTCCTTCTCACCCACCTCGTACCAACAAACTGGCGATCTACACTTCCTGCCATAAAGAGCTTCATATGGAGCCATTCCAAGACTAGAATGGAGACTGTTATTATATGCAAACTCCATTAGGCTTAAGTGTTCTTCCCAGTTACCTTTAAATTGTAGCACGCATGCTCTTAGCATGTCTTCAAGGGTCTGAATGGTCCTTTCAGATTGACCATCTGTCTGTGGGTGAAACGCTGTACTGAACTTCAGCCTTGTGCCCAATGCATGATGTAACTGATTCCAGAATCTAGATGTAAACTTTGGATCTCTGTCAGAAACAATGGAAACTGGAATCCCATGTAATCTGATTACTTCTTTCACATAGACTTTAGCCAACTTTGAAACGTCAAAGGTTGACTTGACAGGAAGAAAGTGAGCAGACTTAGTTAGTCTATCCACAATCACCCATATCGAGTCTGAACCCTTAGGCGTCCTGGGTAATCCTACCACAAAGTCCATCGTGATGTGTTCCCATTTCCATTCTGGTATAGGAAGCGACTGCAAAATACCAGCAGGTTTCTGATGTTCAGCCTTAACCTACTGACACACCCCACACCTCGCCACGTATTCAGCCACTTCCTTTTTCATGCCAGACCACCAGTACAGCTCTTTGAGGTTCCTGTACATCTTTGTGTTACCTGGATGCATAGCATACATAGAAGTATGTGCTTCCTCAAGAATCTGCTCTTTCAACTCATTGTTTCTAGGTACACATAACCTATCATGAAGATACAACATGCCTTCATCAGAAAATCTGAACTCTGTTCTCTTACCTTTTGACATATCTTGCATGATTTGCCACAACTCTTCATCACTCTGCTGCAAATCCTTTATCAGATCATAAAAAGTAGGCCTGACCTGCATCTGAGTAATCAACCCACTCTGTCCAGTCACATTCAAGTCCAAGTTCAACTTTCGCATATCTACAAGCAAATCTCTCTTGAAACATGCCATAGAAAATGCATTGGCTGTTGAACTTGACTTTCTGCTCAAGGCATCAGCTACAACGTTTGCCTTACCAGGATGGTAATCGATTGTCACATCATAGTCTTTAATCAACTCAAGCCATCTGCGCTGTCTCAAATTCAAGTCTTTCTGAGTGAAGATATATTTCAAGCTCTTATGGTCTGTAAACACCTGACATGTCTCACCATACAGGTAGTGACGCCATGTCTTAAGAGCATGAACTATAGAAGCTAATTCCAGATCATGAACAGGGTAATTCTCTTCATTCTTCTTAAGCTGTCTAGATGCGTAAGCTACAACTTTACCTTCTTGCATCAATACATAGCCCAAACCTCTCCTGGAAGCATCACAGAACACTGTATAGCCTTTATCTGCTTCTGGCAAAACTAACACTGGTGCCGAAGTCAACCTTTTCTTCAAAATCTGAAAACTTTTCTCACAGTTATCAGACCAAACAAACGGTACATCCTTCCTCGTCAAGCGTGTCAAAGGTGATGCTATCCCACTGAAGTTCTTTATAAACCTTCTGTAATAACCTGCCAAACCCAAGAAACTTCTGATCTCAGTAGGAGTCATAGGCTGTTCCCACTGAAGCACAGATTCAACTTTCTTAGGATCCACGCTAACTCCATCTCTCGAGATAACATGTCCAAGAAATGCTACCTCGGCCAACCAGAACTCACACTTGCTAAATTTAGCAAACAACTGGTGTTGTCTCAACAACTGCAACACTACTCTCAGGTGTTGCTCATGTTGTGCATCATCTCTAGAATAGATCATAATATCATCTATAAAAACTACAATAAACTGATCTAGAAATGGTTTGAAAATCCGGTTCATCATATCCATAAAGGCTGTTGGGGCATTGGTCAGCCCAAACGACATGACCAAAAACTCATAATGCCCATACCTGGTTCTGAAAGCTGTTTTGGGAATATCAGAAGCCTTTATCCTGAGCTGATGATATCCGGATCTCAAATCAATTTTAGAAAAGATCGTCGCTCCACGCAACTGATCAAACAGATCATCTATTCTCGGAAATGGATACTTGTTCTTTATAGTGATCTTGTTCAGTTGCCTGTAATCTATACAGAGACGCATGGTACCATCCTTTTTCTTAACAAACAGGACTGGAGCACCCCACGGTGAAGAACTGGGTCTAATGAAACCCTTATCTAACAACTCCTGCAACTGCACCTTGAGTTCTTTCAACTCTGCAGGTGCCATTCTGTAGGCTGGCAGTGCTACTGGATGACTACCTGGATATATCTGAATTTCAAAATCAATATCTCTAACAGGAGGTAAGCCTGGTAACTCCTCTGGAAAAACATCAGAGAACTCACGAACCACAGGCACATCATAAACACTGGCGGTGCTCTTCTCTGCTCTGGTGTCAACCACATGAGCAAGGAACGCTTCACATCCTTTCTGTAACATCTTATCAGCTACAACAGCTGATATTATGCATGTAGGCAGAACTTTCCTGTCTCTAGTAAAGACATAAGAAAATTCCCCTAGTTGAAAGGTAGCTTCCTTCTTCCAACAATCGAGTTGCACTCGATATGTTTCAAGACAATCCATACCCAAGATGACTTGAAAAGTGTTTACATCCAAGGGTATGAGATTAGCAGCAAAGGTGAAACCTCCAAAAGATAACAAGCATCCGGGACAAGATTCGGATAAAATTGTTGGTCCACCTAGTGGAACCCTCAACACTAACTCATCTGCCAACTCTTGAGTTAACAGATTAAGTTCATCAACTAAAGGACGTTGTATAAAAGAATGAGTAGCTCCCGGATCTATCAAAACTGAAACTGGTATACTATTAAACAAAAGCATCTTTCCTGTAACTACTTGTGAAGAAATTATACCTTCCTGAGGTGTCAAAGAAAAGAAACGTGCTGAAGCTCTCCCTCTGCCACGCTGTCCTCTCTGACCACTCCTGCCACTAGACACTCCACCACCTCTAGATCCAGAAGTCACAGAAGAACTCAGAACATCATGGTATTGAGGCTGGAAAGCTTGTGATGCCGCTTGCCGAAGTTGAGGACATTCCTTACTGAAATGTCCTACTTGTCCACAGATAAAACAACCTCGAGGATTTGCACCCCAACACTGACCAGTATGTGGCCTTCCGCATTTGTCACATGGCGGTATCTCTTGCCTCTGAGGACCTGTCACTGACATTGACGACCCAGAAGACTGTCCACTATCGGCACTGCCCCATCTTCCTGGGTTGTATCCTCCTCTGCCTCTAGAAGTAGTGACATCCTCAGATCTCTGCCTGCCGAAACAACCAAAGCCACGCCCGAGCTTAGAAAAGAAACCTCTACCTCCACCTCTGTATCCACTACTGGATTGCCCTCTACTGAAGTCTGCAGATCTCTTCTTAGACTCAAGCACCTTGTCAGCATTCACAGATTCTTCAACCTGTCTAGCAGCCTCGACAAACTCACCAAAGTTCTCTCTGTTCCTCCTACTAGTAGCAGAAACTGTATGCCGAATCTATGGCCTTAGCCCTTCCTGAAACCTTCTGCATCTTTCTATGTTGTCGGGAACAAGCTGCGGACAGAAATTAGCTAACCGTGTGAAAAGCGCTTCATACTCAATAACTGTCATGTTCCCCTGCTTAATATTCTGTAACTGCCTGATTTTCTCATTAAGAAAAGTGGGTGGATAGAATTTGAGATGAAACTCCTCAGAGAAATCCTGCCAGGAAAGCTCTTTACCTCCCCTCTTTTCTTCCACACCACGCCACCACAACTCTGCATCGCCTGTCAAAAGGTAGACTGCACGATTGATCTTCTTATCTTCTGAAAGCTCCATCAGATGAAAGACCTTTTCTATCTGTCTAAACCATTCATCAGCTTCGGCGGGATCTGTGGTGCCACTGAACTCTGTGCCACCTAGCTTCTTCACAAGCTCATAAGATCGCATTAGATCTTTACTGTTGGTAGAAGAAGATTCTTGCCTATCAGCCTTGTACCTTTCTTTGGTCTCCATGAACATCCTGTACATTCGGGATGCATCATCCACATGGTCACCACCACCTGGACCCAAGTATCGAGGGTCAGGGCCAACATGGCTTCAGCCTGATCATCACGATCAAAGCCTCTTCCTACCATCTGCAATGATATAACAGAATATTTCCTGTTAGAAAACTATAGATAGAAGAAAGACACCTAAACCTTAATCCTATTGGTCTCTTATCGTCCCCTGACCTTGAGTAACTATGTACTCAAACCAACGCTCTGATACCAAAAATTGTCACGCCCCAATCTCACATTAACCACAAACCACGAGATTAAGACGCGACAGAATGGGATTTACACATAAGCCAACCACTCATCACTTTTTAAAACAATTAACAACATTAATAGGAAAAACTGATTTATACTGTAAATGAAACTAAACAAGCTACGGAAGCATTTCTATTAACTGACAAGAAATATAAACAGAGTCAACAGCAATTTACATTGTTCAACATAAGATAAAGCATAACAGTTAATTTACATCTTTGTACACATTCTCTCTCTCGCTCACACCTTGTCCCGAAGATCAAGGGGAATGGACTAAGAGACCTCTAGCTAGACTAACTACAAACCTTCTATCAACTAAACGTTAGGATGAAACGATCCTTCCGATTCCTGATGCTGATGCTGACCTGAAAATGTTTGAGTAGAGGGATGAGTCTACTCGCTCAGTGAATAACATTTCACTTAGCTATCACTAAACAACTCGTCAGATTTATTAACTGAAAATAAACAGGTATACAGTTCAAACAGGGCAGTTCTATTGACATAGCAGATATACAGATAATAATCACATTTCTAAGCATCAACCGGTATTTCAGGAAAATGAACAGTTATATAAATTTACTGTGAACCTAATTGATTATTTATTCATTTTATTATTATGCCCTAAATATATGCAGTGTACTCTGCATATAAAGATCTGCAGCAAATTCATGCTACGGTCCCACCGTACAAGACTTAGCGACACACCCGGGAATGCTAAGTCTGACTCCAGTCCTGCTCTGCCACAGGACCCCTGGCTCTTCAGCCAGAAACATAGGCTCTACGGCCTCAAAGCACTACTCTGAGTGCACCCGACTCCTCCCTTAACCTGAGCACACAGGCAGAGAGTCACAGGGTTACCTTCATGACACAAGCACGAATGGTGTTAGATAACCAAGTTTTCTTTCTTTTTCCCAGTGCCACCGTGACACACGCACGGTTGTTGTTAGACACTGTCTCTCTCTCTCTATCGTCGTGACACCAGAATTACTCAACCGGTTGATGTTGGACACGAGTTTCACCCCTAAGTAACAGACCTTCCTTTAGGGGTTCTACGGTGTTAGGGCACTTAGGTCTATTAATTAATTAATCGATAAACAATTAAACAGAAATATCATATAGCAACTGTAAGACATAGAATTTCCTCTTTTTCATCATTCATATCACGCATTTCAAGTTCCAATGATCTTAACATACTTTAATGTACATGCTACACTGTTTAAGAGTCATATCAACTGATACAGAGGCAAATAAGCATTTAAAATGAGTTAAATAATGATTTCTAAATGAACTGCCACTCACACTTGGAACTCGGCCGAACACTATGGAACTCGGCCGAATGCTTCCCAGATTCTGAAACTCGGCCGAACAATCTCGGCCGACCAACTCACCGCTTGAAATACCTACAAGGAAACTCGGCCGATCAGAACCCAAACTCGGCCGACAAAAATGTTGTTCGCTTATCTAATTAGGAAACTCGGCCGACCAAAGACTCAAACTCGGCCGATCCAAAAACGTTGTACAATTGCCCTAAAAAGGAACTCGGCTGACCGAATTGAAACTCGGCCGAACCGCGCACAGGCAGAACATAAAAACGGCCTACAAGAGTCGATTTCTCTTGAATCGACGGGCAAATCTCGAACAAACACCGCGAAACGATCACAATCGATGCATATGACTAAACCGCACCTGAAGGGAAGAAGGAAACGAGTTAGGGATGCACCGTGCACCCCAATCCTCTAGCCGTTTTCCCTGCAAATGCAGCTTCAGCTGCGAAACCGATTCGAATTGATGGAGAAGGAGATCCACGGAGGGAAAGGACGAACTGCAGCAGCTGATCGGAGCAAAACGAAGCTCCAACGCTTCTCCCCTCTCAGCTCCCTCTCTCTCTCTCTTTCTCTCTTTCTCACGCAAGGGAGGAGAACGCAGAAGCGTTCTCTCATTTCTGTGAAAGTGAAACGAGATAAGGAAGAGAGAAAGGATAAGGAAGAAACTTAGGGGCCAAATCGCAAAGTTCAAAACTTTCAAAAATTACGAACAGGTCCCTACAAGCCCAAAAACTTGCAACTTTTGACTCGAAGGTCGGATTCGAACGATTTCTCTGGAAATGCTTCAAGTGTAAGGTACTACACGCTTTAGAATCTAGAAAACACACTAAGCACATATCATATCCATTTTAAACATTATTAACAAAAACAGGCTTATGACTTAACACATCAGCTAATCACATGCTTAACAACATACTTACGGGATAAGCTCGACGCGGGTCGTAACATTACGGGTGTTCATCCTTCACCTCCTGGCTTGCATGGTAACATACCCCATGAAACTTCATCTTAAGCATCCAAAGTACTATTGTCACTTATTATCTTTGTAGTACCATGGTATATGGTAATATTAAATCATGATCTCCTATATTGTCATGATTCCTTAAGATCGATTCCTTAGAAACCCTAAACCATTCTAAACAGGGTTTCCACACCTTCCTTTTCAGAGAAGTGCATCCGAGGTTCTTCAACCATCCTTTCATAGTATCAAGGACTAGGCTAGCTAACCAAACAACCACTAACTTGTTCAACAGATCTTGTTCCATCTGAGTGTTAGCCAAACTTATCTCTTTTTCCAACTGAGGGTTAACCTAACAATGTCTTCTAGCCTCCATCTAAACTAGGCATATGCAAGTCATCCAGAGCATCCATTACCACTGCACATCCTTAGGAGTTATGTAAAGTTGAAGACATACACCTCCATGTATTCCACCTATTATCTCATCTCATCTCTAGGTCTATCTTCATAAAAAAAACTCTGAGCTTATTCTCTTAGTTTTTCAAACTCAACCTTGTATGACTCATATCTCATGATAAAAACATCCTCATAAGATAACTACCTTGTTTCCATCCCCATATCATTCACTCCACTAGGGTATGATATCATCCATGTCCTCATACCTCATGGCAACGTTCCAACTCACATCACCTTTTATCCTAGGTGTATGACATGCATATTGTCCTATCTCTCACTCCCATAATAAGAGGAAATAAGCATTTGGTTGCAGTCCAAATACAGAGTCCTTCATGTTCCAAAAGTAGAGATGGTACATCCGACCTTACCAGTACACCTTTAAATCTAAGTTGAAATGTGCATCTTATGCCTCAGCATCCCAATCATTCTCGATATCAAAGCTACTTCCATGGAAAACTGGTCTCCAACCTACTTGGGTCCACACATAATCCTTGGTCATCTCCTCTAGGTCTATAGGGTGTCGGCACTTTTGGGGTCATCCCTCTTCCCTCATGCATCTTAAGAGTTCCCTACTCATCTGCCTTTGGGTCACATGAGTTTCATGAAGGTGATCAATCTCCTAACCCATGGCCCTCAGACAATGATAGTTGTTACCTCCCGACCCTATGGTCATGTGCAACTAGGGAATTAGGCAACTCCTACTTCCATCTGTCTTATCCCTACCTGACCCTAGGATAGACTTAGGATTCTAATATAGTACATGTCCAACTTAGAACCTTACCCAAGCCTTCATCATCTCTTTCTCTGCATTCATGGGCTAACTTCCATTCTTTCATAGGGGTCATGGTGACATGCCTACCTTGGTCATGCCCCCATATTGGTTACCTCCTTGGTAACACATCCACATGCACTTAGAGATGGTTATCTATGGGTCTATAGGTTCATTCTCATACCATGTACTTTTTACTTGGATTCTAAAGATCCTATGAGACCTCTTTAGGTTTCCTTAAACCCCACAAAAATGGTATACACTGACCACAGGATCCCTCTCCCAGGATGGAAGGAAACTACAACTCTTGACAATAAGGTCACAAACAACCTTAAGGTTTATATTCACATGATCATGCTTAATCCAACAACTACTAAGGCACAAGCAGACCACCTACTAAACCATGCTAGGTCATACTTGTTCTCTTTCCTCACCACTGGATCAAGATCATACCGTCCCATGTCATCAACTTAGCAGTGAGGGGTTCATCAAACATACCTTAAACTTAAGGGGTTTCCTTTTCCTCTAAACATGAAGAGTACCATGCTCAAATCTATAGAAACTCAAATCTCATCATGATCATTGGGTACACCACTTCCCCTCTTAGGCCTAGGAACCCTAGGTTCACTTCTCTGATGTCCAACTGTCTGCTCAACCTCTGAACCACGATCCAAACATGTACAAGGTATGACATGCAATTCTTGTCATCCTTCTACTCGAGCAACACTTCTGAGTTGAGTCCTCCTCAGGGACAATCAACAAGGTACAAGGCCTCACAACCTGTTACTAAACCTCTCCAAGTCTAAGGGAACTCTTCTCCTCATCTATACCATAGGTACAAAGGTACCAGCAGACTCATCCTCTCCCCATGAAGATGGATCAAGATCACAAGCATACTTCTACGTGGGTGAAGCCTATGTTCAAACTTATGTTTTCTCAAGGTTATCCCTAGCCCTTTTATGCTTATCTCATCAGCTATCCAACATACTCCCTTGCCCAAGGTTTCAACCTACTGCTCGCACTACTGGCGTACTCTGTGCATACTAAGCCATGCTCATATAAGCCCATAGGGTTTCTATATGTTCTTCTCTAACCTCATCATTGAAGGAGCTATCCTTCACTCTAACATGCACGACCCTTCCCAAGGTTGGGTCGCCAAAGGTGATAGGTCATCCAACCTCTCATGACTCATGTGGGCATCCAGAAGCATGTCCACCCTCACACCTGGTCTATCATGACATCTAACTCCTCGTGTCATCTCTCTCTAACCTTCACTTAGGGTTAGGATTAACATCATTCTCATAGTATGTGCTAGGTCTCTACTTATAATGGAGGTCTCTACCTCCAAGACTAACTCTCTTTACTTATCCTCCTGATAAGAAGGTCTATCCTCAGGTCTCTCCTGAGGGCATGACAACTTCTGTCATACGACCTAAGCATGTATCTATTCTTTTACGCTTAATCTATTAATCTTATGTCCATGACATCTTATTTACATGCTTTTTATTAATTTGGTGGAGGATTCCTTAAACCTTATCAGTCTTACTCATACCTCAAGAGGTTGAGGAAAAGAAAGAAAACCCTAATCCTTAAGGTCCTTAAAAGAATTTTCATTGAGAAGTGATGAACATGATGAGAGAGTCCTAAAGGTATCTTATTTCGAGTCAGATCCTAAGACATCGGCCAGGCAGTCACACTAATATGAGAGTCCTCGTATTCCAACTAGCGGTGTGGAGGAAAATCTTGCCAGCCCCCAGACGTGATCCTTTTCTAGACACCTCAGTCTTTTGGAAAATCCTCTAATAACTCTACGGAGTTTGTAAAATTTAATAATTATTAAAGATTAAATGAGGAACCTATGCTTTGATACCAAATGTAATGACCCCGCCTCCCAGTAACCTCCAATTAAGGGAGACCAAGAGGTCAGAGTCATTATCCCAATTTCTAGATCAAAAGTACAACAAATAATCAATAATAATTATCAAATTCTACTAAACTAAACTGAAAGGTTGTAATAAAATTAAACTTTTCATACCTTTTCCAAAAGCTTGGATATCTACTTCTATCCACATGAAGTATATTCTAACTAATCCTCCTTTGAACTTTAAGTCATATTTAATTCCACATATGCCACTTTACTGTTTGTTCTTTTCACTTGTACCTAAAATGCTGACAAACAAAACTTCGGTCAGCATAAAGCTGGTATGTGGGGGAAACCATAATCATGCAATTAATAACAACGTATTGCAGTCAATTACAATCTAACAACCAACTTTACATTTTAAATATAACTATGTGATCCACACATATCCTATGCTCTACGCTGTCCCTACAGTGGACCTGGATGCTACCTTCCTTATGGTAGACCCCCATTAAACCCCTCATGATCCTACCTAACAGGTGAATTAGTTTCTAGGGTTGAGTCACATGGCACTACATGTAGGTAGCCCACTCCTTAACTCATGGCGTGTTATAGAGTCTCATGGCACTACACGTGGGTATCCCAATTTCTAACTCATGATAGCCTAGACCTTACTCTAGGTTACCCTTTTTAGCATTTACAAAGCCACAGAGGAGGATCTGGATCTAAGCCAGTTATATACATTTATAGTGATAATCATAGTCACTTTATAGTTGCATGAAATAAAAGTCATCCAAGCAGTTTATTTCAAACAACTGATAAAATCCCCGAGAATCTCCGTGAAACTAAGGTGGTTAACCTTAAACGTAACCACATAGCTGTCAGGCTGATTTGAAATAAAATAATCCAATCAAGAAATCCAAATAAGCAAGCACATTATGAGATCCTGAAATATGCATAAAATTTCCTATTATTAATTATACGATAAAGATCTATTAAACTTAGCTCACTTCCTTGGGTTTCTAGTCCACTTTTAGGGATTCCATTGCAATTAGGACTCCCTTCATCTCTTACTATTTTAAACCCTAATTTTATACAATTACTCACAAACCCTAATTATCTCATCTATTCTTCACAAAAGATATTAAGGTTATCCTTTAACAACATATAACCTTATTTTCAGATTAAGGGTACCATTAAACATCAATTAAGTCCATTTTAAGCCTCTTTTACATTAAAGCCACCATTTTATCCTTTTAATCCATGACAAGATCATTATGCTCATTTATCATCAATTCATAGTTCATTATGGTCTAATTCACATATGAACTCTATTTTTCATTAATTCTACCTTTATCCATTAGAAAACCCTAATTTCTACATTAAGGGTATTTATCCACAATTAGGAACTTTTATACTTGAAATAGCTTGGAATTTTCATATCTCAACTTTATTCACAATTTTGAATAATTAAAACCATTATGAGTCACTTTTACTAATATTAGGGTTTCAAGGCCCATTAAAGCATATTTATGCACATGAACTCTCAATTAAACTAATTATGTGCAAAGTTCATCATTTTTTATCTTAATGTATCTTTTCATGTTGAATAGGCTAATATCAACTTGAATCATCCATTAAACCCTACTAATTTCATTAATCATCTCAAAATAGGGTTTCTTAATCTTTAATTCATTAAAGTTGATAACTTACACTACTTTTTGAATATCAAGAGGAATTAGCCAATAAAACCATTTTTAATGAATTCCTCACATTTTTCTGAGCAATTTGCGTATATTATTTTCTACTATCGGAGTTACCAACATTTAGATATGAATTTTGCAATAAAACCTTACTTTGGCCAATAGGAAGGTGCCACGTAGCCTCTATTCACGCAACGTTGTAAGTTGTTTGGAAAACATTTCGAATTGACTTCTTTGCCCTCAGTTAAGTGGGTCGGCTCTTCATCCTGCAGAGGGCAAAACCATCCAACTAAGCATCATCTTCTTCCCTGCACACCCTAGCGTTGCGGGTGGCACTTGCCGACTACGGGGGTTCACCCCCTCTACCCCAAGGCCCGATGGTGGCCAGAGATGGCCGCCCTACCTTCGTCGCCCTCCTTTGTACCCAGGGTGCCTTCTCTTGGCGGCCCAGGTTACCGTTTCCAGCATGCCAAGACTTACAACTCTCGATCGTGCTGCATCCCTCCTGTAGCGTTTGCACAAAGGCAAGAGCAAGGTAGTAATTTACGAACCCTCCTAGCTTGTCATGGAAGCAACATGCATACATCACACCTCCTCCACGGCCTCTCATTGTGACAGGATGTGAGCTACCCTCTCCTCTAGGGTTTGCATTCAAAGAAGAAGGAGAAGAGAGGGAGGGATATGTGGAATCTCACTTGAACTCGATCCAGAAGCTCTAGCCCTTATATAGGGGAGGGTATCCATGCCCTATCATGATCATCCATCAGGAAATAAGGCCCTTCCCAATAGGAACCCAAGTTCCTTCATTAGGAAGAAAGATTCTCTCTCTTAATTACCTCTTTAATATCCTTTGTAACACCATATGCTTTGGCTATTAGGAAATTCGAGAATTATCTCTTTTTATCTCCCTTGTGCTTGGCTTTAAACCCATTGTCACGAAATTCTTATTTCTTAAAGCAAATAGTATCACTTTTTGATAATATCAAAAACTCATTAATGATCTATCACATTATCTTCTTATTTTGTTTTATTTGCCTTTCCTCTTTCTTTTTTTCTTCATTGGGACTACTTGGATCCCAAGAAACTCTAAGATTTCGAAATTCCTTTTTAAGGATACTTATTATCCTTCTAGATACATCTATATTCATTATTTCACATTATCTTGTTTATTTCTTATTAAAATATCTCTTTTTGAGGATTTCTCTTTATCTTTCTTTTTATTTTCCTCATTGGATTTCCATTTAACATTTGGAATCTTTTGGATATGAAAATCCATCAAGGGTAACTCAAATATACCTCTTTCCACTTATTTTCCACATTTTATCATTATTTTCAATTTCTTTCTTAATAAAGAAATACTTAATTGATCTTTTCTTTTCTCTTTGCATTATCTTTGCAACTTTGGACTCCTTGGGACCCAAGGAACCTAAGAGGCACTAAATCCACATTTGGATTACATTCCATTGCCTTCTAGAGGTTTCTTTTCTTCATTTTCTTATTTATAATGGAGTTTCTTTTGTATTTTCCTTGGTATTGGGCCCAATAGCCAATAAAGCCCACAAAACAATCATCAAGGCTATTGTAAGAGAAACTCATTTATTCAATACAAATTATATCATTACTTGTTCACATATCTATAATATGAGAAATTACATTTCTTACCAAATGAACGCAAAAGTTGGGGTTGTAACATCCTTCCCCTCTTATAAGAATTTTGTCCTCAAAATTCCATCAAGCAAACAAACAATTCAGGATAAGACTTTTACATGTCCATCATTGGCCCATATGTGGCATTGCCCTATCCATGGCACTTCCAAAGAACCTTTATCATCACATATTCTTTTCTATGAGTTCTTTCACCTTGGCATCTATAAACCTCACAGGTGACTGAGGTCATTTCATCCTCCCTTGGGGCTCACTAGGTTCATTGCTTCGCACATGGCTCGGGTACCTCACATAGTGCTCAAAATTGGACACATGGAATTCATCACACATCACATTATCTTGAGGGGTAAGGGAAAACTTAACCTTCTCCACCAAACCATTTCAAAATAACACATGCATCGAGGACTCATCCGTCTTAGCTATAACTTAGAGGGGTCAGATTTTCATGTCATATATTCCCCCACAGTGAACTGCATGTCAGTCTACTTTGCATCAACTTACAACTCATGTCGTCCCTGGGCTCCTTTCAGCCATTGCACGATCAAAGTGACTTCATCTGCACACACTGTGGTCCTTTCTTGACCTTCACGAGGTCCCTTCACCAACATCATCTTAATGAAGTGGTGACTGACACAACCTCTTTTGCAGAACTCCTTTACATCTTGATATTGGCTACGGTGTTTATCATCACATCTTACAAAGGACAAAAATTGTCTCTATGTATCACCCTGAATGAGCACTCATGCTCTCATCATACCCTCTAGTCTAGATCGTACTAACCATTAGTTAGGGGTGATAAACTGTACTAACATCGAGTTCTTCATGTATCTACTTCCACCTTATGGAAGCGTATCTTTAGGTTATACTAAAAAACTTTTGAACTTACATCTTGGTGTAGTTGAACCATCTCTCTTATGTGTAGTTCAACTAGATCTGTCCCTTGATAGTACTCTTTCTTTCTTATGTCAACTAGGTAAGGAGATCTACCATAACCCATATTACATCTTAACCTTCCTTGCTCTAGGGGAGACTTACCAAAACATCCATAGTGATGAACTCCCATTCCCTCTCAGGGCCTCTTTTATCCCCTATATCGATACACTAGGTTACGGGTGTTCATCCTTCACCTCCTCGCTTGCATGGCAACATACCCTATGATACTTCATCTTAAGCATCCAAATTACTATTGTCACTTATTATCTTGGTAGTACCATGGTATATGGTAATGTTAAATCATGATCTCCTGTATTGTCATGTTTCCTTAAGATCAATTCCTCAGAAACCCTAAACCATTCTAAATGGGGTTTCCACACCTTCCTTTTTAGAGAAGTGCATCTGAGGTTCTACAACCATCCTTTCATTGTATCAAGGACTAGGTTGGCTAACCAAACAACCACTAACGTGTTCAACAGATCTTGTTCCATCTAAGTGTTAGCTAAACTTATCTCTTTTTCCAACTGAGGGTTAACCTAACAACCTCTTCTAGCCTCCATCTAAACTAGGAATCTGCATCTCATCCAGAGCATCCATTACCACTGCACATCCTTAGGTGTTAGGTAAAGTTGAAGACATACACCTCCATGTATTCCACTTATTATCTCATCTCAGCTCTAGGTCTATCTGCATCAAGAAAACTCTGAGCTTATTCTCTTGGTTTTTCAAACTCAACCTTGTATGACTCATATCTTATGATAAAAACATCCTCATAAGATGACTACCTAGTTTCCATCCCTATATCATTCACTCCACTAGGGTATGATATCATCCCTGTCCTCATACCTCATGGCAACGTTCCAACTCACATCACCTTTTATCCTTGGTGTATGACATGCGTATTGTCCTATCTCTCACTCCCATAACAAGAGGAAATAAGCATTTGGCTGCAGTCCAAATATAGAGTTCTTCCTATTCCAAAAGTAGAGATGGTACATCCCACCTTTCCAGTACACCTTTAAGTCTAAGTTGAAACGTGCATCTTATGTCTCAACATCCCAATCACTCTCGATATCATAACTACTTCCATGGAAAATTGGTCTCGAACCTATTTGGGTCCACACACAATCCTTGGTCATCTCCTCTAGGTCTACAGGGTGTCAGAACTTTTGGGGTCATCCCTCTTCCCTCATGCATCTAGAGAGTTCCCTACTCATCTACCCTTTGGGTCCCATGAGTTTCATGAAGGTGATCAATCTCCTAACCCATGGCCCTTGGACAATGATAGTTGTTACCTCCCGACCCTATGGTCATGTGCAACTTGGGAATTAGGCAACTCCTACTTCCATCGGTCTTATCCCTACCTTACCCTAGGATAGACTTAGGATTCTAATATAGTACGTGTCCAACTTAGAACCTTACCCAAGCCTTCATTATCTCTTTCTCTACATTCATGGGCTAACTTCCATTCTTTCATAGGGGTCATGGCAACATGCCTACCTTGGTCAGGCCCCCATACTGGTTACCTCCTTGGTAACACATCTACATGTACTTAGAGATGGTTATCTATGGGTCTATAGGTTCATTTTCATACCATGTACTTTTCACTTGGCTTCTCAAGATCCTATGAGACCTCTTTAGGTTTCATCAAAACCCACAAAACTTGTATACACCCTACCATAGGGTCCCTCTCCCAGGATGGGAGGAAACTACAACTCTTGACAAAAAGGTCACAAACATCCTTAGGGTTAATATTCACATGAGCATGCTTAATCCAACAACTACTAAGGCACAAGCAGACCACCTACTAAACCATGCTTGGTCATACTTGTTCTCTTTCCTCACCACTAGATCAAGATCATACCTTCCCATGTCATCAACTTAGCTGTGAGGGGTTTATCAATCATACCTTAAACTTAAGGGGTTTCCTTTTCTGCTAAACATGAGGAGTACCATGCTCAAATCTATAGAAACTCAAATCTCATCATGATCATTGGGTACACCACTTCCCCTCTTAGGCCTAGGAACCCTAGGTTCACTTCTCTGATGTCCAACTGTCTGCTCAACCTCTGAACAATGATCCAAACATGTACAAGGTATTACATGCACTTCCTGTCATCCTTCTACTCGAGAAACACTTCTGAGTTGAGTCCTCCTCGAGGACAAACAAAAAGGTACAAGGCCTCACAACTTGTTACTAAACCTCTCTAGGTCTAAGGGAACTCTTCTCCTCATCTATACCATAGGTACAGAGGTACCCGCAGACTCATCCTCTCCCCATGAAGATGGATCAAGCTCACAAGAATACCTCTATGTGGGTGAAGCATATGTTCAAACTTATGTTTGCTCAAGGTTATCCCTAGCCCTTTTATGCTTATCTCATCAACTATCCAACATACTCCCTTGGCCAGGGTTTTAACCTACTACTCGCACTACTAACGTACTTTGTGCATACTAAGCCATGCGCATATAAGCCCATAGGGTTTCTATATGTTCTTATCTAACCTCATCATTGAAGGACCTATCCTTCACTCTAACATGCATGACCCTTCCCAGGGTTGGGTTGTTGTTGCATGGGTTTTAAGTCACTTTTATAGGCTTATTTTATATTTGTTTTATGCATGTATTTGTCATTTTCTTGATTATATTTGCATAATTCACTATGTTTGGCCTTTAAAATCTTTTTGCATCAAATTATACTTCTTTTATCATATTTATATGATTTTATATAATCCCCGTACTTATACACATGTTTCAGCACTTTTTCAGGCACTTTTGCATTGTCTAGAGTCGAAACTATCGACCCTGGTGTCGATAGTATCGACATTTCATTAGAAAGCAACCCCAAAATGCGATTTTGGAAGGAAATACCTGTATTATGGTCGATACCATCGACCTGGGTGTCGATGGTATCGACAGTGTCAGGATCTGGCGATTTTCTGCACTAAAACGGGGCGTTTTAATTCGACGATTGAGCTTTTTCGGAGCCGTAAAGTGGTCCTATGACCTAAGAAGAGCACGGCCGGCCCAAGGGGGATCTCATAGTGTGTTGCACAACATACAACAAAGGGAAGAGAGAGAGGAGACGAGAGACGAAGGCTGTCAACCGAGCGATCCGGGCACCTCCGACGGGCGATTTTGCTACTAGAAGACTGCAAAACGCACGTTTCTCGAGGAGGTTCTCCAGGAACACCTTTGTATCTGGGGTTACATGAGTTTGATCCATGTTTCCCATGTTTTTCTTCTCTACTCCTATGTAGTTTCCATTGTCAACCATGCGGGGCTAATTCCATTTGTCTTTAGGACCGAGAGTAGCCTGGGTAATCATTGTATGACGTTTTTATCATAGTAATTCATAATTCGTCTCTTAAACCCATGGTATGATTTAGTTTTCTACATTATATCATTATGATTGATCACCCTAATGATAATCTAATGCCTTTAATTGCTTTGAAAGAAGAATTAACGGTTGAAAAGAGACAAAATTCACATTAATTAATAAATCCCTTGAACAAGGTGATGTACGGTTAATGGTGGAAACCCAGAGGTTAATTCTAATGCACCTAGTTTAGGGTATATGTTACTATGACGATGGAACCGACCTAGACATAGGTCGTGAATTGTATCACGACAGTGAGCAATTCTGACTACATGCCACTACCCAGAATAAGATGCAAATTTGATTAACTACGTGGAAATTCATACAATGAAAACCCGCGGTGAAACCACAATCCTAAAGATTCCCATCTAAATTGATTAAACTCAACATTTATTCGATTGCTTTGCTTTCTTTTATTTTTATTTTTATTTTTCTTTTCAATCAACTCTTAAAACCTTTTTAACCGGTCTAGCTGATTGTGAACAGTTAGTAGTAGTCAACCGACGGTTCAGTGTCCCTGAGTTCGACTCGGGCCTCACAAAGGCCTATACTACATTGACGTGTGCACTTGCGTTATACGCACGGTAAAATTGCGTCAAGTTTTTGGCACCGTTGCCGGGGACACGACAATTGTCAGCACTACGAGTGCTGTAAGCGGCCACTCTAGGCCGCAATTTTTTTATTATTATCATTTTTTTTAATTCATAGTTTATCTTTCATATTTAGTAATTGTCAAGCACTGTACTAAATCAAATTTATTACCCTGCAGGTACTAGTGCATGGTGAGGACGCATAGCACAGACTACACACTGCCATCACTAGAGGTTCCACCGCTGGGGTCAGACGAAGAAGAAAACAATACTCAAGATCAGCTCGAGGATACATATTCCGACTCTGAACCAGAAGCCATGACTGAAGAACAGACAATATGGGAGAAGATAAAGGCTTCTTCCTCATCAACATCAAAGGGGCCAATAAAGAAGCAGGAAGTCAACATTCCAACTTATAAGATTGATCCGACACTAATAAACTTGGTCAAATCAAATGTATTTCAAAGGCTTAAAAATGAAGATCTGGTGACTCATATAAGCCAGTTCATGGAGAACTGTGAGATGATCAAGATAGACAGGTTCCCGCAAGAGACGCTCTATTTGAAATTATTTTCAAGCTCTCCAGTGGGAAATGCTCGAGAATGGTTGCATAACTTGGACGACGAGTATGTGGAATCATGGGACCAAATGATCGAGGTGTTCTTCAAGAGGTTCTTTCCACCTGAGAAGACCAACGATCTGGTAAGGAAGATCCATAATTTTAGCCAGAAAGTCGGGGAGACTTATTCTGAGACTTGGGAACGTTTCCAAATAATGCTGAGGAGGTGCCCACATCATGGGCTTGACAAGGAAAAACAGGTCAAGATTTTCTATTTTGCTCTTTCTGAGCATGATAGAAGCAACCTGGATTCAGCAGGATCAGGTTTCTTCTTGAACAACACTGGCACTATGTGTTGGGAGATTTTGAAGAATATGGAAAAGAAGCAATCTTGGGGTGATAGGGATGCACCAGAACAAGTTAAAGTTGCAGATGAGTCTAGGGCCATCAAGGAGCTGAATGATAAATTAGACCTTGTAGCCAAGAAATTACTTGCCAAAGAAGATGCAAAATCCGATGAGGAAGCCCAAGTCAAATTTATGCAACAACAGGGCTATAGAAACGATGATTATGCTTGGAGGAAGGATAGGAAATTCTCATGGAAGGATCCAAACAACTTCCTACAAGATACAGATGCAAAGCCACAATCAAAGGAAAAGGATAAAAGCACCAAGTTGCTTAGTCAAGTGGTGCAACAAAATCAAGAGATGATGAGTATCTTCAGTAAGCAGTTGCAGTCCCAGGGTGAGATTTTGACTAAATTTAGGTAGACATTGCAAAGTCATGGAGCACAGATGAGGACATTAGAGGCGACGGTAACTCAAATCGCCAATGAAGTGGCGGCCATGAAGCATGCAAATCAACAAAGACCAGTTGGTAATGCAGAGCTTGTTCAAGCACATCATCAAGTGAAGTATATATCTGTGATTAATGAGGCAGAGCCCCCGGTGGTGTAGGTCCATGAAAAGGCAAGATGATTTTTGATACGGAGGCTACACCCAGAGTACCATATCCCCGCAGCTTATATGGACTACCTGGTGGATATTTCCCATTCAGAAAATCCCGCCAGGAACCCATCACGGCCGCGCCCACACATAGGCAAGAAGAGCAGGTGAAGGCCATACTTCATGGTGAAGCTACAACCACTGAGAAAGATGAGCAGCCACAAGTTACACCATTTGCAAATGATGTGCCAAAGCCTACGCCAGGAGGTGACAGCAAAGCAAGCTTAGAGGAGGAGACCCCGAAAAGCCCTTATGTGCCACCTCACAAGCGTCTAAAGGAGGCAGTTGTGTCTTTTCCGGATAGTCTGAGGCCGAAGAAAGAACATAGACATTACAAGAAATTCTTGGAGATGTTTAGGAAGCTCCATATTAATATTCTGTTAGTGGAAATGATAGAACATATTCCATCATATGGAATGTTTATCAAGGATATCATCACCAAGAAAAGGCAGATACAAGACACAGATGTTTGCCGGGTGAATGAGATGGTGAGCTCAATTATCCATGAGAGTTTACCACAAAAGAGGAAAGATCCAGGAGGTTTCTACATCCCATGTTCCATAGGCGGCCAACATTTTCCACAAGCACAGTGTGACTCAGGGGCCAGCATTAATCTTATGTCACTGTCCACATTTCAAAATCTTGGATTGAAGA
Source organism: Alisma plantago-aquatica (assembly GCA_963693085.1). Classification (NCBI taxonomy): domain Eukaryota; kingdom Viridiplantae; phylum Streptophyta; class Magnoliopsida; order Alismatales; family Alismataceae; genus Alisma; species Alisma plantago-aquatica. The sequence continues at coordinate 485,256,651 of OY856414.1, forward strand.
CACTAAAGAAATCTGCCATGACTATTGAGTTGGTGGATGGATCCATTGTGAAGCCACAAGGTATACGCGAGGATGTGCTAGTAAAGGTCGACAAATTCATCTTCCATGTTGACTTTGTGGTCATGGACATGTATGAGTTGGAAGGAGGTGAGATGCTATTGGGAAGGCTGTTCCAAGCTACGACTGATGTAATCGTTGCCATTGGGCGAGGTTACTTGACACTTGGGATTGATGATGATAGAGTTAAATTCAAATTGCCAAATGAATCATTAGAGAAATCCCTTGACAACCCAAGTTAAAGGTATCCTTATGTCAAGCCTAGGACATTAAACAAGGGCGCTTGTTGGGAGGCAACCCAACTTTAGGTTCATTTTTATGTTTGGTTATGTTCTTTTATGTTTATGTACTTAGTTTTTGCTTAGGTTTTGATAATTTTTGTAAAAGTGGTACCCTAACTCGTGTTTTGAAGTGTGCAGAACTTTAAGGTTGATACTATCGACACCCATGTCGATAGTATCAAGTTTGGATCAGTAAACACTGAAGAAAAGTCGATACCATCGACCTTAGTGTCGATAGTATCGAGATTCCTGAAGATTTTCAGTAAAATTGGTGACAGTAAAGTCGATACCATCGACCCTAGGGTCGATAGTATCAACACTTTTGAGTTCCTAGGTTTTTAGATGCGTTGATTCAACAAAATTGCTGAGTCTGGGTTGATACCATCGACCTTGGTGTCGATGGTATCGACACCTGTAGGACAGCCACATAAAATAGGCCGCAAAAGGTATCGAAACGATATTTTTTCAAACCATTTATTGAAGAGGAAAGATGGATGAATCAAGTCACATCTTAGAACCAATAAGACACAAAAATGGGCCACAAAAAGGAGGAAGATAGCAAGCATCACTTGGTCCACTTGAGCATCTAACCATCCTTCTTCACCACACTTCAAAGCGAATGGTAACGCTATTCCACCTCTTAAGTGAGAATGTTGACTATGAGGCCATAGTCATATTCAATCTTAGGGGGGGTGTTGGAACAACCCTCTATCTTAATTTTTACTTACTTATTCATGTTGCTTTTATTTTTGAAATATTAGTTGTTTTTATTTCTAGATTTACCACTTTTGTAGGATCCACATCTATCTAGTGTAATCTGTGGACCAATAAATGCATGGTTTCAACTGCAAGTTTTACTCTTGGGTTGTGTGCACATAAAAAATGAGCATATTGAGAACTTTTTGAGCGTATTATTGTTAGTAATTGAGTTGAATAACCGAGGAAGTTCTTGGATGATTCAGCTTCAGGACATGGGGACACAAATGACTATCTTTATTGTCCAAGGAAAAGTGATTGACAAGGATGTTTGAGCCCAAACCGACCAAATGCTAACGTGACCTTAGACTAAAGTTTAAGAGAGAAATCCTTCAGTTACACTGTACACAGGTCTTTAGAGAGGGACATATGATATTTTCGGAAGGTTATGTCAATTAGTCTTATAATCTGATCCACCGCAATTTCATTCACACTCCACCATAAGAAATGGGAGCACATTACTGTCTTTCACTTTTTGATTGCATCTCATATAGATAGGTATTGCATTACATCTATTTTCACATATTTTTTGCATGAAAATGAAAAAAAGGATAGAGAAGTTATACATGCACATTATCCTTAGGTGTGTGTCATTTAATTGCATAACTATCATTTTGTAGCTGCATTCACATCTTTTGTGCATATAGTACATCATGCATATTATGTCTTCTGAAACATTAAAGGTGGTGAGCTTGATCCATACCCTCCAAATAGAATGCTTCAAATGTATAAGTTATGTAACAAGAAGTGAGCCCGACAAATAATTCATTGTCATCAATGAAAATAAGGGCTTGAAAAAAAATTGAAAAAAAGAGAAAAAAAAGAATTGAGAAGTAAGTAGGAATGAGAGGGGGAAAGGAACCTATTCTCACTTACATACTAAGAAGAATAAGCACATTGTGTAGTTTTCTTAGATATTCCATCTCACCTTGAGACGGAATGATAGTGCATGCATCATTCCACCAAAAATGTAGCATTAGGACATTTTCACTTGCATTTTGCATCATGATAGGTCATTAATTTTTGTATTGCATGATTGACTGTTATGTGCTTCCATCTATTCCAAAACCACCTATCCCATCCACCCATTGCTCTAATCAGTAGGCCACCCATGATATTCTCCTCAATCATTAATATCAGGAGATCTGCTTCCATTTAGATGGTAGTTAGGAAATGAGCAACGTAGATAGGAGATCACAAGATGCATCAAGTATGGACCAGATGAGTTTATCATATTAACTACTTTAATTGATAGTGTTTCATTGATTGGGGGATGAACATCTTTTACAAAGGTCTTTGGTCGCCTGGATGGCAGTTAGTGTTCAGTGGTCAATGAGGTCTGGTTTGTGGAAAGAAAGTAGGGATGATGTAGATTCATTTCATGTATTTATGTCCTATTGCTGACTTATCTCAACCAGATTCAAAGTTTTGTTGCTCGAGGATGAGCAAGGTTTAAGCTTAGGGGAGTTTGATGCATGGGTTTTGAGTCACTTTTATAGGCTTATTTTATATCTGTTTTATGCATGTATTTGTCATTTTCTTGATTATATTTGCATGATTCACTATAGTTGTCCTTTAAACACTTTTTTCATCAAATTATACTTATTTTATCATATTTATATGATTTTATATAATCCCCAGACTTATACACATGTTTTGGCACTTTTTCAGGCACTTTTGCATTGTCCAGAGTCGATACTATCGACCCTGGTGTCGATAGTATCGACATTTCATCAGAAAGCAACCCCAAAATGCGATTTTTGAAGGAAATACCTGTATCATGGTCGATACCATCGACCTGGGTGTTGATGGTATCGACAGCGTCGGGATCTAGCGATTTTCTACACTAAAACGAGGCATTTTAATCCGACGGTTGAGCTTTTTTGGAGCCGTAAAGTGCTCCTATGACCTAAGAAGAGCACGGCCGGCCCAAGGGGGATCTCATAGTGTGTTTCACAACATGCAAGAAAGGGGAGAGAGAGAGGAGACAAGAGACGAAGACCGGAAACTGAGCGATTCGGGGACCTCCGACGGGCGATTTTGCTGCCGGAAGACTGCAAAATGCACGTTTCTCGAGGAGGATCTCCAGGAACACCTTTGTATCAGGGGTTACATGAGTTTGCTCCATGTTTCCCATGTTTTTCTTCTCTACTCCTATGTATTTTCCATTGTCAACCATGCGGGGCTAATTCCCTTTGTCTTTAGGACCGAGAGTAGCCCGACTAATCATTGTATGACATTTTTATCATAGTAATTCATAATTTGTCTCTTAAATCCATGGTGTGATTTTGTTTTCTCCATTATATCATTATACGTGATCACCCTAATGATAATCTAATGCCTTTAATTTCTTTGAAAGAAGAATTAACAGTTGAAAAGAGACGAAATTCAAATTAATTAATAAATCCCTTGAACAAGGTGATGTACGGTTAATGGTGGAAACCCAGAGGTTAATTCTAATGCACCTAGTTTAGGGTATAGGTTACTATGACGGAGGAACCGACCTAGACTTAGGTAGTGAATTTAATCATGATAGTGGGCAATTCTGACTACATGCCACTACCCGGAATAAGAGGCAAGTTTGATTAACTACGTGGAAATTCATACAATGAAAACCCGCGGTGAAACCACAATCCTAAAGATTCCCATCTAAATTGATTAAACTCAACATTTAACCGATTGCTTTGCTTTCTTTTATTTTTATTTTTCTTTTCAATCAACTCTTAAAACCTTTTTAACCGGTCTAGCTGATTGCGAATAGTTAGTAGTAGTCCACCAACGGTTCAGTGTCCCTGAGTTCGACTCGGACCTCACAAAGGCCTATACTACATTGACACGTGTACTTGCGTTATACGCACAGTAAAATTGCATCAGTCGCCAAAGGTGCTAGGTCATCCAACCTATCATGACTCATGTGGGCATTCAAAAGCATGTCCACCCTCACACTTGGTCTATCATGACATCTAATTCCTCATGTCATCTCTCTCTCTCTCTAACCTTCACTTAGGGTTAGGGTTAACATCATTCTCAGAGGATGTGCCAGGTCTCTAGTTATAATGGAGGTCTCTACCTCTAAGACTAACTCTCTTAACTTATCCTCCTGATAAGAAGGTCTAGCCTCAGGTATCTCCCGAGGGCATGACAACTTATGTCATACGACCTAAGCATTTATCTATTCTTTTACGCTTAATATATTAAGATTATGTCCATGACATCTTATTTACATGCTCTTTATTAATTTGGTGGAGGATTCCTTAAACCTTATCAACCTTACCCATACCTCAAGACGGTGAGGAAAAGAGAGAAAACCATAATCCTTAAGGTCCTTAAAAGCATTTGAGTTGAGAAGGGATGAACAAGATGAGAGAGTCATAAAGGTATCTTATTTCGAGTCAGATCCTAAGACATCGGCCAGGCAGTCACACTAATCTGGGAGTCTTCATATTCCAACTAGTAGTGTAGAGGAAAATCTTTCCAGCCAGATGTGATCTTTTTCTAGACACCTCAATCTTTCAGAAAACCTCTAATAACTCTATGAAGTTTGTAAAATTTAATAATTATTAAATATTAAATGAGGAACCTACGCTCTGATTCCAAATGTAACGACCCCACCTCCCAGTAACCCCCAATTAAGGGAGACCAAGAGGTTAGAGTCGTTATCCCAATTTTTGGATCAAAGTTTCAACAAATAATCAATAATAATTATCAAATTCTACTAAACTAAACTGAAAGGTTGTAATAAAATTAAAATTTTCATACCTTTTTTAAAAGCTTGGATATCTACTTCTATCCACATGGAGTCTATTCTAACTAATCCTCCTTTGAACTTTAATTCATATTTAATTCCACATATGCCACTTTATTGTTTGTTCTTTTCACTTGTACCTAAAATGTCGACAAACAAAACGTCGATCAGCATAAAGCTGGTATGTGGGGGAAACAATAATCATGCATTTAATAACAACATATTGCAGTCAATTATAGTTTAACAACCAACTTTACATTTTAAATATAACTGCGTGATCCACACATATCCTATCCTCTGCACTGTCCCTACAGTGAACCTAGATGCTACCATCCTTATGGTAGATCCCCATTAAACCCCTCATGATCCAACCTAACAGGTGAATCAGTTTCTAGGGTTGAGTCACATGGCACTACCCGTAGGTAGCCCACTCCTTAACTCATGGCATGCTATAGAGTCTCATGGCACTACACATGGGTAGCCCAATTTCTAACGCATGACAGCCTAGACCTTACTCTAGGTTACCCCTTTTAGCATTTCAAAGCCACAGAGGTGGATCTGGATCTAAGCAGTTATATAAATTTATAGTGATAATCATAGTCACTTTATAATTGCATGAAATAAAAGTCATCCAAGCAGTTTATTTCAAACAACCGATAAAATCTCTGAGAATCTATGTGAAACTAAGGCAATTAACATCAAACATAACCACATACCTGTCAGGATGATTTGAAATAGAATAATCCAATCAAGAAATCCAAATAAGCATGCACATTATGAGATCCTGAAATATGCATACAATTTCCTATTATTAATCATACCATCAAGATCTATTAAAATTAGCTCGCTTCCTTGGGTTTTTAGTCCACTTTTAGGGTTTCCATTGCAATTAGGGTTCCCTTCATCTCTTACTATTTTAAACCCAAATTTTATATGATTACTCACAAATCCTAATTATCTCATCTATTCTTGACAAAAGATATTAAGGTTATCCTTTAACAACATATAACCTTATTTTCTGATTAAGGGCACCATTAGACATCAATTAAGTCCATTAAGCCTCTTTTACATTAAAGCTACCATTTTATCCTTTTAATCCATGACAAGATCATTATGCTCATTTATCATCAATTCATAGTTCATTATGGTGTAATTCACATATGAACTTTATTTGTCATTAATTCTACCTTTATCCATTAGAAAACCCTAATTTCTACATTAAGGGTAATTATCCACAATTAGGAACTTTTATACTTGAAATAGCTTGGAATTATCATATCTCAAGTTTATTCACGATTTTGAATAATGAAAACCATTATGAGTCACTTTTACTAATATTAGGGTTTCAAGGCCCATTAAAGCATATTTATGCACATGAACTCTCAATTAAACTAATTATGTACAAAGTTCATCATTTTTATCTTAATGTATCTTTTCATGTTGAATAGGATAATATCAACTTGAATCATCCATTAAACCCTACTAATTTCATTAATCATCTCAAAATAGGGTTTCTTAATCTTTAATTCATTAAAGTTGATAACTTACACTACTTTTTGAATAGCAAGAGGAAATATCCAATAAACCATTTTTAATGAATTCCTCTCATTTTTTTGAGCAATTTGCATATATTTTTTGCTACTATCAGAGTTACCAATATTTAGATATGAATTTTGCAATAAAACCTTACTTGGGTCAATAGGAAGGTGCCACGTAGCCTCTATTCACGCAACGTTGTAAGCTGCTTGGAAAATATTTCGAATTGACTTCTATGCCCTCAGTTAAGTGGGTCGGCTCTTCATCCCGCGGAGGGCAAAACCGTCCAACCGAGCATCATCTTCTTCCCTGCGCGCCCTAGCACTGCGGGTGGTTCTTGCCGACTGTGGGGGTTCACCCCCTCTACCCCAAGGCTCGAGGGTGGCCGGAGATGGCCTCCCTACCTTTGTCGCCCTCCTCCGTACCCAGGACGCCTCCTCTTGGCGGCCGAGGTGACCATTTCCAGCGTGCCAAGACCTGCAACTCTCGATTGTGATGCAACCTTCCTACAACATTTGCGTGAAAGCAAGAGCAAGGTAGTGATGGATAAACCCTCCTAGGTTGTCGTGGAAGCAACGTGCATACATCTCACCTCCTTCACAACCTCTCATTGCACCAGGATGTGAGCTACCCTCTCCTCTAGGGTTTGCATGCAAAAAAGAAGGAGAAGAGAGGGAGGGATATGTGGAATCTCACTTGAACTCGAGCCAGAAGCTCTACCCCTTATATAGGGGAGGGTATCCATGCCCTATCATGATCATCCATCAAGAAACAAGGCCCTTCCCAATAGGAACCCAAGTTCCTTCATTAGGAAGCAAGATTCTCTCTCCTAATTACCTCTTTAATATCCTTTGTAACCCATATGATTTGGTTATTAGGAAATTCAAGAATTATCTCTTTTTATCTCCCTAGTGCTTGGCTTTAAGCCCATTGTCATGAAAGTCTTATTTCTTAAAGAAAATAGTATCACTTTTTGATAATATCAAAAACTCATTAATGATGTATCACATTATCTTCTTATTTTGTTTTATTTGCCTTTCCTCTTTCTTTTTTTTCTTCATTGGTATTCCTTGGATCCAAAGAAACTCTAAGATTTCGAAATTCCTTTTTAAGGATACTTATTATCCTTCTAGATGTATCTATATTCATTATTTCACATTATCTTGTTTATTTCTTATTAAAATATCTCTTTTTGAGAATTTCTCTTCATCATTCTTTTTATTTTCCTCATTGGCATTCCATTTAACATTAGGAATCCTTTGGATACGAAAATACATCAAGGGTAACTCAAATTTACCTCTTTCCATTTATTTTCCACATTTTATCATTATTTTCAATTTCTTTCTTAATAAAGAAATACTTAATTGATCTTTTCTTTACTTTTTGCATTATCTTTGCAACTTTGGACTCCTTGGGACCCAAGGAACCCAAGAGGCACGAAATCCACCTTTGGATTACATTCCTTTGCCTTCTAGAGGTTTCTTTTCTTCATTTTCTTATTTATAATGGAGTTTCTTTTGTATTTTCCTTATTATTGGGCCCAATATCCAATAAAGCCCACAAAACAATCATCAAGGCTATTGTAAGCGAAACTCATTTATTCAAGACAAATTATATCATTACTTGTTCACATATCTACAATATGAGAAATTACATTTCTTACCAAATGAACCCAAAAGTTGGGGTTGTAACACTTGGGTTCTACAAAGTTTGTAAAATTTAATAATTATTAAAGATTAAATGAGGAACCTATGCTCTGATACCAAATGCAATGACCCCGCCTCCCAATAACCCCTAATTAAGGGAAACCAAGAGGTCAGAGCCGTTATCCCAATTTTCGGATCAAAGGTTTGACAAATAATCAATAATAATTATCAAATTCTACCAACTAAACTGAAAGGTTGTAATAAAATGAAACTTTGCATACCTTTTCCAAAGACTTGGATATCTACTTCTATCCACATCTAGAGTCTATTCTAACAAATCCTCCTTTGTACTTTAACTCTTATTTAATTCCACATATGCCACTTTATTGTTAGTCCTTTTCAATCTTGTACCTAAAATGTTGACAAACAAAACGTCGGTCAGCATATCGAAATATGTCAGTATGTGGGGACAACCAATATTTCACAAATATGGCTAACAATCTAGTTATCACAATCAAGGTTATTAATAATCCAATTTACGTTTTCAATGTGTCATTCTCCACCGCTTTTGCCCTAACCCCACAATACCCCCTCTAGGGTTTCTCTTTTGCCATTGACTTATGGCCACCTTCTCAATCCCGAGCTTGGTGCCTGGGGTCACCTCTCATGGTGCCCATTAGTCATGAAATATAGACCACCTTCTCATTCCCGAGCTTGGTGTCTGGGGTCACCTCTCATGGTGCCCATTGGTCTTCCCTCTTGGGCTTGACCTTTTTGTATCATCCATCAGCGTGGCATGTAGGTGCCAGAATACACATTTTTATTACAATTTTGATAATCATAGTGACTTTATAATTTGCAAGTATGAACATAAAACCGATAGGTTGCATTCAATGTGATTAACCATCAAGAAAACTTTTGGGAAAACTAATGCGATTTACCATAATTAACCACATACATGTCAAGCTGACTTGAATGTAGAAATAACTCAACCAATCAAGAAACTAAGCAAGCACACCAAAGTTGATCCTAAAATAGGCATCCAATTTTCCTATCATTGATCATGCCATCAAGATCCATTAAACCTAGCTCGCTTCCTAGGGTTTCTAGTCCACTTTTAGGGTTTCCATTGCAATTAGCGTTTCTCTTCATTTATAATATTTTAAACCCTAATTTTATACAATTACTCACAAACCCTAATTATCTCATCTATTCTTCACGAAAGATATTCAGGTTATCTTTTAACAACATATAACCTTAATTTCAGATTAAAGGCATAACTAACCATCAAATAAGTCCATTATGCTCTTTTACATTAAAACTACCATTTCTATCCTTTTAATTCATGACATGATCATTAGGTCTGATTATCATCTTTGGTTCTTTCCATAATAACCACTCATAGTTCATTATGATCTAATTCACATATGAACTCTATTTATCATTAATTCCACCTTTACCCATTAGAAAACCCTAATTACCATATTAAGGGTATTTATTCACAATTAGGAACCTTTATACTCAATTAGGGTTTCTAAGTGCTTAATCATTCTTATTTGAGGTAAAAACCCTAAATCATGCAAGAAACATCTAGATCAGGTTAAAGTTCTTTATTAACTATTCAATAGGTTGCAATTACTCAATTTCATCAACTAAGCAACATGAACTTAACCAATATGCTCAATTAGGGTTTCTTAATCTAATACATAAGCACTTTTCATTCGATTAACACACTTTTACAAATAGTAATAGATTCAGGTTCTCAAACCAATTTTATTGTGTTCCTCATATTTTTCTAAGCAACTTTCATATTTTAACTTTATCCATCCGAGCTTCCTATCAAAAGTTATGATTTTTGCAAGAAAGACATTAACTTGAATTATTTGTTATCTTTTTAGAAAAACATTGGCCATCCGATCTGTGGTCTACTAGACTATGAGAAATCCATTGTCCCATAGAGACGTGCTTCTCTCACGATTAAAGGAAGCAAAGGACAACATTGCCCTTACCTTAACTGAAGGCATGGAGGGGTAAACTTGTAAAAGACCACATGGTCTTCTTCTTCGTCGTGCCGGCTCTGTCTCATCCACGCGGTCAACTACTCAGTTGACTCCAAGGTTCTGACCACCTGCAAGTGTGTTGATCATCCAGGGATCTTCACCTCCCTCCGCCGAACTCAACCACAGCCTCAATTGCTCATCCTTGATGTGCTAGCCTCGCCTCCAACTCGCCGGACTCTGGTGAGGCAAACTGGGTGGACGAGAGGGAAGGTCAGGGTGGATCCTTGAATTGGCTACACAGAATCGCTCCTTGCCTCTCTCTGAAGGTTGTGGGTTGATGATTTAGAGTGTTGGTGCCCTCATGAATCCTCCCCTATATATAGGGTCGGAGGTAGATCCCTATTGGATTGGGGACTTTCCCAATCGGTGACCAAACCCCTAACAAGTAGGGTTGGTTCTCACCGGATTTCCCTCCCGAGTTCAAAGGTGATAATCTCGTTATCTAACTCCCTTTCCTCTTTTCACAATGATCCATGTTTGGATCATCTCCAAACTACCTGGCATAGGACTCCTCGCTCCTGTGGGAGTCATCCTTGATCTTTGGATCGTGATCCAACGGTCCACAAAAAGCTTGAAATCAGGGAATTGGAAAGATAATCCAATTACATCGTGACATCAAATCCTTAGGCAATTAATAACCTAACTTTAGGTAATTTTGCAAATTGTATAACTCGTAAAACGTGCACTATTTTCAACCAAATTTTAAGGATTTCTCTCTCTTGCCTTTATCTACTTGCATGTCAAGTTTGACTCCAAAACTCCATAAGAAAAGGACTATTTCTTCAAAGGCAAGTTACTCATTAATAAAATTCATTTAATGGTTATTTTCTCATTCCTCAAACCATTATCTTGCAATTTGGAACTCCTTAGACCCCAAGGAAATCTTAGATTTCGAAATCCTTTTTGAAGGAGGCTTATTATCCTTCTAGATGCATCCACATCCTTTATTTCTCATTATCCTTTTTATTTCTTGATTAAAATATCTCTTATTGAGGATTTCTCTTTATATCTCTTTTTATTTTCCTTATTGGAATTCGTTTTAACATTAGGAACCTTATGGATATGAAAATCCATCAAGGATAACTCAATCATACCTCTTTCCAATTATTTTCCACATTTTATCATTGTTTACAATTTCTTTCTTTATAAAGAAATATTTAATTGATCTTTTCTTTTATTGTTGCATTATCTTTGCAACTTTGGACTCCTTGGAACCCAATGAACCCAAAAGGCACGAAATCCACCTTTGGATTATATACTTTTGCCTTCTAGAGGTTTCTACACCTTTCTTTTCTTCATTTCTTATTAATAATGGAGTTTCTTTTGTCTTTTCCTTGTTATTGGGCCCAATAGCCAATAAAGCCCACAAAACAATAAACAAGGCTATTGTAAACAAAATCCATTTATCCAAAACAAATTATATCATTATTTGTTCAAATATCTTTAATAGGATAAATTACATTTCTCATCAAAAGAGCCCAAAATTTGGGGTTGTAACAGAGTTGGTCCCCTTTGGTGCTTGAAAGAGAAGGAGATCGACCTAGGATCAAGGAGGTTGAACCTTTCATGTGTGTATCTAGAGTTGGAGCTACACTCTTCTGGTGATCCTTGGTGTACCTTAACCTCAGTAAGTAATCTACTCTTATCAGTTTTATTTTCTTGCAACCCAATACTTCTTTTTTCTCTTAGCCAAACCCATGAAGTTTTCATGGTGGTGCTTGTGTTGAGATAGGGGAACTTCTCTCTCTTAGACCGAATTCATGGTTTTCCATGGTAATGTTCAAAGTTGAGTTGAGGAATTCCTATCTCTTTCTCTCTTTCTCCCTTCCCTTTCCTTTTCGGCTAGGGCTTTCCCCTCTTCTTGGTGCATCTTAAACCTATGCTTATGTTTCCTCTTTGAGGTGATGTTATCTTGTGCATGGAATTAAACAAGCTAGGGTTCTCTTTCTTCCTTGGAGCTTCTTGCTTGTGGAGTGGTCTTTCCTCTTCAATCCAAGTCGGGTTATATAACTTTACCCTCTACTATTGTCACACCTTAATCTTACATGCAATATTTTCTATCTCTAAAATGTGCTTATATGCGGCTTGATGATGATATCTTGGTCTAGGTCTTATGATCATGTGGCGATCCTGTGAAGATTAACTCTTTTTCATGTTTCCTATTTCTTGCATCTAAGATTTAATGAATGGTGGAGGTGTAAGTTCCTACATGAATGTGTTTAAACATTTGTTTCTCATCATGTCTTGGTTATGTTTTTTCTCTCTTGGTGATGAAGGTTTTGGATGCATGTGATGTCTTGGAGCATTGGTTTCTCTGATGATCATGGTTTGGTTTTCCCTATCTTTTGGTGATCAAAATTTTTAGGGTTTTGGATGATGTTTTCTTTGAAGAATCTCACTCCTTGATGTTTCCATTCCAATTGGTAAATCATCTCATTTAATCATCTTTGATAGTGGTTTTCTCTTACTTGATGACCTTCATGATAGTGTCCAAATTGTCTAAGGTTTGGGATGGTTTTTGGTCACTAAGATGGTTTCTTTTAGAGGTTTCATAGATGAGCTAGGTTCTTCAGTCGATGATGTTACTATTTTTCTTTCCTTAGAACATAGAGTTTTGGATTCATGGGTGTGTTGATGGTTTAACTTCTTCTTCGGTCCATGAGGGTCTAGTGGTTCTCTTCAGTCGCCAAGGGATCTAAATTTCCTTCGGTCGATGAAGTGGTAGGACTTCTCTTCGGTCGCTTTCTTTGATGATGGTCTTTGGACATGTTGGCATGTTCTCTTCAGTCACATAGATATGTGACCTAGAATCCTCTTTGGTCAATGGTAATCCATGGACACTTTTCTGCGTTCTGTATCTACCTTGTGATGATAAGGGTTGACCTAATAAGTTCCAAGAATGTGGGATGTGATAATAATAAGCGTGTAATGATAGTTGTTATTTTAGAAACCCTGATTAATTATGGGAAATCCTAACCCTAATTTTGAGTACATGACGATTAATGTTTACTTTCTTGAGTAATTAGCATGTAATGAAGTATGTTCTCTCTTGTACTTGTGTAACCCTAATGTTGCAGGTTGAATGAACATCATAGCTTGTGATTGCTATAGTAATTGTTACCTCACATAGGGTGATGATTATGAACCTCAATGAGGCATGTTGAGATAATGATGTTATGCAAAAACTATGTGATTAGGTCTTGTGACCTTGGAAGAGGCTTAGTGCCTTATCTTAGGGGATAACCTCGGTGATGTGATGAGGGATTCCTATCCCATAGTGATGTGACAATGATGATGGCCTTGTGTATGGCAATGAGATAGTATCATATAATGATGTGTTCAGCTTTATGATTAATATGTTTATATCTTTTGAAGTTTCATTTACCCTCATCTTTAATAGAATCTATTTAGAGTTTGTACATTGTAACTTGATTGATGCATTAAAAGATGCCCAATTGGAAATAACTAATCAAGGGAAACCTTAATGATGTAGTTGCCCTAAGCCATAGAACCATTCTAGTGTTAGGACTTGTTGTATGGTGAAGTGAGTAATTCCTAAGGCAAACTTGGAGCGCATATTGTTGAATATGTGGGGGTTCAAGTTGATGGTATATCCTTACATCCGCAATTATATATTATGGAGGATGACTACAGTCATGCCTTGGCAGGAGAATGGTTGCGGTCATATCTCAGTATATTGTAATGACCTTGACCTGGGTTACGAGTTAACCCTATTTGTTTTGGCTAAATAGGTTTCTTAGAACTTTAATATAATCCTCTAAAGTGTTTTTTTATCAGGTAACAAACTTATGTTTCAAATTTGGTCATGTTTGAATAATGTTTGAGCAATGTTCTCACGTTTTGGACCAAATTGAAAATTACCCAAGATGAGGGGTCATATTGCAATATTTCACATGTTAAACATACCTCATGAGTTTTAGAATCATAAGAGATAGAATGATGCAAGGTGGTGGCTTGTGAAAAACCTAAATTCCAAGTTTGAACCTGTTTGAATAATGATAGTGCCTTGTGTGCCAATTTTGGTACAAGTTGTAATTTACCCAAAATGTACGGTTGATATGCAAATTACCACCTCTAGAGTGTCCCTACTCCCTCCTAGTATCATTTAGAGGAGATAAAAAGAAGGAGGAACCATGTTTGAATCATATTTAAGTATGATACTCTTGGTGATGAAAAGACCAAGAAAGTGTTGAATGTGAAACCCTAAATTGAGCTTGTATCGGGTTGTAGAGTCCATATGGGAGTGCCTATCGGCCAAGGAGCCATAGAGGGGATACCATGTCGGTTTTTGGACTCTTGGCGTTGTCCATGATGGGAAAATCACCTCAAGGAGGTGATCCATGTCGAGTTAGATACTCCTTGCAAAAGTTGAATCAGTTTGCATAATTTATGAGATAAAGATGAGATATCTTATCAAACAAGATAGATAATGGCCAAAATATTATCTCTAGATTATCCTTAAGTGTTTTTCATGTCAATATAAATATGAGTGCATTAAAGGACACATGTTAACCATGTATGGACACGTGGCACCTAGTAGTTTAAAAATATGACACCTCATATACACACTTTTTCATGAACATCAAGTATATATACCCTTCCTTTCACCCATAAGTGGAATTTTTGGACATTTATCACCCCCTTGCTCTTATATATCATGCATAGAGTCCAGATATGGTGCAAGGGTGAATGAGTATCGTGAATAGAGCCCTGGTATCACCCATAGAAAAGTGATATGACCCATCGCAAAGTGATATCGACCAAGTGAGGGATATCGGTCATAATTGAGGGATATCGGCCACAAGTGGTGAGGTATCATGCATAGGGTTGAGGAGATCAAGTCTTGGACCTTTGATAAGTTCACTTTCAACCTTGGGAATGTGAATCTTTGGAGCTTGGAGATTTGAAGTTTCTCTTGAGACAATTTATATAACTTGAACTCAATTATGTTATTATTTATCAGCAATCTTGCCTTAGTTAAATGATTTACTTTCAAATAGAATTTTCTTGCATAATTGATGAATCCATGAGCTCTAGTAGTAACTTAGGACTGTTTTCCATGAACTAGAACAAGTACAATGAAGGTCTAGAGCTTGAAGATGATGGTATCACCTTATAAAGTGATATCCAGTTCAAGCACATAAGCAAGCACCTCTAACCCGATATGGTGATGCACCTACACCACTAAAACAATATGGATATGAGTTTATACTTCCTTACACGATATGGTTATGTAGTGTACACCTCTTAGACGATATGAGGTCAAGCATACACCTCTTTTCCTGATATGGTGTGAAGCACACACACCTCTTACCTGATTTGGTAAGCAATCATACCCCTCTTACCCGATATGGTAAGCACACATACACCTCTAAGGTGATATGGTAAGAAAGAATACACCTCTAAACTGATATTGGGTTAATCATACACCTCTTGGACGATATGGTGTTGAGCACACATCTCTAAAATGATATGTTGGGTAACCCAATACACTAGATGATAAAAGTTGTAAGGTGGTTAATACCCTAGAACATGTGATGGTCAATAGATTAAAGTAGGATGTGGCCAATATATTTAAGTGAGGTGAGGATGTTACACCCATATATGGTGAAGGTGATACACCATATGATTGGTAAGGTAGATACATTAATGAATAAGGGTATGAGGGATATGATGATGCCTAGCTCGATATACACCTAACCCAATACATGTGTTCAACTTGACATATATGATTCAACCCGATACACCTTGTAAAGGTGAGGGAAAAACACTCTTAGAAGTAACGAGTGTAACACCAGGTAATGGTGTGACTAATACCTTTATAGATGAAACACCTAAAGTGGTTGATAATGGTCTGTCCTATATCAACAATGCCATAACCCGAAGATGAGTTCATATCACTTGATGTTAGTTGGGTAATTCAAGTGTGTGACTTATTGTCAATACACTACAAGATAAATGTGATGAGTTAGTGCATGAAGTATTAGGATGGGAAATACCCTAATATAAGATAATTTTATGAACTTAAGTACAATAAAAGTGATGAGGGAAGTGATACATTAAGGCATGATAAATATTATATCCAACACCTCAAGGGTGATACACCTTGATGCACCTCAAATCCAATATACTCAAATTAGTAGAACATGAAGTGTGTCATGTCAATTGTTATATTAAGAGGTAATGAGTTTAATGCACTTTGATAAGTGTAGGCTAAAATACCTTGAGAGAGGGTTAAGTTAAGATAATAAAGTATGATGTAATCAATATCCTAGTAAGGATGAGAGAGAAACTCATACCTTGTGTTGATAATCATTTAATGATAATGATGAGAATAAATAAGTATGATTGAATACTTATGATATTAATGTATGCTCCTAGATGTGTGGAGTAATGAATTAGGGTTTGGATTGATAATATGAATTTGAAACCTATTCAGATATAAAGGTAAACCCTAACCCTAATAATTTTTGCCTAGTGAGAGGTGACAAGATATTTAATGGCCTTGTGAGCCATGTGAATAATTGTTTCCTAGTGAGAGGTAACAAGATGTTTAATGACCTTGTGTGCCATGTGATCAATTGTTGCCTAGTGAGAGGTAACAAAATGTTAATGGGCCTTGTGAGCCATGTGATTAGTTGTTGCCTAATGAGAGGTAACAAGATGTTTAATGGGCCTTGTGAGCCATGTGAATAGTTTTTTCCTAATGAGAGGTAACAAGATGTTTATAAAAGTCTCATATAAGAAATGATAATGGTCAAAATAACCTGGGAAATGGATATAGTTGCACATGATTAGCATAGTCCAATACGTGGAATAGTTGCACAAGATTGGCATAGTCCAATACCTGGAGTAGTTGCATAGGATTGGCAGAGTACATGATTGACATAATCCAATACCTAGAATAATTGCACAGGATTGGCATAATACAATACCTAGAATAATTGCACAGGATTGGTAATAACCCAATGCTTGGAATAATGTCACACGATCGGTAATAACCCAATACCTGGAATAATGTCACAGGATTGGTAATAACCCAATACTTGGAATAATTGCACAAGATTGGTAATAACCCAATACCTGGGATAATTTCACATGATTGGTAATAACCCAATATGTAGAATAATTGCACAAGATTGGTAATAATCCAATACCTGGAATAATTGCACAGGATTGGTAATAACCCAATGCCTGGAATAATGTCACAGGATTGGTAATAACCTAATACCTGGAATAATGTCAAAAGATTGGTAATAACCCAATACCTAGAATAATTGCACAAGATTGGTAATAATACAATATATACTTAGAATAATTGCACAGGATTGGTAATAACCCATTGCCTATAATAATTGTACAAGATTGGTAATAATCCAATACTTGGAATAATTGCACATGTTTGGAAGAGTCCAATACTTGGAATAGTTGCACAGGATTGGCATAGTCCAATACCTGGAATAGTTGCACACGATTGGCATAGTCCAATACATGGAATAGTTGCACAGGATTGGCATAGTCCAATACCTGGAATAATTGCACATGATTAGCATAGTCCAATACATAGAATAACCTCACAGGAATGGCAAAGCTAATACCTAGATAGAATATGATGATGAACATGATTGTTACAATCAAATATTTGGCTAGTAGATTGGTTGAGGCTAACAGATAGAAATGAGAATGATTCATGGATGTCCTACCATGTTAATAAGTATCACAAGATAAGCTTGAGATGTTGATATAGTATGATGGGTAAATGATATACATGTTCTTCATATTCCTTATAAAGTGGATAGACGATTTGCTACTCTATTATAGATAGTTGCAATGCTTTAAAAGATAAGAATGTTCTAAACTACTCATCCTCTGCTCACTTTAATACTATTTACTTGTGATAATAACATTTTTGGCAGAGAGTTACATCTCTCGCTGGGACAATTGTCTCACCCCGTGGGATCCACATTTTTTTTAGGTGGATGTGCACGGGAGGGGGCGTTGAGACCGTACTGTAGAAGGAGAACAACAATAGTAGGGACAACAATAATAGCTCAGGTTGAGTGTACTGTCTGTCGTGTCTTGTAGATAGAAGTCCTATGTGTTAGCTCTGTACTCACAGGTCCTCGGATTTAGTATGTGATGGTTTTATGAACAATCTGAGGTTTTGGTTAGTATGCCTTGAGGTTTTAAGTTGCTTCAGTATATGTTTTGACAAAGCAACTGTTATATGTTATCCTTGAGAAGAGATGGTACAGTGTATGTACAATGTGGTCAATGATGTATATAAGGTTTTGGTTCTTCCTTTAAGAGTTTTCCTAGAAATGGATCTCTTTGCTAAATGGTTTTAATTTTTAGTGATTTTTGTTACTCCGTTGCTCATGATTATTCCGCAATAATTAGTGATGATTTGGCTATCGGTTTTGTAACATACTGAATCTCAGGGTCTTCCCTGCAATTTACCCACTTTTGAGCTTTTCTTTTCTTTCTAGTCCATTTGGACCATTTTCATAAATTTCCCTTGTTTTATATTCTTTTTGGACCCCTTGTGCAATTTGAGCACAATTCAATGTTTAAAATCACCTTTCTCCCTCATTTAAGATCATGAAGGGGTGTTTGTACAAATAACCCAATTAAGGAGATAAGTGAAGATTAATAATGTATTTTGGTCATTAAGGATGGAAATAAGTAGATAATATTAATTTGTAGCTTTTTGGATAAATATATTAGCAATAATGTGTATTTGAATTAATTATGAGTATATTAACCTCTTTATTTTCTCTCTCCTCTTAAGTGGATAAAAGGTGTGAAAATGGGATAATATGGTGAGTTATTTCTCTTGAAATAATTAGGAGATGATTGCCTCGAAATATTACTCCCATATTTCAATGAAATAGTTTTCCATACTATTTCACCTCTTTTTATATATTAATACATGTAATAATGGACAACATATGAGTTATGAGCCTTAGTGAGCTTAAATATGAAATCTAATTATATAGCATGATGCTACACTTTAATGTGAAGATGTGGTTAAAATTTGGTATCATTTTGACTTCTTTTGACCCTTCAAATCCATTTTATTAGCTTTTAATAAAGTATAACTATGGATTTTAATCGATTTCATTTATATCGATTTGTCACACTATTGTTTGGGTTATTTTCATTGTCACGTGCCTCACCCTTCACCGACTCATCATCCAACGATAGTCATTTTCTCTCGATCAGATCCAATGGTGGAGAACTCATCTCCTACCTTCGACCGTTCGACAGTCGAGCCTCTCTGCCTCCCTCGACGATGTTCTCCCTCCATAGAGCTATGATTCTCTCGATTTAAGTTCTGTTCGCTTCGTCTCTTCACGTCGATTCATCTGATCCTTTGCTCGGCCGTTTTGGTGACTTCTACGTTAAACGACCAATAGGGCTCATCTCCCCCCTCTCTGTCGCATCTTACAGAGTGAGATCTAGCTTCTCACTTGCCGGTATACGACCACCGTAAGAACCCTTAGACCTCAACCTTTTCTCCTCCCCTCACAATTTGTTCCCGGCTGCTCTAAAGCTCCATGCCCTACTCCACCTTCATTTCCGATGACCTCGACTGAGGGTCGACACTTCTGACCACCTCGGGCCAATTGGACACTAGGTGAGCAACTCCGGCACCCGCTCTTCCCCTCTCTACTCTCTTTTTGTCTCGAGATAGCCCCAAACTCCGAGTCCTATAAACCGCTAGAAACACCATGGCGGCACCTAAACTTTTCCCACCTCGGTGCGCCTCTGCCCTCGCAACTCCAATTTTTGACTCGCCTCGAGTCCGTGAGCATGTTCTGAGCCTTAGCTGAGAACTTCCCCTTTGGTTTTTGATCCTTTTGATCGCCGCTCCTTTTCTCTGTTCTGGACCCTCGGCGGAGCTCTCTCAGAGTTTCTGAGCGTTACGAGACCCAAACCTGGGCTCGATGGGATCGTCGATCGATGGGGACGTCGGTAATGTCCTTGGTTTGTATCGGTAGCCAGTGCTACGCGATTTGGGCTGTGGAGTCGAACTCCAGCAGCAGCAGGTCGCCATGGCTGCGGGATGGAGCATACCTGGTCCGGCAATGACCAAGGTGCTCACTCCCTTGCAAACGGAGGCTTTAATCCCCAGGGGTAGTACAGACTTTTCACAATAGGTTTTGTTTTCTCGCTGAAGGTCATTGCGAGGTTCAAATGACCATTTTACCCTCGCAGGGTTAGTTGATGATATTACCTGACCATGGGTATTTTAGTAATTGCCTCTTGAGATTTGTTTTTCGCTTTGTAAGGTGTGTTACATATGAATGACCATACTGCCCTCGCTGCTTAGTTAATTTGATTTGACGAGAAGGGGTATTTTGGTCATTTCACTTATTATTTACATCGAATTGTATTTGGATTTAAATAACTATCACGCTAAGGTTTTCTTGCATTCTGATTGGTCGATTTTACTTAATTCATAGTAAATCGATCCATGGTCAGAAAAATGCAAATAAATAGTCAATGGAAAGGATTTTTCATGTAGAACTTGATTTTATGGTTTTTGAGTCATGATTATGATTCCTTTTTTGAAGTTTGCTTTGAATGCCTTTTAAGTGTATAAAATGTTCTAAAATACATAATTAATTCATTTTAACTCCAATTTGTAAAATAAAATATGTTTTATTATTTAGGAGAATATGACTAATATATTGGACTAGGATTTAAACCCTATATCGTGGTTTTGTAAAATTAGGGTTTTTTCTATGTTTTATGTCTTTATATATATTAATACATGTGTAATAATGTAACTAGGGAAAAATGGAATGGATGCAATCAGATTGGTGAATGTGATGGTAATTAATTAAAAAAGGTATGTGCACCCTATTCTAGTATATGGATCCTATTTTTGTATGTGAAGCCTATTTTAGTATGTGAATCATATTTATGTGAACATCTATGATGAGTGTGAAATGAATGTGGAATGTATATTGTGCAATCAACCTACTCTTCAGTTGGGATCTTATCCAACCCTACCTTAAAGATGTGCTAGCCTTGATATCCTTCTAATTGCATTTATTGGCTCTTTACTTATTTTATGCTTGTAATGCCATTGTGGCTCATTAATTTGAATCATGTGAACCTTGCTACTACATATGTTGCCTCATTTACTTGGAAATGCTTAATCTTGCTATTGCCAATGTTGGCTCATCTTTTTGGAAATATTTGGAAACATTGTATAATGTTGTTGCTTTGTTGGCTCCTTTATTTCTTGGAGTTCTTGGATATTGTTGTTGCCTATGATGGCCCATTTATTTATTTGGGTTTTATTCCCAAAGATATGTTGCAATCTTGTTATACTTTTCACTCTACTGCCAAGTGAATGTTTATGCATGATATAGTTATTGGCCAATTGACAATGTAGTGTACATGAGTACAAACCACCCACAGGGCACTGGGGTTTTAGTCCCCTTGTCGGGCACTAGGGTTATAGTCCCCCTGCCATTTTATATATTAGGCACTGGGGTTTTAGTCCCCCTGCCACTTTTTAGGCACTGGGGTTTTAGTCCCCCTACCATTGGTGAGGTCCGGTAGGTGCCTCACCCTACATTGAGAGGATGTTGAGTCAAAATTTATATTCATGCAAATGTGATAATTGTTGATATTTAAATGTGGCAGTTTTCTAAAATCTTATTTACTCAATTGCCTCACTCTCCTTGAAATTCCTTAGTGGAATCTTTTGTTATGAAATGCTTCGCTTTATGAATGCCCTTATCCTTTTATTAACACATACCTTTTATCTTTCTCTTGCTGGATGACCCCAACCATCCAGGCTAGGATCAGAGTGTGCATGGAAGCTTGGTGAACCTAAGGCTAATGATAGGACAAGAAGAAAAGGAACATATAGCTTGCTTGATCATAGTTGCTTTTATGTATTAAGTTGTTTTGTTTGGAGACAATATTGGTTTAGTCTAAGTCTTCCTCTACCTAGATCCTTGTTCTTGTATAAAGTTGTACTCCCATTTGGGAATTTTTTATAATGTACTCTTTATACATTTTGAATAAAGTCAAGTTTTATATTTCTTCCGCTGCTACACAATTGATGATTTTGGTTGCCATGGTTTATAGTAGAGACTTGGTCTTTACAGCATGGTATCAGAGCATCAAGGTAGTCGGATTCTTGACCAATTCAAATTTGTCTCCCAGATAGAACCCTTATCTTATATAGTTTCCCTTTAGTTAGTTTTTCACCATAGAGTTGACCTAGCATGAAAGTTTGATTTAGTATCATAATAATAAGTAATTAAAAATAAAATTTGTCAACTTTTTGGTGAATTTTCTATTGAGAAGCTACTAGAGCAAGAAGTTGAAACTGATGGTGTCTAGAAAGGGTCAGAGCTTGGGGGATGGAAATATTTTCCTCCGCCCCACTAGTTTGGTAACGAGGACTCCTGAGCTCATATGACCTGGCCTGGCCTGATCTGATACAGACAGCTCAAAATAGTCTATGTTTGGGCATGTTGCCTAATTGTTGAATACCTTAGGAAAACCATAAGTGATGATTTGATCTCTCACACAAGCATCGTCCTTAAATACCTGATACTCCTGTGTTTAGGGTTTAGTGTACCCTAGATTACACCCTGAAGCTTGGTTGGTAAATCCTTTTAATGTTGAGTTTTATGTACCTTTTACCCTTAGCTTAGTTTGACTTAGTTGACCCTTTTAAGGGGTAGGATGAGGGTAATGGTGCTAGTACCCTATTTGGTTTTGCAAATCTGATTTCGAGGACGAAATCCCTTTTAGGGGGATGGAATCCCTATTAAAAGCAAAATCAAATACCTTTGGAGTTAGAAACTCTATCTATATAATAACTTATGTGAACAAGAATTTACCAAACACATTACACTTGTAATTCAACTTGTTTGTTTATACACACATGAATATGTAGTAAGTCATATAGAGATAGTTCATATGCTTGAACCTTCACATATTATTGATGCACATAATAAACAAGTTACTAATGGTGAATATACATAACGTTGACTATGTCACCCTAATGGTGAAATGTGTATGGATAATGCACCTTAAGGATGCTTTAACATGTAATGATCATGTTGACCCAAACCCTAATATGTAATCATCTAGCCTTGACAACATATACATATATATACCCTTAATGCCTTTCATGATACATTAGTGACATTAGGTGTCATCATCACATAATATACCTTAATGCATATAAATGGATTATAGTCCCAAAGTTATCAATATATAAGGTATATCACCTTGTTCTCTAATGAACACCTCATCATAACTTGATATATGAAATAATTCATTAATATTTAATGGGTTACATCCTATTCACTAAAATGCATATAATGACTCAAACTTGATAATGAATAATTGGATTCACATAAGTGCCTAATGTGAAGTACAATATGCATAATTTATAATATGAAGTGTAATGGATGAAAATGATTAATGATGTCATTAATATGGGTATGAAAGATGATATGACAATGTGCAATATGAACATTATTTGGAATTATTATAGGCTTAATAACTTGTTGGATAATATTAAATTTTTTTTCTACAAAATAATTTGTGATAACTCTACATGATAGTTTTAAGAGGATAATGGAAAATGAATTCATGTAATTAAGGTTTTTGACCTAATACATTAATTATGTTGAAATGGATTAGTAAACCCTAATTGTGCTTAAAACCCTTGATGAGGGAAATACACATGATATAATATTGAGATGTAATTGTTTGGGAATAAAATGTGGCACAAGTGATAGTATAACAAATATGATACCGCTTCATGATGGAGATTATGCTAATAAGGCAAAAATGTTAAATAGGTTGAGTTTGACAAAAGGCTATAGGTTTTGTGGAAACCTTAGTAAGACTTGACTTATGTGTACAGCTTTTTAATACTCACCTAGTTGTTTAAGGTTGTGATGTTGCACACTCACCCTCTCTTTCCTCTTGTTGTGATTTTGGGGACGAAATCCTCTTTAAGGGGTGGTGTGATGTAACATACTGAATCTCAGGGTCTTCCCTGCAATTTACCCACTTTTGAGCTTTTCTTTGCTTTCTAGTCCATTTGGACCATTTTCATAAATTTCCCTTGTTTTATATTCTTTTTGGACCCCTTGTGCAATTTGAGCACAATTCAATGTTTAAAATCACCTTTTTCCCTCATTTATGATAATGAAGGGGTGTTTGCACAAATAACCCAATTAAGGAGATAAGTGAAGGTTAATAATGTAATTTGGTCATTAAGGATGGAAATAAGTAGATAATATTAATTTGGAGCTTTTTGGATAAATATATTAGCAATAATGTGTATTTGAATTAATTATGAGTATATTAACCTCTTTATTTTCTCTCTCCTCTTAAGTGGATAAAAGGTGTGAAAATGGGATAATATGGTGAGTTATTTCTCTTGAAATAATTAGGAGATGATTGCCTCGAAATATTACTCCCATATTTCAATTAATTAGTTTTCCATATTATTTTACCTCTTTTTATATATTAATACATGTAATAATGGACAACATGTGAGTTATGAGCCTTAGTGAGCTTAAATACGAAATGTAATTATATAGCATGATGCTACACTTTAATGTGAACATGTGGCTAAATTTTGGTGTCATTTGGACTTCATTTGACCCTTCAAATCCATTTTATGATCTTTTAATAAAGTATAACTATGGATTTTAATCGATTTCATTTATATCGATTTGTCACACTATTGTTCGGGTTATTTTCATTATCACGCGCCTCACCCTTCACCTGCTCATCATCCAACGATGGTCATTTGTGCTCGATCAGATCTAATGGTGGAGAACTTGTCTCCTACCTCCGGCCGTTCGACAGCCGAGCCTCTCTGCCTCCCTCGACGATGTTCTCCCTCCACAGAGCTCTGATTCTCTCGATTTAAGTTCTGTTCGCTTTGTCTCTTCACGTCGATTCATCTGATCCTTTGCTCGGCCATTTTGGTTACTTCTACGTTAAACGCCCAACAGGGCTCATCTCCCCCCTCTCTGTCGCATCTTACAGAGTGAGATCTAGCTTCTCACTCGCCGGTATACGACCACCGTAAGAACCCTTAGACCTCAACCTTTTCTCCTCCCCTCGCAATTTGTTCCCGGCTGCTCTAAAGCTCCATGCCCTACTCCACCTTCATTTCCGATGACCTCGACTGAGGGTCGACACTTCTGACCACCTCGGGCCAATTGGACACTAGGTGAGCAACTCCGGCACCCGCTCTTCCCCTCTCTACTCTCTTTTTGTCTCGAGATAGCCCCAAACTCCGAGTCCTATAAACCGCTAGAAACACCATGGCGGCACCTAAACTTTTCCCACCTCGGTGCGCCTCTGCCCTCGCAACTCCAATTTTTGACTCGCCTCGAGTCCGTGAGCATGTTCTGAGCCTTAGCTGAGAACTTCCCCTTTGGTTTTTGATGCTTTTGATCGCCACTCCTTTTCTCTGTTCTGGACCCTTGGCGGAGCTCTCTCAGAGTTTCTGAGCGTTACGAGACCCAAACCTGGGCTCGATGGGATCGTCGATCGATGGGGACGTCGGTAATGTCCTTGGTTTGTATCGGTAGCCAGTGCTACGCGATTTGGGCTGTGGAGTCGAACTCCAGCAGCAGCAGGTCGCCATGGCTGCGGGATGGAGCATACCTGGTCCGGCAATGACCAAGGTGCTCACTCCCTTGCAAACGGAGGCTTTAATCCCCAGGGGTAGTACAGACTTTTCACAATAGGTTTTGTTTTCTCGCTGAAGGTCATTGCGAGGTTCAAATGACCATTTTACCCTCGCAGGGTTAGTTGATGATATTACCTGACCATGGGTATTTTAGTAATTGCCTCTTGAGATTTGTTTTTCGCTTTGTAAGGTGTGTTACATACGAATGACCATACTGCCCTCACTGCTTAATTAATTTGATTTGACGAGAAGGGGTATTTTGGTCATTTCACTTATTATTTACATCGAATTGTATTTGGATTTAAATAACTATCACACTAAGGTTTTCTTGCATTCTGATTGGTCGATTTTACTTAATTCATAGTAAATCGATCCATGGTCAGAAAAATGCAAATAAATAGTCAATGGAAAGGATTTTTCATGTAGAACTTGATTTTATGGTTTTTGAGTCATGATTATGATTCCTTTTTTGAAGTTTGCTTTGAATGCCTTTTAAGTGTATAAAATGTTCTAAAATACATAATTAATTCATTTTAACTCCAATTTGTAAAATAAAATATGTTTTATTATTTAGGAGAATATGACTAATATATTGGACTAGGATTTAAACCCTATATCGTGGTTTTGTAAAATTAGGGTTTTTTCTATGTTTTATGTCTTTATATATATTAATACATGTGTAATAATGTAACTAGGGAAAAATGGAATGGATGCAATCAGATTGGTGAATGTGATGGTAATTAATTAAAAAAGGTATGTGCACCCTATTCTAGTATATGGATCCTATTTTTGTATGTGAAGCCTATTTTAGTATGTGAATCATATTTATGTGAACATCTATGATGAGTGTGAAATGAATGTGGAATGTATATTGTGCAATCAACCTACTCTTCAGTTGGGATCTTATCCAACCCTACCTTAAAGATGTGCTAGCCTTGATATCCTTCTAATTGCATTTATTGGCTCTTTACTTATTTTATGCTTGTAATGCCATTGTGGCTCATTAATTTGAATCATGTGAACCTTGCTACTACATATGTTGCCTCATTTACTTTGAAATGCTTAATCTTGCTATTGCCAATGTTGGCTCATCTTTTTGGAAATATTTGGAAACATTGTATAATGTTGTTGCTGTGTTGGCTCCTTTATTTCTTGGAGTTCTTGGATATTGTTGTTGCCTATGATGGCCCATTTATTTATTTGGGTTTTATTCCCAAAGCTATGTTGCAATGTTGTTATACTTTTCACTCTACTGCCAAGTGAATGTTTATGCATGATATAGTTATTGGCCAATTGACAATGTAGGGTACATGAGTACAAACCACCCACAGGGCACTGGGGTTTTAGTCCCCTTGTCGGGCACTAGGGTTATAGTCCCCCTGCCATTTTATATATTAGGCACTGGGGTTTTAGTCCCCCTGCCACTTTTTAGGCACTGGGGTTTTAGTCCCCCTACCATTGGTGAGGTCCGGTAGGTGCCTCACCCTACATTGAGAGGATGTTGAGTCAAAATTTATATTCATGCAAATGTGATAATTGTTGATATTTAAATGTGGCAGTTTTCTAAAATCTTATTTACTCAATTGCCTCACTCTCCTTGAAATTCCTTAGTTGAATCTTTTGTTATGAAATGCTTCTCTTTATGAATGCCCTTATCCTTTTATTAACACATACCTTTTATCTTTCTCTTGCTGGATGACCCCAACCATCCAGGCTAGGATCAGAGTGTGCATGGAAGCTTGGTGAACCTAAGGCTAATGATAGGACAAGAAGAAAAGGAACATATAGCTTGCTTGATCATAGTTGCTTTTATGTATTAAGTTGTTTTGTTTGGAGACAATATTGGTTTAGTCTAAGTCTTCCTCTACCTAGATCCTTGTTCTTGTATAAAGTTGTACTCCCATTTGGGAATTTTTTATAATGTACTCTTTATACATTTTGAATAAAATCAAGTTTTATATTTCTTCCGCTGCTACACAATTGATGATTTTGGTTGCCATGGTTTATAGTAGAGACTTGGTCTTTACAGCATGGTATCAGAGCATCAAGGTAGTCGGATTCTTGACCAATTCAAATTTGTCTCCCAGATAGAACCCTTATCTTATATAGTTTCCCTTTAGTTAGTTTTTCACCTTAGAGTTGACCTAGCATGAAAGTTTGATTTAGTATCATAATAATAAGTAATTAAAAATAAAATTTGTCAACTTTTTGGTGAATTTTCTATTGAGAAGCTACTAGAGCAAGAAGTTGAAACTGATGGTGTCTAGAAAGGGTCAGAGCTTGGGGGATGGAAATATTTTCCTCCGCCCCACTAGTTTGGTAACGAGGACTCCTGAGCTCATATGACCTGGCCTGGCCTGATCTGATACAGACAGCTCAAAATAGTCTATGTTTGGGCATGTTGCCTAATTGTTGAATACCTTAGGAAAACCATAAGTGATGATTTGATCTCTCACACAAGCATCGTCCTTAAATACTTGATACTCCTGTGTTTAGGGTTTAGTGTACCCTAGATTACACCCTGAAGCTTGGTTGGTAAATCCTTTTAATGTTGAGTTTTATGTACCTTTTACCCTTAGCTTAGTTTGACTTAGTTGACCCTTTTAAGGGGTAGGATGAGGGTAATGGTGCTAGTACCCTATTTGGTTTTGCAAATCTGATTTCGAGGACGAAATCCCTTTTAGGGGGATGGAATCCCTATTAAAAGCAAAATCAAATACCTTTGGAGTTAGAAACCCTATCTATATAATAACTTATGTGAACAAGAATTTACCAAACACATTACACTTGTAATTCAACTTGTTTGTTTATACACACATGAATATGTAGTAAGTCATATAGAGATAGTTCATATGCTTGAACCTTCACATATTATTGATGCACATAATAAACAAGTTACTAATGGTGAATATACATAACGTTGACTATGTCACCCTTATGGTGAAATGTGTATGGATAATGCACCTTAAGGATGCTTTAACATGTAATGATCATGTTGACCCAAACCCTAATATGTAATCATCTAGCCTTGACAACATATACATATATATACCCTTAATGCCTTTCATGATAAATTAGTGACATTAGGTGTCATCATCACATAATATACCTTAATGCATATAAATGGATTATAGTCCCAAAGTTATCAATATATAAGGTATATCACCTTGTTCTCTAATGAACACCTCATCATAACTTGATATATGAAATAATTCATTAATATTTAATGGGTTACATCCTATTCACTAAAATGCATATAATGACTCAAACTTGATAATGAATAATTGGATTCACATAAGTGCCTAATGTGAAGTACAATATGTATAATTTATAATATGAAGTGTAATGGATGAAAATGATTAATGATGTCATTAATATGGGTATGAAAGATGATATGACAATGTGCAATATGAACATTATTTGGAATTATTATAGGCTTAATAACTTGTTGGATAATATTAAATTTTTTTTCTACAAAATAATTTGTGATAACTCTACATGATAGTTTTAAGAGGATAATGGAAAATGAATTCATGTAATTAAGGTTTTTGACCTAATACATTAATTATGTTGAAATGGATTAGTAAACCCTAATTGTGCTTAAAACCCTTGATGAGGGAAATACACATGATATAATATTGAGATGTAATTGTTTGGGAATAAAATGTGGCACAAGTGATAGTATAACAAATATGATACCGCTTCATGATGGAGATTATGCTAATAAGGCAAAAATGTTAAATAGGTTGAGTTTGACAAAAGGCTATAGGTTTTGTGGAAACCTTAGTAAGACTTGACTTATGTGTACAGCTTTTTAATACTCACCTAGTTGTTTAAGGTTGTGATGTTGCACACTCACCCTCTCTTTCCTCTTGTTGTGATTTTGGGGACGAAATCCTCTTTAAGGGGTGGTGTGATGTAACATACTGAATCTCAGGGTCTTCCCTGCAATTTACCCACTTTTGAGCTTTTCTTTGCTTTCTAGTCCATTTGGACCATTTTCATAAATTTCCCTTGTTTTATATTCTTTTTGGACCCCTTGTGCAATTTGAGCACAATTCAATGTTTAAAATCACCTTTTTCCCTCATTTATGATAATGAAGGGGTGTTTGCACAAATAACCCAATTAAGGAGATAAGTGAATGTTAATAATGTAATTTGGTCATTAAGGATGGAAATAAGTAGATAATATTAATTTGGAGCTTTTTGGATAAATATATTAGCAATAATGTGTATTTGAATTAATTATGAGTATATTAACCTCTTTATTTTCTCTCTCCTCTTAAGTGGATAAAAGGTGTGAAAATGGGATAATATGGTGAGTTATTTCTCTTGAAATAATTAGGAGATGATTGCCTCGAAATATTACTCCCATATTTCAATTAATTAGTTTTCCATATTATTTTACCTCTTTTTATATATTAATACATGTAATAATGGACAACATGTGAGTTATGAGCCTTAGTGAGCTTAAATACGAAATGTAATTATATAGCATGATGCTACACTTTAATGTGAACATGTGGCTAAATTTTGGTGTCATTTGGACTTCATTTGACCCTTCAAATCCATTTTATGATCTTTTAATAAAGTATAACTATGGATTTTAATCGATTTCATTTATATCGATTTGTCACACTATTGTTCGGGTTATTTTCGTTATCACGCGCCTCACCCTTCACCTGCTCATCATCCAACGATGGTCATTTGTGCTCAATCAGATCCAATGGTGGAGAACTTGTCTCCTACCTCCGGCCGTTCGACAGCCGAGCCTCTCTGCCTCCCTCGACGATGTTCTCCCTCCACAGAGCTCTGATTCTCTCGATTTAAGTTCTGTTCGCTTTGTCTCTTCACGTCGATTCATCTGATCCTTTGCTCGGCCATTTTGGTTACTTCTACGTTAAACGCCCAACAGGGCTCATCTCCCCCCTCTCTGTCGCGTCTTACAGAGTGAGACCTAGCTTCTCACTCACCTGTATACGACCACCGTAAGAACCCTTTGAACTCAACCTTTTCTCCTCCCCTCGCAATTTGTTCCCAGCTGCTCTGAAGCTCCCTGCCCTACTCGACCTTCATTTCCGACGACCTCGACTGAGGGTCGGCACCTCCGACCACCTCGGGCCAATTGGACGCTAGGTGAGCAACTCCAACACCCTCTCTTCCCCTTTCTACTCTCTTTTTGTCTCGAGATAGCCCCAAACTCTGGGTCCTATAAACCGCCAGAAACACCACGGCGGCACCTGAACTTTTCCCACCCCGATGCGCCTCTGCCCTCGCAACTCCAATTCTTGACTCACCTCAAGTCTGCGAGCATGTTCCGAGCCTTAGCTGAGAACTTCCCCTTTGGTTTTCGATGCTTTTGATCGTCACTCCTTTTCTCTGTTCTGGACCCTCGACGGAGCTCTCTGGGAGTTTCTGAGCGTTACGAGACCAAAACCTGGGCTCGATGGGATCTTCGATCGATGGGGACATCGGTAATGTCCTTGGTATGTATCGGTAGCCAGTGCTATGCGATTTGGGCTATGGAGTCAAACTCCAGCAGCAGCAGGTCGCCATGGCTACGGGCTGGAGCATACCTGGTCCAGCAATGACCAAGGTGCCCACTCCCTTGCAAATAGAGGATTTAATCCCCAGGGGCAGTACAGACTTTTCACAACAGGTTTCGTTTTCTCGCTGAAGGTCATTGCGAGGTTCAAATGACCACTTTACCCTCGCAGGGTTAGTTGATGATATTACCCGACCATGGGCATTTTAGTAATTGCCTCTTGAGACCGTACTGCAGAAGGAGAACAACAATAGTAGGGACAACAATAATAGCTCAGGTTGAGTGTACTGTCTGTCGTGTCTTGTAGATAGAAGTCCTATGTGTTAGCTCTGTACTCACAGGTCCTCGGATTTAGTATGTGATGGTTTTATGAACAATCTGAGGTTTTGGTTAGTATGCCTTGAGGTTTTAAGTTGCTTCAGTATATGTTTTGACAAAGCAACTGTTATATGTTATCCTTGAGAAGAGATGGTACAGTGTATGTACAATGTGGTCAATGATGTATATAAGGTTTTGGTTCTTCCTTTAAGAGTTTTCCTAGAAATGGATCTCTTTGCTAAATGGTTTTAATTTTTAGTGATTTTTGTTACTCCGTTGCTCATGATTATTCCGCAATAATTAGTGATGATTTGGCTATCAGTTTTGTAACATACTGAATCTCAGGGTCTTTCTGCAATTTACCCACTTTTGAGCTTTTCTTTTCTTTCTAGTCCATTTGGACCATTTTCATAAATTTCCCTTGTTTTATATTCTTTTTGGACCCCTTGTGCAATTTGAGCACAATTCAATGTTTAAAATCACCTTTTTCCCTCATTTAAGATCATGAAGGGGTGTTTGTACAAATAACCCAATTAAGGAGATAAGTGAAGATTAATAATGTATTTTGGTCATTAAGTATGGAAATAAGTAGATAATATTAATTTGGAGCTTTTTGGATAAATATATTAGCAATAATGTGTATTTGAATTAATTATGAGTATATTAACCTCTTTATTTTCTCTCTCCTCTTAAGTGGATAAAAGGTGTGAAAATGGGATAATATGGTGATTTATTTCTCTTGAAATAATTAGGAGATGATTGCCTCGAAATATTACTCCCATATTTCAATTAAATAGTTTTCCATATTATTTCACCTCTTTTTATATATTAATACATGTAATAATGGACAACATATGAGTTATGAGCCTTAGTGAGCTTAAATATGAAATCTAATTATATAGCATGATGCTACACTTTAATGTGAAGATGTGGTTAAAATTTGGTATCATTTTGACTTCTTTTGACCCTTCAAATCCATTTTATTAGCTTTTAATAAAGTATAACTATGGATTTTAATCGATTTCATTTATATCGATTTGTCACACTATTGTTTGGGTTATTTTCGTTGTCACGTGCCTCACCCTTCACCGACTCATCATCCAACGATAGTCATTTTCTCTCGATCAGATCCAATGGTGGAGAACTCATCTCCTACCTTCGACCGTTCGACAGTCGAGCCTCTCTGCCTCCCTCGACGATGTTCTCCCTCCATAGAGCTCTGATTCTCTCGATTTAAGTTCTGTTCGCTTCGTCTCTTCACGTCGATTCATCTGATCCTTTGCTCGGCCGTTTTGGTGACTTCTACGTTAAACGACCAATAGGGCTCATCTCCCCCCTCTCTGTCGCATCTTACAGAGTGAGATCTAGCTTCTCACTCGCCGGTATACCACCACCGTAAGAACCCTTAGACCTCAACCTTTTCTCCTCCCCTCGCAATTTGTTCCCGGCTGCTCTAAAGCTCCATGCCCTACTCCACCTTCATTTCCGATGACCTCGACTGAGGGTCGACACTTCTGACCACCTCGGGCCAATTGGACACTAGGTGAGCAACTCCGGCACCCGCTCTTCCCCTCTCTACTCTCTTTTTGTCTCGAGATAGCCCCAAACTCCGAGTCCTATAAACCGCTAGAAACACCATGGCGGCACCTAAACTTTTCCCACCTCGGTGCTCCTCTGCCCTCGCAACTCCAATTTTTGACTCGCCTCGAGTCCGTGAGCATGTTCTGAGCCTTAGCTGAGAACTTCCCCTTTGGTTTTTGATGCTTTTGATCGCCGCTCCTTTTCTCTGTTCTGGACCCTCGGCGGAGCTCTCTCAGAGTTTCTGAGCATTACGAGACCCAAACATGGGCTCGATGGGATCGTCGATCTATGGGGACGTCGGTAATGTCCTTGGTTTGTATCGGTAGCCAGTGCTACGTGATTTGGGTTGTGGAGTCGAACTCCAGCAGCAGCAGGTCGCCATGGCTGCGGGATGGAGCATACCTGGTCCGGCAATGACCAAGGTGCTCACTCCCTTGCAAACGGAGGCTTTAATCCCCAGGGGTAGTACAGACTTTTCACAATAGGTTTTGTTTTCTCGCTGAAGGTCATTGCGAGGTTCAAATGACCATTTTACCCTCGCAGGGTTAGTTGATGATATTACCTGACCATGGGTATTTTAGTAATTGCCTCTTGAGATTTGTTTTTCGCTTTGTAAGGTGTGTTACATACGAATGACCATACTGCCCTCACTGCTTAATTAATTTGATTTGACGAGAAGGGGTATTTTGGTCATTTCACTTATTATTTACATCGAATTGTATTTGGATTTAAATAACTATCATGCTAAGGTTTTCTTGCATTCTGATTGGTCGATTTTACTTAATTCATAGTAAATCGATCCATGGTCAGAAAAATGCAAATAAATAGTCAATGGAAAGGATTTTTCATGTAGAACTTGATTTTATGGTTTTTGAGTCATGATTATGATTCCTTTTTTGAAGTTTGCTTTGAATGCCTTTTAAGTGTATAAAATGTTCTAAAATACATAATTAATTCATTTTAACTCCAATTTGTAAAATAAAATATGTTTTATTATTTAGGAGAATATGACTAATATATTGGACTAGGATTTAAACCCTATATCGTGGTTTTGTAAAATTAGGGTTTTTTCTATGTTTTATGTCTTTATATATAATACATGTGTAATAATGTAACTAGGGAAAAATGGAATGGATGCAATCAGATTGGTGAATGTGATGGTAATTAATTAAAAAAGGTATGTGCACCCTATTCTAGTATATGGATCCTATTTTTGTATGTGAAGCCTATTTTAGTATGTGAATCATATTTATGTGAACATCTATGATGAGTGTGAAATGAATGTGGAATGTATATTGTGCAATCAACCTACTCTTCAGTTGGGATCTTATCCAACCCTACCTTAAAGATCTGCTAGCCTTGATATCCTTCTAATTGCATTTATTGGCTCTTTACTTATTTTATGCTTGTAATGCCATTGTGGCTCATTAATTTGAATCATGTGAACCTTGCTACTACATATGTTGCCTCATTTACTTGGAAATGCTTAATCTTGCTATTGCCAATGTTGGCTCATCTTTTTGGAAATATTTGGAAACATTGTATAATGTTGTTGCTGTGTTGGCTCCTTTATTTCTTGGAGTTCTTGGATATTGTTGTTGCCTATCATGGCCCATTTATTTATTTGGGTTTTATTCCCAAAGCTATGTTGCAATCTTGTTATACTTTTCACTCTACTGCCAAGTGAATGTTTATGCATGATATAGTTATTGGCCAATTGACAATGTAGTGTACATGAGTAAAAACCACCCACAGGGCACTGGGGTTTTAGTCCCCTTGTCGGGCACTAGGGTTATAGTCCCCCTGCCATTTTATATATTAGGCACTGGGGTTTTAGTCCCCCTGCCACTTTTTAGGCACTGGGGTTTTAGTCCCCCTACCATTGGTGAGGTCCGGTAGGTGCCTCACCCTACATTGAGAGGATGTTGAGTCAAAATTTATATTCATGCAAATGTGATAATTGTTGATATTTAAATGTGGCAGTTTTCTAAAATCTTATTTACTCAATTGCCTCACTCTCCTTGAAATTCCTTAGTGGAATCTTTTGTTATGAAATGCTTCGCTTTATGAATGCCCTTATCCTTTTATTAACACATACCTTTTATCTTTCTCTTGCTGGATGACCCCAACCATCCAGGCTAGGATCAGAGTGTGCATGGAAGCTTGGTGAACCTAAGGCTAATGATAGGACAAGAAGAAAAGGAACATATAGCTTGCTTGATCATAGTTGCTTTTATGTATTAAGTTGTTTTGTTTGGAGACAATATTGGTTTAGTCTAAGTCTTCCTCTACCTAGATCCTTGTTCTTGTATAAAGTTGTACTTCCATTTGGGAATTTTTTATAATGTACTCTTTATACATTTTGAATAAAGTCAAGTTTTGTATTTCTTCCGCTGCTACACAATTGATGATTTTGGTTGCCATGGTTTATAGTAGAGACTTGGTCTTTACAGCATGGTATCAGAGCATCAAGGTAGTCGGATTCTTGACCAATTCAAATTTGTCTCCCAGATAGAACCCTTATCTTATATAGTTTCCCTTTAGTTAGTTTTTCACCTTAGAGTTGACCTAGCATGAAAGTTTGATTTAGTATCATAATAATAAGTAATTAAAAATAAAATTTGTCAACTTTTTGGTGAATTTTCTATTGAGAAGCTACTAGAGCAAGAAGTTGAAACGGATGGTGTCTAGAAAGGGTCAGAGCTTGGGGGATGGAAATATTTTCCTCCGCCCCACTAGTTTGGTAACGAGGACTCCTGAGCTCATATGACCTGGCCTGGCCTGATCTGATACAGACAGCTCGAAATAGTCTATGTTTGGGCATGTTGCCTAATTGTTGAATACCTTAGGAAAACCATAAGTGATGATTTGATCTCTCACACAAGCATCGTCCTTAAATACCTGATACTCCTGTGTTTAGGGTTTAGTGTACCCTAGATTACACCCTGAAGCTTGGTTGGTAAATCCTTTTAATGTTGAGTTTTATGTACCTTTTACCCTTAGCTTAGTTTGACTTAGTTGACCCTTTTAAGGGGTAGGATGAGGGTAATGGTGCTAGTACCCTATTTGGTTTTGCAAATCTGATTTCGAGGACGAAATCCCTTTTAGAGGGATGAAATCCCTATTAAAAGCAAAATCAAATACCTTTGGAGTTAGAAACCCTATCTATATAATAACTTATGTGAACAAGAATTTACCAAACACATTACACTTGTAATTCAACTTGTTTGTTTATACACACATGAATATGTAGTAAGTCATATAGAGATAGTTCATATGCTTGAACCTTCACATATTATTGATGCACATAATAAACAAGTTACTAATGGTGAATATACATAACGTTGACTATGTCACCCTAATGGTGAAATGTGTATGGATAATGCACCTTAAGGATGTTTTAACATGTAATGATCATGTTGACCCAAACCCTAATATGTAATCATCTAGCCTTGACAACATATACATATATATACCCTTAATGCCTTTCATGATACATTAGTGACATTAGGTGTCATCATCACATAATATACCTTAATGCATATAAATGGATTATAGTCCCAAAGTTATCAATATGTAAGGTATATCACCTTGTTCTCTAATGAACACCTCATCATAACTTGATATATGAAATAATTCATTAATATTTAATGGGTTACATCCTATTCACTAAAATGCATATAATGACTCAAACTTGATAATGAATAATTGGATTCACATAAGTGCCTAATGTGAAGTACAATATGTATAATTTATAATATGAAGTGTAATGGATGAAAATGATTAATGATGTCATTAATATGGGTATGAAAGATGATATGACAATGTGCAATATGAACATTATTTGGAATTATTATAGGCTTAATAACTTGTTGGATAATATTAAATTTTTTTTCTACAAAATAATTTGTGATAACTCTACATGATAGTTTTAAGAGGATAATGGAAAATGAATTCATGTAATTAAGGTTTTTGACCTAATACATTAATTATGTTGAAATGGATTAGTAAACCCTAATTGTGCTTAAAACCCTTGATGAGGGAAATACACATGATATAATATTGAGATGTAATTGTTTGGGAATAAAATGTGGCACAAGTGATAGTATAACAAATATGATACCGCTTCATGATGGAGATTATGCTAATAAGGCAAAAATGTTAAATAGGTTGAGTTTGACAAAAGGCTATAGGTTTTGTGGAAACCTTAGTAAGACTTGACTTATGTGTACAACTTTTTAATACTCACCTAGTTGTTTAAGGTTGTGATGTTGCACACTCACCCTCTCTTTCCTCTTGTTGTGATTTTGGGGACGAAATCCTCTTTAAGGGGTGGTGTGATGTAACATACTGAATCTCAGGGTCTTCCCTGCAATTTACCCACTTTTGAGCTTTTCTTTGCTTTCTAGTCCATTTGGACCATTTTCATAAATTTCCCTTGTTTTATATTCTTTTTGGACCCCTTGTGCAATTTGAGCACAATTCAATGTTTAAAATCACCTTTTTCCCTCATTTATGATAATGAAGGGGTGTTTGCACAAATAACCCAATTAAGGAGATAAGTGAAGGTTAATAATGTAATTTGGTCATTAAGGATGGAAATAAGTAGATAATATTAATTTGGAGCTTTTTGGATAAATATATTAGCAATAATGTGTATTTGAATTAATTATGAGTATATTAACCTCTTTATTTTCTCTCTCCTCTTAAGTGGATAAAAGGTGTGAAAATGGGATAATATGGTGAGTTATTTCTCTTGAAATAATTAGGAGATGATTGCCTCGAAATATTACTCCCATATTTCAATTAATTAGTTTTCCATATTATTTTACCTCTTTTTATATATTAATACATGTAATAATGGACAACATATGAGTTATGAGCCTTAGTGAGCTTAAATACGAAATGTAATTATATAGCATGATGCTACACTTTAATGTGAACATGTGGCTAAATTTTGGTGTCATTTGGACTTCATTTGACCCTTCAAATCCATTTTATGATCTTTTAATAAAGTATAACTATGGATTTTAATCGATTTCATTTATATCGATTTGTCACACTATTGTTCGGGTTATTTTCGTTATCACGCGCCTCACCCTTCACCTGCTCATCATCCAACGATGGTCATTTGTGCTCGATCAGATCCAATGGTGGAGAACTTGTCTCCTACCTCCGGCCGTTCGACAGCCGAGCCTCTCTGCCTCCCTCGACGATGTTCTCCCTCCACAGAGCTCTGATTCTCTCGATTTAAGTTCTGTTCGCTTTGTCTCTTCACGTCGATTCATCTGATCCTTTGCTCGGCCATTTTGGTTACTTCTACGTTAAACGCCCAACAGGGCTCATCTCCCCCCTCTCTGTCGCGTCTTACAGAGTGAGACCTAGCTTCTCACTCACCTGTATACGACCACCGTAAGAACCCTTTGACCTCAACCTTTTCTCCTCCCCTCGCAATTTGTTCCCAGCTGCTCTGAAGCTCCCTGCCCTACTCGACCTTAATTTCCGACGACCTCGACTGAGGGTCGGCACCTCCGACCACCTCGGGCCAATTGGACGCTAGGTGAGCAACTCCAACACCCTCTCTTCCCCTCTCTACTCTCTTTTTGTCTCGAGATAGCCCCAAAC
This sequence comes from Alisma plantago-aquatica, assembly GCA_963693085.1. Lineage (NCBI taxonomy): Eukaryota > Viridiplantae > Streptophyta > Magnoliopsida > Alismatales > Alismataceae > Alisma > Alisma plantago-aquatica. The sequence goes on from OY856414.1 coordinate 485,295,528, forward strand.
TCTGGGTCCTATAAACCACCAGAAACACCACGGCGGCACCTGAACTTTTCCCACCCCGATGCGCCTCTGCCCTCGCAACTCCAATTCTTGACTCACCTCGAGTCTGCGAGCATGTTCCGAGCCTTAGCTGAGAACTTCCCCTTTGGTTTTCGATGCTTTTGATCGTCACTCCTTTTCTCTGTTCTGGACCCTCGACGGAGCTCTCTGGGAGTTTCTGAGCGTTACGAGACCAAAACCTGGGCTCGATGGGATCTTCGATCGATGGGGACATCGGTAATGTCCTTGGTATGTATCGGTAGCCAGTGCTATGCGATTTGGGCTGTGGAGTCGAACTCCAGCAGCAGCAGGTCGCCATGGCTACGGGCTGGAGCATACCTGGTCCAGCAATGACCAAGGTGCCCACTCCCTTGCAAATAGAGGATTTAATCCCCAGGGGCAGTACAGAATTTTCACAACAGGTTTCGTTTTCTCGCTGAAGGTCATTGCGAGGTTCAAATGACCACTTTACCCTCGCAGGGTTAGTTGATGATATTACCCGACCATGGGTATTTTAGTAATTGCCTCTTGAGATTTGTTTCTCGCTTTGCAAGGTGTGTTACATACGAATGACCATACTGCCCTCGCTGCTTAATTAATTTGATTTGACGATAAGGGGTATTTTGGTCATTTCACTTGTTATTTACATCGAATTGTATTTGGATTTAAATAACTATCATGCTAAGGTTTTCTTGCATTCTGATTAGTCAATTTTACTTAATTCATAGTAAATCGATCCATGGTCAGAAAAATGCAAATAAATAGTCAATGGAAAGGATTTTTCTTGTAGAACCTGATTTTATGGTTTTTGATTCATGATTATGATTACTTTTTCGAAGTTTGCTTTGAATGCCTTTTAAGTGTATAAAATGTTCTAAAATACATAATTAATTCATTTTAACTCCAATTTGTAAAATAAAATATGTTTTATTATTCAGGAGAATATGACTAATATATTGGACTAGGTTTTAAATCATATATCGTGGTTTTGTAAAATTAGGGTTTTGTCTATGTTTTATGTCTTTATATATATTAATACATGTGCAATAATGTAACTAGGGAAAAATGGAATGGATGCAATCAGATTGGTGAATGTGATGGTAATTAATTAAAATAGGTATGTGCACCTTATTCTAGTATATGGATCCTATTTTTGTATGTGAAGCCTATTTTAGTATGTGAATCATATTTATGTGAACATCTATGATGAATGTGAAATGAATGTGGAATGTATATTGTGCAATCAACCTACTCTTCAGTTGGGATCTTATCCAACCCTACCTTAAAGATGTGCTAGCCTTGATATCCTTCTAATTGCATTTATTGGCTCTTTACTTATTTTATGCTTGTAATGCCATTGTGGCTCATTCATTTGAATCATGTGAACCTTACTACTACATATGTTGCCTCATTAACTTGGAAATGCTTAATCTTTCTATTGCCAATGTTGGCTCATCTTTTTGGAAATATTTGGAAACATTGTATAATGTTGTTGCTTTGTTGGCTCCTTTATTTCTTAGAGTTCTTGGATATTGTTGTTGCCTATGATGGCCCATTTATTTATTTGGGTTTTATTCCCAAAGTTATGTTGCAATCTTGTTATACTTTTTACTCTATTGCCAAGTGAATGTTTATGGATGATATAGTTATTGGCCAATTGACAATGTAGTGTACATGAGTACAAACCACCCACAGGGCATTGGGGTTTTAGTCCCCCTACCGGGCACTGGGGTTTTAGTCCCCCTGCCATTTTATATATTAGATACTGGGGTTTTAGTCCCCCTGCCACTTTTTAGGCACTGGGGTTTTAGTCCCCCTACCATTGGTGAGGTCCGGTAGGTGCCTCACCCTACATTGAGAGGATGTTGAGTCAAAATTTATATTCATGCAAATGTGATAATTGTTGATATTTAAATGTGGCAGTTTTCTAAAATCTTATTTACTCAATTGCCTCACTCTCCTTGAAATTCCTTAGTGGAATCTTTTGTTATGAAATGCTTAGCTTTATGAATGTCCTTATCCTTTTATTAACACATACCTTTTATCTTTCTCTTGTTGGATGACCCCAACCATCCAGGCTAGGATCAGAGTGCGCATGGAAGCTTGGTGAACCTAAGGCTAATGATAGGACCAGAAGAAAAGGAACATATAGCTTGCTTGATCATATTTGCTTTTATGTATTAAGTTTTTTTTTTTTGGAGACAATATTGGTGTAGTCTAAGTGTTCCTCTACCTAGATCCTTGTTCTTGTATAAAGTTTTACTCCCATTTGGGAATTTTTTATAGTGTACTCTTTATACATTTTGAATAAAGTCAAGTTTTATATTTCTTCCGCTACTACACAATTGATGATTTTGGTTGCCATGGTTTATAGTAGAGACTTGGTCTTTATAGGTTTGGTGGTGGTCGTTACATATATGATGTGATAGAGGACAGTTGCAGTTATACCTCATATTTGGTTTTGTATACCATGTTTACTAGTGTCATGCCTATATACCACGGCGTATTAGGTTGTTATACAGATGGACAATATACGTCATTGTGGCAGACTTGAGGGTGTGGGAGATCATAGGAGTTTGGCTCTCCTAGATCTTGTATGGCACTAATTTCAACTTAACAGTGGTCAGTTGGAGTATGAGTAGTATAACTTATCTTCATGGGGCATAAACACATAATACAGTCGTGTAGTATATTTTCTTAGGGTTAAACACAATTAACATTGAATGGTACCCTTTGCCTTGTTTCTTATATAGATTAGTTGATAACAGCTATACATGTTCTTCACATTCCTTCTGGAAGTATATGATGTTCTACTTGTCAGTTATAGTTGCTTCATCTACTTACCTTGTGTAAATAGTTTTAATTGATCATTTAGCTAAATCTGCCCATCTTGTTAGTTATGCTACTTTCATATTTAAGCATATTTGTGTTAACAATAGTTGTTGGCAGAGAGTTATATCTCTCGTTAGGTCATTGGTCTCACCCCATGGGTTGCCACATCTTTTAGGAGGTCATGCATGATGTGGTAGAAATCGTGCGGTTGAGGAAGAGCAACAAGGAGATCAATAGCTATTGAAGATTGATATGCTATTAGTGTTTTGTAGTAGAAGTCCTATGTGTCTTCCATGTACTCTCACATCCTGGAAGGGTGTTTTGTAGACGTTGAATATCAATACGAGGTTTTAGGCAATATGACATGGTTGCACATGTATGGATTTATATGTGAATAGGTTATCTTTTGTAAAAAGTTTTTGTCAGGATGACCACTGTATAGTGATGTATATACCTTTATGGCATGATATGTGATACATGTAGCACCATTTATGGACCTTCATGTGTATGTTTCCACTCGAGATGATTATCTGAGATTGGTTTTAATTTACCCAATTTTGTGGTTATGTGGTTGTTAGTTGATAATTCTGCACTTTTGTTTTGAGTAATCTCTCCTTTTTAGCGGTGGGTCATCACAGGAGGATTTCAAGATCCCAAAGAAAGTTTGGTGTGAAAAGAAATAGATGAAGAGCATAGGCAAATATTCTGAGAATTCGACTATGATCAATGTGGAGATTGAAGAAGGGGAGATCACAAACTCAAAGGAGAAATAGGAAAAGGAATGGTGCATGACTCACCTAACCCCTTTGGTGTGTTAATAGACACTGATAAAGAAGAGGAGGAGATCCTAAATCAGGAGAAGGTGAAGAGTAATGTGAGGAATCAAAAAGAGAAAGGGAAGGAGGAGGAGTCTGTGAGGTGAATGAGGAACAAAAAGTTACTTTCCATGTCCATAAAGGTATGGAATGTGAAAGAGATCTACAATATCACAAAAATAAGAGAGGTTAAGGACTGGATTAAACTAGTGGAGTATCAATGACGTCCATTATTGGGACTAAAATAAAAAGGTGTAATAAGAAATGTGGGACATCGATGTTTCCAAATGGTTGGTCTCACACTACAAATCATGAGGAGGTAGAGTTTGGGAGAATTTTCATGGGGTAGAATGAAAATGTTTGGGAGGTTGAAGTAAACCAAAAAATTGAACAATTAATAGCATCATTTGTACTAATAGAAGAGGGTCTAGTTCTCAACAATCTATGCTTTTAACCAACACTCACAAAGACATGGACTATGGATGGGTCCAATTTCTCAGTCTAAAGAGATAAAAGAGGTGTGGCTATTAATAAGTGATTTTAATGATACAAAATTACTAGAGGATAAATATAGATGTAAATGAAATCCTTAAGTGGCCATCAAGTCTTACAATTACATTATCAATATAGTCAATCTCTATGAGCTTCCGAAGTTTGAAGAAGGAACTTTTACCTGGAACAATGAAGGAAAAATTGAAATATAGATCACCTATAAACTAGATAGAGTTCTGGTTAAATGAGAGTGGCTTCAATTTCTACCAAGTGTACAAATCTGAGCGGGAGGAGCAGATATCAGTGACCATGAGCCCCTTATCATGCAACTACAATAAAACAAGAAGAAGTGTAGACCGTTTAGATTTGTAAATTCCTACATAGGATGGAAGGGTATATAGAAATACTTGTGGACACTTGGAAGAAGGACATACAGGGAAACCCACTCTATGTGTTTGCAAAGAAGCTAATGAGGTTGAAGAAATAGTTGAAAGTGTGGTTGAAGGAAAATGTGAATATCCCTAAACTACTAGAGCACACAAAGAGGGACATGGTGGAGTTTAAGAGGCACTTATTGACAAACGCACTGATCCACTCATTGATTGAGTAGGAAATGAGGATAAATGTTATGCTGGAGGATCTGAAAATGGCTATAGAGAGTTTCTTATGGAAACATAGCATAAAATGATAGATTGTTGATGGAGATTTTAACACAGAACTGTACCATAACTCTATCACAAAGCTAAAGCACAAAACATCATTTTTCAAATTGGTTAACTCAAAAGTAATAATTATGAATAAGCAAGAAGATCTAGAGAAGCAGGCAATATATTTCTATAGAGAGTTGTTTAACAAGGAGAAATATATTGAATTAAACCTATAGAAGGAACTAAAATTGAGTTATAAACTATTTTCAACTCACAATAACATCCTATGCAGGCTAGCAAATGAGGAGGACAACAAAAACCCCTTGTGGAACATTGGAAGAAGCAAATCCCTGGGACTTGATGGGTTTAATGCTCCCTTCTATAGGGATGCTTGGGAGATCATAAATAATGACATTTGTAGAGGTGTGAAGTGGTTCATGGAGGGTGGTAATATGCTAAGGCAAGTTAGTCATGATTTTCTAGTGCCAATTCCAAAGAAGAAGATGATGAGATCCTACATTGATTTTTGGCCAATCACATGCCAAAATGACCAGTGTAACGTGATTGCTAAGATATTAGCATAACAACTAAAGATTGTTCGGCAGCTAATCATATCACATAACCAGGGGGCATTCTTTTAGAAAGAATAATCAGCCATTGCACCCTCTTAGCTGGAGAATTCCTCATAGATTTCAATGTCAAGAGTGTATACAAGAGGATATGCATGAAGATCGACATGTCCAAGGCATATGACAGTGTAAGGTGGGACAAGATGTGGTGGGTAATTGATAAAATGGGGTTCCATGAATGGATGACATTTAAGAAGCAATGTGTGATAATGATGAGTTTCTCGGTTCTTGATGAGGGAAGAGAAGAAGAAGGAGATAGCTAGATATACATTTCATGGAACAAGGTACTGAACCACCTTGGCTTTGTAGATGATGTGTTGGTGTTTGATGAGTCCAAACCCAAGTATCATAGGAACCTGAAGAAACTACTAAAGATATTCAAAGAGTAGACATGCCTATAGATAAATGAGAAAAATACATAACTATTCATCTCAACAAACTATCTAGGAATTAGAGGAGAAGTGGAAGAAGCAATGGGGATAAAGATCAGCTCCCTACCAACTAAGTACCTAGAATTCCCACTTTTTGAGGGAAATCCCAAAGTCACTAATTTCACAAATTGCGCTAATAAGCTGGAGGAAAAAATCAACAAATGGTATCTGAGCAAAACATCCATTGTTGGGAGAATAACTCTAACAAAGTCATCCATGGAGGACATGTTAAGTTTCTAGGTACAACATGGCAAAAATTCCTAGAGAGGCACTGGAAAGGATGGAGACGACATATCAAATTTCATATGAGTAGGTAATAATCATCCTATGAAGTACAACAGGCTATCTCTAAGCAAGGATGAAGGTAAAGTGGGGTTAGTATCCCCAATGGTGATAACTGACTAGGGAACGCTGAGACAAATCATAAAGTAGCATGAGGGTTCAATGTGGGAAAATTGGATGAGGAAGAGATACCCAAAAGGGTTAGAATTTGAACCAACTACCAGGGAGGGATATGCAAGTTTTATCAATAGAATGAATAATACTTGGAAGACCATAAACACACATTTCTTGGTAATAGGGGGGAAATTGGGACCAAGATAGGTAGACATGAATATCTGGCATCTAGTTTGAGCATGAGGCAATGCCAACTACAGTAAGATACATTTGGACTAAGTATGAAGTTCCAAAGTGGATTATGTGCATGTCTGGAGCTGCTCATGAGATCCTTCCAACCTTGTATAGGGTTCAAAGATGGTATGATGGAACATGAACAACGTACTTTATATGTGGGGGTTTGATTAAAACACATGCACATATGTTCAGGGAGTGGGATTACACTAACAAGGTTTGGAAGGTTGTTAATGAAGGACTAGAACTAATGGTATTTCAACTATCACCTACCAAAGATATGATCACCAAAATGGGAAGAATTATGGGGAAAGAGAACAGAAGGTTGATGATGCCCTCATAGTAGTATATTTCTATATTGTAAAGAAAGGGATACTCACAAGCATGGAGACAAGAAGAGATATGTCTAGATATTCATCAAAATTATTTGTAAAGTAATACAAAGTGGACTAAGTGTATAGATAAATAATAGTGACAAGGAAGTGTATTATTGGACTATGTTGTATTTTGACCCTATGTTTAACTTAGGGGTCTGAGAATAAAATTTACCAGATTCTAATACATACATACATTCATATAGATACAGACTATTATACATATACATATACATATAAAGAATGTCTAGGGTTTTAGTGTTGTTGTGGCTATACGACATTGAAAGACAAAGAACACACTTCCAAGTGTAGGAAGAAGGGAGCCCCTCCCCTCTTCATGATGGACGATCCTAGACCAACCAAAGCTACAAAGAAGAAGACTTGGAGAAAAGTTGTGGGCATAGAAGAAGTCTTCAAGGATTCACCTTTTGCTCTAGATGAGATCATTGATGGAAAAAGGTACATGACTATTGATGAGTAGATATATGCCAATATAGAGAAGTCTTGGGATTATACTTTGATAATTATATGTCATGGGAAAAAGACCTTACTACTATCACGTATTGTCATGGATCAAGTGTGTTTGGAAACCCAAAGAAGATTTTGATCACTTATCCAAGCCTGATAAGTTCTTCCTTGTCCGATACAACAATAGAGAAGATAAGAAAAATATTACTAATATGGGACCATGATGTTTTGATAGCTAATTAGTGGTGTTAAATATTTCAATGTTCAAAATGACTTGCTCAAAGACATGTTCAACACTTTTAATGTATGGATTTAGATACCCAACAAGGTCAGAAGTGGTCTCAATGTGTTGTCAGGATTATTGATAGTAGCATTAGCAAACTGTTGAGAGTTGATCTCATATCTATCAGCCATTAATAATTGGGTGAATCCAAAGCATTGGTTGAAGTGGAATCCAGTGATGATCCTCTCAAAGAAATTTGGATTACATGGTGGAATGTGGTGTTGTCCCACTGGAGATCCAGTATGAATATTACCTAAGAGACGTGACTGCAAAGTCTTTGTCCATGATTTTCATTAATGTCATATGAAAGTCAAAGAGGAAGAAGCTACAAAGAAGAAAGTTGAAGCATAGAATTGGGTTGAAAAGGTTAACAATAAAGATATTTCATGGATGAGGCAACATATTAGAGAACAAATAACACTCATAAGAAGTCCCAACCCATTTAAGGAGGGGCCATATATTAGAGAACAAATAACATATTAGAGACTCTTTTTCAAAACTAAAGTCATGTTAGGGTTTGGCGGTCGGGGAGGCCACAAAAGTGATTCATGGAACGGAGGTCGAGGAGGCCACAGCGGCCGGAGTGGACGGGGTCTAGGACAATCTTCCTACTTGTCGGAGTCATAGAAAGTGGAAAACCATTGTCGTGATGTTGAACCAATGTCAGGAACAATCAAAGGGCAAACTAAAATCTCGCCGCAGGGAGACATCAACATGGGTGGCGACGCTAGTGGCACTATGGAACCAAAACAGAGCTATAAACAAGCTACGGTGGTGAATAGTCCTGGACTCCTATCCTACATCAACCCGCTCTCTCCAGACATCCTGGCAGAGACGGACGTGCAAGTAAATCTGAGCAGGGTACTACCCATCCAAGAAGTCATCCACTCAATGAAATGCAAAGCATCAAGGAAGCTAACTATGTGCATTAAGCTAGACCTTGCCAAAGCATTTGATATGATGAATAGGGATTTAATCCATGACACCATCAAATGGACTGGCATGCCTGATAGTCTCTACACTCTTATTATGCAAACCATCATCCAAGGTTCAACGACCATGCTTTGGGAAGGCAGTCCACTCCCACCCTTTCAGACAACCCAAGGAGTGCGTTAAGGTGACCTACTCAGCCCTTATATCTTTGTCATGTGCATGGAAAGGCTTAGCCAAGCTATCAATGATGATGTTGATGCAGGTGACTAGAAACCTCTTACTATTTCTAGGGGAGGGACCAAACGGTCTCATGTGTTCTTCGCAGACGACATCTTGCTTATGGGTGAAGCATCAATCAAACAAGCGAGAGTAATTTCTACACTTCTGGATAGTTTCTACAAAGCTTCGGGCCAACTAGTCTCTAATGAGTAGTCAAGGTGTTTTTTTCTCAAAAAATAACCCTCGCTCAGACATCCGTGCTATTAGCAGGAAGCTTGTCTTTAGATGGACCGAGGATCTAGGTAATTACCTAGGTGTCCCGATCCTACACCATAGAGTGAATAAGGATACCCATGGCCATCTTCTTGCATCAATCCAAAAGTGCCTCAATAGATGGAATATGAAATATATATCCTTAGCAGGTCGCATAACTCTTGCCAAGTCCATGATTCAAGATATTCCCACCTATACAATGCAGAAAGTCAAGCTCTCACCCCAGTTATGTGATGATATTAATAGGCATGTCTGAAACTTTATATGGTCTGGCTACAGAGATAAGTGGAAGCTATCCCTTGTGTCCTAGAGGAAGGTGTCGACCCACAAGGACCTTGGAGGCCTAGGTATTAAAGATGCTCATGACCAAAATCATGCCCTTATGCTAAAGAACGTTTGGTCCTTCATGAATGAACCTACAAAGATTTGGGTTAAGGTGATGACTGATAAGTATGTTTGTGGGAACTCCTTTTCCAATCGCCCTTCATCGTTAGCATGGAGCTTCATACATAAACATTTTGGCGACATCAAGCAGATCAGTACTAGAGTTATCAACGATGGTCATAGCACCAATGTATGGAGTGACCGATGGTGTGGGAACAAATCTATTAGGGAATTATTCCCTGATTGGTCCATTCCACCTGATCTCCAGGATCTCATAGTTAGCTCCATGGCCATTGGCAACGGAGCCTGGGACTGGGACTTCATCCACGCATACATTCCAGAGGATTGCTGGATAGGCATCACTGCTACCCCAACCCCAGTAGAGTCCGCAGGAGCAAATTCTTGGGCATGGCCTCTGGAAACCATGGGATATTTCTCTTCTAGATCGGCGTACAGATAGATTAGACAAAATAAGGAGGAGGTGATGTTGGGGGACTGGAAAGTTATTTGGTCCTCCAAACTATTGGAGTGTGTGTGTGCATATTCCTTTAGATCTTTCAACCCAGAGCTCTTCTCACAAATACTGAAAAATGATGCTGCCACATTGGCGTCGATGATATCTGCAACATTTGCAACAATGCCAATGACTCTCTCTTACATGCACTCTGCGATTGCCCGCCCAGCAGAGCAGTATGGGACCTTGTTCCTATAGACAAACATCGCCTTACTCTGAATGAATATGCATGGATTGTGTACTGTATCAGGCCAAGTGACAATCTCTAGTCCACAGGTACTTTGACAACTATTACTTGCTGGCACATTTGGAATTCTAGATGCGAGTTCATCCATAAGTGTAAGCCCATGCATGCAATCAACCAGTATTCTTTCATCAAGAACCGCATTGAAACCATCCTTAGTCTCCCAACAGAACCTGTAGGGAGAAAGGTGAAGTTCAGTCCTACAAAACGAGGGTTTTCAAAACAAGACTACTATATCTTTGTGGATGCTGCTTTCAACCACCATAATGCCCATGCAGCGGTGGGCATTCATGCTTTGAGAGCTAATGGTGTGTCTCTGCTAGGTAAAGGTCGTTGTATTATAGCTTCATCCGCTCTGGAAGCGGAGGTGCAGGCTTGCCTCCTTGGTATGCAAACCTATAAAGAGATGGAGTGGACCTCGGTGTACATCCTCTCCGACTCAAAGAAGGCTCTATCACTCCTCAACAACTGTCAGAAGGCCCCGAATAAATTCAAACCACATGCCTGTTTGGCAAGCACCATACAGGAGGAAGTTAATTTGTTAACACTACATCATGTGCCGCGCACTCAGAATGCCTCTGCAAACCTGATTGCGAAAAGAGTTCTAGCTTCTGAAGTTTCCTGTAATTTTCATTCTGTTATGCCTGATTAGCTTACAACCTTCAAGATGGTAGATGTAAACACTTTACTATCTGCACTAGAGAGTGGAATGAATAAGAATTGATCTCTAGTTAAAAAAAAGGAGGGGCTATATATTGTAGAATCTATTAGTAGAGCATTTAGTTCAGTAGATAATATTGAAGGGAGATCTGACAAGTCCATATAGTGAGGGAATGATAAAGACAGTGGAGATGAATATTCTACTGGGTTTACTAGAGTGAATGGGCACAACAAGACCCCATCATCTGGTAAATCTAATAAATGACAATCTTCATGACTAATGTGTTGGGTAATATGGAGGCAGAGTAGGAAATGGAAATAAAAATGTCTATCCATATTCCCCTAACAAACAAATCACGTTCAAAACAATTTATCTAGGAAATAGGATGATGTACCATGTTCTGGAGAAAATCCAATGACTGTCCTTGCATGATGATGTGATACCTTCACAAGTAGCACACATACTATGGTCGATAGTGTCCCCTTGGTGCAACACCCACGAATAAAGATTGACAATGTCCTAGCATGGCAACAACAACTAGCACGCGGACTAATGTGAACTCCATATCCCGCTTCATGAGCCAATGAGAAGGATTTGTCCCTCCATCATCAACATGTCAGCATTGTCTTCCTTTCCTCTTGTTGTCTCTCCCTTTCTTGGATAAGATTGTTCATGCTCTCTCACACATTACCACAACTGTGAGAACAAAAGTCTTGTCTTGAGAGCCTTGGACACCCTCTCCTTTTATAGGAGTGGATGGACTAGGCTTTCCAAAACCCAGGGGATACAAAAGGTCAGATATCATGGTTTGACAACAACTACCCATGGCCAGTCGGTTGGCTGGAATAACCATTGGATCAACTACCAGAATTAGTCTGCCTATTGGACTGTCCATTTGATCAACTGGCTTGTGGTATGCGGTCCAATAACACTATCTTTAGTGACATGATTAATACCCATTGTTACTCATATTACTAATTTGTTTAACCTAGTCAAACTAGTATTTTCACATCTTTGTTTGACCCAATCCAACTAGTCAGTTTCAAAAGCAGTAGAGTCTGTTGAATGGACATTTTGGTCAATTGACTCACACACCATTCAGTCGACTGGACACTCCAGTCAACCGACTGACAACCAGTGTTGTTTAATTTGATTTTCTAAACACTTTAAGTGAGCAAGTTAAATCGTATGCATGAGTAAACTCCTATTCCAAGTGCATCCTATGTTTGTGACCCTATAAGTCCCAAATTATCTTGGTAGTGAAGTCCATAACTATTTTGACTACACAAGTAGTGAGTGGTATCTATCACACATCATTACTACCCAAGTAATTGTAAAGTTGGAGAACATATTCAATCTACATCTTTGATCAGTGTTACCATGATCATACAGTTCCTTTGTCTTAGATATCCAGATTGAACACAAGGCAAGGAATATACATCCACTTAACATTCAATCTATGTTCCTTGAACTAGAGCATTCTGTATGAGATATATGCGAGTTCACAAATCATGTATTGACTAATATGAGCATGGCCATATATTTATCCGTCTCACTTATCAAGTGGCCAAGATATCAACTCTGGAAGGAGGGACAGATCCCATCTGCATCTGTAATGACCCAACCTCCCAATAACCCCCAATTAAGGGAGACCAAGAGGTCAGAGTCGTTATCTCAATTTCTGGATCAAAGGTTCAACAAATAATCAATAATAATTATCAAATTCTACTAAACTAAACTGAAAGGCCATAATAAAAATTAACTTTTTGCATACCTTTGAAAAACTTGGATTACTAAACTTCTATCCATATGAGAGAATATTCTAACTAATCCTCCTTGATTGTTAATCCTCATTTAATTCCACATATGCCACTTTACTATTTGTTCTTCTCACTTGAACCTAAAATGCCAACAAATAAAATGTCGGTCAGCATAAAGCTGGTATGTGGGGGAAACAATAATCGTGCAATTAACCGTAACAACATATTGCAGTCAAATATGATTTAACAAACAACTTTATGTTTTCAACATAACTACTCAATCCATACCTATCCTAGCCTCTGCGTTGTCCCTGTAGTGGACTTGGATGCTACCTTCCTTAAGGTAGATCCCCATTAAACCCTACATGATCCTACCTTATAGGTAGATCAATATCTAGGATTGAGTCACATGGAACTACCCATAGGTATCCCAATCCCTAACTCATGGTGTGCTAAAGAGTCACATGGCACTACCCATAGGTAGCCTAATCCCTAACTCTTAATAACCTGATGGTCCCACTTATCAAGTAGACCCTTTACCAGGTTACCCTTTTCCTCATTAGCAAAGCCACAGAGGAGGACCAGGATCTGAGCCAATCATGTATCCATACTTATGGTGATAGCCATAGTCACTTTATAGTTGCATGAAATAAAAGTCATCCAAGCAGTTATTTTCAGGCAACCGATAAAACGTTCAGGAATTGCCATGAAACTAAAGCAATTATCCATAAGAATAACCACATACCTATCAGGCTGATTTGAGATAGAATAATCCAATCAAGAAATCCAAATAGGCAAGCAAGCACATTATGAGATCCTGAAATATGCATACAATTTCCTATTATCAATCGTGCCATCAAGATCTACTAAACCTAGCTCTCTTCCTAGGGTTTCTAATCTACTTTTAGGGTTTCCATTGCAATTAGGGTTTCTCTTCATCTATTACTATTTTAAACCCTAATTTTATATAATTACTCACAAACCCTAATTATCTCATCTATTTTTCACAAAAGATATTAAGGTTATCTTTTAACAACATATAACCTTATTTTCGGATTAAATGCACAATTAGCTATCAATTAAGTCCATTATGCCTCATTTATCATCAATTCATAGTTCATTATGGTCTAATCCACATATGAACTCTATTTGTCATTAATTATATCTTTATCCATTAGAAAACCCTAATTACTACATTAAGGGTATTTATCCACAATTAGGAACCTTTATATTTGAAATAGCTTGGAATTATCATATCTCAACTTTAATCATGAAATTGAGCAATTAAAGCCATTAAGAGTAACATTTACTCATATTAAGGTTTCAAGGACCATTAAAGCATATTTATGCATATGAAACTCTGAATTAACTAATTACGTGCAAAGTTCATCCTTTTTGTTCTTAATGTACCTTTTTACAATTAACAAATTAAAATCAACTTTAATCGTCTATTAAACCCTATTAAACACATTAATCATCTCAAAATAGGGTTTCTTAATCATTAATACATTAAAGTTAATAACTTTCATTACTTTTCTCATTGCAATCAGAATTATGCTTCAAATATATTTTTATTGCATTCCTCGCGTTCTTGTGAGCAAAATTCATATATTATGTGTATCCATCTGAGCTACCATTAATTAGCTATGAATTTTGCAAGAACTTGCTTACTTGAGCCAATCAGAAAGCGCCAAGTGTCCTCTCCATGCTATGTATCTCGACTTGCTCGAAAACATAACGAAATGTCTATTTTCCCCTTGACCTTAAGATCTGCTTTTTAGCACGCAGAGGGGAAGAAACATCCAATGTGCCTCCCCCTTCTTCAACCTCACGTCGACGGGTTACTATTTCCCTAGCCGCCGATTTGCAGCAAACGTGAGTGTGCCCCCTCTTTTCTAAGGTCCGGCAACCACCAGGGATGACGTCCTGACCTCCGACACTCCTGCCCGTACATGGAGCACATCTTGGTTGCAGCCAGCGTGGTTGGTTTCTCACTCTCCAGGACATGAACTGGCGGCCGATGCTGCAGCTTGACTGCTGTTGTTACGCAAGTGCTAGGACATGGCCACGATGGACAAGTTGTTCCCTGGCACTGTGGCACATCATTCCTCCATCACAACCTTTCATTGGCTCCTTCTAGCTTCGTTCTCACGCTGCTACTCATGGTTAGGGTTTGAAGGCAAAACAAGGAAGAAGAAGAGAGAAGGATGTACATAATCCTCTTGGATTTAGCCAAGGCTGCTACCCCTTATATAGGGGAGGGTATCCACACCCCAGACTGCTTGCCCACGAAGTAACCAAGTCCTTTTCAAACTGGGAACCCTATTCCTTCATGAAGAAGAAATCTTCTCTCTCTAAAAAGAAACTCTTTGATATTCTTTACTCCTTAGATATTAGAATGTCGAAAATAACCTCTTTTATTTTCTTAGTACTTGCCCTTTAATACATTGACATGAAATTAGGTTTTCCTTTAGTAGAAATTACCACCTCTTTAACAAAACCACAAAATTCCTTAATAATCTATCACATTATCCTCTTATTTTGCATTATTGGTATTTTCTCTTTCTTTCTTCTCCATTGGGGCTCCTTGGACCCCAAGAAACTCTAATATTTCGAAATTCCTTTTTAAGGATACTTATTATCCTTCTAGATGCATCTATATTCATTATTTGTCATTATCTTGTGTATTTCTTTATTAAAATATCTCTCTTTTGAGGATTTCTCTTTATCTTTCTTTTTATTTTCCTCATTGGAACTCCTTTTAACATTAGGAATCCTTGGGATATGAAAATCTGCCAAGGATAACTCAATTATACCTCTTTTCACTTATTTCCCACATTTTATCATTGTTCTCAATTTCTTTCTTAATAAAGAAATATTTAATTGATCTTTTCTTTTCTTATTGCATTCTCTTTGCAACTTTGGACTCCTTGGAACCCAAGGAACCCAAGAGGCACGAAATCCAACTTTGGATTACAATCTTTTGCCTTCTAGAGGTTTCTAGATTTTTCTTTTCTCCATTTCTTATTAATAATGGAATTCCTTTTGTCTTTTCCTTGTTATTGGGCCCAATAGCCAATAAAGCCCACAAAACAACCAACAAGGCTATTGTAAACGAAACTCATTTATTCAAAACAAATTATATCATTATTTTTTCCAATATCTTTAATATGAGAAATTACATTTCTCACCAAACGAACCCAAAAGTTGGGGTTGTAACATCCTTCCCCTCTTATAGGAATTTTTTCCTCAAAATTCCATCAAGCAAACATACAATTCAGGATAATACATTTCCATGTCCATCATTGGCCCCTATGTGGCTTTACCTTATCCATGGTGCTTCCAAAGAACCTTTATCATCACATATTCTTTCTCTGAGTTCTTTCACCTTGCAATCTATAAACCTCACAGGTGACTCAGGTCATTTCAGCCTCCCTTGGGGCTCACTAGGTTCATTTCTCCACACATGGTCCAGGTACCTCACATAGTGCTCTAAATTGGACACATGGAACTCATCACACATCACATTATCCTGAGGGGTAAGGGCAAACATAACCTTCTCCACCAAACCATCTCAAAAAGAACCCATTCATCGGGGACTCAGCTCTGTTAGCTATAACTTAGAGGGGTCATATTTTCATGTCACATATTCCCCCACAGTGAACTGCATGTCAGTCTACTTTGCATCAGCTTACAACTCATTTCATCCCTGGGCTCCTTTCAGCCATTGCACGATCAAAGTGACTTCATCTACACACACTTTGGTCCTTTCTTGACCTTCGCGAGGTCCCTTCACCAACATCATCTTAATGAAGTGGTGACCGACACAACCTCCTTTGCAAATCTTCTTTACATCCCGATACTGGCTATGGTGGTTATCATCACATCTTACAAAGGACAAAATTGTCTCTATGTATCACCTTGAACGAGCACACACGCTCTCATCAGACCCTCTAGTCTAGATCATTAGTTAGGGGTGATAAGCGGTACTAACATCGATTTCTTCGTGTACCTACTTCCACCTTATGGAAGTGAACCCTTAGGTCATACTCAAGAACTTTTGAACTCACATCATGGTGTAGTTGAACCATCTATCTCATATGTAGTTCAACCAGATCTGTCCCTTGAAAATACTCTTTCTTTCTCTTATTATCTAGGTAAGGTGATCTACCATAACCCATATTGCATCTTGACCTTCCTTGTTCTAGGGGAGACTTACCACAAAATCCATAGTGATGAACTCTCATTCCCTCTCAGGGACTCTTTTATCCTCTATATCGATACACTGGGTTACTGGTGTTAATCCTTCACCTCCTGTCATGCATGGTATCAAACCACATACAACTTCATCCTAGGCATCCAAAGTACTACTGTCACTTACTATCTTTGTAGTACCAAGGTGTATCATGATCTCCTACATACCATGATTCCTCAAGATTGATACCTTGGAAACCCTAAACCACTCTGGTCGGGGTTTCATTACTCTCTTTTCCAAAGAAGTGCATCTGAGGTTCTACCACCATCCCTTTATTGCATCAAGGACTAGGCTGGATAACCAAACAACCATTAACTTGATCAACCGATATTGTTACATCTGAGTGTTAGCCAAACTTATCTCTTTTTCCAACTGAGGGTTAACCTAAAAATCTCTTCTAGCTTCCATCTAAACTAGGCAGTTGTATCTCATCCAGAGCATCCATTACCACTTCACATCCTTAGGTGTTAGGTAAAGTTGAAGACATACAACTCCATGTATTCCACTTATTATCTCATCTCATCTCTAAAACTCTGAGCTTATTCTCTTGGTTTTTCAAACTCAACTGTGTATAACTCATAGATCATGATAACAACATCCTCATAAGATGACTACTTGATTCTCTTAGTGTTTGTAAACCATTCATGTATTGTTCACTCCATCAGGGTATGTTATCATCTCTATCCTCATACCTCATAGCAACGTTCCAACTCACATCATCTTTTATCCTTTGTGTATGGCATGTGTATTGTACTATCTCTCACTCCCATACCAAGAGGAAATAAGCATTTGGCTGCAGTCCAAATACATAGTTCTTCCTATTCCAAGAGTAGAGATGGTACATCCCACCTTTCCAGTACACCTTTAAATCTAAGTTGAAACGTGCATCTTATGTCTCTACATCACAAACATCTCGATATTAAAGTTACTTCCATGGAAAACTAGTCTCAAACTTACTTGGATCCACACACATTCCTTGGTCATCTCCTCTAGGTCTATAGGGTGCCGACACTTTAGGGGTCATCCCTCTTCCCTTATGCATCCAAAGAGTGCCCTACTGCCCTTTAGGTCCCATGAGTTCATGAAGGTGATCAATCTCCTAACCCATGGCCCTCAGACAATGATAGTTGTTACCTCTCGACCCTATGGTCATGTGCAACTAGGGAATTAGGAAACTCCTACTTCCATCAGTCTTATCCCTACCTGACCATAGGATAGACTTAGGATTCTATTATAGTACATGTCCAACTTAGAACCTTACCCAAGCCTTCATCATCTCTCTCTCTGCATTCATGGGATGACTTTCATCCTTTCATAGGGGTCATGGCAACCTGCCTACCTTGGTCAGGCCCCATATCAGTTACCTCCATGGTAACACATCCACATGCACTTAGAGATGGTTATCTATGGGTCTATGGATTCATTCTCATACCATGTACTTTTCACTTATCTTCTCAAGATCCTATGAGACCTCTTTAGGTTTCCTTAAAACCCAAAAAACTGGTATACACCCTACCAAAGGATCCCTCTCCCAGGATGGGAGGAAGCTACAACTCCTGATAACAAGGTTACAAACATCCTTAGGGTTTACATACACATGAGCATGCTTAACCCAGTAGCTACTAAGGCACAAGCAGACCCCCTACTAAACCATGCTAGGTCATACTTGTTCTCATCCTCAGAATTGGATCCATATCATACCTTAGCTGTGAGGGGTTCATCAAACATACCTTAAACTTAAGGGGTTTCCCTTTCCTCTAACCATGAGGAGTACCATGCTCGAATCTATAGAAACTCAAATCTCCGCATGAGCATCAGGTACACCACTTCCCCTCTTAGGCCTAGGAACCCTAGGTTCACTTTTGGGTGTCAAAGTGCATGCTCAATGTCTTAACCATGAATCAAGCATGTATAAGGCATGACATGCACTTCATGTCATCCTTCTACTCAAGCAACACTTCAAAGTTGAGTTCTCCTCAAGGACAACTAACAAGGTACAAGGCCTCACAACCTGTTACTAAACATCTCCATGTCTAAGGAACTCTTCTTCTCATCTATACCATAGGTATAGAGGTACCAACAGACTCATCCTCTCTCTAGGGTTTGATTCCTCTCATGGAAACCAAGACATCATCAGCTTCCAGGGATCAAGCACAAACATCCACTTAGGTCGCATCATCCTCAACTCCCCACTTTTCCTCATATCTCGGAGTCTAGGCTTCCAACCTTCTTGCTTGGGTCCTACTCTCTCTCTAGAGTTACTCCACATCTAGCCTTATTACTAAAGGTCCTCTCTCCATGAAGGTGGATCAAGCTCACAAGCATACCCCTACCTGGGTGAAGCCTATGTTCAAACTTATGTTTGCTCTAGATTATCCATAGCTCTTCATGCTTATCTCATAAGCTATCCATCGTACTCTCCTGGCTAGGGTTTCGACCTACTTCCTACACCACTTGATGTACTCTGGGTGAAAACTATGCCATGCTCATATAAGCTCATGGGGTTTCCATAGGTTCTTCTCTAACCTCATCAATGAAGGTGCTATCCTTCACTCTAACATGTACGACCCTTCCCAGGGTTGGGTCACCAAAGGTACTCGGTTATCCAACTTCTCATGGCTCATATGGCATCCAAGGCATGTCCATCCAAACACCTGGTCTATCATGACATCTAACTCATCATGTCATCTCTCTTTCTAACCACCACTTAGGGTTAGGGTTAGCATCATCCTAAGAGGATGTACCAGGTCTCTACTTATAATGGAGATCTCTACCTCCAAGACTAACTCTCTTTACTTATCCTCCTGACAAGAAGGTCTAGCCTCAGGTCTCTCCTGAGGGCATGACAACTTATGTTATATGGCATAAGCATGTATCTAATTTTTTATGCTTAATCTATTAAGCTTATGTCCATGACATATTATTTACATGCTCTTCATTAATTTTATGGAGGATTCCTTAAACCTTATCAACCTTACCCATACCTCAAGAGGGTGAGGAAAAGAGATAAAACCCTAATCCTTATAATCCTTAACAACATTTGAGTTGAGAAGGGATGAACAAGATGAGAGAGTCCTAAAGGTTTCTTATTTCGAGTCAAATCCTGAGACATTGGCTAGGCAGTCACACTAATCTGGGAGTCCTCGTATTCTGACTAGTGGTGCAGAGGAAAATCTTGCCAGCCCCCAGACGTGATCATTTTCTAGACACCTCTGTCTTTCGGAAAATCCTCTAATAACTCCCTTGGGTTCTATGGAATTTGTAAAATTTAATCATTATTAAAGATTAAATGAGGAACCTATGCTCTGATACCAAATGTAACGACCCCACCTCCCAGTAACCCCCATTTAAGGGAGACCAAGAGGTCAGAGCCGTTATCCCAATTTTTGGATCAAAGGTTCAACAAATAATCAATAATAATTATCAAATTCTACTAAACTAAACTTAAAGGCCATAATAAAAATTAACTTTCTGCAAACCTTTGAAAAACTTGGATTATTAAACTTCTATCCATATGAGACAATATTCTAACTAATCCTCCTTGATCGTTAATCCTCATTTAATTTCACATATTCCACTTTACTGTTTGTTCTTTTCACTTAAACCTAAAATGCCGACAAACAAAACATCGGTCAGCATAAAGTTGGTATGTGGGAGAAACAATAATCATGCAATTAACCATAACAACATATTGCAGTCAAATATGATTGAACAAACAACTTTATGTTTTCAACATAACTGCTCAATCCATACCTATCTTAGCCTTTGTGTTGTCCCTGTAGTGGACCTGGATGCTACCTTCCTTATGATAGATCCCCATTAAACCCTGCATGATCCTACCTAATAGGTAGAATAATATCTAAGGTTGAGTCGCATGGCACTACCCATAGGTAGCCAAATCCCTAACTCATGGTGTGCTAAAGAGTCACATTACACTACCCATAGGTAGCCCAATCCCTAACTCATGGTGTGCTAAAGAGTCGCATGGCACTACCCATAGGTAGCCCAATCCCTAACTCTTAATAACCTGATGGTCCCACTTATCAAGTAGACTCTTTACCAGGTTACCCTTTTCATCATTAGCAAAGCCACAAAGGAGGACCAGGATCTGAGCCAGTCATGTATGCATACTTATGGTGATAATCATAGTCACTTTATAGTTGCATGAAATAAAACTCATCCAAGTAGTTATTTTAGGCAACTGATTAAATGTTCGGGAATCGCCGTGAAACTAAAGTGATTATCCATAAGCATAACCACATACCTATCAGGATGATTTGAGATAGAATAATCCAATCAAGAAATCAAAATAGGCAAGCAAGCACGTTATGAGATCCTAAAATATGCATACAATTTCCTATTATCAATCATGCCATCAAGATCTACTAAACCTAGCTCGCATCCTAGGGTTTCTAATCCACTTTTAGGGTTTCCATTGCAATCAGGGTTTCTCTTCATCTCTTACTATTTTAAACCCTAATTTTATAAAATTACTCACAAACCCTAATTATCTCATCTATTTTTCACAAAATATATTAATGTTATCTTTTAACAACATATAACCTTTTTTTTGGATTAAAGGCACAATTAGCCATCAATTAAGTACATTATGCCTCATTTATCATCAATTCATATTTCATTATGGTCTAATCCACATATGAACTCTATTTGTCACTAATTCTATCTTTATCCATTAGAAAACCTAATTACTACATTAAGGATTTATCCACAATTAGAAACTTTTATACTTGAAATAGCTTGGAATTATCATATCTCAACTTTAATCATGAAATTGAGCAATTAAAGCTATTAAGAGTTACATTTACTAATATTAGGGTTTCAAGGCCCATTAAAGCATATTTATGCATATGAAACTCGGAATTAACCAATTACGTGCAAAGTTCATCCTTTTTGTTCTTAATGTATCTTTTTACAATTATAAGATTAATATAAACTTTAATCATCCATTAAACCCTACTCAAAACAGTAATCATCTCAAAATAGGGTTTCTTAATCATTAATACATTAAAGTTAATAACTTCCATTACTTTTCGAATTTCAATCAGAATTAGGCTTCAAATATATTTTTATTGCATTCCTCACGTTCTTGTGAGCAAAATTCATATATTATGTGTATCCATCTGAGATATCGCTAATTAGCTATGAATTTTGCAAGAACTTAGTTACTTGAGCCAATCAGAAAGCGCCAAGTGTCCTCTCCATGCAGCGTATCTCGGCTTGCTTGAAAACATAACGAAATGTCTATTTTGCCCTTGACTTAGAGATCCACTTTTTAGCACACATAGGGGCAGAAACGTCCAATGTGCCTCCCCCCTTTTTCAACCTCACGCCGATGGGTTGTTGTTGCCCTAGACGCCGATTTGCAGCAAATGTGAGCATGCCCCCTCTTCTGCAGGGTCCGACGACCACTAGGGATGACGTCCTAACCTCTGACACTCCTCCCCACACATGGAGCACATCCTGGTTTCTCACTCTCCAGGCCATGAACTTGCGGTCGACCTTGCAGCTTGACTGCTGCTGTTGTGCAATCTCTATGACACGACCACAATGGCCAAGTTGTTCCCTAGCACCGTGGCACATCATGCCTCCATCACAACCTTTAATTGGCTCCTTCTAGCTTCATGCTCACGCTGCTACTCATGGTTAGGGTTTGAATATGAAACAAGGAAGAAGAAGCGAGAAGGATGTACATAATCCTCGTGGATTCAGCCAAGGCTACTACCCCTTATATAGGGGAGGGTATCCATGCCCCAGACTGCTTGCGCACGAAGCAACCAAGTCCTTTTCCAACTTGGAACCATATTCCTTCATGAAGAAGAAATCTTCTCTCTCTAAAAAGAAACTCTTTGATATTCTTTACTCCTTAGATATTAGAGTTTGGAAAATCACCTCTTTTATTTTCTTAGTACTTGCCCTTTAATCCATTGACATGAAATTAGGTTTTCTTTTAGTAGAAATTACCACCTCTTTAACAAAACCACAAAATTCCTTAATAATGTATCACATTATCCTCTTATTTTGCATTATTGGTATTTTCTCTTTCTTTCTTCTCCATTGGGGCTCCTTGGACCCTAAGAAACTCTAATATTTCGAAATTCCTTTTTAAGGATACTTATTATCCTTCTAGATGCATCTATATTCAGTATTTCTCATTATCGTATTTATTTATTTATTAAAATATCTCTTTTTGAGGATTTCTCTTTATCTTTCTTTTTATTTTTCTCATTGGCACTCCTTTTAACATTAGGAATCCTTGGGATATGAAAATCTACCAAGGATAACTCAATTATACCTCTTTTCACTTATTTCCCACATTTTATCATTGTTCTCAATTTCTTTCTTAATAAAGAAATATTTAATTGATCTTTTCTTTTCGTATTGCATTCTCTTTGCAATTTTGGACTCCTTGGAACCCAAGGAACCCAAGAGGCACGAAATCCAACTTTGGATTACATTCTTTTGCCTTCTAGAGGTTTCTACATTTTTCTTTTCTCCATTTCTTATTAATAATGGAATTCCTTTTGTCTTTTCCTTGTTATTGGGCCCAATAGCCAATAAAGCCCACAAAACAACCAACAAGGCTATTGTAAATGAAACTCATTTATTCAAAACAAATTATATCCTTATTTGTTCCAATATCTTTAATATGAGAAATTACATTTCTTACCAAATGAACCCAAAAGTTGGGGTTGTAACAACATCACTCACACTTAATCCCCATGTGTCACAATATAACTGAGCATAACCTTTATGACAACCCTTATTCAAGGTCAGATTAGATGGTATCAAATTTTATAGAATGACATGTGATGAGTGTAGAAACTTTAGGTCCAAGAACCACAATCACCACTATCACTTTGAGAGTTGATTCTAACTACCATCCCATGGTTTCCATGTATCACTCTCAAGGTAGTTCTATTCGATACACTGTTATCTACAAGTATTTATGTGTTTGAATTGCTATCCAATATCACAACTAATGAGACTTTGTCATTAGTCAACACACATTCTAGCCTTAAGTATTATTGTCATATATATTTTATAGAGAAATAGGGAATTTCTTTTTGAATGAATGAACCAGTGTACAATATAGTCTCTTATATAATAGAAGGGAATAGAGACTAAAGCGGTGATGAGCCATATGGAACTGAACTACTGAAGTAAAAACATAAGTGAGTCACATACTATGCACATGACACTAAAAAAAACACAACATAACACAACATATCTCTATACTCCCCCTCAAGCTGGAGCGTAGATTTCGAATATGCCCATCTTGTCAGCTAGAGTCTAAAAATGAGCTTTAGGAAGTATCTTGGTGAAGATGTCCGCAACTCGCTTTTTCAGTGATGAGATATGGAGTGCAAATCTGGCCAGAAATGATTGTTTCTCTAACAAAGTGATGTCAACCTCAATATGTTTCGTCTGCTCATGAAAAGTGGGGTTGCTCACAATAAAAATGGAAGCCTTGTTGTCATAAAACATCGGTATAGGGCTGGAATAGGATATATCAAACTCCTGGAGTAGACTCTGGATCCATAGAAGTTTACATGAAATATGAGCCATAGCTCGATATTCCATCTTTGCACTGGATCTGGCGACAGTAGTCTACTTTTTTCTTCACCACATAACAATATTTCCGCCCCCGAATGTACAATATCCTAATGTTGACTTACGATTAGAACAATTTCCTGCATAGTCTGAGAAACTTGATAGATTGCAGTGCCCATGCTTCTTATACAACAATCATTTTCCTGGAGAGCTTTTAAGATACCACAAATTGTGACATATAGCATCCCAATGACACTATCGGGGTTTATCAAGATACCTACTGATGAATCTGACAACAGCAGTGAGGTCAGCTCTTGTGACCATTAGATAGATAAGCTTGCCAACCAGCCTTCTGAACTGGTGATGATTATCATAGGGAGGAGAATATTCATCATCCCAATCCATATTTGTGTCAAGGGGAGTGTTTGCTGGTTTGTAGCCCAACATACTAGTTTCCTGCAAGAGATCAAGTACATATTTTCTTTGAGAGAGACACATCCCTACAGATGATCTAGAAGCCTCAATGCCTAAGAAATACCTTATCTTTCTAAGTTCTTTAGTGACAAAATGTTTTTCTAAGTAGGTTTTAGTTGCCTTTATACACACGGTATCACTGCTAGATAAAATAATATCATCAAAATAAACAATAAGAATGACAAGTCCAGCCACTAATTTGTAGATAAAAACTGAATGATCAGAGTGAGAGCGACAGAAGCCAAAGTGACTAAGATCTAACTAAGCTTGTTGAACCAAGCATGTGTGTGATGTTTGAGATCGTAGATGGCCCTTTTCAATTTACAAACTTTAGAGGCAGGATCCCCCTAAGCAACAAAATTGGGTGGTTTCTCCATGTATACTTCCTCTTGGAGATCTCCGTAAAGAAATGTATTTTTAACATCTAACCGAAAGAGAGACCAACTTTATTAACATCAACTGAAATTAGAATTCAAATAGAATTTATCGTGCAATAGGAGAGAAGGTCTCAGAATAGGCAACACCATATGTATGTGTGTAGCCTTTTACAACAAGTCAATCTTTTAGGCGTTCAATTGTACCATCATGTTGATACTTAATGGTGAAGACCCAACGGCAGCCAACAGTAGGGCATGAAGAAGGGTGATCCACAAGTTCCAATGTCTTGTGATCACAGAGCACTTGCATTTCCTGATCCATTGCTTGTTCCCATGCAGGAATAACTAGAGCCTCTACAGCAGTCTTTGGAATAGTGATGGTAGAAATCGCAGAAGTAAAGCATGCAAAACTATTATGCAGATTGGCAGAAGTGCAATAGGGACTGATAGGATGTTTAGTGCAGGAGTGAACACCTTTGTGCAAGCTGATAGGAAGGTGCAAGTCATAAGTTACCTCAGTGTTTATTTGATCATCCCCAGACAGAGGAACTGGTTGGGGAGGGGCCATGGAAGGAGCGCTTGTCTTTGGCTAGCATTTGTACACTTGCAAAGGACGATCTTCAGCCTGGTTAGAAGAAGGCAAGTCCTCAACAATATCTGGTAGAGGCATGGGAACCAACATATCACTAGATAGTGTTGATCCATCATCAAAAAATAGGGCATATGCTAAAAAAAGATCACATATGCACTGACAAACCATTGTTTGAATACCAAATCAAAGCAGTGGTAATTTTGGGTTTTAGAATAACCTAAAACAATGTATTTTCTGGAGCGAGGGTCAAGTTTCGTCTTTCCTAGGTGTAAATTTTTAACAAAGAAAGTACACCCAAAAATGTGAGGAGGGATAGAGAACAGAGGTGCATCACAAAACAAAATAGAGTAATGGATATGATTCTATAAAATAGAAGATGGCATATGGTTTATAAGATAAAATGCCATAGAAACCTTCTCAGGCCAAAAATGGTGAGGGACTTTATAATAAATAAGAAGAGTGCGAGAAACCTCTAATAAGTGGCGATTTTTCCATTTAGCAACACCATTCTGTTGTGGAGTATAAGGGCAAGTGGTTTGATGGATAGTGCCATGATAAGAACAAAATGATGTCATAGACTTTTACATAAATTCTAGGGCATTATCAGTATAGAAAATTTTAATGGATTTATTGAACTGGGTCTGTATTTTAGAAAAGAAGATACGGATATTGTCCAAATAAGTACCACAATCTTTGAGCAAAAATAGCCTGGTACTATAGGAATAATCATCAATAAAAGTCAAAAAATGTTTAACACCAGATTGACTCAGAACAGAGCATGGACCCTAGATGTCTGCATGAACAATATCAAAAATTGTCTTAGAACCAACTTCCTTTTAGTGGGAAAAATAGACCGTGTTTGTTTTCCCGAAATACAAGATGCAAAAAAAATTTGTTTTCAGATAATGCAAGAAATAAATGCTTCAATTATGTAGCTGATGGATGACCCAACTAGAAGTGCCACAAAAGTCTTGTGACTGATGTAGACAGAATAGTAGAAGCTACAGGCAGTCCATCCAAATAGTATAGTCCATCTGGTCCTTCATGGCCCAAACCAACCTCATCTTCATGTGTAGATCATTCAAAATACAACTAGAGGGATCAAACTTAATGGAGCACTGAAGGTTTTTTACAGTTTTACTGACAGATAATAAATTAACAGGAAATTGGGGTATGTATAAAACATATTGGAGATGTAGCTTTCGAGATAGAGGAACAATACCAATTCCATGAATAGGAGTATTAGAGCCATTTGCAATACTGACAAATGGAATATTAGAGGTTTTAGTCAGAGCAGAAAATAACTAGATGTCTCCAGTCATATGGATAGATACACTACAATCAATGCAGCATTTATTGTTACCAGCAGAAGGAGAAGCAAGCATGGCAGAGGAACCAGCAGCAGATGTCGAAGGTAGCTGAGTCATGTGCTCCTGGAAAAACTTCTTGAACTCTAAGCAAAACCATTCAGTAGTCAGTGGAGCAGCCGGTTGGTCAGATGCAGCATCAGTGGCAGTTTCTATAGAGGCATGGTTAGCCCAGGCTGGCTTTCCATGCTTGATCCCACACCTATCTTCATTGTGATTATCATGACCACTCTAGTTGTAGAATTGAGGGCCATTAACTTGACCTCATCTATGAGTAATAGAGGAGCCTCATCCACTAGTGGGAGGTAGACACCCGCCATGACCTTGATCGCGGCCACGTCTAGAATCAACAGTGCAAGAAACTAGAGCAAGATGCTCAATAATAGGATTGGAGGTCATAGATAGTAGTCTTTGAACTCTCTTGAGGATGTCTTCAAGAGTAGGAAGAGGGCCACTCGACAAAATCTGATCAACCACACCAGAGAAGAAAGCAGGAAGGGCATCCAGAAATTGAACCAGTTGTAGTTCATTGAGCTACATTTGGGCTTCTTTTATGTCATCTATCAAAGGATGGTAGATTTCATACTCATTCCAGAGAGAAAAGCATTGGTTGTATAAGTCCTCGATGGAAGCATCAAAAGAAAACTCCTTCGTGGCCATATTTTTTAAAATTTCAAAAACACGTTTAGGATTTTGCTGATGGGAGTAGACATTGGAAAGTTGGTCCCACATTGCCTTAGCATCATGAAGCAATAACAAGGACTAATTGATCTGCAGATCAGTGATATTAAGAAGCCAGGACATAACACTAGAGTCGTCTTTGGACCATTGTGCATAATTTTGCTTGTTTTTTACATTGGCAGTAGTAGCAGGGGCAGTTGGAGGATTAGTAGTAAGATGTGAGTATCGGCCTTGGGCCTTGACATAGAGGACAAAGGATGCCAACCACATATGGTAATTAGAGCTATCAATCTTGATGGTGGTAACACACACAGAGAGAGGAGGCTCAACTGAGGCCATGATGAGCTAAGGTAGTGAAGTAGTGAAGAGGTGGCACAGTAGCAAAAAGCAGTGGATAAAGAACCAACTATGGGGTAGTAGCAGCAGTAGGGATCTAATGCATCAAATCAGAAGAGACTCATGTCAGGAAGATAGACTGATAAAGGAACCTACACCATCATGAGGAAGATGAATATTCCATCATGAGGTGTAGGTAGAAAAACAACTAGAGAGATAGAAGACTCTCAATGTGGGATTGCTATGGTTGTTCAAAGGGTTGCACGTACAAAAAAAGAGCAGGAGGTAGTAAAATAGGAAGAGGACAACAGTGTGGTGGTGAAGGGAGGAGGAAGGATGACAGCTGGTGGAGGGAGGAGGAGGGGTGGCGGTCGGTGGAGGAAGGAGGAGGGCCAACAGTCACTGGTGGAGGAAGGAGGAGGGGGTGGCGGTTACTAGTGGAGGGAGGACAAGGGGCAGCGGCAGGGTGAGAGGATGGTATGGGCGGTGATGGAAAGGGAGAGTGGAGGGGATACTGGTGGGGGTGGGGTGGACGAAAGCGGAGGGCCGGGTGGGGGCTGAAGGCCTAGGTCATAGGGGCAGGGTGGGAAAAAGAAACTTGGGGAATCAGACCTGCTCTTGATACCATATAGAGAAATTGGGAATTGCTTTTTGAATGAATAAACTAGTGTACAATGTAGTCTCTTATATAACAGAAGGGAATAGAGACTAAAATAGAGATAAGCAATATGGGACTAAACTACTGAAGTAAAAACATAAGTGAGGCACATGATATGCACATGACACTCAACAAAACACAACATAACACAACATATCTCTATACTCCCCCTTAAGCTGGAGCGTAGATGTCAAACATGCCCTTCTTGTCAGCTAGAGTCTCAAAATGAGCTTTAGGAAGTATCTTGGTGAAGATGTCCACAACAAATGGAATTACATTTATTATTATCAAATAAAGTACATGATGCCCCAATAAAAACATCTTATGCTTAGCTATACGGGCATACTACCAACATACTTCCACTTGTACTAAGAGCAAATCACTCAAAAATCCAATTTCAAGTGATCTAACGTGATCATCATGTTTCTGCTACGTAAGGTCTATTGTCAATGGGTCATAAACATATACTTCTAGTTGATACTTTGCAAGTCTTCACATCTCCTTGTTGAAGGGTCTCTCGTATGTGATGGCAATGTCGTAGTATGCTATCTAGGTTCCTTAGCCTATCCAATAGTTCTATTGTTTTCACATTATCTATACAACAACATCAATGGTTGAAACCACTCCAAGTTCATCTAATGAACTTCTTGATCCATATAGTGTCCTCTATTGTGTTTAGAAAAATAAGATATTCAGCCTCTATTGTAGAATCAACAATTGTATCTTGCTTAAAACTTTTACAGCTTACAGTTCTTTTTTAAGGAAAAACAAAAATTCAAATTACAACTGTTAATCATCTTTGTCAGTTTGAAAGCTTTCATCAGTGTAACCCATTACACCCAACTCACAATAAATGTGGAACTGATCCTTAGTGCTTCTCAAGTACTTAAGGATATTCTTTTACAGTAGTCTAATGACCTTCACTAGAATTTGACTGATATTTTCTTGTCATGTCAAAAACATGCGAGATAAGGGGACCGATGAATACCATTGTATACATGATAGATCCAATTATAGACGCATATTTTGTCTCACTATTAGGTTCCCATTCTTCACAAGAATTGGGACACTGGGTTCTAGAGAGACTAATTCCATGGGGTGTGGACAAATTTCCTCTCCTTGAATCCTTCATGTTGAACCTCTTCAACACCTTGTCATCGTATGTACTCTGGATTAGGTCAAGAAGCTTCATGATGTATCTATATAGATCTTAATTCCTAAGGTATAGGATGATTTGCCTAAATCATAGATAAGGTGTTCCCATCCAATTGTTAACCATTTGTAGAGTAAGGATGTCATTCCCCATCGATATGTGGAATACAATTATGCTCCCACTAAACTTCTTGTAAACACAAGTTTCATCTTCATCTACACAAAAGTCAAACTTTTAGACTACCTTATCAAATCCAAGATTCCAGCTCTAAGATTCTAGCTTCAGTCCATAGACCTTTGCAGTCAAACTGCAATGGAAAGCATGATCCTATTAGATTTAATCATGGAAACTATTAATAAGATTCACCATTTTCAACACTTTGAACTTGCTTAAGACTCTTTGCAACCAATCTACCTTTATAGGTTTGTACAATAAAATCCATGTTGGTCCTCTTCTAGAAGGCCCACTTGCACCCTATGGGTTTTACCTCTTCAGGTAGATCCACCAAGGTCCATACCTTGTTAGTTACATGGAATCCACCTTAGATCTAATGGCTTCAAGCCATTTCTCATATTTTCGTTCTTCTATAGTTTCTAGATAGGTTGTTGGGTCATCATCTATACGCATTGCCTTACTTAGTCATAAGATATCCCAATATTTTAGGATCAAGGAATGTACTACTAGATTTAAAAGGTTCTTGTGTTACATGAGGGACTTGAGATCCCATAATAGTTTGTGACTCTCTTTGTTCCTTATATAACTATATAGTTTCAATGTTTTCTTATTGGTCTTAAACCTCTTTGAGTTTTACTTCTCTCCCACTGCTTCCTTTGCAATCAAATTCCTTTTCAAGGAATACAAATATCATGGCAACAAACACTTTGTTTTAATTGGATTATAAAAGTAGTATCCTTTGAGATATCCAATGAAACAACATTTATCCGATTTGGGACCAAGATTTTCATGATAGTGTTTTCTTATATAAGCTTCACATACCCAAATCTTTATATAAGACATATTGGGACTATAATGACCCCAGTTTTGAGTGTCTCCCAGTCAAGAGAGACATTAAAGTTGGGGATCATTACTCTAAATTTCCAAGATCATTTTTAAATAATAACCAATACTAAATAATTTCCATTAATTTTAACAAATAATGTTTACAAGATTGTAGTGGCGGAACCAAAAAATCACACCAAGGGGTCTGAAATCATGTATGTGTACATTTTAGCACATGGGGGCTGCTTCAAAAAAAAAATTCATCACAGAGTGTGGAACCCGTGCCACTTACTAGAAGAGACCAGACATCAACCACTCTAGCTAGCTACTTCTCTTGTAAACCAATACACAATGAATGTATTTATGTATACGTTGATCTATATTTAATACTAAAAGACAACTACTTCTATTGTTTTCTTGGAGGGATGGGGAAAAAGCCCAAGTAGCCCCTTGGCTATGCCCTTGCAAGATTGCATTATGATCTCCTCTAAGGAGTTATTAGAAGAAAATTAACTTATATAATGAGAAGAAATACTATCTAGCAAATACTCCTTGACTTGTCTATATATCTTCAGCAACTTTTATCTTTATCTTCAGGTATGTATCATGTGTATCATCTACCTAAAACACATACAAACAAAACATTGTCAGTATATTTATTTACGGGTACCTTTGTTCATCTAAAACATCACATGTACATATATTCAATAATCATTTAACAACACATATGAACTTGTATTTTCTTTCATTTTCTAACCCATTCTTGGTATGCCCTCTCGAATATGATCACTATCCATCATTGGACTTATGTGCATTAACCCTTGATGGTTGAAGCCCAGGGTTAAGAATATTCTACATTTATGTGATACTCATAGGGGCTTTATAATTTGCATGAAATAAATAAGAATTCAACAATTATCATTCATTCAAATTTCAAGAAACCTTGTCAAACTTAAAAGGTTGACATACGAGTATTCATAATCATAACCACATTCCTATTCCATGTAGAAGACATGCAATTATACTTCAAGTACACTTTATGTATTCAGCAAGGAAACACACATCCAATCAATCAACATGATCTATAAAGTACATATTAGAAATATGTTACCATGTACTCATAATGATATTAATTATGTCACATCTAGGATTTGTTTTTCCTAGGTATATGGTGGTCGTTAGGGTTATACCTTAAAACCCTAATTCTCGTGTTCATGGACCTAATGATTTTTGATGCTTAGTTTTACATTAGATGTAACCCTAATCAATATTGTATGCTAATTATCACATTATGAATCAGTTAAATTAAATTATGAATTTTAAGCTATCATTACTAAGACGTATCATAATTAAAACATAATTATCTCATTAATGACTTAGAAATTCTAATTGATCATCATCAAATTTCACAATATCAAATTATATCAAGAAAGTATCGTATTCAATGTATTTAACATATTAATCATCAAAAATAGGGTTTACTTACATTAATCATCCTAATTCCATATGTATATGATAATTGACCTAGAAACCTAAATGGTTCTCATCATTATTATCATCATTATTGGGTCCTCATTATATTCATTTACATTAGGTATTATCACACCATAAGTAGATTTACCAACATAAGCATTATTTTTATCAAACCTAGGTTGAATATGCATTAATTATCTTATATACATGTTTAGTAATCATTTCAGAACTAGGAGCGTATTTAGACTCTAATGGTATTTTACTCATGTTGCTTTCATTTTTCTAATTAAAGTGCATATAGTTATGATATATCCTGACCTATAATTTAGTTTCTACAATTATTCTAAATAAAATAGTATTGGGCCAATTAGGAGATGCCGTGTTAGCAATTTTTTGTATTATCCAACTCAATCAGGGGGCATCCTGAGCCAATGGGCTCATACTACTTCACCTTCCCATGCCTGTGTGTCTAAGGAAAAGAAAGGGAAAAAAGGTCAGTATTATCCCTTACTTTACAATATTCGGCTCAAAGGTAATGTTGTAATTTCTTTAACCTTCATCTTCATCCTCTATTCCCATGAACCAGTGCTTGCTGCTCCATGATTGAGGTCAACTCGATAGTTGACTTCTTCATCCTAGGGCTTTGAATAACAATTGAAGAGATAATGTTCATCTCCATGACCTCCTGGATTCATTTGTGCCTTCTCTGGTGCCAGGGGTTGGACGGAGTGGCCAGGACCAATATTCGATAGGTGGAGGAAGCTAGGGATGAGGAAGTTACTATAGAGCCAGAGGGGATTAATTGAAGGGGTATACTTGATCTGGGGAGTGCAATGAAACCTATGCATTCCTTTTATAGGTGTGGGTGGCTGAGAAATCTCTTACACTATGAGTCATGGAGATCTACCTTGCCCCTGTTATGGGCATTATCTCCATGAAAGGAGATAATGGCACAACCATGGGTTGTTAGATTCAGTTCAAGCTCCTGAAGCCGTTGGAACAAGAATCCAAGCTTGAGGTGGCCTGTGGTGGGTAGAAGAGATAGTTATTGAGTCCATCTCTGATGCGTCTCTTATTTAGAGGTAGGAGATGACTGACTCACGTCAGATTTCCATCTAATAGGCCCCATCAGTCTCCATACACGTGTCACACCTCATAAATCCTAGTTTGTCTGAACTTTGCATGATAATGATACATTTAATTGATAATTGAGATTAACATCCACACCTTATCCAAGTTATCATAGATATTATAAAAATTATGTGGGTCACTAGATTTACCCAACTGCTATCAAATCTTAGGGATATCTCTCTAATCAGATTATCTAGGACTCAACAAATTGTGAGATTAAAATACTAAAGATAACTACATATCTCTTGGTTTTGAAGTATTTACCTAAATTAGTTACTTAGATTACAAATTATCACATAATTGTCCCAAAACCTAGATTTATCCTTATTTACATGTTATCTTGTATTACACCAAATATTAGCTTATATTATGATCATTTAATACTCAAATTCAAGTAAAGACTAGATATTTTTTCCGCTAATTATCTAGGAGTCTTACCACCTAAGAATATTATAGAATCTGGCAATTGTCTCCAAATGAGTTTATTAACCATTCCTCAAGATAATTGACATCATGTTATTGACAGTATTCCAATTCATTTATCCCATCTTACAATGGGACTATTTCATGTATATAGAGCCTAATTGAGCTTAAATTGGATTCTGAGGACCATGACTTAATCCTAGGCCTTCCAAATAGTTCATACTCATGGTTACCTCTACAATTATAAAAGTAAGGCATTTCTCATCTTATTTCTCTAATTGAAGCCTCACATAGGCATATTTTCTCCATATCACATTATTTTCCTAACTTGAAGACTTAATTCAAGTCTAGGGCTTAGATTAAACATTACTTTAAAGTGACTATCAATGCAAATTCACCAAATTTGAGGATCTTACAAGAACAATTCATGTTCCATATCACATACGGTGTCTTTTGAACCAATTTAGGTGGTACATGGTCTAGTGTAAACTCTATGGTTTCTAAAGAATATCTTAAGAAAGAAGTCGGAAGATAACCTAGACTCAAAATCAACCGCACCATGTCCAACAGGGTATGATTCCTTCTTTCTAATACATCATTATGTTTCAGGTGGAGTCCATTGTGATACAATACCACATTCTCACAGAAGGTCCTCAAACTCTTGGTTGAAGTATTCTCCACATAGATCATATTGAAGTGCTTTAGTACTGGTAAACACGTATAGAATTTGTGCTAAAAGGCTCACATACACCACTATGTATGAATCCTAATAGATCACTCACTCTCCCACTATCTCCAAAGAAATGTGCTTTGTCTTTTTCCCAATAAACAAGATTCACATGTCTCTATTGGTTCAAAACCAAACGAGTCTAGGTAATCATCTTTATGGTATGTAGAGATGTGTTTTCCATTAATGTTCCTTAGATGACAGTGCCATAGGTATGTTTTGTTTTTCATTCTCAAAGACTTATAACAATAAAAAGGAGTTGGTTATTTCCATTTGATTCTGCAATAGAAAGTTTGCATTTTGTCAAAATACTTTTGGTTTGATGTAATAAGATTGACGATATTAATTAGGCCTTTAATTAGGTATTTCTCCCACTATTTTGTTCATATTTTAAAATCTCACCAGATGTTTGGAAGATTGCAACATACAATCCTCTAGTGAGCCAAGATCTGTATTTTATCAAATCATGAGTCAGCTTTTTCTAATCACCCACAACGTGACTATTTAAGTAGGCAACTTTTACCAGTTGCATCCAATGCAACTCTTGGATAGATTGTATGCACAACTCTCTGTCATATCCCATTTGTATTCTTATAAGAAATTAACCTCATTAAGGTCACCTAGTTAAGCCTGGCCCAAAATCCATAACCAATAGACTATGCACCTTGGTTTGGTAGAACCTACATATCTACCATCACACTTTCATGAGACGGATGGCACACCATGCTTGGGTGTAACCTACATTTGGTCGATCAAGCTTTTCATGTGTGTTTTTTATAGAAAGCATCTCAGAATTAATATTAATTCAGGCATATTATTTATAAATACATATACACATCCAATCACCACATATGTATAATATGTATCATATACATACTATATCTACAAACAAAACATGAAACCATAAATATGCGAGTGGTGGTTATAAACATACTAATACAATTGTTTGTATCTATCAAGAATTTCTAACCACCTAGGGTCATCCATCATATGCATGCAATCTACACTAGAAAATCTTGTGTCGGGAATAGGTTGGTCAGTCGATTGGACCTTCCAGTCGAATGGTTGGAACTTTTATGCTTAGTTGGTATTCATCAGCCAATTGACTAGGTCCTATATCAAGAAGTTGGATGTACTCTTCCAATCAATGGATGGGGGTTGGTTCCTATTCCAATTGATTAGTTGGGTCTTTAGTCAGTATATTAGTACATCAGTTCAGCTCGCTCCTTTAATCTTTTGATCGATTGACTCGACTTCCAGTCTATCAACTTCCCTAGTAAGAATTCCATCTTCTTACCAAAAATAGAAAGTACTAATCCTATCTATATATTATATATTGTAATGAGAATATCTCAAGTTACATTGTAGGATATCATAGGGGCTAAGGATTCACTAGATTCGGAGAAAAAAGAGGAAAGCTCTAGTATGCAAATTGAACATATAAAACATGATATAAACCATCCAACCACACACGAATTCAAGGGGTGTTTTCCATAACCACACACACATCCACCATTAAAACCTTTTTAGGGCAACGTGCATGAGTTGAATTATATCATATCATACATAGAGAGGGGGTCTATGGACATTCCCTAGAGTTTGTGGTATTTAATTAGATTTACACATAAACCATTTAAAAGTTCACATCACATGCAAAAAAATAAACGATAAAAGTAAATTCAATTGCATCAATTTAAAATATGATTCATATTAAATTGACCTAGCTCTAGTAGCACAATTGGAAAATATTGTCAGAGTAGGCACAGAAAGCAAAATTTCTATCCATATTCCCCTAACAAGCATATCACATCAACAACAATGTATTTAGGAAAGAGGGTGCAAGATGTACCTTGTCCTGGAGTAATTCCAACAACTATCCTTGCACCGTGATGTACACCCTTCACAAGTAGCACACGAATGGCGGTCGATGATGTTTCCTTGGTGCAACACCCAAGAATAGTGATTGACATTGTCCTCCCAATGTGACAACAATAACTTCCACACAATTACATACTCTATGCGGACCACCAGAAATTCCACATCATGTTTTAAGAGTCCATGGGAAAGATTTATCCTTCTGATGACAATATGCTAATGTTGATTTCCTTTCCACTTGTTGTCTCTCCCTCTCTTGGATAAGAGTGTTCAATATTTGTCACGCATTACCACAACTGTGAGGAGAAGTCTTGTCTTGAAATTCTTGGCCACCCTTTGTAACAACCCCGCCTCCCGGTAACCCCCAATTAAGGGAGAATGAAAGGTCGGTGTCGTTATCCAATTAATAGGATCAAAGGTTCGATAAATAATCAATAATAATTATGAAATTCTACTAACTAAACTGAAATTTGGTATAAAATTAAAACTTTACTTACCTTTGAAAACTTTAGAAATATATCTATCCAGATCTTGAATTATTCTATCTAAATCCTCCTTGCGCTTTACTTCTTATTTTCACAATGTGTCACTTTACTGTTTGTTCATTTCAGGGTTGTTCCTAAAACGCCGACAAACAAAATGTCGGTCAGCATATCGAAATATACTGGTATGTGGGGATAACCAAAAGTTTGCACATATGGATAACAATCTAATTATCACAATCAAGTTAATTAACCAGCCAGTTTACATTTTCCAGTATGACATTCTCCACCACTTTTGCCCTAACCCTGGCATACCCACTTTAGGGTTTCTTTTGCCAATGACTTAAGGCCACCTTCTCAATCCCGAGCTTGGTGCATGGGGTCACCCTTCATAGTGCTCGTTA
This sequence comes from Alisma plantago-aquatica, assembly GCA_963693085.1. NCBI lineage: Eukaryota > Viridiplantae > Streptophyta > Magnoliopsida > Alismatales > Alismataceae > Alisma > Alisma plantago-aquatica. Next base: position 485,333,132 of record OY856414.1, read on the forward strand.
GTCATTCAATATCATAGGCCACCTTCTCATTCCCGATCTTGGTGCCTGAGGTAACCACTCATGGTGCCCATTGATCTACCCATCTGGGCCTGACCTTTGGCATCATCCATCAGGGTGGAATGTAGGTGCGAGAATACATACTTCTATTATTAATGTGATAATCATAGTGACTTTATGATTTGCAAGTATGAACATCCAAATTGATAATTTGCATTCAATGCGATTAACCATCCAGAAAATCCTCGGGAAACTAAGACAGTTATTCATAACTAACCACATACCTGATCCAGAGCAATTCGATCGTCCAAGCAATAAGGATAAAGAACAAGAAACAAGCGATCAACAATATCCTAAAATTAATGCATGGGATCTAAGTGTTATAGTTTATCCAGAACATTCTAAAGCTAGACTTGGATTCCACCTTAGGCTTTCTAGGCCACTTTAGGGTTTTATTAGGGTTTTAGCCTACATAATACTTTTATCACATTTAATGCTCTCTTTCATACCAAAACTACCATCTTTATTCTTTTAAGTTATTTCAAGGTCATTAGACTCAATTATCACCTTTAGTTTCTTTCGAATTAACAACTCATAATTCATTATGGTCTAATTCTCATATGAACTATATTTATTATTAATTCTACCTTGATTCATTCAAAAACCCTAATTTCTATATTAAGGTTATTTATCCACAAATTAGGAAATTTAATGCTCGAAATATCTTATAGCCATGAAAACTCAGTTCTATACATGAAATCGAATAATTAAAGCCATTAGTAGTCCTAATTACCAACATTAGGGTTTCAAGGCCCATTAAAGCCTATTTATGCACATGGAACCCTCAATTAAGCCAAATATGCAATAAGATCATCTTTTTAGATCACATTTTCTCTCTCATGACTAATAAGTTAATATTGTCTTAAAGTATCCAAAGAACATCATGATATCTCATTACCATCAATTCTTAGGGTTTTTCATCAATTAAACCATTAAAGGTAATAACTTTATACACTTTTGAATTTCTAGAGAAAATAGGCTTTAATTATATTTTCATTGTATTCCTTGCATTTTTTTGATCAAAAATCACTATTTATTTGTCACGATCAGAGCTAGAAGTAATTAACTACGATTTTTGCAAGGTTAAATACCTTTGGGCCAATCAGTGACCGCCACATCAGCCAAACGAGTCTTTTTTTCATATTCATGCGGGTCAAGGCTTGTCTTGAGTGGTTGATTACTATTCTTCCCTGGATCCTCTTCACAGTCTTCGGGGGTAGGGGAGTCCTTTCTCCCCCTCTCGTCTTCCTCCTCTCACCAAACCATCGCATGCGAACAGCAGCTTGGTCGTGGTCAACCCAGACGTTGACCCAGAGCTTTAGGCCATCGGAGCGGCAGCCCAGGTGCAGATCACCTCTATGACCCTTCCCAAACTCAAAGGTAACCTTATTTCTATCGGATATGTGGGGAAATCCGGGAAATGAGGAGGCGATCCTCCAGCAAGGTACACGGCTAGGTCCAGTTCTTGACGGAGGTTTTTCCTCGATTTATTGCTCTCAACAACTTGCCTCATCGTCGCGGACACACAGGGGTTCTTTGTGGCTATGCACATGGTGTGTAACCCCCCCTATATATATAGGTTCGCATATGGCTCTCAAGAAGCCCCAAATTGGGCAAAATGCCTAGAGACAATGAAACCTATGGAAACTAGGGGTAGATCAACTCGGTTTGATCCCCCATATTCTTTGGAAATATCCCCGAGTTTACTTATGCACTCAAGTGTGAGAAAATCATTGATCGTATTGCTCCCCCTTTCCTAATATGTCTGGGGTAGAATAAAACCGCGTTACCCTTGGATTTAGATCCAATGGTTGACGTGCCACACGAGGAACAAAGGAAATCAGCCCAATTAAAATAAATTGTGACATTTATTGATTTCCTCCACACATTAGGAAAACTTCCAAAAATCATATCTCTTAAATCTCTTACATGTTTGATCCCAAATTTTGAGGGAAGCTTCCACCTGACTTTATCCACTTGTATACAAATTTTGAGTCCCAAATTCCAAAGGAAAAGGGTGTTTTCTTCATAAGCAAGCTATCATTATAAATGAATCCAATTTAATTTGGTATTCCCTATTTCTTTTCCATTAAATTATTATTTTGAATTCCTTGAACCTTAAGGAACCCTAATGGCTCATAATCCCATCTTGGGAATATTCCTTAGCCTTTTGATTATCTTATTTCTCATTATTTTGTTTATTTCTTATTAAAATATCTCTTCTTGAGGATTTCTATTTTATTTTCCTCACTTGTATTCCCTTTAACATTAGGAATCCTTAGGATACGAAATTCCACCAAGGATAACTCAATTATACCTCTTTCCACTTATTTTCCACATTTTACCATTGTTTTCAATTTCTTTCTTAATAAGGAAATATCTAATTAATCTTTTCTTTTATTATTGCATTTCCTTTGCAACTTTAGACTCCTTGGGACCCAAGGAATCCAAGAGGCACAAAATCCACCTTTGGATTATATTCTTTTGCCTTCTATAGGTTTTCACATATTTCTTTCCTTTATTTCCTTATTTACTCAATAACAGAGTTTCTTTTGTTCTTTCTTTGTTACTGGGGCCAATAGCCAATAAAGCCCATAAAACAAACATCAAGTCAATTGTAAACGAAACTCATTTATTCAACACAAATTATATCATCATTTGTTCCAATATCTTTAATATGAGAAATTACATTTCTCTCCTTATGAATCCAAAATTGGGGTTGTAACGTCCTTCCCCTCTTATAGGAATTTTACCCTCAAAATTCCACCAAGCAAACAAACAATTCAGGATAAGCCTTTCTTATGTCCATCAGGGCTCCCATGTGGCTTTACCCTTTCCATGGTGCTTCCCAAGAACCTTCATCATCTCATATTCTTCCATCTGAGTTCTTTGTTACCTTGGTATATCGTACTTTCATAGGTGACTCAGGACATTTCACCCTCTCAAAAGTTGAATAGGTTCAAGGCTCAACACATAGTTTGGGTACATCACATAGTGCTCTAGATCAGACTCATGGAACACATTATACATCATGTTATCCTGAGGGGTAAGGCTAAACACAACCATCTCCACCAATCCATCTCAAATGGACTCTTATATCGGGGACTCAACTTTCTCAACTGTAACTTAGATGGGTCGGATTTTCACATCACATATGCTCCCACAATGAATTGCATGTCAGTCTACTTTGCATCAGCTCACGACTCATGTCATCTCGGGGCCCTCTCTCAGCCATTGCATGATCAAAGTAACTTCATCTGCATATACTGTGGTTCTTTTCTGGCCTTCGTGAGTCCTCCTTCACCAACATCATCTTAACGAAGTGGGGACCGACACAACCTCTTTCTAGAACTTCTTGCACCCCGATAAAGGCTATGGTGGTTAACATCACATCTTAAGAACTGTCTCTTTGTATCACCCTGAACAAGCACACTTGCTCTCATAAGGCCCTCTAGTCTGGATCATATTAACCATTATAAGAAATACTAACATCGAGTTCTTCATGTACGTACTTCCTCCTTATGTAAGTGAACCTTTAGGTCACACTCAAGAACTTTTGAACTTGCATTATGGTGTAGTTGAACCATCTCTCTTTCTTATGTAGTTCAACAGAATCTGTCCCTTGACAGTACTCCTTTCTTTCTCATGTCATCCAGGTAAGGCGATCTACCATAACCCATATTGGATCTTGACCTTCTTTGGTCTAGGGAAGACTTACCACCACATCTATAGTGATGAATTCCCATTCCTTCTCAGGGATTCATTAACCTCTAAACTTAAAATCATGATCTCCTGTATGTCACGAATCTTCAAGCTTGGTATCTTAGAAACCCTAAACCACTCTAATCAGGGTTTCATCACCTTCCTTTCCAAAGAAGTGTATCTGAGGTTCTATCACCATCCTTTCACTACATCCAGGACTAAACTGGCTAAACAAAAAACAATTAACTTTGTTCAACAGATATCAATACATCTGAGTGTTAGCCAAACTTATCTCTTTATATCAAGTTAAGGTTAGCCTAGCAACCTCAACTTCTTCTAGCTTCCAGCTAAACTATGCAGTTGTATCTCAACCAGAGCATCTATTACCACTTCACATCCTTAGGTGTTAGGTAATGTTGAAAACATACACCTCCATGTATTCTACTTATTATCTCATCTCATCTCTTAGTCTATATTCATCGAGAAAACTATGAGCTCATTCTCTTGGTTTTTGAATTCAACCTTGTATTACTCATAGCTCATGATAAAGCATCCTCACCAAATGATTTCCTTAACACCCTTAGTGTTTGTAAACCATCCATGTATCACTCTCTCCACAAGGGTATGTTATAATCTATGTCCTCATGCCTTGTAGCAACGTTCCAACTCACATCATCTTTATCCTTGGTGTATGGCATGTGTATTGTCCTATCTCTCACTCCCATAACAAGAGGAAATAAGCATTTGGCTACAGTCCAAATACATAGTTCTTCCTGTTCCAAGAGTAGAGATGGTACAACCCACCTTACCAGTATACTTTCCAATCTAAGTTGAAATGTGCCACATATGTCTCTACAAACATCACGATATCAAAATTTACTTCCATGGAAAACTTATATGGAACCTACTTGGGTCACCACACAATCCTCGGTCATATCCTCTAGGTCTATAGGGTGCCGACACTTTTGGGGTCATCCCTCTTCCTTTATGCATCCAGAGAGTTCCCTACTCATCTGCCCTTTGGGTCCCATGAGTTCGTGAAGGTGATCAATCTCCTAACCCATGGCCCTCAGACAATGATAGTTGTTACCTCCCGACCCTATGGTCATATGCAACTAGGGAATTAGGCAACTCCTACTTTCATCAGTCTTATCCCTATCTGACCCTAGGATAGACTTAGGATTCCATTATAGTACATGTCCAACATAGAACCTTACCCAAGCCTTCATCATCTCTCTCTGCACTCATGGGTTGTCTTTCATCCTTTCACAGGGGTCATGGTGACTTGCCTACCGTGGTCAGGTCCCATACCAGTTACCCTCATGGTAACACATCCACATGCACGTAGAGATGGTAATCTATGGGTCTACAGGTTCATTCTCGTGTCATGTACTTCCATGATCCTTTTATATGAGAAACACCTTTCAGTTGAGTCCTCCTCATAGACAACCAACTAGGTATAAGGCCTCACAACCTATTACTAAACCTTTCTAGGTCTAAAGAACTCTTCTTCCTATCTCAGAAGGTAAACATCTATACTATAGGCACATACGTACCAGAAGTCTCATCCTCTCTCTAGGGTTTGGTTCCTCTAAAGTCCACTAAGATATTATCATCCTCCATGGATCAGGCACGAGGCAACCACTATCATCCACTTAGGTCACATCATCCTCAACCCTCCATTGTTTCTCATGTCTCGGAATCTAAGCTTCCAACCTCCTTGTTGGTGTTACAACCCCAATTTTGGGTTCATTTTGCTGAGAAATGTAATTTCTCATTTTAAAGATATTGGAATAAATGATGATATAATTTGTGTTGAATAAATGAGTTTCGTTGAAAATAGCCTTGTTGTGTGATTTGTGGGCTTTATTGGCTGGGCCCAATAACAAGGATATTCAATTAATTAATGAATAAATGAGAATTTGAGATAAGAAAAATGTGGAAACCTCTAGAAGGCAAAATAATGTAATCCAATGATGAATTTCGTGCCACATGGGTTCCTTGGGTTCCAAGGAGTCCAAAGTTGCAAAGAAAAACAATAAGATAAGAAAAGATTAATTAAGTATTTCTTTATTAAGAAAGAAATTGAAAACATTGATGAAATGTGGAAAACAAGTAAAAAGAGGTGCAATTGGGTTATCCTTAGTGGGATTTCATATCCCAAGGATTACTAATGATAAAAGGAATACCGAAGAGGAAAAAAAGAGATATAAAGAGAAATCCTCAAAAAAGAGCCATTTTAATATGAAATAAACATAATAATGAGAATTAATGCATATTGATGCATTTAAGGATAATGAGTATTCCTTAAAAAGAAATTTCGAATTCTTTGAGTTTCTTGGGATCCAAGGAATCCCAATGAAGAGGAAGGAAAGATAAAATACCAAAATTGTTAATTAGGAAGATAATGAGCATACATAATTAATGGATTATGTATTGCTAAAAAGAAAGTATTTTTTTTAAAAAGAAATAGGATTTTGTGCTTTTAGAGTAAAAGGCAAGCATAAAAGAGTCTAAGAGAAAGGATTTTCGAATTTCCTATTTAACCATGGAATATGATTACTAATAGGTTAGGAGAAAGAAGATTTCTTCTCATTGAAGGAATAGGTTTCCTTTAGAGGATGGAAATTGGTTTCTCTTAGATCAACGTCTCTGGACGTGGCTACACTCACCCTATAAAAAGGGGTAAATCTCTCGTCGAGATCCAGAAAGTCCCACGCAGCCAACCTTCCCTTTTACTTCTCCTTCATCTTCTCCGTTCAAACCCTAGTTGTTTAAGAGGGTACTTTCCAGGAGAAACGGAGACCTGAGAAGTCATCCCATTGGAAGCTTGGTGGTTCCCCATGACTTGATGAAGCTCCGCCATCATCTTCCTGATCCAGCATGTGCGCAATACCTGCAGGAGGACTGTAACCTCACTGCAGATCGCGTGCTTTGTACCCATGGCACGGGCCATATCGGCCATGGTATGGGGTCTGGTTGTGAGCGGCGGGGAGTGGCGGAGGTGAGGAGTTAGTTTCCGGCCACCTTCAGTTGTGGAGGCGGGGGGAACGACCCTGCGGCGCACTACAGGCCGACGACAGGCCGCAGTTCGCGAGGTCGAAGAAGCCCCACGACATTGGACGATGCTACCCTCATAAGCATGAAGAAGCAGGTGTCCGCATCGAGGGCACTTTAGTAATTCGGTTATAAACTCAAACAAGCCGCAGCAACATTGCATGAAGAGGCCTACGTGGCAAATTCCTATTGGCCAGAGTAAGTAAAACTTGTTAATTTCATAGTAAATAAGTGGTAGGTCGAATAACGACATGTTATACATGAAAGTTGATCAGAAAATTGAGAGGAATCTAAATAAAATATATTTGAAGCCTAATTCTGATTGCAATTCAAAAAGTAATGGAAGATATCAACTTTAAAATTCCTAATTTGTGGATAAATACCCTAAAGGTAGTAATTAGGGTCTTTTCATGAATAAAATGTAGAAATGATGGAAAAATGAGTTCATATGTTAATTAGACCCTAATGAGCTTTGAATTAATGATAGATGCACATAATTATCTTGACATGAATTAAAAGGAATAACAATAGTAGCTTTAATGTAAAAGAAGTTTAATGAAATAAATTGATGTGCCTTTAAATGCGGAAAGAGGGTTATATGTTGTGAGATAACCTTAATACTGAAGAATAGATAAGATAACTAGGGTTTTTTAGTGATGGCATAAAATTAGGGTTTTATATGGTAAAAGATGAAGGGAAACCCTAATTGCAAAATGAAACCCTAAAATGGATGTAAGAAACCATAGAAAGTGAATCCAAGTTAATAAAGTAGATTCTTGATAACATGAATAATAAAAAGAGAAATTACGTGATTATTTCAGGATCTTGTTGAAAATGCTTGCTTGCTGGGATTCTTATTTGCATGAATATTTCTGTTCAAATCATTAGATCAGGTATGTGGTTACGCTTATGACTACCCGAATTAGTTTTCCGGGTTTTATCGATGTTTCCATCGTGGATTGAATCAAACTGTTGGATGTATTGAATTCATGCAAAGTATAATGTGAATATGACTATCACATAAGAGATATGCGTACTAGCTCAGATCCTAGTCCCCTCTGTAGCTTAATGAGTTGACCTAGTAAAAGGCTACCAATGGGGTAGGCCCATCAGGTCATTAGATGACTTAGTAAATGGCTACCACTTGGGTAGGTCCATCAAGTCACATTGAGTTAGAGATTGGAATACCTATGGGTAGTGCCATGCGACTCAACCCTAGATATTGATCTACCTATTAGGTAGGATCATGCGGGGTTTAATAAGGATCTACCTAGAGAGAGGTAGTATCTCAGTCCGCTACAGAGACAGCACAGAGATAGGGGATAGGCAAGGATTGAGTAGATGGTTTAAAACGTAATCTTGACTGTTAAATGATAATTGGCTGATTACTTTGTTAGTGTAGTTGCGTGATTATCGTTTCCCCCACATACCAGCTTCTCGCTGACCGACATTTTGTTTGTCGGCATTTTAGGTACAAATGAAAAGAACAAACAGTAAAGTGGCATATGTGGAATAAATGAGAAGTAACGTACACAAGAGGATTAGTTAGATTAACATCTTCATGGATAGAAGTTTAGAAATACTAGTTTTTCCAAGGTAAGAAAAGTTTTATTTTATACCAATTTTCAGTTTAGTTGGTAAAGTTTATTAATTATTACTGATTATTTGTCAAACCTTTGATCCTGTTAAATGAATAACGGCTCTGACCTTTGGGTCTCCCTTAATTGGGGGTTACCGGGAGACGGGGTCATTACAATTGGTATCAGAGCATAGGTTCCTCAATTAATCTTTAATAATGATTAAATTTTACAAATTTTGTAGAACCCAAGGGTGTTATGAGAGGATTACCCAAAAGACAGAGGTGTCTAGAAAAGGATCATGACCGGGGGCTGGCAATATTTTCCTCCACACCGCTAGTCAGAATACGAGGACTCTCGGATCTGTGTGACTGCCTGGCCAAAGTCTTAGGGTATGAACTGAAATAAGATACCTTTAGGACTCTCTCATCTTGTTCATCCCTTCTCATCTCAAATTCTGTTAAGGACCTTAAGGATTAGGGTTTTCTCTCTTCTCCTCACCCTCTTGAGGTATGGGAAAAGTTAATAAGGATTAAGGAATCCTCCACCAAATTAATAAAAATCATGTAAATAAGGTGTCATGGACATAAGCCTAATAGAGTAAGCGTAAAGGAATAGATACATGCTTAGGTCATATGACATGAGTTGTCATTGCCCTCAGGAGAGACCTGACGATAGGCCTCCATGACAGGAGGATAGAGAGAGTTAGTCTTGGAGGTAGAGACCTCCATTAAAAGTAGAGACCTTGCACATCCTTTGAGGATGATGTTAACCCTAACCCTAAGAGAAGATTAGAGAGAGAGAGAGAGATGACATGATGAGTTAGATGTCATGGTTGACCAGATGTTTGGTTTGTCATACGAGCCATGAGAGGTTGGGTGACCTAGCACCATTGGCAACCCAGGAAAGGGTCGTGCATGGTAAAGCAAAGGGTAGCTCCTTCATGGATGAAGATAGTGAAGGACCTATAGAAACCTTATGGCTTATGCAAGTAAGGGATAGCATGCCCCGGAGTACGTCAGTGGTACGGTAGTAGGTTGAAACCCTGACCAGAAGGGCATGATGGATGGCTTATGAGATAAGCATAAAGAGATATGAATAATCTTGTGCCAAACAGGAGTTGAGCATAGGCTTCAACCACATAGGGGTTTGCTTGAGAATATGATCCTTCATGGTGAAGGGACCTCTAGTAGGTATGGTTGGAGGTGGTTTTAGCTCTAGAGAGAGAGGAAGCAGGACCCCAACAAGGATGTGGAAGTCTAAAAGCCCGAAACTTGAGGAATAGTGGGGAGTTAAGGATGATGTGACCTACGTGGATGATAGTGGTTGCCTTATGTTTGATTCCTGGAGGCTGATGATATCTTGGTTACCTTTAGAGAAACCAAACCCTAGAGAGAGGACGAGGCTTCTAGTACCCATGGTATAAGTGGTTACCTGCTCGAAAGATTGCCTTAGACCCTGAGGAGGTTTAAGTAACCTATTGTGAGGTTTTATACCTAGCTAGTTGTCCTTAAGGAGGACTCAATTCTGAGGTGCTTCTCATATAAAAGGATCATGGGAGTACATGACATACCTTGGACGTGCTTGATTCATGGTTAAGAGATTGAGCATGCAATTGGATACCCAAAGGTGAACTTAGGGATCCTAAGCCTAAGAGGGGAAGCAGTGTATCCAATGCTCATGGTGAGATTTGAGTCTCTATATTTTCGAGCATGGTACTCTTAATGTGTGGAGGTAAAGGAAACCCCTAAAGGTAAGGGTATGTTTGACAAACCCCTCACAAATAAGTTGGTCTAATGTTGAGTATGAGGACAGGTGTGACCTAGCTTGGCTTTGTAGGTGTCTGGTTGTGCCTTAGTAGCTTGCCAGGGCTAAGCAAGCTCATGTAGATGCAGAACCTAAACATAAGGATGCTTGTGACCTTTGTTATCCAGGTGTAGTTTCCTCCCATCCTGGGAGAAGGACCCGTTGGTAGGGTGTATACCAGTTTTGTTGGTGTTGAGGTAACCTAAAGAGGGTTCAGAGGATCTTGTGAAGCTAAGTGAAAAATACATGGCATGAGGACAAACCTGTAGACCCATAGATAACCATCTCTAAGTGCATGTGGATGCGTTACCATGGAGGTAATCGGTATGGGGCTTGACCACGATAGGCAGGTTGCCATGACCCCTATGAAGGGATGAAAGTCAGTCTTGAATGCAGAGAGGGATGAGGAAGGATTGGGTAAGGTTCTAAGTTGAACATGGATTACAATGGAATCCTAAGTCTGTCCTAGGGTCAAGTAGGGATGAGACCGATGGAAGAAGGAGTTTCCTAATTCCTTAGTTGCACATGACCATAGGGTCGGGAGGTAACAACTATCATTTTCTGAGGGCCATGGGTTAGGAGATTGATCACCTTCATGAATCCATGAGACCCAAAGGGCAGATGAGTAGGGCACTCTCTGATTCATAAGGGAAAAAGGGATGACCCCAAAAGTGCCGGCTCCCTATAGACCTAGAGGAGATGACCTAGGATTGTGCTCAGACCAAGTAAGTTCGAGACCAGTTTTCCACAGAAGTTATGTGAATATCGTGATGTTTAGACATAAGTTGCACGTTTCAACTTGGATTTGAAAGTGTACGGGCAAGGTGGGCTGTACCATCTCTACTCTTGGAACAGGAAGAACTCTGTATTTGGAGTGCAGCTAAATGCTTATTTCCTCTTGTTATGGGAGTGAGAGATAGGACAATACGCATGCCATACACCAAGGATAAAAGATGATGCGAGTTGAAACATTACTACAAGGTATGAGGACAGAGATGTTAACATATCTTGGTGGAGTGAATGATACATGGATGGCTTACAAATACTAAGAGGAATAGTCATCTTATGAGGATGTTTTACCAAGAGCTAGGTGGAGTTTGCAAGTTATACCAGGTTGAGTGTGATCACCATGAGGATGAGCTTAGAGTTTCGTGATGAAGACAAACTTAGAGTTTAAGATGAGATAATAAGTAGAATACATGGAAGAGTATGCCTTCAACGTTACGTAATACCGAAGGATGTGAAGTGGTAATGAATGCTCTAGTCAAGATATAGCTACCTAGTTTGGCTAGAAGGGAGTTGTTAGGCTAACCCTACGTTTGGAAAGAAGATGTGTTTTGGCTAACACTCAGATGTAATGAGATAGGTAGAACAAGTTAATGATTGTTTGGTTAGCCAGTCTAGTCCTTGACGTAATGAAAGGATGGTTTAGAGCCTCAGATGCACTTCTCTGGAAGGGAATGTGATGAAACCCTGATTAGAATGTTTTAGGGTTTCCGAGGTATCAAGCTTGAGGAATCATAAAAATGCAGGAGATCATGATATACCTTGGTACTACCAAGATAGTAAATGACAATAGCACTTTGGATTCTTAAGATGAAGATGCATGTGGCTTGTGGCCATGCATGACAGAGGTGAAGGACGAACACCAGTAACCCAAGGTATTGATATAGAGGATAAAAGTCCCTGAGAGGGAATGGGAGTTCGTCACAATGGATGGTGTGGAAAATCTCCCCTTAACCAAGGAAGATCAATGTGGGTTATGGTAGATCGCCTTACCTAGATGACATGAGACAGAAAGAATGTTGTCAAGGGACATATTTAGTTGAACTAATTAAGAGAGAAAGATGGTTCAACTACACCATGATGCAAGTTCAAAAGTTCTTGAGTATGACTTAAAGGTTCACTTCCATGAGGTGGGAGTAGATACATGAAGAACTCTACGATAGTATAGTTTATCACCCCTAACTAACAAGTAGCATGATCCATACTAGAGGGTCTGATGAGAGCAAGTGTGCTTGTTCAGGGTGATACAAAGAGACAGTTCTTAAGAGGTGATGTTAACCACCATAGCCTTTATCGGGATGTAAGAAGTTCTATAAGGAGGTAGTGTCAGTCACCACTTCATTAAGATGATGTTGGTGAAGGAGGCCTAGTGAAGGTCATAAAAGAACCACAGTGAGTGCAGATGAAGTCTCTTGATCGAGCAATGGCTGAGAGAGAGCCCAAGGGTGACATGAGTCATGAGCTGATGCAAAGTAGACTGACATGCAGTTCACTGTGGGGGAATATGATGTGAAAATCCGACTCCTCTAAGCTACAGCTGAAAAAGCAGAATCCCCGATATATGGGTCCATTTGAGATGGATTGGTGGAGATGGTTGTGCCTTGCCCCGTAGGATAACATGATGTGTAATGTGTTCCATGAGTCCGATCTAGAGCACTATGTGAGGTACCCAAGCCATGTGTTGAGCCTTGAACCTATTCAACTTTTGAGAGGCTGAACTGTCCTGAGTCACCTATGAGGGTACGATATACCAAGGTAAGAAAGAACTCAGATGGAAGAATATGAGATGATGAAGGTTCTTGGAAAGCACCATGGAAAGGGTGAAGCCACATGGTAGCCCTGGTGGACATAAGAAAGACTTATCCTGTTTGTTTGTTTGCTTGATGGAATTTTGAGGGCAAAATTCTTATAAGAGGGGAAGGATGTTACAACCCCAATTTTGGGTTCATGTTGCTGAGAAATGTAATTTCTCATTTTAAAGATATTGGAATAAATGATGATATAATTTGTGTTGAATAAATTAGTTTCATTGAAAATAGCCTTGTTGTGTGATTTGTGGGCTTTATTGGCTATTGGGCCCAATAACAAGGATATTCAATTAATTAATGAATAAATGAGAATTTGAGATAAGAAAAATGTGGAAACCTCTAGAAGGCAAAATAATGTAATCCAATGATGAATTTCATGCCACATGGGTTCCTTAGGTTCCAAGGAGTCCAAAGTTGCAAAGAAAAGCAATAAGATAAGAAAAGATTAATTAAGTATTTCTTTATTAAGAAAGAAATTGAAAACATTGATGAAATGTGGAAAACAAGTAAAAAGAGGTGCAATTGGGTTATCCTTAGTGGGATTTCGTATCCCAAGGATTACTAATGATAAAAGGCATACCGAAGAGGAAAATAAAAGAGATATAAAGAGAAATCCTCAAAAAAGAGACATTTTAATATAAAATAAACATAATAGTGAGAATTAATGCATATTGATGCATTTAAGGATAATGAGTATTCCTTAAAAAGAAATTTCGAATATTTGAGTTTCTTGGGATCCAAGGAATCCCAATGAAGAGGAAGGAAAGATAAAATACCAAAGTTGTTAATTAGGAAGATAATGAGCATACATAATTAATGGATTATGTATTGCTAAAAAGAAAGTATTTTTTTAAAAAAGAAATAGGATTTCGTGCTTTTAGAGTAAAAGGCAAGCATAAAAGAGTCTAAGAGAGGATTTTTGAATTTCCTATTTAACCATGGAATATGATTACTAATAGGTTAGGAGAAAGAAGACTTCTTCTCCTTGAAGGAATAGGTTTCCTTTAGAGGGTGGAACTTGGTTTCTCTTAGATCAACGTCTCTGGACGTGGCTACACTCACCCTATAAAAAGGGGTAAATCTATCGTCGAGATCCAGAAAGTCCCACGCAGCCAACCTTCCCTTTTACTTCTCCTTCATCTTCTCCGTTCAAACCCTAGTTGTTTAAGAGGGTACTTTCCAGGAGAAACGGAGACCTGAGAAGTCGTCCCGTTGGAAGCTTGGTGGTTCCCCATGACTTGATGAAGCTCCACCATCATCTTCCTGATCCATCCTGTGCGCAATACCTGCAGGAGGACTGTAACCTCGCTGCAGATCGCGTGCTTTGTACCCATGGCACGGGACATATCGGCCATGGTATGGGGTCTGGTTGTGAGCGGCGGGGAGTGGCGGAAGTGAGGAGTTAGTTTCTGGCCACCTTCAGTCGTGGAGGCGGGGGGAACGACCCTACGGCGCACTGCAGGCTGACGACAGGCCACAGTTCGCGAGGTTGAAGAAGCCTTGCGGCATTAGACGATGCTACCCTCCTAAGCGTGAAGAAGCAGGTGTCCACGTCGAGGGCACTTTAGTAATTCAGTTATAAACTCAAACAAGCCGCAGCAACATTGCATGAAGAGGCCTACGTGGCAAATTCCTATTGGCCAGAGTAAGTAAAACTTGTTAATTTCATAGTAAATAAGTGGTAGGTCGAATAAGGACATGTTATGCATGAAAGTTGATAAGAAAATCGAGAGGAATCTAAATAAAATATATTTGAAGCCTAATTCTGATTGCAATTCAAAAAGTAATGGAAGATATCAACTTTAATGTTTTAATATTTAAAGAACCCTATTTTGATATGATAAAGTGATTAGTAGGGTTCAATAGATGATTAGAATTGATATTAACCTATTAATGATGAAAGAGAGCATTAGGAACTAAAAGAATGAACTTTGTAGGTAATTAGTTAATTTCAAGTTTAATGTGCAAGAATAACACTTTAATGGGCCTTGAAACCCTAATGTTGGTAATTAGGACTATTAAAGGCTTTAATTATTCGATTTCATGTATCAAACTGAGTTTTCATGATTATAAGCTATTTTGAGCAGTAAAATTCCTAATTTGTGGATAAATACCCTAAAGGTAGTAATTAGGGTCTTTTCATGAATAAAATGTAGAAATGATGGAAAAATGAGTTCATATGTTAATTAGACCCTAATGAGCTTTGAATTAATGATAGATGCACATAATTATCTTGACATGAATTAAAAGGAATAACAATAGTAGCTTTAATGTAAAAGAAGTTTAATGAAATAAATTGATGTGCCTTTAAATGCGGAAAGAGGGTTATATGTTGTGAGATAACCTTAATACTGAAGAATAGATAAGATAACTAGGGTTTTTTAGTGATGGCATAAAATTAGGGTTTTATATGGTAAAAGATGAAGGGAAACCCTAATTGCAAAATGAAACCCTAAAATGGATGCAAGAAACCATAGAAAGTGAATCCAAGTTAATAAAGTAGATTCTTGATAACATGAATAATAAAAAGAGAAATTACGTGATTATTTCAGGATCTTGTTGAAAATGCTTGCTTGCTGGGATTCTTATTTGCATGAATATTTCTGTTCAAATCATTGGATCAGGTATGTAGTTACGCTTATGACTACCCGAATTAGTTTTTCGGGTTTTATCGACGTTTCCATCGTGGATTGAATTAAATTGTTGGATGTATTTAATTCATGCAAAGTATAATGTGAATATGACTATCACATAAGAGATATGCCTACTAGCTCAGATTATAGTCCCCTCTGTAGCTTAATGAGTTGACCTAGTAAAAGGCTACCAATGGGGTAGGCCCATCAGGTCATTAGTTGACTTAGTAAATGGATACCAATGGGGTAGGTCCATCAAGTTAGATTGAGTTAGAGATTGGACTACCTATGGGTAGTGCCATGCGACTCAACCCTAGATATTGATCTACCTATTAGGTAGGATCATGCGGGGTTTAATAAGGATCTACCTAGAGAGAGGTAGTATCTCAGTCCGCTGCAGGGACAGCACAGAGATAGGGGATAGGCAAGGATTGAGTAGTATGGTTTAA
This sequence comes from Alisma plantago-aquatica, assembly GCA_963693085.1. Classification (NCBI taxonomy): domain Eukaryota; kingdom Viridiplantae; phylum Streptophyta; class Magnoliopsida; order Alismatales; family Alismataceae; genus Alisma; species Alisma plantago-aquatica. The sequence goes on from OY856414.1 coordinate 485,349,007, forward strand.
AATGTAATCTTGACTATTAAATGATAATTGGTTGATTACTTTGTTAGTGTAGTTGTGTGATTATCGTTTCCCCCACATACCAGCTTCTCACTGACCGACGTTTTGTTTGTCGGCATTTTAGGTACAAATGAAAAGAACAAACAGTAAAGTGGCATATGTGGAATTAAATGAGAAGTAACGTACACAAGAGGATTAGTTAGATTAACATCTTCATGGATAGAAGTTTAGAAATCCCAGTTTTTCCAAGGTAAGAAAAGTTTTATTTTATACCAGTTTTCAGTTTAGTTGGTAAAGTTATTAATTATTACTGATTATTTGTCAAACCTTTGATCCTGTTAAACGAATAACGACTCTGACCTTCGGGTCTCCCTTAATTGGGGGTTACCGGGAGACAGGGTCGTTACAATTGGGGTCCTGCTTTCTCTCTCTAGAGCTAACTCCACATCTAGCCATACTATTGGAGGTCCTCTCTCCATGAAGGATCAAGCTCACAGACATACCTCTACATGGGTGATGCCTATGTTCAACTTATGTTTGCTCGAGGTTATCCTTAGTTCTTTATGCTTATCTCATAAGCTATCCAACATGCTCCCTTGCCCAGGGTTTTAACTTACTACTCATACTACTAATGTACTCTGGGTGCAAGCTATATCCTACTTGCAACAACCCATAAGGTTTCTATAGGTTCTTCTCTAACCTCATCGATGAAGGAGCTATCCTTCACTCTAACATGAACGACCCTTTCCAGGGTTGGGTTGCCAAAGGTACCAGGTCATCTAACCTCTCATGGTTCATATGACATCCAAGGCATGTCTATCCAAACATCTAGTCTACCAAGACATCTAACTCATCATGTCATCTCTCCCTCTAACCTACACTTAGGGTTAGGGTTACCATCATCCTCAAAGGATGTGCTAGGTCTCTATTTTTTAATGGAGGTCGCTACCTCCCAGACTAACTCTCTCTACTCATCCTCCTGCCAAGGAGGTCTATCCTCAGGTCTCTCTTGAGGGAAATGACAACTCATGTCATACGACCTAAGCATGTATCTATTCCTTTACGCTTACTCTATTAAGCTTATGTCCACGACATCTTATTTACATGCTTTTTATTAATTTGGTGGAGGATTCCTTAATCCTTATCAACCTTACCCATACCTCAAGAGGGTGAGGAGAAGAGAGGAAACCCTAATCCTCAAGGTCCTTAACAGAATTTGAGTTGAGAAGGGATGAACAAGATGAGAGAGTCCTAAAGGTATCTTATTTCGAGTCATATCCTAAGACATCGGCCAGGCAGTCACACAATCCGGGAGTCCTCATATTCCGACTAGTGGTGTGGAGGAAAATATTGCTAGCCCCCGGACGTGATCCTTTTCTAGACACCTCAGTCCTTCAGACAATCCTCTAATAACTCCCTTGGGTTCTACATATTTTGTAAAATTTAATAATTATTAAGGATTAAGTGAGGAACCTATGCTCTGATACCAATTGTAACAACCCTGCCTCCCAGTAACCCCCAATTAAGGGAGACCGAAAGGTCAGTGCCATTATCCAATTAATAGGATCAAAGGTTCAACAAATAATCAACAATAATTATGAAATTCTGCTAATTAAACTGAAATTTGGTATAAAATTAAAACTTTGCTTACCTTTGAAAACTTTGGAAATATATCTATCCAGAGCTTGAATTATTCTATCTAAATCCTTCTTGCACTTTACTGTTTATTTTCACAATGTGTCACGTTACTATTTGTTCATTTCAGGGTTGTTCCTAAAACACCGACAAACAAAACGTCGGTTAGCATATCGAAATATACTGGTATGTGGGGACAACCAAAAGTTTGCACATATGGATAACAATCTAATTATCACAATCAAGTTAATTAACCAGCCAATTTACATTATCCAGTATGACATTCTCCACCTCTTTTGCCCTAACCCTGGCATACCCACTTTAGGGTTTCTTTTGCCAATGACTTAAGGCCACCTTCTCAGTCTCGATCTTGGTTTCTGGGGTCACCCTTTATAGTGCCCATTAGTCATTCAATATCATAGGCCACCTTCTCATTCCCGAGCTTGGTGCCTGGGGTCACAACTCATGGTGCCCATTGGTCTACCCATTTGGGCCTGACCTTTGGCATCATCCATCAGGGTGGCATGTAGGTGTGAGAATACATACTTCTATTATTAATGTGATAATCATAGTGACTTCATGATTTGCTAGTATGAACATCCAAACTAATAATTTGCATTCAATGCGATTAACCATCTGGAAAATCCTCGGGAAACTAAGACGGTTATTCATAATTAACCACATACCTAATCCAGAGCAATTCAATCATCCAAGCAATAAGGATAAAGAAAAAGAAACAAGCAATCAACAATATCCTAAAATTAATGCATGGGATCTAAGTGTTATAGTTTATCTAGAACATTCTAAAGCTAGATTTGGATTCCACCTTAGGCTTTCTAGGCCACTTTAGGGTTTTATTAGGGTTTTAGCCTACATAATACTTTATCACGTTTAATGCTCTCTTTCATACCAAAACTACCATCGTTATTCTTTTAAGTTATTTCAAGGTCATTAGACTCAATTATCACCTTTAGTTTCTTTCGGATTAACAACTCATAATTCATTATGGTCTAATTCCCATATGAACTCTATTTATTATTAATTCTACCTTGATTCATTCAAAAACCCTAATTTCTATATTAAGGTTATTTATCCACAAATTAGGAACTTTAATGCTCGAAATAGCTTATAGCCATGAAAACTCAGTTCCATACATGAAATCGAATAATTAAAGCCATTAGTAGTCTTAATTACCAACATTAGGGTTTCAAGGCCCATTAAAGCCTATTTGTGCACATGGAACCCTAAATTAAGCCAAATATGCAATAAGATCATCTATTTAGATCAAATTTTCTCTCTCATGACTAATAAGTTAATATTGTCTTAAAGTATCTGAAGAACATCATGATATCTCATTACCATCAATTCTTAGGGTTTTTCATCAATTAAACCATTAAAGGTAATAACTTTATACACTTTTGAATTTCAAGAGAAACTAGGCTTTAATTATATTTTCATTGTATTCCTTGAATTTTTTTGATCAAAAATCACTATTTATTTGTCACGGTCAGAGCTAGAAATAATTAACTATGATTTTTGCAAGGTTAAATACCTTTGGTCCAATCAGTGGCCGCCACATCTGCCAAACGAGTCTTTTGTTCATATTCACGTGGGTCAAGGCTTGTCTTGAGTGGTTGATTACTATTCTTCCCTCGATCCTCTTCACAGTCACTGGGGGTAGGGGAGTCCTTTCTCCCCCTCTCATCTTCCTCCTCTCACCAGACCATCGCACGCGAACAGCAGCTTGGTCGTGGTCAACCCAGACGTTAACCCAGAGCTTTAGGTCATCGGAGCGGAAGCCCAGGTGCATATCACCTCTACGGCCCTTCCTGAACTCAAAGGTAACCTTAGTTCTATTAGATATGTGGGGAAATCTGGGATATGAGGAGGTAATCCTCCATCAAGGTGCGCGGCTAGGTCCAGTTCTTGAAGTAGGTTTTTCTGCGATTTGTTACTCTCACCAACTTGCCTCATCATCGCGGACACACAGGGGTTCTTTGTGGCTATGCACATGGTGTGTAACCCCCCCCCGATATACGAAACCTATGGAAACTAGGGGTAGATCAACTCGGTTTGATCCCCGGATTCTTTGGAAATATCCTCGAGTTTGCTTATGCACTCAAGTGCGAGAAAATCACTAATCATATTTCTCCCCCTTTCCTAATATGTCTGGGGTAGAAGACAACTGAGTTACCCTTGGATTTAGATCCAATGGTTGACGTGCCACGCGAGGAACAAAGGAAATCAGCCTAATTAAAATAAATTGTGACATTTATTGATTTCCTCCACACATTAGGAAAACTTCCAAAAATTGTATCTCTCAAACCGCTTACATGTTTGATCCCAAATTTTGAGGGAAGCTTCCACTTGACTTTATCCACTTGTATACAAATTTTGAGTCCCAAATTCCAAAGTAAAAGGGTGTTTTCTTCATAAGCAATCTATCCTTATAAATTAATCCAATTTAATTTGGTATTCCCTATTTCTTTGCCATTAAATTATTATTTTGAATTCCTTGAACCTTAAGGAACCGTAATGGCTCATAATCCCACCTTTGGAATATTCCTTAGCCTTTTGCTTATCTTATTTCTCATTATTTTGTTTATTTCTTATTAAAATATCTCTTCTTGAGGATTTCTCTTTATTTCTATTTTATTTTCCTCACTTGTATTCCCTTTAACATTAGGAATCCTTGGGATATGATTTCCACCAAGGATAACTCAATTATACCTCTTTCCACTTATTTTCCACATTTTACCATTATTTTCAATTTCTTTCTTAATAAGGAAATATGTAATTAATCTTTTCTTTTCTTATTGCATTTCCTTTGCAACTTTGGACTCCTTGGGACCCAAGGAATCCAAGAGGCACGAAATCCACCTTTGGATTATATTCTTTTTCCTTCTAGAGGTTTTCACATATTTCTTTCCTTTATTTCCTTATTTACTCAATAATAGAGTTTCTTTTGTTCTTTCTTTGTTACTGGGCCCAATAGCCAATAAAGCCCATAAAGCAAACATCAAGGCTATTGTAAATGAAACTCATTTATTCAACACAAATTATATCATCATTTGTTCTAATATCTTTAATATGAGAAATTACATTTCTCTCCTTATGAACCCAAAATTGGGGTTGTAACATCCTTATATAGGAGTGAATGGGATAGGGTTTCCAAAATCTATGGGATATGAAACGTCACATCTCATGCTTTAAAAACACTTGTGTGTAGTCAGTCGGTCAGCTGGGACAACCATTCGATCTACTGGACTATCCAATCATTCGATAGGCTTTTGGTTAGTGACACAATAATATTGGCTTTTAATGTGATGGTTCATGCACGTCGTTATACATATCATTAATCATTTGACCCTGTAAAATTGGTCATTTTCCATATTTATTTGACCCACTCCTACATGTCAATTTCAAAGGTTGTCCAATCGGTTGACTGGACACTCCAGTCAATCAAATCACACAATAGTCGGTCAACTAGACACTCTAGTAGGTAGACTAATGACCTATGTTGTTTGATTTGATTACCTAAACACTTTTAGTAACCAAGTTCAATATTATCCATGAGTAAACCCATATTCCAAGTGAATACTATGTGTGTGACCCTATAGGCCCCAAATCATGTTGGTAGTGAAGTCCATAACAATTATGACTACAAAAGCAATGAGTGGCATCTATAAAGACATCATTGCTACCCAATTAACTGCAAAGTCAAAGAATAACTTCAACCCACATCTATGATCAGTGTTATTGTGATCATATAGTTCGTTTGTCTCATATATCTAGATTGAACATGAGGCATGGAATCATCATCCTCTTAACATTCAATCTATATTCCTTGAACTAGAGTAGATTGTATGACATGCATGTGATCTCACATATCACATTTGACCCACATGAGTTTGGCCATATGTTTCTTAGTCTCACTTATCAAGTGGCTAGGATATCAACTCTAGAAGGAGGGATGAATCCCATCTACATCACTCACAGTCAATCCCCATGTCTTATAACATACCTGAGCACCACCTTTATACAGCTCATGTTCAAGGTCATATTAGATGGTGTCAAAGTTCATTTAACGACATGTGATGAGTGTAGTGAATTCAAGTCTAAGAATCACAATCCACTATCACTTTGAGAGATGATTTTGACTACCATTCAATAGTGTCCATGTATCACTCTCAAGGTGGGTCTCTCCTTTACACTGTTTTCTAAAAAATACCTTTGTGTTTGACTTAATATCCAATATCATGACTAATGATACTCTGTCATAAGTTGTGTGAACATTCTAGTCTTATGTATTGTTATCATCCATTTTTTCTTCGACAATAATATCTGACTAGGGACATAATAAGAATGTGTATACTCTTTTCATGCATATGATCTCATTGTTTAGGTCATCAACCTGAAGACATGTCATAAAGTAATATCATTCTTTAGACATCTATCATGTGTGTGTCATCATCTCATGATTGTGACAAACAAGACTAACAAAATTACCTTTATAATTATCAAATCAAGTACATAATTCCTTAATTCAATAATCAAATGATTAGATCTATGGGCATACATACCAACATAATGTATGTGGTCCAGGAAATCACAAAAGAAGATGGAGGCTTGAAATTCTATCAAATCTATTATTGCCTCCATGGAAGTTTTAGTGGAAACAAAAACCAAAGTTTATAATAGAATTAGTGTTGCTAAACTTTTCCCTATTGGGTGGAAATATCATATTAATCTCACACATGATCGCAATGGTAGGGTACGTGTTGGATGGAATCCCAAGTCATGGTACCTCAAAGTTATAGACATGGATGATCAACATATCGCATGTCATTGAATCAATAATAGTAGTCTTATTATCAAACTCTTCTCTATATATTCTAGGAATCTCTCTATCTTCTTATCTTTTTCTTCTCACTTCTTCTTATTTTCTTTCTTATTCCCCTCCACAAACTGGTAGCAAAACAAAGCAATAGATGATACTTTCCTTTTTATGATTTTGTCCTTTTTATGGGTGGATGCCCATTTCATTGGCATGGCTTGATGATTGTGTGCACATAGATATATATCACATATAGTGGAAGCAAAGGATTTAGAGTCCTAATGGGTTTGACCCTTATGGGATAAAATATCAAAGACCCTATTTGATCTATAATGGGCTTTAGAGGGAGGGGGTGAATAGATCTAAAACCACTTATACAAAATTCATTATACCTTCAAGATATTTCTAAGAATATTGCAAGTATAAACTTTGAAAGCAACTAAATGTGCATACTAAGGGAGAGATAGATTGAACAAGCACCAAATAACACAAGTTATTTATAGGGGTTCCAACCTAGAAACTAGGATATGTACATCCACTACCTAAAGGGTATCTAGGATTTTCAACCATGTCTCAATCCTTACATTCCATTATAAGAGTTGCAACATAAGACTGATACCCGTCGTTTTGCAATATCAATCACTAAGATAATTATTCTAGAGTTTAATCCTTTTTCAACTTTCCATTTAAGGCTAGTATAGAAAGGGTCGATCCCACAGGAAAACTTTTTAAGATTGTTTCTTTTATCCCAATTATTTTGAAGAACTATTTTGTTATTTTTTTGTATTTTCAGATTTAGAACGGAAATTAAAAGTCGGCTTGGGGGTTTGATTACACTAAAATAAGAAAGAAATGCTAAAATGGACATTGTACTTAAATAAGATATTATTTGCCCTGTAAAAGGTAAACAAAAATTATTGTTAGCACAAAAAAGAAATTATGAATTAAAAGACTAAAAACTAAAGTAAACAAGAAATTTGGTGGTTGAAATCAAAGGGAGAGAATTGAGGCTCGTAGGGGTTTTCACCACCTTATCCTAGGTGATAACAACTTATTCTTAAGCGACAATTCGATGAAGGTTTGCGAATTTAAAAAAACTTACAAGAGATAAACTCCACATGAGCCCATTGGTCTTGGTGCTCATGCTTCCTAGTTTAGCATCCTAAAAGACAAAAATCCACGGTCATATCAAAACATCTATGCAATCAATTTTATTGTTCTAAATCCGGATTTCCATGGTCATTTCCATCCGGATTAACGTGGGATCCGATGATCAACCGTTAATTAAAATCGATTACCATCTAGTAGTTTAAGAAACAGTCATTAAAATCATGGATAAGGGGTTATTCCCCTTGCCTCGATAGAAGTCTACTCACACATGCTTGTGGAAAACATGGAGGTGGGGGGGAGAAGCGAAATGGCCATAGTCTAGTCTTACTAAAGGAAAATCCTTAGGCTAGAGACAATTAAATGGCCAATCTCTTCAACCCTTGCTCTAATCCATGAAAGAGAAAGAAGAAAAAAGGAATAACAACTACTTCTATTGCAAGAATTAAAGAACACTAAAAAGAAATTCTATTACTTGAATAATAGGAGAACAAATGCTCAGAATTCTAATACCAAACATGATACAAAAGATGATCCTTGGGAGGAGGAAGTGTCCCTCCTTTTATAGGAGAAGGAGGGGTAGGCTATCCAAAAAAAGAGGGGGAAAAAGAGAGGGAGCCATCCTTTAAATTTTTAAGATTTGGTCAATAGAAATTTGATAGACTTTAATTGTCTTGACTATGTAACTCTCTTCAATGCAGATTTCCGCAACAGCGATTTCGAACGTATTTCTCTCACTTAAAAAGCACACAAGCGATCCAAATAATAGGATATTCTTTTAGGAAATTAAATTTCCTTTCCAATGAATACTTGTACACTCAATTTGGACTTTTGATGCAAGAGTTATGGCACTTTTGGTGATATATATACAATAATTATAGGACTACTGCAAATTGTACAATTATACTCCAAGAATATTTATCCCATTTCTTACAAAATCCAAGAAAATATAATTAAAATTTTTCTTGAAGAGAAAAATATAATATAATGTAATTAATTATAAAACTAATAAAATAAATAACAAAACAATCATAAAAAGATATCTAAAAGATGTAAATAAAAGTGATGAAAACACATTTATCAAAGACCACCCTTTTCAAGGTCAAGGGATAAACTAGCATTCCTTTTCGGATCAAGGAACCAATAACCATTACAAAGGACTTACTTATCCATGAACAAGAGTTCTCCACCTTACTAAGGACTTACCTACTCTTATAAGGAGTCTTTCTCCTTCTCTAAGGAATTACCCACTCTTGCAACTAGTCTTCCGCATTCAAGGATTTACCCCCTCTTGAATGGGATCTCCACCTTTGACTTCACCTTCACAAAGAAGAAGCTTTCAACCTGGGGGATCCTTCCCTTCTTCTTCTTCACCTCTCTTAGAAAGAGAGAGAATTTTCATCTTCATGGTAGAAAGAGAGATTGGGAGGTAGAGGAAGTGAGAGCCTCATAAGATATACATGTAGGACTAGATCTCTAACAAATCTCCTACTCACTCTAATGGATGTAGCTAGTGATTCAGCTCATGAGTGTGCATGGAGGCTCTTGGGAGAAAAATCTCTCTCAACTATAGTATAGGAACCTTCATAGTGTTTGGATAATCATGGGATGAATCCCAAGGGGTCCTATTCAGAGATGAGGTTGCCTATGAATCAGTGTAGACACTTAGGATTGAATTTTAGCCATTTTGGGTGTTGCAACAAATATATTTTTGAGTTTTACAACCACTACACTATTCTGTACTTTGTCATACAGTGTTGTCGGCTGAGTTATCTTTTTTGAAACTCTAGCAACATCATTATATGACAGAATAAGTTGTAGTTTTCGGTTGAGTTTATCTGGGATAAATTCGACCGATGACTATAATTTATTTTTCTACTGTTGGGTGTCGGTCAAGTTGCCACCAGGACAAAATCAATATACCCTAGATATTATAACAAGCTAGGTTGGTTGTCGACTGAGTTGCCACCAAGACAAACTCAGATGACAGGCCGGTTTGTGATGGCTTATGACAAATGCTCAAAAAGTGCTTATAATACATCCTAATTGACTCTATTTCACATATAAACTTAATTACAAGTAGTCATACAATAACTACAAGTGATTTACATCAAATATGTAAGGAGAAAACTACATATTCTTCAATCTTGATCTTTGTGCATATATGATTTGATTTCTCCAAGTTAGGATGTGCAAGTGTAGGAATTTCGAGAGTGTCTATCTAATCTGAAATCACTTAAGTAGAAGCATTAGAAACAAATAAGTGGAATGGGTTAGTCATAATCAAAACAAGGGATCAATCAGTTTAAACCATGAGTCAACAAACCCAACAATCTCCCCTTCCATCCCAGGGAGGAGATTGTCATCACAGAGTCATCAATGGGAATGTATCCCACTAAGCACTTTGTAGATTGCTGGCTTATCTCGTGTCACCACCTTGGTCATTATATCAAAATCTTTCTTCTCAGTATGGATCTTCATTTATGTCAGCAACATTTTATCAATCACACGGTGAAGTGAATAACATCTCACATCAATATGCTTTGTTCGTGCTTGAGGCATTGTGCTCTTTCTCAAGTCAATAGTGCTCTGACTATCTAAAAAAATAGTCAAATTGAGTCATGCCCAACTCCCTAATAAACCTCACAATACATAGTTTTTTCTTTTCCTACTTCTACTACTACATGTAATCTGCCTCTATTGTAGAAAGTGAAACACACTTTTGCAAAATCAACTGCCAAGATAGGACTTCTCCTACAAAAGTGAAAACATACACGGAGGTAGACTTCTTGTGATCAATGTCACCTATCATTACAACATCAAAGAAGCTTTTTAGAATCACCAAACAATAAAGTGTACTAATGGTGCCTCATAAATATAGGAAGATCAAATTGACCGTCTCTCAATGATATTTCTCAGGTTTTGAGAGAAACCTGCTCAAAGCACCAATAACATGAAGAATATCAGTGCATACACACCATTGAGTACATCAAACTCCTCAAAACATGATACAAAATCTTGGCCATCTCCCCCTTCTCCTCATTAGTAGACATGCATGACTTCTTACTTAGATTGAAATGACTTGATAGTAGAGTACTCATGACTTTATACTTTCTCAAGTTGAACCACACCAGAATCCATTCAACATAGCTCTCATGTGACAACTACAATATGTGTTTCTTCCTATCACGTGTGATCTGCATCCTCATAATATGAAGTTTTGGTCCAAAATCCTTCATCTCAAAGACTTTGGAAAGTTTTGTCTTCAGTTTCTTGATCAAACTGACATCATATCCCACTATCAACATGTCATCTATATAGTGTAGCAGGATTAATGAACTTGCCATTGGAAAACCTCCTGATGTAGACACATGAATCAACACTTATTTTTTGGTACTCATGAATCTACATGAAAGAAAGAAATTTATTGTACCACTTTCTACAATCATGTTTCAACACATACAAACTCTTATCCAATCTGCATACTAAATGCTCTTTTCCCTTGACTTGGAATCCTTTTGGCTTCTCCATGTAGATCTCCTTAACTAGGTCACTATTAAGAAACTTCATCTTCACATCCATCTAATCAAGCTCTAGATCAAGGCTAGAAACCAAGCCTAGAACCAATATAATAGAAGTCATCTTTACAATAGGAGAAAAAATCTCATCAAAATCCACCTTTGATCTTTGACTAAAGCCCTTGACAACTAGTCTGACTTTGTGTCCGATATCCTTGTTGTTGTCATCTCTCTTTGTCTTGTAATTCCACTTGTTTATTATTGCTATTTGATCCTTGGGAAGCTTCACAAGCTCATAATTATCATTCTTTTGCAAAGAAGACATATCCTCCTGCATCACTTGATGCCACTACGCTCTATTTCTATGATTTTGTCCTGAAAGGTCTTTTCTCCTCCTAGTCAATAAGCAAAATATATTGGGATGCCAAATATATGGATGGAGGATGACAAACACTATCAGACCTCCTCAATTGTTCCTTTGAGGATTCTATGTGATCGTTATCTTGTACTACCTACCCAAAAATTTTTGGTTGTGCTTTTGAATCACTCAACCACAGATATAGAATAGGTACACTCTATGTTCTATCACTTCATTGATCAGGGTGATCATTTTCCTCTTCTTCATCATCAAATGACTAAATCTGTAAAGAAGCTGAAGCATCCTCATACTCATCCTTAGAAGAACTGTCACCTAGTTCTACAACCTCTGCATCACTCTCAATCTGTGTGACTGTCTGAATCTCACATAATGTCACATCTCTATGCCTGCTCATGGTCTTTTTCATAGGATGTCATAACATGTAGCCAAACTACTGATCTCCATAGCCAAGAAAGATACATGGCACTGCTATATCATCCAATTGTTCCCGCTTTTCCTTGGGAACATGTGCATATAACTTGCACCCAAATGCTCTCTAATGAACGTAGGATGTATCCTTTCTTGTCCATACCTTCTTAGATATCTCAAACCCTAAAGGAATTGATAAATATTGAATAATCATACTCATTATATCACCCCAGAATGACTTTGGCAATTGTGTGCAGTATTCAACATGAATCTAAATTTCACCACTATGATACACTTCATCCTCTCAGTTGTATCATTGTGTTATGATGTGTGGGGATCTGTCCCCTCATGTCGTATGCCATGTTGCACATAGTAGTATTGGAACTCCCTAGATGTGTACTCTCCCCATTTTCTATTAGAGACACTTCAACTTTTCCCTATCTCCAGGTCCACCATGGAATAAAATATCTAAAACATTGAAAAACCCAATCCTTAGTCTTCAACAAGTAGACCCACACCTTCCTAGATGCATCATCAATTAATGTGACAAAATACCTATTACCACCAAGTTAAGTCACCTCAAACGAACCACAAACATCTGAATAAACCAATAGTAGAACATTTGATTTCACATTTGATCTTATCTTGAAAACAACTCACTGATGCTTTCCTATCTAACATGAATCACATGAACTAAAACACTTGTGTCCTTTCTACAAGAAATCAATCTCTATTTTGACAGAAGTTGAAGGACTTTCTCACTCATGTGTCCTATTCATCTGTGCCATAGATCTTCTTGATGATCCTCAACTACATGTCTACAATGTGAAACACAAATTACCTCATACAAGAACCAAATACCCCTTTGTAATCTTACATTTTCTACCATCAAAGACCAGACAAAAACCCTCTCTATCAAACAAAGAACCAAAAATCAAACTTAGCCACAAATCAAGAACATAATGAACATCCTTGATTCTGAGCATGCAACTAACACTTGTCCGAACACAAATGTCTATAATCCAAATAATTCTAGAGAAGTTAGAATTTCCCATATTCACCCTCCCAAAATCTTCCTTCATGTATGATACGAAGAACTCCTTAGTGGGTGAATCATGCAAAGAAATTGTAGTTTCCACTACCCACAAAAAATTATTCACATCAAGATGCAAATATTACTCCTAGACTGACAAGACCAAATTGTCTTCATCGTTCCTATCATCTAAAATGCCGCTATAGTGTTCTTTTCGTCACCCTTCTTGTCTTTAGCTCCAAACCCATATTTTTTCCAAACCTTGTGATCCTTCTTAAAATAACATGACTTGCCAAAACGGAAGCACACTCTACTCTTTGACATGGATATACCATTCCTACAGTCCTAGGACTCACTAAGGCTCTAAGATTGATCATAATCTCTTGTTCTATCAATGCTCCTACTGTCAGTGAAGTGCACCTCTAACCCATTGTTACCTGAGGCCCATCATCGAGTCTCTTCATTCAATAGATTGTTCCTCACCTGGTCCAATGCCAACTTTCTTTCCTGTGTAGAATTGTTGATTGTCACAACGAGGGTCTCACAACTGTTATGTGATGACCCCAAAAGAAGTTGCACCTGGAGTTCATCATCAAGAATCATCTTCATGGTCCCAGTTGATTGACAAGGCTTTCAAATTCATTAATGTGCTCGGCGGTGCTAGTACCATCCCTTTACTTCAGGTTCACCAACTTCTTAATCAAAAGTTTTATTTGTAGTTGTCTTCAACTCATACAATTTCTTGAGCTTTTCTGATAGATCTTTAGAATTTGCGTCCTCTGGGACGTGGTGGAACCACAGTCTTCTTGCTTAATGTATGCCAATCTGCATCAGACGTACTATCTACTTTTTATCTCTCTATCAGATTATAAAAAGTCTTTACAATATAGAATAATCACCATCTTAATTTCCAGATCTATCAATTTGTGCTCGTCAACTTTATCATCATCCTTTTCCATCTAGTTCTATATGTGCAACCTGCCTTATGATACCACTTTTTGTTGTTGGATAATATGTGTACGTATAGCATTTAACCATTATGTGATGAAAAATTGTGTAAATCGAACATAAGACCTCAACCAGATAAAGGGATAATACTTAATTTTTTACATAAAAATAAGAATAGTAACTGAAGAGCAAACCTAATAAGAAGCAAAGATACAATTATTCTTCTCGGACTTGAACCCCAAACCAGGCACAAGGAGATATAAAAAGATACCACTGTAGGGAGAGTTTCCTACAATTTATCATCTAGACTTCCCAAAAATACACCCTCTTTCACAAAGTACACAACAATAGGTTAATACCCAGTAGCCTGACAATCCTACCTCGCTTCATTTCTTCTTCCTTTTCTTTTGATATCTCGTCTTCTTCTTTGCTTTCTTCTTCCACGCCACAAATTGGTAGCAAAACAAAGCATAGTTGCTACTTTCCTTTATACGCTGCCAACCTTTTTGAATTGGCAGCTGTCCTGCCCTTTTCGTTGACATGGCTAGACGGCTGCGTTCATAGGGATATATATATCCCATGTAGTAGAAGCAAAGGATCGACATCCCTAATGGGCTTGGCCCTCTTTGGGCTGGAATATTATAGACCCAACCAATTTTTGGGAAAATAAATTATTTAAAACAAATTTATGACATGGTTACGTGGAAAGCGTGAGGGGATTTTTCTCGACTCGCCATGTCTTAGTTGTAATCCCTTTCACAAGGATCATAAATTAAGTCCGTTATAGCTACAAGGCAACGCATGAATAATAACAATCGCTCATGACATATTAGTGTCTAAATTAAAACGAGTGAGATCTGGACAACGCTTCTGAACAATATGAAAAGAAAGAGACCATCTGAGATAACTATTACAAGAAAAAAAAATACATAATTTTAATTTGTTTGTAATTTATTTACTTAGTAATAACCACATTTTTTGTGGAAAATGCTAGGTGGGGAATCAAAATTTTGGCATGAACTTTTTACTCGAGAGAAAAAGTCATATGCAGGGCATCTGTTACGTATATGGTATTAAATTCTTCTCAAAGATAGTTACGGATTCAAACTCTAATAAAAAGATGCTTTCATGGAGGAAAACAATATCTTCAAAGGAAACTATTTACTTGTATGAATCCAAATGTTTCGTGTATAAGTTTTATCAAAGAAAAAGTAATCAAATAATTCTTAAAAGGGAACTATTTAGTTGTAAGAAACTTTTCTCTTTAGTATGACTTCTTTTATTGAAGTATGCATATAGCTAACTAATAAATTTAAATTTTCAAAGTGTAATACGAAAGAGAGAAATCTTAGCTAAATATTTTTACGTTGTGGGAAACTAATTCTTAATATGTTCTTAAACTAAAATTAAGTTTTGTAATTCAAGACAAAGTATTATATCGAGATGGAAGGTAGAGCGTCAATAAATTGTGTGACTTTATCTGAGGCAGCATTGATGACAGTTTGTCTTGTAGTAAAAAAACCCAGCCTTATAGCCTATTAGACACTCATCAGATCCAAATATACATGTTTTCTTCTAACTTTGTTATGAAAGAGTTACACTTTTTACTATGTAACAAATTCTAAGTGAAAAGGTTAAATACGTTTTTCATGTGTAAAAAGAGATATATTTATAAACAAAATATATACGTGCCCCCAATTAAAAAAAGATATCTGCTTACGGATTTGCTAGGACTAGGAGTGTGAATACGGCCACAGGACAGGCAGTGATTATATGGTCAGCCTTTAGTGGCTGCAGCGGCGCAATGATGCGGAGACGCGATGAATGAAACAAATCCGTGGGGGGCGCCCAACCACACGAGATATGAACTGTCCGAACTCCGAAGGTTTCATAGAGAGAGAAAAAGAAGAAGACAAAGAAAAGGCACTGGTGGTTCAGGCAGGCGTTCCAGTCTCTTTGTAATTTAGTTGAATCGGCTGGCACTGGTGCTTATCAATTGGGTCAGACGACTCAGATCTGATCATTTTAATTACTGCAGACATCACTTGTGGGTATATTCCGGGCGAGTTAGAAACATGAAAAGAGCTAAAATCAAGGGCGAGAAAATTGATCATTGCATTTCGTATTCAGTATTGATCTTTGACGTGGTCTATTATCACACTAACAAATTCACTCATGGTTGAAATTTCTGAACTTTTATCAAAACCGTGTGCAATAATACCACCCGTAAGCGGACGGGTCTTATCGCAGTATAGTTGAGGATCAAATCTCAATGGACAACGTTTTTAAGGATACTTGTTAGTCGAGTTCAAATAAGACTAATATTTAGAACGATTGGTTGATTTGAGGTTAATTAAACTTAGTGTAAAAAAGTAAAGAGTTGTATGAAAGTTTGATCTAGATGAATGATATGGAGTCACTGGGGTGGTCCCGGGTTTCACCACTACTACTCAGGTAACCACATCCAATCACAAAACATTCAAGCAAGATCTAACTATCCAAATAGAACTGTTGCGGACCCTCCCTGAGGGATTTTTAGGTTCGCGTAAGCATCACCTTAGGCATCAGATGTCTCGTCGTCATCAGGATCATGTACTTACGATTCTTAAGATACAGATATCCAACTGAAGGTGTGACCCTCCCTGAAGGATGTTTAGACACACAGAAGCATCATCGTGGGCTAGATGGCTCATCCCCTCACAGATCATACACTTACGAACTCAAAGAATCCCTTTCTATTTCTAGTCAGGGAGTCAACCATATTAATCGACATTCTATCATACATATTGAAGTTCTCACAACATAGGAAAGAACAAGATAAAAGCAAGCAGGTGATAAATCTACAAGCAAACATCAACGATTAACAACAAAATGAAAATTTATATACATTGTCTTGGAATGTTAAAATAAAAAGACATGGAAGCATGGGAAGCGGGGCTAGTCCCCGCACTCCAGCAAAAAGAAACTACTCGCTCATGATGCGAGAAACAAAAAGAACAAGAGAGAAGGAAGATTCTGCCATGAGCATGATGCAGAAGGTGATCGCAGCTCGGTGAAAATGATGTGGTCTTCTACGTTGTGTCGGAGCAGATCTGGACAAGGAACGAGGGATGCCAAGGCAGATCGGGCAGTCTTTCTCTCTCATCCTTCTCTTCTCGACCTCTTTGCTTATAGTAGGAGGAGTAGGTTGTTGATGTACGTGATGATCTGGTTCCGAACCTACGTTCAGGAAGCCTGTCGGCGTCCCGGATCCGATGCCCAAATGAAGACCCTACTGGTCCTATTTATAGGCATGGATGGGGTCTTCACGATTTGGACCTTATTGCAATTTTCATAGATTGGACTCTTAATATTTCCTAACAGTTTTGAGTTTAAACGTTCTTCACGGTTTGGAGTTCTCACGGTTTAGGATCGTGAGTACCTCTTCCATATGGTCTTGGGGACCGATAAACATCCTCACGGTCTTGAGACCGTGAGGGACTTCAAGGTTTGTGTTGATTTCCTCCAACCGGTCTGCCTCTTTAGTGCTCTTCATGGTTTGATGCCCTAGCGGTCTGGAATTCTTCACGATCTTGGGTTTTTCACGGTTTTGGAGCAACCAGTCTTGTCTACTCGCGATCGTCGTCCAAATGGTTTTGGAAACCGATCGCGATCTTGCGGTCTACAATCCTCACGGTCCTGTGCTCCATGGATGGACTCACGGTTTTGACGTCTTCAAGGTCTGGGGGATACACGATCTCGTGCTTCTTGCGGTCTTGATTGTTGGCCATCTCACGGACCTGCGGAGAAGACCGCGAGGGTAGGTTGCAGGTGTTAGCGGAGAGGAGACCACATGTAGGACGTGATGTTTGTGATGAGGAAGACGCTGTTGCAGGTCGTCGAGGTCTTGGTGGTGGTGGCGCGGCATAAGCGCAGGAGTGGGAGGGTTGCTGAGTGTGGCACCTGCTTCTAGGGGCGTGGTTGCAGGTGTCAAGGTGGTTTAGAGTTGTAGTGGGGAGCATGGCGATGAGGAAGACAACATTGAAGAGAAGGCTGTGGAGTCGTTGGCGAAGGTAGGTGGTGTCCTTCGCGGTCTCGGGACCGTAATGAAGCTCTTCGCGGTTTGAGGATCGTGAGGACTCTCATGGTCTTGAGACTGTGAGGAGTCCACGTGGTATTGAGACCGTGAGAAGGGAACCGATAGGACAGATCGTGAGGAGGAGGATCGTGTGAGTAGGTGAAGGAGAGGCGTTGATCCACGATCTGAAGGTGTAGAAAGCTCGCGGTCTTGAGACCGTGTAGGGGTGAAGACCCAGAGGGCAGACCGCTAGGGCAAGAACGAAAGGCCAAGACCTCTAGGGCAAATTTTGGTGGTTGTTGGTGAAGAGGAAGATGTCGATGAATGTAGAGGGTGAAGCATAACAGGGTGGTGATGGTAGCTATTTTGATGGATGATGGAGATTGAGAAGGAGTTTGGTGAAATTGGTTAATGAGTTTGGATCCAAGGTTGAGTGAAGGTGGGCCCCCAGATGAAGATTGAACCTCAAATGTGACCTGCATGAAATCAGTATATAATTCAGTCAATAACTCGATAATTCAACTAATTAGGCAAAATTGCATGTTTGTAAGATTTAGGGGATGAAATCGAGTGAATTGAATCGAAATGGGCCCAACATGGCGATTGAATATCATAATGAATATGCATTCATCAAAATACCCCGATCATAAACATTGATCATCCTCGAGTAACACAAAATATGAAACAGTTGCCAAAAGAATACTTTCAAGTCATGTGATTGCCTCTTCTTCACACCACGATTGTTTCCTTTCTACTTAGCATGACTAAGCATCTCAACTTCCTGAGATCACTGAACACATCTTACCATATCTTCATTCCTGAGTTTGTTTTCCAACATCACTTCCTCCTCACTTTTTCCAACAACAAACATTTGTAAGAGTTTTGTAAGGGTCCAGAGATACCCATAGAATAACAAGTGTGCACCTGAGCTGACACTAGTATTTTTCAGGATAGTTGAGGCATTCATTGTGCCTTTAGGTGGAAAAGGGAGTGAAGGGTGGTATGAAAGGAAGAAATAAATCTCTCTTCTATTTGACTCGGGATTTTATTGTATGATTGCAATTTCATTGATTGCATTTATTGTATTTTTGTGTGAATCTCTCCTCTATTCGACTTGAGATTTGCATTTTTTTTTATTTTTGTGTGCACATTGACATCTTCTTTTGGCGATATGCCCCTATTTCATCGAGGGGTATGGAAGAAGCAGATATAGAGAGAGGTGATGTGCCACCCTAAACGTAGGGTTTGGCACCATTTTGGATATTTTTGTTTCTTGTTGATGGATGGAGGGGTACGAAAATGATAGAAGAAGTGTAGATGAGAGTTCAGAACAGAATGCAACTTGGTTTACAATTCAGTGCACCGGATCGTTCTCTTTATCGTACTCTACTCAAATAATGACTTGATGAGGATCCGGTGGGGATTCCATGTTATTGTTCCACTAGTCAGTTAGGTAGCATGACATGTTTGATCCCTATCAGTTCGATGGACACTTGCCATTTTTGCAGAAGGATCATGATGTTAGGATTCATAATCTTCACAAGATGATTTCAATCAATAGGCTAGTTTCAAGAAAATGGTCCTTTTGAGGATCTGCTTCGAATAAGGAGGTTGTAATGATTCGAAATGCATAAAGAGAGAAACTAGCCAATAAGGCAATGGCTTTTATTGAAACATAAAGCGTCAAAATTTCATCAAATTTCTATTCAATTTCTTTGAAAAACTGTAAAATTTTTGAAAATTTTGATCAAAAATGCAACGATGAAATATTAAGTCTGAAATAGGTAGGAGTGAGTGGGAATTAAAGTATGTACCACCCACCCTCCACCTCGAACTTAGAAATTTGGTTGTCCTGAGCAAACTCCAAATCGAGATGGAGGGGAAAATTCATGCCGGTTGGACCACCAGATGTGGTTGTATTTCAATCAGCGTGCGTCCTCCATCTGAAAATCTCAAAAATGAAGACTAATCAGAACTTAAGATAGCATTTCGCGATGCGGTTTTTATTTATTGCAAAATTTTATAAAAAGTAAAAACAAAATTAAAGAAACATTCTAATTCTTAATTAAAATTAAAAATAAAATTATTGATCGGGTTGCCTCCCGACAAGCGCCTTTATTTTATGTCGATGGCTCAACTTGATTCCTTCAATTCTCTAGTAGATATGTTGGATTAGTAAGGTCCAGCTGTGCTCCAGTGCCTATTTAGGTTCAGGTAAAATATCTCTTTAAGCGTTGATCATTGGCCACAAATTCTCATGACTGTTCGCTCCATAAAGAGAAAGCACCATGTGGGTATATGCTCTTGACAATGTAAGGTCCAGACCAGTGAGAACGGAGTTTTCCTGAGAATAATTTTAGTCTTGAATTGAATAATAGAACTTGGTCTTCCACTTGTATATCCTTTCTTTTTAGATGTTCATCATGCCAAAGTTTCGTGCATTCTTTATAGATTCGTACATTCTCATAAGCTGTCATGTGGAGTTCTTCCAGCTCTTGAAGTTGTAGAATCATGGCTTGGCCTGCTTTCTTCATATCAAAATTTAGCTATTTGATTGCCCACCATGCTTTGTGTTTGAGTTCAATAGGAATGTGGCATGACTTTCTATAGATTAATCGAAATGGTGCGGTTCCAAGGGGAGTCTTAAAAGCAGTTCGATAGGCCCACAAGGCGTCATTGATTTTCACTGACCAATCCTTACGGTTGCGGCCTACTATGTTTTCCAATATAGCTTTGAGTTGACGGTTGGAAACCTCTAGCTACCCACTTGTCTGGGGATGGTAGGGTGAGGCTACCTTGTGTGTTTCACCATATTTCCTTAGCAATGCTTCAAAGCTTCTTTCCAAAAAAATGATAACCTCCATCGGATATCACGGTTCGTGGTACACCAAAATGAGGGAACATAATATCTTTGAAAATGTTACTGACATGTTTGGAATCACTAGTGACGGTTGGTATGGCTTCTACCCATTTTGAGATGTAATCCACCGCCACTAGGATGTAGGAAAGTCCATGAGAAGATGGGAATGGACCCATGTAGTCTACACCCCAAATATCAAATATATCGACTTCTTGCCACAACTTCAGTGACATCTCATCTCTCTTTGTAATGTTACCAGTTCTCTGACACTTGTCACATGATAGAACAAAGTTGTAAGAATCTTTGGATATGGTTGGCCAAAAGAAACCACATTGCAAAACTTTTATAGTAGTTTTCTTAGAACTCATATGGCCTTCAACTGGGCATGAGTAACATTGTTCTAGAATGAGTTGGCCTTCTTCCTCAGTGATACAATGTCTGTAAAGACCATCAACATAGAGCTTGAAGAGGTACAGCTCATCCCAGTGATATTGCTTCACATCATGCATGACTTTCTTTGGTGCATTTCCGGTGCATTCAGGGTGGATAACGCCAGCGGCAAGGTAGTTCACATAGTCTGAGTACGATGGGGAAGCTTTTGAGGATTTCATAAGCTGGTCATCTGGAAGAGAATTGTTAATTGGGATCTTCTCGATTTCCAAGGTGTGGATGCGACTGAGGTGGTCTGCCACAACATTCTCTATACCTTTCTTATCCCTTATCTCCAGATCAAATTCTTGCAATAGGAGAATCCATCTGATTATCCTGGGTTTAACATCTTTCTTCGCTAAGAGGTAACGGATAGTGGCATGATATGTGTAGACAATGAATTTAGAACCAATGAGATAGGATCTGAACTTGTCAAAGGCATACATGAATTCAAGGAGTTCTTTCTCAGTAGTTGCATAGTTCCTCTGAGCTTCGTCGAGGGTCTTCAATGCATAGTAGATCACATAGTGTTTCTTCTCTATACATTGGCCTAAAATAGCACCCACAACGTAATCACTGACATCACACATAATTTCAAATGGGTGATCCCAATCTGGAGCTCTGATGATGGGTGTTGTTGTAAGGGCATTTTTCAGGTTATTGACATTTTTGACACATTCTTCGTCAAAATGGAAATCAACGTCCTTTAGCAATAGATTCGTCATTGTCTTGGTTATCTTGGAGAAATCCTTCATAAAATGTCTGTAAAAGCCTGCATGACCGAGGAACGTGCGAACTTCTCTTACATTTGTTGGGATAGGGAGTTTGGAAATCACTTATATTTTTGCTCTGTCTACTTCGATACCTAGGTTGCTGACTCTATAACCAAGGACAATGCCTTCCTTTACCATAAAGTAACACTTCTCCCAATTTAACACAAGATGTGCTTCTTCACACCGTTTAAGGATAAGGGAGAGGTTCTGTAGGCATGAGTCGTATGAATCTCCATATATAGAAAAATCATCTATAAAACTTTCCATGATAGTTTTAGTGAGACCAGCGAATATAGCTGCCATGCAACATTGGAAAGTTACAGGCGCATTACAGAGACCGAACAACATCCTTATAAAGGCATATGTTCCAAAAGAGCAAGTAAAAGTTGTTTTCTCTTGGTCATCTGGATGTATAGGTATTTGATAGAATCCAGAGTAACCATCAAGATAACAAAAATATTCTTGGTGAGCCAATCACTCTAAGACTTGATCAAGAAAAGGCATCGGGAAATGATCCTTTTGAGTCGCCTTATTTAACTTCATGTAATCAATACACATCCTCCACCCTGTGACTATTCGAGTGGGGATGAGTTCATTGTCTTTATTTCATATCACGGTAGTTCTGCCTTTCTTTGGAACAACATGCACGGGACTTACCCATGGTGAATCAGAGATTGGATAGATAATACCTGTCTTGAGCAACTTTATGACTTCAAGGTGGGCAACTTCTTTCATGTTCAGATTAAGTTTCCTTTGGTGTTCAACAGTCAGCTTGTGATCTTCCATCATGGAGATTTTGTGCATGTATAGTGCTTGACTGATCCCGATGAGATCACTCATCTTGTAGCCTATTGCTTTCCTTCTTTCCTTTAATTCCGTCAAGAGTTTATCTTCTTATTCTGCCGTTAGATCAGAATTTATGATGACTAGGCAGATCTTGAGATCATCTAGAAACACATACTTCAATCCTTTGGGTAGGGGCTTCATTTTAGGAGCTTTTGGTTTCTCACATGGTTCTACAGTAACATCCACAGCCTTGAGTTCCTCAAATTTGGTTTCAGGATCTTCTTCAGTAGTGTCAAGTTGGAGAACATAATTTTTCACTTGTTCGTCAACTGAACTAGCTGCATTTGGATTAGTTAGAGCCACTCCTAAGGGGTCTTCTTGTTCATAATCCTCCTGTGTGAGGAGTGACATCTGCTCTATGCACTAAATCAAGTAGACTTCTTCTTGCATGCTTAGTCTTCGCATACTTTCAAAAACTTTGAACTCGAGAGTTTCTTTACCTAATATGAGCAGCAAGGTTCCTACTTCAACATCAATGAGAGCTCTTGTAGTGGAAAGGAATGGATGGCTAAAGATGAGAGGGTATCTGGTGTCTTCTTTTATATCCATGATGATAAAGTCACACGGAACATGCCTACCTTCATAGGTACATCCTCAATAATTCCCAAGGGGAGAGTTACAACGTTATTTGCAAGTTGTATGGTCATTCCAGTCGGGAGCAGTTCAGCAAACCCTAGCCTTTTTCAAAGTCTAAGTGGCATGATGGAGATACTAGAACCAATATCGGCCAATCCTTTCTTACATGATGAATCACCGATATGGCAAGAGATCCCAAAAGATCTTGGATATTTCTACTTCTTTGGCATCTTACTCTGGATGATGTCTGGAGTGGTTGTAGCTAACTTTACTGTCTCATACTACTCAGTTATATATTTCCTTGTAATAAGTGACTTCAAGTACTTCGTGCAGGCTGGTATCTCAACCAGCACATCTAGAAAGGGTATATCAACATGAAGCTTTTTCATAGCTTCCTTGAACTTATTGAAATGAGTGTCAAGCTTTGTCTTCTTTAGACACACAGGGAAAGGGGGACGCAGCTTGTATACTGGTACATCTAGCTCTGGTGTATCCATTTCTACATCAGTTGGTTTTTCAGAACTTTCCCTATCTGTCTTATTGGTAGTTACTGGTTCTTTTGGTTGAGACGCAGGTGTGGTAGAGTTGTGTACAATCACAGAGTCATCCTGGTCTATAATAACCATAGGTTTCTTGACAGTAGGATCAAAATAATCTTTTTCGGACCTGGTGGTGACAACCTTTAGTTGCTCTGGGTGCTTAGGATTGTTCTCTGGTTGGCCAGCAAAGGCTCCAGTAGGTGGCTTCATGGTAGCTGTAAGTTGAGCTAGTTGATATTCGATAGTCTTCTAATGGGCTTGTTGGTTAGCTATCATAGTTTGATGTGACTGCAATATCTTCTCAATGGAAGTTAGCTTGTCATCAGGAGAGACGGGACCGGCTTGTTGTCTTTGTTGTTGATAAGGGAGTTGGTTGGGATTCTATAATTGAGAATTGTTCTGATAATTGTTGAAGTTCCTATTCAAAAAGTTATCCCTAAAGTTCCCTTGATTCCCAAAATTTTGTTGTTGGTTATACTGGAATCCTAGCGGGCCTCTCTGTTGATTGTTTGAACCAATTTGTCGTGATTTTTCCACTCCTGAAGGAGTTCCATATTGAAAACCAGTATGGTTCCTATTCTGATTTGGATTGTAATATCCTTGACCAGGGATGGTGTTGACAACATTAAGATTTTCCATTTGACCATTATCTCCTTGTCCATAAGCGTTACTTAGAACCACATCATATAGAACATTGCAGGCTAACATAGAATGATCAGTGCCTTTACATGCTTCGTAGAATAGTGAGGTTAACTTGATCTGTTCTTGTTGCTGAGGGAGTGAATGTCTTCTTTCATAGGAAGCAAGGGACGACTCGATATGGTCTTGCTTGGCAACTAAGAGTTTGAGAGTTTCAATGATAGACTTGTACTCAGGAATAGCTTCAGCCATAGCTACCTTCAACACTCCTTTACCTACAGATTGACCCCAATTAGCTTAATTTTCATCTCCAAGGGTGACAACCTTCCATACATTGTCATAACTATGACACATGAAGTTTCCTCCAGATGAGGAGTCTAAGAACCTCTTAATATCGTCATCCACACCACGATAGAAGATCTCATTGACTTGATTCTTAGAAATGCCATGGTGTGGACACTTGCGTAGAAGCTCCTTGTACCTTTCCCATGCTTCAGTAAGGGTTTCTCCAGGGGCTTGAGTGAACATTGATATTCGACCCCTAATTTCGTAGGTGAGAGAAGGAGGGTAGAATTTTTCCAGAAAAATATTTGGAAGTTGTTCCCAAGTGGTGATGAGTTCGCATTGCAAGGAGTTGTACCAACTTACAACTCTATCAGCAAGAGAGTATTTGAAGAGACGAATTCGAATGGCATCGACTGAGACTCCATTTTGCTTTGTCATGGCACATAGATCGATAAGCCTCAGAAGATGTTCCTAACTATCTTATCCTTATTTACCATAGAAAAGGTTGTTTTGAAGCAAGGTGATCCAATGTGCTCTGATCTCGAAATTTGGGGCGTTGATGGGCGGAGGTTGTACTGGGTGATGAACGTCAGCATCTTTAGGGATCGAGAACTCCCTAAGATCCTTTTTTAGTTCTACCACTTGCGCTGTTGCTTGTACTTCTTGGATTTCTTCTTGAACTACAGCTCTGGCTTCTTACATAAGCCTTTCTCTTTGTACATGAAGGGCTTGAGCTACCCTTTGGGCTATTTCCTCCTCTTGAGCCATTCTTACTTGGTTTTCTCTATTCTGACGATGAAAGGTTCTATCTATCTCAGGGTCAAAGCTAGCAGTGAGTCTGAAACTGTTTGAGTGGTGCATACACTAGTCTTTTGGGGGTACCTGAGATGAAAAGATTTTTGAAAGTGAGATTGACGGAGTAGAGTCAAATTCAAGTAGATGATCGATAGTTTCAAAAGAAAAAGCAAAAACCTAAATTAGCCTTAAAGGAACTACATTTGACTAACAAATTCCGTTGTCCCTGGCAACAGTGCCAGAATTTAATGTGGTCTATTATAGCACTAACAAATTCACTCAGGGTTAAAATCCCTGAGCTTTTACTAAAACCTTGTGCAATAATACCACTTGCAAGTGGATGGGTCTTATCGCAGTATAGTTGAGGATCAAATCCCAAGGGACAACATTTTTAAGAATCGTTGTTATTCGAGTTCAAGTAAGACTAATATTTAGAATGATTGGTTGATTTGAGGTTAATTAAACTTAGTGCAAGAAAGTAAAGAGCTGAATGAAATTTTGATCTAGATTAATGATATGGAATCACTGGGGTGGTCTCGGGTTTCACCACCACTACTCATGCAACCACATCCAATCACAAAACATCCAGGCAAGATCTAACTATCCAAATAGAACTGTTGCGGACCACCCTCCCTGAGGGATGTTTAGGTTCACGTAAGCATCACCTTAGGAATTAGATGTCTCATTGCCATACGGATCATGAACTTACTGTTTCGAAGATACATATATCCAACTAAGCTATGGCCCTCCCTAAGGGATGTTTATGTACACAGAAGCATCATCATGGGATAGATGGCTTGTTCCCTCATGGATCATACACTTACGACCTCAAGGAATCCCTTTCTATTTCTAGTCAGGGAGTCAACCACATTAATCGACATTCTATCCTACATATTGAAGTTCTCACAACATAGGAAAGAACAAGATAAAAGCAAGTTGGTGATCAATCTACAAGCAAACATCAATGATTAACAACGAAATGAAAAGTTATATACTGTGGGCTCTGATTTCCAAACCATGACATAAACACGATTAAAACCTAGCGGAAGCGAATCGGTAATCAGTGAAAGGCAAAAATCACGGGAAATTAAAACTTTTCGTGACAAGAACTTGAATCCATAAAAGCTTCTTTCATAAAGTGAGGTAAACTGTTTACATCTCAAGATAATTACTTCTTGAGTAATTATATACATCAAGATACAAAATCTCAAGATCACTATACAAAAGACTCCAAGACCTGAGAGTACAGAGGACACATAGGACTGACTCTAACTACACCATATGGAAGGACAATCTCCACCTGAGATTACTGCTGCCCCTGATGCTGCTGCTGAGACTGATCACCTGTAGGCTGGTTCCTTCATCTCCGACGTCCCCCTAAAAAGTTGAAGCCTACGGGGTGAGACAATTATACATAATTGTCCCAGCGAGAGTTATAACTCTTCGCCAGAAGCTTTATTATAACATCAAAGAATATCTTAAACAGTAAAGCCTTCAAAGCATTCTGTAACAGTTGCAGGTATAACAAGATCTCTAAAATTTAGGAGATGTGGAGAATATAAACATTATTGTAAGGTAACATCAATCAACTAACTTGGAGTCATCTCTAACAAGTTATACTACATGGTTGATTATGTTTTACAAACAACATTATGCCCTATGGAGATGAGGCTTACCACTCATACTCCAACTGATCGCTGAGAAGCCGCATCAGTATCATACATAGGTCATTAAGAGAGCCGGATTCTCATGACCTTCACCTTCCTCAGTCAGTAAGAGGATCACTTGTAGGACATCTCGTGTCTCTACTACTATAGCTCACCAGGGTAAACTGGTCCTTCGCTATTCTAGAGTCACAGTGGCGTTCTGTACTCTCTTCGTCATTAGGAGGTTTCATGTTTACCTACCACTGATACAGATATCTGTGCTTTCTTCGTCATCAGGAGGTTTCATGTTTACCTACCACTGATACGATATGGAAATATAGTGAAGGATGGATGGATTACACATATACATCACTTTCCTACACTAGGGTGTAAGGTTCTACACATCCATGTACCCTACATACTCAAAAGTATGTGCTCCAGGAGTTCCCTGAGGAAAACCTGTTTCACCATCACTTAATCTCTGACAATGATGGATCTATGATCAGGGCTCTACATTATGCTTGATTAGTTAGGTACATTCAGTATTCTTTAACAGCATACATTGTTCTTCAAACAATAACAGTAGCATAGCAGCTATAAAAGAAGAATACTAAATGTAACAGGCCTAACTCATATCAATCATCATTTCTCATTATCCTTATCACAAGTCACCTCTAAGGCATGACCTTGATGGTATTCATGGCTCTCATAGCCCATTATCAGCATAGGATGCCACTGGCAAGGCATCAGATTACTTTACTTATTCATAAGGCTAACAACATGCCTTTAATGAATATAACATCAACATCCATACCTGGATATGATTACCTTCATATCAGAACCTGCATGTTTAATACATCTGATAAAGGTAATACAACAATAAGGAATGTACTTCCTACTCTTGTCATAAGAGTTAAATCTCTAATTCACATCAAATAGAGTTTAATACTCAAAAGCATGCCATTTCCCTTGAATTAGGGTTTACTATTCACATTACATGTCATCACCCTTGAATTAGGGTTTACTATTCACATCAAGGTGAATTAAACTCATAACATCATCATGTATGAGTAACATCTTCATTGATGCTCTTGGATTAGTTAAAGGTTCATCATTTATCATAATTAGGGTTTCTATGATCTCACACAGGTGGATCATACCCTAATTATGCTCATTCATGTGCATTGGAGATGCTTTAATTGAGTTTCCACTTAAAAAGGGTACTTTCTCTCTCTAGAAGTACTTTCTCTCTCTAGAAGTACTTTCTCTCTCATCATAAGGTTAGGTGATGTCAACATCACCCTAGACCAGGTCGGATTAAGTCATCATAGGCTAACATGGCTAAAACATCATCATCATATGATTTGGGTTCGATCTGATCAAGGTATTACTCAATTTACCCTTTAGGGGTATTTTGGTAATTCACCACATTGATCATCATTATGGTCAAAACCATAGTCCATTGACCCCTTAATATCCTAGGTTGTCATTAGGGTTGAATTAGGACAACATTGGACCATTTATATCATCAATTGATTGAATGAAGTCAACCTTGAATCACATTGATTGATTGCAATTATCAACCTTCAATCGAATTGAGATCGTTTGAAAGTGTTGACCGTTTGCCCACTTTGACTTTCCAAGACTGCGAGCCCTCTTCTATCTTCAAGACCATGAGCCTCCTTAGGTTTCAAGACCGCGAAGCCCTTCAAGTGGTTCAAGACCATGAAGCCCTTCAAGTGGTTCAAGACCGCGAAGCCCTTCAAGTGGTTCAAGACCGCGAAGATCGAATTGAAGTTGAGACCATGAGGAGATGTTGACCGTTTGCCCACTTTGACCTCAGGACCGTGAGGCCCCTCGCGGTCTTGAGACTGTGAGCCCCCTCACGGTCTTGAGACCGTGAGCCCTCTCACGACCTTGAGACCGCGAGCCTCCTCACGACCTTGAGACCGCGAGCTTACATGGTCTCAACCGCTTGGACCATCAACAAGATTCAAAGATACAACCAATAATGTCAACTCATGTTGAAGCCCTCAAAAGGTCAGAGCCATGTTGACCACTTATGGATTGGGTTAACTTAGATTATGCTTGACCACTTGGTCATTCAATTGACCCTTAATGGTTGACCAATTAGGGTTGAAGTCGATTCAATTAGGGTCTATCAATGTTCACCCATCAACACTCAACAATGTGACTCAACACAAGGTTGAACCCTTCAATTGAGCTCCAATTGGGCCCAAACTTTTCCCAAAAGGTCTTGAGGTCATGTGGGTGGACCCCACATGGTCTTGAGACCGTTTGCCCAAGATTTCATCAAAATCTAAGGTGATTTGATAGAGGTTGAACCATGATTGGGTCACCAAATCAGAATTTTGGTTAAATTGACAACTTATTTGCAATTAGGTCCTCAATTGGTCAAATTACTTAACCCCAGACCTCCAAACGGTCTTGGTTGATTTCCCTCGCGGTATTGAGACCGTTTGGATGACCCCCAAACGGTCTTGAGACCGTTTAGGTCAATCAACCCTAAAACCCCTAATTAGGTCACCATAATTTCAGTACTGATTCCATCTAGGGTTAGCCCTAGTATTCACCCTTCAACTCCTAGCCCGTTTGGAATTAGACCATAAAACTTGGTGAGTTGTTAATTAACATAATTTTGAACAGTAATCTCATACGGTCAACGCCTAGTCAACGACCTTACACGGTCTTGAGACCGTTTGCCCAAAAAGGCAATTTCAGAACGTTTGAAAATCAGGAATAAATTCAAATAAAGTTGTTACTTAAAAAGGTCATATCTCCCGATTACCTTGTAGTTAGTCTCCCACATTTTGAGGGTAATTAGCCTATATAATTAGGAACATATTTCCTATACGGTCCACGCCCGATCAATGGGGCAAAATGGTCTTGAAGACCGTTTTCCCTGTCGCGGTCTCGCGACCGTTTGCTCACCTCACGGTCTTGAGACCGAGAGAGCAAACTTTTGAGACCGTTTAAGGAAGTGAAAAGCGGTGGGTTTTTCTTGTAAATCACGCCTTCATCTCCTAGCTCAAGAAAAGTACGAATATCGCATGGATTTGCTTGCAAAATAGCAGGGAAAAGTAGGGAAACACTAAGAGCTATCATCAAAACGCATATAAAGATGCACATAGTAAAGCATGGGTTTAGAGTTATAAAACCCGCCTAAAGCTTGCTTCTTGAGCTCCAAGCTTTCAAGCTCCAAGATCTAATGGCGTCCTTGAGTTCCCACAGGTTGGCCAAGGTGAAAACTCCAAGGAAGGTCAAGGAAAGATGGCTAGAAAGATAGGATTTCAAGAGTTAGCCATGAAGCTGACCTTGAATTCGAGTTCTAACCATGGAATTAGGCAAGAAGAGGGGTTTAAACCTACCTTGCATCCCTTGGTCGTCCTCCTTAGCTCCAAGGCAGTCTTTGGTCGTCTTTGGTGAAATGAAACAGTAAGGGAACGAAGGGTAAGTTCCCTTGCAACTAAGGGAAGGAGAGCTTATATACATGGGGTAGGATTTTCAACATTAGTTCATAAGTTGTCCATAATTCCAACTAGGTCCCTCCTTCTTTACTTGATAGTCCCTTCCTCTTTATTATAAGGACAACCTTATCTTAAGGTATTAGGAAAAGAAGGTAAAGGAGAGCAAGCTAAGAATGAGGTACATACATAAAGAGATATTACACATATACCCTGATTATTCAATCACAAGGCATATCTCATAACTTGATAATTCAATTGAGGTGACTTCCTCATCATTTCTTCTCTTAATGATGGAACGCGTCTAAAAAGATACATTTAGATGACATATTTCACAATTTCTATCCCTTAATTTGGGTAAATTGCATTTTACCCCAAACTAGGGTTTCAAGCACCGGGATTGCTTCCACAGCTGCACCTTGGTGCCCTAGCTTGGGAAATCCCTCAAACTTTACCAAAAAGATTCTCATGATGTCTCAACATCATAGGAACATCTCAGCATGTGCAAATTGCAAGCTAACCCTTTTAACTGGGTAAATTTCACATAGGTCCCTGTATATCAAAACAATGCTACAACTTTAAATAAAAAGGAGCAAATACTAAAATATACGTTTCTGAGAAACTTAATTACATGCTCAGAGTTAAACACAAAGATTTAATTACATATTTAGGCAAAACACCTAGGGTTGACTCATAACCCAGGTCAGGGATGTTACATATACATTGCCTTGGAATGTTAAAATGAAAAGACATGGAAGCATGGGCAGAGGGGCTAGTCCCCGCACCCCAGTGAAAAGAAACTACTCACTCATGATGCAAGAAACAAGAAGAACAAGAGAGAAGGAAGATTCCACCATGAGCATGATGCAAAAGGTGATCGCAGCTTGGTGAAAATGATGCGGTCTTTTATGCCGTATCGGAGCAAATCTGGATGAGGAACAAGGGACGCCAAGTTAGACCGAGCAATATTTTTCTATCTTCCTTCCTTCTCTTCTCAACCTCCTTGCTCACAGTTGGAAGAGCAGGTTGTTGATGTACATGATGATCTGGATCCGAACATGCATTTAGGCATCCTATCAGTGTCCCAGATCCAATGCCCAAATGAAGACCATGTTGGTCCTATTTATAGGCATGTATGGGGTCTTCATGATTTGGACCTTGTTGCAATTTTCATAGTTTGAACTCTTAATACTTCCTAATGGTTTTGAGTTTAAACATTTTTCACAGTTTGGAGTTCTCACAGTTTGGGATCATGAGTATCTCTTCCATACGGTCTTGGAGACCGATAAACATCCTCACAGTCTTGAGACTGTGAGGGACTTCAAGGTTTGTGTTAATTTCCTCCAACCGGTCTACCTCTACAGTGCTCTTCACAGTTTGATGCCCTAGCGGTCTGGGGTTCTTCACGATCTTGGGCTTTTCATAGTTTTGGAGCAATCGGTCCTGGCTTCTTGCGATCGTCGTTCAAACTGTTTTGGAAACTGATCTTGATCTTGCGGTCTGCAATCCTCACAGTCTTGTGCTCAATGGCTGGCCTTGCGGTTTCGACGTCTTCACGATCTGGGGGATACACGATCTCATGCTTCTTGCGGTCTTGATTGTTGGCCGTCTTGCAGTCCTGAGGAGCAGATCGTGAGGGTAGGTTGCATGTGTTAGCGGATAGGAGACCGCGGGTAGGCCATGCTATTGGTGATGAGGAAGATGTCGGTGCAGGTCGTCGAGGTCTTGGTGGTGGTGGCACGACATAGGCATAGGAGTGGCAGGGTTGTTGAGTGCGGAACCTACTGCTAGGGGTGTGGTTGTAGGTGTCAAGGTGGTTTAGGGTTGCAGTGGGGAGCATGGAGATGAGGAAGACGACTTTGAAGAGAAGGCTACAGAGTCGTTGGCTACAACAGGTGGCGTCCTTTGCGGTCTCGGGACCATGAGGAAACTCTTCACAGTTTGAGGATTGTGAGGACTCTCACGGTCTTAAGACTATGAGGAGTCCACATGATCTTGAGACTATGAGAAGGGAACTGATAGGGCAGATCATGAGGAGGAGGATCGTGTGAGTAGGTGAAGGAGAGGTGTTGATCCACAATCTAAAGGTGTAGAAAGCTTGCGGTCTTGAGACTGTGTAGGGGTGAAGATCCATAGGGCAGACCGCTAGGGCAAGACCAAAAGGCCAAGACCACTAGGGCAAATTGTGGTGGTTGTTGGTGAAGAGGAAGATGTCGATGAAGGTAGAGGGTGAAGCATAATAGGGTGGTGATGGTAGCCATTTTGATGGATGATGGAGGTTGAGAAGGAGTTTGGTGAAAGTGGTTAATGAGTGTGGATCCAAGGTTGAGTGAAGGTGGGCCCCCAGATGAAGATTCAACCTCAAATGTGACCTGCATGAAATCAGTATAGAATTCAATCAATAACTCGATAATTCAACTAATTAGGCAAAATTGCATGTTTGTAAGATTTAGAGGATGAAATCGAGTGAATTGAATCGAAATGGGCCCAAGATGGCGATTGAATATCATGATGAATATGCATTCATCAATCTTCCTCTTAGACAAATAACATATGGATATGTTATTATCAAACTTGGAAATAAGGATTGTGCTTAATCTTCAGCTCTTGACCAATCCTTCACTCTCAGCCTAGATTATAATTCATCTTGTCTACATCTTAAGTTCATTTCGGATGGCATCTCGATGGCCATGCGACTTGCAAGTGTAGAAGAATTATATGACGATCCATTCACCACAACCAGATTAACATCATCATCATTCAAGAAACGACACTTTTCTTATCCGATCTTCAATTTCAATCCATTGGAGGAAATGTCATTACTATTGGATTCTAAATCCTACTAAGGGGTAAGTGGAGGTTTAATTGTAGGTTTGAATTCTCAAATAGTGTCCCATCTAGCTAGTGATTGGGCCAACTATTCTATCTCACTCAATAGCAGATAACTCCGCCTTCCATTTCTCATATGTCTCTAGGAAACTTGGTAATTCTAAAGATGAGGTCATCCTTTAATTATAGTCACTTGTGATCCTATATAACCATGAGCCATGGTTTATTGGAGGGGATCATAATCTTACTAGATTTCCTTCATAAAGGAATTTCAATGTCAACACATCTGAGTTGCATTCTCTGAACAGTGATCTCCTTCACAACTTCATCCTTTCACCATACCTTACTGACCTCTCTACTACTAAAATCAACTATAGTTGACATAGAGGTGTTTCATGGTCTCGTACTTGATCATTTTCTAGTCTCACACAAGTGGGATTCTCTTCACCAACTTTCACATTCTCAGGATTCATGTAATCTCTGATCATTTCCTAATTATCCTTAAAGCATTTTTTGTATCTTGTGCGCCAAAACCTCTATGCTTTGAGAGGTTCTAGACAATACAATCCTCATTCCATGGTCCCATTAAAGATTGTTGGGTAATATCATTTCATGATTATGAGTTAATGTTCTCTTGGCAGAATGTCACATCCCAATTTCCAAAGCCAAATTTAAAACTTAGAATGGAGTTCCTCCTAAATGATAATAGTTAAGAGGTTAAATGCAAAAAGGCAAATAGTGGTTATCCTTAAATAAAAATGGGATGATACAACTTAAAATAAGACTCAAATTCATATATCACTTTCAAATGTGCATTATGTGAATCAATTAACTCATATTATTCCTCTTTTCTTTTCTCTCTTCTACAAGATAGCAATAAAACATAGGAAGAGGTTAAAGATGTGATCATACGACACTTAAATTAGTAAAACTCGAAATTGTGACTCAAGGATTCAATAATAAAAGCCCTTTTCAAATTACCTCACTTTTAATACATTTTAAGTAAGTTTAATATCCAATACTGGAGTTTTGGACCATAATGTGTGCTAAAATGAAATCTAATTACATAGGAATATTCTATGCCTTCAAAGTTGCCTATGGTTTAAATTTGAGATCATTGACCCATGTTTGGACCCTCAAAGCAATTAAAATACATTTGAATATGGTTTTACCAAAGTTTTGAATTCGATTTCCTTACTACAGTGTATTAAACCAAAGTTCACAGTTAATTCATGTCACACGTTACATTTAATTCATTTTCCCTTCTCACGTACCAATCCAACGTCCCTATTTTAATTACTCCATGATTTGACAGCTAGATCATCCTCACCTAACCACATCAATCCGTCAAACAGTAGGCGTTTCACAATACGATCTTCCCCAATCTCGTCTCCCCTCATTACTCCACCATCTTATGAGATTTCTTCCTCATTGAATTCTCCTCGCTCCGTTGTTTCCAACAAGCCATAACTCACCTCCTATTGAGACCTCTTGACAAAGGTGTTGTATAGCATCAAGGTACCTCAAGCACTCCTCCTCACCTAATTCCACCTCCAACGCCCCAAGACCCCTGGACCTACTCGAATTGGATCTCTGGTGACGATGGTCCATGCCTCACAGCCCAAGTCACCTCAACCCAATCACAACTGTGGGGAGAACCCTTAACACCTCTCATTCACTTTCCCATCACGTACTTGCCATGTGTGTCCCTTAGAAGACGGTTCCTATAAGGACCTTCGACCTTCATCTCTGTACTAAGTTTCTCTGGTAAGAAGGTGGCCAACTAACCCCGCTTTTCCGGTGTAATGGTCCCTTCGACCCCGACTTAGGTTCATGGATTTTTTACCTCATTTCATTGTCCCGATCGTAGTGATTTGTAGTTTTTGGATGTGGATCTTTTGTGTCCACGGCTGAGGTAGTCTTCAAAATCCCGTTCTCTCCTGGGCTTAGTGGTGGGTGCATTTGCCTCGCCTTGAAGTGAGGAAGTCACCTGAGTTCTCGATCTAGCATGAATAGGCTTCCTCCTTGAGTGGTGGCTGGAGGTAACACCTCCAGAGAAGGTGCTCGCGCCATGATCAAAGGAGGAGGAACAAACCAGGTCTTGAATTGACCATTGAGTCCCCACAACATTGATTGAATGATTCAAATCACATGGGCATTTTAGGGTTTGCATACGCCCTTTTCTTTTACACGAGCCACGTTGATTCAATCAACTTTAATGGCAATTTATCCCCGCCTAATTGATTACATGTAATGTGTGCCTGAGGTTCTTTGGTCATTTCATAATTTATTTACATCATGTTTATTTTTGACTCAAACTGGTGTCACACTATGGTTTTATGAGATTCTCAATGGTCAATTTTTCAAATATTCATAGTAAATAATAGGATGCTTAGAAAAATACAAATGAATAGTCATTGGAAAGGGATATTAGAGAGGAACATGATTTTATGGTTTTCAAGATATAATTTGCCTTTCCATTTTGATGTTTTATTGGAAACCCTAACTTGAGCCATGAAACCCTAATTATGTACCTCATATGATTTATATGATCTAATCCAAACTAGTATTCCTAATTCAATGATATTGATATAAAAGTCTAACCCTAATGCACTCAAAAACTAATTCACCCTAGGATCAATAGAAGGTATTGATTTATGATGTTTAATAATTTGAACATGTGTTTAGAGCCCAATCAAGACAATCATAGGTTTGACTTAGATTTGACTCAAGGATGAGAGAGACTATCTTAGGATCATCTTTGCTCCAAGTTAAATGGATCATGCTACTGAGCACAAATATTTATGGTTGAATGCATGCTAAGTATAAATAGACATTATGATTTCAAGTTTAATTTTCTAAATCATGTTCACTATATCAAATTGCTTGATGATTGCTATATGTTATGTCGTATGGTTAAAATGTTCATTATAATTAAAGTTTATGATTTGTGACTCATGAAGTCAATGTTAATGTTCAAGAGGGAGAAATCCCATCATGTTAAAAGGTCATGTTAATAGGGAGGAATCCCATCATGTTAAGTTTAGGAAACATGTTTGTAAGACCCATGACCTGGGTTTTGGGGTAAGCCTATTTGTTTGGATTAATCATGTGCTTAGAACCTTTCTCTAATTTTTTGAGATGAAATTAGGGCTTGTGGAGAGATTAAGTTTCAAGTTTGAGCTTGTTTGGATGTTGTTTGTGATTGTGCTAGTTTTGGCACAAATTGCAATTTACCCAACGTAGGAGGTTGATGTGCAATTTTTCACCTATAGAGTGTTATTTCTCTTTCTTTACATTGTATAGAGGTGAGATAAAGAAGTTAGTGCCTTGTTTGAGCCTTGGTTGAGGAGTTTCACCCTTAGTGGTGATTAGGGTTCTATGAGTGTTGAGTGTCTCGACCTATGTATATATAGTGTGTTATCTCGACATGGGTCACAACCTAGGGTTGGTTTGATGGGTATTGCGGTCAAGACTCCCTCTCTAGACAGTGGCATCACATCCAAGTTGGTCTTGGGAAGTCTGGGGTCAAGAAGGATGCCCTCTTATAGGATGTCTCTGTTGGGTTTTAGAGTTGGTAGAGAAGCAGCGGAAGAAAAATTTTTCTCCCCAAAACCCAGAACAAAAGGAATCACGTCAACGTCTGTATAATAGGAAAGATGGTTTATGGATGCATACCTTGTCCTGAGGCTTGATCGGTGACAGTACCTCGCACCTTGCGTGGTCTTCACCTCCGGTCTTGGACGGTGTCTGTGCAGGTCCTGGTCACACCGAGACTGAAGACTCCTGGTCTCACCGGGACTGTCGGGATTGACAGTTGTCCTCTGAGTGACAAAGGTCTCCCGCCTCTGCAGTCATCCACACGGACTGCCTGGAACTCTAATCTCCTTTTCGCACAAGGAATCGGAAGGAGTCCCACCCTCCTGTCAACGCACTAGTCACCAACACACTCTCCTGCCACCAGTCGCTTTCTGCAGTTGTCTTTCCCTTGCTGTGCCTCCCTTTTCGGGTAGCACTTGCTCAGGCTCTCTCTTGGTTACCAAAACTAGAGAGAATGAAAACTTCACATAGCAACTGGTTGCACTGGGTTGTCCTTTGAGAAGCCCCCAATACCCCTATATATATAGGAGGGTCATGGGACTGGGTTCTCTATCCCCGGGCAATGCGGGACTAAAGCAGGAGTAGAAGGGTTCGAGATTTTCCACAAAAATAACCAACTCACAACCTGAACCGATCATTTTACAACTAAAACAGTCGGTTGGGGATCTGAACCGGTCAGTTGACACCTCAACCGATCGGTTGGGACCCATGAACCGGTCAGTTCACTTCTGAACCAGTCGGTTCGTGGTCCTGATCAGTTCCCGATTGACTTTCCTTCTTTCGTTTCCAATTGGTATCAAATACCAATCCTTGTTCCAATCAAATTGGGCAAGTGAAATGAAAAGAAATTTCTCACCAATCTTACTTTCCCAACTTGCCTGGTTGCAACAGTTGAACCAATCGTTTCAACACTTGAAGCAATCGTTCACCCTGTCCATGAGCCGATCGAATCACCAGTTGAGCCGATCAGTTCACCAAGCTTAGTCGATCGGTTCATCACATGAGTTGATCGGTTGGGAGTAAAGATTGTACAGAATCAGTCAATTGCGGTTTCAATCAATCTGATACCCTAATCAATCAGTCCAACACCTTGAACACTATGATATTGAGCTATCGATTAATTGAGTGTTTAATTGAACTACTAAACTCCTTTAGTAATCAATCTAAACATTGTTTGTGGACAAACTCCTATTCCAGGATAAATCCTATGTGTGTGACCCTGTAGGTCCATTTCACATTGGTAGTGAAAGTACATAACATTTATGACTTCACAAGCAAAGAGCGGTGCCTAGTCACATCAGTGCTACCCAAGTGAAATAGAAAGTCAGAGAACAACTTTCAATCCTACAATCCGTGAATGGTGTTACAGTGAATGTATAATTCCTTTGTCACTAATATCCTAAATGAACTTGAGGCATGGAGCAGTCATCCTGTCAACATTCATTCATTTCCTTAATCTCAGAGCAGACTGGGTGAGATGTGTGTGACATCAATATCACATATTGATTCACACGTGCATGCGCATGCCTTTCTCAATCTTACTCATCAAGTGGCCAAGGACATCAAACTCCCTCAGGAGGGACAAATCCCATATCTATCACTCACCCCTCAAAAGCCCCATGTGTCAAAGCCACCCAATCATCACCTTTATAACAACCCATGTTTCAGGACTGCGTTTGATGATGTCAAAGTGTACCCAACGACATGTGTTGAGTGTAGTGATTTCAGGTCTAAGAATCACACTCACCACCATCACTGTGAGAGCTGACTGTGACTACCAAGTCATGGTTCCATGTGTCACTCTCACGGTGGGTCTGTCCAGTACCTTGTTCTCTAACAAATACCTATGTGCTTGATTTGATATCACTATATCATGACTAATGAGATTCTGTCATCAACCAACACACAAGCTAGTCTTCAGTGTTATTGATGTCTATGGTTATTTCCACAATAACAACCGACTAGGGACTAAACAAGAATGAATACTCTTATCATCCGTATGATCTCATCATTCAGGTCCTCAACCTAAAAGCATACGTCATTGAGTAAAACAATTCTTTAGACATCTATCATGTTACACCATCATTTGAGAAACAGTTTAAACATATAGATCGGAAATTGCCTTTATTATTATTCAAATCATTTACAAAGTATCCCATTACAATCATCATATGACTTGTTCTATGGGCATACATACCAACAGACTCCCACTTGCACTTAGATCCAGTCACCAAGGAACCTCTGTCCTTGTGACCTGACATGCTTTTTACGTGCGTAGGAACACAAGTGTACACGTCAATGTAATATAGGCCTTTGTGAGGCCCGAGTCAAACTCAGGGACACATGAATTATCAGAGGCTACTACTAACTACTCGCAATCAGCTAGATCGATTAAATAGTTGGAAGTTGTTGTAAAATTAAAAGAAAATGAAATAAAACAAAGCAAAGCAATCAATTAAATGATTAGTTTAATCAATTCAAGATGAGATCTTTAGGATTGCGGTTTCACCGCAGGTTTTCATTGTATTAAATTCTATGTAGTCATTCAGATTTATCTCTATATCCGAGTAGTGGCCAGAAATCAGAATTGCCCACTGTCGTGGAACAATTCACTACCTATGTCTAGGTCGGTTCCACTGTCGTAGTAACCTATACCCTAAACTAGGTGCATTAAAAAGATCTCTCGGTATCCACCATTAATCTTACACCACCTTGTTCAAGGGATTTGTCAATTAACGTGAATTTCATCTCTTTTCAACCATTAATTCTTCTTTCAAAGTAATTAAGGGCATTAGATTATTATTATGGTGATCAATAATAACAATATAATTGAGAAAACAAAATTATACCACGGATTTTAGAGATAAATGATGAATTACTATTATAAAATTGTCATACAATGAATTCTCGGGATACTCCCGGTCCTAAAGACAAAGGGGATTAGCCCCGCATGTTCATCTCAAAGTAAAACATGGTAGAGAAAAGGGGAAACATGAGAAAAACGTGATTGAGTGGTGAAACCCATGAACGGAGAAGATCCAATCACTCCTTGGCGTAGAATACGCGTTCTCCAGCCTTTCGGTGGTGGAAATCATCTTCTTCGGCGTCCGGAACGGCTGGGGCGTGCTTCTGGGCTCCGTTCTTCTCTCCACACCTTCTCGGGATGTGTGCAGCGGCTAATGACGTCCTCAATTGCTCTTGGCCTCCGTCATTAGGTATAATCTCTGAATTAGGTCGCCAAATTACCACAACCGTCAGATTTAGATCAATATGAAGCAAACATGTATCTGACGGTGTCGATACCATCGACGCAAGTCGATGGTATCGACCCTGCACTGTATCGGCTGGTCTTCTTTTCTTTTCTTTGTTGCAACTGATGCCACCTCGATACAATCGATGCGGGTCGATGGTATCGACATT
Organism: Alisma plantago-aquatica; assembly: GCA_963693085.1. Lineage (NCBI taxonomy): Eukaryota > Viridiplantae > Streptophyta > Magnoliopsida > Alismatales > Alismataceae > Alisma > Alisma plantago-aquatica. The sequence continues at coordinate 485,389,648 of OY856414.1, forward strand.
CATAGGCATCAGTTTTGTCCTTTTATGTCACTGTAGCTCCACTTGTCGATGGTATCGACTCTCTTTTCTGAAGCAACCTGATGTTATCTCGATACCATCGACTCTCCTGTCGATAGTATCGAGATTTTGCTGCTCCTTGCGGTTGGCTGCCTGTGGTCAGGTCGATGGTATCGACCACTGTCGATGGTATCGACAGTAGTAGATACTTGTTTTTCCTGAAATTGCAACACAAAACCATATAAGCCGAAACAAAACATATTCTTGTAATAATTTATGCTCAAAATACTGAAATAAGGGAGATTTGACATAGAGAAAGGTCATAACCCAAAGTAGATGAATTATGCAATATTAACCACCAAAATGACCAATAAATGAATAAAACACAAGTAAAATATGTCTCTAAATGCGACTCAAAATGATCGCATCAAACTCCCCTAAGCTTGAACATTGCTCTCCCTCGAACAATAAAACCTTAGAATAGAATTTCCAGAGTCAACTAAAGAACAAATCATCACAACAAACATCACCATATGATCCCCATCGGACATTCTCATTCCGGCCCTCACTAACCACAGAATGATAATTACCCTAAAGGTGACAGTAATCATCCATAAAAGATTTCTACCTCAAAACTGATGAACACTATCACATAAGGCAGTTAACATAATAAAATTCGCTGGTCCAGACTCGGTGCATCTTGTGATCTCCTATACTACGTTGCTCGCCCTAACTACCATCTAAATGGAAGCAGCTCTCCCGATATTCACAGGTGAGGAGAAAATCACGGTGGCCTACCAATTCGAGCAACAGGTGGATGAAATGGGTGGCTCATGGAAGAAATGGAAGTAGTATATGGTTTCAACATGCATAAAACAAAAATGCCCTAAATGATGCATTTGCACATGAACATGCCCTAATGCCTAAAATTGGGTGGAATTATGCATGAACTAACATCCCGTCTCATAATGAGATGGATATCAAACTGAGCTACATCATGTACTTACTCATCTTACAATGCAGGTGCAATTATGTTCCTTTCTCCTTCTTATTCTACTTGCTTCTCAATAATTTATTTTTCTTTTTCATTTTTTTTCTCTCTTTTTTTCTTAAGCCCTTATATCCATAATTGACAATGAATTAGTTGTTGGGCTCACTTTTTCTGCATAGCTCAAATATTTGAAGCATTTATGAAGGTATGGAACAACTAATCACCCTTAGAGAAGAAATAAGTTACATGATGTGCTCTATGCATAGAAATTATGAATGCAGCTAAATGACACACACCTAAAGATAATGTGCATGTATAACTATTCTAATTTTCTTATTTTCATATAAAACATGTGAAAGTGGTTGCAATGCAAAACCTATCTATATGAGATGCAATCAAAAAGATTAAAACTGTAAAGTACTTCCAATTCTTATGGTGGATTGTGAAAAACAATGAGGTGGAAAGATCACAAGACTAATTGACTGAACCTTTGAAAATTATTATGTGTCCCTCCCTACTGACCTGTATAATAGTTAAGAGGTTTCTCTCTCTTACTTCAAATTAGAGTCTCATTATCATTTGGTCAGTTTAGGCTCACACAACCAATTCCATCCACTTTTCATGAATCATTAGGAATGTATAGTTGTGATTTTCTATTTAAGAGTTGACAAAACCAATCATTTTCTTAAGTTATGTGCTCAAAAGTGAACAACACAAGCTTGCAAACACTCAAAAAAATTTAATTTTCCTTTAATTCCCATGTACAGGCAAGTGAGATGACACATGACTTAAGACATCCACAATTACACTAGATAGAATGTGGATCCTACAAACAAACTAAGATTGCAAGAAATAAATGACAAGAACAAACAAAATAAAACTAAAAACTGAGAAAATAAAAGATAGAGATGTTCCAACTACCCCCCCCCCCCAAGCTTGAATTCGACTATGGACTCATAGTAAAAAACAATCTTAAAGGTTGGAACATAGATACTGATTTACTCTTCTGGCGGAGGCGGGTACTGTGGGGCCATGGTGTCCCAGGATGGGTACTGCCCCTGAAAGGTAGCATCATACTGGGGCATTGGTGGAGGTTGTGGATACCCCCCAAAGTAGTTCTAGCTCCAGTAGTGATCATAGAAGGGCTGCTGCTGCATCTCCATCCTATGCAACCTGTCATGAATTTGATGTTGGTTGTTGAGGAGGAGGCGCTCATTCTCAAAGATCGCCCTCTGATTGTCAAGTAACCAGTTTGTCATCTCCTGAACACTGGTGTACACTGCTGTATGGTGCTGCTACATTTTTTGTATATCCTGCAGCATGGCATACATTCCTTGCATGGAATAGACATCCTCACTTGGCTGCGAGGGCGGTGGTGGTGGCGGAGGCTGCGAAGATGAAGATGCACCCGGATGCATGCGAGGACGCCTCCTAGGTACTATCGACAGGTGTCGATGGTATCGACCCGTCCCCCGGATCAACTTTCTGGTCGCAGTGATCATCATTGATCTCCTCTCGCGAATCGGTGACGTGGTGCGTCGATACTATCTACGCAAGTCAACAGTATCGACTTCCGTTTAGGGCAACACCCTCGTGAGGCTCGGACGCCTCCTTCTTTTTGAAATTGGTTCGATACCATTGACGCAAGTCGATAGTATCGACTTCCGTTTAGGGCAACACCCTCGAGAGGCTCGGCCGCCGCCTTCTTTTTGAAACTGGGTTGATACCATCGACAGACCCGTCGATGGTATCGACTTGACTGAGACGATTTCTTCTGAATATCTCCAGAGATCTTGCGAGTATCGACACCCATGTCGATACTATCGACCTCTGCTTGCGATCAGCCTGTTGGTATGTCGATACCATCGACGAGGCCGTCGATGGTATCGACGCAGTGCGATTTCTACAGTCGCCAACCTGTACCCTGGTCGATACCATCGACACAAGGGTCGATGGTATCGACTCTGCCTCAGTCCTGCACAATGCACAAATGATCACGGTATCTTTTTTACACTACAAACAAAGTAGAAACAAATCAAACTACGAATGTGAAAGAAACTAAACTAAAGTACCGATGGCTGGGTTGCCTCCCAACAAGTGCCCTTATTTAACATCTTAGGCTAGACGACATGAAGCTCGTCATGCATTTGGAAGTCTGGAGAGTGTGCCCAAGGGATCGTGTGGCAGTTTGAACTCATCTTGATCTTGGCCAATCCCCAACGTCAGAGTACCTCTCCCAATTGTAGTGACTACATCGGCCGTTGCTTGAAACGGCCTACCCAGTAGCATCTCGCAACTTTTAAGCTGTGGCATATCCATGATGACGAAATCCATCAGAAAGATGAACATGTCCACCTTGGCGAGTACATCCTCGCACACTCTGTATGGCTTTACAATGGACCCATCCGCCAACTCAATAGTTGCCGCTGATTTCTTCATTTCCTTCAACCCAAGCTTTTGAAATGTGGACAGTGGCATAAGATTAATGTTGGCGCCCGAATCACACTATGCCCATGGAAAATGTTGATCGCCTATAGAACAAGGAATATAGAAGTTTCCTAGGTCTTTCCTCTTCGGTGGTAAATTCCCATGAATAATCGATCTCACCATTTCATTCACTCGGCAAATATCTGTGTCTTTAATCTGCCTCTTCTTGTTGATGATTTCTTTGATAAACCTCCCGTAGGTGGGAATCTTCTCTATCATCTCCACTAATGGAATATTTACATGGAGTTTTCTGAACATCTCCAAGAATTTCTTGTAATGTCGATGCTCCTTCTTTGACCTCGAGCTATCCGGGCTAGACACAACTTCTGCATGTGGATGCTTATGAGGTGAAACGTATGGGCTTTTCGGGGCAATCTCCCCCATGGTTTCTTCAATGTCACCCCTGGCGTGGACTTTGGTACATTGCTCTCAACAGTTGTGACTTGTGGCGGCTCTTCTCTTGAAGTGGATGTAGCTACACCTTGACACATGGTCTTCACCTACTCTTCTTGCATAGGTGCGGGCGTAACCGAGATGGGCGCTTGGTGGGCTTTTCTAAATGGACAATATCTGCCTAGTAGTCCATAATGGCTGTGCGGATACAATATTTTTGGTACAACCTCCATATCAAACATCATTTTACTTTTATCCTGAGCCTCTTCCAATGGGGGTTCTGCCTTATTGATCATAGACATATATTTTACTTGATGATGTGCTTGAACAACATCTGCATTCCCAACCCATCTCTGCTGATTGGCATGCTTTATGGCTGCCACTTCATTTGAAATTTGAGTCACAGTCGTCTCTAGAGCCCTCATTTGTGCTCCATGACTTTGCATTGTTTGCCCAAACTTGGTCAGAATATCACCCTGGGACTGCAGTTGCTTACTGAACATGCTCATCATCTCCTGATTTTGTTGCACCATTTGACTAAGTAACTCGGTGCTTTTATCTTCGGCTCTTGGTTGTGGCCTTGCATCAGGATCTTGTAGGAAGTTGTTTGCATCCTTCCATGAGAACTTCTTGTCTCTCCTCCAAGCATAATCATTATTTCTATAGCCCTGTTGTTGCATAAATTTGACCTGGGCTTCCTCATCATATGATGCATCTTCTTTGGCAAGCAATTTCTTGGCTAGAAGATCTAGCTTGTCATTCAGCTCCTTGATGGCCCTGGACTCACCTGCAACTTTGACTTGTTCTGGTGCATCCCTATCGCCCCAAGATTGTTTCTTTGCCATGTTTTTCAGTATCTCCCAGCACCTTGTATCTGTGTTGTTTAAGAAAAACCCTGAACTTGCTGAATCAAGGTTACTTCTATCATGCTCAGAAAGAGCAAAGTAGAAGATTTTAACCTGTTTTTCTTTATCCATACCGTGGTGTGGGCACCTCCTTAACATAATCTGAAAGCGTTCCCGCATCTCAGAGTAGGTCTCTCCTGCCTTCTGAGTGAAATTGTGAATTTTTCTGATCAGATCATTGGTCTTCTCAGGAGGGAAGAACCTTTCAAAGAAAACCTCCACCATATGGTTCCATGATTCCACATATTCGTCATTGAGATTGTGCAACCACTCACGTGCAGGTCCTGCCAGAGAACTCGGGAACATCTTTAAGTAGAGCACATCCTGCGGGAACCTGTCAACTTTGACCATGTCGCAATTTTCCACGAATTGACTTATATGCATGACTGGATCTTCTTTCTTGAGCCCATGGAATGCATTTGACTTGACCAAATTAATTAATGCAGGATCAATCTTTTATGTCGGAATATTGATTGCCTGCTTCTTGATCGGCCCCTTTGAAGCGGATGAAGAAGAAGCCTTAATCTTCTCCCATATTGTTTGTTCCTCTGCCATCTCTTCCTATTCGGATTCTGAATCTATTTCTTCTAAGTGGTCTTGATTGTGGCCTTCCTCGTCGTCAGGTCCCGTCAGTGGAACCTGTGGTGCTTGTTGTGTGTAGTCAGTGCTACGCGTCTACACCATGCACAGTACCTACAAAGTGAAAATTTAAGTTCAGTACCGTGCAAGACAACTACAAGATGCGAAGATAAGATATAAATTTTTGGAAATGATTTCAAAATAATTAAAAAAAATAAAAATGGCCTAGAGTGGCCTCTTGCAGCACTCGTAGTGTCGACAACTGTCGTGTCCCCGACAACGGCGCCAAAAACTTGACATGCTTTTTACGTGCGTAGGAACGCAAGTGTACGCGTCAATGTAATATAGGCCTTTGTGAGGCCCGAGTCGAACTCAGGGACACATGAATTATCGGAGACTACTACTAACTACTTGTAATCAGCTAGACCAATTAAATAGTTGGAAGTTGTTATAAAATTAAAAGAAAATGAAATAAAACAAAGCAAAGCAATCGATTAAATGATTACTTTAATCAATTCAAGATGAGATCTTTAGGATTGCGGTTTCACCGCAGGTTTTCATTATATTAAATTCTATGTAGTCATTCATATTTATCTCTCTATCCGATTAGTGGCCTGAAATCAGAATTGCCCACTATCGTGGTTCAATTCACTACCTATGTCTAGGTCAGTTCCACCATTGTAGTAACTTATACCCTAAACTAGGTGCATTAAAAACGATCTCTTGGTATCCACCATTAATCTTACACCACCTTGTTCAAGGGATTTGTCAATTAACGTGAATTTCATCTCTTTTCAACCATTAATTCTTCTTTCAAAGTAATTAAGGGCATTAGATTATTATTATGGTGATCAAGCATAACAATATAATTGAGAAAATGAAATTATACCACGAATTTAAGGGATAAATGATGAATTACTATTATAAAATTGTCATACAATGAATTCCCGGGCTACTCCCGGTCCTAAAGACAAAGGGGATTAGCCCCGCATGTTCATCTCAAAGTAAAACATGGTAGAGAAAAGGGGAAACATGAGAAAAACGTGATTGAGTGGTGAAACCACTAAACAGAAAAGATCCAATCACTCCTTGGCGTAGAATACGCGTTCTCCAGCCTTTCGGTGGTGGAAATCATCTTCTTCGACGTCCGGAACGACTGGGGCGTGCTTCTAGGCTCCGTTCTTCTCTCCACACCTTCTCAGGACGTGTGCATCGGCTAATGACGTCCTCGATTGCTCTTAGCCTCCGTCATTAGGTATAATCTCTGAATTAGGTCACCAAATTACCACAGCCGTCAGATTTAGATCAATCTAAAGCAAACATGTATCTGACGGTGTCGATACCATCGACGCGAGTCGATGGTATCGACCCTGCACTGTATCGGCTGGTCTTCTTTTCTTTTCTTTGTCACAACTAATGCCACCTCGATACCATCAATGCGGGTCAATGGTATCGACATTCATAGGCGTCGGTTTTGTCCTTTTACGTCGCTGTAGCTCCACTCATCGATGGTATCGAATTTTATGTCAATAGTATCGACTCTCTTTTCTGAAGCAACTTGATGTTATCTCGATACCATCAACTCTCCTGTCGATAGTATCGAGATTTTTCTACTCCTTGTGGCTGGCTACCTGTGGTCAGGTCAATGGTATCGACCACTGTCGATGGTATCGACAGCAACAGATACTTGTTTTTCCTAAAATTGCAACACAAAACCACATAAGCCGAAACAAAACATATTCTTGTATTAATTTATGCTCAAAATACTGAAATAAGGGAGATTTGACATAGAGAAACATCATAACCCAAAGTAGATGAATTATGCAATATTAACCACCAAAATGACCAATAAATGCATAAAACACAAGTAAAATATGTCTCTAAATGCGACTCAAAATCATAGCATCATGACCTAGCATGACCATCATACTTTTGTTGAGAAAGGGCCTTAGTCAGTGGATCAGCAATGTTGTCTTCAATTGGTACTTTACAAATCTTCACATCTCCTCGATGTACGATCTCTCATATGAGATGGAAGCACCGCAGTATGTGCTTGGACCGCTGATGTGATCTGGGTTCCTTAGCTTGTGCAATAGATCCATTATTGTCACAACAAAGCTCAATTGCATCACACCTACTGGGAACTACACCAAGTTCAAAAATGAACTTCCTAATCCACACAGCCTCCTTTGCTGCATGTGAAGCAGCAATATACTCGGCCTCTATAGTAGAACCGACAACTGTTTCTTGCTTGGAACTCTTCTAGCTCACAACTCCATTATTAAGGCAAAATACAAATCCAGACTACGATCTGTAATCATCTTGATCAATTTGGAAGCTTGCATCGGTGTAACCCTTTACAACCAGCTCTTCCTCGTCGTCGTAAACAAGAAACTGGTCCTTAGTCCTTCGCAAGTACTTGAGGATGTTCTTAACGGCTGTCCAGTGAGCATCCCCGGGATCTGACAGGTACCTGCTCGTCATGCTGAGAGCATACGAGACATCTGGGCGTGTGCACAACATAGCATACATGATGGATCCGATGGCTGATGCATATGGAATCCCATTCATACGCTCCCTCTCTTCACAAGATTGGGGACATTGAGCTCTAGAGATGGCGACTCCATGTAGCATGGGGATGTTGCCTCTCTTTGAGTTCTCCATGCTGAACCGCTTCAGCACTTTGTCAATGTACGTGCTCTGACTTAGTCCGAGAAGCCTTCTAGATCTATCTCTATAGATCTTAATTCCTAGAATGTAGGATGCTTCTCCTAAGTCCTTCATTGAGAAAGTATTCCCAAGCCAAGTCTTTACCTTCTCTAAGGCTAAGACATCATTCCCATCAAAAGTATGTCATCCACATACAATATGAGGAATGCGGTCGAGCTCCCACTAACCTTCTTGTACACACAAGGTTCATCTTCATTTTGAATAAAGTCTAACACTTTGACTTCCTCATCAAATCGAAGATTCCAACTCTGAGATGCTTGCTTCAATCCATAGATTGACCTTTGCAGCTTACAGACTTTATTGGCATTCTTTGGATCTACAAAACCTTCAGGCTGTGTCATGTACACATCCTCATTTATATTCCCACTAAGGAATGCAGTTTTAACATCCATCTGTCACATCTCATAGTCATAATAAGTTGCAATAGCAAGCATGATCCTGATGGACTTAATCATGGCAACTGGAGAAAAGGTTTCATCATAGTCAACACCTTGAACTTGTCAAAATCCCTTTGCAACCAATTTGCCTTTATAAGTTTGCACATTGCCATCCATGTCGGTCTTTTTCTTAAAGACCCACTTGCACCCTATGGGTTTTACCCCTTCGGGTGGTTCCACCAAAGTCCATACTTTGTTGGAGTACATGGATTCCTTCTCAGATCTCATGGCTTCAAGCCATTTCTCCGAATCTGGTCCCTCCATAGCCTCTACGTAGGTAGTTGGATCATCATCTATGATCAACTCACCACCTTCCTGAGTCACAAGGTATCCAAACCTCTCAGGTTCAAGGCGGGTCCTACTAGATCTATGAGGTCCTTGTGTTACCTAAGGAGAATGAGATTCGACAACACCTTGTGAATCCCCATATTCCTCTCCTACATCTATCGGTTCAATGTTTTCTTGTTGGGCTTGAACCTCTTCAAGCTCTATTTTCCTCCCACTGTTTCCTTTGGAAATAAATTCCTTCTCTAGGAATACATCATCCCTGGCAACAAACACTTTTTTGTCAGTAGGGTGGTATAGATAATATCCCTTGGTCTCCTTGGGATATCCAACAAAATAACATTTATCAAATTTGGGTCCAAGCTTATCAGGAAACATTTTCCTAACGTAAGCCTCACAACCCCAAATCTTCATAAAAGACAAATTGGGACGCTTCCCGGTCCATATCTCATATGGTGTCTTTTGAACCGATTTAGATGGTACTCGGTTAATTGTAAACGCGGCAGTTTCAAGAGCATAACCCCAGAAAGAAATTGGAAGATCATCAAAACTCATCATTGATCGCACCATATCCAACAATGTGCGATTCCTTCTTTCAGACACACCATTATGCTGTGGTGTTCCAGGCGGAGTCCATTGTGATACAATACCACAGGCTCGCAGAAGGTCCTCAAACTCATGGCTTAAGTATTCTCCACCTCAATCGGATCGAAGTGCCTTAATACTTTTACCAAGTTGGTTCTGTACTTCATTCATGAAATCCTTGAACCTTTCAAGGGTTCCTGACTTATGTTTCATCAGGTACACATAGCCATACCTACTGAAGTCATCAGTAAAGGTAATGAAGTACTGATACCCACCTCTGGCATTAGTTCTAAAAGGCCCACATACATTAGTATGTATGAGTCCTAATAGATCACTAGCTCTCTCACCTTTACCTGAAAAGGGAGTCTTGGTCATCTTGCCCAATAAACAAGATTCACATGTCTCTATTGATTCATAATCAAAAGAGTCTATATAACCATCTTTATGGAGTCTAGAAATGCGCTTCTCATTTATGTGCCCTAGACGACAATGCCAAAGATATGTTTTGTTTGAGTCATTGAGTTTTTTCCTTTTGGTGTTTACGTTGTATACATTTGTCTCCAAATCTATCAAGTATAGACCATAAGACAAAGGGGCACTACCATAAAAGATCCCATCTTTAGAAATGGAACAATTTCCATTCTTAATAAGAAATTCAAATCCATCCTTGTTTAAACAAGAGACGGAAATGATATTCATGGCAGGTACATAATAGTAGTTCTTTAACTCTATTAATAGCCCACTAGTTAGAGTTAACTCATAGGTTCCTACGGAACTGGCGGAAACTCTTGCCCCATTAGCAACACGTAGTTCAACCTCGCCTTTCCCTAAAGGCCTACTTCTCTTAAGATCCTTCACATTTGAACAAATGTGAGATCCGCATCCGGTATCAAGTACCCATGATGAAGAAGTAGTAAAGTTAATCTCTATCACGTATACACCAGAAGTAGAGATCTCTATCTCCGACTTCTTCTTCCATCATTCCTTCCATCCTCTCCTTGTAGAAGAAATTGGTTTGGCGAGAGAACCCTTCTCTCCCTTACCTTTCGTTCCATTGAACTCTATCAATGATCTTTCTTTCTTCTTCACCAACACATTAAGCATACATATAGTGGATTCAAAGGCTCCTGGTATATCTGGATTGTGCAGAACACTTCTCACAGTCCTCAACCAGTTATGAAATTTGTTCTCAATTAATTTGCCCATTTTAAAAGATGATTCTTTTGCCATTCTACAAGAGAAAATTGCATTTTTTTCAAAACTCCTTTTGATTTGATTTGAATAAAATTTGACGATAGTTAATTAGGCCTTTAATTAATTACCGCTCCCACTATTTTGACTCAAATTGATAGCCCTCACCATCAATTCAGAAGATTGCAGCCTACAATCTTCTAGTGGGTCAAGATCCATATTTCATCAAGTCATGAGTCAGCTTTGGCTGATCGCCCATAATCTTGACTATTAAGGTAGGCCATCATGCCAATTGCATCATATACAACTCTTGATGAATGAACATGCGCAACACCTTGCCATGAACATTCCGTGCCTCTGGGCTTAGACTATCTAAGAATCACCAATTAAGTCTATCCCAAAATCCGACGCGGTAAACATGCACCCTTCTTTGGCAGAACCTGCATGTCGACCCTTCACACTTCCACAAGATGGACGGCACACCATGCTTTGGAGTAACCTATGCTTGGTCGATCGAGTTTGCCATGTGTGTCTCTAATGGAAGGCATATAAGACTTAATATTTTAATGAGGGATTTGATTTTTATATACATATACATATCCAATCACCACAATATATAGTACGTATCATATACATGCTATATCCCACAGAAAACATGTGAAACGATAAAAGCAATGATTATGGCCATCCTATTGTGATTCCTCGAGCCAAGAGGAATCACGGTCATCTAGGTCTACATCACATGCAACATGTACAAGATGTAATCAGTGCCTGCTTTTCTGGGTTTGATCAACTCATCTCCATGACTGATTGGCTCGCCATCAAGTTGGTTGTTCGGGTGCCACCAGCCGATCGACTGGCACCTCCAGCCAATCGGTTCACCGGTCGTCGTGCATCTCCTCAGGTCACCACCCGCTCGTCTCGCTCCTCGAACCAGTCGTCTGGAACATCAACTGATTGGTTCACGCCTTGAACTGATCGTCTCAGGTCATCCACCATTCTTTGACATAACAGGAAATAAAATCTATACTATATACAATTGAATTGTGAAACCCCAAGTTACATTCTGGGGGAGCAAAGGTAGGAAAGAAGTCTCGGATTATTTCGAGTTACATTAGGAATATGAGAAAAGGAATCGGTGTGCAGACTGAGATGCAAGCAACCACATACAACCACACACAGATATAGGGTTTATAGGCCATAACCATGCTACACATCCACCACAAAATTCGTTTAAGGGCGAAGCGTATCGAGTGCATTAATATTACATATCATATATGTATATTTGGGATTTGTGGATTGGACATGCATAAATCCAATTTTATTCGCATCGTATGCAATAAATAAAGGCGACAAACCAAAATTTATCATATCAATAATCCTAAAATATAGAGCAGTTGACGTGGCTCTGATACCACTGTTGGGTTTTAGAGGAGACAGAGAAGCAGCGGAAACAAATTTTTTTTCCCCAAAACCCAGAACAAAAGGAATCACGTCAACGTCTATATAATAGGAAATATGGTTTGTGGATGCATACCTTGTCGCTAGGATTGCTCGGAGACAGTACCTCACGCCTTGCACGGTCTTCACCTCCGGTCTTGGACAGTGTCTGTGCAGCTCCTGGTCGCACTGAGACTGAAGACTCCTGGTCTCACCGGGACTGTCGGGATTGACAGTTGTCCTCCGAGCAACAGAGGTCTCCCACCTCTGCAGTCGTCCACATGGACTGCTTGGAACTTCGATCTCCATGTCGTACAAGGAATAGGAAGGAGTCGCACCCTCCTATCGGCGTACTAGTCTCCAACACACTCTCCTGCCACCAATCGCTTTCTGCAGTTGTCTTTCCCTTGCTGTGCCTCCCTTTTCGGGTAGCACTTGCTCGGGCTCTCTCTTGGTTACCAAAACTAGAGAGAACGACAACTTCATAGAGCAACTGGTCGCACTGGGTTGTCCTTTGAGAAGCCCCCAATACCCCTATATATAGGAGGGTCATGGGACAGGGTTCTCTATCCCGGGCAATGCGGGACTAAAGCAGGAGTAGAAGGGTTAGAGATTTTCCACAAAAACAACCAACTCACAACATGAACCGATCATTTCACAACTGAAACGGTCGGTTGGGGATCTGAGCCAGTCGGTTGACACCTCAACCGATCGGTTGGGACCCATGAACCGGTCAGTTCACTTCTGAACCGGTCGGTTCATGGTCCTGATTAGTTCTCGATTGACTTTCCTTCTTTTGTTTCCAATTGGTATCGAATACCAATCCTTGTTCCAATCAAATTGGGCAAGTGAAATGAAAAGAAATTTCTCACCAATCTTACTTTCCCAACTTGCCCGGTTGCAATAGTTGAACCGATCATTTCAAAACTTGAAGCAATCGTTCACCCTATCCATGAGCCGATCGACTCACCAGTTGAGTCGATCGGTTCACCAAGCTTAGCCGATCGGTTCATCACATGAGCCGATCAGTTGGGAGTACAGATTCTGCAAAATCAGTCAACTGCGGTTTCAATCAATATGATACTCTAATCAATCAGTCAAACACCTTGAACACTATGATATTGAGCTATCGATTAATTAATTGTTTAATTGAACTACTAAACTCCTTTAGTAATCAATCTACACATTGTTTGTGGACAAACTCTTATTCCAGGCTAAATCCTATGTGTGTGACCCTGCAGGTCCATTTCAGGTTGGCAGTGAAAGTCCATAACATTTATGACTTCACAAGCAAGGAGCGGTGCCTAGTCACACATCAGTGCTACCCAAGTGAAATAGAAAGTTGGAGAACAACTTTCAAACCTACAATCCGTGAATGGTGTTACAGTGAATGTATAATTCCTTTATCACTGATATACTGAATGAACTCGAGGCATGGAACAGTCATCCTGTCAACATTCATTCATTTCCTTGATCTCAGAGCAGACTGGGTGAGATGTGTGTGACATCAATATCCCATATTGATTCACACATGCATGAGAATTCCTTTCTCAATCCTACTCATCAAGTGGCCAAGGACATCAAACTCCCTCAGGAGGGACAAATCCCATATCTATCACTCACCCCTCAAAAGCCCCATGTGTCAAAGCCACCCAATCATCACCTTTATAACAACCCATGTTTCTGGACTGTGTTTGATGATGTCAAAGTGTACCCAACGACATGTGTAGAGTGTAGTGATTTTAGATCTAAGAATCACACTCACCACCATCACTGTGAGAGATGAATGTGACTACCAAGTCATGGTTCCATGTGTCACTCTCACGGTGGGTCTGTCTCGTACCTTGTTCTCTTAGAAGTACCTATGTGCTTGGTTTGATATCACTATATCATGACTAATGAGATTCTGTCATCAACCAACACACAAGCTAGTCTTCAGCGTTATTGATGTCTATGGTTATTTCCACAATAACAACCAACTAGGGACTAAACAAGAATGAATACTCTTAACATATATATGATCTCATCGTTTAGGTCCTCAACCCAAAAGCATACGTCATTGAGTAAAACAATTCTTTAGACATCTATCATGTTACACCATCATCTTAGAAACAGTTTAAACATATAGATCGGAAATTGCCTATATTATTATTCAAATCATTTACAAAGTATCCCACTACAATCATCACATGACTTGCTCTATGGGCATACATACCAACAGTCTCGACCTAGGGTTTGAGGTGATCCCTTGTCTCGACTAAGTGGTGATAGTGGTGTGTCACGACCATGGATGGTGAATAATGGGAGGGTTGAGACCATGACCATGAGGGTGACTGTAACATCCCAGAATTTGAGGCCTTGGATAAAATGATCTTAAAAGGGATGATTGGACTACCCATATCACCAAGGTTCACCTCCTTTTCCAGGAGCCCATCACTAAGAACTCCATAGTTAAGCGTGCTCAACATTAGCAGAGTTTCAGGAATGATGATTGGCCCCACAGACCACCACTAACCTTAACTGCGCACTTTGTCATCACTGACGTGCATGCTAGGATCAACTTCATGACAGGTCACCCATCCCAGTACTACTCCAAACTGAGCACACTTAACTATGTAGTTCTTAGTGATGGGCTCCTGGAAAAGGAGGTGCACCTTGGTAATATGGGTAGTCCAATCATCCCTTTTAATATCATTTAATCCAAGGCCTCAAATTTTGGGATGTTACAATCTGCCCCACTTAGACTCTTGACGTCCTCGTCAAGGCTCAACTATATGACCTCATAATATTTCCCCATTTTAGTGCAGACCCATAATGACCCATGGACACCCAGCTCCTGATCACGGAATACCAGCGCAAGTATGGCTACATCAACCATGGACAACCCTTTCCTACATGCCTAGACCGCACGGCTCAAGACTGGCATGCCATGCCCATGTGGGCCCCACCTACTAGAGGGGAATTGGCTCTTATACCATTTGTAAGGCCTAGGCCCACTGCCCAAGGCACTAGCAGAGTTTCAGGAATGACGACTGGCCCCACAGACCACCACTAGCCTTAACTAGGCACTTTGTCCTCACTGACGCGCATGCCAGGATCAACTTCCCGACTGGTCACCCATCCCAGTACTACTCCAAGTTGAGCACGCTTAACTATGGAGTTCTTAGTGATGGGCTCCCGGAAAAGGAGGTGCACCTTGGTGATATGGGTAGTCCAATCATCCCTTTTAAGATCATTTTATCCAAGGCCTCAAATTATGGGATGTTACAGTGACCAAGGTGGTTGAGACCCAACCTAGAGTGTATCACCATGTCATTCATGTTAGGCTAGGGTGGTGAATGTGGGTGCATGTTGGTCTTGTGAGTGAACAAGTGTCCCTTTGGTACCTTGGAGTGTTTATACATCATCTGTTGCCTCTCTCTCTCATCTTCCACCTATATAACCCAGTATATCTCCATTCTTGTAACCCTTTCGGCCCTCCATATTCTTCCTTCTCTTTTTCTTGTCCTTGGAGCTTGGTGGAGCAAGGAGATCCGACCTTGTACCTTTGTGACCAAACTCTTCTTGAATGTGGTGCTTGTGGTGACCATAGCCCATCTTCAACCCTTACTAAAAGTTTATCTTCCTTTATGGAATTTCTTGTGATCTCCTACCTCCATATTCCTCTCTTTTCTTAACCCTAGACCATGGTTCCTCCATGGTGGTCATTTTGGGAGAGAAACTCCTCATCACAAGGGTTGTAGACCATGTTTTGACAAGGTAGACCCAAGTGTGAGGAGAGTTTCTTCTCTTTTTCTCCCTTTGGTCTTTTGGCTTGGCCTAGAGATTTTTGGCTCTCTTTTCTTGGATGATATTTAACATTGGTGTCTTCTCCTTCCTAACGTGATCTTATGGATGAGATTGGAGCTTCTTCAACCCTTGGATTGTGTGCTTGGAGTTCTTTATCTTGGAGCTTGGAATCCTTGGTGGTGATCTTCTTAAGGTGGGTTATATAACACTTAACCTACTCCATTATTGCTCTCTTTTGTGCATGTTTGCTACTATCTTCTCTCTCAAAATTTCTCCCTTATTATGCTAGTATATAATGATAATCTCAAGAACTTGTTTGGTGGAGATATCTTGCTTGGTTTAGTAGAAATCTAAAACCCTACTCTACACTTTTTGTGATTGACATGTTATGGAGGTTCTTCCCTATCTTTTGACATTGGTATTGCTCTCATGCATGGTGTTTGTATACCTAGATGTTGAAGGGAGTTTAGGTTATATTGTAGATACCTTGATCATGGTTTTCTCTCCCTTAGATGAGATCCTTACTTCATGGTTTCATGGTGCATTCCTAGGGTTTTTGGTGATCGTATTGCATGGTTTTTCTACTTCATGTTGATTAGGTTTCCCTTGATTTTGTCTTCTGACTTGGGACCAGGACATCACCCCTAGTGATTGTTGAGATACCCACCCTTGTTGATCATGACCATGACTAGTCTTGGTCGAGACACATCCCTTTTTATGGGTTGGACCTAGTGTTGTTTGAGGTCATGACACTTGGTGTTAACGCCCTAGTTGATCCCTATTTTAGTTGGGTTTCTTACCTAGTGTTTGAGGTCTTGATCTTCCCCTTATCTTAGTAGTGGGATGTCCCTTGATATAGGTCGTGACATGTTGGTCTTGGGTCATGACATGATGCTTTGGTTTGAGGTCGAGACAGTCATGTTCCTTGGGGTCATGACAGTTTTGTGAGGGGTTGGAACCCTAACCCTAGATGGGTCAAGACACCGTAGGTGTCATAGTCATGACATGATCTGGGTGGAGTGGTTACAACCTAGTGGTGTAGGTTGTTGAGACATGTGGATGATAGGTGGTTGAGAGGCATGTTTGGGCACATAATGATACACTTGTATCAGTAATGTATAAGCCACGTAGAGTGTTGTTTAGATAATATCTAATCAACTCTAATGATGTTCCTTAACCCTAATATACTCTAAGCTTATGGAAGGTGGTGAATATAGGGTTGATGGTTGAACCTAGCTTTGTAAACCCTAATCAACTAATAAGGAACCCTAACCCTAATAATGTGTAATGATCATGCTTGTTTATCTTTCATGGAATGGCTTTGGTGTGTGATGTTATCTATCTTGTTTATGAACTTCTAACCATGCAAGTGTTATGAGCTTGATAATCATAGCTAGTGTATTCTATAGTGACAATGATATGAAATAGGTTGAATGCTTCTTCATGTGGCATGTTGAGGCACTTGTGATACAAGGATGATGTGAATGGGTCCTATGACCAGGAAGTGGCTTACTACCTATTATGAGATGACATTTCCCAATGATGAGGTGAGGGATTGATATCCCATAGTATATGAGTTTGGTATTGGTGATGTGGTGAATGGCAGTGATGCATGCATCATGTGGTGATAGTGTGACAAGTTCACACCTTATGTGTTTTATATAATCTGAATTTTTTGTGTTCCCTTATCTTTGTAGGTTTTGTTATGACTTTATATGTTGTAACTTGATTGATGCTAAAAGACACTTAATTGACTTAACTAATCAAGTGGAACTTAATCATGTAGTTTTTCCCTGTGCCATCCATCTCAGTGTCAACACTTGTTGGATGATGAAATAGGCTTTCCCTTAGTGGAAGTTTAGAGTCATATATTGTTGAGTATATGCATTCATAGGACTGGTTGCAGGCCATACCCTAACATGAGTGTAGCTGTAGATCGTAGCTCAGTGATTTGATGCTTATGAGGTTTCATAGGATTGGTTGTGGGCCGTACCCTGGTAGGAGTGTGGTTGTGGGTCGTAGATCAGTTTCACTAGTACTATGACTTGTACCACGGTGGGCTAGGACTTTCATAGTTTGACTATATGTCATTGGTTGCAATTGATCGATATGTTTCTATGATGTACTCGTGTACTGACCATGAGGGTTGGTGAGGTTGTTGATTTCGGCTCTTCCATAGACCTTGTATGGCACCTATTTCGATTTAGTAGTGGTCAATTGGATTTGGGTGGTATGAATCAAATCCTCGGGGCATAATAAAATACATAATCAGCCATGTAGTATACTTGCTTAGGATAAAATACAAAAATATTGGATGAGTCCTTGCTTTGCTTTTGTACAGTTTATTTGGTAGAAAATATGCATGTTCTTCATATTCCTTCTAAACTATGAGATGATAATAACTGCCTTGTTGATATCATTAACGAAATCTATTATCATAGTTGTAGCTTTACTTCTATCCTTTAATTACCCTACCTTTATTAATAATAGTGTTGATGGTGAGTTATATCTCCCATTGAGATTTGTATCTCACCCCATAGGTTTATACACATCTTTTATGTGGGCGTGCAAGAGGAGGTAAAGATCGTGTAGTTGAGGCAGAGCAGCAGTAAGAACAGTAGCAGATAAGGTTGGATGTGCCACTAGTCTTTTGGTGTAGAGTCCTAGAGTCATCCATGTACACTCAAGTCTGTGGGATGGTTTTTTTTGTGTGTTTTGTTCACATTTTATCAATATGTGGTTTTGTCTTGTGTTCCCCTTTTGATGTAAAGATATGGTAGATGTTCATGTATATACATACATATATATATATATACATACGGGATCAGTTTCTCTTATAGCAAGATGACGACCTATGTAATATGAATATGTTTATATAAGCATCATGTGATCTATGATATCTGTTGTAGGTGTCCTGTGAGGACTTATATGCAAAGGTTTTGCAGCCTTGGTGCTTAATGTTATTGGATTTAATTTTTAGTGTTTTTTGGTAATCCGCTCATTTAGTTTTGTTTCTAAAATCTCTTTTGAGTTATCTCATTGGTTTGTGGTGCGGGGAGTCACAGTTTGGTTGGTATCAGAGATTTAGGTTTTCTGAGTCTACATGGACCTAGGACTAGGGTTTGTGTTTGTTCTTGTGTCCTCCAGTCTGTCTTATAGTGACTTATGCTTATGCAGAAGGAGTAGAAAAGCTTAAAGATGTCCAGAGAACATGAAGAATGTGCTGCTAAAAGTAGTGTTGCTGCACCATGTAGTGGTTTAAGGAACTAGGCATGAGAAGATTGGGTGCATGACCCCCAATTTGACCCATCCATGCTTGAGAATCCTGCCTTTCAGTCTCTTTTTGGGTAGTTGATGGCTACTATGACGCAAATTGTAGACATGATGCATGCACCTCATCCTAGGGCACCAGTTCCCAATGCAAAATCTTCGGGTACTGGGTAGAATTCTGATCAGCTTCACCGTGTTAGGGTAATGTAGTACGTTGGGATGGTTGATCTAATGGATGCGGATCTGTGGCCGACCAAGCTTGAGAAAGCCTTCAATATCCTTAGAATCCTAGAGGCTGATAAGTGAAGCAAGTAGTGTATCTTTTGAATGGGAGTGTTGGCCATTAGTGGGCTATAGAATAAGAGAAGATTCCTCGAGTGGTTGTTGGATGAGAGGAGTTCTGATGTGAGTTTGTTAGTCAGTACTTCCCAAGGACGTACCTTGATGAGAAGATATCCCAATTTGAGTGGATCAGGCAAGGATTGATGATGATAAATGAGTATGAGGCTAAGTTTATGGAGATTCTTTGGTTCTATCCTCACACGGCCGCCATGGATGATGCGTGGATTCAGTGCTTTGACAAAGGGTTGAATGATGAGTTGTCTACCTCGGTGGATTCTTTGGTGAATCAATAAAGGTTTGCCACATTTGTAGATTTTGTTCAGAGAATAGAGAGGTCTTTGATAGAGAAGCGAGAGGCGAATGCTAAGAAGAGGCTTGCCCAGTCCCAGGGACAGTCGTCAGAAGGCTTTAAGAATCCGAGTTTTTATGCATCGTCAACACCACATAGGTTTAGTTCGCAAACACGGTGGTCACCAAGTAAAGGTAGAGGTCATAGCCTTCCACCTTCTGGAGCTCACAACACAACATCATTGTTAGTGATGGGGTCGCATAGGCCACAATTTGAGACAAGGACTTGCCATAAGTGTGGGCTGGTAGGACATCTAAGGGGGGAGTGCTCAGTGGGAGATGATGAGGTGACCTAGCAACCGAGACAGATCCAGTAGGGCTCGTAGAGACAACAATTTAGCAGTGTAGGAGGACAAGGACATGGTCAAGCATCATAGGCTAGATCATCTTCTTAGGGAAGCAGGGGATGTAGATGACAACATGCAATGGCTATATTCTATGCAATGAGTCAGTCGGAGGCGGTAGTCAACCCACGAGTGGTGGCAGGTTAGATAGAGTTATTTCATTCTAATTTGTCTTCTTCCTACTTTGTATCTATTTTGGTTGACCTGGGTGCAATGCACTCTTTTATCACTCATGAAGTAATTGACTTTTTTCTTTTGCCTATTAGTTGTAGGATAAATATTCTGTTGTTAAAAAACCTCGTTAGTTGGTTCTATAGTGTTGCAGGACGTGTATCCTTCCTGTGTTCTTTTTTTTCATCAAGGCACAACACTCAAGTGGATCTCATACCACTTGATATGTATGGATTCTATGTAATCCTTAGAATGGACACCTTGTAGAAGTATCGAGTGGTCTTGGATTGTGGTTTCAAAAATGCGACATTTGTATATGGTAATAAGACATGGGTCATTGAAGGAGATAGGAAGATTCTTTCGACATGTCTGGTGTCGGTGATGGTGGCGAAGAAGTTGTTGAGGTAGGGTTGTGATGCATTCTTTGAACAAGTGGTGAATATTGATGTGGAGAGTCCTAGTATTCAGGAGGTGCCAGTTGTCATAGAGTTTGAGGATGGGTTTCTCAAGGAGTTTTTAGGTGTTCCGTCACCCTAAGAGATTGATTTTGAGATGAATCTAGTTTCAAGCATGGAATCGATAGCTCAGACACTATACAAGATGGATCCAGCTAAGATGGCATAGTTGAAGACACACTTGTAAGAGATGCTTGGCAAAGGATTTGTCTGGTCAAGTACATCATTGTGGGGTGCTCCAGTGTTGTTCATGAAGAAGAAAGATGGGCCCATGAGGTTGTGTATAGACTACAGATAGTTTAACTAGGTGACAATAAAGAACAAGTGTCCCTTACCAAGAATAGATGACATGTTTGATCAGTTGTGTAGCATGACAATGTTCTTGAAGATAGACCTGAGATCGAGATATCACCATATAAGGATCAAGGAGGATGACATACCTAAGTTAGCTTTTAGGATGAGGTATGGTCATTATGAGTTTGTGGTATGACGTTTGGACTAACCAATGCACTGGTAGCGTTCATGGACTTGATGAACAAAGTGTTTTAGCTATTTCTTGATCAATTTGTGGTGATCTTCATAGATATATAGGCATGACAATCAAAAACATGAACAACATCTTTATTAGGTGTTGACCTTGTTGAGGCAACATCAATTATATGCTAAGTTCAACAAGTGCGAGTTCTGGCTGAAGTAGGTGGCTTTTATGGGGCATGCCATATCTTTTGAGGGTGTTCCCATGGACCCCCAAGAAGGTTGAGTCTATGATAGAGTGGGAGTATCCAAAGATGCTGACAGAATTGCACAACTATTTAGGTCTAGCAGGCTATTACATGAGGTCCATTAAAAATTTAAGTGTTACAGCACTACCCCTGACTAAGTTGGTGAGGAAGGATATGCCATTTGTCTAGGATGACAAATGTCAGTGTGCCTTTTAGACATTGAAGGAGAAGTTGACTAGTGTACCAGTTCTAGTCTTACCTGAGCAAGGAAAAGGTTACACCATCTTTTTTGATGCATCAGGAATGGTTTGGGTTGTGTGATGATGTAGGATAAGAATGTAGTTTCTTTTGCTTCTCGATAGCTTAAGAAACATGAGGAGAACTATATGACCCATGACTTGGAGTTAGTTGTTGAATTTCATGCCTTGAAGATCTAGAGACACTACCTTTATGACCAGAAGTATCAGATCTTCACAGATCACAAGAACCTAAAGTATATCTTTTCACAGCAGGAGTTGAATAGAGGCAACGGCACTGGATGGAATTAATTAAGGATTATGACTGCATGATTTATTACCATCCGGGGAAGGTGAATGTCATGGTAGATGTTTTGAGTAGGAATTTTTCATCTTCCTCCATGGACAAAGCACAATTTGGTGTGACATAAATGAGACATGTTGGTCTCTTTGCGTCAAATGAATGTTAAGCTAGAAGTTTCTTTGCTAGAAAAGTTGCAGGTGAAGCCCACGCTAAGATAGCAGATCAGAGAAGAACAACAGGTTGATACTATGATACAACGTATTCGATTAGAGTTTGGCAGTGAGAAGCGTGATGATTTTCATGAGTCACATGATGGGACAGTTTGTTACCATTACAGAGTCATGGTACCTGAGTTGTTGATCTAAGGAAGATGGTTCTAGAAGAGGCTCACTCTTCTATGTACACTATGCATCTAGGTAGCACCAAGATGTATCAAAATCTAAAAGACATGTATTGGTGGCCCTGCTTTAAGAAGGATGTAGCTGAGTTCGTTGTGATATGTGTTGCGTGTCAGTGGGTTAAAGCCAAGCACCAGAAGTTTGTAGGGACATTGCAACTATTGTCTATCCCATAGTGGAAATAGGACTACGTGACTATGGACTTTGTGGTTGGTCTGCCCAGGACAACCAAAGGTCATGATTTCATCCGGGTGATCGTTGATAGGTTGACCAAGTCAGCACATTTCCTTCCTATGAAAACAATGTATATAGTTGAGAAGCTTGCCCACATCTATGTTGATGAGATAGTGTGTTTGCACAGTGTCCCAGCTACCATTGTATCTGATATAGGTCCCCAATTCATGAGTCACTTTCGGGAGCGGTTGCACACAGCTTTGGGTATGTATTTGAGGTTCAACACTACTTTCAACCAATAGACAAATGGTCAATCTAAGAGGACCATTCAGACCTTGGAGGATCTGCAAAGAACTTGTGTTCTTCAATTTCTGGGCAACTGGGACATACACCTCAGTCTGATAGAGTTCGCCTACAAAAATAGTTATTATAGAAGCATCAACATGGCACTGTATGAGGCATTGTATGGGAGGCGTTGCAGGTCTCCGTTGTGTTGGTATTAGATAGGTAAGTATCAGCTTCTTGGTCCTGAGCTTGTGCAGTAGATGACAAAAAGGATTAAGGTGATTCAATAGTAGTTGAAGGTAGTACAAGATAGGTAGAAGTCGAATACAGATAACCGTCATAGACCTTTGGAGTTCCAACTAGGATATAGAGTTTACCACAAGGTGTCTTCTTAGAAAGGTGTTCCGAGGTTTGGGAAGAAGGGTAAGTTGGCTCCTAGGTTAATGACACCTTACTCTATGGTGGCTCGTGTTGGGAAGGTGGCTTATAAGTTTGAGTTGCCACTTGATTTTCATAGGTTGCATCCATTATTTCATGTGAGTATGTTGATGAAGTTCCATCCTGATACAAAGTTAGTGTTGCATCATGGCATGGAGCTTGATGATGATATGTCAAATGTGGAAGGTCTAGTGTTGATCCTTGGCAGAAGAGTGAAGAAGTTGAAGAAGAAAGACATAGTTCTTGTGAAGGTTTTGTGGCATCATTGTGGTGTTAAATAATCCATGTGGGAGCTTGAGGAATATATGAGGAGGAAGTAGCCCTCTCTTTTCTCTTAGGATTTTAGGGGAGAAATCCTTGTTAAGGGTTTATGTCTTGTAAGACCCCTGACTTTGTTTTGGGGTAACCCTATTTGTTTGGATTAATCATGTGCTTAGAACCTTGTTGTAATCTTTTGAGATTTAATAAGGGCTTCAGGAGATCTTAATTTTCAATTTTGAGCTTAATTGGATGTTGTTTTTGCTTTATGTGCTAGTTTTGGTGTAAATTGCAATTTACCCAAAGTAGGGGGTTGATGTGAAATTTGTCAACTACAAAGTGTTCTTTCTCTTTCTTTACATCATCTAGAGGAGTTGGAAATAAGTGGGTGCCATGTTTGAGCCTTTATTGAGGAGTGTCACCCTTAGTGGTGATTAGGGTTCTATGAGTGTTGAGTGTCGTGACCTATGTGTATATAGTGTGTTGTCTCGACCTAGGTCGCAACCTAGGGTTGGTTTGATGGTTATCATGGTATATACACCCCCTCTAGATGGTAGGGTCATGACCAAGGTGGTAATGGGTGGTCTTGGGTCGAGAATGTTTCCCTCTTATAGGATGTCTCGACCTAGGGTTTGAGGTGATCCCTTTTCTCGACGAAGTGGTGATGGTAGTGTGTATGTCGTGACCATGGATGGTGAACCTGGGAGGGTCCTGACCGCGACCATGAGGGTGAACAAGGTGTTCAAGATCCAACCTAGAGTGTATCACCATGTCTTTCATGTTAGGCTAGTGTGGTTGCATGTGGGGGCATGATGGTATTGTCAGTGGACAAGTGTCCCTTTGGTACCTTTGAGTGTTGACATATCATCCCTTAACTTCTCTCTCTCATCTTCCACCTATATAACCCCTTATATCTCCATGCTTGTAACCCTTTTGAGCCTCCATCTTCTTCCTTCTCTTTTACTTGTTCTTGGATCTTGGTGGAACAAGGAGATCTGACCATGGAGCTTGATGACCAAACTCTTCTTGCATGTGGTGCTTGTGGTGACCATATCCCATCTTCAAGCCATGGTAAGATTTTATCTTCCTTGATGGCATTTCTTTTGATATCCTACCTCCATATTCATCTCTTTTCTTGACCCTATACTATGGTTCCTCCCTGGTGGTCATTTTGGGAGAGAAACTCCTCATCACAAGGGTCATAGACCATGTTTTGACAAGGTAGACCCAAGTGTGAGGAGGGTTTCTTCTCTCTTTCTCCCTTTCTCTTTTGGCTCATCCTAGAGATTTTTTCTCTCTTTTCTTGGATGATCTTTGACCTTGGTGTCATCTTCTTCTTGGCGTGATCTTGTGGCTAATAGTGGATCTTTAGGTGGAGCTTCTTCAACCTTTGGATCGTGTGCTTGGGGCTCTTGATCTTGGAGCTTGGAATCCTTGGTGGTGATCTTCTTAAGGTGGGTTATATAACACTTAACCTACTCTATTATTGCACTCTTTTATGCATGTTTTCTACTATCTTATCTCTCTAAAATTCTCCCGTATTATGCTAGAAGATAATGATAATCTCTTGAACTTGTTTGGTAGAGAAATCTTGCTTAGTCTAGTAGAAATCCGAAACCCTACTCTACATGCACTATTTTTGTGGTTGACATGTTATGGAGGTTCTTCCCTATCTTTTGACATTGGTATTTCTCTCATGCATGGCATTTATGTACCTAGATGTTGAAGGAAGGTTCAGTTCTATTTTGGATACTTGCTTGATGGTTTGATGGTGCATGCCTAGGGTTTTTGGTGATCATTCTGCATGGGTTTTTTCCTTCATGTTGATCGTGGTTTCCCTTGGTCTTTTCTTCTGATTTGGGACCAAGACATCACTAGACACACTAGGTGTCATAGTTGTGAATCGTCTTGGTGGAGTAGTTGCGACCAAGTGGTATAGGTG
Organism: Alisma plantago-aquatica; assembly: GCA_963693085.1. Classification (NCBI taxonomy): domain Eukaryota; kingdom Viridiplantae; phylum Streptophyta; class Magnoliopsida; order Alismatales; family Alismataceae; genus Alisma; species Alisma plantago-aquatica. The sequence continues at coordinate 485,415,144 of OY856414.1, forward strand.
GTCAAGACATGTGAATGATAGGTGGTTGAGAGGCATGTTTGGATACATGATACACTTGTATGAGTAATGTATAAGCCACATAGAGTGCTATTTAGATAATATCTAATCAACTCTAATGATGTTCCTTAACCCTAATATACTCCAAGATGATGGGAGGTGGTAAATCTAGGGTTGATGGTTAAACCAACCTTTGTAAACCCTAATAGGATAAGAAGGAACCCTAGCCCTAATAATGTGTAAGGATCATGCTTGTTTCTCTTTCATCAGATGGCTATGATGTGTGATTTTATCTATTTTGTTTATGAACTTCTAACCATGCAGGTGTTATAAGCTTGATGATCATAGCTAGTGTATGCTATGGTGACTATGATATGAAACATGTTGAATGCTCCTTCATGAGGCATGTTGAGGCACTTGTTATACATGGATTATGTGAATGGATCTTATGACTTGGTAGTTGCTTACTGCCTATCATGAGATGACATTTCCCATGATGAGTTGAGGGATTGATTTCCATAGTATGTAACTTTGGTATTGGTGATGTGGTGAATGGTAGTGATGCAAGCATCATGTGGTGATGGTGTGACAAGTTCACTCCTTATATGTTTTATATCTTCTAGAGTTGTCATGCCCTTATCTTTGTAGATTTTATTATGACTTTATACGTTGTAACTTGATTTATGCTAAATTTACTTAATCGACTTAACTAGTCAAGTGGAACTTTATCATCTAGTTTTGTCGTGTGCCATAGATCCATCTCAGTGTCAGCACTTGTTGGATGGTGAAACGTGCTTTCCCTTGGTGGAAGTTTAAAGTCATATACTGTTGAGTATATGCATTCATAGGATTGGTTGCAAGCCATACCCTGGCAGGAGTGTGGTTGTAGGATGTAGCTTAGTGATTTGATGCTTATGAGGTTTCACATGATTGGGTGTGGGCCATACCCTATTAGGAGTGTGGCTGTGGGTCGTAGCTCACTTTCACTAGCATTGTGACATGTACCAAGGTGGGCTAGGACTTTCACAGTTTGATTATAAGTTGATGGTTGCAGTTGACTGATATATCTCTACGGGGTACTCATGTAATGACCATGAGGTTTGGTGAGGTCATGGATTCTGGCTCTTCGATAGACCTTGTATGGCACTGATTTCAACTTAGTAGTGGTTGGTTGGATTTGGGTGGTATGACTCAAATCCTTGGGGAATAATAAAATATGTAATCAGCCTTGTAGTATACTTTCTTAGGATCAAATACAAAAATATTAGATGAGGCCTTGCTTTGGTTTTGTACAGTATAGTTGGTAGAAAATATACATGTTCTTCATATTCCTTTTTAACTGTGAGATGATAATAACTGCCTTGTTGATATCATTATTTCAATTTGTTATCATATTTGTAGCTTTACTTATGTTCTTTAATTACCCTACTTGTGTAAATAATAACGTTGGTTGAGAGTTATATCTCCTACTAAGATTTGGACCTCATCCCATTGGTTTCTCTACATCTTTTAGGTGGATGTGCATGAGGAGGTAGAGATCATGCAACTGAGGTAGAGCAGTAGCAAGAATAGTAGCAGACAAGGTAGGATGCACTGCTAGTCTTTTGGTGTAGAGTCCTAGAGTCGTCCCTATACTCTCAAGTCTTTTGGATGATTTTTTTGGGTATGTTTTGTAGACATGCTATTGATAAGTGGTTTCGGCTTGTGTGCCCTTTTGAAGTAAAGATGTGATATATGTTTAGGTGTGTATATATATATGACATGTATATATTCCCCGCGCGGGTAGCTACCCACCCACCCTTCCGACCACTTTTTTTTAAAAAAAATCACAATTGCAGAGGAGCATTTTATCTAGCTCCCTAAAAAATTTCATCCAAAAATAATATCATTTGCCCCTCCAAAATAAAAAAACCTGTCCATATATATATGTTGTATATTTTGTACAGAGTTACTCTTTTAGTCGTGTAGTTACTTTCTTCTCACCATAGTTACTTTTTTGACAACAGAGTTACTTTTGTGGCCAGAAGAGTTACTTTTTTGGCTGTCGGGTAGCGAAACTCCAGGCTACCCATGAAGGCAATGAAAAAATGGTCATATATATATATATATATGGGACATGTTTCTCTTATAGTAGGATGATGGCCTATGTAATATGAATATGTTGATGTAAGCATCTTGTGATCTATTATATCTGATGCAGGTGTCCTATGAGGTATTATAGGTAAAGGTTTTGTAGCCTTGGTTCTTAATGTTATCAGTTTTAATTTTTAGTGTTTTCTGGTAATTCGCTTGTTTGGTTTTGTTTCCGAAATTAGCTTGGAGTTATCTCATTAGTTTGTAGCGTGGGGAGTTATAATGTTAATTTTCAAGTTAATTGGAATTGAAATAGTCTTTCTATGATCCCAAAGCATGGACCTCAAGGGGTCGTTAAGGGCTTTCCTAGCATCAACGGCTTTCCTATGTGCTCCTATGGGGGTGTTATAGAGGGATGCATACATTTACTATTCAATTCTTCATGTTAATCAATGATTCAAGAATTCTTATAGTTAATTCATGTCAAATTTTCTTACATGTCAAGTATATTTACTTTGTTCATATTATAATGTGCTAGAACCATTTACTGATGTGTTTTTTTTTCCATTTGCATGGTTGGGGATGTGATGTCCCCGAGAGTTGGAGCAAGTAAGGACTCAAGAGGAGATAGGAAGGACTAGAACACCTTCAAGGGATAACTAGTGGGGTGTCATCCATACTAGGCAATCCAAGTATTTAGACATGTTTACCATCATGAATAGTTTTTTTCATGTTTAGAAATTATTTGGACATGTTATAGAACTCAATTATAGTTTCCTAGTCAAAAAACAATGTATGAATCTAGATGGTGAATTCTGTGTTTATTTGCTATGAGTTCATAAATATTACATCCCCCTTCAACATGAAATCTTCCTCTCAGTTATATTATATATCATAAGGAGGAGTGTTACGTTATTGGTATCAGAGCCAATAAATATCCAGGCCACCAGAAAGAAACTCGATTCATATGTTCTAACCCTAGGTTTATGTGACCTTTTTTCAGATGGCCCCTAAGAGAGAAAATAAGGGAAAGGATAAGGGTGATGGTGCTATCTCTTCTAGTGGGGGAAGTGGACCAAGAGGGAACAATAAGCCAACCCTAGAACATTTGGTCCAAGCCCTCACCAATGTCTTAGCACAAGGACAACATCAACCTAGACATCATTAGCTAACTCTAGTAGACTTCATAAAGATAAGACCTGACTCTTTCTTGGATGAAGGAGAGATTGATGTAGTCACCAAAGCGTAGGAGTGGATTAGAGGCATGGAGCCTTGCTTCAGAGACATTGACTGACTGTAAAACTCTAGGGTTTGCTTTGAAGCCCACATGATCAAAGGAGTATCCAACACATGGTGGGAAAACTTCCTCAACTCAAGGGCAGCTGATTCACCTCCACTCACATGGGAAGGATTTGTTGAAGCATTCTCAGAGCACTATGTATCTGAAGCCATGATAGAGAAGATGGAGCTGGAGTTTTCCAACTTGGCTCAAGTGGGTGACATGACTGTAACCCAATATTCCATGAAGTTTAGGATCCTACATAAGTATGGCTATGGTTATGATGAACGTTGTAGAACAAAGAAATCCATCCGAGTACTCAAGCCCTACTTGAGCTTTTCCTTGTCACCAAGAGGCCACAGGACCCTCCAGGATGCCCTAGGTGTAGCCCTAGAGCTTGAAGATCACCCTGGAAGATCCTACTAAATGGAGGTTCCCCAGAATAACAACCAATATCAACATCCCAACAACCCTAAGAGGAAGGTACCTGAGCCTATAGTAGAAGCTGAGAAGCCCCAATGTCCCATGTGCAAAAAGAACCATGTAGGCCCATGCAAGTATGGTATGGGTGCATGCTACTATTGTGGAGAAAATAGCCACCTCAAGTCAAATTTTCCTAAGCTCACAAAGAAGGACCAGGGCCAGAACAAGGACTAGGGCCTGAACAAGGACTAGGACGAGAACAGGACCATAATCCACATCATAAGAGATAAGCTAGAATTTTTTCTATGGAAGTAGAGAAAGAAGATGAGGAATTATGTAATAATTAGATTATGTCCATTTTAACCCTTTTTATGAAATACATACACTTTTTCATTCCAAATTTTTAGTAATTCTTTCATTAAGTAAAGGAGTACCAAAATCCCTAAGGTGGGTAGTACCCTAGAAAATTTCAAGGACAAAAATTATTTTAAGGTGGGTAGAATTTTCATCCCAATTTTCAAAACCTAATAAAATACTAGAATGGATTTCCTTCTAAATGATAATAGTTAAGGGGTTAAATAAAAAAAGTCCAATAATGATTGTCCTTATATGAAAATGGGATATCAAATTCGTATTTCACTTTCAAATGTGCATTATGTGAATCAATTAACTCATATTAGTCATCTTTTCTTTTATTCTCCTCCAAGATAGAAATAAAACATAGGAAGAGGTTAAAGTAGTGATCATGTGACTCCTGAATTAGTAAAACTCAAAATTGTGACTCAAGAATTCAATAATAAAATCCCTTTTCAAATTATCTCACTTTCAGTGAATTTTAATTAAGATTAACTGCCAATATAGGAGTTAGGGACCATAATGTGTACTAAAATGAGATCTAATTACATAGGAATATTATATACCTTCAAATTTGCCTATGGTTCAAATTTTAGATTGTTGATCCATATTTGGACCCTCAAATCAATAAAAATACATTTGAATATAGTTTGACCAAAGTTTTATATTCGATTTCATTACTACTGTGTATTAAACCAAAGTCCATAGTTAATTCGTGTCACGCGTTACATTTCATTCATTTTCCCTTCTCGCATGCCGATCAAACGACCCTATTTTAATCACTCCATGATCTAACTGTTAGATCATTGTTACCTACCCCTAATCAATCTATTAAATAGTAGGTGTTTCAAAGTCTGATCTTCGCCAACCTTGTCTCCCCTCATTGCTCCACCATCTTATGAGATTTCTTCATCAATGAATTCTCCTTGCTCTGTCATTTCCAACAAGCCATAATTTAGCTCCTCTTGAGACCTCTTAACAAAATGCCCAAATCAGGCTCTCCATAGCCGCTCCACCTCGAAATTGCAGAGGGCATTATGACTCATTGGTTGACTATTTAAGGCATCGTATAGCATAGAGAAACCTCAAGCACTCCTCCTCACCCTATTCCACCTCCAACACCCCAAGATGTTTAGACCTATTCGAAGTGGATCTCTGGTGATGATGGCCCATACCTCACATCCCTGGTCACCTTAGTCCAATCACAACTATGGTGAGCATCCTTAACACCTCTCTTTCACTTTCTCGTCGTGTACTTTCCGTGTGTGTCCCTTAGACGACAGGTCATATAAGGACCTCTGACCTTCATCTTTGTACCCAGTTTCTCTGGCAAGAAGGTGGTGAACTGACCCCACCTTTTCCATGTAATAGTCCCTTCAACCTCGACTTGGGTCCAAGAATACTTTACCTCGTTTCATTTTCCCGTTCACACTTATTTTCAATTTTTGGATGTGGATCTGTTGTGGCCATGGGAGGAGTAGTCTCCAACATCTAGTTCTTTCCTGGGATCAGTGGTGGGTGCACTGGCCTCACCTTGAAGCATTAAAATTGCCTGATTTCTCAACCTACCACAAACAAGCTTCCTCCTTGAGTGGTAGCTAGAGGTAACACCTCCAGAGAAGGTGCTCATCCCATGATCAAAGGAGGAACAAACGAGGTCTTGAATTGACCATGGAGTCCCCACAACATTGATTGAATGATTTGAATCACATGGGCATTTCAAGGTTTCTACACGCCCTTTTATTTTACACGAGTCGCACTGATTTAATTAGCTTTAATGACAATTTTACCCCCTATAATTGATTACATGTAACGTGCACCTAAGGTTCTTTGGTCATTTTGTGATTTATTTACATTAGGTTTATCTTTTACTTAAATCGATGTCACATATGGTTTTACTAAATTATCATTAGTCAATTTTCATTTATTCATAGTAAATCATAAGATTCTCAAGAAAATACAAATAAATAGTCATTGGAAAGGGTTTTCTGAGGGGAACATGATTTTGTGGTTTTCAAGCTATGATTTGCCTTTTTATTTTGATGTTTTATTAGAAACCATAACTTGACCCATGAACCCTAATTATGTACCACATATGATTTATGTGATCTAATCCAACTAGTATTCCTAATTCAATGATATTGATAAAAAAATCCTAACTCTAATGTACTCAAACCCTAATTCACCCTAATTCATCCTAAGATCAATACAAGGTATTGGTTTATGATGTTTAATAATTATGAATAGGTGTTTAGAGCCCAATCAAGACAAGAGGAGGTTTGACGTAGATTTGACTCAAGGATGAGATAGACTATCTTAGGATCATCTTTGCTCCAAGGTAAACGGGTCATGATGCTAAGCACAAGTATTTTTGGTTGATTGCATGCTAAGTATAAGTAGACATTATGATTTCAAGTTTCATTATCTAAATCATGCTCACTATATTAAATAGCTTGATGATTTCTATATGTTATTTCCTATGGTTAAAATGTTCATTATAATTAAAGTTTATGATTTATGACTCATGAAATCAATGTTAATGTTCAAGAGGGAGAAATTTCATCATGTTAAGAGATCATGTTAATAGGGAGGAATCCCATCATTTTTAGTTCAAGAATCATGTCAATGTTAATTTTCAAGTTAATTGGAATTGAACTAGTCTTTATATGCTCTCGAATCATGACCTCAAGGGGTTGTTAAGGGATTTTCTAGCTTCAAGGGCTTTCCTAGAAATCTTGTTCTCCTAAGGGGGCGTTATAGAGGGATGCATACATTTACTATTCAATGCATCGTGTTAATAATGATTCAAGAATGCTTATAGTTAATTCATGTCAAGTTTTATTACTTTGCTAGTATTATAATGTGACAATATGTGTTGTTTTTTCCGTTTGCATGGTTGAGGACGTTATGTCCTCAGTAGTTGGAGCAAGTAAGGACTCAAGAGGAGCAAGCAAGGACTATAAGACCTTCGAGAGCTAACTGGTGGGGTGTCATCCATAGTAGGCGATCCTATTATTTATACATGTTTACCCTCATGAATAGTTTTTTTCATGTTTGAAATTATTTAGACATGTTATAGAACTCAATTATAGTTTCTTATTAAAAGAACAATGTATGAATCTAGATGGTGAATTATGTGTTTATTTGCTATGATTTCATAAATGTGACATCCCCCTTCAAGATGAAAGCTTCGGCTTACCTATATTGTATATCATATGGAGGGGTGTTACACATAACAACATTCGATTTTTGAGATCCAAATTGCATGTATTGATTAAGAATACTTTTGGAAATATCCATAGAAAATCTTCAGCATGACATTCTTTCTTTAGAGACCAATCTCAACTCAGACTACATAGAAATTTTTCAAAAAAAAAAGATTAATTGTTGGACTTAAATTCTTTACAAGATATTGTTTGGAAGCAGCAATCTGAATCTTAGTGGATTACAAGAGATAGAAATACCAAGTTTTTGCATCAGACATGTAATATCATAAGATGAAACTCCCTCTATTTAAGTTTTAAGACTGACACTGTACTAACTTTAAATCAACACAATTCACATCCTACATTGTTAGCAACTTTAAAATGTCTTCAATCATAATGGTGACTTCTCACAACTTTTCTAATTCAATTGAGATCTTCTTTTTGTCTGAGATTTCAAATGTTGAACACTTGACACACATTTAGCCTTGATGTAACACAAGTGCACACGTTGAAGTAATATCACAATTTGAGTTCTAGATGTCAAACTCGGGGAAATAGAAGTCTAGAGACTACAACTAACCAAGCCCATATCAGTTAGATGGGGAAATTTGATTTTGTTGATTGAAAATTAAAAAACTTAAACTAACAAATCGATTACAAAAATTGTTGTGAAATCAGAGAGATTTATTTTGTAGGATAATTAGTTTAACCATGATGAAATTTAACTTGATTTTAATCTATTCAAAAACAAACAATCATTCCTTAAATTTGGGGATCTATAGTTTTTGTTAGTGTGTTACACTATCAAATCTAGTCAAAAACTCACTTTCATAGTGTTAAAGTAAAACACTAAATTCTTAACGATCTCCCTATGGATACTTAACCTCACAATTATTAACATGCTTTCATAGAGTATTGTCAATTGCATTTACAATAATTTTTCTAACACTTAACTCTCTTTTGAGGTGAGAAAGCATCTAAAGAATGTACTTGGTGATCAATCATGAACATGGAAAAATAAAGCACATTATTATTAAAGAATCAAGCATGTAAATTTATTTCTAAAGACAAATCTTCAAGTAGAAACTAACATTGGGTTACTCCCAGGTCCCAGACAAGAGGGGATTAGCCTCGCATATTAAACTTTCTATCACAATAGATTTTTTAGAAAGAATAAAAACATAAAAATAACTAGATGGAACTAGAAAACTATGAATAATGATGATCCCCTTCAAAGAGGGGCATGGAGGAATGACATTTTGATCACCAAATCTCTCCTTGAAGGTGTCATAATGACCTTTTCTCCATGTTTCTTCCTTTTCTCCTATCCTCCCTTCGGTCTAGGAACAGTTATGCAATGCTCTCTATGTCTTATAGACTGTCTTCATGACTTAGGTTTTATAGAACCCTAAGTCATCATATAAAGATATGAATTGTTAATTTTAGGTTAAGATTCTTGGTCATCAATATTTTTGACACTGGTGAAACTAGCTTCTTTTTTCTTGTCTGATGAAAAGTGAGTCAGTACCATCAAAAGCGGTATAAATGGCGCCGAGTTGTTTCTGTAAATCTCCTAGTTCCTTCTTAATGGCATGAAGATGGTCCTTGATGCTATCAACTTTAATTTATGCTTTCTAATTTTTTATACTTATTGGTGGTACCAAGACAGATATAGATGGTACCAAATTGCTAAACATATCCAAAAGCCTAAAATGTGCATAGCTTTTGTTAGGTTGAAACAAACAATGATAATTTCATACAAAAATCATGTAAAAGATGAACTTGATGAAGAAGAATCTTATAGGATAGTTTTGTGTAATATGAATGAAAACACATATTTCTTAGAAATTATGAAAATTGCAAAAATGGCCTATGAAATTTTTAACCAATATCATTACTAAACATACATAGTCATATGAACATACACACTAGTCTTAAGTACTAATGTTGTCTTATTATATCCATAATGATAATTTATTAGAGACATAACAAGAATGAATACTCTTGAGTATACATATGATCTGGTGTAACAACCCAAAATTTAAATGAAATAAGTTTAGGATCTTAATTCCAAAGTTCTATATACAAATATAAGACTTGGACTTTAATGCAAATTACCCCAACTATTATATTCTTTATATAATTTTGACATATAAAGAAAATGAAATATATTTGCTTTTTTTCTTTATGATTAAATGAGTCCAATATACATAAATGGAAAACTAGCATCATTCTCTCACTTTTTCTCTCTCCTATTCTTGAAAAATATTTAAAAGAAATAAAAGAGAAATCTAAAAGAAGTGGAATTCAAAAATATAAATATGGATTAAATACCTTGGTCAAGAAGATTTCCTTATCATTTTTATGGCTTTTAATATAAGAGGAAAGTATAAATATTCTCTTTTACTCTCTCCTCCAAGATAGTTTCTCAAAAAGACATCAAAGACATGTGATATGAATTTTTAGGAGACAATTAATGTCTATCTCAAAAATTGACTCTAAGAATCACAAAAAGAATATATTTTCCTATTATCTAATTTATTAATGCACTTAATTAAAGTTAAATGACCTATATGGAATCTATAGACAAAACGTGTACAAAACCTAAATATAATAGGATAAGAATATTCTAAACTCATTATTTAACATGTGATCCAATTTAGAAGTCAATAGGACTTCTTTTGACCCTCTAAATCAATTAGTAGAGTTACTATTATAGTTTTGATTAATGATTAATCAAAAATTCCATTCATGCATGATCAAACCTAACTCCTGGCTGTATCAGTTATCATGCAGACCTTTCAGCATCTTGTCTGGGTTGGAAGCTATGAGTCTGTGGGTGAGGGTATCTCCTCCATCCTAGTCCCATGACTTGTGGACTCCAGGGTAGCACATGTCCTTAACTCTTGCTTCCTTCAGGACTCATCAACGTCCTGGGTTTCCTTCCTTGCTCCCTTGATTCTCTCTCTGTATAAAACTTATACTAGAATAGAAGCCTTCAGGCATCCATGAACCCTTTAGCAACCTAAAACCTCTTCCAATCCCTCAGGTTTTGCCGTTGGTTCCCTACAACTTAATCCTAGAGTTCTTCTTGAATCATCCACATCCAACGGTGTTGGGCAGTGCCAGAGACCATCTTTGGTACTCCAGATCTAGAAATCACTTTTGATATGTCTCTTGATCCCTAGAACCAACTGCAGTTGAAGAACGTGGTGTGATGCTCCCTACTTTAGCCTTGTAAAATAGGAAGCAATGAGGCAGATGATTCTTTAATCAGAAATGACATAGATATGCCTCCTACATCCTAGGAAATCACAGTCATGTACAATAGGAGATATCCACTGTATAGTAGAGGGGAAGGACAACTAAGTGGGACCGCCACCCTGTGTGCCAGTTTGACGGTGCTACAATATTTGTGGCAGGGGAAATAAGGGACACGTGTCTCCCTAGTCGTGCATCCAACAAGAAAGAAAGGGCGTTGGACCCTATTCTGTGGCCATAGGCCACAGGCTAATGGACCTATTGTGAGACCAATCTGGTTATAACCTCAATTTTGCTTGTATTTTAAATAATTGAAATGCAATTATGTAAGTAAAAGAACTATAATAGAGATTTGTATGCCTTGTTTTTAAAGAATGAATTCATTTGCAAATTTCCCTTGGATGTAGGATTCCATGGTTTATATTGTTTTAATAAATCCAATGGTGGATAAATGGGAAAAGGATAAAAGAAATTTTATAATAAGTAAAAGGAAAAAGAAATAGGATATAATTGTGTGCATATATGAGAATTGTATAGAATTCTCTAGAAAGTTCTATGAATGACCACTATTGATTAGTTTTGGCTTCACATGGTTTCAATAAGAAAAGAAATCAAAATAAAGAGAATAGAAAAGAAAGAAAGAAAGAAAGAAAGAGAAAATGAGGAATTTTGATTCTTAATATATGTCTTATAAGTGGGTTACTTGCATATGAAGAAAGTATCTTTTATTTTCTAGTTTCAGTTCCCGAATTTACACACGAGTAGTTTAAGTCATTATTGACTTTCCCTTAAAATTTGAGATTAAAAGAGTAAGAGAGAAATATAAATGTATTAAATGTCACCCTACAAAATTGTTTTGGAAACTTAGTCTTGGCCCTTTAATATTTGTGGGTCCTTGAGACCATCTCATTTAGGAATGGACAACATTTCTATCATCACCTTCCTTCAGCCTGAGAAGGAAAGTCAGCTACAGTAATTGCTTGCTCAATCGATCCTTCTCTCTCTCCAGGCCATAACTAGCCCCAAACGATTTCACTTTGGCTTCAGGAGGGGAAATCCAATCTAATCATCCCTGACTTCCCCTTTCTCCATGTTTGAATAGGTTTCCCCTAAATCACAGACCGGAGTCAAACTCCATTAAAGACAAATCGAGCCATGTTGGTTATACACTATATAAATAGAGATAAGAACCCCTCTTAGAGAGTAGATCATATGATTGGGAGCCCCATAACTCTCTATAATCCTCATAGTACCCCCATATGGGCCATCAACCACATGCAAAGATGCCTTGTTCTAAATCTAGAATCAGCTTGTGGGGCAGCCAACCCTAACCACCAGAGGAGATGGGAGGAGCTTTTGCAGGTCTAGAAGAAGAGGGTGGAGGCCATGGATCTATTTCCTGGGCATTTTGATCACCGAAGGTGAAATTCAACCATGTTGACGACCATCATGCGGTGTTAAGTTGTGAGTAGGGGCAACACGAGGTCGAAGAAGAAGTTGCCCTAGGAAGTTACCTTTCTACCCCTAGTACATCATTCGCATGTGAGGGTTAAACTTGCCATTTCAACCTTTTCTGTGACCTGGACACACAGGTGCATGAGGATGACTGGGCATGAATTGGCTGGTCGAGCCAGGTAGTTAAAATAGAAACTTAAAACTAATAATAATGTGGCACCTTCCTATTGGTTAAGATGGTTTAATTTTGTATAATTTATACATAAATATTGGGAACTTGGATCAAGACAAATTATATATGTCTTTTTATCATAAATATCTGTAGAGTCCAATAAAAATGTTTTCAGAGTCTAGTTTTTCTTCTAGTTCAAAAAATTGCTAAAGTTAGCATCTTTAATGTGTTAAATGAACTAGACCCTAATTTTTGGGAATTGATGATCTTAGTATGTCTAATCGTTATTGTTGATCAAAGATTGATCCTTTATGAGTAAAAAGAGCAACTTGAAAGTTATTTGAGTTTAGAAACTCATAATTTTATAATTTAGGGTTTCCTTAAAATAAAAGATGTATTTAATGAAGGATTAGGGTTTGTAACCTAATGAGACATGAAAAGTGGAAACTAGGGTTTGGGAAGACAAAACCCTAATAAAACCCTAATGTAGACCTAAAAACTGTAACTCTAGAACCAAGTCAGTCTTAAGGTTGATTTGGATAAAATAATACATGGATGTATTGCATTAACTTTTAGGATAACTTGGTTGGTTGATTGTTTGCTCTTGCTTGGACATATAGGCTCCTGATCGAGGTATGTGGTTATGTCTATGACTAATCGATCTAGTTTTGCGGTGATTTTTGAGGTTTTACTGATTGCTTCAAATTAAATGCTTAGATGAATTTTATCTCCTACAATCTATAAAGTGACTATGGAAATCACAAAGTATGCTTATAATTTGCTCGAACCTGGCATACCAAGTATGGATTTTATTGAAACATAAAGCGTCAAAATTTCATCAAATTTCTGTTCAATTTCTTTGAAAAATTTTAAAATTTTTGAAAATTTTGATAAAAAATGCAACGATGAAATCTTAAGTCTGAAATAGGTAGGAGTGAGTGGAAAGTATAGTACGTACCACCCACCCTCCACCTCGAACTTAGAAATTTGCTCGTCCTGAGCAAACTCTGAATCCGAGATGGAGGGGAAAATTCATTCCAGTTGGACCACCAGATGTGGTTGTGTTCCAATCAGTGCGCGTCCTCCATCTAAAAATCTCAAAAATGAAGACTAATCAGAACTTAAGATAGCATTTCACGATGCAGTTTTTATTTATTGCAAAAAAATTTAAAAAGTAAAAACAAAATTATAGAAACATTCTAATTCTTAATTAAAATAAAAAATAAAATTATTGATCGGGTTGCCTCCTGACAAGCGCCTTTATTTTATGTTGATCTCTCGACTTGATTCCTTCAATTCTCTAGTAGATATGTTGGATTGGTAAGATCCATCAGTGCTCCAGTGCCTATTTCGGTTGAGGTAAAATATCTCTTTAAGCGTTGACCATTGGCTACAAATTCTCATGATTGTTCGCTCCATAAAGAGAAAGCACCATGTGGGTAGATGCTCTTGACAATGTAAGGTCCAGACCAGCGAGAACGGAGTTTCCTTGGGAATAATTTTAGTCTTGAATTGAACAATAGAACTTGGTCTCCCACTTGTGTATCCTTTCTTTTTAGATGGCCATCATGCCAAAGTTTCGTGCGTACTTTATAGATTCGTACATTCTCATAAGCTGTCATCTGGAGTTCTTCAGCTCTTGAAGTTGTAGAATCCTGGCTTGGACTACTTTCTTCATATCAAAATTTAGCTGTTTGATTGCCCACCATACTTTGTGTTCGAGTTCAACAGGAAGGTGGCATGACTTTCTATAGATTAATCGAAATGGTGTGGTTCCAAGGGGAGTCTTAAAAGAAGTTTGATAGGCCCACAAGGCATCATTGATTTTCACTGACCAATCCTTACAGTTGCGGCCTACTGTCTTTTCCAAGGTAGCTTTGAGTTGATGATTGGAAACCTCTACCTGCCCACTTGTCTGGGGATGGTAGGGTGAGGCTACCTTGTGTGTTACACCATATTTCCTTAGCAATGCTTCAAAGCTTCTTTCTAAAAAATGAGAACCACCGTCAGATATCACGGTTCGTGGTACACCGAAATGGGGGAAAATAATATCTTTGAACATTTTAATGACATGTTTGGAATTTATAGTGATGGTTGGTATGGATTCTACCCATTTTGAGACGTAATCCACTGCCACTAGGATGTAGGAAAGTCCATGAGAAGATGGGAATGGACCCATGTAGTCCACACCCCAAACATCAAATATCTCAACTTCTTTCCACAACTTCAGTGGCATCTCATCTCTCTTTGTAATGTTACTAGTTCTCTAACACTTGTCACATGATAGCACAAAGTTGTAAGAAATCTTTGGATATGGTTGGCCAAAAGAAACCACATTGCAAAACTTTTATAGAAGTTTTCTTAGAACTCATATGGCCTTCAACTGGGCTTGAGTGACATTGTTCTAGAATGAGTTGGGCTTCTTACTCAGTGATACAACGTCTGTAAAGACCATCAGCACATAGCTTGAAGAGGTACGGCTCATCCCAGTGATATTGCTTCACATCATGCATGAATTTCTTTAGTGCATTTACTGTGCATTCAGGGTGGATAACACCAGCGGCAAGGTAGTTCACATAGTCTGAGTACCATGGGGAAGCTTCTGAGGCTTTCATAAGCGGGTCATCCAGAAGAAAATAGTTAATTGGGATCTTCTCGATTTCCAGGGTGTGGATACAACTGAGGTGGTATGCCACAACATTCTTTGTACCTTTCTTATCCCTTATCTACATATCAAATTCTTGCAATAGGAGAATCCATATGATTAACCTGGGTTTAGCATCTTTCTTTGCTAAGAGGTAACAGATAGCGGCATGATTCGTGTAGACAATGACTTTAGAACCAATGAGATGGGATCTGAACTTGTCAAAGGCATACACAACTTCAAGAAGTTCTTTCTCAGTAGTTGCATAGTTCCTCTGAGCTTTATCGAGGGTCTTCAATGCATAGTAGATCACATAGTGTTTCTTCTCTATACATTGGCCTAAAATAGCACCCGCAGTGTAATCACTGGCATCACACATAATTTCAAATGGGTGATCCCAATCTGGAGCTCTGATGATGGGTGTTGTTGTAAGTGCATTTTTCAAGTTATTGAAACATTTGATACATTCTTCATCAAAATGGAAATCAGCATCCTTTAGAAATAGATTCGTCATTGTCTTGGTTATCTTGGAGAAATCCTTTATAAAATGTCTATAAAAGCCTACATGACCGATGAACATGCGAACTTCTCTTACATTTGTTGGGATAGGGAGTTTGGAAATCACTTCGAGTTTTGCTCGGTCTACTTCGATACCTCAGTTGCTGACTCTATAACCAAGGACAATGCCTTCCTTTACCATAAAGTGACACTACTCTCAATTTAACACAAGATGTGCTTCTTCACACCATTTAAGGACAAGGGAGAGGTTCTTTAGGCATGAGTCGTATGAATCTCCATATACATAAAAATCATCCATAAAAATTTCCATGACAATTTTAGTGAGACCAGTGAATATAGCTGCCATGCAACATTGGAAAGTTGCAGGCGCATTACAGAGACCGAAAGACATCCTTCTAAAGGCATATGTTCCAAACGAGCAAGTAAAAGTTGTTTTCTCTTGGTCATCTAGATGTATATGTATTTGATGGAATCTAGAGTAACCATCAAGATAACAGAAATATTCTTGGTGAGCCAACTACTCTAAGACTTGATCAATAAAAGGCATCGGGAAATGATCCTTTCAAGTCGCCTTGTTTAACTTCTTATCATCAATACACATCCTCCACCCTGTGACTATTTGAATGGGGATGAGTTCATTGTCTTTATTTCATATCATGGTAGTTCTGCCTTTCTTTGGAACAACATGCATGGGACTTACCCATTGTGAATCAGAGATCGGATAGATAATACATGTCTTGAGCAACTTTAAGACTTCAAGGCAGACAACTTCTTTCATATTCAGATTAAGTTTCCTTTGGTGTTCAACAGTCAGCTTGTGATCTTCCATCATGGAGATTTTTTGCATATATAGTGCTCGACTGATGCCGGTGAGATCACTCATCTTGTAGCCTATTGCTTTCCTTCTTTCCTTTAATTCCGTCAAGAGTTTATCTTCTTATTCTATCGTTAGATCAGAAATTATGATGACTGGGTAGATCTTGAGATCATCTAGAAGCACATACTTCAATCCTTCAGGTAGGGGCTTCATTTTAGGAGCTTTTAGTTTCTCACATGGTTCTTCAGTAACATCCACAGCCCTGAGTTCCTCAAATTTGGTTTCAGGATCTTCTTCAGTAGTGTCAAGTTGGAGAACACAATTTTTCACTTGTTCGTCAACTGAACTAGTTGCATTTGGATTAGTTAGAGCCACTCCTAAGGGGTCTTCTTGTTCATAATCCTCATGCATGAGGAGTGACATCTTCTCTATGCACTCAATCAAGTAGACTTCTTCTTGCATGCGTGGTCTTCGCATACTTTCAAAAACTTTGAACTTGAGAGTTTCTTTACCTAATCTGAGCAGCAAGGTTCCTACTTCAACATCAATGAGAGCTCTTGTAGTGGAAAAGAATGGATGGCCAAAGATGAGAGGGTATCTGGTGTCTTTTTTTATATCCATGATGACAAAGTCACACAGAACATAGGAATCTTTGCCTACCTTGATAGGTACATCCTCAATAATTCCCAAGGGGAGAGTTACAACATTATTTGCAAGTTGTATGGTCATGCCAGTCAGAAGTAGTTCAGCAAACCCTAGCCTTTTGCAAAGGCTAAGTGGCATGATGGAGATACTAGAACCAAGATTGGCCAATCCTTTCTTACATGATGAATCACTGATATGGCAAGAGATCCCAAAAGATCCTGGATCTTTCTACTTCTTTGGCATCTTACTCTAGATGATGTCTGAAGTGGTTGTAGCTAACTTTACTATCTCGTACTCCTCAATTATATATTTCCTTGTGATAAGTGACTTCAAGTACTTCTTCCAGGTTGGTATCTCATCCAGCGCATCTAGAAAGGGTATATCAACATGAAGCTTTTTAATATCTTCCTTTAACTTATTGAAATGAGTGTCATGCTTGGTCTGCTTTAGATGTGCAGGGAAAGGGGGACGAGGCTTGTATACTGGTACATCTGGCTCTGGTGTTTCCATTTCTACATAATTGGTTTTTCAGAACATTCCTTGTCTATCTTATCAGCAGTTACTGCTCTTTGTACATTAAGGGCTTGAGCTACCCTCAGGCTATTTCCTCCTCTTGAGCCATTCTTACTTGGTTTTCTCTATTCTGACGATGAAAGGTTCTATCTATCTCTAGGTCAAAGCTAGTAGTGAGTCTGAAACTGTTCGAGCGGTGCATACACTAGTCTTTTGGGGGTACCTGAGATGAAAAGATTTTTCAAAAGTGAGATTGACATAGTAGAGTCAAATTCAAGTAGATGATTGATAGTTTCAAAAGAAAAAGCAAAAACCTAAATTGCCCTAAAGGAACTAGATTTGACTAACTAATTCCGTTGTCCCCGGCAACGTCACCAGAATTTAACGTGGTCTATTATCGCACTAACACTCAGGGTTGAAATCCCTAAGCTTTTAATAAAACCTTGTGCAATAATACCACCTGCAAGTGGATGCGTCTTATCATAGTATAGTTGAGGATCGAATCCTAAGGGACAACATTTTTAAGAATCGTTGTTAGTCGAGTTCAAGTAAGACTAATATTTAGAACGATTGGTTGGTTTGAGGTTAATTAAACTTAGTGCAAGAAAGTAAAGAGATGTATGAAAGTTTGATCCAGATTAATGATATGGAATCACTATGGTGGTCCCGGGTTTCACCACCACTACTCATGCAACCACATCCAATCACAAAACATCCAGGCAAGATCTAACTATCCAAATAGAACTCTTGCGGACCCTCCCTGAGGGATGTTTAGGTTTGTGTAAGCATCACCTTAGGCATTAGATGTCTCATCACCATCTGGATCATGCACTTACGGTTCCGAAGATACATATATCCAACTGAAGCTATGGCCCTCCCTGAGGGATGTTTAGGTACATAAAAACATCATCGTGGGCTAGATGTATCATCCCCTCACGGATCATACACTTATGACCTCAAGGAATCCCTTTCTATTTCTAGTCACGGAGTCAACCATGTTAATCGACATTCTATCCTACATATTGAAGTTCTCACAACATAGGAAAGAACCAGATAAAAGCAAGCTGGTGATCAATCTACAAGCAAACATCAACGATTAACAATGAAATGAAAAGTTATATACATTGCCTTGGAATGTTAAAATGAAAAGACATGGAAGCATGGGCAGTGGGGCTAGTCCCCTCACCCCAGCGAAAAGAAACTACTCACTCATGATGTGAGAAATAAGAAGAACAAGAGAGAAGGAAGATTCCACCATGAGCATGATGCAGAAGGTGATTGCAGCTCGGTGAAAATTATGTGGTCTTCTATACTGTATCGGAAAAAATCTGGATGAAGAACAAGGGACACCAAGGCAGACCGAGCAGTCTTTCTCTCTCCTCCTTCCTTCTCTTCTTGACCACCTTGCTCATAGTATGTGGAGAAGGTTGTTGATGTACGTGATGATCTGGATCTGAACTTGCGTTTAGGCAGCCTATCAGCATCCTAGATCTGATGCCCATATGAAGACCATGTTGGTTCTATTTATAGGCATGGATGGGGTCTTCACGATTTGGACCTTGTTGCAATTTTCATAGTTTGAACTCTTAATACTTCCTAACAGTTTTGAGCTTAAACATTTTTCACGGTTTGGAGTTCTCATAGTTTGGGATCGTGAGTATCTCTTCCATACGGTCTTGGAGACCGATAAACATCCTCACGGTCTTGAGACTGTGATGGACTTCAAGGTTTACCTTGATTTCCTCCAACCGGTCTGCCTCTTCAGTGCTCTTCACGGTTTGATGCCCTAGTGGTCTTGGGTTCTTCACGATCTTGGGTTTTTCACAGATTTAGAACAATCAGTCTTGGCTTCTTGCGATCGCCGTTCAAATGGTTTTGGAAACTGATCATAATCTTGCGGTTTGCAATCCTCACGGTCCTGTGCTCGATGGTTGGCCTCGCGGTTTCGACATCTTCACAGTCTAGGGGATGCACGATGTCATGCTTCTTGGGGTCTTGATTGCTAGCCGTCTTGCGGTCCTGAGGAGCAGACCACGAGGGTAGGTTGCAGGTGTTAGGGGATAGGAGACCACAAATAGGCCATGTTGTTGGTGATGAGGAAGATGTCGGTGTAGGTTGTCAAGGTCTTGGTGGTGGTGGCGCGGCATAGGCACAGGAGTGGTAGGGTTGTTGAGTGTGGCACCTACTACTAGGGGCGTGGTTGTAGGTGTCAAGGTGGTTTAGGGTTGCAGTGGGGAGCATGGCGATGAGGAAGACGATGTTGAAGAGAAGGTTGTGGAGTCGTTGGCGACGGAAGGTGGTGTCCTTCATGGTCTTGGGACCATGAGGAAGCTCTTTGTGGTTTGAGGATTGTGAGGACTCTCACGGTCTTGAGACTATGAGGAGTACACATGATCTTGAGACCATGAGAAGGGAACCGATAGGGCAGATCGCGAGGAGGAGGATTGTGTGAGTAGGTGAAGGAGAAATGTTGATCCACGATCTAAAGGTGTAGAAAGCTTGTGGTCTTGAGGTTGTGTAGGGGTGAAGACCCAGAGGGCATACCACTAGGGAAAGGCCCAAAGGCCAAGACCACTAGGGCAAATTGCGGTGGTTGTTGGTGAAGAGGAAGATGTCGATGAAGGTAGAGGGTTAAGCATAACAGGGTGGTGATGGTAGCCATTTTGATGGATGATGGAGGTTGAGAAGGAGTTTGGTGAAAGTGGTTAATGAGTGTGGATCCAAGGTTGAGTGAAGGTGGGCCCCCAGATAAAGATTCAACCTCAAATGTGACCTGCATGAAATCAGTATAGAATTCAGTCAATAACTCGATAATTCAACTAATTAGGAAAAATTGCATGTTTGTAAGATTTAGGGGATGAAATCGAGTGAATTGAATCGAAATGGGCCCAAGATGGGGAATGAATATCATGATGAATATGCATTCATCAATCTTCCTCTTAGACAAATAACATATGAATATGTTATTATCAAACTTGGAAATAAGGATTGTGCTTAATCTTCAGCTCTCGGCCAATCCTTCACTCTCAGCCCAAATTATAATTCATCTTGTATGCATCTTAAGTTCATTTTGGATGGCATCTCGATGGCCACACGACTTGCAAATGGAGAAGAATTATACGACGATCCATTCACCACAACCAGATTAACATCATCATCATTCAAGAAATGACACTTTTCTTATCCGATCTTCAATTCCAATCCATTCGAGGAAAATGTCATTACTATTGGATTCCAAATCCTACTGAGGGGTCAGTGGTGGTTTAATTGTAGGTTTGAATTCTCAAATAGTGTCCCATCTAGCTACTAATTGGGCCAACTATTCTATCTCACTCAATAGCGAATTTCAATGTCAACACATCTGACTCGCATTCTCTAAACAGTGATCTCCTTCACAACTTCATCCTTTCACCATACCTTACTGACCTCTCTACTACTAACATCAACTATACTTGACATAGAGGTGCTTCATGGTCTTGTACTTGATCATTTTCTTATCTCACACAAGTGGGATTCTCTTCACCAACTTTCACATTCTAAGGATTCATGTAATCTCTGATCATTTCCTAATTATCCTTAAAACATTTTTTTGTATCTTGTGTGCCAAAACCTCTATGCTTTGAGAGGTTCTAGACAATACATTCCTCATTCCATGGTCTCATCAAAGATTGTTGGGTAATATCATTTCATGATTATGATATAATGTTCTCTTGGCAGAATGTCACATCCCAATTTCTAAAGCCAAATTAAAAACTTAGAATGGAGTTCCTCCTAAATGATAATAGTTAAGAGGTTAAATGCAAAAAGGCAAATAGTAGTTATCCTTAAATAAAAATGGGATGATAAAACTTAAAATAAGACTTAAATCCATATATCACTTTCAAATGTGCATTATGTGAATCAATTAACTCATATTAGTCCTCTTTTCTTTTCTCTCTTCTCCAAGATAGCAATAAAACATAGGAAGAGGTTAAAGACGTGATCATATGACACTTAAATTAGTAAAACTCTACATTGTGACTCAAGGATTCAATAATAAAAGCCATTTTCAAATTACCTCACTTTTAATACATTTTAATTAAGTTTAATATCCAATACTAGAGTTATGGACCATAATGTGTGCTAAAATGAAATCTAATTACATAGGAATATTCTATGCCTTCAAATTTGCCTATGGTTCAAATTTGAGATCATTGACCCATGTTTGGACCCTCAAAGCAATTAAAATACATTTGAATATGGTTTGACCAAAGTTTTGAATTTGATTTCCTTACTACAGTGTATTAAACCAAAGTTCACAGTTAATTCGTGTCATACATTACATTTAATTCATTTTCCCTTCTCGCGTACCAATCCAACGTCCCTATTTTAATTACTCCATGATTTGATGGCTAGATCATCCTCACCTAACCCTGATCAATCTGTGAAATAGTAGGTGTTTCACAATACGATCTTCCCCAATATCATCTCCCTTCATTACTCCACCATCTTATGAGATTTCTTCCTCATTGAATTATCCTCACTCCATCATTTCCAACAAGCCATAACTCACCTCATATCAAAATTTAGCTGTTTGATTGCCCACCATACTTTGTGTTCGAGTTCAACAGGAAGGTGGCATGACTTTCTATATATTAATCGAAATGGTGTGGTTCCAAGGGGAGTCTTAAAAGAAGTTTGATAGGCCCACAAGGCATCATTGATTTTCACTGACCAATCCTTACGGTTGCGGCCTACTGTCTTTTCCAAGGTAGCTTTGAGTTGATGATTGGAAACCTCTACCTGCCCACTTGTCTGGGGATGGTAGGGTGAGGCTACCTTGTGTGTTACACCATATTTCCTTAGCAATGCTTCAAAGCTTCTTTCTAAAAAATGAGAACCACCGTCAGATATCACGGTTCGTGGTACACCGAAATGGGGGAAAATAATATCTTTGAACATTTTAATGACATGTTTGGAATTTATAGTGATGGTTGGTATGGATTCTACCCATTTTGAGACGTAATCCACTGCCACTAGGATGTAGGAAAGTCCATGAGAAGATGGGAATGGACCCATGTAGTCCACACCCCAAACATCAAATATGTCAACTTCTTTCCACAACTTCAGTGGCATCTCATCTCTCTTTGTAATGTTACTAGTTCTCTAACACTTGTCACATGATAGCACAAAGTTGTAAGAAATCTTTGGATATGGTTGGACAAAAGAAACCACATTGCAAAACTTTTATAGAAGTTTTCTTAGAACTCATATGGCCTTCAACTGGGCTTGAGTGACATTGTTCTAGAATGAGTTGGGCTTCTTACTCAGTGATACAACGTCTGTAAAGACCATCAGCACATAGCTTGAAGAGGTACGGCTCATCCCAGTGATATTGCTTCACATCATGCATGAATTTCTTTAGTGCATTTACTGTGCATTCAGGGTGGATAACACCAGCGGCAAGGTAGTTCACATAGTCTGAGTACCATGGGGAAGCTTCTGAGGCTTTCATAAGCGGGTCATCCAGAAGAAAATAGTTAATTGGGATCTTCTCGATTTCCAGGGTGTGGATACAACTGAGGTGGTATGCCACAACATTCTTTGTACCTTTCTTATCCCTTATCTACATATCGAATTCTTGCAATAGGAGAATCCATATGATTAACCTGGGTTTAGCATCTTTCTTTGCTAAGAGGTAACAGATAGCGGCATGATTCGTGTAGACAATGACTTTAGAACCAATGAGATGGGATCTGAACTTGTCAAAGGCATACACAACTTCAAGAAGTTCTTTCTCAGTAGTTGCATAGTTCCTCTGAGCTTTATCGAGGGTCTTCGATGCATAGTAGATCACATAGTGTTTCTTCTCTATACATTGGCCTAAAATAGCACCCGCAGTGTAATCACTGGCATCACACATAATTTCAAATGGGTGATCCCAATCTGGAGCTCTGATGATGGGTGTTGTTGTAAGTGCATTTTTCAAGTTATTGAAACATTCGATACATTCTTCATCAAAATGGAAATCAGCATCCTTTAGCAATAGATTCGTCATTGTCTTGGTTATCTTGGAGAAATCCTTTATAAAATGTCTATAAAAGCCTACATGACCGATGAACATGCGAACTTCTCTTACATTTGTTGGGATAGGGAGTTTGGAAATCACTTCGAGTTTTGCTCGGTCTACTTAGATACCTCAGTTGCTGACTCTATAACCAAGGACAATGCCTTCCTTTACCATAAAGTGACACTACTCTCAATTTGACACAAGATGTGCTTCTTCACACCATTTAAGGACAAGGGAGAGGTTCTTTAGGCATGAGTCGTATGAATCTCCATATACATAAAAATCATCCATAAAAATTTCCATGACAATTTTAGTGAGACCAGTGAATATAGCTGCCATGCAACATTGGAAAGTTGCAGGCGCATTACAGAGACCGAAAGACATCCTTCTAAAGGCATATGTTCCAAACGAGCAAGTAAAAGTTGTTTTCTCTTGGTCATCTAGATGTATATGTATTTGATGGAATCTAGAGTAACCATCAAGATAACAGAAATATTCTTGGTGAGCCAACTACTCTAAGACTTGATCAATAAAAGGCATCGGGAAATGATCCTTTCAAGTCGCCTTGTTTAACTTCTTATCATCAATACACATCCTCCACCCTGTGACTATTTGAATGGGGATGAGTTCATTGTCTTTATTTCATATCATGGTAGTTCTGCCTTTCTTTGGAACAACATGCATGGGACTTACCCATTGTGAATCAGAGATCGGATAGATAATACATGTCTTGAGCAACTTTAAGACTTCAAGGCAGACAACTTCTTTCATATTCAGATTAAGTTTCCTTTGGTGTTCAACAGTCAGCTTGTGATCTTCCATCATGGAGATTTTTTGCATATATAGCGCTCGACTGATGCCGGTGAGATCACTCATCTTGTAGCCTATTGCTTTCCTTCTTTCCTTTAATTCCGTCAAGAGTTTATCTTCTTATTCTATCGTTAGATCAGAAATTATGATGACTGGGTAGATCTTGAGATCATCTAGAAGCACATACTTCAATCCTTCAGGTAGGGGCTTCATTTTAGGAGCTTTTAGTTTCTCACATGGTTCTTCAGTAACATCCACAGCCCTGAGTTCCTCAAATTTGGTTTCAGGATCTTCTTCAGTAGTGTCAAGTTGGAGAACACAATTTTTCACTTGTTCGTCAACTGAACTAGTTGCATTTGGATTAGTTAGAGCCACTCCTAAGGGGTCTTCTTGTTCATAATCCTCCTGCATGAGGAGTGACATCTGCTCTATGCACTCAATCAAGTAGACTTCTTCTTGCATGCGTAGTCTTCGCATACTTTCAAAAACTTTGAACTTGAGAGTTTCTTTACCTAATCTGAGCAGCAAGGTTCCTACTTCAACATCAATGAGAGCTCTTGTAGTGGAAAAGAATGGATGGCCAAAGATGAGAGGGTATCTGGTGTCTTTTTTTATATCCATGATGAAAAGTCACACAGAACATAGGAAGCTTTGCCTACCTTGATAGGTACATCCTCAATAATTCCCAAGGGGAGAGTTACAACATTATTTGCAAGTTGTATGGTCATGCCAGTCAGAAGTAGTTCAGCAAACCCTAGCCTTTTGCAAAGGCTAAGTGGCATGATGGAGATACTAGAACCAAGATTGGCCAATCCTTTCTTACATGATGAATCACTGATATGGCAAGAGATCCCAAAAGATCCTGGATCTTTCTACTTCTTTGGCATCTTACTCTAGATGATGTCTGAAGTGGTTGTAGCTAACTTTACTATCTCGTACTCCTCAATTATATATTTCCTTATGATAAGTGACTTCAAGTACTTCTTCCAGGTTGGTATCTCATCCAGCGCATCTAGAAAGGGTATATCAACATGAAGCTTTTTAATATCTTCCTTGAACTTATTGAAATGAGTGTCATGCTTGGTCTGCTTTAGATGTGCAGGGAAAGGGGGACGAGGCTTGTATACTGGTACATCTGGCTCTGGTGTTTCCATTTCTACATAATTGGTTTTTCAGAACATTCCTTGTCTATCTTATCAGCAGTTACTGCTCTTTGTACATTAAGGGCTTGAGCTACCCTCAGGCTATTTCCTCCTCTTGAGCCATTCTTACTTGGTTTTCTCTATTCTGACGATGAAAGGTTCTATCTATCTCTAGGTCAAAGCTAGTAGTGAGTCTGAAACTGTTCGAGCGGTGCATACACTAGTCTTTTGGGGGTACCTGAGATGAAATGATTTTTCAAAAGTGAGATTGACATAGTAGAGTCAAATTCAAGTAGATGATTGATAGTTTCAAAAGAAAAAGCAAAAACCTAAATTGCCCTAAAGGAACTAGATTTGACTAACTAATTCCGTTGTCCCCGGCAACGTCACCAGAATTTAACGTGGTCTATTATCGCACTAACACTCAGGGTTGAAATCCCTAAGCTTTTAATAAAACCTTGTGCAATAATACCACCTGCAAGTGGATGCGTCTTATCGTAGTATAGTTGAGGATCGAATCCCAAGGGACAGCATTTTTAAGAATCGTTGTTAGTCGAGTTCAAGTAAGACTAATATTTAGAACGATTGGTTGGTTTGAGGTTAATTAAACTTAGTGCAAGAAAGTAAAGAGCTGTATGAAAGTTTGATCCAGATTAATGATATGGAATCACTATGGTGGTCCCGGGTTTCACCACCACTACTCATGCAACCACATCCAATCACAAAACATCCAGGCAAGATCTAACTATCCAAATAGAACTCTTGCGGACCCTCCCTGAGGGATGTTTAGGTTTGTGTAAGCATCACCTTAGGCATTAGATGTCTCATCACCATCTGGATCATGCACTTACGGTTCCGAAGATACATATATCAAAAATATAAATATGGATTAAATACCTTGGTCAAGAAGATTTCCTTATCATTTTTATGGCTTTTAATATAAGAGGAAAGTATAAATATTCTCTTTTACTCTCTCCTCCGAGATAGTTTCTCAAAAAGACATCAAAGACATGTGATATGAATTTTTAGGAGACAATTAATGTCTATCTCAAAAATTGACTCTAAGAATCACAAAAAGAATATATTTTCCTATTATCTAATTTATTAATGCACTTAATTAAAGTTAAATGACCTATATGGAATCTATAGACAAAACGTGTACAAAACCTAAATATAATAGGATAAGAATATTCTAAACTCATTATTTAACATGTGATCCAATTTAGAAGTCAATAGGACTTCTTTTGACCCTCTAAATCAATTAGTAGAGTTACTATTATAGTTTTGATTAATGATTAATCAAAAATTCCATTCATGCATGATCAAACCTAACTCCTGGCTGTATCAGTTATCATGCAGACCTTTCAGCATCTTGTCTGGGTTGGAAGCTATGAGTCTGTGGGTGAGGGTATCTCCTCCATCCTAGTCCCATGACTCGTGGACTCCAGGGTAGAACATGTCCTTAACTCTTGCTTCCTTCAGGACTCATCAACGTCCTGGGTTTCCTTCCTTGCTCCCTTGATTCTCTCTCTGTATAAAACTTATACTAGAATAGAAGCCTTTAGGCATCCATGAACCCTTTAGCAACCTAAAACCTCTTCCAATCCCTCAGGTTTTGTCGTTGGTTCCCTACAACTTAATCCTAGAGTTCTTCTTGAATCATCCACATCCAACGGTGTTGGGCAGTGCCAGAGACCATCTTTGGTACTCCAGATCTAGAAATCACTTTTGATATGTCTCTTGATCCCTAGAACCAACTGCAGTTGAAGAACGTTGTGTGATGCTCCCTACTTTAGCCTTGTAAAATAGGAAGCAACGAGGCAGATGATTCTTTAATAAGAAATGACATAGATATGCCTCCTACATCCTGGGAAATCACAGTCATGTACAATAGGAGATATCCACTGTATAGTAGAGGGGAAGGACAACTAAGTGGGACCGCCACCCTGTGTGCCAGTTTGACGGTGCTACACTATTTGTGGCAGGGGAAATAAGGGACATGTGTCTCCCTAGTCGTGCATCCAACAAGAAAGAAAGGGCGTTGGACCCTATTATGTGGCCATAGGCCACAGGCTAATGGACCTATTGTGAGACCAATCTGGTTATAACCTCAATTTTGCTTGTATTTTAAATAATTGAAATGCAATTATGTAAGTAAAAGAACTAGAATAGAGATTTGTATGCCTTGTTTTTAAAGAATGAATTCATTTGCAAATTTCCCTTGGATGTAGGATTCCATGGTTTATATTGTTTTAATAAATCCAATGGCGGATAAATGGGAAAAGGATAAAAGAAATTTTATAATAAGTAAAAGGAAAAAGAAATAGGATATAATTGTGTGCATATATGAGAATTGTATAGAATTCTCTAGAAAGTTCTATGAATGACCACTATTTATTAGTTTTGGTTTCACATGGTTTCAATAAGAAAAGAAATCAAAATAAAGAGAATAGAAAAGAAAGAAAGAAAGAAAGAAAGAGAAAATGAGGAATTTTAATTCTTAATATATGTCTTATAAGTGGGTTACTTGCATATGAAGAAAGTATCTTTTATTTTCTAGTTTCAGTTCCCGAATTTACACACGAGTAGTTTAAGTCATTATTGACTTTCCCTTAAAATTTGAGATTAAAAGTGTAAGAGAGAAATATAAATGTATTAAATGTCACCCTAAAAAATTGTTTTGGAAACTTAGTCTTGGCCCTTTAATATTTGTGGGTCCTTGAGACCATCTCATTTAGGAATGGACAACATTTCTATCATCACCTTCCTTCAGCCTGAGAAGGAAAGTCAGCTACAGTAATTGCTTGCTCAATCGATCCTTCTCTCTCTCCAGACCATAACTAGCCCCAAACGATTTCACTTTGGCTTCAGGAGGGGAAATCCAATCTAATCATCCCTGACTTCCCCTTTCTCCATGTTTGAATAGGTTTCCCCTAAATCACAGACCAGAGTCAAACTCCATTAAAGACAAATCGAGCCATGTTGGTTATACACTATATAAATAGAGATAAGAACCCCTCTTAGAGAGTAGATCATATGATTGGGAGCCCCATAACTCTCTATAATCCTCATAGTACCCCCATATGGGCCATCAACCACATGCAAAGATGCCTTGTTCTAAATCTAGAATCAGCTTGTGGGGTAGCCAACCCTAACCACCAGAGGAGATGGGAGGAGCTTTTGCAGGTCTAGAAGAAGAGGGTGGAGGCCATGGATCTATTTCCTGGGCATTTTGATCACCGAAGGTGAAATTCAACCATGTTGACGACCATCATGCGGTGTTAAGTTGTGAGTAGGGGCAACACGAGGTCGAAGAAGAAGTTGCCCTAGGAAGTTACCTTTCTACCCCTAGTACATCATTCGCATGTGAGGGTTAAACTTGCCATTTCAACCTTTTCTGTGACCTGGACACACAGGTGCATGAGGATGACTGGGCATGAATTGGCTGGCCGAGCCAGGTAGTTAAAATAGAAACTTAAAACTAATAATAATGTGGTGCCTTCCTATTGGTTAAGATGGTTTAATTTTGTATAATTTATACATAAATATTGGGAACTTGGATCAAGACAAATTATATATGTCTTTTATCATAAATATCTGTAGAGTCCAATAAAAATGTTTTCAGAGTCTAGTTTTGCTTCTAGTCTAAAAAATTGCTAAAGTTAGCATCTTTAATGTGTTAAATGAACTAGACCCTAATTTTTTGGAATTGATGATCTTAGTATGTCCAATCGTTATTGTTGATCAAAGATTGATCCTTTATGAGTAAAAAGAGCAACTTGAAAGTTATTTGAGTTTAGAAACTCATAATTTTATAATTTAGGGTTTCCTTAAAATAAAAGATGTATTTAATGAAGGATTAGGGTTTGTAACCTAATGAGACATGAAAAGTGGAAACTAGGGTTTGGGAAGACAAACCCCTAATAAAACCCTAATGTAGACCTAAAAACTGTAACTCTAGAACCAAGTCAGTCTTAAGGTTGATTTGGATAAAATAATACATGGATGTATTGCATTAACTTTTAGGATAACTTGGTTGGTTGATTGTTTGCTCTTGCTTGGACATATAGGCTCCTGATCGAGGTATGTGGTTATGTCTATGACTAATCGATCTAGTTTTGCGGTGATTTTTGAGGTTTTACTAATTGCTTCAAATTAAATGCTTAGATGAATTTTATCTCCTACAATCTATAAAGTGACTATGGAAATCACAAAGTATGCTTATAATTTGCTCGAACCTGGCATACCAAGTATGGCTTTTATTGAAACATAAAGCGTCAAAATTTCATCAAATTTCTGTTCAATTTCTTTGAAAAATTTTAAAATTTTTGAAAATTTTGATAAAAAATGCAACGATGAAATCTTAAGTCTGAAATAGGTAGGAGTGAGTGGAAAGTATAGTACGTACCACCCACCCTCCACCTCGAACTTAGAAATTTGCTCGTCCTGAGCAAACTCTGAATCCGAGATGGAGGGGAAAATTCATTCCAGTTGGACCACCAGATGTGGTTGTGTTCCAATCAGCGCGCGTCCTCCATCTAAAAATCTCAAAAATGAAGACTAATCAGAACTTAAGATAGCATTTCACGATGCAGTTTTTATTTATTGCAAAAAAATTTAAAAAGTAAAAACAAAATTATAGAAACATTCTAATTCTTAATTAAAATAAAAAATAAAATTATTGATCGGGTTGCCTCCCGACAAGCGCCTTTATTTTATGTTGATCTCTCGACTTGATTCCTTCAATTCTCTAGTAGATATGTTGGATTGGTAAGATCCATCAGTGCTCCAGTGCCTACTTCGGTTGAGGTAAAATATCTCTTTAAGCGTTGACCATTGGCTACAAATTCTCATGATTGTTCGCTCCATAAAGAGAAAGCACCATGTGGGTAGATGCTCTTGACAATGTAAGGTCCAGACCAGCGAGAACGGAGTTTCCCTGGGAATAATTTTAGTCTTGAATTGAACAATAGAACTTGGTCTCCCACTTGTGTATCCTTTCTTTTTAGATGGCCATCTTGCCAAAGTTTCGTGCATTCTTTATAGATTCGTACATTCTCATAAGCTGTCATCTGGAGTTCTTCCAGCTCTTGAAGTTGTAGAATCCTGGCTTGGACTACTTTCTTCATATCAAAATTTAGCTATTTTATTGCCCACCATACTTTGTGTTCGAGTTCAACAGGAAGGTGGCATGACTTTCTATAGATTAATCGAAATGGTGTGGTTCCAAGGGGAGTCTTAAAAGAAGTTTGATAGGCCCACAAGGTATCATTGATTTTCACTGACCAATCCTTACAGTTGCGGCCTACTGTCTTTTCCAAGGTAGCTTTGAGTTGATGATTGGAAACCTCTACCTGCCCACTTGTCTGGGGATGGTAGGGTGAGGCTACCTTGTGTGTTACACCATATTTCCTTAGCAATGCTTCAAAGCTTCTTTCTAAAAAATGAGAACCACCGTCAGATATCACGGTTCGTGGTACACCGAAATGGGGGAAAATAATATCTTTGAACATTTTAATGACATGTTTGGAATTTATAGTGATGGTTGGTATGGATTCTACCCATTTTGAGACGTAATCCACTGCCACTAGGATGTAGGAAAGTCCATGAGAAGATGGGAATGGACCCATGTAGTCCACACCCCAAACATCAAATATCTCAACTTCTTTCCACAACTTCAGTGGCATCTCATCTCTCTTTGTAATGTTACTAGTTCTCTAAAACTTGTCACATGATAGCACAAAGTTGTAAGAAATCTTTGGATATGGTTGGCCAAAAGAAACCACATTGCAAAAATTTTATAGAAGTTTTCTTAGAACTCATATGGCCTTCAACTGGGCTTGAGTGACATTGTTCTAGAATGAGTTGGGCTTCTTACTCAGTGATACAATGTCTGTAAAGACCATCAGCACATAGCTTGAAGAGGTACGGCTCATCCCAGTGATATTGCTTCACATCATGTATGAATTTCTTTAGTGCATTTACTGTGCATTCAGGGTGGATAACACCAGCGGCAAGGTAGTTCACATAGTCTGAGTACCATGGGGAAGCTTCTGAGGCTTTCATAAGCGGGTCATCCAGAAGAAAATAGTTAATTGGGATCTTCTCGATTTCCAGGGTGTGGATACAACTGAGGTGGTATGCCACAACATTCTTTGTACCTTTCTTATCCCTTATCTACATATCAAATTCTTGCAATAGGAGAATCCATATGATTAACCTGGGTTTAGCATCTTTCTTTGCTAAGAGGTAACAGATAGCGGCATGATTCGTGTAGACAATGACTTTAGAACCAATGAGATGGGATATGAACTTGTCAAAGGCATACACAACTTCAAGAAGTTCTTTCTCAGTAGTTGCATAGTTCCTCTGAGATTTATCGAGGGTCTTCGATGCATAGTAGATCACATAGTGTTTCTTCTCTATACATTGGCCTAAAATAGCACCCGCAGTGTAATCACTGACATCACACATAATTTCAAATGGGTGATCCCAATCTGGAGCTCTGATGATGGGTGTTGTTGTAAGTGCATTTTTCAAGTTATTGAAACATTTGATACATTCTTCATCAAAATGGAAATCAGCATCCTTTAGCAATAGATTTGTCATTGTCTTGGTTATCTTGGAGAAATCCTTTATAAAATGTCTATAAAAGCCTACATGACCGATGAACATGCGAACTTCTCTTACATGTGTTGGGATAGGGAGTTTGGAAATCACTTCGAGTTTTGCTCGGTCTACTTAGATACCTCAGTTGCTGACTCTATAACCAAGGACAATGCCTTCCTTTACCATAAAGTGACACTACTCTCAATTTAACACAAGATGTGCTTCTTCACACCATTTAAGGACAAGGGAGAGGTTCTTTAGGCATGAGTCGTATGAATCTCCATATACATAAAAATCATCCATAAAAATTTCCATGACAATTTTAGTGAGACCAGTGAATATAGCTGCCATGCAACATTGGAAAGTTGCAGGCGCATTACAGAGACCGAAAGACATCCTTCTAAAGGCATATGTTCCAAATGAGCAAGTAAAAGTTGTTTTCTCTTGGTCATATAGATGTATATGTATTTGATGGAATCTAGAGTAACCATCAAGATAACAGAAATATTCTTGGTGAGCCAACTACTCTAAGACTTGATCAATAAAAGGCATCGGGAAATGATCCTTTCAAGTCGCCTTGTTTAACTTCTTATCATCAATACACATCCTCCACCCTGTGACTATTTGAATGGGGATGAGTTCATTGTCTTTATTTCATATCATGGTAGTTCTGCCTTTCTTTGGAACAACATGCATGGGACTTACCCATTGTGAATCAGAGATCGGATAGATAATACATGTCTTGAGCAACTTTAAGACTTCAAGGCAGACAACTTCTTTCATATTCAGATTAAGTTTCCTTTGGTGTTCAACAGTCATCTTGTGATCTTCCATCATGGAGATTTTTTGCATATATAGCGCTCGACTGATGCCGGTGAGATCACTCATCTTGTAGCCTATTGCTTTCCTTCTTTCCTTTAATTCCGTCAAGAGTTTATCTTCTTATTCTATCGTTAGATCAGCAATTATGATGACTGGGTAGATCTTGAGATCATCTAGAAGCACATACTTCAATCCTTCAGGTAGGGGCTTCATTTTAGGAGCTTTTAGTTTCTCACATGGTTCTTCAGTAACATCCACAGCCCTGAGTTCCTCAAATTTGGTTTCAGGATCTTCTTCAGTAGTGTCAAGTTGGAGAACACAATTTTTCACTTGTTCGTCAACTGAACTAGTTGCATTTGGATTAGTTAGAGCCACTCCTAAGGGGTCTTCTTGTTCATAATCCTCCTGCATGAGGAGTGACATCTGCTCTATGCACTCAATCAAGTAGACTTCTTCTTGCATGCGTGGTCTTCGCATACTTTCAAAAACTTTGAACTTGAGAGTTTCTTTACCTAATCTGAGCAGCAAGGTTCCTACTTCAACATCAATGAGAGCTCTTGTAGTGGAAAAGAATGGATGGCCAAAGATGAGAGGGTATCTGGTGTCTTTCTTTATATCCATGATGAAAAGTCACACAGAACATAGGAATCTTTGCCTACCTTGATAGGTACATCCTCAATAATTCCCAAGGGGAGAGTTACAACATTATTTGCAAGTTGTATGGTCATGCCAGTCAGAAGTAGTTCAGCAAACCCTAGCCTTTTGCAAAGGCTAAGTGGCATGATGGAGATACTAGAACCAAGATTGGCCAATCCTTTCTTACATGATGAATCACTGATATGGCAAGAGATCCCAAAAGATCCTGGATCTTTCTACTTCTTTGGCATCTTACTCTAGATGATGTCTGAAGTGGTTGTAGCTAACTTTACTATCTCGTACTCCTCAATTATATATTTCCTTGTGATAAGTGACTTCAAGTACTTCTTCCAGGTTGGTATCTCATCCAGCGCATCTAGAAAGGGTATATCAACATGAAGCTTTTTAATATCTTCCTTTAACTTATTGAAATGAGTGTCATGCTTGGTCTGCTTTAGATGTGCAGGGAAAGGGGGACGAGGCTTGTATACTGGTACATCTGGCTCTGGTGTTTCCATTTCTACATAATTGGTTTTTCAGAACATTCCTTGTCTATCTTATCAGCAGTTACTGCTCTTTGTACATTAAGGGCTTGAGCTACCCTCAGGCTATTTCCTCCTCTTGAGCCATTCTTACTTGGTTTTCTCTATTCTGACGATGAAAGGTTCTATCTATCTCTAGGTCAAAGCTAGTAGTGAGTCTAAAACTGTTCGAGCGGTGCATACACTAGTCTTTTGGGGGTACCTGAGATGAAAAGATTTTTCAAAAGTGAGATTGACATAGTAGAGTCAAATTCAAGTAGATGATTGATAGTTTCAAAAGAAAAAGCAAAAACCTAAATTGCCCTAAAGGAACTAGATTTGACTAACTAATTCCGTTGTCCCCGGCAACGTCACCAGAATTTAACGTGGTCTATTATCGCACTAACACTCAGGGTTGAAATCCCTAAGCTTTTAATAAAACCTTGTGCAATAATACCACTTGCAAGTGGATGCGTCTTATCGTAGTATAGTTGAGGATCGAATCCCAAGGGACAGCATTTTTAAGAATCGTTGTTAGTCGAGTTCAAGTAAGACTAATATTTAGAACGATTGGTTGGTTTGAGGTAAATTAAACTTAGTGCAAGAAAGTAAAGAGCTGTATGAAAGTTTGATCCAGATTAATGATATGGAATCACTATGGTGGTCCCGGGTTTCACCACCACTACTCATGCAACCACATCCAATCACAAAACATCCAGGCAAGATCTAACTATCCAAATAGAACTCTTGCGGACCCTCCCTGAGGGATGTTTAGGTTTGTGTAAGCATCACCTTAGGCATTAGATGTCTCATCACCATCTGGATCATGCACTTACGGTTCCGAAGATACATATATCCAACTGAAGCTATGGCCCTCCCTGAGGGATGTTTAGGTACATAAAAACATCATCGTGGGCTAGATGTATCATCCCCTCACGGATCATACACTTATGACCTCAAGGAATCCCTTTCTATTTCTAGTCACGGAGTCAACCATGTTAATCGACATTCTATCCTACATATTGAAGTTCTCACAACATAGGAAAGAACCAGATAAAAGCAAGCTGGTGATCAATCTACAAGCAAACATCAACGATTAACAATGAAATGAAAAGTTATATACATTGCCTTGGAATGTTAAAATGAAAAGACATGGAAGCATGGGCAGTGGGGCTAGTCCCCTCACCCCAGCGAAAAGAAACTACTCACTCATGATGTGAGAAATAAGAAGAACAAGAGAGAAGGAAGATTCCACCATGAGCATGATGCAGAAGGTGATTGCAGCTCGGTGAAAATTATGCGGTCTTCTATACTGTATCGGAACAAATCTGGATGAAGAACAAGGGACACCAAGGCAGACCGAGCAGTCTTTCTCTCTCCTCCTTCCTTCTCTTCTTGACCTCCTTGCTCATAGTATGTGGAGAAGGTTGTTGATGTACGTGATGATCTGGATCTGAACTTGCGTTCAGGCAGCCTATCGGCATCCTAGATCTGATGCCCAAATGAAGACCATGTTGGTTCTATTTATAGGCATGGATGGGGTCTTCACGATTTGGACCTTGTTGCAATTTTCATAGTTTGAACTCTTAATACTTCCTAACGGTTTTGAGCTTAAACATTTTTCATGGTTTGGAGTTCTCATAGTTTGGGATCGTGAGTATCTCTTCCATACGGTCTTGGAGACCGATAAACATCCTCACGGTCTTGAGACTGTGATGGACTTCAAGGTTTACCTTAATTTCCTCCAACCGGTCTGCCTCTTCAGTGCTCTTCACGGTTTGATGCCCTAGTGGTCTTGGGTTCTTCACGATCTTGGATTTTTCACAGTTTTAGAACAATCAGTCTTGGCTTCTTGCGATCGTCGTTCAAACGGTTTTGGAAACTGATCATAATCTTGCGGTTTGCAATCCTCACGGTCCTGTGCTCGATGGTTGGCCTCGCGGTTTCGACATCTTCACAGTCTAGGGGATGCACGATGTCATGCTTCTTGGGGTCTTGATTGCTAGCCGTCTTGCGGTCCTGAGGAGCAGACCACGAGGGTAGGTTGCAGGTGTTAGGGGATAGGAGACCACAAATAGGCCATGTTGTTGGTGATGAGGAAGATGTCGGTGTAGGTTGTCAAGGTCTTGGTGGTGGTGGCGCGGCATAGGAACAGGAGTGGTAGGGTTGTTGAGTGTGGCACCTACTACTAGGGGCGTGGTTGTAGGTGTCAAGGTGGTTTAGGGTTGCAGTGGGGAGCATGGCGATGAGGAAGACGATGTTGAAGAGAAGGTTGTGGAGTCGTTGGCGACGGAAGGTGGTGTCATTCATGGTCTTGGGACCATGAGGAAGCTCTTTGTGGTTTGAGGATTGTGAGGACTCTCACGGTCTTGAGACTATGAGGAGTCCACATGATCTTGAGACCATGAGAAGGGAACCGATAGGGCAGATCGCGAGGAGGAGGATTGTGTGAGTAGGTGAAGGAGAGGTGTTGATCCACGATCTAAAGGTGTAGAAAGCTTGCGGTCTTGAGGCTGTGTAGGGGTGAAGACCCAGAGGGCATACCACTAGGGCAAGGCCCAAAGGCCAAGACCACTAGGGCAAATTGCGGTGGTTGTTGGTGAAGAGGAAGATGTCGATGAAGGTAGAGGGTGAAGCATAACAGGGTGGTGATGGTAGCCATTTTGATGGATGATGGAGGTTGAGAAGGAGTTTGGTGAAAGTGGTTAATGAGTGTGGATCCAAGGTTGATTGAAGGTGGGCCCCCAGATAAAGATTCAACCTCAAATGTGACCTGCATGAAATCAGTATAGAATTCAGTCAATAACTCGATAATTCAACTAATTAGGAAAAATTGCATGTTTGTAAGATTTAGGGGATGAAATCGAGTGAATTGAATCAAAATGGGCCCAAGATGGGGAATGAATATCATGATGAATATGCATTCATCAATCTTCCTCTTAGACAAATAACATATGAATATGTTATTATCAAACTTGGAAATAAGGATTGTGCTTAATCTTCAGCTCTCAACCAATCCTTCACTCTCAGCCCAGATTATAATTCATCTTGTATGCATCTTAAGTTCATTTTGGATGGCATCTCGATGGCCACACGACTTGCAAATGGAGAAGAATTATACGACGATCCATTCACCACAACCAGATTGACATCATCATCATTCAAGAAATGACACTTTTCTTATCCGATCTTCAATTCCAATCCATTCGAGGAAAATGTCATTACTATTGGATTCCAAATCCTACTGAGGGGTCAGTGGTGGTTTAATTGTAGGTTTGAATTCTCAAATAGTGTCCCATCTAGCTACTGATTGGGCCAACTATTCTATCTCACTCAATAGCGAATTTCAATGTCAACACATCTGACTCGCATTCTCTAAACAGTGATCTCCTTCACAACTTCATCCTTTCACCATACCTTACTGACCTCTCTACTACTAACATCAACTATACTTGACATAGAGGTGCTTCATGGTCTTGTACTTGATCATTTTCTTATCTCACACAAGTGGGATTCTCTTCACCAACTTTCACATTCTAAGGATTCATGTAATCTCTGATCATTTCCTAATTATCCTTAAAACATTTTTTTGTATCTTGTGTGCCAAAACCTCTATGCTTTGAGAGGTTCTAGACAATACATTCCTCATTCCATGGTCTCATCAAAGATTGTTGGGTAATATCATTTCATGATTATGATATAATGTTCTCTTGGCAGAATGTCACATCCCAATTTCTAAAGCCAAATTAAAAACTTAGAATGGAGTTCCTCCTAAATGATAATAGTTAAGAGGTTAAATGCAAAAAGGCAAATAGTAGTTATCCTTAAATAAAAATGGGATGATAAAACTTAAAATAAGAATTAAATCCATATATCACTTTCAAATGTGCATTATGTGAATGAATTAACTCATATTAGTCCTCTTTTCTTTTCTCTCTTCTCCAAGATAGCAATAAAACATAGGAAGAGGTTAAAGACGTGATCATATGACACTTAAATTAGTAAAACTCTACATTGTGACTCAAGGATTCAATAATAAAAGCCATTTTCAAATTACCTCACTTTTAATACATTTTAATTAAGTTTAATATCCAATACTAGAGTTATGGACCATAATGTGTGCTAAAATGAAATCTAATTACATAGGAATATTCTATGCCTTCAAATTTGCCTATGGTTCAAATTTGAGATCATTGACCCATGTTTGGACCCTCAAAGCAATTAAAATACATTTGAATATGGTTTGACCAATGTTTTGAATTCGATTTCCTTACTACAGTGTATTAAACCAAAGTTCACAGTTAATTCGTGTCATACATTACATTTAATTCATTTTCCCTTCTCGCGTACCAATCCAACGTCCCTATTTTAATTACTCCATGATTTGATGGCTAGATCATCCTCACCTAACCCTGATCAATCTGTGAAATAGTAGGTGTTTCACAATACGATCTTCCCCAATATCATCTCCCTTCATTACTCCACCATCTTATGAGATTTCTTCCTCATTGAATTATCCTCACTCCATCATTTCCAACAAGCCATAACTCACCTCATATTGAGACCTCTTGACAAAATGCCCAAATCGGGCTCTCCATAGCTACTCAATCTCGAAGTTGCAGAGGATGTTTTGACTGATTGGTTGCCTACTTAAGGTGTTGTATAGCATCAAGGTACCTCAAGCACTCCTCCTCACCCAATTCCACCTCCAATGCCCCAAGACCCCTGGACCTACTCAAATTGGATCTCCGGAAACAACGGCCCATGCCTCACAACCCCAGTCACCTCAGCCCAATCACAACTGCGGTGAGCACCCTTAACACCTCTCCTTAACTTTCCCATCACGTACTTGCCATGTGTGTCCCTTAGACGATGGATCCTATAAGGACCTTAGACCTTCATCTTTTTACTAAGTTTCTCTGGCAAGAAGGTGGCCAACTGACCCCGCTTTTCCAGCGTAATGGTCCCTTCGACCCCGACTTGGGTTCACAGATTTTTTACCTCGTTTCATTGTCCCGATAGTAGTGATTTTTAGTTTATGGATGTGGACCTTCTGTGGCCATGGCCGAGGTAGTCTTTGAAATCCAGTTCTCTCCTGGGCTTAGTGGTGGGTGCATTCACCTCACCTTGAAGTGAGGAAGTCATCTGAGTTCTCAGTCTAGCATGAATAGGCTTCCTCTTTGAGTGGTGGCTGGAGGTAACACCTCTAGAGAAGGTGCTCGCGCCATGATCGAAGGAGGAGGAACAAACTAGGTCTTGAATTGACCATTGAGTCCTCGCAACATTGATTGAATGATTCAAATCGCATGGGCATTTTAGGGTTTGTGTACACCCTTTTCTTTTACATGAGCCACGTTGATTCAATCAACTTTAATGACAATTTTTCCCTGCCTAATTGATTACATGTAATGTGTGCCTGAGGTTCTTTGGTCATTTCATAATTTATTTATATCATGTTTATTTTTGACCCAAACTGGTGTCACACTATGGTTTTACAAGATTCTCATTGGTCAAATTTTCAAATATTCATAGTAAATAATAGGATGCTCAAAAAAATACAAATGAATAGTCATTGGAAAGGGATATTAGAGAAGAACACGATTTTATGGTTTTCAAGCTATAATTTGCCTTTCCATTTTGATGTTTTATGGGAAACCCTAACTTGAGCCATGAAACCCTAATTATGTACCTCATTTGATTTATATGATCTAATCCAAACCAGTATTCCTAATTCAATGATATTGATCAAAAATCCTAACCCCAATTCACTCAAAAACTAATTCACCCTAGGATCAATAGAAGGTATTGATTTATGATGTTTAATCATTTGAACAGGTGTTTAGAGCCCAATCAAGACAATCATAGGTTTGACTTAGATTTGACTCAAGGATGAGAGAGACTAACTTAGGATCATCTTTGCTCTAAGTTAAATGGGTCATGCTACTGAGAACAAGTATTTATGGTTGAATGCATGCTAAGTATAAATAGACATTATGATTTCAAGTTTAATGTTCTAAATCATGTTCACTATATCAAATTGCTTGATGATTTCTATATGTTATGTCCTATGGTTAAAATGTTCATTATAATTAAAGTTTATGATTTATGACTCATGAAGTCAATGTTATTGTTCAAGAGGGAGAAATCCCATCATGTTAAAAGATCATGTTAATAGGGAGGAATCCCATCATGTTAAATTTAGGAATCATGTTTGTAAGACCCCTAACTTGGGTTTTGGGGTAAGCCTATTTGTTTGGATTAATCATGTGCTTAGAACCTTTCTCTAATCTTTTGAGATGAAATTAGGGCTTGTGGAGAGATTAAGTTTCAAGTTTGAGCTTGTTTGGATGTTGTTTGTACTTGTGCTAGTTTTGGCGCAAATTGCAATTTACCCAACGTAGGAGGTTTATGTGTAATTTGTCACCTATAGAGTGTTATTTCTCTTTCTTGACATTGTATAGAGGTGAGATAAAGAATTTAGTGCCTTGTTTGAGCCTTGGTTGAGGAGTTTCACCCTTAGTGGTGATTAGGGTTCTATGATTGTTGAGTGTCTCGACCTATGTATATATAGTGTGTTATCTCAACATGGGTCGCAAACTAGGGTTGGTTTGATGGGTATCACGGTCAAGACACCCCCTCTAGATGGTGGGGTCACATACAAGTTGTTCTTGGGTGGTCTTGGGTCAAGAAGGATGCCCTCTTATAGGATGTCTCGACCTAGGGTTTGAGGTAATCCCTTGTCTCGACCAAGTGGTGATAGTGGTGTGTGAGTCACGACCATGGATGGTTAACCATGGGAGGGTTGAGACCATGACCATGAGGGTGACCAAGGTGGTTGAGACCCAACATATAGTGTATCACCATTTCCTTCATGTTAGGCTAGGGTGGTTGCATGTGGGTGCATGTTGGTCTTGTGAGTGGACAAGTGTCCCTTTGTACCTTGGAGTGTTGATACATCACATGTTGCCTCTCTCTCTCTCTCATATTCCACCTATATAACCCATTATATCTCCATTCTTGTAACCCTTTCGTCCCTCCATATTCTTCCTTCTCTTTTTCTTGTCCTTGGAGCTCGGTGGAGCAAGGAGATCCGACCATGGACCTTTGTGACCAAACTCTTCTTGCATGTGGTGCTTGTGGTGACCATAGCCCATCTTCAACCCTTGCTAAGAGTTTATCTTCCTTTATGGAATTTATTTTGATATCCTACCTCCATCTTACTCTCTTTTCTTGACCCTAGACCATGTTTCCTCCATAGTAGTCATTTTGGGAGAGAAACTCCTCATCACAAGGGTCGTAGACCATGTTTTGACAAGGTAGACCCAAGTGTGAGGAGGGTTTCTTCTCTTTTTCTCCCTTTTGTCTTTTGGCTCAGCCTAGATATTTTTGTCATTCTTTTCTTAGATGATCTTTAACCTTGGTGTCTTCTCCTTCCTAAGGTGATCTTATGGCTGAGATTGGATCTTCTTCAACCCTTGTATTGTGTGCTTGGAGCTCTTGATCTTGGAGCTTGGAATCCTTGGTGGTGATCTTCTTAAGGTGGGTTATATAACACTTAACCTACTCCATTATTGTTCTCTTTTGTGCATGTTTGCTACTGTATTCTGTCTCTAAATTTCTCCCTTATTATGCTAGTATATAATGATAATCTCTAGAACTTGTTAGGTGGAGAGATATTGCTTGGTTTAGTAGAAATCTGAAACCCTACTCTACACTTTTTGTGATTGACATGTTTTGGAGGTTCTTCCCTATCTTTTGACATTGGTCTTGATCTCATGCATGGTGTTTGTGTACCTAGATGTTGAAGGGAGTTTAGGTTCTATTGTAGATACCTTTATCATGGTTTTCTCTCCCTTGAATGAGATCCTTACTTCATAGTTTCATGGTGCATGCCTAGGGTTTTTGGTGATCATGTTGCATGGGTTTTCTCCTTCATGTTGATCAGGTTTCCCTTGATCTTGTCTTCTGACTCTGGACCAGGACATCACCCCTAGCGATTGTTGAGATACCCATCCTTGTTGATCGTGACCATGACTAATCTTGGTCGAGATACATCCCTTTTTATGGGTTGGACTTAGTGTTGTTTGAGGTCGTGACACTTGGTGTTAACGACCTAGTTGATCCCTATTTTAGTTGGGTTTCTTACCTAGTGTTTGAGGTCTTGATCGTCCCATTATCTCAGTAGTGGGATGTCCCTTGAGATAGGTTGTGACATGTTGGTCTTGGGTTGTGACATGCGGCTTTGGTTTGAGGTCGAGATAGTCATGTTCCTTGGGGTCATGACAGTTTTTTTAGGGGTTGGAACCCTAACCCTAGATGGGTCGAGACACCATAGGTGTCACAATAATGACATGATCTTGGTGGAGTGGTTACAACCTAGTGGTATAGGTTGCTAAGACATGTGGATGATAGGTGGTTGAGAGGCATGTTTGGGCACATAATGATACACTTGTATGAGTAATGTATAAGCCATGTAGAGTGTTGTTTAGATAATATCTAATCAACTCTAATGATGTTCCTTAACCCTAATATACTCTAAGATTATGGAAGGTGGTGAATATAGGGTTGATGGTTGAACCTAGATTTGTAAACCCTAATCGGCTAAGAAGGAACCCTAACCCTAATAATGTGTAATGATCATGCTTGTTTATCTTTCATTGAATGGCTTTGGTGTGTGATGTTATCTATCTTGTTTATGAACTTCTAACCATGCAAGTGTTATGAGCTTGATAATCATTGCTAGTGTATGCTATAGTGATAATGATATGAAATAGGTTGAATGCTCCTTCATGAGGCATGTTGAGGCACTTGTGATACAGGGATGATGTGAATGGGTCCTATGACCTAGAAGTGGCTTACTACCTATTATGAGATAACATTTCCAATTGATGAGTTGAGGGATTGATATCCCATAGTATATGAGTTTGGTATTGGTGATGTGGTGAATGGAAGTGATGCAGGCATCATGTGGTGAGAGTGTGACAAGTTCACACCTTATGTGTTTTATATAATCTAAATTTTTTGTGTGCCCTTATCTTTGTAGGTTTTGTTATGACTTTATATGTTGTAACTTGATTGATGCTAAAAGACACTTAATTGACTTAACTAATCTAGTGGAACTTAATCATATAGTTTTTCCCTATGCCATCCATCTCAATGTCAACACTTGTTGGATGATGAAATAGTCTTTTCCTTAGTGGAAGTTTTGAGTCATATATTGTTGAGTATAGGCATTCTTAGGACTAGTTGCAGGCCATACCCTGATAGGAGTGTAGTTGCAGGTCGTAGCTCAATGATTTGATGCTTATGAGGTTTCACATGATTGGTTGTGGGCCTTACCCTGGTAGGAGTTTGGTTGCGGGTCGTATATTAGTTTCACTAGCACTGTGACTTGTACCACGGTGAGCTAGGACTTTCACAATTTGACTATATGTCGTTGGTTGCAATTGACGGATATGTTTCTATGATGTACCTATGTACTGACCATGAGGGTTGGTGAGGTGATGGATTTCGACTTTTCCATAGACCTTGTATGGCACCTATTTTGACTTAGTAGTGGTCAATTGGATTTGGGTGGTTTGAATTAAATCCTCGGGGCATAATAAAATACATAATCAGCCATGTAGTATACTTTCTTAGGACAAAATACAAAAATATTGGATGAGTCCTTGGTTTGCTTTTGTATAGTATATTTGGTAGAAAATATACATGTTCTTCATATTCCTTCTAAACTATGAGATGATAATAACTACCTTGTTGATATCATTAACTAAATTTGTTATCATATTTGTAGCTTTACTTTTGTCCTTTAATTACCCTACCTTTGTTAATGATAGTGTTGATGGTGAGTTATATCTCCCATTGAGATTTGGATCTCACCCCATAGATTTGTACACATCTTTTATGTGGGTGTGTAAGAGGAGGTAAAGATCGTGTAGCTGAGGCAGAGCAACAATAAG
The DNA here is from genome assembly GCA_963693085.1 of Alisma plantago-aquatica. Taxonomy (NCBI): domain Eukaryota; kingdom Viridiplantae; phylum Streptophyta; class Magnoliopsida; order Alismatales; family Alismataceae; genus Alisma; species Alisma plantago-aquatica. Next base: position 485,459,050 of record OY856414.1, read on the forward strand.
AACAGTAGCAGACAAGGTTGGATGTGTCGCTAGTCTTTTCGTGTAGAGTCCTAGAGTCATCCATGTACACTCAGGTCTGTGGGATGGTTTTTTTTGGTGTGTTTTGTTCACATGTTATCGATATGTGGTTTTGTCTTGTGTGCCCCTTTTGATGTAAAGATATGGTAGATGTTCATGTATATACATATATATATAGATGGGATCGATTTCTATTATAGCAAGATGATGACCTATGTAATATGAATATGTTTTAATAAGCATCATGTGATCTATGATATAATCTGAATTTTTTGTGTGCCCCTTTTGATGTAAAGATATGGTATATGTTCATGTATATACATACATACATATATATATATATATATATATATATATATATATATATATATATATATATATATATACGGGATCAGTTTCTCTTATAGCAAGATGACGACCTATGTAATATGAATATGTTTATATAAGCATCATGTGATCTATGATATCTGTTGTAGGTGTCCTGTGAGGACTTATATGTAAAGCTTTTGCAGCCTTGGTGCTTAATGTTATCAGATTTAATTTTTAGTGTTTTTTGTTAATCCGCTTATTTAGTTTTGTTTCTAAAATTAGTTTGGAGTTATCTCATTGGTTTGTAGTGTGGGGAGTCACAATTTGGTTGGTATCAGAGATTTAGGTTTGCTGAGTCTACATGGACCTACGACTAGGGTTTGTGTTTGTTCTTGTGTCCTCCAGACTGTCTTATAGTGACTTATGCTTATGTAGAAGGAGTAGAAAAGCTTAAAGATGTCTAGAGAACATGAAGAATGTGTTGTTGAAAGCAGTGTTGCTGCACCAGGTGGTGGTTTAAGGAACCAGGCATGAGAAGATCAGGTGCATGACCCCCAATTTGACCCATCCATGCTTGAGAATACTACCTTTCAGTCTCTTTCTGGGTAGTTTATGGCTACTATGATGCATATTGCAGACATGATGCATGCAACTCATCCTAGGGCACTGGTTCCCAATGCAAAATCTTCGAGTACTGGGAAGACTTCTGAGCAGCTTCGCCGTGTTAGGGTAGTGGAGTATGTTGGGATGGTTGATCCAACGGATGTGGATCTATGGCTGACCAAGCTTGAGAAAGCCTTCAATATCCTTAGAATCCTAGAGGCGGATAAGTGAAGCAAGTAGTGTATCTTTTGAAGGGGAGTGCTAGCCATTGGTGGGCTATAAAATAAGAGAAGATTCCTAGAGTGGTTGTTGGATGAGAGGAGTTCTGATGTGATTTTGTTAGTTAGTACTTCCCAAGGACGTACCTTGATGAGAAGATATCCCAATTTGAGTGGATCATGCAAGGACTGATGATGATAAACGAGTATGAGGCTAAGTTTATGGAGCTTCTTTTGTTCTATCCTTGCACGGCTGCCACGGATGATGCGTGGATTCAATGCTTTGATAAGGGGTTGAATGTTGAGTTGTCTACCTTGGTGGATGCTTTGGAGAATCAATAAAGGTTTGCCACATTTTTCGATTATGTTCAAAGAATAGAGAGGTCTGTGATAGAGAAGCGAGAGGTGAATGCTAGGACAAGGCTTGCCCAGTCCCAGGGACAGTCGTCAGAAGGCTTTAAGAATCTAAGTTTTTCTGCATCGTCAACACCACAGAGGTTCAGTGCGCAGACACAGTGGTCTCCAAGTAAAGGTAGAGGTCATACCCTTCCACCTGTTGGAGCTCACAACACAACATCATTGTTAGTGACGGGATTTCATAGGCCACAATTTGAGACTAGGACTTGCCATAAGTGTGGGCAGGTAGGACATCTAAGGTGGGAGTGCCCAGTGGGAGATGATGAGGTGACCCAGCAACTAAGGCAGAGCCAGTAGGGCTCATAGAGACAACAATTTAGCAGTGTAGGAGGACGAGGACGTGGTCAAGCATCATAGGTTGGATCATCTGCTTAGGGAAGCAGGGGATGTAGATGACAACATGCAATGGATAGATTCGACGCCATGAGTCAGCTAAAGGCGGTAGTCAACCCACAAGTGGTGGTAGGTTAGATGGAGTTATTTCATTCTAATTTGTCTTCTTTTTACTTTGTATCTATTTTGGTTGAACTAGGTGCAATGCACACTTTTATCACTCATGAAGTAATTGACTTTTATCTTTTGCCTATTTGTTGTAGGAGAGATAATATGTTATTAAAAAACCTCGTTAGTTGGTTCTGTAGTGTTGCAGGATGTGTATCCTTCCTGTGTTCTTTTTTTTTCAAGGCAAAACATTCAAGTGGATCTCATACCACTTGATATGTATGGATTCTATGTAATCCTTAGAATGGACACCTTGTAGAAGTATTGAGTGGTCTTGGATTGTGGTTTCAAAAGTGCGACATTTGTATATGGTGATAAGACATGGGTCTTCGAAGGAGATAGGAAGATTCTTCTGACATGTCTGGTGTCGGTGATGGTGGTGAAGAAGTTGTCGAGGTAGAGTTGTGAGGCATTCTTGGCAAAGACACCATGTTTACTATTAAATGATTACCTTCTAGATTGGTTCAAAAGACACCATATGAGATATGGAATGGGAAGCATCCTAATATGTCTTTTATGAAAGTTTGAGGGTGTGAAGATTATGTTAAGAAATATGCACTGTGAAAATCTTGGACCCAAATTGGATAAATGTTTTTATTAGATACCCTAAGGAAACTAAGGTTTATTACTTCTATATCCCATTTAACAACAAAGTGTTTGTTTCCAGAAGTTCTATACTCCCTAAAAAGGAATTCATTTCATAGGAACTAGTGGGAGGAAAGTCGTTTTATAAGAAGTTTGAGGCCAACAAGATAGAATTGAGTCTACGGATGTAGATGAACAAAAATGAATCAAACGCTATAGTAAAAATTTAACATAACATACCAAATTTCAGTACTAAATTTAATTATGAGCCATTATTCATAATCCTCTTAAATTGAAATCTCTTTTGCTTTATTTCCCACATATAACCATCTCATTTGAAACCCACACTTTATAAACTGAACTCAATTAGAGATTCTTGGATTTGAGATCACAAAGAAAGATACTACAAAATTTTAAATATTAATGTTTTGATTTATTTCAAGAGTAATTATGTTAGCTATCATAGACTATTAATTAGGGAAGTTAGTATATTAATGTTTAGAGCAATGACAAATGAAGCATTGTTGAAAATTTCAAGGTAGATAGATATGGGGTTAGGGAGATGCCAAATTGAGAAGGAAAGTGATAATCCATAATAAAAGGGAATTAAAATCCCATTTTGGTAATTCGATCCACCTGAACTTTGACTCACCCTGACCCCGTGCACACATGCGTTTTTTTCCTGTGCCCATTTCTCAGATAGATCACCAATGAGGGACTTCTCTCCCTCCTCTACATAAAATCCAATAATTTCTACCCATCCACCTTCTACCCGATCTAACTTGACGACCACTTCAATTGGGGCAAAATGCACTAAAACAACAAGGGAAAATTAATGGGGGTGACTTGACTAGGAAATAGCTAATGAGTTATTACAGGAGAGTTGTACCACCTCTGGTGCAATTGACTAACCCCTTATGATCACCAACGCCTCAAAAGTCGAAACCCTAACCTCGACCCTGCTATATAAAGCCCCACATACCCCGTCAACAAACTCACACACCCCATCACCACAACATCACCACCATCTTCTCCTGGACCTTTTTCGACCACTCCCTTAGCCTCATGAGCCTTGCATGAGCCTATTGCACCTTAACCAACAAACCATTGGTCATGGATTGGTCTCACGAACGCACTACCCTCTCCCCCAAGCGTGCAAATCCATCAGCATGTGTTAGGTATTGTCGGTCACCACGACGTCATGGAATAACCACAACACCACCTTCAACACCTGATGGATTAGACTAGCACCCAGACAACCACATGATCCTCAACCAAGCCATATCATAAGATCTTGAGAACTAATCCTATGACAATCCCACCACTCTAATTTTAATTGGGAGAACAGAGGCCAACAACATTCCTCGAACTAGGCCACTTCCCTCCTCGAGGCCTATCTGGAACTTACACACAGTGAAGGACATCTTATCTCTGAGGAAACATCCCCTACAACATCAATGTATTTGATCTCCTCCTCCTCCTTTTCACATTCAACATCTAAGGACCTCAAACCAAAGTCACAATATAAGGAACTTAGGTTAATAACTATGATTAGCTATACCTAGAATTATACAGATTGAGACAGTCACTTAGGTCCATTTAGCTGTAATATTGGAATTGTGACCCACCCTTAGCTATCAAATGCATCCACATAGTTTCATACATAACAATTTACATATGGCATTAGTCAAGCCAAGACCTAACACTTCAATGAAATCTAAGAAAATACTATAGTAAAGGATTACTATAAATACTCAACCCCATTTGATTTACTTTCTCATGGAAGTATACAAGAAGGACAATTCCCAATTGCATAATTTATAACTTTAGACTATACCCTCTAATGATTGATATCTAGAATTAATACTATTTTTAATGTTTCATATGATGGAAGTAATAATCTAAGAAAGAAGAAAAAGAATAAAATTAAGAATACTACGAGACACATAGAGTAAAATTCAATTCAAGAGATTTAAAGTCTAGTTCTAACCATGTCATTAGTTTTGCAACGACAAAGGTATGGAAAACAATCCCTAGAAAATATTTTCCCTTACCAAATATGTATGCATGTGGCCTACACTATTGTATTACATTAGTAGTGCATTATATATATTATGAACATGTGAAATGAATGTTATATCATATGTGAATGAAGATACCACTAGAACAATGGGTATGAATTTAATGACCTCAAGATAATACACTATAGCAATAAAAAGATGATTATTAAGATATCCTACTTGTAAGACTCCTAAACTAGCTTAATGCTTAATTGTGTTTACATTGTATAATGAGATGATTTGATATCGTGTGATATACTTATATTTTCATTATGCGTCCAATTTGATTAATGTTTGAGCTATTTTGCAATGCATATGTATGTTTTGGACCAATTTTGAATTTACCCATATGTGAGGGTTAATTTGCAAAATGTCACATGAAGAGAGGACATCTTGTATTTTGATATCATGAGAGAGGAATATGATGTGGGAAATTTTGTTTGAATCTTGGATGATGGTGTGACATCATCATGCGATATTAGGGTTTCTAGGGCTTCTAGGGTTTGCATGGTTGACTCGGTGTTTAACCTAGGGTTTGATGTTATGACCTCTACAACACCTATGGTGAGGGTTGCGAATGAGACACATGCTTGGATGCACGGTCGCAACCGAAAAAACCTTGTGAGGGGTGGGTTGAAATGCCTTGTTTCCCTAGTGACCCGACCATGCACAAGTGACCTAGGGTTTTCACCTTAAAGTGTCTCGACCCGAGATAAGTTGATGAAGATAGTGTTGTGACCACAACAAGAAGGAAACCGACCTAGTAGGCCGTGACATAGTTGCTGGATAAACATGACCATGGATATTTGCATGTGAGTGGAGAAAGGTTATCTCTTTGGAGGACATGTGTCCCTTGATGAGCTATGGTGTTGACACCTCAAATATATTTACTTCTCTCCTCCTTTTGGGTATATAAACTATCTTCTTCACAACCAAGCATTCATTTTCAGCGTACAACTTCATCTTCTTCCATGAGACCGCCTTTGGAGCTTCAGGATCAAGAAGAAGATAAACTTGATCCTTGAGTGGCCGATCTTGGTGCATGATTGAAGATCTTGTGCTAGGGTTAGCTTTTGGTGGTGAATCTTGGAGAATCATCTCTTGGTAAGTGATCTTTCCTTCTAGATCACATTTTCATATGAAACTCTTTGTCTTCTTCTTCCACAAAACATGATATACATAGCAACAAGATAAATGAAACACCATGCATTAATTGGAAATGTAGATTCATACATTGTTGTTTGAAAGAGAAAAGTAATAATGTAAACTATACCATCTTTGAACTAGAATCCATTACATAAAACATAGAAGAAATCCTTGCATAAATCTTCTCTAAAACTTGATATTGGATCTTCTAATGTGTAGATAGAACCCCACCAAGGTAGATCCTATAAACTTCTTCTTTAAAGAAAACACTTCAAATTCATGTGCTCCTTGATCTAGGGGCATCTTGTCCCACGACCATGCGAAAACAAAGACATACATCAGTAAGAGACACTATACATTTTATGAGAACTAAAAAATAAGAATGTATAGTTGACTTGAAAGAAAATCTTGAAATGTATTTAACTTAAGCATTCTTGATTACATGAATCTTATTACATGAAGAATTCAGTAGTAAATATATGTATCTCTCTATGATGCCCACTTAAGAGCACATGATTTCTAGGAAAGCTCATAATTGGCACGAACGCCCATGATTTGGCTAAAAATCCCATAATTGAGGTCCATCATTGGATTAGAAAGTCCATAACTGGCACTAATGCCCATAATGACCCCTTGAGGTTCATGATTCGAGAAGCATATAAAACTAATTCCATTCCATTTATCTTAACATTAACATTACCATAAACATGAATTTAATCTTGAACTTTAATCTTTAACGTGACGGGATTTCTCCCTCTTAAAACTTGAACTTTAAATCCTATAATAATTAATTATTAATCATATTCTGTAATCTTAATGAGCATGATAAACATAAGACATAGAATCATCAGACAATTTATATATGAACATATTAGAGCATTTAAACTTGAAATTGAAAGCATAATCGATAAATCATACATAGCATACAATTCAACCAATGTACATATGTATAGTGGTATGAATCGCTTACCTGGAGCAAAACAGATCCTTAATTTAGGCCTTTTTAATCATGGTCAACTCCTAAACCACATGAAAGTAACATCCATACATCGAAATCTATTTTAAGATGACCTTAAACCCTAATCTTAGGTCTTTAGAAATTCTGATGTGATTTATTTAAATTAGGATGTGAAATTAGTAAAATTGGATACCTGACTTAAATACCTTTCAAATGACTACTTATTCACAATTTTCTGACAAATTATGTAACTATTTTGATTGTTTGAAGTAAGGACTTCATTGAAAATTTTATCTGGACAATCTCACATTTTTCTTTTAGTTGGATAGACCTCACAATATGTCCATCAGCCTACGGCCCAATGCCATATAATAGGGCCCATCACCCTTTCTTTCTCATTGGACATGCGACCAGGGAGCTACAACTCCCCTATTTCCCCTACCACAAAAATGGAAGCATTGTCAGGCTAGTGCACATGACGGTGACCCCACTCACTTGTCCTTCCGCTCTACTATACGGTAGACAAGTTCTATTATGCGTTGTCGTGCTTCCCCAGGATGTAGCAGGCAGATCTGTAGCATTTCTAGTTGAGGAATCAACCACCTCATTGCTTCCTATTTTACACGACTGGAACAAGAAGCATCACACCATGTCCTTCAACTATGATCGGTCCTAGGGATCAATGGACAAGTCAAAAGTGATTTTTGGATTTGGAGTGCCGAAGATGGTCTCTGATGCCTCCTGACACCACTGGATGTGGATGATTCAAGAAGAACTCTGAGATCAGATTGTAGGGAACTAAGGGAGAAACATGAGGGATTGAAAGAGTTTGTGGGTTTCTATAGGGTTTGTGTAATGCCTTGACCCACTGCCACCCTAGTACTACTCCAAGTTGAGCATGCTTAACTATAGAGTTCTTTAGTGATGGGATCCTAAAAAAGAAGGTGCTCCTTGGTGATATGGGTAGTCTAATCATTCCTTTTAAGATCATGTTGTCGAAGGCCTCAAATCCACACGACACCACTGGATGTGGAGGATTCAAGAATAACTCCAAGATCAAATTGTAGGGAACCATGGGCAAAACCTGAGGGATCAGAAGAGTTTGTGGGTTGCTACAGGGTTTGTGTAACACCTTGGCCCACCGCCAGCCTAGTACTACTCTAAGTTGAGCATGCTTAACTATAGAGTTCTTTAGTGATGGGCTCCCCAAAAAGGAGGTGCTCCTTGGTGATATGGGTAGTCAAATCATTCCTTTTAAGATCATGCTGCCTCAAATCCTTGTACATTACAATCTTCCCCACTTAGACTCTTGACATCCTTGTCAAGGCTCAACTATATGACCTCATAATCTCTTCCCTATTTCAGTGGAGACCCAGAATGGCCCATGGACACCCAACTCCCATCCACAACTACCAGCACAAGGGCAGCTCCATCTCGTCTTAGATGATACCCTTTCCAACTTGCCTAGTCTGCACCACTTAAGACTGGCATGCCCCATTCCCATGTGGGCCCACGTACTGGAGGGGAATTGGCTCAGATACCATTTGTAATGCATGAGCCCACTTCCCTATGATGTAGTAGAGTCTCAGGAATGACGACCTATGCTCTAGTAGAATTTCAAGAATGACGACTGGCCCCACAAACCACTACTAGCCTTAATTGTGTGTTTTTTCCTCACTCACGCGCAAGCTGGGGTCAACTTCCCGACTGGCCACCCATCCTAGTACTACCCCAAGCTGAGAATGCTTAACTATGAAGTTCTTTAGTGATGGCCTCCCAAAAAAATAGGTGCACCTTGGTGATATGGGTAGTCCAATCATTTATTTTAAGATCATGTTATCCAAGGCCTCAAATCATGGACATTACAAAAACTATATAATAACTCTACTAATTTATTTAGAGGGTCAAATGAAGTCCTATTGACTTCAAAGTTGGACCACATGTTAAATAAAAAGTTTATAATCTTCTTGTCCTATTATATTTAGGTTTTGTATAAGTTTTGTCGATAATTTCCATATAGGCATTTAGCTTTGATTAAATGCATTAATATATTAGATAATAGTAAAATACACTCTTTTTGTGAGTCTTAGAGTTCAATTTCAAGATAGAAATTAATTGTCTCCTAAAAATCCATATCACATATCTTTCATGTCTTTTTGAGGAACTATCTTGGAGGACAGAGAAAAAGAGAATATATATACTTTCCTCTTATATTAAAATTCATAAAAAGGATAACAAAAACTTCTTGACCAAGGTATCTACTCCATATTTATATTTTCAAATTCCACTTCCTTATATTTCTCTTTTATTTCTTTTAAATATTTTTAAAGAATAGGAGAGAGAAAAAGTGAGAATGATTCTAGTTTTCCATTTATATATATTGGACACATTTAATCATAAAGAAAATGAAGGAAAGATATTTTAATTTATTTATATGTCAAAATTATATAAAGAATTCAATAGTTGCGGTAATTTGCATTAAAGTCCAACTTTTTGATTTATATATTGAAATTTGCAATTAAGATCCAAAACTTATTTTATTTAAAAATTGGGACGTTATAAATTTGACCCACCTTAAATACACTTCATCCTCGAAATTTTATCATACTACCCACCTTAGGGTTTTACATATTTTATGTACACCACTTTCCAATATCATCATAAAGTCTCATTCTCATGATGAAAGACTATCTAGACGTCATTATTGAAACCAACATGTAGGTATACTAATAATGAATCTATCTCATCAACATTGACATGAAAAATGACCTTTCTACCTCTTCTTTAGGGATTGTGGTTCTACCCTATATCTAACTTATTTGTATCAAATTACCCACCCTTTGTATGCATGTTTTGTCGTACTATAATCAAGACTAGGTTTAGGTGACTATACGTCTCAAAATTTCAATGTTGAATCTTATTTTCTTTGTCACCTTTGGATACATGCTGGCCGGTCATATATTCAGAGCCTGACATGTCTTATCACACTTATCTTGGCACGTCCCTTGTGCACATGTCCCATACGACATTTTCTAGAAAGGACAAGATAAGTATGATTATGAATATAACATTATCTCTACAAAACCTCATGAGCATGTGTCCCATACAACAAACACATGGGGGGATAGAGAGCATTCTATATACAATTCTAGAGTTAACGTAAAAGTCCAAAACATCTAGGCACATAATCCTAATCCATATTTAAACGTATGTCTCATGTCTAAACCTCAAAGTTGGTTTCCAATATCTTTCACTTATTCTTCTATACATAGAGCTTAGAACATATGAATCTGGTTTTTGCCTGGTGGACATCTACTTATTTTCTCTGATACCATATTGTAACACCTCTCCAAGTACATATATACCAATAGAAGAAAACCTTATGCTATTCATAACATAGGTCACTTGCTTGAAGGAACACCACAAAACACGATATACATAGCAACAAGATAAATGAAAAACCATGCATTAATTGGAAATGTAGATTCATACATTGTGTTTGAAAGAGAAAACTTATAATGTAAACTATATTATCTTTGAACTAGAATCTAGTACATGAAAGGTAGATGAAATCTAAGGCATAAATCTTCTCCGAAACTTGATATTGGATCTTCTAATGTGTAGATGGCACCCCATCAAGATAGGTCTTAGAAACTTCTACTTTAAAGAACTCATTTCAAATTCCTTTTCTCCTTGATTTAGGGACATCTCGTCCCACGACCATGTGAAAACAAAGACATACACTAGTAAGTGACACTATACATTTTATAAGAACTAAAAAATAAGCATGTATACATGACTTGAAAGAAAATCTTGACATGTATTTAACTTAAGCATTCTTGATTACATGAATCTTATTACGTGAAGAATTGAGAAGTAAATGTATGCATCTCTCTATGACACCCACTTAAGAGCACATGATTGCTAGGAAAGCCCATAATTGGCACAAATGCCCATGATTTGGCTAAAAAGACCATAACAACCCCTTGAGGTCCATGATTGGCTAGGAAATCCCATAATTGGCATGATTGCTCATAACCACCCCTTGAGGTCCATGATTCAAGAAGCATATAAAGCTGATTCAATTCCTTTATCTTAACATTACCATTACCATAAAAATGAATTTAATCTAGAAATTTAATCTTTAACATGATGGAATTTCTCCCTCTTAAAATTTGAACTTTAAATCCTTTAATCATTAATTATTAACAATTAATCATAATATCTAATTTTTGTGAGAATGATAAATATAAGGCATATGACACATAAATCATCATAGAATTTATATGTGAACATGATTAGAGCATTTAAACATGAACTGAAAGCATGGCTCAAAGCATCACTGAGGAAACCAAGGGTGACGCTGCACGAAGAGCTGCACAGACACACCAGAACAAGAAGACCATAAACTTTAGAAGCAGGCCGGCATAGGAGATTCTGATGAGCTCATCCAAGACTAGTGGAAGCAGGTCAAAAGGAAGGTCGGAAAATGAAGTCGAAGGACAAATTGAAGGGATCAGAGAAGGACATAGTGGAGAGAGCATAATACATAACCAACAACAGCACCAACAGGAAACAAGTGCAGAGTCTGAGTTTAACTTGGCTGAACTATTCCCAGAACGGCAGGAGACACAGGGCCATGGTGGATGGACAATCAAGGGCAATGACAGGATGGCGGACGACCTAGGGGTACAGGAGAGCAGCAAAACCACGAAGAGTCAGGAAACAAGTGCAGACCAGGAGAGGCAGAAGCTAATCAGCAGAGATGAGCTGCTGAATGTGCGCCGGCAGGGACATCCTAGTAATTCCATACAGGTGGACCACAACAACATCATCTGAGAGGGAACAAAAAATGCCAGTGTAGAAGAAAACATACAAACAGATCACTGAATCCTATCTTTCCACAGCAAGACACAGGCAAAGAACCTTTGAGACACACATACCAGAGCAATGTTAGAATGAGGGCACAATAGAAGATGGACAATAGAAAGAAAGAAGGGAGAAAAGGAAAAGGCGATCTAAAGAAAACCAAGGAACCACCGTGGGTATACAAGATGAGCAGAGCGCAAAGACTTGGAGTATCGGAACATGAAGTCGTCTGGGATACGGTGACTGGAAAGAGAGGAAGACAATCTGAATATTGTGACATGGAACTAGATATAGTTAGCCCTACTGATGACATGACCAAGAAAGCCAGGAGCAGTGGGTCTACAGTTCACAATGAAGGAAAATCAAGTGTTCAAGTAGCAGAGACTGGTGTTGACCAGCTCCGTGAATAGCTATGAAAATCATGAGCTGGAATTGTCAGGGGTTGGGCAACCCTGACACGCTGAATGCCCTCCGATCGTGGTGTTGGAGGGAGAGCCCGAACATAGTCTTCTTAATGGAGACTCTGATCTCTAGTGTTGATCTAGAAGCGGTGAAAAGAAAATGTGGATTCACACAAGGTATCTGTATTGACAGAGTGGGTAGGGAAGGTGGAATTGGATTATGGTGGAAAGATGTTGACCTCAATATCATATCTTATTCGCAGCATCACTGTAGTTGTGAGATTGATGACGAAACAGGGTCTAATAAGTGGAGCGTTGTGGGCATATATGGGTGGGCGGACCAGCAGATGAAACACAATACCTGGGACTTGATACGTGAAATAAAAATCTTAGCTGACTTCCCTACGGTGTTCTTTGGTGACTTCAATGATATTATATCGAATTTAGAGAAAATGGGAGGCCCCCCAAAACCTTTACGCTATATACAGGATTTCTGAGATGTGATAGACGACTGTGATCTTACGGACCTGGGATATAGTGGAAGCATATTCATGTGGCAGAGGGGTACAACACCAGAAACCCTTATTCGAGAGAGACTGGATAGGGCCTTGTCCTGTCCCAGTTGGACAGTGATATTCCCATAGGCTAGAGTTGTTCACCTTCCTATAGTTGAATCTGACCATTCCCTGATTATCATCAACACTGAGCAGAGGCATAGGCGACAACGAAGGAAACAGGAAAACTTCTTCTTTGAGCCCATGTGGATGGAGGACGAGATGTGTGAACATATCATCAAGGAAACATGGGATGGTAGCCTATATATTGATCTTCAGGGAAAGATGGAACAGTGTGGCATGAAGTTAAAGTCTTGGACAGCCGAAAAGTTTGGAAAGATGAAGAGTAAGATAAAAGATCTAGAAGGGCAGCTAGGGGAGGCTCAGCTCCTACTGCCAGACAGAAGCAACCTTGACAGGTGTACACACATTGTAGTTGAACTACAAGAGTGGCACAGACGTGATGAAACGTATTTGCATGCCAAGGCAAGGGTGAATGAAATGAAATCTAGTGACAGAAACACGGCTTATTTCCACCACAAAGCATCACAAAGGAGGAAAAGAAACAAGATCAAGGGGCTCACCGATGTTGCGGGACAATGGAAGACAAAGGATGAAGAGATTGAGAAGATCATCACTGACTTTTTAGGGGCTTTTCAAGACATCCAACCCGACTGGATGGGAGGAGGAAACAAAAGGGATAGAGAGGAAAATTGGAAGAATAGAAAGAGAAATTCTGGATAGGGATATCACCACCGAAGAAATTCAAGCAGCGCTGAAAAGTTTGAATCCTAATAAGGCACCCGAGCCTGATGGGATGAAGGCTATGTTTTTTCAGAAATATTGGCACATAGTAGGAAGCGATGTGGCAAATTATATAAAGGGGTGGTGGAAAATTGAAGACAGTATTGCTGATGTGAATTCTACTCTGGTGGTTCTCATTCCTAAAGTGAAAACTCCAAAGGAAATTGGGGAGTTCAGACCTATAAGCCTGTGCAATGGAATTTATAAGACTAATGCCAAAGTCCTAGCTAACCGTTTGTGACCTCTGATGGACAAGATTGTTTCTTAACAACAAAGTGCTTTTATCCCTGGAAGACTCATCACAGACAATGCGCTTATTGCCTACGAGCTTTTTCACACTATGAAAGGTGAGAAAAGGAAGAAAAAGGGACATATAGCTCTGAAACTTGATATGTCAAAAGCTTACGACAGAGTGGAATGGGGGTTCGTGGACTTCATACAGGAGAAGTTGGGGTTTGGAGAGCTATGGAGGAAGAAAGTCATGAACTGCATGTCATCTGTATCTCACTCCTTCGCCATCAATGGGGACCGTACCAGGAAGACTCAACCATCCAGAGGACTACGCCAGGGTGACCCTCTCTCCCCATATCTCTTTATTTTATGTGTTGAAGCTTTTTCTTCTTCACTAAATTTGGCATCAAAATAGAATGATATCCATGGAGTGCGAGCTAGCCGACATGGGCCTCACATTTCTCATCATTTCTTTGTATATGACTCTATTCTTTTTGCAAGGGTGACCAAAGAAGAATGCATGAAATTAGTTGTGATTGTCAGCCAGTACGAACGGGCATCTGGACAAAAAATTAACTTATCAAAAACTGAGGTGGCCTTTAGTAAAGGAGTCAGTAGGGAGAGGAAGGACGAGATAAACCAATTGTTACAAGTAAGAGAGGTGGAGAAGCACGGGAAGTACTTAGGCTTACCTGTAGCGGTAGGAAGATCCAAAAAACATGCCTTCTCATACATACAAGAATGGGTGTGGAACAAACTTCAATGATGGAAGGAAAAATTACTGTCCAAAGCGGGAAAAGAGGTTTTAATCAAGGCAGTGGCTCAAACGATCCCATCGTATCTGATGAGTATTTTTCAGCTACCGGCATACCTCCTTGACGCCATTAACAGTTCCATTGCCAGATTCTAGTGGGGAGCCAAAGACAATGAACAAAAAATTGCTTGGGTCAGCAGGGAGAAACTCTGCAAACCAAAAAATCAAGGAGGCATGGGATTTCGAGATATTAGTATATTCAACCAAGTTCTTCTTGCTAAACAAGTTTGGCGCCTTTTCCAAAGGAAAGAGACGTTAGCATATAAAGTCCTCAAGGCCAGATACTTCCCAACAAGTAATGTCCTCAAGGCATGTAGGGGACATAATCTGAGTTTTACCTGGCAGAGTATATGGAATTCCAAGAGTATCATCCTAGAAGGCATGCAATGGAGAGTGGGAGATTGCAAAGACATCAACGTATGGTCGGATAATTGGATACCCAACCTAGGCGGCAGCATAGAATCTAGGTTGGGTATTTCTTCACCGACAATACAGCAGGTCTACCAACTCATTGATCAGGAAACAAGAGATTGGAAACAAGGAAAAGTAAATGAGCTGCTATCACAGAATGTGGCTGACCTGGTGCATGCCATCCCGTTAAGGGAAACAACGAGGGAAGATGGGATTTTCTAGAGACCAAGCAGATGCGGGGAATATACAGTGAAGTCAGCATACTGGATGGCCACCCAACAACCGAGCAACACTGAGCAATCAGACACCCACGTGAACAAGGAGGTCTGGCGAGCAATCTGGAAGAGAGGTCTAGCTCCCAAAGTTGCACATTTCCTCTGGCGATGTGTCGTCGGCTCATTGGCCACGGTTGGACGACTGTTCTATAGATACTACCACCCTGGCGGAATTTGCAATCTCTGCCATAGGGAGAAGGAGGACCTAACCCACATGCTCTTCAGATGCGAGCAGGTGTGGGAGCTTTGGAAGGAATACCTGGTGGGCATGCAAGGGTGCATCCGACAGCTGGGAACTAAGACCATAGATGAAGCTGCTTTGGCAGCGGTCTGGATGGAGAATGGGTCTGTAAATGAAGATATGGTTGTAGCCCTTTGGACAATCTGGACAAGATGAAATGACATCACCTTCGGGAACAAGGTGTGCCACCCGCTTACACTGAAGAACTCAATGCTGCCATTAGTAAGAGACTACAGGGACACGACCAGCTCGATGGACAACCTAGCCCCACAGAACACTCAAGCAAGATGGAGTAGTCCACCGCAAGGGGTCACGAAGATCAACTGTGATGCCTCTGTGGCAATCCAAGGAGCTGATGGATTTGGTCTTGTATGGAGGACTGCTGAAGGAAATGTCACCCGTATAGAAGGAAGAAGACAACCGACTCTCAAGGACCCTAGATGCACTGAAGCATTAGCCATCCGAGAAGGCCTCAAGCTATCCAAAGAAATGTACCTCACCGCTGTAATAATGGAATCAGACGTTGAAGCAGTGATCAAGCTCATTGTGGCCGGGACTAAAAGGGCAGATCTCTTGGGAACCGTCCTCGAGGACATAGCCTATCTTAAAGATTTCTTTTCCAGCATTTCTTTTGTTTCATGCCATAGACAGGATAATGGGTTGGCACATAAGTTAGCCCAGATGGCCTCTTGTAGCATCTTTTCCTTTAGTAACTACAACTTGTTTTCTCCCTTTGTAATGAACTGCAGTAGAGCAGATTTTGTTAGCTAATGAAAGTAGATCATTTTTCCAAAAAAAAACATGAACCGAAAGCAGAATCCATAAATCATACATAGCATACAATTCAACCAATGTACATATGTATAGTGGCTTTACCTACTTACCTATAGAAAAGCACATGTGTAGGCTAGGTCTTCTTAATCATGTTCAACTCCTAAACCACCTAAAAGTAACATCCATACATCAAAATCTATCTCAAGATGACCTTAAACCTTAAAATTAGGTCATTAGAAATTCTTATGTGATTTATTTGAATTCGTATGTGAAATTAGTAATATTGAATTAATGACTTTAATACCTTTCTAATGACTACTTATTTGTATTTTTTTGACAAATTATGTAACTATTGTGATTGTTTGAAGTAAGGACTTAATTAAATTTTTTATCTAAATGATATTACCTTTTTCTTTTAGTTGGATATGTAACGACCCCCTCCCCATGTTATCCCCTATTCAGGCAGACCTAGAGGGAAAGAACCATTATCACTAATACATAATCACACGTTTAACAATTACCCAGAAATAATGAATATTTTTTTCACTAAATAGGAATAAGTTTATTCAAGATGAGATATAAATTTTCCAACATGGTTACAAAATATGGATTTCTAAATTGTACCATATGAAGTACAACCATCTAACTATATCCTCCAGGAATTATATTAAATTTCTTTGTTTGAAGCCTTCTTTGCTGAGTGTCCATCTTTCTTCATATTTGTAGAATAATGGCAGATTATCCTAAAACACTGACAAACAAAATGTCAGTTAGTATAATGATTTATACTGGTATGTGGGGAAAACAAAATATTACATCTCATGTAACAACAAAATTACAACAATTATTATTAATAAACAAAATTATTGTTAATAAACAAAATTATTGTTTGCTTCATAACTTCTCAACTCATTTTTATTCTTGTCTCTACAGTGGACTAAAAGACCACCTTATCAATTTGGAGCCCAGGTGATATGTTGGTCTTCCCAATCTGGGGCCTAACCTCATATCCCATATGACCTTCCCAATATGGGGTCTGGTCTGACCTAATATGAACTTACCAATATGGGGCCCGGTATGTCCTAATTTGACCTTCCCAATTGGGGCCTGGTCTAACCTTCCCAATATGGGGCCTGGTCTTTGGTCATATCCATGACTTTCATTTCCTTCCATTCAAACCTCCAAAGTTGGTATGCCAGGTTTGAGCAAGTCATAAGCATACTCTCTGATAGCCATAGTCACTTTATAGATTGCATGAAATAAAATTCATCCAAGAATTTAATTTCAAGCACTTGGTAAAACCTTGGAAATCACTAGGAAACTAGAGAGATTAGTCATAGGTGTAACCACATACCTTGAGGAGTCTAGATGTTCAAGCAAGAGAAAGAAATCAACCAACCAAGTTACCTTGAAAGTTAATGCAATACACCCATGCATTATTATTTAATCCAAATCATCCTTAACATGAACTTGGTTATTTAGTTTGGGTTTCTAGACCAAAATTAGGGTTTTATTCGGATTTTCACTTCCCAAACCCAAGTTTCCACTTTTCATGTCTCATTAGGTTACAAACCCTAATCCTTCATTAAATACATCTTTTATTTCAAGGAAACCCTAATTTATCAAAGAATGGGTTGCTAAACTCAAATAACTTTCAAGTTTCTCTTTTTACTCATAAAGGATAAATCTTTAATCAAAATTAATGATTGGACATATCCTGATCATCAATTCTCAATAACTATGGTTCTAGTTCATTTAACACATTAAAGATGCCAACTTTAGGAAATTTTCAATGTAGAAGCAAAACTAGACTGATAACATTTTTATTAAACTCTACTGATTATTCTGATAAAAAACCAAGTATAATTTGAACACCCAAACAAGCATCTAGTATGCACGATGGCATTTGTCATGTGGGGTTGTCCCACTCGCTCTCGTGATGCGTGACTAAAACCATCAACAATATGTCAATGACCCTCTCTCGAGGAATGACATATCAACACCTCGGAATACACTAAGTTCCCTCTCGGGTCTTAGGATATTCTGGGGTGTTAGGAACAGAATACCTCGGATCTTCCCCCTCTCAAGTTCGGATCCAAACTATCGTCTCTTAGCTATTCCTACAACCGATATCTCGATACAGGCAGAAACAACAGTTCAAGCGAGTAAGAGATCAACCAAACTAGCAATCATAACTTGGAAAGTGAAAATAGAACATGCAACATACTAGATCTGATATGAATCTACATGCTTAAGGAAAAAGTACATATACATGCCCAGATCAGGCTACATAGCCAAGAAGGAGCTAACTAGCCATAGACAAGCATAGCTGGCACCGAACAAAGATGGATAAACATCATTTGTACAAGAAACAAAGGAATGTAGTAGAATGAAAGAGAAGAGGGAAGAGATATAGCCCATAGAGGAGAGGTGGCTCTCTCTCCTCGGCCTCTGTGCATGCCAGATCTCGGCCCTTGGGTCTTCTTTTCTTCCCTTTGGACTCCTCATCTCTCTCTCTCCGTAGACCGTATCGGGCGACCGTATCGGGCGATTGTATCGGGAAGACCATATCAGGCGACCGTATCGGGCAGACCGTATCGGGCGACAGTATCGGGCAGACCATATCGGGCGACCGTATCGGGCGACCGTATCGGGCGACCGTATCGGGAAAACCGTATCAGGCAAACCATATCAGGCAACCGTAAGGGGCAGTAGACTTTTGGGGAACTTGACACACTAGCTCCTTGGTCTAGGAACTAGCTCTTACAGGGCCCTCCCTCCATCTCCCCTCCTTTGCTCTATAGGTTGGCAGCTGCTATTTATAGGCAGTGAGTTGATGGGAGTTGTAGCTTTTATTGGTCCACATGTCCTTCATCCGTGGCTTCGATCTTGAGGTATCAGGTGGGCCAATATAACTGTCGCCCGACGACCGTGTCGGGCAGGGGGAGTGTCAGGCAGATGTATCGGGCAGGCCGTATCGGGCAGGATGTATTGGCCACGCCGTATCGGGTAGCTGTATTGGCCAGACTGTATCAGGCAGCTGTATCGGCCAGACCATATCGGGCAGCTGTATCGGCTAGACCATATCGGGCAGCCATATCGGCCAAGCCCTAGAATTCTTGTCTTTTCAGGTTCGGTACTTGAGAGTCCCAAAATTGGCTAGTTTCAGTGCCTGTAAGTCAAAAATTGGCTAATTAGCTACATTATTGTCTATTTTTACTACTTTTATCTAATGCGAGACAGAAAACATAAAACATAAAACATGAGCAAAAGAGTACATATTAGGACTAAAGTGATATAAAATCATAGACAAAATGCATAGAAAATATGCGCTAATTTGGGTGTTATCAACTACCGCAAGCTTAAAACTTGCTTGTCCTCAAGCAAGACTGTGCCCAAAGAACAAAAGATAACATCCAAATTAAGCTTGGTAATAAATGCTAAAGTTAAGAAAAATAGTTTAAAGCATCAATACTCTTGATCCATGTCATTTCAGAACAAACCCCACCAAACAAGCACAATCCTGCCAAAGCAAGATCAAAGAGTGTCCAAGCAAGATTAAGCGAATTAACTACAACCTGTCGATACTCACGAGGGTTTGAATCATAATTATTTAAACATGAAAGAGTTGTCATTTAGGTGATCAAGCAGGTGATGAGCAATGAGCCATCACCATGAATCCATGCATACCAATCTGGAACAACGCGCCTCTCACTTATTCATGTCCTAAGAAACAAAGCAAAAAGACTCTAATGACTTCTGAGGATCTCGATCTGTGTCAGGTTGGTCCATGTAACGAGCAACAGTCCCTGCAGTCCGAGCCAATTGGCCCAGAGCAGTGAGACGGACTCCTCGTACTGTGCTCGAACCAACCCTGCTACTGAGATGATCTCATAGGTCACCTAAGGGTTCCTAGTGACTCTCTAATGAGCTTTTAGAGTGATACTGCCAGGCACGACATACCCGTGTTCATGAGCGCAGTCATACATCGGTCGGGCATCATCCTAAACTCTCCTAAAAGAGAAAACATCGCTCATTTATTGTTCACACTCAGGCTTTTATCATTTGCATTCTATTTTTGTGGGCTTGGGTGAGAACTATATAGATATTTTGGGATTTTGTGGGCGGCCAAGCCTCTTTTGCACATTTTTATATTTTTCATATTTTTGACTCGATCTAATGTGAGAAGGCATGTTTTCCATCAAGGAAAAGCACTTCACCTTGATCATGGCTCAAAACTCATCATGATCCACTTGATACCTGTGTGAAAAGATAGAAATTAAGATTCAAGAATCCTTAGAATAGAGGCAAACTTGTGAATCCACAGCTAGGTTCTTTGATCGTGTTTTATCTCATTCCATCGGTCCTTTACCATGGATTTTCCATTCACGACACAGATCAAGGGAATTTAGCTTTAAGCTGTGAAAAAGGAACATAACCTTAGATTTATTACCAAACTTAAGGAAAGAGTCAAAGAGCAAGTCAAGAAAAAGGTCAGGCAATTTTTAAGATGAAAATTGTACATCTAGACATGAAGTCAACCATTTATCTATTAGATTCACACCACATAGCCATAATTGCAAAGCTAAAAAGCTGAATTTAGTATGATTACATGAGTAAGGAGATGGCTTCCGTGATCCCGATGGCGGAGCAGGCAAGGACGGCGGAGAGAGTGTCCCCCAAGCCACCCTTCACGTGAGATCTGAGGCGGGATGGTACAGTTGGACTAGGTTCTACCGACGATTCCAATGCTCTTCAGAAGTCGGAAACTCCGAGCAAATTCTCAAATGGAACTGGTCCAATTAGTTGGGAATCTCTAAGGCCACCGTCGCCGGGAGGTGAGAAGGATTTGAAGAAGACGGTTATCTCACTCGTTGATGGCAAGTTACTCTATCCTAGAAAGGAAGCCGTGGATAATGTTGATCGTTGGAGTAGGTGTTTACTCAGTTATGTGGTGGATTTCCATCCTCAAATTCCAACACTGGTAGATCATTTCTCTTCCATCTGGAACGTTCAGAGCTCTTTCGAAATCTTTGATAGAGGTGATGGTTTCTTCCTTATTAGATTCAAGGAGAAGACGGATCTAGATTTTATTCTGGGGGGTAATTGGTTCGTCATGGGCAGGCCAGTTATCTTGAGGAAGTGGATGATTGGTGACTCTCAAATCAAAGCCATGCTCTTCGATGTACCAGTCTGGATCAATCTGCGGAATCTACCATTAGAGTTGTGGTATGTCAGAACACTTAAGAGGATCGGTTCTTTTCTGGGACATCCACTTCGAATGGATGACATGACATTCAGTATGAAAAATGTGGAATACACAAGGATTTTAGTTCTTATGAGAATGGATGCTAGATACCCTTCAAAGGCCTCACTCATCAATGATGAAGGAGATGAACATGTTGTGCATCTCAAATATGATTGGATTCCCAACCGCTATCGTGTTTGTGGTCATTTAGGCCATGGGGACTGCCATGCGCTTCCTGTGTCTGATAAAACAATTAGTAGAAAAGTTGGCACTCAGAAGAAAAGTTGGGAAATTAAAAAGACGTTGACTAATCATCAGGGTGAGAAGTCTCCAACTGTGGAAGTGAATTGTATACCGAGTCCAGATGAAGGTAAGGTCATGGAGGAACTCCAACTTCTTATGGTGAATGAATTTTTGAAACAATAGTATGAATCCCAATTCAGTATCTCAACTCCTGACAGTGTTCCTTCAACTCCCATTCTGACACAAATTTTCTTGAAAAATTCTCCTGACAGTGAGTATAGTCTTCAGAATTCTGTCAAAGAAGTTAGTTTCAAGAACAAACCAAAGTCTCCTCTGAGGTGTCAAGCAAAGCTGAAAGTAGGCATTTATCACAGAGTTTCTAATTCCCTTTACTCTCCCCTGACTGGAGGACTTGAGATCATAAGCGAGAACACTGAGGCTGCCAGTTCAACAGTCCCAGGTGTTAAATGAACTTTTCCTTTTCTGCCTCTTCATGGAACGTCAGGGGTATCACTAATAAGATCTTGAGTGTCCAAGAAGAGGTCCGTAGGGCAAATGTTGATATGTTTGTCATTATTGAAACTAAGCTTAGGAAGAACAGGATTGCAAAGGTCATAAATAAGTACTTCAGTGACTATGCCTGGGTTTCTAATTCTAATTCTCATCCGTTAGGAAGAGTTGTTGTCCTATAGAAATTTTGTAGCTGCAATGTTAGTCTTTTTGATGAAAGTGATCAAGCTGTTTACTAGTAGTGGAGAAAGATGATGTTTCTTTTGAATTTACTGTTGTCTATGGTCATAACGACGATTCGGACAGATCTAGGCTTTGGTCTGACTTGGTTAGTTTTCAAAGAGATGTTAATAAACCGTGGATTATTGTTGGTGATTTTAATGATGTTAGAAAGAATGAAGAGAAGTTTGGTATTCAACCCCCTTCCAGAAGATCCATGGAAGAGTTCAACAACTTTATGTTGGACAATTGCCTTTTTGAGATGACTCTCAGTGGTCCTTTTTTCATGTGGGATAACCATCAGGAAGGCGAGGGGTTCATCACCTCAAAAATAGATAAGATCTTATATAATGAGGTCTTTATGAACAAATTCAATCTTTACCATGGTGAATGTATCTCTAATACGATCAGTGATCACAGAAGAATTCTGCTCAATGTTGGGGAAGTTAAGAAGAAACGTTCTCCTTTCAGATTTTTTAATAAGTGGTTGAGTCATAAGGATTTTGGATCGATTATTATGGGCGCCTGGAGTTCAGAGACTCAGAGTTTTGCCACTTTTAAATTTTATAGAAAATTAGAATGCCTGTGTGGGAAACTCAGAGTTTGGAACAAGAGAAGTTTTGGAGATGTGTTTGAAAAAGCAACTATTACTAAAGATGAGGCTCTTAGAGCTCAGATGCTTGCTAATCAAAATCCTCTGGATGCCAACCTCAGAAGTATTGCTAAGAACGTTAGGAAAGAGGATAATGATGCTATGCTTACTGAAGAAGCTTTCATTAGACAAAAGTCTCGGGTCTAGTGGTTAAAAGAGGGCAACTTAAATACCAAATTTTTTTATTCCTCTCTAAAAACTAGGAGAGTTAGAAACACTATTAATTGTCTCAACATTGATGGGGTCATTAGTAGTGTTGATGAGGATATTAAGAAAGCTATTACTGGTTTTTATAAAAATCTCTTCTGTAAGAAAGATGAGGGTCGTGTTTGGGATGGAGAATGGAAGGGGCCCCACGTTTCTATGGCACAAAATGCTGGTCTTATTGGCATGGTTACAAGGAAAGAGATTGAAGATGTTGTCAAAGAGCTCAAAGAGGACAAGTGCCCTGGCCCTAACAGTTTTAATGGGTTTTTCTTCAAACATGCCTGGAATGTCATTGGCGACAATGTTGTTGAAGCCATCAATGAGTTCTTTATGATTGGTAAACTTCTTAAAGAGGCCAATAAAACTTATATCACTCTTCTTCACAAAGGAGATGACTCGTCCTTGATCACTAATTGGCGTCCCATTGCCTTATGTAATACTTTCTATAAGATTATTTCTAAGATCTTAGTCAAAAGGTTGCAACCTGTTCTTTCTACTATTATAGATGTGAATCAATGCACATTCATAAAGGGGAGGAGTATTAAAGATGCCATTCTCTTATCCAATGACATCATTAGTGACTTCAAGAAGAATGGTTCTAATATGTGCATCCAAGCTGACATCTCTAAAGCTTATGATTCTATCAGTTGGAAGTACCTTTATTCTATTTCATTCAAGATTTGCTTCTCTTGCAAGTGGATCAACTGGATTGAGTCCATTTTCAACTCCACCTCTTATCAAGTTCTTGTTAATGGTGAACCTACGGATCCCATCTTTCCTTCCAATGGGGTGAGACAAGGTGACCCCTTGGCTCCCTATCTTTTTGTTATTGCCATTAAGGGGTTCTCGGAGGTGATGAGGAGTGAGTGTTCAGATGGCTCTATCCATCCTGTGCATGTCTCTAAATCCCATTTATGTTCTCATCTCATTTTCACTGATGACTTAATGATTTTTGTTAAAGCTGATCTCAAGAATGCGGGTAATATCAAATCTATTTTGGATCATTTTGGCTCAATGTCTGGCTTATCCATTAACAATAATAAAAGCAATATTTTCTTCGGTAAGATCAAGGACAGGCAGGATATTTCCAACAGGTTGGGAATCAAGGTGGGCAATGTGGAAGGAGCCAACTATCTTGGTCTACCTCTGTTTACTGGCAAGTTAAGCAGGAAACATTGCCAAAGGCTTCTAGATAGAATTAAGAAAAGATTGGAATCATGGAAGGCAAATATGTTGTCTCTGGCTAGTAGGGTGGAATTAGTTAAGTCCACTTTATCCTCTGTGTACCTCTACTAATCCTTCTCTTTCCCTATTCCTTGCTCAGTTCTTGAGGAAATTGACAAACTCTATAGGAATTTCATTTGGGGTCAGTCTGATTCAAAAAAGAATATACACCTCATTAAATGGGATAGTATTACCCTTCCTAAGGAGGAAGGGGATCTTGGTCTGAGAAAAGCCAAAGATGTTTCCATTTCCTGCCTTATTGCTAATGCTTGGGATATAGCTAGTAAGAAAGATACGCTATGGGTGAAGTGGATTGGTGAAAAGTATTTTAAAAAAGAGTCCTTTTGGAGTATTGATATTTCCACTAATTTTTCATGGCTTGTTGATAGCATTCTTAGAGCCAGAGATATTTTAAGACCTCGTTTTAAATTCAAGATTGGTTCAGGCAATAATATTTTCACTTGGTTAGATCCTTGGTGTGATGGCAAATTTCTGAATGATCTCATTGGGGCTAATATGAGAATTAGAGCTGGCCTGCCTATGCACTCTAAATTGAGTTCTATTATTTGTAATAGGAACTGGTCTATTCAGAGTTCTAGACATTCTAGTAGCTTGAGTCAAGTTTTGGAAAATATTGAGATCTTGGCCGTAAAGGATGATCATTTCATGTTTGATGATCATGAGGATGTTAATCTTAAAATCATTTGGAATGTCGTCAGAGTCAAAGGTGTGGTTAACCCTCACTTCAACTGGATTTGGAAGGCTAATTTCCACATGAATGGTAAATTCAATGCTTGGAAAGTGTTGCACAATAAGCTCCCAATGTCTGATTATGCTAGGAGGAGGGGGATTTTCATGGTTTCTATTTGCTTTTTATGCACCAATGCTTATGAAGACACTACTCATATCTGTTATGGTTGTTCTTATACCATGTCCTTGTGGAAAACTGCTATGGACCAGGATATTATCTCTAACACTCTGAGGAATTGGTTGGATATGACCAAGTTCAAGAGAAATAAAGAATCTACCATTGCTATCCTCATCATCTATCATGCTTGGCTCGAGAGGAATAGAAGGGTGCATAATAATGTTTACATGTCCCCCATCAATTTGTGGAGAAGTATTTTCAATGAGTTTCTTGGTTTCACTGAGTAGCTGTTGTTTGGTTAGTCTCTGAGGGGGGAGAGTTTATCCTTTATGGAGTGGCAGAACTCGCCCTTGGCCTTGTCCTTTGGTTCATTTTGTTATTGCTGGTGATGTATCTCAGTGGATAAGAGTATGTTGATGGCTAAAGTGTGGTTGCTGCTGGGTCTCTTTGGGCTCCCCTCTCACTAAGTATTTTAGTGATGGTTGAGTTTTTTTTCTATTGGTGGTTGTTGGTTGAGGCAGTCTCTTGGTGCTGGTTTAATCCTATCTCACAGTTGTGATGTGAGCTGCATGATGATGAGTGGTGTTGCTGGTGGTTTTCTTTTACCAGTGCTTTGTGCTCTTTCTTCTGGAGCTTTTTTCTCCTTTATGGATGAGTTTGTAGGTGAAGTTACTATTGTGTTTGTTCTGGGCCTCTTCTCATGTTTTGTAGATCTGCTTGGTTAGTTTCTGAGGAGGGAGAGTTTATCCTTTATGGAGTGGCAGAACTCACCCTTGGTTTTGTCCCTTGATTTGTGTTTCTACTGGTGTTGTGCCTCTGTGGTTAAGTGTTGGTTGATGGCTGAAGTGTAGTTGCTGCTGGGTCTCTTTGTGATTCTCTCTCACTGGTTATTTCAGTGATGGTTGAGATTTTTTGTACTGGTGTTTGTTGGATGAGACAGTATCTTGGTGATGGTTTAATCCTCTCTCATAGTTGTGATATGAGCTGCTTGATGAAGAGTGGTGATTCTTGTGGTTTTCTTCTAGTCTGTGCTTTGGTTCTGAGTTTTTGGTTTTGAGCTTTGGTCTCTGCTTGAATGGTTGCACCCAACGTTTCCAGACGTTGTGGATTATGTGTTGCTTATCTGGTAACTATTGTTGCTTGTGAACTGGTTATTTGTTTTAATACCAGTGCTCAGTGCTCTTTCTTCTGGAGCTTGTCTACTCGATATGGATGAGTTTTGGAGGTGAAGTTGTTGATGTGCTCGTTTTGGGCCTCTATTCTTGATATTTTGATCTTTTGTCGTGCATTATCATTCTCTAGATGCTTCTGGTTTGGTCCTTATGTGCTGAATGTTGTGATGTTGTTTGGTGGTTGCAACTGCTGGTGTTCTTTTTGGCTCCTACTCCTTGGTTCTTCTGGTTGATGAGCTGATGTTTTCTTGGTGTTTGGATGCTCCCATCCCTCTTTTGGAGTGATGGTCGAGTTTGGGTTTTTTTGTGTTGTGTCTGTGGGTTCTGTTTGCTCCCCTCTCGCTGATGGTAAGTGACGGTTGAGTTTGGTTGGATGTACTGCTGCCTTTTTGTTGTTTGGTTGCTCCCCTCTCTCTCCAGGAGTGATGGTTGAGTTTTTTTGACCTTGCTAAGCCTAGTTCTTGTAGTGACCTTGGAGTTATCTTCTTGGGACCCCTTTGTTCTCTGGTTGTTGCTGCCTGTGCTCGAGCTAGTTTTCTGTTGGTGGCAGTTGTAGCTTCCCTTCTCTATCTTGCAGTGATGATCGAGGCTCTCTTTTTGGTTTCCTAAAGCTTAAGACCTCTTGTAGGTTCGGGTGATCATCTCCTGATTGGTTTGCCTTTAAGTGTTTGAGCTTATCTGTGACGTCCCCAGATATGCTAAAACTTAATCTGATGTACGACGTCCAAATTGAAACCCTCACCTCAGCGAGAATCCCAATTTAAACATCCCACACTATGCTAAGAAAGAGAAAATTAGAGGAAGTCAAAAGGAACATACATCAGTAGCACATGCACATGAACAACAATAAAACCATAAAACACATATTCACCATTAAACATATAATTACAACATGAATTGTTACAACATTTGATATTACATATTGAACAGAAAAACTACTAAACATATACATATACTATAGCTAAACAACAGGATCTTAAGACAACAGGTCCACCTGAATATCATCTCACCACACAACTCTCAACTATCCCAGATCTTCAAGAGCATAACCACAACCTAAACAAAAAGATTACATGTGGTACACATCAGTACAATATTTCAAGAATATTGTACTGAGTACGCCTACGTGTCTTTTTATATACCTCTCATCATATCTTGGCAATAAGATAAAACTAATATACTTGGCAGTAACAGAAGAATATAAGAAAAGCATATACTTGGACAACGATATTCATTAATGAAAGAGAACATAGATTTTAAACTTATTTCCATCATATATCTCGTGCATCTGCCCCTAGGGCTTTGATGTCTTTAGGCCTTGTCATATGAATCGTACATCTGCCCCTAGGGCTTTGATGTTACATCTTCCCCTAGGGCTTTGATGTTTATTGATGCACTGTACTACCAAAGAGTTTAGTGCTATCATATGATGGATCAGATATCTTATATTTCATGTGTTCATAGCCATAAGTATGGAAAATCAAGCAACATATCATGCAAGAACAATCATATCATACAATATCATATGCCAAGTATTTTACTACACATATAACACAAGCATATTGTATAATAAGCCAAGTAAGAGGTAATAGCGTACCTTCCAAAGAGATCCTAATCACATATACTCCTGATGTCATCTATATCCTTGGTCAACCCTGATCAAGACAAGATCATGTATTATCATCAGATTCACATCATCTTGCATCTCATTTTAACCCTATCGTGTCCATTAGGGTTTCTCTTATCTCATTAGTATATGTACTTTATTACTTGTCTTATCATCTTGTAATTAGGTTACTGATCTTATATTACAGTTTAAGATACATAATCTGATCATTATCTTCCATAGAATTTTTGTACACATTAATTAACCCTAGGTTACATCATTAACCTAGATTAGGGTTTTAAACCATGTATTAAAGGTCAATTTCATATAACATGAATTATATGCATCATTATGATCTCATCATTTAATCTGAGGTTCCAAATATGGATATGAGCTTACTCTGTAAATTTCATCATTTATTGAGCATGTATGCATTAATTGCATTTTATTTAGGGTAATTAGCCCTAATTTGCCATATTAGTCAAATTATATGCTTTTGTGCATCATCGTGACCATATTTGACATCATATGCATTATAAACATAATCACGAGTCTACTGACATTTTATCATGATTTTAGGCCATTGTTTGATATTTATTATCCATCAAATGAGCATTTCACTACTTATATGATATAACAGATATTAGTGCATAAAAAGACTGATATTATGCTTTCATTGTGTTCTACACATTTTTCTAAGAAAAAACGATACCTCAATTACATTTTTCTGATAATCGAGCTATTTTCTATGATTTATTGAAGATTTGCAGATTTACTGAAGATTTTACCTTAATCAGCCAATGGGAGCTCGCCATGTGGCCACTAGGTCTGGCACAGCTCCTTTTCTTGTTGCGGCCGGTTCTTTGGTTGAGCCGGTCTAGTTCAAGCGGTCTCTGGCCTCGGTTTGGGTTGGTTCGTCTGGCTCACAGTTTGCCTTTAGTTGGGCCGAACCGGTTGGCCCTTTCCTTGTCCTCTCCTTTCTCGCAATCCACACGAAGCGGGAACCGCTCTCACCATTCTCCCCGATGGAGCCGCCACTGTGACTGGTTTCCTCACAAGAGCCGACTACTGATTTGGTTCTTCTCTCTATAGGTCCAGCGCACCCAGGCTCACCGCTGGTGTCACTCCGTCATGGATGCTGCTACACAACCCTTCCCCGGCAAGGAGTCCATCACCTCCAGGCTCCCTGGGTTGCTGCTGTGTGGGTCAGTGCTAGTGGCTTCATATGAGAATGAGTGGTCTTTGTTGAGAACTCATCAAGATGAACTAACTGCCCACTTTGTTTCCCCTCTAGGCCACGATCATCCACAACCGGCTATCCATGTTTCTGTTCCAGATGCCCACTATGTCCTGACTATGTGATCTTGAAGACCAGATTCAGATCATCCACTCAGACCCATCCAATGGCCACCGAGATGCCACGATGTGAATCCCTAGTTTATTCAGTCTGGGGTGCGTGACACCCTGTTAGATCGGCAACTTAGGCTATATAATCTAGATTCTATTAATAACTTATATCAATATACACATTATTTCATCATTTTTAAAACCCAAATAACTTCCTCCAGGAATATGCAATTGCCACCCAATTTTAACCATAGATTCCTCACTACTCAAGGTACCTTGTACATGAATTTGGTGCCAAAAATTAATTGTTAGACTATTCCATTAAATTCTTCAAAAATACATAAACTTATGGATCTTAATCTTGGTGTCATCACAACTAATCATCCATATTTTATCAAAGTACTTGGAGTTCTCAAGATAAGTCAACATATGAATTCCAAAATGTCATTGGACATTTAATGATTCCAAAAGTTCACTCCATCACATCCTACACACCTTAAAAGATATTTCATCCTCGAAATTAAGCCAGAAAACCCACTTTGTCACATCATATACATCTTAAAAGAACTTTCGTCCTCGAAAGTCGACCATACTCGTACTCCAAGGAAAACTACCATGTCTTCATCCACATGTAGGCACTATTCTATGTATAACATATCCATAAGGGTTACCCAGAACCATGTATCCAAAGCACTATTAGGAGGTTTACAACCATCTTGGGTGCACAACACTCCATCCAGGGTTGAACTCAAGGTTTAGAAACTTAGGTTATGTCATTTCATATCTCATATGTTAAATTCACTTCTTTATCTTTAGCCATGCATTAGGGTTCCCACATCATATTGCCATGTTCTAAAGTAGTTAACTAAGATTAACTCATACATCAAGGTGTCATCAACATTTTATTGAGATAATTTGTGAGAACATGTTCAACATTAACATATGCCTTTTAGGAGGGTATTAACTATAGTTAACCCACTTTATCGATCTAGACCATATCAAGGTGTCATAATCATTATATTGTGCTAACCGTCAAACTATATTTTTTTTTGTCTTTATTAAGCACTAAGATTAACACCTCATGTAACACATTTCATTCTTTTGATCTCATTTCATTTCTTATCATAATAAATTAAAACATTTACCAGTGATTTCATCACAAGATTAACCAACAATTTCACATTATCATCATTATGTATGATTAAGACTACCATTTATACTTTGATATCTATTAAACCATCTCTTGGTTTCCATCATATCATGTCTATATATCATGTCTCGAGATTAGATCACATTCTTACATATATTACATCATGGTTGTGCTAACCAAACTTATGTGAGTGGCTTATTAAACATATATCAAACTTCATCTAGTCCAGTTGAGGTTCTCCTAACCCGTATCATGAGGGTACTGTCATGCTCAAACTCTTTGAGCTAACTCAACTCTATGAGTATCTCATAAACAAAAACTTTATCTTCCCTCTTTCATCTAGGGTTACCAGGTCTACCTCATTGGCACTGGTGATAGATTTACAAGATATAGCCACATAAGCACAAACCAAACATGCTATGACATTCTATTCACAGATATCTACTCATGAAACATGCTTACCCAAAACTCTCTTATATACACCACTAGATTCCTATGTGGGAAACCACCAACCCGAGCATGAGGCTGTCCAGAAACTAACATAGCTACCTCCTCCAGGGTCTTGGGCTCTCTCCCTCACCCAGATGGTAGACACTCATATTGATGTTTGCATATGTACATGTAACCAGCCTCTCTCTATCTCTAGGGTTGGGTCCTCCCAAGGACATCTAGGGTTAAAGACATCTATAGGAATCATGCATTAAGTGACACAACTCATTCACTTAGGAGTAGTCTAGTTTAGGACATATCATATCACATATTTCTCATCATTCTCATATCTTGGAGTTTAGGTTCTCTAACCTTCTCCCAATGGGTCTCACTCTCTCTGGAGTTAACCCCAAAGTTGGTCCTAACACTAGAGGTCCTCCTTTGTAAAAGAGCTTGAGGCTCATGCTGACTCACAACCTTGTCTTAACTTAGCATATCTTATCTCATAAAAGCCTAGTTACTTGCATCATAAAACTTATCTCAAATCCTCAAAACCGAACTTAACTCCTCAAAGATAAACATATATCATCATAACCATATTATACCATCTATATAAGGCCTACATCGTATCATCAAAACTTATTTCATCTATCATATATTCCAACAAGACTCTAGACATCTAATCTAGAACTACTCTCTCTTCTAGACTGATTTCATTCATTTTCACTTATGTTGCATGACCACCTCCTACTCGTACATGTGTGGGGACACATTTTTGTAATACATATACATAATAAAATATTATATAGTTTTTCTCCGATAAAACAAGTGTTAGAGAAAACTATCAAGGTTCGATTCGATTAGAATCCAAAACCAAAACCAGAAACGAGTGTCCCACACATAGTACAGAGTACAGTGTCATGAAAACTAGTGAAAAGGGTGAGAACATGGTGTAGACTAGCGTAGCTACTCTAGACAACGAGCACCAAATGTCTAGGGTTTCTCTTCCCTTGTTGCATGTCATTTCCAAATAGTGCAACGTCCCATACCACTGCACTACAAGGAAAGAACGACATCTAAGGACTTGCTACTCAACAAGCACCAGTCTAGACCTAGTTCTCGGACATCTAGGTGCTAACCTAGAGGCTAGGTCTGATCTAGTCTCTAAAGGATGACTAATCTAACCCTAAAATATTATTAGGTTCAAGGTTTTTTTTTAAGTTGCATAATGAGAAAATGTCAGGCTTTGCTATTGTTCATGCTTTGATACCACATGTGACGTCCCCAAATTTTCTAAAACTTAATCTGATGTGTGACGTCCAAATTGAAACCCTCACCTCAGTGAGAATCCCAATTTAAACGCCCCACACTAGGCTAAGAAGAAGAAAATAAAGGGAGTCAGGAGGAAACACACATCAGTAGCACATGCACATGAACAATAATAAAACCATACAACACATGTTCACCATTCAACATATAATTACAACATGAATTGTTACAACATTTAATATTACATGTTGAACAGAAAAACTACTAAACATATACATGTGCTACAGCTAAACAACAGGATCTTAAGACAATAGGTCCACCTGAACATCAGCTCACCACACAACTCTCAACTATCCCGGATCTTCAAGAGCATAACCACAACCTAAACAAAAAGATTACATGTGGTACACGTCAACACAATATTTCAAGAATATTGTACAGAGTACGCCTACGTGTCTTTTTATATACCTCTCATCATATCTTGGCAATAAGATAAAACTAATATACTTGGCAGTAACAGAAGAATATAAGAAAAGCATATACTTGCACAACAATATTCATTAATGAAAGAGAACACAGATTTTAAACTTATTTCCATCATATATCTCGTGCATCTGCCCCTAGGGCTTTGATATCTTTAGGCCTTGTCATATGAATCGTACATCTTCCCCTAGGGCTTTGATGTTACATCTGCCCCTAGGGCTTTGATGTTTATTAATGAACTGTACTACCAAAGAGTTTAGTGCTATCATATGATGGATCAGATATCTTATATTTCATGTGTTCATAGCCATAAGTATGGAAAATCAAGCAACATATCATGCAAGAACAATCATATCATACAATATCATATGCCAAGTATTTTACTACACATATAACACAAGCATATTGTATAATAAGCCAAGTAAGAGGTAATAGCGTACCTTCCAAAGAGACATCCTAATCACATATACTCCTGATGTCATCTATATCCTTGGTCAACCCTGATCAAGACAAGATCATGTATTATCATAATATTCACATCATCTTGCATCTCATTTTAACCCTATCGTGTCCATTAGGGTTTCTCTTATCCCATTAGTATATGTACTTTATTACTTGCCTTATCATCTTGTAATTAGGTTACTGATCTTATATTACAGATTAACATACATAATATGATCATTATCTTCCATAGCATTTTGTACACATTAATTAACCCTAGGTTACATCATTAACCTAGATTAGGGTTTTAAACCATGTATTAAAGGTCAGTTAAATATAACATGAATTATATGCATCATTATGATCTCATCATTAAATCTGAGGTTCCAAATATAGATATGAGCTTACTCTGTAAATTTCATCATTTATTGAGCATGTATGCATTAATTGCATTTTATTTAGGGTAATTAGCCCTAATTAGCCATATTAGTCAAATTATATGCTTTCGTGCATCATCACGACCATATTTGACATCATATGCATTATAAACATAATCATGAGTCTACTGACATTTTATCATGATTTTAGGTCATTGTTTGATATTTATTATCCATCAAATGAGCATTTCACTACTTATATGATATAACAGATATTAGTGCATAAAAAGATTGATATTATGCTTTCATTGTGTTCTACATATTTTTCTAAGAGAAAACGATACATTAATTACATTTTTTTGATAATCGAGCTATTTTCCATGATCTATTGAAGATTTGCAGATTTACTGAAGATTTTACCTTAATCAGCCAATGGGAGCTCGCCACGTGGCCACTAGGTCTGGCACAGCTCCTTTTCTTGCTGCGGCCGGTTCTTTGGTTGAGCCGGTCTAGTTCAAGCAGTTTCTGGCCTCGGTTTGGGTTGGTTCGTCTGGCTCACAGTTTGCCTTTAGTTGGGCCGAACCGGTTGGCCCTTTCCTTGTCCTCTCCTTTCTCGCGATCCACACGAAGCGGGAACCGCTCTCGCCGTTCTCCCCGATGGAGTCGCCACTGTGACTGGTCTCCTCACAAGAGCCGACTATTGATCCGGTTCTTCTCTCTATAGTTCCAGCGCACCCAGGCTCACGGCTGGTGTCACTCTGTCATGGATGCTGCTACACAACCCTTCCCCGGCAAGGAGTCCATCACCTCCAGGCTCCCTGGGTTGCTACTGTGTGGGTCAGTGCTAGTGGCTTCATATGCGAATGAGTGGTCTTTGTTGAGAACTCATCAAGCTGAACTAAATGCCCACTTCGTTTCCCCTCTAGGCCACGATCATCCACAACCGGCTATCCATGTTTCTGTTCCAGTTGCCCACTATGTCCTGACTATGCGATCTTGAAGACCAGATTCAGATCATCCACTCCGACCCATCCAATGGCCACCGAGATGCCACGATGTGAATCCCTAGTTTATTCAGTCTGGGGCGCGTGACACCCTGTTAGATCGGCAACTTAGGCTATATAATCCAGATTCTATTAATAACCTATATCAATATACACATTATTTCATCATTTTCAAAACCCAAATAACTTCCTCCAGGAATATCCAATTGCCACCCAATTTTAACCATAGATTCCTCACTACTCAAGGTACCTTGTACACGAATTTGGTGCCAAAAATCAATTGTTAGACTATTCCATTAAATTCCTCAAAAAGACATAAACTTATGGATCTTAATCTTGGTGTCATCACAACTAATCATCCATATTTTATCAAAGTACTTGGAGTTCTCAAGATAAGTCAACATATGAATTCCAAAATGTCATTGGACATTTAAGGATTCCAAAAGTCCACTCCATCACATTATCCTTCGGGAGTGGCAGAGCTCTTTCATGTTTGGTTTTGTGTTTCATGCTTTTGTTGGATATGGCTTTGGTGTATTGGAGGATGGATAGTTCCCCTCTCATCTATGGATGATGTTGAGCTTTTTTGGGGTGAGGTCTGGTGATGGGGTTTGTTAGATATTCTGTTTAAGGCAGCAGTGTTTTATGTTCGCTCCTGTTGCCCCTTCTCATTCTAGAAGTGTTGGTTGAGTTGGTGCTATGTTACTGCATTTCTCTTGATGTTGTGAAGGCTTATGTTGTTTAAGTTTGTTTTCTCTGGCTTCTCTGTGTTGAGGTTGGTTCTTATCTGGTTCCTTCTTTGAGGATGGTGTTGTTGGCATAGTGGGTTTTGAAGTTAATCTTCTTGGTTGGTGTGCCTATGGGTGTTGAGCTTATCCTTCGGGAGTGGCAGAGCTCTGCTTGGAAGTGGTTACAGTGTGACAGTTGCGGCTTCCCTCTTTAACTAGAAGGGATGTTCGAGGCTCCTTCCTTTGGTTTCATGAAGCGTCAGTCCTCTTGTATGTTTGAGGCTATCTTCTTTGGTTTGTTCAGTTGTGGGCTCATAGACCGGATTCTTATGATGTATAGATAGATAGTTTTTTTCCTTTTGAGTTGATTCTTGTTAAGGAGTCAACTAGTATTGTACAGACACAAAAGCAAAAATGAAAAAAAAAGCAACCATAGTTTTGACCGACCAAAAAAAAAGCTGAATTTTTTTTTGAAAATTTAAAACTAAATGCAGGAAATAAACATGCATGCAAGAAGGGTGAGGAGAAAAGAAGGGCGAAGCCTACCACTCCAAGCTTAAAATTTTTCTCATCCTCGAGCAAGACTCAAACTTGAAATAGTGAGGCAAGAATGCATGAGTTTAATGACAGTTATTGAAGTTCTAAAGATGATGCATGGGTGCAAGGATATCAAAACAGTTAGAGGAAAGAAATTAACCAACAAGAACATGAAAAGCAAAATTTATTGTAATAAAAGGGCGGGAGGGTGGGTAATAGAAAAGGGGGTGGTTGCCCCACGATACCGACATTGGGATCCCAAATCCTAAGTTTTAGGACCAGTGTCTTGCCGATGGGTTCCACCACATAGTAGTAGTAGAATAGTTGGATGTGTTGGCCCTACTGAGTCCGAAAAAGCGAAGTGAAATCCAACGACTCGGTGAAGTCATCTTTGTGCTTGAAGTGGCTTAAACTGCACTGGGATGAATTCTTTGACATTTCATCCTCAGGGTAGCTTTCATTATATGATTTTGAAAATGAAGGTCCTAGGATGTCGACACAGGATGAGATAGATGAGAGAGTTTGGACGTCATCTTGAGGACTCATATCTTCTCTCTCCATCTCTGCACTTGAGGTTGGATGCTCAGATAAATCTTCATGTACCGTTTGAGTCATCCAATCATCTTCTGAGCAAAAAGTACCCCCTGAAGAATCTATTTGTGGTTCTACCACCACAAGCTTATCACCAGGCGTGGAGTCAGGGGTGTCTTCATGCTCAACATCCATGATGTAGTGAACCGTCCATCCTACCCCCTTGACGTCCACCAAGCCTTGTAAAGGTATGGTGGCGAATGATGGCTCGTGCTGCTCCAACTCGTCTTCGTTACTATACTCATTGCTCCATGTCGAGCAGATGTCGTCGTCGTCGAACAAATTATTCCAAACCATGGTTGGCGTACTACTCGAAGAAAAATGACAAGTCTCAATATGAGAAATGTCACTCTGGTATGGTTCAATATCTGACTCTGGTTCCTCAAACCAACCTTCTGGTTGTGAGGTCGATTGGCTTTTCAAGTCTTCATCATCGTCATCCTGGACCCATTCATGTCTATGACTCATTTCTTCCATTGGTTCATCAGCTGGGTCAACTGGATAGAATGAAGGGCTTTCCCAAGTGGGTTGGTCTTCACAGAAAAATCCTGGTGAATCCAGTTGATGGTCTGAATAGGATGGTGATTCATACTCCACTTCATACCCAATGGGATGGTCTTGATGACTAACGTCTTCATTGTCTTGTGATGGCAGTTGTAACAGAATTGTAACCAGATCGATGAGCTCTTGGAGCCTCCTGCCTTCTTCAACATCTTTATCATGAAGTTGTTGTACTTGAGCAGCAATGCTTTCGAGACCTGTCGATTCTGCCATACACATATAAGGGGAACCCGCTATATGAAACAAATGCTTTAGGATGGATCCTTGTTCAACAGTTTGAAGTATACTACTACTGCGGTCTGCAGCCTTGGTGGCTACTTTGAGATGACGATCCTGCTCTTCTAGTAGTTGTTGCATTGGATCGACATCTTCTTGGAGATGAGGGGCTAAGGAGGTGAGTGCTTGAATACTTTCCCTAGCCAACTCAACTTCCTTAATCAGTTCTTGATCCCATGATAGCATGGGGGTCGAGGGCTGACTGGCAGTCTCCATTGTTGGAATCTTGACATATGACGATGGTGGAGGTAAGTATAACTCGACTAGCTATAGAGAACGACCTTCAATCATTTTCCAGCAGTCGGAACTACGGAAAAACTCGGGAGGATAGGTGGACAAGATGACTTGTCTTGCGGAAGAAAGGTCCATGGCTGAAAAAGGTATGAGAAAAAGAAAACTGATTTAGTATATATGAACAAGTATGTGTAAAGCAAGAGGAAAACTATGCATGTATATATAGACTTATAGTAACAGAACAAAATTCTACTAGGCATGTAAATGTGGATAACCACGTCCCCAGCAACGGTGCCAAAAGTTGATCGGCCTTGTTCTCGCATCCGGAAATGAACGCGGGACAAAGGAAGGAATCAAGCTTTAAATTTATAACCCAAAACCTTCTAGGCTCCCGTAACTTTATTACGGGGTCGAACACAGGGACGTGGTGACGTTTAGGATGCCACAGATCTCATTCTTTAGTCAGATAAGCCAAGATGATAGTCGATAAAAGTAAGTACTAGAACTAGTCTAGCGGGTTGTCACAATATAAAACAAAACAAAGAAAACAAAACAAAACAAAATAGAGTTTGTGATTCTACTAAACAGAGAAAGAGAGTTCCTGGCTATGTAACCACAAACGGGGCAGTCTATGCACTCGTTCTCAGGCGTAGACAACCCTTGAACACCCAAACAAGCATCTAGTATGCACGATGGCATCTGTCCTGTGGGGTCGTCCCACTCGCTCTTGTGATGCATGACTAAAACCATCAACAATATGTCAATGACCCTCTCTCGAGGAATGACATATCAACACCTCAGAATACACTAAGTTCCCTCTCGGGTCTTAGGATATTCCGGGGTGTTAGGAACATAATACCTCATATCTTCCCCCTCTCAGGTTTGGATCCAAACTATCATCTCTTAGCTATTCCTACAACCGATCTCTCGATACAGGCAGAAACAGCAGTTCAAGCGAGTAAGAGATCAACCAAACTAGCAATCATAACTTGGAAAGTGAAAATAGAACATGCAACATACTAGATCTGATATGAATCTACATGCTTAAGGCAAAAGTACATATACATGCCCAGATCGGGATACATAGCCAAGAAGGAGCTAACTAGCCATAGACAAGCATAGCTGGCACCGAACAAAGATGGATAAACATCATTTGTACAAGAAACAAAGGAATGCAGTAGAATGAAAGAGAAGAGGGAAGAGATATAGCTTGTAGAGGAGAGGTGGCTCTCTCTCCTCGGCCTCTATGCAGGCCGGATCTCGGCCCTTGGGTCTTCTCTTCGTCCCTCTGGACTCCTCGGCTCTCTCTCTCTAAACTGTATCGGGTGACCGTATCGGGCAGACCGTATCAGGCAACCGTATCGGGCAGACCGTATCGGGTGACCGTATCGAGCGACCGTATCGGGCGACCGTATCAGGAAAATCGTATCGGGCAAACCGTATCGGGCAGTAGACTTTTGGGGAACTCGACACACTAGCTCCTTGGTCTAGGAACAAGCTCTTTTAGGGTCCTCCCTCCAGCTCCCCTCCTTTGCTTTGTAGGTTGGCAGCTGCTATTTATAAGCAGCGAGTTGATGGGAGTTGTAGCTTTTATTGGTCCACGCGTCCTTCATCTGTGGCTTCGATCTTGAGGTATCAGGTGGGCCAATATGACTGTCACCCGATGACTGTGTCAGGCAGGGGGAGTGTCAAGCAGATGTATCGGGCAGGCTGTATCATGCAGGCCGTATCGGCCAGACCATATCGGGCAGCTATATCGGCCAGACCGTATTGGGAAGCTATATCATCCAGATCATATCGGGCAGGCCGTATCGGGCAGCCATATCGGCCAGGCCCTAGAATTCTTGTCTTTTCAGATTCGGTACTTGAGAGTCCCAAAATTGGCTAGTTTCGGTGCCTGTAAGTCAAAAATTGGCTAATTAGCTACATTATTGGCTATTTTTACTACTTTTATCTAATGCGAGACAGAAAACATAAAACATGAGCAAAAGAGTGCATACCAGGACTAAAGTGATATAAAATCATAGATAAAATGCATAGAAAATATGCGCTAATTTGGGTGTTATCAATGTGCTCAATGGCCCATACAGGGGTACCACACGGGTTGTGGTGAGTTATGGGGCTCCCTATTGTATGCTCTTCTCTCTAAGAAGTGTTCTTATCACTATTTATATAGTGTATGACCAACAAGGATCGATTTGTCTTTAAATGAGTTTGACTCTGGTCTGTGATTTAGGGGAAACCTATTCACACATGGAGAAAGGGGAAGTCAGAAATGATTAGATTTTATTTCTCTTCCTGAAGACAAAGGGAAAGCTTTTGGGGCAAGTTATGGCCTGGAGAGAGAGAAAAGGATTGGTTGAGCAAGAAATTACTATAGACGACTTTTCTTATCAGGTTGAAGGAAGGTGATGATACATATGTCCATTCCTAAATTGGACAATTTCAAGGATATGCAAATATTAAAGGGCCGAGACTAAGTTTCCAAAACCATTTTGTAAGGTGGCATTTAATACATTTCTATTTTGCCTTTCACTTCAGGTTTAATTATTAAATCAACATTTCTCTCTCCTTTTACTCTTTTAATCTCAAATTTTAAGGGAAAGTCCATAATGACTGAAAATACTCATGTGCCAAGTTTGGAACCAAAACGCAAAAATAAAAGAGACCTTTCTTCATATGCAAGTCATCCACTTAAAAGGCATATATTAAGCATTAAAATTCCTCTTTTTCTCTTTCTTTCTTTTCTATTCTCATTATTTTGATTTCTTTTCTTATTAGAAACCATTTGAAACCAAAAACTGATCAATAGTGGTCATTCATGCCACTTTCTAGAGAATTCTACACAATTATATATATATGCACACAATTATATACTATTTCTTTTTCCCTTTACTTATTATGGAATTTCTTTTATCCTTTTCCCTTTTATCCACCATTGGATTTAGTAAAACATTATATACCACAAAATCATGCATCCAAGAGAAATTTGCAAAGGAATTCATTCTTTAAAAACAAGGCATTCAAATTTATGTTCTAGCCTCTTTTACTTGCATAATTGCATTTCAATTATTCAAAATACAAGCAAAATTGAGGTTATAGCATCCTTCCCCTCTTATAGGAATTTTGTAATGACCCCGCCACCCGATAACCCCCAATTAAGGGAGACCAAAAAGGATAGTGCCATTATCCCAATTAACCAAATCAATGGTTCGACAAATAATCAATAATAATTACTAAATTCTACCAAAACTATACTGAAAAGTTGGAATAAAATAAAAATTTGCATACCTTTTTAAAATCTTGGATTTCTAAACTTCTATTCCCAAGACGAGTCTATTCTAACTAATCCTCCTTGTACTTTAATTCATATATTCACAATGTATCACCTTACTATTTGTCCTTTTCAAACTTGTACCTAAAATTCCGACAAACAAAATGTCGGTCAGCATAAATGAATATGCCAGTATGTGGGGACAACCAAAATTTTGCATATATGGCTAACAACTTTAATATCTCAATCAAGTTAATTAACAATTCAATTTACATTTAAGTGTGTCAATCTCCACCGCTTTTGCCCTAAACCTAGAATACCCTCCTTAGGGTTTCTCTTTTGCAATTGACTTAAGGCCACCTTCTCCATCCTGATCTTGGTGCTTGGGGTCACCTCTCATGGTGCCCATTAGTCATGCAATATCATAAGGCTTCCTTCTCTATCCTGAGCTTGGTTCCTGGGGTCACCTCTCATGGTGCCCATTGGTCTTCCCTCTTGGGCTTGACCTCATTGCATCATACATCAGGGTGGCATGTAGGTGCGAGAATACACACTTATAAATTAAATGTAATAATCATAGTGACTTTATGAATTTGCATATATGAACATCCAATAATTAGGTTGCATTTAATTCGATCAATCATCCGAGAAAACCCCGTGAAACTAAAGCAGTTAATCATAAATAACCACATACCTATCAAGAAGATTTGGGACAGAATAATCCAATCAATGTAAGAAATCCAATAGGCAAGTAAGCACACAAAGAGATCCTGAAATATGCATATAATTTCCTATCATAAATCATGCCATCAAGATCTATTAAACCTAGCTAGCTTCCTAGGGTTTCTAGTCCACTTTTAGGGTTTCCATTGCAATAAGGGTTTTTCTTGTACTTTCATCATTACAAACCCTAGTTAGGAAAAATAGATCTTAAACCCTAATGATTCTAACCTATTTCATTTAATAGTCTTAGGATCATCTTCCAACATCATAGTATCACATATATCAAATTAAAAGTGATCTTTTTCTCTTTTAGCCTAAATTAGGGTTCCTAAGTGCTTAATCATTCTTATTTGGTGTAAAACCCTAAATCATGCAAGA
The DNA here is from genome assembly GCA_963693085.1 of Alisma plantago-aquatica. NCBI lineage: Eukaryota > Viridiplantae > Streptophyta > Magnoliopsida > Alismatales > Alismataceae > Alisma > Alisma plantago-aquatica. The sequence continues at coordinate 485,500,990 of OY856414.1, forward strand.
AACATCTAGATCAGGTTCAAGTTCATTATTAACTAACCAACAGGTTGCAAATACTCAATTTCAATAGTTAAGTAACACGAACTCAACCAATATGCTCAATTAGGGTTTCTTAATCTAATACATATGCACTTTTCATTAGACTAACACACTTTTGCAAAATGGAACAGTTTTAGGTTCTCAAACCAATTTTATCTTGTTCCTCATATTTTTCTGATCAACTTTCATATATAGAGTTTCCTAGTAATTTCTACGAATTTTATAAGGAAAACATATTTTCTAGAATTTTCGAGTAGAAAGGATGATTTACCAAAAACCGATGGCCGTTTGATCAGTGGATCGATGATCCACCCTTTGGATCTAACGCTTCTCATCACATACGACTAACTTAGACGGTCCATCCCTAGATCGTCGGATCTTCATGCTTGATCATGATGAACTCTAATCAGATGATCACTACTCATCGTCTTCCTCCTCGCGCGAGCAGAGCCGAGGTCAACTTCATCATTGACTTCGAGGTCCTGGCCACCAACAAACAATCTAGGAAGCTCGGAAGCTTTTCCGCTGTCACCCAAACTCAATGAGCCTTTCAATTTCTTGTTCACATTGTTCCTTCACCCTTAGAAGGTCGTCAAAACTCCTGCGAGGTCGACAGGTTGCATAGGGGGAAGGTCAGGGTCAAAAGCTCAATTGAACTTGTCAATTGTCTCGTCGTCGCTCTCTGAAGCGTTTAGGGTAGGCTTTAGGTATGTTGGTGCCCTCGAATAACCTCCCTATATATAGGGTTCGAGCTAGGATTCCAACAGATTGGGGACTTCTCCCCTTGTCTACGATAGCACTCAATATTAGGGTCTAGATTCTTCAGAACAATCTCCCGAAGATAATGGACTCATCAGTTCATCAAATTAAAGCACCGAGTGCAAGAAAATTAGATTCCTTTTCCCTCTCCCTTTCCTTATGTGAATCGGGGTAGACGATGAACGTCCACCCTTGGATCCATGATCCCCTGGACCACATGGGGCATCCAACGGCTGACATCGTTCCCCTAATTCTATTTTCTTAAAATCGAATTAAAAAGGGTATTTAATAAGGAAACTTGAGAAATACATATCTCTCTCCTCGTTTATTATTTTTCACTAAAATTTTAGAGGAAACTCTATCTTGGCATTATATACTCGAGTATTAAATTTGAAACCCAAATACCAAAGTAAAAGGGTGTTTCCTTCATATGCAAGTTATTCAACAATAAAAACCAAATTCATTGATATTTCCTCTTTTTTTGCCATTATCTTATCATATTGGATTCCTTGGACATCAAGGAACCCTAAAGGCACGAAATCCCATCTTGGGAAATATTCCTTTGCCTTTTTCTCTTATTTTTTTCTCTCTTTCTTACTTATTCCTTTTATTAAATTAATTCCTTTTTCTTTTATCTTTCTTTTGCTTGTAATTGGGCTCAATAGCCAATAAAGCCCACAAAGCAACCAACAAGGCTATTGTAAATGAAATTCATTCATTCAAATCAAATCACACCATTATTTGTTCATATATCTTTATTAAGATAAATTGCATTTCTCGCCAAAATAACCCAAAATTGGGGCTGTAACATCCTTCCCCTCTTATAGGAATTTTGCCCTCAAAATTCCACCAAGCATACTAACAAACTGGATAAGACTTTCTCATGTCCATCATGGATCCCATGTGGCTTCACCCTCTCCTTGGTTCTTCCCAGGAACCTTCATCATCTTATATTCTTACATCTGAGTTCTTTCTCACCTTGGTATCTCATACCCTCATAGGTGATTCAGGACATTTCAGCCTCTCTCGAAGCTTAATAGGTTCATGGCTCAGCACATGGCTCGGGTATCTCACATAGTGCTCTAGATCGGACATGTGGAACACATCATACATCATGTTATCCTGAGGGGTAAGGCTACACACAAACATCTCCACCAATCCATCTCAAATGGACCCATGTATCGGGGAATCAGCTTTCTCAGCTATAGCTCAGAGGGGTCGGATTATCATATCACATATTCTCCCACAGTGAACTGCATGTCAGTCTACTTCACATCAGCTCACTACTCATGTCACCCCTGGACTTTCTCAACCATCACATGATCAAAGCGAATTCATCTGCAATCACTGTGGTCTCTCTAACCTTCACAAGCTTTTTCCACCGACATCATCTTCATGAAGCGATGACCGACACAACCTCCCTTACAGAGCTTCTTACACCTCAATATTGGCTATGGTGGCTATCATCACAACTTTCATAGGACGAGAATTGTCCCCATATATCACCCTGAACGAGCACACACACTCTCATCAGACCCTCTAGTCTGGATCATGCTAACCATTAGTTAGGGGTGATAAGATGTACTAACATTGAATTCTTTATGTATCTACTTCCACCTCATAGAAGTGAATCTTTAGGTCATACTCAAGAACCCTTGAACTCGCATCATGGTGTAGTTGAACTATCTCTCTCTCATATATAGTTCAACTGGATATGTCACATTGACAGTGCCTTCTCTCTTAGGCACGGGATAAGGTAAACTTGGTAAGGCAATTTACCATAACCCATATTGCATCATGACCTCTCTCGACTCAGAGGAGACTCACCACAACATCCATAGTGATCAACTCCCATTCCCCCTCTCAGGGACTCTTTATCCTCTGTATCAACTCACTGGGTTACTGGTGTTCATTCTTCACCTCCTGGCATGCATGTGACAAGCCATATGCAACTCTGTACATTTTTCATCTTAGTCATCCGAAGTACTACTTCAACTTACTATCTTAGTAGTACCACAGTGTATGTGCACTTAAAATCACGATCTCCTGTATGTAATGATTTCTCAAGGTTGATTCCTCGGAAACCCTAAAACACTCTAGTTGTGGGTTCCATCACCTTATTTTCTAGAGAAGTGCATCTGAGATTCTACAACCATCATTCTATCACAACAAGCCCTAGGCTAGCTAACCAATCAACCACTAACTCGATCAACGGATCTCGTTATATCTGAGTGTTAGCCAAACACATCTCACAAACTTAGGGTTCACCTAGCCATCTCTTCCATCCTTTCCACTAGCTAAACTAGGCAGCTATGTCTCAAAAAGAGCATCCATTACCACCTTTCATCCTTATGTGCTAGGTAACAGTGAAGACATAGACTGCCATGTATTCCACTTATCATCTCATCTCAGACTTTAGGTCTATCTTCATCAAGAAAACTCAGAGCTCATCTTCTTGGTTATCAAACTCAAACTTATATAACTCATAAATTCCATACAACTCATAATAAGAACGTCCTTATAAGATGAATACCTTAATTTGATTAGTGTTTGTAAACCATCCACACATCATACACTCCACAAGGGTATGCTATTATTTCTATTCCCATACATCGTAGCAATGTTTCAGCTCACATAATCATTATCCTTAGTGTATGGCATGCGTGCTACCGTATCTCTCACCCCCATAATGAGAGGAAATAAGCATTTGGCGGTCGTCCAAACACAACGTTCTTCCCATTCCAAGAGTAGAGATGGTGCATCCCACATTGCTGGTACACCTTCCAATCTAAGTTGAAACGTGCAACACATGTCTCCACATCATGAACATCTCAACATTGGGGCTACTTCTGTGGAAAACTGGTCTCCAACACACTTGGGTTGTCACACAATCCTTAGTCATCTCCCCTAGGTCTATAGGGTGCCGACACTTTTGGGGGTCATCCCTCTTCCCTTATGCATCTAGAGAGTGCCCTCCTCATCTACCCTTTGGTTCCCATGAGTTCATGAAAGTGATCAATCTACTATCCCATGGTCCTCAGATAATGATAGTTGTTACCTCCCGACCCTATGGTCTTGTACAACTAGAGAATTAGGCGACCCCTACTCCCATCGGTCTTATCCCTACCTAACCCTGGAATAGACTTAGGATTCTAACATAATACATATCCAGATTGAAACCTTACCCAAGTCTCCATCATCTCTCTCGACATTCGTTGTCTGACATACATCCTCTCATAGGGATCATGGTGACCTACCTACCTTGGTCAGTCCCCATACTAGTTACCTCCATGGTAACACAACCATATGCACTTAGAGATGGTTATCTATGGGTCTGTAGGTTCATCCTCATACTATATAATCTCCACATCGCTTCTCAAGATCCTACAAGACCTCTTTAGGTTACCTCAAACTTGAACAAAAAGCTGGTACATACCCTACCGAAGGGTCCCTCTCCCAGGATGGGAGGAAACTACAAAGGTCACAAATGTCCTTGCATCTAGGGTTTACATCAACATGAGCATGCTTAGTCCTATCAAGCTACTAAGGCATGTAGCTAACAAACATGCCACCTACTAAACCATACTAGGTCTCCATGGTAGGTCATACTTGTTCTCATTCCTCAACATCAGACCCATCATTATACATGCCCATGTCACCAACCTGTATGTGAGGGGTTCATCAAACATATACCCTAGTCTAAGGGGTTTCCTTTTCCTCTAAACATGAGGAGTGCCATGCTCCCATGCGTAAGAACTCAAGCATCCGTGTGAGCATCAGGTGCACCAGGAACGACTACTTCCCCTCTTTAGGTCTAGGAACCCTAGGTTCACTTTTATGCGTCATCCGTCCAACCATGAACCAATCATGTATGAGGTATATCATGCACGTACTATAATCCTTCCACTTGAACAACACCTCAGAGTTGAGCCCTCCTTAAGGACAACAACTAGGTATGAGGCCTTCCAACTTGATATTATACCTTCTCAGGGTCTAAGGAACTCTTCTTCCTATCCTTAGAAGGTAAGGTAGGCACCTACTACCTCCATAGATTGGTTCAAGAAGTCTCTTCCCCTTTCTAGGGTTTGACTCCTCTAAAGGCAACCTAGATACCACAAGCCTCCAAGGATCATGCACAAGACAACTGTAACCATCCACTTAGGTTGTACATACCTGACTTCTCTGGGTTCCTTATATCCCGGAGTCCAAGCTTCCAACCTTCTTGCTCATGTCTCACTCTCTCTCTCTCTAGAGCTTAACCCTACAAACAACCTTACCACTATAGGTTCTCTCTCTAAGGTGGATCAAGCTCACATGCATACACCTACATGGGTGAAACCTACGTTCACTCAAAATTATCCATAGCTCTTTATGCTTATCTCATAAGCTATCCAACATGTCCTTCTGGACCGAGTTTTAACCTACCGCCATCACTACTGATGTACCCTAGGTGAATACTCTGCCATGCTCATATAAGCCCATAAGGGTTCTATATGGTCATCACTAACCTCATCAATGAAGGAGTTATCCTTCACCCTAACATGCACAACCCTACTAAGGTTGGGTTACCAAAAAGACATTAGGTCAACCAACCTCACATAGCTCATACTTCTCATAGGTATCCAAAACCAAAAGCATGTCAACCCACACACATGGTCGACCATGACATCTAACTCATTATGCCATCTCTCTCTAACCACCAGTTAGGTTTAGGGTTAGCATCATCCTTAGAGGATGCACCAGGTCTCTACCTTTAATGGAGGTTTCTGCCTCCAAGACCAACTCTCTATTCATCCCCCCTAACAAGAGGGTCTAATCTCAGGTCTCTCCTGAGGGCATGAAAACACATGTCGTAAAACCTAAGCATGCAACTAATTTTAAGTTTATGCTTAAACTATTAAGCTTATGTCCATGACATCTTGTTTACATGCTTTTCATTAATTTGGTGGAGGATTCCTTAATCTTATCTTACATACCCTTACTTTAAGAGGGTGAAGAAGAGAGAGAAAACCCTAAACCTTAGAATCTTATTTGAATTAGGGTTGAGAAGGGACAAAAATAGATGAGAGAGTCCTAAAGGTATTTTATTTTGAGTCAAATCCTCATACATTGGCTAGGCAGTCACACTACATCTGGGAGTCCTCATGACCGACTAGCGAGGTGGAGGAAAATGATGCCAGCCCCCGAACTGTAATCCTTTTCTAGACACCTACGTCATCAGAAAATCCTCTAATCACTCCCTCGGGTTCTATAGAGTTTGTAAAATTTAATAATTGCTAAGGATTAAATGAGGAACCAATGCTCTGATACCAAATGTAATGACCCCGCCTCCAGGTAACCCCCAATTAAGGGAGACCAAAAGGTTAGAGTCGTTATCCCAATTAACCAAATCAATTATTTGACAAATAATTAATAATAATTACTAAATTCTACCAAAACTATACTAAAAAGATGGAATAAAATAAAACTTTGCATACCTTTTTAAAATCTTGGATTTATAAACTTCTATCCCCAAGATGAGTCTATTCTAACTAATCCTTCTTGTATTTTAATTCATATATTCACAATGTATCACCTCACTATTTGTCCTTTTCAAAATTGTACCTAAAACGCCAACAAACAAAATGTCGGTCAGCATAAATGAATATGCCAGTATGTGGGGACAACCAAAATTTCACATATATGGCTAACAACCTAAATATCTCAATCAAGTTAAGTAACAATTCAATTTACATTTTCAGTGGGTCAATCTCCACTGTTTTTTTCCTAACCTTAGAATACCCTCCTTACAGTTTATCTTTTACAATTGACTTAAGGCCACCTCCTTCCTAAGCTTGGTGCCTGGGGTCACCTCTCGTGGTACCCATTAGTCATGAAATATCATAAGGCCACCTTCTCTATGCTGAGCTTGGTTCCTGGGGTCACCTCTCATGGTGCCCATTGGTCTTCCCTCTTGGGCTTGACCTCATTGCATCATACATCAGGGTGGCATGTAGGTGCGAGAATACACACTTATAAATTAACTGTGATAATCATAGTGACTTTATGAATTTTCATATATGAACATCCAACAATTAGGTTGCATTCAATTCGATCAATCATATGAGAAAACCCCATGAAACTAAGACATTTAATCATAAATAACCACATACCTATCAGGCAGATTTGAGATAGAATAATCCAATCAATGCAAGAAATCTAATAGGCAAGCAAGCACACAAATAGATCCTAAAATATGCATATAATTTCCTATCATAAATCATGCCATAAAGATCTATTAAACCTAGCTTGCTTCCTAGGGTTTCTAGTCCACTTTTAGGGTTTCCATTGCAATTAGGGTTTTTCTTATACTTTCATCATTAGAAACCCTAGTTAGGAAAAATATATCTTAAACCATAATCATTCTAACCTATTTCATTTAACAGGCTTAGGATCATCTTCCAACAGCATAGTATCACATATATCAAATTAAAAGTGATATTTTTCCCTTTTACCCTAAATTAGGGTTCCTAAGTGCAAAATCATTCTTATTTGGTGTAAAACCCTAAATCATACAAGAAACATCTAGATCAGGTTCAAGTTCATTATTAAATAACCAACATGTTGCAAATACTCAATTTTAATAATTAAGTAACATGAACTCAACTAATATGCTCAATTAGGGTTTCTTAATCTAATACATATGCACTTTTCATTAGATTAACATACTTTTGCAAAAGGGAATGGTTTCAGGTTCTCAAACCAATTTTATAGTGTTCCTCATATTTTTCTGATCAGCTTTCATATATTAAGTTTCATCATTAGAGTTTTCTAGTAATTTCTATGAATTTTACAAGGAAACATATTTTCTGGAATTTTTTAGTAGAAAGGATGATTAACCAAAAATCGGCAGCCGTTTGATCAGTGGACTAATGATCCACCCTTTGGATCTAATGCTTCTTATCACATGTGTATAACTTATCTGGTCCCTCCCTGGATTGTTAGATCTTCATGCGGGATCAAGATGAACCCTGATCAGACGATCACCACTCGTCATCTTCCTCCTCATGCGAGCAGAGCCGAGGTCAACTTCGCCATTGACTTCGAGGTCCTGGCCACCAGCAAACAATCTAGGAAGCTCAGAAGCTTCTCTGCTGCCACCCGAACTCAAAGATCCTTTTAATTTATCATTTAAGTCATGTCTTCACCCTTAGCAGGTCGCTGGAACTCCAGTGAGGTCGGTAGGTTGCATAGGGGGAAGGTCAGGGTCAAAAGCTCAATTGAACTCGTCAATCGTCTCGTCGCCACTCTCCAAAGAGTTTAGGGTAGGCTTTAGGTATTTTGGTGCCCTCGAATACCCTCCCTATATATAGGGTTGGGTCTAGGAGTCTAGCAGATTGGGGACTTCTCCCCTCATCGACGATAACACTCAATATTAGGGTCTAGATTCTTCAGAACAATCTCCTGAAGATGATGGACTCATCAGTTCATTGAAATAAAGCACCAGGTGCAAGAAACTCAAATTCCTTTTCCTTCTCCCTTTCCTTATATGAATCAGGGTAGATGATGAGTAGCCACCCTTGGATCCATGATTCCCTGGACCATGCGGGGCATCCAACGGCTGACATCACTCCCTTAATTCTATTTTCTTAAAATCGAATTAAAAAGGGTATTTAACAAGGAAACTTGGGAAAATCATATCTCTCTCCTTGTTTTTTATTTTTCACTAAAATTTTAGAGGAAAATCTATCTTGGCATTATCTACTCGAGTATTACATTTGAAACCCAAATTCCAAAGGAAAAGGTTGTTTTTGTCATATGCAAGTTATTCATTAATAAAACCAAATTAATTGATATTTCCTCTTTCTTTTGCCATTATCTTATCATCTTGGATTCCTTGGACCTCAAGGAACCCTAAAGGCACAAAATACCATCTTGGGAAATATTCATTTGCCTTTTTCTCTTATTCTTTTCTCTCTTTCTTACTTATTCCTATTAATAAATAAATTCCTTTTTCTTTTATCTTTCTTTTCTTGTAATTGGGCTCAATAGCCAATAAAGCCCACAAAGCAACCAACAAGGCTATTTTAAACGAAATTCACTCATTCAAATCAAATCACACCATTATTTTTTCATATATCTTTATTAAGAGAAATTGAATTTCTCACCAAAAGAACCCGAAATTGGGGTTGTAACAATTTGTTTCCTCAAAATTCAACTAATCAAATAAACAATTCATGATACAACTTTTCCATGTCTATCTTCAGCTCCCACGTGGATTCATCCTCTTCATGGTGCTTCTAAATAACTTTTACTATCTCTATCTTTTTACTCCTAAACTAATTCACCTTGGTATCCAGTACCCTCATAGGTGACTCAGGGCATGTCAACCTCCCTTGGAGTTCAATGGGTTCAATGCTCAGCACATGGATCGGGCTTCACACAATGCTTTAGACTGGACACATGGAATGCATTATACATCATACTAGATTGAGGGGGTAAGTATAAATCATAAGCAGCTTTACCAATCCATTCTACAATCTCCAACAAACCCACATATCAGGGACTCAACTTTGCTATGTTCCTATCTATAACTCAGAGGGGTCAGATTTTTAGGAACACATGTTCACCCATAATGAAGTGCATGTCAGTCCACTTTGCATCAACATATGACTTCTTTTGATCCTGGTCTCTCTTCAGCCTTTTCTTGATCAAAGTGACTTTATCATCATACAACTATAGTTCCTCTAACCTCAATAAGGTCCTCTTACTGTCATCATCCTAGTGAAGCAGTGACCTACATAGCCTCCCATAGAGAGATTCATATAGAGACATCCCAATACTTTCTTGGTGGCTATTATTGTAAGCAAACTCAGTTAAGGGTAGGTTTTGCTCCCATGATCCATGCCAATCGAGCATACATGCTTTCAACAGATCCTCTAACATATGAATCATCCTTTCTGACTGTCCAACAGTCTGGGGGTGATAAGCTATTCTAAACTTCAATCTAGTACTGACTTCTTCATGCATTTGGTTCCAAAAAATTTTAAGTGAAATTAGGGTCACGATAAAAAATAATTGATCTTAGAACACTCTACACTCAGACTACCTCTCTAATGTATAGTTCAGCTAGGCCTATCACCTTGGCAGTGATCTTTAAGGCTAGGAAATGTGCAGACTTGATAAGGTGATCTACCACAAACCATATTGCATCATGACCTTTCTTAGTCTTGAGGAGACCCACCACAAAGTCCATGGTGATCCATTCACACCTCCACTCAAGAATCTTATTTTATTGTAGTAATCTATCGAGTCACTGGTGTTCATCCTTCACCACTTGTAATGTGGGAAAACTGGCCACATATGTTGTTATGTCTCTCTTGATTCCTAACCACAAAAATATTTCCATATTTCTTTGAACATCTTTGTGGTGATAGGGTGTACCGTTTACTCGGAACCATGAGCTTCTTAGTCCTTAAGGATGAATCTTTAGGAACTCAATATGATTATCTTATCATATTCCATCATTCACATTCATAATATGTGTCTAAGACTTCTCCATCAAACCCTTCATCTCAAGTAACTCTAGTTCATCCAACTGGTTGTTATAAGTTTGATCAACAAGTAGGCTCGGTCTACCTTATTTAGTACTTCAACTCTTTCATCCATTATTTTGATAACCAGATTCAAATATTATACCTATAAAATTCAAATTCCACTTGCTAATTATATTCTCACTTGAAATATTAATTTGGTCATTACCTTGCTCACCTTCTCTTCCAAACTATTTATCTAATATTCTCTCTTTAGGGTGTGATAATTCCTCCAATTCCTAGCTATCATAAAAAAGATTTCTACTTAAGTATTTATTCCTCATATCACTTCCAATACTAGTGTGGCATGCATTTGTCTCATATCTCACACTCATAGAAAGATGAAATGAGCATTTGTCTACAACCCAAATACAAAGCTCATCCCATTCTAAGAGTAGAGATGGTGTGTCATACATCACCATTTTATTTTCAAGTCTAGGTTAAATCATTTATGAATACCACCATTCCCATAATTCCATGTTTACATATAGGAAAAACTTTTCTCATAACCTTTAAGTCTGATCACAACTCCTATTTATAATCCTTAGTCATTTCCTCAAGGTCTCTAGGGTGCGTGTATTTTTGGAGTGATCTCATCCTTATGCATATAGAGAGTGCCTCTCACATTTACCCTCGGGCTACATTAACACATGAAGGTGGCCAGCCTCTTAACCCATCAGCCTTGGGAAAACATAGTCATTACCTCCCAACCCTATGGTCCCATGCATTAAAGGAAAAATCAACTCCTACTCCCTTCAGCCTCATCTGTTCCTGACCTTAGGATTGACTTATGGTTCTATCGTTACTTCATTTTATATCATCACACATTTTTCTTGTGGTTCCTTTAATAATATCCAAGCATTGCATCCTTTAGAATTCTCACCCAAATTTCCTTCATCTCTTAGGGCACTCATAGTTCTCCTTATATGTCCCTTCATGGGAAACATGGCAACCTACCCATTTGGGCATGGCCCCATTCTACCAGTCACTTCCATAGAAACTTTTTTCATGTCACTTAGATATGGTCATACTTGGGTGCTTTTGTGCTTCGTACACTTAATCTCTCAAGTTCTTTTAGGTGACCATAAATGTTACCTCAATTTGTAAAGTAAATTTGGAACTCACTCTTTTAATAAGGGTCCTTTCCCATGATACCAAGATTCACAAAACATACTTGAATCCAAAGTTTATGTCATCACATGTAGGAATATTTCCTATTATTCTACCCATGCATGAGTCTACAAAGTTGAGAACTTATTAACCCATCTCTAAGTTTGTCATCATATTCATCCATCATCTCCAAGGTTGGACCCATTTAATATGTACATATGACATCATAGTAGTGTTAGACCAACTTATGTGAGTGGCTCATCAAACATATATCATAGTCCAAGTGTGGTTTCCTTTAACCCAAAACTAGAGGTGGTGCCATGCTTAATCTCTATGAACTCACTCAACATTGTGATCATTACAAGCATTAGATACCAGAAGTTCCCCTCTTTGGTATAGGAACCTCGGGTTTACCTCCTTAGCCTTGGTCATTTGACTGCATGAATTAGCCACTCAAGCATGTACCAAACGAAGACATGATATTGTATTTTCTTCCCAACTTTCTCTTTCATGTAAACAATCCTTATGGTCCTATACAAGGGCTACCTATCTGAGTCTAAGGCTTCACATCATATTACCATTCCTTACCACTCCAGGATCTTGGGATTCTCTTTCCTTCACCTATATGGTAGGTACTCATATCATCTACAAATCTATATAATAAGCCTCAATTTCTTTTCTAGGGTTTGGTCCATCCAAGGACATCTAGGATACGACAAGCCTCTAGGGATCATGCATGAAGCAACTCAACTCAGCCACTCAGGGGTAGTCTAGTTTAGGACCTATCATACAAATTCCTCTTGTTATTTCACATATCTTGGAATCTAGGTTCCCATTCTTCTCTTTTTGGGTCCCATCCTCTCAGGGGTTAACCTATCACTGGTCCTATCACTAGGGGTCCCCTCTTTATAGATGAGGTTGAGGCTCCTACAGACACATCTTATTCTCACCTACCCAATCCTATATGATGAAGCATGTATATTTGTATTATCAAATCTTATGTCCAACTTCAAAACTATTTTCAAATACTCAAATCCAACTGATGTCATCATAAACCATAATATCTTATTATGAAACACTAAACCTCCAGTATGCCTATCTCACAATCCAATTGGATTTACCCCTCTGTCTTAGAACTAATCATGTTACTAGCCTTGATGTCGCTCACTTTCGTGTAGGTACATGCCTATCTCCTACTCATATCTGAGCAGGAATACACTTGTTAGGATTCTTACCTAGATGAGTTTAAACCTTTTGGTCATAACTAACCTTTCGATTTAGGGTGTTATCTCTCTCATAGATCTTTTTCACCTTTTTGAGAATGACCCACCCTAAACTGGGTCACCATAACCAAAAGTTGCACTAGGGGTCATGCAACCACTTATTGTCTATGTTTCACATGCATACTCTAATCCTCTACATATATCAAGCATGCCTAACCTACGTACTTTCATGCATGGACAACCTAAGGCATCCAACTTATTGGGTTCTCTCTTTATCTAACCAATGCTTACTGTTAATTAGGGTGGCACTATTATTTTCCTTTTACTCTTCTCATACCCTAGGATTAATGTTTTGGGTTGAGGTTAGGGTTTACAACTTGTACCTTAGGTTTTGGGATCCCCTTGACCCATTGAAGTTGTTTTCCTAACAAGAAATACTCCATCTAGAGGTTACCTTTATATGGGAGAAACCCATCATACATTTCCTCTATATCATTATGTCCACTTTTATGTTTTGGCATAGGATGCCTTAATCTCCAATATCCATAACCCTAATACTCAGAAGGGATAAAGATAGAAGATATATGTACCTAGGGTTTAGGGAGCAAAGAGGGTAGTGAAGTAATGAAATTAGATGAGAAGTCCGAGAGGTATGTTATTTTAAGAAAAGTCCTCTAACTTTGGCCAGATAGGTTGCACGAGTCTGGGAGTCCTCATAATCTGACTAGAGGTGCGGATGCAAATATTTCCAGCCCCCCAGATCGTGTTCCTTTCTATACACCATTGTCTTTGGAAAACACTCTTATAATTCTCTTAGGTCTCTACATAACTTTTAAAATTTAAATAAGTATTAGAGGTTAAATGGTAAACCCTACTCTGATACCAAATGTAACGACCCCCTCCCCATGTTATCCCCTATTTAGGTATACCAAGAGGGAAAGGACCATTATCACTAATACAGTATCGCAGGTTCAACAATTAACTAGAAATAACTAATAAATTTTTCACTAAATAGGAATAAGTTTATACACGATAAGATATAAATTTTCCAACATGGTTACAAAATATGGATTTCTAAAGTTTACCATATGAAGTACAACAATCTAACGATATCCTCTAGGAATGTCGTCATACAAAATGTCGCTCAGTATAATGAGATATATTGGTATGTGGGGGAAACAAAATATTACATCTAGTGTAAAAACACAATCACAAAAATTATTGTTACATAAACAAAATTATCATTTTCTTCATAACATGTTGACCCATTTTTACTCAACCTCTGGGATACCCTTTTGGGGTCTCATCCCTATAGTGGATGAAATGACCACCTTATCAATCTGGAGCCTAGGTGCCATGTTGGTCTTCCCAATCTGGGGCCTGACCTCATATCCCATATGACCATCCCAATTTGGGGTCTGGCCCGACCTAATATGACCTTCCCAATCTGGAGCCTGGTCTGTCCTAATATGACCTTCCCAATCTGGGGCCTGGTCTGACCTTCCCAACCTGGGCCCCGATCTTTGGTCATATCCATGACTTTTCATTTCCATCCATTCAAACCTCTAGAGTTGGTATGTTGGGTTACAGCAAATTATAAGCATACTTTGTGATTTCCAAAGTCACTTTATAGATTGTAGGAGATAAAATTCATCTAAGCATTTAATTTCAAGCAATCAATAAAACCTCAAAAATCACCACAAAACTAGATCGATTAGTCATAGACATAACCACATACCTCGATCAAGAGTCTATATGTCCAAACAAGAGCAAACAATAAACCAAGCAAGTTACCCTAAAAGTTAATGCAATACATCCATCTATTATTTTATCCAAATCAACCTTAAGACTGACTTGGTTCTGGAGTTACAGTTTTTAGGTCTACATTAGGGTTTTATTAGGTTTTTGTCTTCCCAAACTCTAGTTTCCACTTTTCATGTCTCATTAGGTTACAAACCCTACTCCTTCATTAAATACATCTTTTATTTTAAGGAAACCCTAAATTATAAAACTATGGGTTTCTAAACTCAAATAACTTTCAATTTGCTCTTTTTACTCATAAAGGATCAATCTTTGATCAACAATAACGATTGGACATACTAAGATCATCAATTCCCAAAAATTAGGGTCTAGTTCATTTAACACATTAAAGATGCAAACTTTAGCAATTTTTTGAACTAATGTAAAACTAGACTCTGAAAACATTTTTATTGGACTCTACAGATATTTCTGATAAAAAGACATATATAATTTGTCTTGATCCAAGTTCCCAATATTTACTTATAAATTATACAAAATTTAACCATCTTAACCAATAGGAAGGCGCCACATCATTATTAGTTTTACATTTCTATTTTAACTACCTGGCTCGGCCAGCCAATGGGCTCACACCCAGTCATCCTCATGCACCTATGTGGCCAGGTCACAGAAAAGGTTGAAATGGAAAGTTTAACCCTCACCTTCGAATGATGTACCAGGGGTAGAAAGGTAACTTCCTAGGGCTACTTCTTCTTCGACCTCGTGTTGCCCCTACTCACAACTTAGCACCGCACGATGGTCGTCAACATGGTTGAATTTCACCTCCGATGATCAAAATGCCCAGGAAATAGATCCATGGCCTCCACCCTCTTCTTCTGGACCCACAAAAGCTCCTCCCATCTCCTCTGGTGGTTAGGGTTGGCTGCCCCACGAGATGATTCTAGATCTGGAACAAGGCATCTTTGAATGTGGTTGATGGCCCATACGGGGTACCACGAGGATTGTAGAGAGTTCTGGGGCTCCCTATCATATGATCTACTCTCTAAGAGGGGTTCTTATCGCTATTTATATAGTGTATAACTAACATGGCTCGATTTGTATTTAATGGAGTTCAACTCCGGTCTGTGATTTAGGGGAAAGCTATTCAAACATAGAGAAAGGGGAAGTCAGGGATGATTAGATTGGATTTCCCCTCATGAAGCCAAAGGGAAACCTTTTGGGGCTAGTTATGGCCTGGAGAGAGAGAAGGGTCAATTGAGGAAGCAATTACTATATATGACTAACCTTCTCAGGCTGAAGGAAGGTGATGATACATATGTCATCCATTCCTAAATCAAATCGTCTCAAGGACCCACAAATATTAAAGGGCCAAGACTAAGTTTCCAAAACAATTTTGTAGGGTGACATTTAATACATTTATATTTCTCTCTCTTACTATTTTAATCTCAAATTTTAAGGGAAAGTCCATAATGACTTAAACTACTCGTGTGTAAAGTATGGAACTGAAACTAGAAAATAAAAGATACTTTCTTCATATGCAAGTAACCCACTTATAAGACATATATTAAGAATTAAAATTCCTCATTATCTCTTTCTTTCTTTCTTTCTTTTCTATTATCTTTATTTTGATTTCTTTTCTTATTGAAACCATGTGAAACCAAAACTAATCAGTAGTGGTCATTCATGGAACTTTCTAGAGAATTCTATACAATTCTCATATATGCACACAATTATATCCTATTTCTTTTTCCTTTTACTTATTATAAAATTTCTTTTATCCTTTTCCCATTTATCCACCATTGGATTTATTAAAACAATATAAACCATGAAATCATACATCCAAGGGAAATTTGCAAATGAATTCATTCTTTAAAAACAAGGCATATAAATCTCTATTCTAGTTCTTTTACTTACATAATTGCATTTCAATTATTTAAAATACAAGCAAAATTGAGGTTATAACCAGATTGGTCTCACAATAGGTCCATCATCCTATAGCCTATGGCCACAGAATAGGGTCCAACACCCTTTCTTTCTTGTTGGATGCACGACTAGGGAGACATGTGTCCCTTGTTTCCCCTTCCACAAATAGGGTAGCACCGTCAAACTGGCACACAGGGCGGTGGTCCCACTTAGTTGTCCTTCCCCTCTACTATACGGTGGATATGTCCTATTGTGCATGACTGTGATTTCCCAGGATGCAGGAGGCAGATCTATGTCATTTTTTATTGAAGAATCAGCTACCTCGTTGTTTCCTATTTTATGGGGCTAAAACAGGGAGCATCACACCATGTTCTTCAACTGCAGTTGGTTCTAGGGATCAAGAGACATATCAAAAGTGATTTCTAGATCTGGAGTACCGAAGACGGTCTCTGGCACTGCCCGACACCATTGTATGTGGATGATTCAAGAAGAACTCTAGGATCAAGTTGCAGGGAACCAAGGCCAAAACCTGAGGGATTGGAAGAGGTTTTAGGTTGCTAAAGGGTTCATGGATACCTGAAGGCTTCTATTCTAGTACAAGTTTTATATATAGAGAGAATCAGGGGAGTGAGGAAGGAAACCCAGGATGTTGATGAGTCCTGAAGGAAGCAAGAGTCGAGTACATGTGCTACCCTGGAGTCCACGAGTCATGGGACTAGGATGGAGGAGATGCCCTCACCCACAGACTCATAGATTCTGACCATGACAAGATGCCAAAAGGTTTGCATGATAACTGATACAGCCGGGAGTTAGGTTTGATCATGCATGAATGGAATTTTTTGTTAATCGTTAATCAAAACTATAATAGTAACTCTACTAATTGATTTAGAGGGTCAAAAGATGTCCTATTGACTTCAAAATTGGACCACATGTTAAATAAAGAGTTTAGAATCTTCTTATCCTATTATATTTAGGTTTTGTACATGTTTTGTCAACATATTCCATATAGGTCATTTAACTTTAATTAAGTGCATTAATAAATTAGATAATAGGAAAATATATTCTTTTTTTTATTCTTAGAGTCAATTTTCGAGATAGACATTAATTGTCTCCTAAAAATTCATATCACAAGTCTTTGATGTCTTTTTGAGAAACTATATTGGAGGAGAGAGTGAAAGAGAATATATATACTTTCCTCTTATATTAAAAGCCATAAAAAGGATAAGGAAATCTTCTTGACCAAGGTATTTACTCCATATTTATATTTTTGAATTCCACTTCTTTTATATTTCTCTTTTATTTATTTTAAATATTTTTCAAGAATAGGAGAGAGAAAAGGTGAGAGAATGATGCTAGTTTTCCATTTATGTATATCGGACTCATTTAATCATAAAGAAAAAAAAAGAAAATATATTTCATTTTCTTTATATGTCAAAATTATATAAAGAATATAATAGTTGGGGTAATTTGCATTAAAGTCCAAGTTTTATATTTGTCTATAGAACTTTGCAATTAAGATCCTAAACTTATTTTATTTAAATTTTGGGTTGTTACACGAGATCATATGTATACTCAAGAGTATTCATTCTTGTTATGTCTCTAATAAATTATCATTATGGATATAATAGGATGACATTAGTACTTAAGACTAGTGTGTCTGTTCATATGACTATGTATGTTTAGTCATAATATTGGTTAACAATTTCATAGGCCATTTTTGCAATTTTCATAATATCTAAGAAATATATATTTTCACTCGTATTACACAAAACTATGTTATAAGATTCTTCTTCATCAAGTTCATCTTTTACATGATTTTTGTATGAAATTATCATTGTTTGTTTCAACCTAACAAAAGCTATGCGCATTTTAGGCTTTTGGATATGTTTAGCAATTTGGTACCATCTGGATCTGTATCGGTACCACCAATATGTATAAGAAATTAGAAAGCATAAATTAAAGTTTAGATCATCAAGGACCATCTCTGTGCCACTAAGAAGGAACCAGGAGATTTATAGAAACAACTCGGCACAATTTATACCGCTTTTGATGGTACCGACTCACTTTTCATCAGACAAGAAAAAAGAAGCTAGTTCCACCAATGTCAAAAATATTGATGACTAAGAATCTTAACCTAAAATTAATAATTCATATCTTTATATGATGACTTATGGTTCTATAAAACCTAAGTTACGATGACAGTCTACACGACATAGAGAGCATTACATAACCATTCCTAGACCAAAGGGAGGATAGGAGAAAAGGCAGAAACATGGAGAAAAGGTCATTATGACACCTTCAAGGAGAGATTTGGTAACCAAAACGTAATCCTTTCATGCCCCTCTTTGAAGGGGATCATCATTATACACAATTCTCTAGTTCCATCTAGTTATTTTCATGTTTTTCTTATTTCTAAAAAATCTATTGTGATAGCAAGTTTAATATGTGAGGCTAATCCCCTCTTGTATGGGACCTGGGAGTAACCCAATGTTAGTTTCTACTTGAAGATTTGTATTTAGAAATACATTTACATGCTTGATTCTTTAATAATAATGTGCTTTATTTTTTCATGTTCATGATTGATCGCCAAGTACATTCTTCAGATGCTTTCTCATCTCAAAAGAGAGTTTAGTGTTAGAAAAATTATTGTAAATGCAATTGACAATACTCTATGAAAGTAGGTTAATAATTGTGAGGTTAAGTATCCATAGGGAGATCGTTAAGCATTTAGTATTTTACTTTAACACTATGAAAGTGAGTTTTTGACTAGATTTGATAGTGTAACACACTAATAAAAACTATAGATCCCCAACTTTAAGGAATGATTGTTTGTTTTTTAATAGATTAAAATCAAGTTAAATTTCATCATGGTTAAACTAATTATCCTACAAAATAAATCTCTCTAATTTCACAACAATTTTTGTAATCAATTTGTTAGTTTAAGTTTTAAATTTTCAATCAACAAAATCAAATTTTCCCATCTAACTGATTTGGGCTTGGTTAGTTGTAGTCTCTAGACTTCTATTTCCCTGAGTTTGACATATAGAACTCAAATTGTGATATTACTTCAACGTGTGCACTTATGTTACATCAAGGATAAATGTGTGTCAAGTATTCAACATTTGAAATCTCAGACAAAAAGAAGATCTCAATTGAATTAGAAAAGTTGTGAGAAGTCACCATTATGATTGAAGACATTTTAAAGTTTCTAACAATGTAGGATGTTAACTTATGTTGATTTAAAGTTAGGATAGTGTCAGTCTTAAAAATTAAATAGAGGGAGTTTCATCTTATGATATTACATGTCTGATGTAAAAACTCGGTATTTCTATCTCTTGTAATCCACAGAGATTTAGATTGCTGCATCCAAACAATATCTTGTAAAGAATTTAAGTCCAACAATTAATCATTTTTTGAATAATTTCTATGTGGTCTGAGTTAAGATTGGTCTCTAAAGAAAGAATGTCATGTTGAAGATTTTATATGGTTATTTCCAAAAATGTTCTTATTCAAGACATGCAATTTGGATCTCAAAGATCGAATGTTGTTATGTGTAACACCCCTCCATATGATATACAATATAGGTAAAAGGAAGCTTTAATCTTGAAGGGGGGTGTCACATTTATGAAATCATAACAAATAAACACATAATTCACCATCTATATTCATACATTGTTCTTTGAATAGGAAACTATAATTGAGTTCTACAACATGTCTAAATAATTTCAAACATGAAAAAAACTATTCATGAGGGTAAACATGTATAAATAATTGGATCGCCTAGTATGGATGACACCCCACAAGTTAGCTCTCGAAGGTCTTCTAGTCTTTGCTTGTTCCTCTTGAGTCCTTACTTGCTCCAACTGCTGAGGACATCACGTCCTCAACCATGCAAAGGGAAAAAACAACACATACTAGCACATTATAATACTAGCAAAGTAATAAAACTTGACATGAATTAACTATAAGCATTCTTGAATCATTATTAACATGATGCATTGAATAGTAAATGTCTGCATGAAAGCCCTTGAAGCTAGGAAATCCCTTAACAACCCCTTGAGGTCATGATTCGAGAGTATATAAAGACTAGTTCAATTCCAATTAACTTGAAAATTAACATTGACATGATTCTTGAACTTAAAATGATGGGATACCTCCCTATTAACATGATATCTTAACATGATGAAATTTCTCCCTCTTGAACATTAGCATTGATTTCATGAGTCATAAATCATAAACTTTATTTATAATGAACATTTTAACCATAGGACATAACATATAGAAATCATCAAGCAATTTAATATAGTGAGCATGATTTAGATAATGAAACTTGAAATCATAATGTCTACTTATATTTAGCATGCAATCAACCAAAAATACTTGTGCTTAGTAGCATGACTCGTTTATCTTGGAGCAAAGATGATCCTAAGATAGTCTATCTCATCCTTGAGCCAAATCTAAGTCAAACCTCCTCTTGTCTTGATTGGGCTCTAAACACCTATTCATAATTATTAAACATCATAAACCAATACCTTGTATTGATCCTAGGATGAATTAGGGTGAATTAGGGTTTGAGTGCATTAGAGTTAGGATTTTTTTATCAATATCATTGAATTAGGAATACTAGTTGGATTAGATCACATAAATCATATGTGGTACATAATTAGGGTTCCATGGGTCAAGTTAGGGTTTCTAATAAAACATCAAAATAAAAAGGCAAATCATAGCTTGAAAACCATAAAATCATGTTCCCCTCAGAAAACCCTTTCCAATGACTATTTATTTGTATTTTCCTGAGAATCTTATGATTTACTATGAATAAATGAAAATTGACTAATGATAATTTAGTAAAACCATATGTGACACCGATTTAAGTAAAAGATAAACCTAATGTAAATAAATCACAAAATGACCAAAGAACCTTAGGTGCACGTTACATGTAATCAATTAGAGGGGGTAAAATTGTCATTAAAGCTAATTAAATCAGTGTGACTCGTGTAAAATAAAAGGGTGTGCGGAAACCTTGAAATGCCCATGCAATTCAAATCATTCAATCAATGTTGTGGGGACTCCATGGTCAATTCAAGACCTGGTTTGTTCCTCCTCCTTCGATCATGGGACGAGCACCTTCTTTGGAGGTGTTACCTCTAGCCACCACTCAAGGAGGAAGCTTGTTTGTGGTAGGTTGAGAAATCAGGAAATTTTAATGCTTCAAGGCGAGGCCAGTGCACCCACCACTGATCACAGGCAAGAACTAGATGTTGGAGACTACTCCTCCCATGGCCACAATAGGTCCACATCCAAAAATTGAAAATAAGTGTGAATGATGAAATGAAACGAGGCAAAGTATTCTTGGACCCAAGTCGGGGTCAAAGGGACTATTACATGGAAAAGGTGGGTCAGTTCACCACCTTCTTGCTAGAGAAACTGGGTTCAAAGATGAAGGTCAGAGGTCCTTCTAGGACCCGTCGTCTAAGGGACATACACAAAAAGTACATGGTGAGAAAGTGAAAGAGAGGTGCTAAGGATGCTCACTGTAGTTTTGATTGGACTGAGATGACCAGGGATGTGAGGTATGGGCCATCATTGCCAGAGATCCACTTCGAGTAGGTCTAGGCATCTTGGGGTGTTGGAGGTGGAATAGGGTGAGGAGGAGGAGTGCTTGAGTTTTATCTATGCTATATGATGCCTTAAGTAGGCAACCAATGAGTCATAATGCCCTCTGCAACTTCGAGGTGGAGCGGCTATCGAGAGACTGATTTGGGCATTTTGTCAAGAGGTCTCGAGAGGAGTTGAATTATGGCTTGTTGGAAATGACAGAGCAAGGAGAATTCATTGATGAAGAAATATCATAAGATGGTGGAGCAATGAGGGGAGACAAGGTTGGGGAAGATCAGACTATGAAACACCTACTGTTTCATAGATTGATTAGGGGTAGGTAACAAGGATCTAACCGTCGAATCATGGAGTGATTAAAACAGGGCAGTTGGATCAGCATGCGAGAAGGGAAAATGAATGAAATGTAACATGTTACATGAATTAACTATGGACTTTGGTTTAATACACAATAGTAATGAAATAGAATATAAAACTTTGGTCAAACTCTATTCAAATGTATTTTAATTTATTTGAGGGTCCAAATATGGGTCAACAATCTAAAATTTGAACCATAGGCAAATTTGAAGGTATATAATATTCCTATGTAATTAGATCTCATTTTAGTACACATTATGGTCCATAACTCTTGTATTGGTTGTTAACCTTAATTAAAATGCACTGAAAATGAGATAATTTGAAAAGGGATTTTATTATTGAACCTTGAGTCACATTTTCGAGTTTTACTAATTCAGGAGTCACATGATCACTACTTTAACCTTTTCCTATGTTTTATTTCTATCTTGGAGGAGAATAAAAGAAAAGAGGACTAATATGAGTTAATTAATTCACATAATGCACATTTGAAAGTGAAATATGAATTTGATATCCCTTTTTCATATAAGGACAACCATTATTGGCCTTTTTTTATTTAAACCCTTAACTATTATCATTTAGAAGGAACTCCATTCTAGTATTTGATTAGGTTTTGAAATTTGGGTTGAAAATTCTACCCACCTTAAAATAAATTTTGTCCTTGAAATTTTCTAGGGTACTACCCACCTTAGGGATTTTGGTACTCCTTTACTTAATGAAAGAATTACTAAAAAATTTGAATGAAAAGTGTATGCATTTCATAAAAAGGGTTTAAATGGACATAAGCTAATTATTACATAATTCCTCATATTCTTTCTCTACTTCCATAGCAAAAATTCTAGCTTATCTCTTGTGAGGTGGATTATGGTCCTTGTTATAGTCCTAGTCCTTGTTCAGGCCCTAGTCCTTGTTCTGTCTCTAGTCCTTCTTTGTGAGCTTAGGGAAATTTGACTTGAGGTGTCCAACTCTCCATAATAGCAGCATGCACCCATACCATACTTGCATGGGCCTACATGGTTCTTCTTGCTCATGGGACATTGGGGCTTCTCAGCTTCTACTACAGGCTCAAGTACCTTCTTCTTAGGGTTGTTGGGAGGTTGATATTGGTTGATCTTTTGGGGAACCTCCTTTTAGTAGGATCTTCCAAGGTGATCTTCAAGCTCTAGGGCTATACCTAGGGCATCCTGGAGGGTCCTGTGGCCTCTTGCTGACAAGGAAAAGCTCAAGTAGGGATTGAGTACTCAAATGAATTTCTTTATTCTACAACATTCATCATAACCATAGACATACTTCTGTAGGATCCTAAACTTCATGGAATATTGGGTTACAGTCATGTCACCCACTTGAGCAAAGTTGGAAAACTCTAGCTCCATCTTCTCTATCATGGCGTCAGACACATAGTGCTCCTAGAAGGCTTCAACAAATCCTTCCCATGTGAGTAGAGGTGAATCAACTACCCTTGAGTTGAGGAAGTTTTCCCACCATGTGTTGGATACTCCTTTGAGCATGTGGGCTACAAAGCAAACCCTAGAGTTTTACAGACAGTCCATGTCTCTAAAGCAAGGCTCCATGCCTCTAATCCACTCCTCAGCTTTGGTGACTACATCAATCTCTCCTTCACCCAAGAAAGAGTCGAGTCTTATCTTTATTTAGTCTATTAGAGTTAGCTAATGATGTCTAGGTTGATGTTGTCCTTGTGCTAAGACATTGGTGAGGGCTTGGACCAAATGTTCTAGGGTTGGCTTATTGTTCCCTCTTGGTCCACTTCCCCCACTAGAAGAGATAGCACCATCACCCTTATCCTTTCCCTTGTTTTCTCTCTTAGGGGCCATCTGAAAAAAGGTCACATAAACCTAGGGTTAGAACATATGAATCAGGTTGCTTTCTGGTGGCCTGGATATTTATTGGCCCTGATATCATTAACGTAACACTCCTCCTTATGATATATAATATAACTGAGAGGAAGATTTCATGTTGAAGGGGGATGTCATATTTATGAAATCATAGAAAATAAACACATAATTCACCATCTAGATTCATACATTGTTTTTTTACTAGGAAACTATAATTGAGTTCTATAACATGTCTAAATAATTTCTAAAAATGAAAAAAAACTATTCATGATGATAAACATGTCTAAATACTTGGATTGCCTAGTATGGATGTCACCCCACTAGTTATCCCTTGAAGGTGTTCTAGTCCTTCCTATCTCCTCTTGAGTCCTTACTTGCTCCAACTCCTGGGGACATCACGTCCCCAACCATGCAAATGGGAAAAACAACACATCAGTAAATGGTACTAGCACATTATAATATGAGCAAAGTAAATATACTTGACATGTAAGAAAAATTGACAAGAATTAACTATAAGAATTCTTCAATCATTGATTAACATGAAGAATTGAATAGTAAATGTATGCATCCCTCTATAATGCCCGCATAGGAGCACATAGGAAAGCCCTTAACGACCCCTTGAGGTCCACGATTTGGGATCATATAAAGACTATTTCAATTCCAATTAACTTGAACATTAACATTATAACTCCCCACGCTACAAACTAATGAGATAACTCCAAGCTAATTTCGGAAACAAAACCAAACAAGTGAATTACCAGAAAACACTAAAAATTAAAACCGATAACATTAAGAACCAAGGCGACAAAACCTTTATCGATAATTCCTCATAGGACACTTGCATTAGATATAATAGATCACAAGATGCTTACATCAACATTTACATAGGCCATCATCCTACTATAAGAGAAACATGTCCCATATATATATATATATATATATATATATATATATATATATATATATATATATATATATATATATATATATATATATATGACCATTTATTCATTGCCTGCACAGGTAGCCTGGAGTTTCGCTACCCGGCAGCCAAAAAAGTAACTCTTCTGGCCAAAAAAGTAACTCTGCTGTCAAAAAAGTAACTATGGAGATAAGAAAGTTACTACACGACTAAAAGAGTAACTCTGTAAAAATATACAACAGATATATATATATATATATGGACAGGTTTTTTGATTTTGGTGGGGCAAATGATATTATTTTTGGATGAAATTTTTTGGGGAGCTAGATAAAATACTCCTCTGCAATTGCGATTTTTTTTTTGAAAAAAAGTGGTCGGAATGGTGGGCGGGTAGCTACCCATGCAGGGAATAAATACATGCCCTATATATATACACCTGAACATCTACCATATCCTTACTTCAAAAGGGCACACAAGCCGAAACCGCGTATCAATAGCATGTCTACAAAACATACCCAAAAAAACCATCCCAAAGACCTAAGAGTATAGGGACGACTCTAGGACTCTACACCAAAAGACTAGTAGTGCATCCTACCTTGTCTGCTACTATTCTTGCTGCTGCTCTACCTCAGTTGCACGATCTCTACCTCCTCATGCACATCCACCTAAAATTTGTAGAGAAACCAATGGGATGAGGTCCAAATCTTAGTAGGAGATATAACTCTCCACCAACGCTATTATTTACAGAAGTAGGGTAATTAAAGAACATAAATAAAGCTACAAATATGATAACAAATTCAATTAATGATATCAATAAGGAAATTATTATTATCTCACAGTTCAAAAGGAATATGAAGAACATGTATATTTTCTACCAACTATACTCTATAAAACCAAAGCAAGGCCCCATCCAATATTTTCATATTTGATCCGAAGAAAGTATACTACAAGGCTGATTACATATTTTATTATGCCCCAAGGATTTGAGTCGTACCACCCAAATCCAACCGACCACTACTAAGTTGAAATCAGTGCCATACAAGGTCTATGGAAGAGCCAGAATCCATGACCTCACCAAACCTCATGGTCAATACATGAGTACACCATAGAGACATATCAGTCAACTGCAAACATAGACTTATAATAAACCTGTGAAAGTCCTAGCCCACCTTGGTACATGTCACAATGCTACTGAAAGTGAGATACGGCCCGCAGCCACACTCCTACTAGGGTATGGCCCGCATCCAATCATGTAAAACCTCATAAGCATCAAATCACTGAGCTACATCCTACAACCACACTCCTACAAGGGTATGGCTTGCAGCCAATCCCGTGAATGCATATACTCAATAGTATATGACTTTAAACTTCCACCAAGGGAAAGCATGTTTCACCATCCAACAAGTGTTGACACTGAGATGGATCTGTGGCACACGGCAAAACTAGATGATAAAGTTCCACTTGACTAATTAAGTCAAGTAAGTGACTTTAGCATAAATCAAGTTACAATGTATAAAGTCAAAACAAAATCTACAAAGATAAGGGCATGACAACTCTAGAAGATATAAAACATATAAGGAGTGAACTTGTCACACCATCACCACATGATGCCTGCATCATTTCCATTCACCACATCACCAATACCAAAGTCACATACTATGGATATCAATACCTCAACTCATCATTGGGAAATGTCATATCATAATAGGCAGTAATCAACTACCAAGTCATAAGACCCATTCACATCATCCATGTATCACAAGTGCCTCAACATGCCTCATGAAGGAGCATTCAACCTGTTTCATATCATAGTCACCATAGCATACACTAGATATGATCATCAAGCTCATAGCACCTGCATGGTTACAAGTTCATAAACAAAATAGATAACATCACACATCATAGCCATCCGATGAAAGAGAAACAAGCATGATCCTTACACATTATTAGGGTTAGGGTTCCTTCTTAGCCAATTAGGGTTTATAAAGCTTGGTTTAACCATAAACCCTAGATTTAGCACCTCCCATCATCTTGGAGTATATTACGGTTAAGGAACATCATTAGAGTTGATTAGATATTATCTAAATAGCACTCTACATGGTTTATACATTACTCATACAAGTGTATCATGTATCCAAACATGCCTCTCAACCACCTATCATCCACATGTCTCGACCACCTATATCGCTTGGTCGCATCCACTCCACCAAGATGATTCATAACTGTGACACCTAGGGTGTCTCGAATGTGACACCTAGGGTGTCTCGGCGCATCTAAGGTTAGGATTGCATCCCCTCACAAAACTATCACAACCCCAAGGAACATGATTGTCTCGACCTCAAACCAAAGTAACATGTCATGACCCAAGGACAACATGTCATGACCTCTCTCAAGTGACATTCCATGACTGAGGAAAGGGCAAGATCAACACCTAAAAGACTAGGGAAACAAACCCACCAAAATAGGGATCAACTAGGCTATTAATATCAAGTGTAGTGACCTCAAACTACGCTAGGTCTTACCCATAAAAAGGGAAGTATCTCAGTCAAGACTAGCCATGTTCATGACCAATAAGGAGATAGGAATATCAACCATCACTAGGGGTGATGTCTTGGTCCCAAATCAAAAGATAAGACCAAGGGAAACCATGATCAACATGAAGGAGAAAACCCATTAAGAACTATCACCAAAAACCCTAAGCATGCATAATGAAACCATCAAGCAGGTATCCAAAATAGAACTGAACCTTCCTTCAACATCTAGGTACATAAACACCATGCATGAGAGAAAGACCAAGGTCAAAAGATAGGGAAGAACCTCCATAACATGTCAACCACAAAAACAGTGCATGTAGAGTAGGGTTTTGGATTTCTACTAGACCAAGCAAGATATCTCCACCAAACAAGTTCTAGAGATTATCATTATATTCTAGCATAATAAGGGAGCATTTTAAAGAGACAAGATAGTAGAAAACATGCATAAAAGAGTGCAATAATAGAGTATGTTAAGTGTTATATAACCCACCTTAAGAAGATCACCACCAAGGATTCCAAGCTCCAAAATCAAGAGCCCCAAGCACACAATTCAAAGGTTGAAGAAGCTCCACCTAAACATCCACTCTTAGCCACAAGATCACCCCAATAAGGAGATGGCACCAAGGTCAAAGATCATCTAAGAAAAGAGATATAAATACTCTAGGATGAGCCAAAAGAGAAAGGGAGAAAGAGAGAAGAAACCCTCCTCACACTTGGGTCTACCTTGTCAAAACATGGTTTATGACCCTTGTGATGAGGAGTTTCTCTCCCAAAATGACCACCATGGAGGAACCATAGTATAGGGTCAAGAAAAGAGATGAATATGGTGGTAGGATATCAAAATAAATGCCATCAAGGAAGATAAAATCTTAGTATGGGTTGAGGATGGGCTATGGTCACCACAAGCACCACATGCAAGAAGAGATTGGTCATCAAGCTCCAAGGTTGGATCTCTTTTCTCCACCAAGATCCAAGAACAAGTAAAAGAGAAGGAAGCAGATGGAGGGACGAAAGGGTTACAAGAATGGATATATATGGGGTTATATAGGTGGAAGATGAGAGAGAGAAGTTAAGGGATGATATGTCAACACTCGAAGGTACCAAAGGAAAACTTGTCCACTGACAATACCATCATGCACCCACATGAAACCACCCTAGACTAACATGAAAGACATGGTGATACACTCTAGGTTGGGTCTTGAACACCTTGGTCACCCTCATGGTCTCGGTCGGGACCCTCCCAGGTTCACCATCCATGGTCACGACACACACACTACCATCACCACTTGGTCGAGAAAAGGGATCACCTCAAACCCTAGGTCGAGACATCCTATAAGAGGGAAAAATTCTCGACCCAAGACCACCCAATACCACCTTGGTCATGACCCTACCATCTAGAGGGGGTGTATAGACTGTGATACCCATCAAACCAACCCTAAGTTGTGACCTAGGTCGAGACAACACACTATATACACATAGGTCAAGACACTCAACACTCATAGAACCCTAATCACCACTAAGGGTGACACTCCTCAACAAAGGCTCAAACATGGAACCCACTTATTTATATCTCCTATAGATTATGTCAAGAAAGATAAAGAACACTCTGTAGGTGAAAAATTTCACATCAACCCCCTACTTTGGGTAAATTGCAATTTACACCAAAACTAGCACATAAAGCACAAACAACATCCAATTAAGCTCAAAATTGAAACTTAAGCTCTCCTCAAGCCCTAATTAAATCTCAAAAGATTACATAAAGGTTCTAAGCACATGATTAATCCAAACAATTAGGGCTACCCTAAAACAAAGTCAGGGGTCTTACAAGACATAAACCCTTAACCAGGATTTCTCCCCTAAAATCCTAAGAGAAAAGAGAGGGGTACTTCCTCCTCATATCTTCCTCAAGCTCCCACATGTATTTTTTAACACCACAATGATGCCACAGAACCTTCACAAGAGCTATGTCTTTCTTCTTCAACTTCTTCACTCTCCTGCCAAGGATTAACACGGGACCTTCCACATTTGACATATCCTCATCAAGCTCCATGCCATGATGCAACACTAACTTTGTATCAGGATGGAACTTCCTCAATATACTCACATGAAACAATGGATGCAACCTATGTAACTCAAGTGGCAACTCAAACTTATAAGCCACCTTCCCAACACGAGCCAAAATAGAGTAAGGTGTCGTTAATCTGGGAGCCAACTTACCCTTCTTCCCAAACCTCAGAACACCTTTCTAAGGAGACACCTTGTGGTAAACTTTGTATCCTAGTTGGAACTCCAAAGGTCTATGACACTTTGACTTATACCTATCTTGTACTGCCTTCAACTACTATTGAATCACCTTAATTTTTTTTGTCATCTATTGCACAATCTCAGGACCAAGAAGTGGATACTTACCTATCTAATACCAACACAACAGAGACCGACAATGCCTCCCATAGAATGCCTCATACGGTGCCATGTTTATGCTTCTCTAATAACTATTGTTGTAGGCGAACTCTATCATACTGAGGTGTATGTCCCAGTTGCCCAGAAATTGAAGAACACAAGCTCTTAGCAGATCCTCCAAGGTTTGAATGGTCCTCTTAGATTGACCATCTGTCTATTGGTGGAAAGTAGTGTTGAACCTCAACTACATACCCAAAGCTATGTGCAACCTCTCCCGAAAGTGACTCATGAATTGGGGACCTCTATCAGATACAATGGTAGTTGGGATACTGTGAAACACACAATCTCATCAACATAGATTTGGGCAAGCTTCTCAACTATATACATTGTCTTCATAGGAAGGAAATGTGCTGACTTGGTCAACCTATCAACGATCACCCGGATGAAATCATGACCTTTCGCTGTCCTGGGCAAACCAACCACAAAGTCCATAGTCACATAGTCCCATTTCCACTATGGGATAGACAATAGTTGCAACATCCCTGTAGGCTTATGGTGCTTGGCTTTAACCCACTGACACGCAACGCATATCACAACAAACTCAGCTACATCCCTCTTCAAGCAGGACCACCAATATATGTCTTTTAGATTGTGAGACATCTTGGTGCTACATGGATGCACATCGTACATAGAAGAGTGAGCCTCTTCTAGAACCATCTTCCTTAGATCAACAACTCAGGTACCATGACTCTGTAATGGTAACAAACGGTCCCATCATCTGACTCATGAAAATCATCACGCTTCTCACTGCCAAACTCTAATCAAATATGTTGTATCATAGTATTAACTTGGTGTGCTTCTCTGATCTGCTATCTTAGCATGGGCTTCACCTGCAACTGTGCTAGCAAGGAAACTTCTAGCTTAACATTCATCTGACACAAAGAGACCAACATGTCTCATTTATGGCACACCAAATTGTGCTTTGTCCATGGAGGAAGATGAAAACTTCCTACTCAAAACATCTACCACGACATTCACCTTCCCTGGATGGTAATCAATCATGCAGTCACAATCCTTAATTAATTCCATCCAGTGTCGCTGCCTCTATTCAACTTCTGTTGCGAAAAGATATACTTTAGGTTCTTGTGATCCGTGAAGATCTGATACTTCTGGTCATAAAGGTAGTGTCTCTAGGTCTTCAAGGCATGAACTTCAACAACTAAATCCAAGTCATGGGTCGGATAGTTCTCCTCATGTTTCTTAAGCTGTCGAGAAGCAAAAGAAACTACATTCTTATCATGCATCATCACACAACTCAAACCATTCCTGACGCATCAAAAAGATGATGTAACCTTTTCCTTGCTCACATAAGACCAGAACTGGTGCACTAGTCAACTTCTCCTTTAACGTCTAAAAGGCACACTGACATTTGTCATCCTAGACAAATGGCATATCCTTCCTCACCAACTTAGTCAGGGGTAGTGCTATAACACTTAAATTCTTAATGGACCTCATGTAATAGCCTGCCAGACCTAAATAGTTGTGCAATTTTGTCGGTGTCTTTGGATGCTCCCACTCTGTCATAGACTCAAACTTCTTGGGGTCCATGGGAACACCCTCAAAAGATATGGCATGCCTCATAAAAGCCACCTACTTCAGCTAGAACTCGCACTTGCTGAACTTAGCATATAATTGATGTTGCCTAAACAAGGTCAACGCCTAATGAAGATGTTGTTCATGTTGTTGATTGCCATGACTGTATTTCTATGAAGACCACCACAAATTGATCAAGAAATAGCTGGAACACTCTGTTCATCAAGTCCATGAATGCTACTAGTGCATTGGTTAGTCCAAACGTCATACTGCAAACTCATAATGACCATACCTCATCCTAAAAGCTAACTTAGGTATGTCATCCTCCTTGATCCTTATATGGTGATATCTCGATCTCAGGTCTATCTTCAAGAACATTGTCGTGCCACACAAGTGATCAAACATTTCATCTATCCTTGGTAAGGGATACTTGTTCTTTATTGTCACCTAGTTCAACTGTCTGTAGTCTATACATAACCTCATGGGTCCATCCTTCTTCTTCATGAACAACACTAGAGCACCCCATGATGAAGTACTTGTTGGTATGTATGACCATAGAGCAAGTCATACGATGATTTTAATGGGATAATTTGTAAATGATTTGAATAATAATAAAGGCAATTTCCGATCTATATGTTTTAACTATTTCTGAGATGATAGTGTAACATGATAGATGTCTAAAGAATTGTTTACTCGATGACATATGCTTTTAGGTTCAGGACCTAAATGATGAGATCATACGGATGTTAAGAGTATAGATTCTTGTTTTGACCCTAGTCAGTTGTTATTGTGGAAATAATCATAGACATCAATAACACTAAAGACTAGATTGTGTTTTGGTTGATGATAGAATCTCATTAGTCATGATATAGTGATATCAAACCAAGCACATAGGTACTTGTTAAAGAACAAGTGTACCGAACAGACCCACTGTGAGAGTGACACATGGAACCATGATTAGGTAGTCACAGTCATCTCTCACAGTGATGGTGGTAAGCGTGATTCTTTGACCTAAAATCACTACACTAAAAACATGTCATTGGGTACACTTTGACATCATCAAACACAATCCTGAAACATGGGTTGTTATAAAGGTGATGATTGGGTGACTTTGACACATGGGGTTTTTGAGGGGTGAGTGATAGATATGGGATTTATCCCTCCTAAGGGAGTTTGATGTTCATGGCCACTTGATGAGTAGGATTGAGAAAGGCATGTGCATGCATGTGTGAATCAATATGTGATGTCACACACATCTCACCCAATCTACTCTGAGATCAAGGAAATGGATGAATGTTGAAAGCATTACTATACCATGCCTTGAGTTCATTCAGTACATTAGTGACAAAGGAATTATGCATTTGCTATAACACCATTCATGGATTGTAGGATTGAAAGTTGTTCTCCAACTTTCTATTTCACTTGGGTAGCACTAATGTGCGACTAGGCACCGCTCTTTGCTTGTGAAGTCATAAGTGTTATGGACTTTCACTGCCAACGTGAAGTGGACCTACAGGGTCACACATAAAGGATTTAATCTGGAAGAGGAGTTTATCCACAAATGATGTTTAGATTGATTGCTAAAGGAGTTTAGTAGTTCAATTAAACACTCAATAAATTGATATCTCAATATCATAATGTTCAAGGTGTTTGACCGATTGAGTAGAGTATCAGATTGACTGAAACTACAATTGACTGATTTTGCACAGTCCGCACTCCCAACTGATCGGCTCATGTAATGAACCGATTGGATCAGGTTGGTGAACCAAACGGCTCATGTGATGAACCGATCGACTCAGGATAGGATGAACCGACCGGTTTAAGGGTTGAACCGATCAGATCAACTGGTCCAACCGAGCGAGTTGGGAAATTCAGGTTGGCAAGAAATTTCTCTTCGTTTCACTTGTCCAATTTGATTGGAACAAGGATTGGTATTTGGATCAATTCGAAATAAGAGAGGAAAAGTCAATTGGGAACTGACCAGGGCAGTGAACCGATTGTTTTAGAAGTGAACCAATCAGCTCAGGTGCCCCAACTGATCGGTTCAGGTGTGAGCTGATCGGCTCAGGTGCCCAACCGATCAGTTCATGCTTGAAACGATCGGTTCAGCTGGCGTAGTTAGTTGTTTTTGTGGAAAATATCGAACCGTTCTACTCCTGCTTTAATCTCGCTTCACCCAGCGTATAAAACCATGTCCCATGACCCTCCTATATATAGGGGTATTGGGGGCTGCTCAAAGTACAACTAAGAACATCAGTTGATATGCAAAGTTGTCGTTCTCTCTGGTTGTGGTAACCAGGAGATCTCGAGTAAGTGCTACCCGATAAGGGAGGCACAACAAGGGAAAGACAACTGCAAAAAAGTGACTGGTGGCAGGAGAGTGTGTCGGTGATTAGTACACTGACAAGAGGGTGTGACTCCTTCCAGTGCCTTGTGCGACAAGGCGATCAGATTTCCAAGTGGTCCATGTGGACTACTACAGAGGTGGGAGACTTCTGCCGCTTGGAGGATAGTTGTCAATCCCTACAGTCTCGGTGAGACCAGGAGCTGCACAGACACCGTCCAAGATCAGAGTTGAAGACGGCGCAAGCCACAAGGTAACGTCACCGAGCAAGCCTCGAGACAAGGTATGTTTCTACAAACCATCCTTGATATTGTATAGACATTGACACGATTCCTTTATTCTGGGTTTGAAGAGAAGAAAATTTTGTTTTTGCTGCCTTCTCTCTCTCTCCTAAAACCTAACAGTGATATCAGAGCCATGTCAACTGCTCTATACTTTAGGATTATCGATGTGATCAATTTTTGGTTTGTCGCCTTTATTTATTGCATATGATGTGAATAAAATTGGCTTTATGCATGTCCAATCCACAAATCCCAAAATGCATATATGATATGTAATATGAATGCACTTGATACACGTCACCCTTAAACGAGTTTTGTGGTGGATGTATAGCATGGTTATGGCCAATAAACCCTATGTATGTGTGCTTGGTTGAATGTGGTTGCTTGCATCTCAGTCTGTGCACCGATTCCCTACCTCCTTTTCTTGATGAAACTCAAGATAACTCGAGATTTCTTTCCTACCTTTGCTCCCCCTGAATGTAACTCGGGGTTTCCCAAATTTAAATGTAAATAGAATAGATCTTTTTATATTTCCTGTTATGTCAAAGAACGGAGGACTATCTGACAACAAGTGAGACGATCGGTTCAAGGCATGAACTGATCAGTTGGTGATCCAGACGACCGGCTCGAAGTGAGCGGGTGGTGACCTGAGGATATGCACGAAGACCAGTGAACCGATCAGCTAGAGGCACCAGTCGATCGACTGGTGGCACCCAACCGACCAGCCTGATGGTGAGCTGATCAATCATGGAGATGAGTTGATCAAACCCAGAACGGCAAAGCACAGAGTTCATCTTGTATAGGTTGCATGTGATGTGGACCTAGATGATCGTGTTTCCTCTTAGCTCAAGGAATCACATTAGGATGGCCATAATCATCGCTTTTATCATTTTGCATGTTTTCTGTGGGATATAGTATGTATATGATACTTACTATATTATGGTGATTGGATATGTATATGTACCTATAAAACCAAATCCCTCATTAAATATTAAAGTTTTAGATGCCTTCCAAATGCAACACATGTGAAAAGCTTGATTGGCCAAGTGTGGGCAGGCCCTAGCGTGGTGCACCATCTATCTCGTGGAATCGTGAATGATGGATATGTGGGTCTACCCTAGCAGGGTGCATATTCATCGTGTTAGCTTTGGGTCGGACTTAACAAGGTGACCTAGATAGGATCTAGCACCTTGAGGCATGGAGATGATCATGGCAAGGAGTTGCATATGACATCTTTCAAGAGTTGTATATGATGCAATTGGCAAAAGTTGCCTACCTGGAAGATTTAAGTTGTGGGTGACAGCCCTAGCTGGTCCATGACTCAGAGGATTTCAAGATCTTGACCCACTAGGAGATTGTACACTGCAATCTTCTAAATTGATGGTCAGGGCTTTCAATTTAAACAAAAATAGTGGGAGCGGTAATTAATTAATGGCCTAATTAACTATCGTCAAATTTTATCCAAATCAAATCAAAAGGAGTTTTGACAAATGCAATTTTCTCTTGTAGAATGGCAAAAGAATCATCTTTTAAAATGGGAAAATTAATTGAGAATAAATTCCATAACTGGTTAGGGGTTGTGAGAAGTGTTCTGCACAATCCAGATATACCAATAGCCTTTGAATCCG
This sequence comes from Alisma plantago-aquatica, assembly GCA_963693085.1. Lineage (NCBI taxonomy): Eukaryota > Viridiplantae > Streptophyta > Magnoliopsida > Alismatales > Alismataceae > Alisma > Alisma plantago-aquatica. Next base: position 485,536,896 of record OY856414.1, read on the forward strand.
CGCTATGTATGCTTAATAAGAAGGATAGTTCATTGATGGAGATCAATGGAACAAAGGACAAAGGTGAGGGAGAGAAGGGTTCTCTTGCCAAACCAATGTCAGAATCTTCTATGCTCAAAACATGGAGAGCATGGAAGGAACGATGGAAGAAGAAGCAAGAGATATAGATCTCTACTTCTGGTGTATACATGATAGAGATTAATTTTACTACTTCTTTGTCATGGGTACTTGATACCAGATGTGGATCTCACATTTGTTCAAATGTGAAGGATCTTAAGAGAAGTAGGCCTTTGGGGAAAGGCGTGGTTGAACTACATGTTTCCAATGGGGCAAGAGTTGCCACCAGTGCCATAGGAACCTATGAGTTAACTCTACCTAGTGGGCTAATAATAGAGTTGAAGAACTACTATTATTTACCTATCATAAATAGGAATAGACCCACCATGAGAGTGACACATGGAACCATGATTAGGTAGTCATAGTCAGCTCTTATAGTGATGGTGGTAAGTGTGAGTCTTCGACCTGAAATCACTATACTCAACACATGTCGTTGGGTACACTTTGACATCATCAAACGCAGTCCTGAAACATGGGTTGTTATAAAGGTGATGATTGGGTGACTTTGACACATGGGGCTTTTGAGGGGTGAGTGATAGATATGGGATTTGTCCCTCCTAAGGGAGTTTGATGTCCATGGCCACTTGATGAGTAGGATTGAGAAAGGCATGCACATGCATGTGTGAATCAATGTGTGATGTCACAAACATCTCACCCAGTCTACTCTGAGATCAAGGAAATGGATGAACATTGAAAGGATGATTGTACCATGCCTTGAGTTCATTCAGGACATTAGTGACAAAGGAATTCCACATTCGTTGTAACACCATTCATAGATTGTAGGATTGAAAGTTGTTCTCCAACTTTCTATTTCACTTGGGTAGAATTGATGTACGACTAGGCACCACTCTTTGCTTGTGAAGTCATAAGTGTTATGGACTTTCACTGTCAATGTGAAATGGACCTACAGGGTCACACATAAAGGATTTAACCTGGAAGAGGAGTTTATCCACAAACGATGTTTAGATTGATTATTAAAGGAGTTTAGTAGTTCAATTAAACACTCAATCAATTGATAGCTCAATATCATAATGTTCAAGGTGTTGGACCGATTGATTAGAGTATCAGATTGATTGAAACTACAATTGATTGATTTTGCACAGTCTGCACTCCCAACCGATCGGCTCATGTAATGAACCGATCGACTCAGGTTGGTGAACCGATCAGCTCATGTGATGAACCGATCGGCTCAGGATAGGCTGAACCGACCAATTCAAGGGTTGAAACGATTGGCTCAACTGGTCCAACTGAGCGAGTTGGGAAATTCATGTTGGCAAGAAATTTCTCTTCATTTCACTTGTCCAATTTGATTGGAACAAGGATTGGCATTTGGATCAATTCGAAATAAAAGAGGAAAAGTCAATCGGGAACTAACCAGGGCAGTGAACCGATCATTTCAGAAGTGAACCGATTAGCTCAGGTGCCCCAACCGATTGGTTCAGGTGTGAATCGATCGGCTCAGGTGCCCAACCGATCGGTTCATGCTTGAAACGATCGGTTCAGGTGGCGCAGTTGGTTGTTTTTGTGGAAAATCTCAAACCCTTCTACTCCTACTGTAATCCCACCTTGCCCGGGGTAGAAAACCCTATCCCATGACCCTCCTATATATATAGGGGTATTGGGGGCTTCTCAAAGTACAACTCAGAACACCAGTTGCTCTGTAAAGTTGTCGTTCTCTCTGGTTGTGGTAACCAGGAGATCCCGAGCAAGTGCTACCCGATAAGGGAGGCACAATAAGGGAAAGATAACTATAGAAAAGTGACTGGTAGCAGGAGAGTGTGTCGGTGACTAGTACGCTGACAGGAGGGTGTCACTCCTTCTAGTTCCTTGTGTGACAAGGCGATTAGAGTTCCAAGTGGTCTGTGTGGATTACTATAGAAACGGGAGACTTCTGCCGCTTGGAGGACAGCTGTCAATCCTGACAGTCCCGGTGAGACCAGGAGCTACACAGACATCGTCCAAGACTGGAGGTGAAGACCATGCAAGCCGCGAGGTAACATTGTCGAGCAAGCCTCAGGACAAGGTATGTCTCTACAAACCATCATTCCTATTGTATAGATGTTGACATGATTCCTTTATTCTGGGTTTGAAGAGAAGAAAATTTTGTTTCCGCTGCCTTCTCTCTCTCTCCTAAACCGTAATAGTAATCGAGTAGACAAATCCTTTTCCAAGCAGCTCTTGCAAGTGTGTCTTCAACTATGCCATCTCAGTTGGATCCATCTTGTATATTGTCTGAGCTATCGATTGCGTGCCTGGAACTAGATTCATCTCAAAATCAATCTCTTAGGGCAGAGGAACACCTAAAAACTCCTCGAGAAACTCGTACTCAAATTCTATGACAACTGGCGCCTTCTAAATACTAGGACTCTCCACTTTAGTATTCACCACTTGTAGCATGTTCTCGTAAGGAAGTCAAAAGATTAGCTAAACTCATGTTGATTGTATCATGTCCAACAAGGTGTGATTACTTTTTACCAACACATCATTATGTTTTGGTGTTCTGGGAGGAGCCAACTATCACACATTATCATGGTCCCTCAAAAGGTCCTCAAACTCTTGGCATAGATATTCTCCACTACTATTAGATTATAGTTCTTTAATATTCTTTTCAAGTTGGTTATGTACTTCATTCATGAATTACTTGAACTTTTTAAGAGATTTTGATTTGTGTTTCTTAAGATAGACATATCCATACCTACTGAAGTCATTAGTAAATGTGACAAAGTACTAATACCCAACTCTAACACTTGTGCTAAAATCCCATACACATTAGTATCTATGATTCCTAAAAGGTCACTTGCCCTATCACTATTACCAGTGAACGGGGTTTTTTTCATCTTTCCCAATAAACAAGATTCACATGTCTCTATTGATTCAAAATCAAAGGATTCAAGATAACCATATTCATGGAGTCTAGAAATATGTTTCTCGTTTATGTGCCCTATGCAATAGTGACATAGGTAAGTTTTTTTAGTCATCGAGTTTTAACTTCTTGCTATTTATGTTATATACACTTGTCTAAAGATCCAATAGATAAAGACCATAAGACATTGAGGAATTTACATAGCATATCTTCCATTTCATATTAAAAATTCAAAATCATTCTCATACAAATAAGATATATAAGTATTATTTCCATTTGTAGAAGGTACACATTAGAACTTCTCTATCCAAATTACAATCCCACCTGGTAGAGAAAAGTTGTAGGATAATATAGATATGATAGAAACTCTTGATCCATTAGATACTCATAGATCCACCTCTCCCTTTAGTAAGGGTTTACTTCATTTCAGGATCTTACATATAAAAGTATATGTGATATCCACATGTGATTCCAATACCTAAAATGAAGTATTAGATAACTTTTTATCTATAACATATATACCTAAAAAGGAGATATGTTTTCCTCCTACTTTATTTCTTGAAGGTAAATAGGTAAGTTTCTTTTCCAATGTCAAGCCTATTGATAATGGTGGAAATTTCCTTCTTTTTTACTCCTCCTTAACTTTAAATGCAGAAGACTTGAACTTTTGTCTAGCTTTAGAAATCTTCTTAGATTTAATTATACCATTTGACTTGCCCTTTCCTTTATTGATCATTAATGAGGGTACATTCATCCTAGTTTTATTTGTAGGTCCCATTTTGTTTTGCATTCATTCCCATCATTGTACTCTAGAAATAGTTGGCATTTAGGTTTTCTTTATTTTATGATAATTTATAAGGTTTTGATCCAAATTCCTTGTTTCTATGACATTCTTGAGCTTCATTTCATGGTCGAAGTGTGGTAGGCAGTGGTCCTGCTAATAAAGTAGTGGGCCTAGGAAACTTTTGAAAAATAGACCATATTTTTGATGATATGTTCCCCCATTGGTCATTGAAACCACCAATTTGCATTATTTATGCCATGCCATTAGTTCCCATTTATATGCCCTTCCATAGGTTTCCATTCCTTGGTTTTATGATCAATTAATGCAATCCATTGGCCTCACAACAAAAGACTCCCCCTGGTAGGTTTGCATCGGTCTACCCAACCATGGGTTTGGCTGCTCTGTCCACCCATTAGTTGACATTTGACAGTTGTCCATAGTTTGTCTTATGATGGTTGATCAGACTTTGCTTTTATAATGGTCCACTTCTGAAGGTTTTCCCTACCTTTCACCTTTCAATGGTTCTCTTGATCCACCTTTTGATGGTCATCCTGGCATCCTCTTTTAATGCCTATCATGTCCCTGCCTATCGATGGATCACCAATGTGCCTCCCTTCCTATGGAAGTCATGTAGGACTCTTATGATGGTTCACCTTCTTCACCTTCCTATGACTGACCTGCACCCCCGCACTCGATGGAAGTTCTCCAATATCTTCTAATGATCGGGAAATATTTGCCTTCATATGGTTCTTCTACCCCTTTCTCTACTGATCAGAGTGTTGAACATCAGCAAACCTTTCATCCACCTTCCTTCGCTGCCTCTTCGCATCCATAGTCACCAAGTCTTTATTGTACGACGGTCAAGAGGTTCCAAACCCTACTAGCCACCTATAAATACAAGCCATCAACCACCAAAAGGGGGAATCTCTTTTCCAGTCACCAGGCTATTGTGTTCACAGGTCAGCCATCAGAAGATGATCCCCACTGGTGGCTTCCATCAGTTGACGACCACATCAAGCAAAAGCCACCACTACACCAAGGATCGGCCTCATGTCTTTGAAGGAGGAAGGTTTATTGTGCCTCCACACCATCCATTCACTTTCTCTTTCTCTTATGCAAATTAGATCCAAGAAATGAGGATGGCAAAGAAGAAGGGTTATCTGATGACAATTCTAGACGAATTCAATTGCTACATCTCTTGCACCCCTGAGATGTTGTTAATATCCTTCCTTTTCCTTGTTGTTTATTCTAATCTCACTATGAGTTGTGAGTAGTTTCTTACGCTAGGATTTGGGTATCCCCACTATTTGCTTTTGTTCTTTTACTTTATCTAGGCATTATGAACTATATTTCATGTTGAATCAATCATTAATATGCGTGTATGCTTGTTCCGCCAGCAAGTTTACATATTTGTCATGATCTTGGGTGTGGAGAACTTTGAACCCAAGATCTAGGATATTGATTGGTTCTTATTAAACCCTTGATGAGAAATTTGTTAGGTGTCTTTTGGTTTATGGGTATAGGATCTCTAGGTAACGCGATAGCGAGCCTAGAGTGATGTTTGCCCTGGTTTAATCCTAACGTAGAAAGGGGGATTTACCTAGACTCTATGATATTGTTTATGCATGTTAGTGATGCAGTGAGAGAATAAAAATAGGTAGTGGTGGTGAAACTCACTCACCCTAGTGTATCCGTCCATCTAATAATCCCATATTTCACTTTAGTATTATATTCAGAGACATTAGTTGTAATCAACCAAATCCACCTTTTGTGTTAAATACTCTTTGTATTTAGGTTAAACTAGGGGTGAGCATAGGTCCAGAACCAGACTGGACTGTACTGAGGACCATATTTGTGCAAAAGTATGGACTGCAAAGTGGACCATTTTGAAGTAGGACCGGACTGGGACTGGACCGTTTCAAAGTAGGATCGGACCGTTTGGACCATAATTAGAACTTTTTAGCATTTCATAACTTGTTTAATAGTAAAATTTTGATAATTTTAATTACTTCTAAGTATTTTTTAGCATTACTATCAATCATTACACTATTAGAGTTATAATTTCAACATAATAAAACTTAATATTTAAATGCATTTTACATATAAAACATTCCATGGTCCAGACTGTGGTCTGACCAGTTTTGGACCGGACTGGACTGGGGACTAAATTTTCAAAATTTCCAGATTGTGGACTGGATCAAACTCAAAACAGTCTAGGACTGGACTGAACTGACCGGTCCGGTCTGATTTTGCGGTCTGGACCACCATTTTCTCACCTTAGGTTAAATCGGTCTACCAATTCTTTAAAATTTCATCCTGTGGGTTTGACCCTTAACTATACTACGAAAGACCCATTCATTTGTAGTTGGTGATTATTTTACATTTTTAAGGTAAACTCTAGGGATTTCACCCATAGTGAATTTTCCAGTGCAATATTACGCACGTCTATTTTCAGTTTCGACTTTGTCTTGTATTTTTTCATCTGAGTCTCAACAATTCTCAGCATACCAAGCAACTCTGACAAAGGTCATACAAAATTATTCATGTTTTTGTTTATGACAATTTGACTAATATTTCAACAATGATTGTAAGATAACATCAGTGTCCAACTCTTGGCCTAACGGTAATCCCATTGTAGGCTTTATAAATACTAGATCAACTTGAGTACATGGGGCCTGATTGGGTCACCTTCATCCATGTTTCACTTTAAAAAGGCCTTGGAGACATCTTACCTCTATTGACTTACTAGTTTTTTAACCATATTCTTGAGATGTATGGACATCTCTAGAACTACCATGTTATCGTGTTTCTTGTGAATCTAATTAATCATGTGCCTTAGCATGAGGTACTTAAAGACGTCAATAGAGTCATATATATGCTTATGATAAGCTTCCCTTTCCACTCATGCACATTTGGAGTTAGTTCTTATGGTTCTGGTGTTTCTAGTACATAGAGCTTTCAATTATGAGTGAGAACCATTATTAATATCATATACCAATCATGGAAGTTATTCTCATTCAATTTTTCTTTCTCAACGATTGATCTCAATAAGAAATTGGTATATGTGTTCTCCATTAGACCTATAAAGAAAATATTTGCATGAGTCAACAATTTCATTTGAAAGTTAATTTGATTCAGTGATTTTAATTTGGCCTTTATTAATAATTATATTATTATTTTGATCCAACTAATATATCTCACTATCAATTTATAAGATTACATTGAGCAATCATCTACTGGGCCAAGATTTATAATACATTAAGTCATGAGTAAACTTTAGTTGACCTCTCATAACCTAACTAGGTAACAATACCAATTGTGTCCTATGATACTCTTGGATATACGATTTTGCAAATCCTTGTCACAAATCATCTTATGAAGTACATGGAATATATATGCATCTTGGTGCTTGATCCTATTGAGTTCACCTAGTCAAGTCCAACCCAAAGGCCAATATAATAAGCTATGCACCATACTTTGGTAGACCTACATACTTGTTATCATACTTCCCCAAGATAGATAGTGCACCATGCTTTGACATGCCCACAATAGTCGACTAAGGTTTTCATGTGTATTAAACAATGGAAGGCATCTCAAACATTGATATTATATTCACCTATTTTATATTTTCATCATATATATTGAATCACCATTACATAGACTTTATTGCATGTACGTATACTACAAAAATCATCACAAGTGATTAAACAAGATATGGAAACTGGTACAACATCTTGATTCAATAAGAGTTATAGAAAAACAACCAAGATATTCACATCTAATGTATAATAGAAAATTAACCAAGATATTCACATCTAATGTAACCCTAAATTTACCTTTATAGGAATTTCTAGGCAATTGACTAGCAAGCTAGTTGCATGACTCGAGTCCCTATTTGGATTATTCTTAGGTTGTTGATGGAGTCATCACTTTGTTTTCATCATGAACACTTCAAGGACCTTCCTTATTGGTGTGAGATTATGATCATGTCCTCCTATCCACCATGGTCCACCGTTGATGTCAATACATCATCCTAATTTAATTGCAAGAATTAAATTTTATATGGATAATGTAGAGAGAGGCCTGGCATGCAAGCTATATACATGTTACATTGTTTTGGATCTTAATCAAAAACCCATGAATTATATTTTTATATGACAAGCATTCACCGCAATGACCTAACTTCCATATACACATCCACCAAGAAAAATGAATTTAAACACGTCGGATTAGTTTATGTAACGTGTGTATATCATATCATATATGATATTATGTGAATATCATTAATACAATTGTACATTAATTATACAATAAATCATTTGTGGTTCAAAACCCAAACTAGTGCTAAAAGCATATGATGTCGGGTGTGGTAACACCTTAAGGTTTTGGGGAAAGGGGCATAGAAAAATACTTTTTTCCCAATATAACTCTTAGCCAATGGATCCATCATAGATATAGTACATCAATGTATTAAATACATAGAAGGGATATCATATATACCTTGGTGCACACTATTTGTCTAGCAACTAGACACATCATATATCAGTGTAGATGTTGCACTTATAGTACGATCTAAAATGGTTGTTGTTTCTACCTTATCACTACAACAATACCTTGTCTTCTCCTTGCGGAAGTTGTTTGTCCTCAAGCCTCCACACAAGGGCCTCAGCGTCTACATCGTGATCACATATACATGAACTCTTGGTGCACTACTTTGATCAATAAGAGGAATTCGAACGTAGAATAATTGATGTTGTAGAATCACTCACTCTCCTTCTCAATCTTGTCCTTGGCGTAAGTTTTTCTCTCTCCAAGTGGAAGAACTCTTAGATAGGTTATCTCACAATGTTTATGTATCTCTTTGGACATCCGCACATTTATATAGAAGATTCATGGGCTTGAATTTCCAAAAATCATGTCCATTCCTAATTGCAACTCACAATTAGAATCAAACAAGAAAACTCACTTAGACTTCCAAATCAGTCTCACTAACACATTTTGATTGTTGGACCAACCAGTCACCCAATTTGTATAGTCATGAAGTCATGTTCTGATTTCATGTACTCAATTTCATTCCAAATAAATTGAGTTTCTAGTATTCTTGTTCAACCTAATTTCACCCAATTGGTCTGATAGACTATCTGGTCGGATGATCGATCACCTACCTAGGTTGTGATTGTTTGACCTATTGACTTTTAGTCCAATCAATTGATTCAAACCATATAGTTGATTGACCATCCTTCCCAATTGCCTAATTGGTAGAAACCAACATGTACATGATTGAAAATCATTCCAATCATATATGTATTACAAAGTTCATTTCTGTGAAACATCCTTATGTGTGTGATCCAATATGTTCATGATTATGTTTGCAGTAATGTTTAGAACCTCAAAAGTAAATATTTATATCTACTAGATGTCATTTCTACCCAAGTAATAGGAATAAGTTGGAGAACAACTTCAACATGTAAAATGATTAATATTATCATGATTGTATAATCCCTTTGTCATAGATGTCCAGATTGAAACTAAGCCATACAGTTTTCATCCTCTTAATATTGAATCTATGTTTCTTAAACTATAGTAGATTATGAGATTTTGTGAGATCCATATCCCTTATTGACTCACATGAGCATGGACAAGTATTTCATAGTCTCACTTATTAAGTGACCAGGATATCAGTCCAATGGGGTGACAAATCCCTTCTACATCACGACAATAATTGACATGTATACTAGTACACCCAATCACTCATGTATGGAAAATCTTACTTAGAGTCACATTGGGTAGTATTAAAGTATATTGAACAACATGGGATCATTATAGTGACTTCAAGTCTAAGGATCACAATCACCATTGTCACATTGCGATATGACTCTAACGACCATAACATGGCTTCCACGTATCATTCTCAAAGTTGGTATGTCCAATACAACTTGTTCTCCAACAAGTGCCCATGTGCTGAATTGATATCTAATAAAAATTCATAGTCGTATTCATCATACAAATTAGTCTAATGTATTATTATTGTCCTATTATATCCACAATAATAGCTGGATAGGGACATAATAAGAATGAAAACTCTAGAATATACATATGATCTCATGTTTAGGTCCTCAACCCAAACCATATGCCATCATTTAAAAAAACACTCTTTTGAAAATTATTGGATTTCTACATTATCCGGATACTTAAACAAACATGATAAATGGAACTATGTTTCATTAATAATAAAATCAAATACAATATATCCCTATTACAATCATTATATGGTGGCTTTTAGGGCATACAACCAACACTATATAGGCCTTATCCCTTAAAATTGATCCTATATCGTTATTGAACTATTGAATTTGGAATTTAGACATCATTGGTGATATCATGTTTCTATATCCTCAATTTGCATCCAAATTGCATATTATTCCAAGTTTGTTACATAAACCTTTAATTTCTTTGTTGTATGACTAAACTTGAACTTTCCTCTCTACATTGGAATTTTTTGATGAATTAATGTAGTTTTGTTTAATTTGGGGTGGAGATATTCTCCCAACATACTATTTGTGTGTAGGTTTTTATGCCCTACCCTGTAGGAAGTTTGGTTGTCTACCTTGACCTATCATGTTTACCATCATGTTACCTGACCACCATTATTCTTAAATTTTCACTATTAATGTGTTTGTGTCATGCATGATAAATGTTTATTGATATGTTATGTTCCATAAATGTATTGAGTATGTCTATTGAGCCTACATTGAAATAATGAAATGATGAGTATACTTTGATTTATTGCAACTCCCTTTTTGACAATTATACCTCTAAACCCTAAATTGTCCCACATTTGGTATTTACACTTTGTTATCTATTTTATTTTGAGTCACTAATATTTACATCATAATTCCTCTCTTTAAATTATTCCTTGTTACCTTACTTAATTTCATATAGAGTCTAATATCTTAGTTAACTAATTATTGCACACACCAATGTTTGTTAATGTTCTATTTTTCTTCAATTTGTGGGGTTTTCCATCCAACCCTAAGGATACATGATAGGAGCTTGCCATGTTGGACAAATATCTACACAAAAATATCTTGCCTTTTAGAGATATATTTAAGATTTCTTGGTTCCCTATGTATCTGGTCATACTTAATCTAGTTTTCTATGCATTGAGCACGAGTCAAATAACACTCTGGGTGATTCTTCCAAACACAATGGATCTGGGGGGTGGGCATCACATCATTTGTGCTTGGAGGGAGTCAATTAAAGAGAAGATGTTTTTTCTTTGTCGACTGTGACAAACAATGATTCTCATCAGATAATTAGTGGGATTGGGATGGATTTCATGTATGAAGGTTTGTACAAAGGAAGTAGAGAGGACTCATATATTACAATTTCTTCATATTTGGATTCTCAATATGATTAACAACATATTATATATCTTTTGGATCATATAAATTGCATGACCTGAGAGTTATGCCTGAAATGATGTTGATGGTTACGGTCATTTAAAATTCATTCTGAGATGCAATGGTGAAATGGGGAAAATACCCTAGTAGTATACTTTTGACTAATGATGAACTTGAACCTTTGAACCCTGATGATGTGTCCTTGATTCAAGACTGAGGATTATCCAAATTATTCCTAGCACCAAAAATGTAAGTAGTGGGATCTGAGAGGGGAGCCACTCAACTTACTTGAGTGAAAAATAGAAAACCACCCCATGCCAATTGTCAAAAGTATTTTTTCACAAAGGATGATAACTATAATTTAAATATGTAATGTACTAAATACTAAAAGTGTAGCAGCGGAAGATAAATTATGACTATTACAATATTCATGTCTAACATTATTCTTCACCATTAACGTCATACATAAAAGAGACTATAGGAAAGTAATCTATAACATAGGATCAGTAGAGGGTAAACAAACCACTTTAATTTATCTCTAGAAATAATAGCTACTTACTAGTACAGTATAACATACAATGTCACTTTTGGTGACTATCAGTTACCCAGAAAAAAACTGACGCCAAAGCCCAACAATGTCAGTTATTGAATCCAACCATCACCATATGTGAACTCCTGCCAATTTATAAAAGACATGGGAGCCTCTTTTACTTTAATGTTAGATTCTTTTCATAGAAACCTACGGCTAAAATTTCCCACAAAATACATTTTTTAGAGAGAAAAATTTTGCCACCAAAATTTTTAGTCCGGTGTCAGTTTTTTTATATAACTGATGACACATGCTTTGTGACATGTCCCCATAGAAAAAATGTATCCCCTCATTAGTCGTCATCTCTTCCAAATAACTGATAACTAATCCCCCTTGATGAGATAAATTGTTTAGGGGGGATGGGTCTATATCGTCGCTTTTGTAGATGAAACTGGATGACTAGGTGTTTACAAGCCTTGTCCTCACAAAAATATTTTCCCCCAATTTTCTCCTTCTTTGTCAGTTCTATTGTATAACTGACGACTATGATCCTAACACTAGATCAAAAAATTTTGTTTAGATATGTATATAGTCGTCAGTTATGTTGGTCATAACTGACGACTAGCTCAAAACTGTATTGTTAGTGTCATTTTAAACCGATGACTATGGACCTAAACTGGGGTCTATTTTTTGTTTGGTTTAGGAGTTATTCGTCGGTTCTTCACAATTAACCGACGACTATACCCCTAACTCGAGGGAAATTGTTTTGTTTAGATTTGTACTTAGTCGCCAGTTTTTGCAGACATAATCGATTACTATTTCCCTAAACCAGTGTCTAATTTTTGTGTGATTCAGGAGTTCGTCACTAGTTTTTCTCTAGAAACAAATGACTAAATCCTTAGTTGTCGATTTTTGGTATAACCGACGACTATGTCCAACTTAAGACCCGCAAAATTTCTTCCCCATCTTGCGTTCTCTATTTCATTCTTCACCCAACCTAGCTCTGGTGATTCCAGTTTCTGTCATTATTTTTGCTGCTTGTCCTATGCTTGAGTTGTGTGCTCGTCATCATCCCTAGTTTACTCACCACCACCAACACTAGACATCCCCATCACTGCTTGAGCTACTGGAGCTTGTCGCTGCCATTGTTGGAGCTCGCCATCGCTGCTACTGGAGCTCATTGTCACTGCCTCTAGAGCCATCATCATCGCCATCACCATCATCTCTTGTTTGGTTGTCATCACCTCTTTGGGTCCGTCTAAGAAGTTATGTGCCCTTCATTCCTAAGCTGTGTATGTTTTGGACACACATCTTAATGCATAATATTGATCAAAGTCTTAATCTTGCATACACTTGACATCAACCCTCAACTTAATTTCTAAAACCACTAGATTTATGCCACTTCATGCCACAAATCTTGACCCTTGCCCAAAAAGTTGTAATATTGCAATTATTTCACTTATTTGATTTATATGACATCAAAATATATGAATATGACTTGTTTTGGATTGTAAATGACAAAAGTTTCTCTATTTTGCTATCTTTTCTTCTTAATATTACAACCATTTCTCTATTTTTCTTCTTAAATAAATTTTTATTATCCATATTAACCAAAAACCTAGATGCATAGGTATAGATATACATGTCTTCAGAATTCAATATGGGTCTGGAATAATCATAAGAAAACTAATATATGAGGGAAAGAAAGTTATATATAAGAAGGTTGTTCTTATATATACACATGGATGAGTTTTATTAACACAAATTTAGATTACAAACCATACCCTATTATATTTCATCTAAATGTACTTGTGTTTGGGAACATAACCAAGATCTAAGTATATAAGTAGTGTTTATTAACGATGAAACTATGATCATAGGCATAGGAATGACAACATATATACATTTCTGACATTGGCCTAGAAACTCATCTGAGATTTACTCATTAGGAATAAATCTTGGATAATCCCCAGTTTAGGACTGTTCTTGAACACTTAATCTCACTTAGGATGTAAGTATATAATGTATATTTGGTTTTTAAGATATTTCTTCAGCACTTCCCCGCTTGTTCTCTAAGTACAAATGTTTGTACATGGAGAAATGTGGGGAAATGTTGTTGAAATTATCTTGAAATACAAATACAAACATTATACACTTACTAGTGATATTAGGTGTTTAAGAATAGGATAGGTGGTACACACATTCATTATGGAACCCTAAACCCTAATCTATTAACCCTGAACCCTAATTTTTTAACCCTAAACCTATGATAACCTAAAATCTCACCCTTTGTAGTAGCTCCTAATTTTGGACCTAATTCTTTTCATCGCCTTTTATTTCATTATAGAGTGATTTTTTATACATAAATAGGTCATCTTATGTGCATATGCCTCGTTGTGGCACTCTTTTAGCATCAAACTTAGTTTTGAGCTACCCCATTCATCAACGTATCTTTTCCTTTTTTGGATCATACATATGTAAATGTATGTAAGTTTTCTTTGTACTCGTGTTTTATAACACTCTCTCATGGCTCCAAAGCACTTTACATCACTCAATTCTGAGCTAAGATGACAATGTTATGCTTGTTTGAACACCCTAAACTTATAACCCTTCTCTAGATATTTTAACTCTTTATTTTGATTCATGGGCCGGCCGTGTTGGGCCCATGAATGGGAGTGAGGCCTTCTTGGCCCCCTTCTTTTTCCTCGTAAATCCTCGTTTGTCTTTCTTAGCCAATCGCTGGCCTCCGTTTCAGTGTGCTTTCTTTTCGGCCCTTGGATGTTGATTGCTATTATTTACACCTTGATCCAATGGCTTGGGGATCATCTTCCTTCCCCATACAGTGCTAGTGCCAATGGCGCAAAGGAAACCTAACCTACTCCCGTTGGTGCTAAACAAGGCCCCTTTTCATGCCCTTCCCTCCAATCGACACCTCCTATGCCTATAAAACTCCTCCCCTGACTCTTTTCATCCTTTTTCCTCTTGTTTTCACAACTCTAGCACCCCAAATCCCTTCGCCTTTCCTTCCCATGTTCATGGCAGCACTTCCTTCAAGCCCATTGGGTGTTCACTGTCCCTAGATCCTCAACAAAATCAGAGAACCTCTTTTGGATTGCACTGACCCCAAAAATTTGGGCGGTCGGTTTGTAGCTTCACCAACGGCCTACAGCAAGGCAGGGCCTTTGCTCCGGCGAGCTTTGTGCCATTGCACCGCCGCTGGCTGGGCAGGGTCATGGAGGTCGGACTCATTTGGGAGAGACGACCATCGGGTCATCGATTCCTGGTTGGGCGTTCAGATCGCAGGGCGCCTCCCTAGTGGGATGAGCAGCTAAGCTCCAATCTCCTGAACCACACGGAGCCACGGGCAGGTGGTCTGCCGTGGGGCGATGGGGTCACCCAAAGACCAGTGGGCGATGATGGGCGATCACCTATCATCAGGGGACGTCATGAGCAGTGAAGAGAGATCAGGATCCTGAGGAGGACACTAGGCGCCCGCATTTCTCGACCTTTAGATTCAAATCCAAGGGTCTACATCGCCTGAAATTAGGTAAAACTTGCAACATGTGTGTCTCTTCACTCCTTTGGCCATTTTGGTCATGTAATATATGAAATTAAATCTAGAGGAAGAGATCTACCTAATGGTGCCATTTTTGTAACATAAATCTGCTTGAATTGCTACTGATATTCTGAAAATGATGGCTTTTGGCCTCTTTCTACATGTTTTATGTCATCTAATGCCCAATCTTAATTTTTTATGCTCCAAATTTTAATGATAACCTAATATCAGCTACTTGAACGTATTGATACATCAAGATCTGAATTTTATACATCCATGTTTCCTAAAATGATCTAATGTTGCCTATATGTCCTAAAATGGGCTTTTATGAAAAAGACCACTTCTTTAATGATAAAACTTGTTCAAAGGTGATTCAAATATCTATAATTGTTTTACATCAATAAATTTCATCCTCAATTTCTATCCTTTTTATGACCCTTCTTGGACACTAATGATGATCTTGTTATTCTTAATGTGTCCTAATATAGCCTTATGTGCACTTTTGTGATGAATGTTAAACTTTATGCTTTTATCAATCTAAAGCTACTCAATGATGTTTATATGGTATATAATCCGTAATATTAGATGTCTTGTATCCCTGTATGTTTTGTGGAACTTTCTGATAACACCAGTTTTTGTGACGTTTTTGCCCTTTATTTTGTTATCAAAACTACCCTTTTCTGCTATTTTCCTCTATTTTATTAGCATTTTTGCAATAATTGGCCAAACAATGCTCTTACTCCAATTTTCCTATCTCTTGCAAGGTTTTCCTCGTTTTTGGGCAATAAGGCCGCTCTGGCCCATGAATAAGTCCAAGCCTGTCTCGGCCTCCCTGACGCCCGATACAACCCCTGCCCGACAGGGGTTGGGCGACACAAAGACGCTCGACAAAGAGGTGTCGCTCGAGAAGAAGCTGACGGACGACACGCCTTCTACCCGACAGGGAGCCCGGCTCGCCCCGACAACCCAGTTTGCCGGGCGACACAGCCACCCACCGGCAGGTGCGCTGCCCGTCACGTGACTGATAGCAGACACCTCTGCGCCGAGCTATAATTGTATCGGCCGTCCATCGACCGGCACTTAAGGGGGCCACGTGGCGCTTCGAGCACCATAACTCCTCCCGACCAGCTGACTATAAATAGCAGCTACAGGGAGCCGAAAAGACAGTTCAGAGTTTTTTAGAATTCAGACAGTTGGGAGTTGAGCTATCTTCTGAGGAGACTGCGAGAGCATACGTGTCGTTCCCTAGTGCTTGTCTCGGGCGACACTAGGTGAGATTCTCCTCATCCCGAGAGGGAGGGGACAGTTCACTTAGGACCGTCCCGGGCGACACTGCGGGCCGATATCGGCCGACGTAGATGAGTGACACAAGTGCCCCACAACAACAATGTGTAGCTCTTAGCCCGACACGATATCAAACCAATACGCTTAGCTTGTCGAGCGTGCCGCCCGAGAGGGTGTGCCGCCCAACATGAGCGTATCGGCCAGGGTCCTTGAGCGATACGGTCGACAGTCGGTGCATGCCGCCTGAGAGGGTGTGTCGCCCGACACCTCTGTATCGGGTTAGGCCTCTGACTGATATCGGGCAGGAGAGCTATAGCACCCTATCGTCCTTCTACATCAAGGAGGCGACACCTATCTTTACTTTCTGTCATTTAATTCCTTACTTATGCATTGTAATTAAGACCCTTTATTTGTCTATGGAAATAGAAGATGCTTAATTACTTATTGCTCTATGCTTGGTGCACAATGTTGGATGACTGCTCTGTTTAATATCTGAACTCTAGCTTGCATGTTTGGATCACGTTTCGCTTAGCTACCGAATCACGTTTTCTCGTCGCAACAACTTCGAGAGTTGTGTTGTGGCTCTAGTGTTTGGTCCGATTCTGGAGTACGAGAGTGCCTTGAACAGAGTTGCTTTAGTGACCTTTCCACTCTAATTTTAGTCCAGTGACCTCGAGAGGGGTGCTGATGCCTTGTTAGAGGTACCCGCTTCAAGAGGAGGGGTGCAGGACTGCTTCTACCGCCGTTTGTTTTACCGGAGTCTTATCCTTCATACCTCGCTTTAGCTCAAGCAATATCTTTCTGTTTCTGTTGCATGAAAACCCCTAAAAACTGCTAAATGACTAAAACCTTAAATCTTTCTAGTAGCTCCAGTTGGAGATAGTTTTCTTCATTTTATTTGTGACATCTTACTGCTTCCCTTTTCGGGAATTTACTTCTCTTTATACCTGTCGGAGTGTAGAGTGTCGATTCTGTGTTCTCAACACTACCCCCCTTGTCCCTGTGTTCGACCCCATATATCTACTTTGACCCCGTAAACAAAGTTGCGGGGGCCTATAAGGATTCGGGTTTATAAATGTAAAAGCTCGACTACCTCAAATCCGCCTCCAATTTTAGGACGCGTGATTTAGGCCGGTCAACTTTTTGGCACCGTTGTCGGGGACAAGGCAAAGTGGCACTGTTGACGAATCTGAATCCACTAACTACACTCTTGTGCCTCAAGCTTAGCAATGAGCTTGACATCACTCTTTTTCTTCTTTAATATTATTCTCTGTTTGAAATTAATATATTTATCTTCTAAACTTGATTCCTCGTGCCAATAATAGGTACTCAGAAGGACGATGATCTGTTCCACTGAGCACCAACTCCAACCGTCATGCCACCTCGCATTGAACCACCCCATTATGAAGGCGAACGCCAAAGGAGGAGGCCTGATTCACCCCTGCCTGAAGAAAACGACAGGTACGACGGTGACCATCAACAAGAAGATCCAGACTCAGGGGAGTCCCTCAAGAGGTTATCTACTGTAAGGGCTTCATCTTCTCCCTAGAAGACAAGGCCATGTCCTGGTATCTTGGGTTACACCACCAGTCTTTGAACGGATGGGGAGCTTTAGCCGATGCATTCATAAACAAGTTCTACCCCACCGAAAGAACGGTCAGAAACAGGCAGAAAATAACATCCTTCATGCAAAAGCCGAGTGAAAGCCTCCATGACGCCTGGGAGCGGTTCCAAGAGTATCTGAGGGATTGCCCCCATCATAATTACAAGAAGGGCTTCCTCATCACCACCTTCTATAATGGCCTGACTCCCGATGAAAGGGTGTCACTAAATGCGGCGGCAGGCAGCGACTTCCTCGGGAAGAAACCAAGTAAGTCTGAAAAGATCATCAAGAATATGGCCGAGCTGATGGCCGGCGCTGACTTTGATCGATCTGACCGAGGACAAGTCAAGAAGGGTGGTGAAGGGTCTACCCTTGAATCTAAGGCGCTGGAGTCCATCACCTCACAGATATAGAGGATCGCCACTGATGTTAAACAACTGCGAGAAGCTGGCGGGAAAGGTAAGAAGCCAGTCGAGAAGGTGATGAAATGTGTCACATGCGGGGAAGGAGGACATGGGGTAGACAACTGTGTTTACACCTGACCGGACACAGACAGTGATTCTGACTCGGAAGACGAACAGACCAAAAATGTCTCATTCGTGAACTTCAAAGGGCCAGATCATCTCGGGTTTAACTACGGCAACAAAGATGCAGCTGAGAATTCTCACCAGTTGCATGCTATATCTAAGCCAATATAATCTTTTGAGAAGAGAGGGGGTTCTGGTCAATATACCAAGAACAGTCAGTTCCAGTCAGCGAAGGGAAACTTTCAGGCACAAGGTAAATATCAAGGGCCAAACAAAGATCAAGACAAGGGCTTGAGCCAATCAGACGTAATCGGCCAGCTTTTCGACTTCGCAAAGAAGCAGGACACAATTAGTAACCAGCTAGCGCAAAGTGCGCTATCAAATTCGGGTGTGTTGAACTCATTGCAGGTCCATCTGGCGGATATGCAGACGCATCAACGCCAGATTGACCAACAATTAGCTCAAATGGCCGAACTGATGAAGAACCCCTCAGGAAAGATACCGTCAAACACCGAACTTGCGAAGAGGCTAGGGTTGTGACAGATGGAAGGCCGAGATCAAGTTGCGGAAAAGGGACGATGCTGGCAGATAAGGAGTAAACTAGAGCCGTCAAGCTGGAGATGATAACTGCAGTGCTACTCGGGAGGCAACCTGAGCTTTACTTTATTTTGTTTCTTAGAATAGGATTGCAATTTACTTTCCTGCAGAACAAACATTATGAACATTTGGTATGTAATAAGGCCCGAGGCGGTGCATGCGCCACATGCACTAAATCTTATGTTTTGTGGGCCACCACCTTAGTTTTATTAACCAGGATGGATGATACCATCTGAGGCCGGGAGCTTAGTCCTAGGCCAATGATGTTTTACTCATCAGCTGCAGCTTAACCCGTTTTGTTTTCACGATTCACGGGAGGCAATCCAATCGGCGCTTTGAGTGCACCCTTATCAGGCGGTGGGGCTTCGTGGAGCAAAACAGTCGTGTCGATGGTTGGGCTTGTCGTCTTACGTGTTGGACTAATTGTGGCAACACATCCCATTATCACACAGATAACGAGGTGTTACGTGAAAACATGCGGAAATCACCATAACCACAGCTTATCAAAAACATGGGTTAATTTAAACTGATTGCGGAAAACTGATAAACTGAGAAGCATATTACATTCCATTCCATATCTTGTAAGAGAACGTGTTACATACATATCCATACAAGCCTGAATACATGTCCACAGCTTAGAGCAACAACTGTCCTGTCGTAACATAAGTTCATCACCTGTTATATACATAAAGGCCCGCATCTGGCCATCAGTAGGATATACAAACGTCATCGGTCGTACATCGTAAAACAACATCAAAACACCGCCAAGGACCTGAGAGTACAGGGATGACTCTAGACTTTACAACAAAACATCCAAAATAGCAGCATCTCCAAAAGCTTGCCTTCTACTGATCTTCTTGCTGCTTGGCCGCAACTCCGCGACCACCACCACGACAAGCTCGACCACCTAAAAAGGGTGTAAACCAGTGGAGTGAGACAATTGAACATTGTCCCAGCGGGAGGCATAACTCCTCGCCAAAACTACAAAACCTCAAGATCTTATACATTAAGCAGCTATCTGATAGAAGATATAGCAAGAACAGTTTATTGGAATAAAACTAACTAAACTTACCAGATATATTCAAGTATTACATGTGAGACACAATTGATGAGATAGGATACCCAAATTCTACTGCATATGAAAGACATATGAATAACTGCAATATATATAAAGAGAGTAACTACACAAACAAGGCCTCAACCAATGTTTCTTGTTTGCCTTAAGCAGTATATACTAAACGGCTGGATTACGTTTTATTATGCCCTGAGGAAGTGAACCGTACCATTCAATTCCAACCATCGGCTGCGAAGCCCATAACCGGTGCCATACAAGGTCAATGGAAGATTCAGAATCCACGACCTCACCCCTCGTGGTCAGTACATGAGAACACAAAGTAGGATCGCAGTCTCATGCTCAAGTGGTCTAAAGCCACGGGGTCAGCTCCTCAGGCTACCCTTCTTCTAGCCCGCCTTGGTACAGGTCACGGCGCTAGTAAAACTGAGCCACGGGTCTCAACACCGTTCTCTGAGCCATGAACGCATTCATGCTCATCACATATCACATATATAGAGACATGGGCCATGTTCACCATGCTCATCACATATCTGAGTCTGCAATCGCAGCTGCACTCGTTTCACCTCTCTATTTGAGGCTAGGAGAAACCTCGCATATTCAAAAATATGCGCTCTGGGTTAACCTGCAGGAGAACCCGTTTCACTATCACCCTATCCTGACTGATGATGGATCTATGGCCAGGGCAACTACATGATAGATTTCACTGTAATTAATTAGTATCTTTTAGATGGATTGCAAGATTCAACCAAGTTGTATAACATGCAAACTATAGAAGGAAACAAATAACATAAACTCAACATTATGTTATTATTACAGTCACATCAACCTGATCCATATCAAGGATCCAGCATCACATGTTATCACTTGGCCTCTTGCCAACCATCTAGATCCACCTCAAGGATCATCACAAAATATTGGATCTCAATCCCTCATCACATAGTCCCGTAGCCTCTCAAGGCTTTCAACATCATTTTGGAACATGTAAAGAGTGGGATAAACCACCCTCTACTAAAAACAATGGTAAACAAAACACAATTGGGATAGCAGCGGAAGATAAAATTTTGACTATATTCAATTTAAATAAAGTGTACATAAAAATTTCCCAATAAGGGTGTACATGCTTTATACAAAAAGTGGATCTAAGTAGAGGGAAATTAGACTACTCCACTTTTGTCTCCATGCAACACATCCATCAGCTAAGTCCAAGCCAAGCTATGATCTTCAAGTCCTATTCAACACCTTGCTCCACATCTGGGTGGTTGAGAAGGCACCCAGCAAAAAGGGAAACAAAGAAAAGTATGTGTTACAAGAATATTCTAACAATGGCAAAGAAAGTTGTAACAAGTAAATTAGGCTAGATATTTGGTGTAAAAAGAGATATCAAAGAGTATGAGGTTTTTATAAGGAAACTTGCCATTAACAAAATAAATAAAGGTTTTAGCATGTCAATTAATATGTCTATTTAACTAAGTAGGGTTGAGGCACCTACCGGACCTCTAACCTTAGGTGAGGGAAGAATAAAAACATTTCCAATCACCTACAATTTTTAATGGGGAGAATTATAAACATTCCCCTAGGGCGATTTTATACATGCCCTCTATGGGTGGTTGTACATAAGTACCACTACTTAAAAATTAAATAGATCATTTAATTTCATGCTAACAAAAGATTTATGGCAAGGATAAGCAAAAGAATATATAACATGGCAGTGGGGTATGAATACCCAAACAAGAGAATACTACATCTACTTTTAAGGAAAATAAGCAATTTAGGTTTCAAGATTCAAGGGTTTAGATCAAGTTAAACCTCATAAGAAAGTATAGGTAATGGATTAATGTTTTCCCAACTGAAAGGTAGATGCACAAACAAAACACATACCTCTTTTCACACATAAATGTTAACTTGAATAGTATAATTTGGTCCACAAAGTCAACTTTTCATCCTAGAAACACATTATGTATATTAGCCAAGTCAAAGTGAACATATTCGTTCCTATTGTATTTTTATATTATTATTACCCAATTCCCGACCATGTACTGTCATGTTAGGGTTTATGATTTTAATCTTTGTTGAGATAATACGTGATGCTTTACATATCTATCTTAGTTCTAGTTACCAATATTTAGTCACATAAGTTTATGTAACTCTTATATATGTGGATAATAATATATATGTTGCCAATATAGGTTTAATGATGTGAGTCCATATTATTCCTAACATCATGCTTACCATGTTTATTGGTGTAAGTATATTCCATATGAATATTTATTAGGTTCACTAATATACACATGATTTGATCCAACTAACATGTCGTCTAGATATATGTTCATAAAAGTATATTCCTTTACACATTATTATCTTTTTTTTTACATTATATCATTAGATAAATTCTTATACAGATTTCAAGTTCCCTTGGATTAATTTAGATGAGAGTGTTCCCTAGATCCATATGTATTTCTAATTATCATGTAATGCACCTATATATATATATGATTTCTAATGTAAAGGTTACATTAACACAAGGATACACCATTAATGATTCTTAGAGTTTAGTAAGTATACAATAAGCAATTAGGGTGATTCATTAATCATATTGGAAATCAATCCACCCGGTTCTTATACAACATCTTTTATTTAATATTAAGTTTCCACTTTAACGTATCATTACAGGTTTGATTTCATGCAATCTAATATTTACATTTGTATACAACAAAGTTGATAGGTAAGATAATTGACTAGTTCATGGTATGGTTTTAAATAACTAGATTATCCTACTCCATTCTTATCTCATCTTTATAATCTATTTTCTAAAACAAAACTATTGAAAATGAAATGAAGACTTACATGTCTAGAGTTACCATGGGGGTTGCATGTCTAGTTGATTCACAACAAGATGGGGACCCAAACACATCATCACGTTCTCTATGATCATGTGACTCATGAAGAAGCAACATGTAATGAGTCACCATCGTCAGGTTGAATGGAGGTGTTTGAAAACATCATGGTCTTGCAGATCTAGCAGTTACGAATGACAACGTCATTGTCAAGGTCGACGACGTTGCACTTGGTGGCTACGATGCCCTGCTGTCATAGTGTGTTGGTGTCGGGGTTGCTCTGGAAGTGGTGTTGTCAGCATCAGGACGTCAGGGCGTCGGGGCGTCGCAGCATGTGTCGGGGCGTCGCAGCATCAGGGCGTCAGAAGGCAGGTGGTAGTGATGCTAACGCAGCGTCGAGGCGTCAGTTGGGCAGATGCTAGTGACGCCGACGCATCGTCGGGGGCTGCTGGGCGTCGAAGGTCAGATGTGAAGGTGTTAACGACACCGACGCAGCGTCGGGGTTGCTGGGCGTCGAGTTTCAGGCGTTGTTCGGGGAGAGAAAGAAGAAGAGGAGGAAGCGACGCTGCCCAATGATCCTCAACTCTGTCTGGCTTTGCTCTCCATCGTTGGACGTAAGGGTACGTTGGGCGGCTAGGGCTTCGTGTGTTTGAGGAGAAAAGGAATGAAGGGAGGAAGATAAATAGGATACATAGAGGAAGGGTTGGGCGTTGCCCATTTTGGAAGGGGGGAAACGTGAGGGAGAGGAAGGAACGGAGCGTTGCTTTTACGTTTGCTTTAGGAAAACTGTAATTTGTTTAATCAAATACCACTATTAAAACCTATGATAATTAGGATTTTAAATACCAATTCAATTGGGAAAGCAAGCATTATTCAATTAAATATACAATTTGAACCCTTTACTTTTTAATACATGTAGATCCCAATTATAACATCAGTTTTCTTTTTTGGGAATTCTAAGTATTTTATTTAATTCCTTTAAAGTAATTCATATTTTCTCTTTCTTAATATATTAGAGACTCATATAATTATCAATTAATGTGCAACTTCACTCTCAAGGAAAACAAAATATATGGAACACGAATTTGTTATTAACTTCATTTGTTTAGTTACTTTAATTAATGATTTGAATATTTTACACATGTTCTCTCTCCTAAATTCACGTTCTCACCAAATATTTTCCAAATTGATTCAAAATTCACCCAAAGGTCTATTTTAACCTATATAACACGAATTTTGCATTGATATATTTTTTTGAAGACTTTTATTATTTTATTTAATTCATTTACATTTTACCACTTGTTTATCTTTTTAATTTATTAGTGGCATCTAGAAACTTCCTAAAAATATAAAAACTTGGTCTACAAGTAATAATAAACGTTAGGAACACGTTTTTGCATTAATTAATTTTTATCAACATATATTTAATATTTTTGATCTTTAAATCATTTTCTCTCTCCAGATTAAAATAACATATTAAACATTGACCAAATTAAATGCAAATTTGTCCAAAAGCTTATTTTTATGTTTAGAATACGAATTTGGAGTTATTTTTCTTCTTGAGAACATTAAGTATTTTATTTCACTTTATTGGCATATTTCCTATTTTCTTTTGATAATGTCATTAATATTTATATTATGTTCCACTTTAAATGATACTTGGTCCTTAAGTTACTTTTTGCTCAAGGAAACGAATTTAAGTGTCAAATTATCCTAATGGTTTCAAATTATAATATTTTGTGCAATATCTTTCTCATTATCCTTTACCATCCATTAAATTCCATATTACCTTTAATTATTGCATTTATCTTCTCCTTTATATAAAATTCGGATTTTCTCTTATTTCCCTTATTCTAGGAAGTGGTAGAAAGTTCTAGGATGAAATATTTTATTCTTTTTATTGCTTAGTGTGCAAATTGCATTTTAGGCCCATTATCTAAAGTCTTACTGAGGTATTTGTGCATAAACCCAAATATTGGAATCAAAGGTGAACAAATGTTCATTAAACCATCATATTGTCCACAAAATAAATAGAACAGACAAAGAGGACAGAAATGAAAGGAAAAGATGGAAAAAGAGGACCAAAAGGCAAAATGTCCAGATTTTGGTATGTTACAGCACTCCACCCCTTAAAGAGGATTTCGTCCCCGAAATCACTAGCAATTAGGGAAGGGTGAGTGTGCAACCTCACATCACCAAAACTTTAGGTTGTTCCTCCAACCATACCACTTCCACCAAAACTTATAATTCAACTACACCTAAGGGTTTAGAAACTTCACATAAGCTCAACATAGGTTGGGTTCTCAACGATAACCTAGGGTTCCACTATTAAGATTATTTTTTAACATTATTAACATTTTCATCTTATTAATCATTATACTCTTTATGATATCACATTATCATCATTATATTTAATTACGTCATTTCATATACACTTTATTGTAAAAAGGGTTATATTTCATTATTATCCATTAAACTATTTATATATATATATTTCTCATTTATCTTATTAAGGATTTTATCACAATTAGGTGTTACTCAACTATTTCAACATTCATTATTATATTTGATCATTGTCCTTAATAATTTGGATTTATACTTCATTATCCTCATATTACTATTTTATTAATTATAACAAATTATTTTACATGAATATAAGACATTCTATCCAATTTGTCGTTAAGCATACAATTATTTCAATTAATGTCACATTAGTTACTTATATTCATATTAATGTTGTCACAATGTCACATTATCATTATTTCTCACATTAATGTCATCATTAACCATTATTCATATTTATTACTTTATATTATTGATTTTGCACACTTATGTGAATCCAATTACTTTATATTCACATTGAAGCCTTTACATGTATTTTAAATGATCAAGGTGGGACATATGTCATATTAATGATTTGATTCACATTAAGTGACTAATAACATGTATATTAGTTAACAAGGTAACATTCATTCATATTGATGACTTAATTAATATGTGATTAGATGATTATATATATCATTTATGTGTATCAAATTATGTTAACTGATTATGGCTCTTAACATCATTAATGTATCATGAAAGGCATTAAGGATGCATAGATTAGGGTTAGATATTACATCTTAGGGTTTAGGTCAACATGACCATTATATTGCACTTATTCATCCTTAGCATGCATTAATTACGAATTATAACCTTACTCATCATATCATTAGGGTTCATTGGTTCATGACATTATTAACATCTTGCTTATTGACCATTAGCATTGATATTCATATTATGTGCATTGGATATTCATTAGGGTTCAGGCATATGATTTATTCCTTAGATGATAATTATGTGTTCATTAATATATAAACAAGCACATTAGGGTTACAACTATTAACTTGTTTGGTCAAAACTAAGGATTCGAGCATACTAACCTCCTATCTATGGAGTTAGGGTTTCTAAAGATAGATTAGATAGACTTCAAGACGTTATAGGGTTCCATCCCTCTAAATAGGATTTCGTCCTCGAAATATAACCACTCAAACATCATCAACTAACCATACTCCACCCCTTAAAGAGTTTGACCTACTACACTAGGGTTAAAGATAAGTCTAACTAAACCATTATCAAGATCCATCATGCTTCCACTGCGCACTCTGATATCTTTCCAAACACCCAAACTCTAAGGTCTAGGTACAAAGGACATAAGAAAACTATCTTGGTATTCATCCTCAAACAAATCATCATACACTAGAAACTTAGGGTTCCCAAAGATATACAACATAGAAGTCTAAGGTTACTATTGCCTAAAAGCAAACTATTTTGGACAATTCGTATTAGCTTAGGCCAGGTCGGTATCATATGGGCACGGGAGTCCTCGTATACCAAGCTAGTGGTGCGGAGGAAAATTTTGCCAGCCCCCGAAACCCTGATCCTTTCTAGACACCCTTGCTTCAACTGCATGCCCTAATAGTTGCCTAAAGGCAAACCTAAACAACATCAAGTTATGCATATTTTAATTATAAGTATTTTAGGATTTTATTCATCAAGGTTCTAATGTGAAACTATTGAGTTCTAAGTCAACCTATCATCAAGGTAGATCAAATCTAGGGTAACCATATCACCTAAAGGAACTACAAATCTAGGTTTCTAACTAGGGAGACAAATTGAAATAGTCAAAGATCTGACTACAACCTGGCTCTGATACCATGCTGTAAAGAGTGGGATAAACCACCCTCTACTAAAAACAATGGTAAACAAAATCCAATTTGGATAGCAGCGGAAGATAAAATTTTGACTATATTCAATTTAAATAAAGTGTACATAAAAATTTCCCAATAAGGGTGTACATGCTTTATACAAAAAGTGGATCTAAGTAGAGGGAAATTAGACTACTCCACTTTTGTCTCCAAGCAACACATCCATCAGCTAAGTCCAAGCCAAGCTATGATCTTCAAGTCCTATTCATCACATTGCTCCGCATCTGGGTGGTTGGGAAGGCACCCAGCAAAAAGGGAAACAAAGAAAAGTATGTGTTACAAGAATATTCTAACAATGGCAAAGAAAGTTGTAACAAGTAAATTAGGCTAGATATTTGGTGTAAAAAGAGATATCAAAGAGTATGAGGTTTTTATAAGGAAACTTGCCATTAACAAAATAAATAAAGGTTTTAGCATGTCAATTAATATGTCTATCTAACTACGTAGGGTTGAGGAACCTACCGGACCTCTAACCTTAGGTGAGGGAAGAATAAAAACATTTCCAATCACCTACAATTTTTAATGGGGAGAATCATAAACATTCCCCTAGGGCGATTTTATACATGCCCTCTATGGGTGGTTGTACATAAGTACCACTACTTAAAAATTAAATAGATCATTTAATTTCATGCTAACAAAAGATTTATGGCAAGGATAAGCAAAAGAATATATAACATGGCAGTGGGGTATGAATACCCAAACAAGAGAATACTACATCTACTTTTGAGGCAAATAAGCAATTTAGGTTTCAAGATTCAAGGGTTTAGATCAAGTTAAACCTCATAAGAAAGTATGGGTAATGGATTAATGTTTTCCCAACTGAAAGGTAGATGCACAAACAAAACACATACCTCTTTTCACACATAAATGTTAACTTGAATAGTATACTTTGGTCCACAAAGTCAACTTTTCATCCTAGAAACACATTATGTATATTAGCCAAGTCAAAGTGAACATATTCGTTCCTATTGTATTTTTATATTATTATTACCCAATTCCCGACCATGTACTGTCATGTTAGGTTTTATGATTTTAATCTTTGTTGAGATAATACGTGATGCTTTACATATCTATCTTAGTTCTAGTTACCAATATTTAGTCACATAAGTTTATGTAACTCTTATATATGTGGATAATAATATATATGTTGCCAATATAGGTTTAATGATGTGAGTCCATATTATTCCTAACATCATGCTTACCATGTTTATTGGTGTAAGTATATTCCATATGAATATTTATTAGGTTCACTAATATACACATGATTTGATCCAACTAACATGTCGTCTAGATATATGTTTATAAAATTATATTCCTTTACACATTATTATCTTTTTTTTACATTATATCATTAGATAAATTCTTATACAGATTTCAAGTTCCCTTGGATTAATTTAGATGAGAGTGTTCCCTAGATCCATATGTATTTCTAATTATCATGTAATGCACCTATATATATATATGATTTCTAATGTAAAGGTTACATTAACACAAGGATACACCATTAATGATTCTTAGAGTTTGGTAAGTATACAATAAGCAATTAGGGTGATTCATTAATCATATTGGAAATCAATCCACCCGGTTCTTATACAACATCTTTTATTTAATATTAAGTTTCCACTTTAACGTATCATTACAGGTTTGATTTCATGCAATCTAATATTTACATTTGTATACAACAAAGTTGATAGGTAAGATAATTGACTAGTTCATGTTATGGTTTTAAATAACTAGATTATCCTACTCCATTCTTATCTCATCTTTATAATCTATTTTCTAAAACAAAACTATTGAAAATGAAATGAAGACTTACATGTCTAGAGTTACCATGGGGGTTGCATGTCTAGTTGATTCACAACAAGATGGGGACCCAAACACATCATCACGTTCTCTATGATCATGTGACCCAGGAAGAAGCAACATGTAATGAGTCACCATCGTCAGGTTGAATGGAGGTGTTTGCAAACATCATGGTCTTGCAGATCTAGCGGTTACGAATGACAACGTCATTGTCAAGGTCGACGACGTTGCACTTGGTGGCTACGATGCCCTGCTGTCATAGTGTGTTGGTGTCGGGGTTGCTCTGGAAGTGGTGTTGTCCGCATCAGGACGTCAGGGCGTCGGGGCATCGCAGGATTAGGGTGTCGGGGCGTCGCAGCATCAGGGCGTCAGAAGGCAGGTGGTAGTGATGCTAACGCAGCGTCGAGGCGTCGGTTGGGCAGATGCTAGTGACGCCGACGCAGTGTCGGGGGCTGCTGGACGTCGAAGGTCAGATGTGAAGGTGTTAACGACGCCGACGCAGCGTCGGGGTTGCTGGACGTCGAGTTTCAGGCATCGTTCGGGGAGAGAAAGAAGAAGAGGAGGAAGCGACGCTACCCAATGATCCTCAACTCTGTCTGGCGTTGCTCGCCATGGTTGGACGTAAGGGTACGTTGGGCGGCTAGGGCTTCGTGTGTTTGAGGAGAAAAGGAATGAAGGGAGGAAGATAAATAGGATACATAGAGGAAGGGTTGGGCGTTGCCCGTTTTGGAAGGGGGAAACGTGAGGGAGAGGAAGGAACGGAGCGTTGCTTTACGTTTGCTTTAGGAAAACTGTAATTTGTTTAATCAAATACCACTATTAAAACCTATGATAATTAGGATTTTAAATACCAATTCAATTGGGAAAGCAAGCATTATTCAATTAAATATACAATTTGAACCCTTTACTTTTTAATACATGTAGATCCCAATTGTAACATCAGTTTTCTTTTTTGGGAATTCTAAGTATTTTATTTAATTCCTTTAAAGTAATTCATATTTTCCCTTTCTTAATATATTAGAGACTCATATAATTATCAATTAATGTGCAAATTCACTCTCAAGGAAAACAAAATATATGGAACATGAATTTGTTATTAACTTCATTTGTTTAGTTATTTTAATTAATGATTTGAATATTTTACACATGTTCTCTCTCCTAAATTAACGTTCTCACCAAATATTTTCCAAATTGATTCCAAATTCACCCAAAGGTCTATTTTAACCTATATAACAAAAATTTGGCATTAATATATTTTTTTGAAGACTTTTATTATTTATTTAATTCATTTACATTTTACCACTTGTTTATCTTTTTAATTTATTAGTGGCATCTAGAAACTTCCTAAAAATATAAAACTTGGTCTACAAGTAATAATAAACGTTAGGAACACGTTCTTGCATTAATTAATTTTTTATCAACATATATTTAATATTTTTGATCTTTAAATCATTTTCTCTCTCCAGATTAAAATAAAATATTAAACATTGACCAAATTAAATGCAAATTTGTCCAAAAGCTTATTTTTATGTTTAGAATACGAATTTGGAGTTATTTTTCTTATTTGAGAACATTAAGTATTTTATTTCACTTTATTGGCATATTTCCTATTTTCTTTTGATAATGTCATTAATATTTATATTATGTTCCACTTTAAATGATACTTGGCCCTTAAGTTAATTTTTGCTCAAGGAAACGAATTTAAGTGTCAAATTATCCTAATGGTTTCAAATTATAATATTTTGTGCAATATCTTTCTCATTATCCTTTACCATCCATTAAATTCCATATTACCTTTTATTATTGCATTTATCTTCTCCTTTATATAAAATTCGGATTTTCTCTTATTTCCCTTATTCTAGGAAGTGGTAGAAAGTTCTAGGATGAAATATTTTATTCTTTTTGTTGCTTAGTGTGCGAATTGCATTTTAGGCCCATTATCTAAAGTCTTATTGAGGTATTTGTGCATAAACCCAAATATTGGAATCAAAGGTGAACAAATGTTCATTAAACCATCATATTGTCCACAAAATAAATAGAACAGACAAAGAGGATAGAAATGAGAGGAAAAGATGGAAAAAGAGGACCAAAAGACAAAATGTCCAGATTTCGGTATGTTACAGAACATCATTCATAATACACCTGTCATCACAGTATTCACATATAACCATTTCTCATAGCCTTTCATTTGGCTAAGCATTACCTGCATGGTTAGCATCATTCAATAACCATATGAATAATCAAGAGACTCATATTATTAACATAATGTGACAAATAGGGTTATGTATATTGCCGGCACATAATTACAATACATCCATGCCCCATCATAAGGTTACACATGTAAACACATTATTAAGCAACCTTAATGCATGCTTAACGTTATTCTTAGCATTAAAGATATAACCATGATAGTCACACTCGTAAGCATAGGTTTTACCTTGCTTCAACATCATGCTCAACATACAAACTAGCATTATTACTATTACTACCATTATCACTATTATAACATTAAGAGAGAAAGGAGTCACCAACGATATCAAGGCATATCTAGTTCAAGCCATTTTCATGATGCAAAGATTCCTCACAAAAAGGTACCCAAAACCCTCACCAAAAGGAGTGTGTCGGGCAAGGCTCACTAATATAGTGTCGGGCTCCTCTACCCTCACCCAAGGCCATGGCGTGCAGCCTAATCAGGCGTGCAACGCGCATCACTGAGCATGTAGCTCTATCGAGCGTGCAGCCCAAGGCGTGCAAGGTGTAACGGGCGTGCAGGGCACTACTGGGCGTGCAACTTTGTTAAGCGCGCAAGTGTGTTGGGTGTGCAGGGTGAAGTTGAGCAAGCAGGGTAGGTATCGGGCGAGCAGAGGGATGTCGTGCGAGCAGAGTGTGTCGGGCGACACTGGCTGATGTCGGGCGAGCAACATGGTGTCAGATGAGCAGATGTATCAGGCGAGCAAGGCGTCGGGCGAGCAGCCAACCGGGTGAGCGGCCCCAAGGTGTGCAGCCTGCCGAGCAGAACTAGCTCAAGGCATGCAAGGTCAGAAGGATCACCCGCCCAAGGAACAAAAAGGGGGGTACATTGCTCACTCATGCCGTGCAAGGGCAGCTAAGACATGAAGGTTGTCGGGCAGCACCTCTACAACCACATCTCGACCAAGGTACATCTCTACAAGGTCAACAAAATGAGCTCACCTTCTAGCCCAAGGTGAGAAGAGAGTCTTGCTCGAGCCACTAGGTCACAAGCTCACCTCAATCGACTAGGAAAGAGGGGTGTTGCTCATGGCACTAGGACCCAAGCTCACTCTTCTAGACCAAGGGGAGAAAGGAGTGTTGCTCCCTAAACCCTAACTCACATGGATCGGCCAACAAGGGTACAAAGAAAGAACTAAGCTACTCACATACATATAAGCAAGATTATGAAATCAACACATATGAAAAGAGAGTAGAGTAGTTAGGGTTAGAGTTATGCAACCCGCCTTAAGCTCCAAGCTCCAAGGAAGAAGAAGAACTCCAAGCTTCAACGGATGTCGACCACCAAAGCTCCTCCTAGGGGGGGTGTCGACCTCCAAGCTACTCCTTCAAGGGTGTATCAGCCACCACTCTCCTTTTCCAAGGGTGTGCCGACCTCTAAGCCAGGAAAGGAGGGAGTGTGTCATGCACAAGAGGGAGAGGAACCAAAGGGTCCTTAAGCTAAGGAAAGAACCATCTTTATAGAAAGAAAGGGAGGAGAAAACAAGGTGGAACATGGCAAGGTGTCGCCCCAACAAAGGACACTTGTCCCAGAACTCAAGCCACCACTCTAGCAAGGCATAAGACACTTGTCTAAGACGTGCACCAAGTGTCCACCAAACAAGACCAAGCACCATGGGCGACACACCAAGCTTGCACTAGGGCAACACACCTCCTTGTTGGCCGACACAAACACCCTAGGTCGACACACTCTTCACTTTGGCCGACACAAGGCTCAACCAAGCCCAAACAAGGCACCTCAAGGCCCAAACAAGCTCAACTAAGGCCCAAAGAACTCAAGAAACAAGCCCAAGCCTTCCCCTCAACTCTAGAGGAAGCAAAGAGAGAGAAGAATACCTCTCAAGGTGGAAAACTTGCTCACAAAACCCTAGACTTGGGTTATTTGCAAGTAGCACCTTCAACTCTCAACAAAGCACAACCAAACCCTAGTCACCACCAAAGGTGATTAGCAAGCACCAAAACACCAAGGTTAAGCAAAGCAAACAGGGTAAGCCCTAAATGAAGGTCAGGGTCCTTACAATCTCACCCCCTTTAAGGGATTTTGTCCCCGAAATCCGAAGAGAAAAGTGAGGGATACTTTCTCCTCATCTCTTCCTCAAGCTCCCACGTGGCTTCCTCAACGCCACGACGCTGTCAAAGAACTTTCACAAGAACCAGGTCCTTCTTCTTCAGCTTCTTGACTCTTCTGTCAAGAATCGCCATAAGACCTTCCTCGTAGGTCACATCTGCATTAAGCTCAACCTCAACGGGCTGTATCATTGAAAGGCTACACTGAACCTCAACTGCGTTCCCAACGCTCTGTGCAACTATTCCCAAAAATGACTCATAAACTGAGGACCTCTATCAGAAACTATCGTCGTTGGCACACCGTGCAAACGTAGTATCTCATCCACGTACACTCTGGCGAGTTTCTCAGCTGTATACGTCGTTTTCACGGGCAGGAAATGGGCAGACTTCGTCAATCTGTCCACAACCACCCAGATGGAATCATGATTCCTAGTTGTCTTGGGTAGACCAACTACGAAATCCATGGTTATGTGATCTCATTTCCATTGTGGTATCGGCAGAGGTTGCAACGTTCCTGCCGGTTTCTGATGCTCAGCCTTCACTTGCTGACAAACAACACATCTTGCCACGAACTCAGCTACATCCTTCTTAAAGCCGGGCCACCAATACAAATCCTTCAGACTATGATACATCTTGGTGACACCTAGATGCATAGTGTACATTGACGTGTGTGCTTCATCTATCACCAACTTCCTCATCTCATCAACATCAGGAACCACCATCCTATTATGATAACAGACTAGTCCACCTTCGGACTCATGAAACCCATCATGCTTTCCGCTGTTGAACTCTGATCTGATCAACTGTACCGCCTTATCTGTCTGTTGTGCATCCTTGATTTGCTGTCTCAACGTAGGTTTGACTTGCATCTGTGTGAAAAGACCAGTCGACAAAGAAACTTCCATCTGCACATTCATCTTCCGCAAAGAGACAAACATATCCCGCCTATGGCACACCAGGGAACTCAACTGTGCCTTCTTTGGAGAAAGAGAAGAAGATTTTCTGCTAAGTGTGTCAGCTACCACATTCTCCTTACCAGGATGATACTCGATAGTGCAGTCGTAATCATTGATCAACTCCATCCATCGTCGTTGTCGCATGTTCAGCTCATGCTGCGTAAAGATATACTTCAGATTCTTATGATCCGTAAAGATTTGACACACTTCCCCATACAGATAGTGTCTCCAAAATTTTAACGCATGAACCACTGCCGCCAACTCCAAGTCATGAGTTAGATAGTTCTCCTCATGCTTCTTGAGCTGTCACGAGGCAAAAGAAACCACATGATCTTCCTGCATCAACACACAACCTAAACCTTTCTTGGAAGCATCACAGAAAACAACATAGCCTTTCCCCGGTTCTGGCAAGATCAACACTGGAGCACTGGTCAGCTTCTCCTTCAAACTCTGGAATGCTTGCTGACATTGATCATCCCAAACAAAAGGTACGTCTTTCCTGTTCAGCTTTGTCATTGGCAACGCAATCGTACTGAAGTCCTTGATGAACCTCCGGTAGTATCCTACTAGACCAAGGAAACTACGAACTTCCATCAGTGTCTTTGGCTGTTCCCAATCTGCAACAGATTCCACCTTCTTCGGATCTACCTTGACTCCTTCAGCGGATATCACATGGCCCAAGAAAGCCACCTCTTCCAACCAGAACTCACACTTACTAAACTTAGCATATAACTGATGTTGGTGAAGGAGAGTCAACGCTCGACAAAGATGTTGATCATGCTCTATCCTGTCCCGGCTATAGATCAAGATGTCATCTATAAAGACTACAACAAACTGATCTAAGAACGGACAAAACACTCGGTTCATTAGGTCCATGAAAGTAGCAGGTGCATTGGTTAACCCGAACGGCATAACCACAAACTCATAATGACCATACCTCGTCCTGAAAGTTGACTTTGGTATGTCATCCGCTTTAATCCTCAACTGATGATATCCGGACTGTAGATCGATCTTCGAGAACACGATGGCACCATGCAACTGATCGAACAGATCATCTATCCTTGGCAATGGGTACTTATTCTTGATCGTGACCTTGTTCAGCTACCGGTAGTCTATACACAACCACATCGAACCATCCTTCTTCTTGACAAACAGCACGGGAGCACCCCAAGGCGACGTACTCGGTCGGATAAAACCCTTGTCCAGCAACTCTTGCAACTGCTTCTTCAACTCTACCATCTCTGCTGGAGCCATTCTGTATGGTGTCTGCACAACTAGCTGCATTCCTGGAACCAGGTTGATCTCGAAATCAATCTCTCGGGGTGGGGGAGCACCAAGAAACTCCTCAGGAAACACGTCTGCAAACTCATGAACAACTGACACCTCCTCAAGGCTAGGACCTTTTGCCTTGGAAGCCATAACATTATCCACCACATGAGCTAAGAAAGCCTCGCAACCTTGTCGTAACAACTTATCTGCCACCATAGCTGATACCAAACACGTCGGAAGAATCTTCCTATCTCCCTGTAAGATCCACTTCTCTCCAGCATCATCAAACATTGCTTGCTTGGAACCACAGTCCAAGACAACCTTGTACCTTTCTAAGGTATCCATCCCAAGGATGACATCGAAACCATGCATATCAAGTGGTATAAGATCCACTTGAATGCAGTATCCCGACAAAGACAAGACACAACAGGGACACTCTTCTCGAAGAAAAAAGGAACCATCAAGAGGGGTTTCTAACAACAATCTATCCTTCTTACTACTAACTGGTAAATGATAGTTCTCAAGCATACTATAGGCGATAAAAGAGTGCGTAGCACCCGGGTCAACCAGAACAGCTATAAAGCAAGAAGAAGACATCAGAATGAAATAACTCCATCTGACCTGTCACTACCCGCGGGTTGACTATCGCCTTCGGCTGATTCATAGCATAGAATCAAGCTGTTGCTTATTGTCCACGACCTCTGCTTCCTTGAGCAGAAGATCCAGCCTGAGACGCTTGACTGCGTCCTCGTCCTCTGCTACCACTAGGCTGTGGCCTCTCTGAACCCTGAAGGTTCTGCCTCAGCTGCTGGGTTACTTCATCATCTCTGAAGGGACAACTCGACTTAACATGCCCTATCTGACTGCAGGCATAGCATGTCCTACCTTCAACTCGTGGCCTAGATGTCCCTGTCACTGCCACTGAAGCCGAACTTTGTGCCTTAGATGGTGAAGAAACATAACCTCTTCCTTTACTCAGAGACCACTGAGACGGTCCTCCAGAACCTCTCATCGTTGACGGCGCTGAAAAACTATGCTTCTTGAAGCCACCAAACCTCTGACCTTGAAACTGAGCAGGTCTCTTCTTAGCCATAGACTCTCTCTTCTCCCTAACAGATCGCTCAATCCTCCGAACAGATTCCACAAACATAGCAAACCGTTCTCGGTTCTCTAACGCAGAAACCGAT
The DNA here is from genome assembly GCA_963693085.1 of Alisma plantago-aquatica. Taxonomy (NCBI): domain Eukaryota; kingdom Viridiplantae; phylum Streptophyta; class Magnoliopsida; order Alismatales; family Alismataceae; genus Alisma; species Alisma plantago-aquatica. The sequence goes on from OY856414.1 coordinate 485,573,847, forward strand.
GTCGTCAGCTCAGCACTCAGACCCTTCTCGAAACGTCTGATCCGTTCCTCGTCTATCGCTGCCATGTGAGGACAAAACCTCAACAGATCCATAAACTTAGCTTCATACTCGGTGATGTTCATCGTTCCTTGCCATAGATTCTCGAACTGATGGATCTTCTCATCTAGATACGTCTTGGGAAAGTATCTGGTGACGAACTCACGTCGAAACACTCCCCAACAGATCACTTCACCAGGTCGCTTCTCTTCCTCGATGGTCCACCAGTGACCAGCACTTCCTTTCAAAAGGTAGACAGTGTGCTTTACTTTGTCTACTTTGGGGATGTCAAGAATACGGAAAGCCTTCTCAGGACTTGTCAGCCACAGATCCGCATCCGCTGGATCAGCCGTTCTAGCATAATCCGAAGCTCCGACTCGGTGAAACCGCTTGAAGGTCTTCCCAATACCCTATGCTTCTCCATGAGGAGCCTGTGCTCGCAGAGGAGGCACTGGTAATCGCTCAACCATGAGATTCATCGTAGCCATCATCTGCCCCATAAGTTGTTGGTAGGCAAGATGCTCAAGTATGGTTGGGTCAGGTTGGGGGACCTCAGGCACCCGATCTTCATGTGCCTGTCTTTCTGCTCCATCAACGGATGCAACATCTTTATGCTCAGGAGCATGTTCTTCATGGTTTCCAGACATCTTGGCTTTTCTTCCAATGAGGCAGAAGATTTCTATGAGAAAGTCTAGAAAACACATAATAACAAACACAACCTAGTCCTAGATCCCTGTAGACTCAGCGAACCTAAAGCTCTGATACCAAAAACTTGTGGCAACACATCCCATTATCACACAGATAATGAGGTGTTACGTGAAAACGTGCGGAAATCACCATAACCACAGCTTATCAAAAACACGGGTTAATTTAAATAGATTGCGGAAAACTGATAAATTGAGAAGCATATTACATTCCAGTCCATATCCTGCAAGAGAACGTGTTACATACATATCCATACAAGCATGAATACATGTCCACAGCTTAGAGCAACAGCTGTCCTGTCATAACATAAGTTCATCACATGTTATATACATAAAGGCCCGCATCTGGCCATCAACAGGATATACAAACGTCATCGGTCGTACATCATAAAACAATGTCAAAACACCGCCAAGGACCTGAGAGTACAGGGATGACTCTAGACTTTACAACAAAACATCCAAAATAGCAGCATCTCCAAAAGCTTGCCTTCTACTGATCTTCTTGCTGCTCGACCGCAACTCCGCGACCACCACCACGACAAGCTCGACCACCTAAAAAGGGTGTAAACCAGCGGAGTGAGACAATTGAACATTGTCCCAGCGGGAGGCATAAGTCCTCACCAAAACTACAAAACCTCAAGATCTTATACATTAAGCAGCTATCTGATAGAAGATATAGCAAGAACAGTTTATTGGAATAAAACTAACTAAACTTACCAATTATATTCAAGTATTACATGTGAGACACAATTGATGAGATAGGATACCCAAATTCTACTACATATGAAAGACATATGAATAATTGCAATATATATAAAGAGAGTAACTACACAAACAAGGCCTCAACCAATGTTTCGTGTTTGCCTTAAGCAGTATATACTAAACGGTTGGATTACATTTTATTATGCCCTGAGGAAGTGAACTGTATCGTTCAATTCCAACCATCGACTGCGAAGCCCATAACCGGTGCCATACAAGGTCAATGGAAGAGTTGGAATCCACGACCTCACCCCTCGTGGTCAGTACACGAGAACACAAAGCAGGACCATAGTCTCATGCTCAAGTGGTCTGAAGCCACGAGGTCAGCTCCTCAGGCTACCCTTCTTCTAGCCCGCCTTAGTACAGGTCACGGCGCTAGTAAAACTGATCCACGGGTCTCAACACCATTCTCTGAGCCATGAACGCATTCATGCTCATCACATATCACATATCCAGAGCCATGGGCCATGTTCACCATGCTCATCACATACCCGAGTCTGCAACCGCAGCTGCACTCATTTCACCTCTCTATTTGAGGCTAGGAGAAAGCTCGCATATTCAAAAATATGCACTCCGGGTTAACCTGTAGGAGAACCCGTTTCACCATCACCCTATCCTAACTGATGATGGATCTATGGCCAGGGCAACTACATGATAGATTTCACTGTAATTAATTAGTATCTTTTAGATGGATTGCAAGATTCAACCAATTTGTATAACATGGAAACTATAGAAGGAAACAAATAACATAAACTCAACATTATGTTATTATTATAGTCACATCAACCTGATCCATATCAAGGATCCAGCATCACATATTATCACTTGGCCTCTTTCCAACCATCCAGATCCACCTCAAGGATCATCACAAAACATTAGATCTCAATCCCTCATCACATAGTCCCGTAGCCTCTCAAGGCTTTCAACATCATTATGGAACATCATTCATAATACACATGTCATCACAGTATTCACATATAACCATTTCTCATAGCCTTTCATTTGGCTAAATATTACATGCATGGTTAGCATCATTCAATAACTATATGAATAATCAAGAGACTCATATTATTAACATAATGTGACAATTAGGGTTAAGTATATTGCCGGCACATAATGACAATACATCCATGCCCCATCCTAAGGTTACACATGTAAATGCATTCTTAAGCAACCTTAATGCATGCTTAACGTTATTCTTAGCATTAAAGATATAACCATGGTAGTCACACTCGTAAGCATAGGCTTTACCTTGCTTCAACATCATGCTCAACATACAAACTAGCATTATTACTATTACTACCATTGTCACTATTATAACATTAAGAGAGCAAGGAGTCACCAACAATATCAAGGCATATCTCGTTCAAGCCGTTTTCATGATGCAAAGATTCCTCACAAAAAGGTACCCAAAACCCTCACCAAAGGAGCGTGTCGGGCAAGGCTCACTAATACAGTGTCGGGCTCCTCTACCCTCACCCAAGGCCATGGCGTGCAGCCTAATCAGGCGTGCAACACGCATCACTGAGCATGTAGCTCTGTCGAGCGTGCCGCCCAAGGCGTGCAAGGTGTAACGGGCGTACAGGGCACTACTGGGCGTGCAACTCTGTTAAGTGCGCAAGTGTGTTGGGTGTGCAGGGTGAAGTTGAGCGAGCAGGATAGGTATCGGGCGAGCAGAGGGATGTCATGCGAGAAGAGTGTGTCGGGCAACACTGGCTGATGCCGGGCGAGCAACATGGTGTCGGGCAAGCAGATGTATCAGGCGAGCAAGGCATCGGGTGAGCAGCCCACCGGGTGAGTAGCCCCAAGGTGTGCAGCCTGCCGAGCAGAACTAGCTCAAGGCGTGCAAGGTCAGAAGGCTCACCCGCCCAAGGAACAAAAAGGGGGTTACATTGCTCACTCATGTCATGCAAGGGCAGCTAAGACATGAAGGTTGTTGGGCAGCACCTCTACAACCACATCTCGACCAAGGTACATCTCTATAAGGTCAACAAAATGAGATCACCTTCTAGCCCAAGGTGAGAAGAGAGTTTTGCTCGAGCCACTAGGACACAAGCTCACCTCAATCGACTAGGAAAGAGGGGTGTTGCTCATGGCACTAGGACCCAAGCTCACTCTTCTAGACCAAGGGGAGAAAGGAGTGTTGCTCCCTAAACCCTAACTCACATGGATCGGCCAACAAGGGTACAAAGCAAGAACTAAGCTACTCACATACATATAAGCAAGATTATGAAATCAACACATATGAAAAGAGAGTAGAGTAGTTAGGGTTAGAGTTATTCAACCCACCTTAAGCTCCAAGCTCCAAGGAAGAATAAGAACTCCAAGCTTCAAGGGATGTCGACCACTAAAGCTCCTCCTGGGGGGGGGGGGGTGTCGACCTCCAAGCTACTCCTTCAAGGGTGTATCGGCCACCACTCTCCTTTTCCAAGGGTGTGTCAACCTCCAAGCAAAGAAAGGAGGGAGTGTGTCATGCACAAGAGGGATAGGAACCAAAGGGTCCTTAATCTAAGGAAAGAACCATCTTTATAGAAAGAAAGGGAGGAGAAAACAAGGTGGAACATGGAAAGGTGTCGCCCCAACAAAGGACACTTGTCCCAGAACTCAAGCCACCACTCTAGCAAGGCATAAGACACTTGTCCAAGACGTGCACCAAGTGTCCACCAAACAAGACCAAGCACCATGGGCGACACACCAAGCTTGCACTAGGGCGACACACCTCCTTGTTGGCCGATACAAACACCCTAGGTCGACACACTCTTCACTTTGGGCGACACAAGGCTCAACCAAGCCCAAACAAGGCACCTCAAGGCCCAAACAAGCTCAACTAAGGCCCAAAGAACTCAAGCAACAAGCACAAACCTTCCCCTCAACTCTAGAGGAAGCAAAGAGAGAGAAGAATACCTCTCAAGGTGGAAAACTTGCTCACAAAACCCTAGACTTGGGTTATTTGCAAGTAGCACCTTCAACTCTCAACAAACTACAACCAAACCCTAGTCACCACCAAAGGTGATTAGCAAGCACCAAAACACTAGGGTTAAGCAAAGCAAACAGGGTAAGCCCTAAACGAAGGTCAGGGTCCTTACACTAACGGTCGACGCGCGTCCGGGTTTTACTGTTTAGTCGCTATAAAAGGAAAGCGAGTTTTACCGTGTCGGGTTCCTTACCTTGCTATTTTTACACTCCCGTGTCGAGCGAGAGAACTTGTGCTTCTGCTCCCGTGTCGTGCGAGAGTGCAATTATCTTGTATCGCTCGATAGCCAGATCACAGCGAGGTATAGCCCGACAGATCGTGTCGGTCGACACGCTTCTTTTCTTGTTACAAGTAGTTTATCGGTCTCAAGTTTCCTTCGCTGAGCAGTCGTGTCGCCCGATATGGGTGTCGTGCAGGGTATCTTTGAATCGCGTTGCCCGATACCCAATGTCGGGTGATAGCCGTGTTGCCTGATGTTGCATCGCATCACCTATTTTTGTTATCGGGCGACATGCCGCTTTTCTTTAATAAGAACGTATCGGGCACCTCGTCTTATCGCCCGTCATGCCTTTCTTTTTGAGCAACAGACCTGACGCGCGTTCACCGCCTTTCCGACCTATCTTTATCACGTTATTGAATCTTTCGACGTATCGGGCGATACCAATCTCTTGTATCGGGCACAGGGCTTCGTTGCTGAAACTAGTGTGTCGCCCGATACAGGAGTGTCAGGCAGTTTTTGTACAGGATAATACAGGGTCACACGTCTATTCTTTATTATATTTCTTCCAAAGGCCAACATATTTAATCAAGATATTTCTTTTGTTGACTTACAGAGATGGCCCGCATTAAGATGACCGTTGTCCCAGTCGACGAGCAAGGCAGGAGGGTCTACCCTGAGACTGTTGCTGAAGGGCAGGCTGCCAGACCCAAGCGCCCGAACCCAGGACAGGCAGGGACATCGGGGACAAAGAAGAAAGCAAGGGTTGGAGAAGCTGCGACTCCAGTACTAGCACCAACACCACTTGCAAGTGCGCCAACACCAGCAGCAGGACTCCCAGAATCCTTTTCGGGGAGTTTCAAGCCAAGAGACGACGAGCATGCTCACCGCTATGCTGAGCTGGTACCCAAGATGTACAAGCCAAGTAGGTTATGCCATAGAGCCTCGTTTGATGAGCTTGGGATAATGAAGAGGCTGAAGAGCGTCCTTACGGCGGCAGGACTAAAGAAGATCTGCTTCAGCCGGACTTCTTCGTACACCAAGTTGACCATGGAGTTCATGTCCTCTCTCCACCGGGTGAGGAATTCAGCAGCAGAGAAAGAAAAATTCGGCGGGCCAGACAGACTACAGGCCCGGCTGTACAATTCGGAGCACGCCATCTCTGAGAAGCTCTCTTAAACGAGATCTTCTCTTCCAGCGAGGAAGAGAAGAATCGGATGGACAATGGTGAGAGGATCACCGAGGAAGACGGGTTCAATCCCATGGAGTTTTGGGGAAGGCTTACCGGCAAATCTTCGTTTAAGCTGGGAGCAAAGGTCATGGCAGTGCACTCCTGCTTCTAGAGGATCGTGCACAAGCTGATGGCATGCTTGCTGTTCAGCAAGAATGAATCCAGCAGCATCTACACAGAAGAGCTCCACGTCATGTAGCATATTATGGAGGGCCGAGTGATCAACCTCGGTCGGTTCTTGCTGAACAGGTTGCATCCAATGAAGGAGGCCACTAAGGAGTACTGCATGGGCGGCATTATCAACCTCATCGCAGCAGGACTTGGGTACCCGTTCGAGCCGCGCAGCCATACTAAAACACAAGGCGATGAGGTGTTTGACACCAAATATCTGATGAGGACCAACATCATCAGGAAGGAGCGGGGAAGTTTCTTCTACAAGTTTTCAAGGACGGACATACTCCTTCCCCTTCCTCGCTGCGCCAACTACGACAAGGAGAAGTTGGTCTTCACCACCGCCAAGATCGAAGCTATAGCTAATAACACGGCTACTTCCACCACGATCAGAGCCACAGAAAGGCAGCCCCAGAACTACCGGTGACAACTGCTGATCAAGCTGTCGTCGCTCCAACCATACCATCCACCACACCCACAACGACAGTGGTGGCTGAGAAAGAGCCGGTGATTGTTGAGGTCACCGGGACAGAAACTTCGAGATCTGCCGCGGAAGAGACGGACGCAGATCCCATCTGTGTTTCTAAAACTATAGAGGCGGGAGAGGAGCTTCAGCGGGGCAACAACATGGTGTTCGACAAGATCATGAGGGAACTCAAAAGAACACCATACCTGCCGCTGAAGTCCCCGCCTGCAGCAGTCGAGGAGATCGTCGACAGTGCAGATGTGGAGCAAAGTCCGCTCTCACCGCGGCAATCACCAATCAGAAGAGAAGGCAAGGCGGCAGCATCTGAAAAAGCGCCGACTCCCCGCCTGGCGGCATCTGGTTCGCGAACGATTTTCATAGATTCTACCTCTCTGGGCGGACCTTCATGCAAGCTAGATGTCACGAGGACGAAAGGGAAATCCACCGGACCCCCTCCGTCACTAGGAAAGATGCTGGGAAACGAACTCGATGATCTGCGGGAGGTAACAACCATCAACTCTGCTACTTGTACTTCCCTGACCAGCAAACTTGCATCTTTTCAAGACAAGCAGGACAACCACGAGATCAGGCTGAACAGCCAAGAGAGCGAGCTGCTGGCTTTAGCGAGCATACCCGGCGGACTAGAAGCCTTAAATGCAACAATGCAGCAAGTTCTTCAATGGCTTGATAGGCTCGAGGAGAGGATGGACAGAAGTGACGACCATCTGCATTGAAGGCAGCCGAGACGGTCGTTGTCACCTCCCAGTCGGAGCCCTAGTCCCTCTTCTTTAGGTTCCCCCTCGGGAACGGCGTCCCCATCCTCCTCCTCTAGCAGGCGATCATCAACGCCTGAGGACGAGACACAAATATGATCAGCCGAAGGGTCTCCCAGCAGACAGGAGAGCTCTTTGGGTTTGGGAGATGCTAACGTCTCCATCCCCCTGGATGAAGTTGAAGATGATGGCGCAGACATCAACATCGGGGAAGACTCATCTGATGAGTCCGAGGGAGAGGTGGGGGATGTCTACACAGTGAATAACAGACATCCACCCCAAGGAAGGCGCTCATTTGCGGACAAATTCCGTGAGCCATCTGAGATACCCTCCTTCGAGATGGCCGACTTTGATAGAAGAGCCATCGGGAACTTGACGATCAGAGACCAGAAGCTGCTGAATAAGTTCTTGAGGTCGCAGGCCAATGAAGAAGATGTCGTCTGGAGCGACTGCTACCTCTCCCTATGATGGGGAGATCTTCGGAAGATATTCTGCACGCCGGCTGTTGTCGGCAAACGGGTGTTCATGGTTCTAGAGAACGCAATAATAGAGAAGATCGACAGCAGGACAGGTCAGAGACAAATATACACAGCCACCCCGACCTTGGCAAGAAGGCTGATGAAGGGAGATCAAGACTCCCGTGCGGTGGTTGACATGCTGCATTACGTTGAAGAGCATGGACCAAATCTGGTGTTGGCCCCGTACAAGCATCGCAATGTGTGGTTTCTCTGTGTGGCGGACATCAGAAACCACGACGTCCAGCTGCTGTGTTGCAGCAATGATGAAGTACCACGCTCCGGGGGAATTTTTTGCCGCCCGGAGGACGGACAGTTGAAACGCCTGCCAATACGCCTTCTACGAGCTTTAAAGCAAGGAATCCAATGTCTTCAAGGACCTTGGAACTACTTCTCTATCAGAAACCTCCCCGAACAGGCAGAAGAGAGGAACGGAAACAACGCTATCGCCGTCTTGGGTGTCATTGAAGCACTCAACTCAATCGGAAACTTAGGAGTCCTCAGAGGAATATCCTTTTATCATTGCAGGGGAATCTACGCCATGCTCCTAATCAAGGACAAGCGCTATTTCTGGGACGCAGGTGTACCGGAGCAGCTACTGGACAGTGATGTAGAGGAAGATTCTTCTCGATCCAGCAGCCCAGAAGAAAAAGAAGAAGAGATAGCAACCGAAATTCATGGGGCGGGCAAGCAGCTAGCAATTCTGAAGAAAGTGCATGGGGAGGAAGACACTTCTTTGCTCGAAGCTTTTGAAGGGCAGATCAAAAATTTCGACCGCTTTTCGTGTTCAACTCTCACACAGGAGCAGGTCAACATCATCCAGAAGAAGCTTGCTGACTCAACCCCATCAGATGTTGCTTTTCAGACAGGAGATGCCATAGTCCTGCCAGATGATCTAAGGGACATGGTGAAGGAAGGAGGGTGCTTGGTTGTAACAGTTGCAACCGCTTACATCCAATATATACAGCCAAAGCTAGAACATGCATATATAGCCCATCGTTTGCTTTTCAACGATATCTGCCTCGCCGACGAAACAGGAGCGAAGAAGATGTTCCTGCAAGAATTGAAGGACGGCGTCGCAGGCACTATCTTCCTGCCTATTGTGCATTACAATCATCGGACGCTCCTAGCGATGTATACTCGGCAACAAGCAGGCATTTTCTATAACAGCTCGGACAGCAACAAGAACCATCCCGTGCCGTGTACATCGAAACCTTTGACACCCGTCGAACTCTTAGTTCGAAAATATTACGACGAAGTGTCAAAGATGATTGAACCATTCCTAGGCATACAGGGATGCAAATAGCACGAACTCCAGTTCTGCCACCGCAGTCCGTAGCAAATTCCTTTATCCAACGACTGCGGCATCTTCGTCCTAGAATGGATGGCAAGTGAAGCAACGCCTGACCAGCTCCACCACACAGGATATCACAGCAAACAAGGAGAATACGTGTGGGAACTCCTATCTAATGCAGGCGCAACCTCACTGTATTAAACATTACCTCACCTTATTTACTTCACAACTCTGGGGACAGAGTGTGGAGTAAGTTGGGGGGGGGTACCATGTACCAGTGAGGGAGGTACAAAAATCTTCTGATCTCTCTGACTTAAATTCCTTATTCTTTTGTTCTTTATCCTTTGTTCTTCCCTATATCATGTGTACATATATATATGTTTATACCAAAATTTTTGAAAATTTTGAAAATTTTGCTTATTTTGTTCCCATGCATATGTACAAAGTTGCTATATTAGTAAAAACCTGATGCAAACTGCTTGCAATGTTTATTTTCTTTGTGCTGAATGTGACGCAAGTCCTGTTATATCTTTTTGATAATGCTGCTTCAAACGAACAAAAGAATATGTTTTGTCATGCCAAAAAATTTCAAAAAATACAATAATCTCGCAAACAGTTAAGAGACGGGTATGGAGAAGGAAAAAGCTGCCCAAATAGCAGGAATCGCTTTGTCCCCCCTTACCCAGCAAAAATCCCAAAAAGAGAGAGAAGCCCAATGAGCGTGAATAAAAGCATGAGAGTTGTGCCCAATAAAAGAAAAAGAAAAAAATATATATACACCACTTGTTTTCCAAAAGTACCCATCTTTAGGCATGGTAGATCCGGGGCAGTGGTACGTAGGATGTGAAATCACTACTCTAAAGCCAACTGGCTTGGACTGCAGGGACCATTTGCCCGTTAACGGACCCTTACCTGGATGGACTGATGGGAGACAAGAATGAAAAATCCAAAAAGCCTTAGCCTACCCTATACACAACTTTCTTCCCCGAAAAAGAAAGTTGTTTGGTGCGTAAGCTAACTTCGGAATCATGTCGAAGTTGTAGAGAAAAATTTTACTGAAATAATAAGGCAAGGAAACGCATAGTCTTTTGTTTGCAGTGAAGCAGCATTATCTCTAAAGGCATTACTATACTTATTTTACCTCTTGGCCTGAAAGTTATCCGAGCAAAAAGAAGCATCACAAAATATAATTTAAATATTGATTGAGGACAATCAAAACGCTAAGTTTGGGGGAGTTGATAACACCAGTTTTTGTGACGTTTTTGCCCTTTATTTTGTTATCAAAACTTCCCTTTTCTGCTATTTTCCTCTATTTTATTAGCCTTTTCACAATAATTGGCCAAGCAATGCTCTTACTCCAATTTTCCTATCTTTTGCAAGGTTTTCCTCATTTTTGGGCAATAAGGCCGCTCCGACCCATGAATAAGTCCAAGCCTGTCTCGGCCTCCCTGACGCCCGATACAACCCCTACCCGACAGGGGTTGGGCGACACAAAGACGCTCGACAAAGAGGTGTCGCGCGAGAAGAAGCTGACAGACGACACGCCTTCTACCCGACAGGGAGCCCGGCTCGCCCCGACAACCCAGATTGTCGGGCGACACAGCCACCCACCGGCAGGCGCGCCGCCCGTCACGTGACTGATAGCAGACACCTCCGCGCCGAGCTATAACTGTATCGGCCGTCCATCGACCGGCGCTTAAGGGGGGCACGTGGCGCTTCGAGCACCATAACTCCTCCCAGCCAGCTGACTATAAATAGCAGCTACAGGGAGCCAAAAAGACAATTCGGAGTTTTTTAGAATTCAGACAGTTGGGAGTTGAGCTATCTTCCGAGGAGACTGCGAGAGCATACGTGTCGTGCCCCAGTGCTTGTCTTGGGCGACACTAGGTGAGCTTCTCCTCATCCTGAGAGGGAGGGGACATTTCACTTAGGACCGTCCTGGGCGACACTGCGGGCCGATATCGGTCGACGTAGATGAGCGACACAAGTGCCCAACAACAACAATGTGTAGCTCTTAGCCCGACATGATATCAAACTGATACGCTTAGCTTGTTGAGCGTGCCGCCCGAGAGGGTGTGCCGCCCAACATGAGCGTATCGGCCAGGGTCCTTGAGCGATACGGTCGACAGTCAGTGCGTGCCGCCCGACACCTCTGTATCGGACTAGGCCTCTGACTGATATCGGGCAGGAGAGCTACAGCACCCTGTCGTCCTTCTACATCAAGGAGGAGACACCTATCTTTACTTTCTGTCACTTAATTCATTACTTATGCATTGTAATTAAGACCCTTTATTTGTCTATGGAAATAGAAGATGCTTAATTACTTGTTGCTCTATGTTTGGTGCACAATGTTGGATGACTTCTCTGTTTAATATCTGAATGCTAGCTTGCATGTTTGGATTGCGTTTTGCTTAGCTACCGAATCGCGTTTTCCGTCGCAACAACTTCGAGAGTTGTGTTGTGGCTCTAGTGTTTGGTCTGATTCTCGAGTACGAGAGTGCCTAGAACGGAGTTGCTTTAGTGACCTTTCCACTCTAATTTTAGTCCAGTGACCTCGAGAGGGGCGTTGATGCCTTGTTAGAGGTACCCACTTCGAGAGGAGGGGTGCAGGACTGGTTCTACCATCGCTTGTTTTACCGGAGTCTTATCCTTCATACCTCGCTTTAGCTCGAGCAATATCTTTCTGTTTCTTTTGCATGAAAACCACTAAAAACTGCTAAATGACTAAAATCTTAAATCTTTCTAGTATCTCCAGTTGGAGATAGTTTTCTTCGTTTTATTTGTGACATCTTACTGCTTCCCTTTTCAGGAATTTACTTCTTTTTATACCTGCCGGAGTGTAGCGTGTCAATTCTGTGTTCTCAATACTACCCCCCTTGTCCCTGTGTTCGACCCCGTATATCTAGTTCGACCCTGTAAACAAAGTTGTGAGGGCCTAGAAGGATTCGGGTTTACAAATGTAAAAGCTCGACTACCTCAAATCCGCCTCCAATTTTAGGATGCACGGTTTAGGCCGGTCACTTTCTTGTACACTTATGTGGTTAAAAACCCAATCTCGGCTTTATATGTGATCTAGTGTGCATCACGATATCTAAATCTCCAAGCTTGAACAAGTCTTTCTTGAAGGATCATCCATGTTACATAATGATATCAAATCAGTATATTAGTGATGATAGTGACTCCTAACTCAAGTATACCCCATCTATACTCTAATGATGACAACTTGCATGATTGTGACTCAATATGACTAGTTATACCAATGTTGATGCTTGTGTTGAGTAAGCTTGCTCAAATCATATGATTGCTCTATTTAAGATCTTAGAACTCTAATAATAATCCTTGACCTAGTTGTGATGTGTCACTCTAAGTGCTAATGAACCCATGATGTACTATGTTGCTTGATAATGCCTATGCATAACCTAGTTGAGATATTGAAATCAATGATAGAAGATATGATACCTAGACTTAGGTGACACATCCAACCACCATGATCATAATTAATGAGACCTAATCTTGATGATATTAACCCAATTGTACTCACTTGTAATGTCAAGAACTCCATGGTGATTCAATTGCCAAGATCTAGTCAAGTTGTTGCTTATGATTATCTAATCAATGGTTAATCTTGTGCTCTAATCAAGGTATGCTTACTCTCTTGACCCTACTATGGTAGTGGCTTGTTTGTATGTATGCTCATATAAATTCCTAGATAGTTAATTACTTGTTTGAGCTACTTGTTCCCTACAATTAGTATTTTCATTTTGCTTGAAATTTGTTGAACAAAATTAAACTTGTCCATTATACAAACCTAGTATACATGCCTATATTCTCAGGGTAAGGGCACAAGGTTGGGCATCTTACTTGAGATGTCAAGATAAGACAGACCATGTCAATAAAAGGGTAGCTAATATTGAGCACCCTTACGGACCCTTCAAATGGGGAGCTGGTCAATGGCCATAATATGTTGTTGAGTATAATGAAAATACACCTAAAATATGCTTTGGATAAAAGAATGTTGTTATTTGTTCTCACCTTGTTTCAACTTCTTGCTTATATGATGTTTCTAGCCTAGCAAACTTTTATAGTACTCTTAAATTGTTTACATGCCTTTTCATAGAGTACTTAATGCTTTAGCATTAATATATTTTGTTTATCAAATTTGTAGTTGCCAAATGAAGATCCACTGCACTCAAGACTCCAATCTTTGAAATGAAACACCAATGGGTATACTTAAATCTAGAAATGGGTACATGTCTCTTATCTTCATGTTTAATATCTTGTTATCTCTAATCTTGTTCTTTTTTGTGGTTTTATTCATGCATATACTATGTGATCCATTCTAAGGATGAACGCCCAAGTCCACTCGCATTTGTCTTTGTATCCATTAGGAGTGTGGACTTGGGGTAACAAACGGTTCCGTGACAAATGGTATCAGAGCAATCACATATCCTCTATGCATGTTTAATAACCCAATACCCCACAACCTAGAGACTCTTCTAGCATCTCATCTCTCCTTTAAGGACTAACCTAAGACACTTATTAGATGATTAGTTAGCTTCTTATCACCTCATGTGATTCTTCTACTCGTGACTATCAATCACATGATATCTCGATTATGTGTAGTGTATGTATATGGAAAACTAGAATTTGAATATAATTGATAGCAGTTGAGTAAAATAATGATGATGCCATGATCTGGCCTTAATGTGAAAACTTTATTATGACTAACGGAAATACTCCTAGAATTAAGCACTCATGTATGACCTCCCAGATCATGATTAACTCAACTTTACCAAATCTAGACTACGTACTTTCTATGTTTGAGGTAAAATTTTGATATGGAGATATAAGGAGGAACTCATGTTATACACCTCATGTTTGATGAGGTCCCTATTTGATTTAATCCATGATTCCTTATTTGATTTAATCCATGATGCCATCATCTCTTGTTTGGTCATTGTTGCCTCTTTGGTTCTATCTAAGAATGTTTGTGCCCTGCATTCCTAAGTTGTGTATGTTTTGGACATACATCTTAATGCATAATATTGATCAGAGTCTTAATCTTGCACCCACTTGACATTAACTCTCAACCTAATTTCTAAAACCAGTAGATTTATGCCACTTCATGCCACAAATCTCGACCCTTGCCCAAAAAGTTGTAATATTGCATCTATTTCACTTATTTGATTTATATGAAATGTATGAATATGACTTGTTTTGGATTGTAAATGACAAAAGTTTCTCAATTTTGTTATCTTTTCTTCTTAATATTGCAACCATTTCTTTATTTTTCTTATTAAAGAAATTTGTATTATACATATTAACCACAAACCTAGATGCATAGGTATAGATATACGTCTTCAGAACTCAATATGGATCTGGAATAATCATAAGAAAACTAATATATGAGGGAAAGAATTGTTATATATAAGAAGGTTATTCTTATAAATATACACATGGATGAGTTTTATTAACAAATATTTAGATTATAAACCATAGGGTAGAATAATTGATGAAATACCCTATCATAGTTCATCTAAATGTACTTGTGTTTGGGAACTAAACCAAGATCTAATTATATAACTAGTGTATATTAGTGATGAAACTATGATCATAGGCATAGGAACGACAACATATATACATTTTTGAAATTGGTCTATAAACTCATCTGAGATTTACTCATTAAGAGTAAATATTAGATAGTCCCCAGTTTAGGATTGTTCTTGAACACTTAATCTCACTTAGGATGTAAGTGTATAATGTATATTCGATCTTCAATATGTTTTGTCATCACCTCCCCGTTTGTTCTCTAAGTACATATGTTTGTACATGGAGAAATGCGGGGAAATGTTGTCACAATTTTCTTGAAATCTAAATACATACATTATACACTTACTAGTGAGATTAGGTGTTCAAGAATGGGATAGGTGGTATACACATTCATTATGGAACCCTAAACTCTAATCTTTTAACCCTGACCCCTAATTTTTTAACTCTAAACCCTAATCTTTAAACCCTTATTCCTAAATCTTAAACAATAAACCCTAATATGTCTGTAATTCCTTAACTTAATCTGTAAACCCTAAATCCTAATAGTTATTTTCTCTTTGATCATAGAATGGATAGATCATGGATGTCCATTCCAAACCGCTACACCCCAGAGTTTATTATTGGTCTTGATCAGTTTATAACATTTGCGGAGGAACATTGAAAACAACCTAGAGATAGGTTCTATTATCCATATAGGCATTGCGGTAACAACTTGAAAGTCAACACTGGTGAAAAAAAAATCAAAAGTCATGTCATGAGAAATGGGATTGTATAGGGATATACATAATGATATTGGCAAAGAGAGATTTCAAACCTGAGATCAGTAGATGTCAATAGCAGTACTTGTGTTGATAAAGAAATTGTCGTTGATGACGTAGATGTGAACATACCAACTCTGATAGACATTGTTGATGTGATGTTGGATAGTTGAGGGATAGAGCACACCGATCCACCTTCCTTATTTATGAACATTGTGCATGATGTTGAGAGATTGTTATAAATAGGTTGTACTAAGTGATAAATGTATATTTATCTTTTTTTATTTAATCTTTTAGATCTTTTTTAGGATTGGTTTGTTATTTATTTTCTTAGTTTTGTAATTAATTGTATTAGTTTAGATTTTTGCCCTTTATTTGGAGTTTTAATTGTGTTTGGATGTTTTTTGTAGGAAAATGATCTAATCATTTTAATGATCAAATTTTCCTTGAGAAGATATTTTACACAAATTCCCGCAGTGTCTGACTTCAGTATATACCTTTCACCAAAATTGGTATAACTCCCACATTCCGAGGCGGAATTAAATGTGCAAGTATGCGTTGGAAAGAGAATTCAATTATCTATAGGAAAAACATATTTTCGGACTGCTCCCGAATTTATGACTGGCCAAAAATACGCTCGAAATTGCTGTTGTGGAAAGTTACTTCAAAAAGAATGCAAAGCAATAAACTGTTTCTTTTCTTCTATTGACTAAATCCAGAAATGTTTTTAGCCGCCGACCAAGAGTCTTCTAGAAATTCTTATATGTAGGGTCTCTACCCCTCCTTCCCCTATAAAAGGAGGGGGGACTCCACTAAGAAAGGCATCTCAGATTTTATAGTCGTTCCTTGTAGTTGAACTTTGTCGTTTCCATTTATTAGTGTAATCTTTCATTTCTGTAATAAAGTTTATTCTTTTCTCTTTGATTTATAGATCTCGTTTTTTCTTCTTATTCTTTTCTTTGGAGTGGGGAACTAAGAGGGCAAGCTATTTCATTGTCACCAGCTAAGATCTCCTAGGAGATTCTGTCACTTCTGATCTATGGCTTTCTACCTTCCTTGTTTTCTCCATCCCTTAGTATGACTAGCGAGTAGTTTTCTTACCGAGGCGAGGGGAGCAACCCTTTAGCCATGTAATGACTAGATTAAAGATTTATATGATTTTTTAGATAAATGGATTTTAATTTGGATGTCGACGATTTTAACGAAGTGATCTCTCATTTTCATTGCTTGTTAATCTTGGCGGATGCGACCGTAGAACCCAAGATTTAGAACAACCAAATTGATTTCATGGGAATCTGGATGAGAGCTCAGAAAAGTCCCCATTAGGATGATTGAACTAGGATCCCTGAATGCCAGGACCAATGGATTCATGGGGAGTTCATCTTTTGTGAATCATTTATAAATGTTTCACATACCTTGTTTTATCTTTCTTATCATTTCTTTGATCTTGTTTTGCATTGACTAGGGTGGTAAAATCCCTTAGCTTCGGTATTTCCTTCTTTGATTGTTAATCTTTGATTAAGTAACTTTATCTTTTTGTTTTATTTTTAACAAACTCTTGAAATAGATTTTACATTCTCATTCTCGTAATCAGATTTGAAACTCAACCATCTTCATCGTCGTCTCTGTGGATCGACCCTTCTATACTAGTCTTTATCAGAAAGTAGAAAATGATAAACTCTAGGATAATTTTCCTAGTGATTGGTGTGCTAAATGACGTGCATCAATTTTGCACTGTTTCTGGGGATGGCATAGTTGTTTTTCAGATATGGTTTCCTGTATATCTTGTATAATCCATGTTCATATACTCTAACATTCATAACTTTAGTCTTTTTTTATAATTTCTTTTAGATTTTTGTAATTTCTTTTTGCCTTCTGAGCACAATTTCATAAGTGAATCTCCTCTTTCTGCTGAGTTTCCATTCCAGCAGTACTACTTTTTAGTTACTTTTTTTTCGTAATTTTAGTTTATTTCATAATTTCTTACATTTATAATTTTTAGTTCTCTTTGTAATTTTTGAATAACCTCTTATCTCGTAATCTTTCTTCTCTCGTTCATTGATTGACATATCTTTCAGGAACTTTTCTTTTAAAATGGATTGGGCATCCCAATATCCCCCACAATGTTATTATTGTGGTTTTTACCACCATGCATCTCTTGCCTGTCTGACTCTACCCCATGCTTATAATAGCATCCCTTTTAATTGTGAGCCCTTTCATCCTGGTGGGTACAATGTGAATCCACATTTTTCTGAGAACCATTATGGGGAACCTTGCTATCCATATTCTAATGGGGGATGTGATCAACAAAATTTTGTGGGGTATAACCAACAAAACCTTGGGGGTTATGAGCATGTTAATGAAACCCAATGTAATCTTCAACAAGAAGAGAGACTTAGGGCCCTAGAGAAGATAGCAGTAGAAGGAGAAACAAAACTAAAAGCCAGTCAAGCCTTTTTAACCGCCCTGATAGAAGCCCAAACCCAAAATATAGATTGTTCAAATATGTTTCCTCATGATTTAGTGATACCTTATAATATTGAATCTTCCTACCAAGATGGACGCAATGGAAATTACAATCCACCATCTTCTGGAGATTATTATGAGGAGCAATGCCACCCAAAACAATATAAGGAGTACTATGGCCAAGTACACTATGGGGAGTGTGGTGAGGATGACCAAAATTTTGGGGTGTATAAATCTTATGGTGAAATGAAAACTAATCTTGAACTGGAAGAGAGAATTAAGACCCTAGAAAAGATGGTAGCAGAGGGACAAGAAAAACTTGAATCCAGTCAAGCCATGTTAGACACCTTACTAGAGGATCAATCACAAACTCCCCCTATAGAGCTTGAGCAACGCAAGATGGTTCTTCCTAATGACAACGATGATGATGATCCTTATTTTGTGTCATATATGTTAGATCCTGAAGAAATAGCACAAACCATGGAGCCATATTTTGTGTGTGATGAGGACGTTGGTATCCCTATCTTTCTCTTAGAGACTCTTTTACTTGAATATGAAATGTCAAAGAAGGAGAGTCATTATGAAGATCCAACAACTTCTCCCATCCTCAATATAAAGCTAAATGATACCATAGACCAATACCCTTCTTTTGAGTCTATTTTGGATAATGAGCATCTAACCCCCTTTATGATTCTTCCCAATCCGTCACAGCCAATTTCCATCCCACACATGGCTGATCTAGAAGGGGAGATACCACCATTGGAAGAAGCCCACACCCCCCCTTATGTTGTTTACAAGGAAGACATCATCATTCCTCCTAATACTTGGGAAACCCATGTACAAAAGTATTCGAGACATATGTTATATCGAAAATGAAACTTACCAAACCCAATGTTGATGGCATTAATTTTAAGGAGAAACAAAACACTTTTGTAAATGATTTTAAATTGTTTGTATTAGCATCAATTCTCCCATATGCAGGTCATCATGATGGTGGAAAACCTAAAAAAGATCCTCCACCTGACTCAGTTCATCATGCTCTACTGGCATTACTGGTCGGGTACCTGCCAACCTCCCCCAATCCACATCTGTTTTCAACACTTCCCTTGTTGTCGAAAGAAGATCTATGGATATTATTGGAGGGAATGTGAGGTGAAAGAAAATATGAACACCCCACTGATCTTCCATGACCGAACTATCATTGGGTACACTATGAAGCTCTGTAGATAAAGGTCCCAACTCTCATACACATCCCCTTCAGCTGGACATTTTTTGAGCTATCTGGGCCACCTGGAAATCCTCACTCTTCTCTTCCCTCCATCTCGGGTTTTTATTTTATACAAGACGAGCAAAAATCTAAGTCCGGGGTGGAGGTGGGTGGTATGTTTCTATTCCACCCCTTATCTTTTTTATTCTTGCATTATTTCTACCTTTTTTGTTTTGCATGTAGCTGCTTTGTTCATGGCCATTATCTAGTCGGCCATGTTTTTATTTCTTTTGTTGCAAAATGGCCTTTATCTAGTCGGCTAATATGAATAGATGTTTATCATTGTACCCGTTTGAATTTAGTAAATCTTTTGCAAAAATTATTACAAATTGCCATGTCTGAAACCACCATGTCACCTAGGATCCCAAAATAACATTACTCCTTGGAAAAGTTGGCAAGCTGTATGGAATCAATCAAAACCAAACACAAATTTTCTCTATTTTTAAACTGTTGATTAACTTGATATAAATCTTGTATAATGTGATTGACATGAATGCTCTTTCTGATTTAATGACACTTTCCAAAAAAAAGGAGAAAATAAATGTGTGAAGTTATAAGCACAAGGACACCTTTTGTTTCCCCCTTATTTTCTTTCTAAAAAAAAGCACAGAATCACCACCAGACAAAAATCAAGTCCGGGGTGGCATGCTTCCCATAAAAAAATCCATACCCCACAAAGGGGTGTACCATCAACAGATACCAAAAGTGCAAATGAAAAAAATTGTGACCAATGTAGCCACAATCCATAAATCTAAATCCCAAGTCGAATAGAGGAGGGATAAAAAAATCATAACTTCCTTCTTTGTTTTCACACCCCCTAATTTCATCTTGTTCTTGTGCAACAACTCACATAAAAAAATACATTAATAAAAATGTGAGTGTCAAAGCAAAATCAAGATGAAGCATGTTTTTCTACAAAATCTTGATTTAGAACCAAGATATGATATTTGTTTTTAATAGGGAATACACAATTTTGTGTTTTGTGGTTTTAGGAGATTGGGTTGTTTGGCCAAATTTGGAGGTGAGGAATAAAGTGATGTTACAAGGGTGAGGATAGACATGTTGTTAGTATAAATTGGAATAATTTGTGATTTTATTTGTTTGAGGACAAACAAAGATTCAAATCTGGGGTATTTTGATAAAAGTATATTTATCTTTTTTTATTTAATATTTTAGATATTTTTTAGGATTAGTTTGTTATTTATTTTCTTAGTTTTGTAATTAATTGTATTAGTTTAGATTTTTTCCCTTTATTTGGAGTTTTAATTTTATTTGGCTTTTTTTGTAGGAAAATAGTCTAATCACTTTAATGATCAAATTTTCCTTGAGAAGATATTTTGTACAAATTCCCGCAGTGTCTGACTTCAGTATATACCTTTCACCAAAATTAGTATAACTCTCACATTCCAAGGCAGAATTTAATGTGCAAGTATGTGTTGGAAAGAGAATTCAATTATATGCAGGAAAAACATATTTTTGTACTGCTCCCGAATTTATGACTGGCCCAAAAATATGCTCGAAATTGATATTGTGGAAAATTACTGCAAAAAGAATGCAAAGCAATCAACCGTTTCTTTTCTTCTATTGACCAGATCCAGAAAAGTTTTCAGCAGCCGGCCAAAAGACTTCTAGAAATTCTTGTATGTAGGGTTTCTACCCATCCTTCCCCTATAAAAGGAGGGGGGACTCCACTAAAAAAGGCATCTCTGATTTTGTAGTCGTTCTTTGTAGTTGAACTTTGTCATTTCCATTCATTAGTGTAATCTTTCATTTCTGTAATAAAGTTTATTCTTATCTCTCTGATTTATAGATCTCGTTTCTTCTTCTTATTCTTTTCTTTAGAGTGGGGAACTAAGAGAGCAAGCAATTTCATTGTCACCAGCTAAGATCTCCTAGGAGATTATGTCACTTTTGGTCTATGGCTTTCTACCTTCCTTCCTTGTTTTCTCCATACCTTAGTATGACTAGCGAGTAGTTTTCTTATCGAGGCGAGGGGAGAAACCCTTTAGCCATGTAATGACGAGATTGAAGATTTATATGATTTTTTAGATAAATGGATTTTGATTTGGATCTTGACAATTTTAATGAAGTGATCTCTTGTTTTCATCGCTTGTTAATCTTGGCTGATGCGACCGTGGAACCCAAGATTTAGAACAACTAAATCGATTTTATGGGAATTTGGATGAGACCTCAGAAAAGTCCCCATTAGGATGATTGAACTAGGATCCCTAAATGCCAGGACCAATGGATTCACGGAGAGTTCATCTTTTGTTAATCATTTATAAATGTTTCACATACCTTGTTTTATCTTTCTTATCATTTCTTTGATCTTGTTTTACATCAACTCCGGTGGTAAAATCCCTTAGCTTCAGTATTTCCTTCTTTGATTGTTAATCTTTGATTAAGTAACTTTATATTTTTATTTTAGTTTTAACAAACTCTTGAAACGGATTTTACATTCTCATTCTCGTAATCAGATTTGAAACTCAACCATCTTCATCGTCGTCTCTGTGGATCGACCCTTCTATACTAGTCTTTATCAGAAAGTAGAAAAGGATAAACTCTAGGATAATTTTTCTAGTGATTGGTGTGCTAAACGCATCACTAAGTTTCCAAAGTTGAGCATTATGTTGAGATTGTATTATTTGAAGGCTAACAATAGATGGATCAACAAAAGCTTCACATCATAGTTGTCTTTGTTGATAGAAATTCTTCCTGAAGGAAATGAGTTTCCATTCTCATCATACGAGTGATGTGATGCTAGATAGTTTTGGGGTAGAGCACATCGATCCACATTCCTTATTTAGGAACATTGTGCATGATGCTGATAGACCATTATAAATAGGTTGTACTAAGTTTACGAAGTTGAGCGTTGTATTGAGATTGTATAATTTGAAGGCTAACAATAGATGGAGCGACAAAAGATTCTCGTCATTGTTGTCTTTGTTGAAAGAAATTCTTCCTGAAGGAAAATGACCTTCCAATCTCAATATAAGAGTTAAAGAAAATATTATGCCCAATGGGAATGAAGGCTAAGAACATGCATGCATGCCTGAATGATTGTGTATTATTTCAAAAGGACTATGTCGATTTGAAATATTTTCTAAAATGTGGGGCATCAAGGTATAAAATGACGACTTCAGAGAAGTCCAAAATTGGCTCTCCTACCAAGGTGATGTGGTATCTACCTATAAAACCACAGTTTCAATGCTTGATTTCCAATCTGATGGATGTAGAGAATTGAAGGTGGCATGTGAAGGTTAATAAAAATAATGATGGGATCCTACGACATGTGTTTGATTCCTTACAGTGGAAGAAGATTGATTTATTGTACCCAGAATTTGGTGAAGAAGTCAAGAATCTAAGACTTGGGCTTTGTACCGATGGGATGAATCCATACAGCACATTGAGCAGCCAACATAGCACCTGGCCTATTATGTTTGTTATATACAATATTCCTCCTTGTATGTGTAGAAAAGTAAGTACGTTATGTTGTCGTTGTTGATATCGGGCCCTAAACAACCTAGAAATGATATCTACATTTATTTTGAACCTCTTATTAATGACTTAACGAAACTCTGGGGTGAATGTTTGATGACCTATGATGCTTCACGTAGAGAGACATTTTGTTCGCATGCTATGTTGTTTTGCACTATTAATGACTTTCCAGCATATGGGAATTTGTCTGGATACAATGTACAAGGATCCAAAGCATGCCCTATATGTGAAGAGAAAACTGATTCAATATGACTAAAACATGGTGGCAAGACTATATATCTTGTTCATCAAAGGTTTCTTCCAAAATTCAATCCTTATTGAAGGTTGCACAAAGCGTTCAATGGATCGAATGAGGAACGGAGTGCCCCTAAACCTCTACCATGGGAGGTTGTTTATGAAAGAGTAAAAGACTTTGTCAATGAATTCAGTAAGAGATCACAATGTGCCATTCCCACACAAAGTAACAAATCTTTATTTAAGAAGAAGTCAATATTCTTTGGCAGTTAGGCATTGTATCGATGTCATGCATGTTGAGAAAAATGTTTGCGATAACATCATTGGTTCTTTGTTGAATATACTAGATAAGAATAAAGATGGCATCAAATCCACAATGGACCTACGTGAACCGGGAATAAGGAAAGAACTAACAGAAGTAGTTAGTAGTGATAGATGAACATATTTACCTCTTGCTTGTTACACATTGTCTAGAAAAGAGAAGAAAACTTTTTGTGAGTGCTTGCTTAATGTTAAGGTACCACATGGTTACTCTTCGAATGTCTATAGATTGGTATAAATGAAAGATTTGAAGTTGATAGGTCTTAAATCTCATGATTGTGACACTCTAGTGCAACAAATATTTCTCATGGCAATTTGATCTATACTATCAAAGCTTGTAAAGTTTGCAATCACCGGACTTTGTTTCTTCTTCAACAATATATGCAACAAAGTTATTGATCCTAAAAATCTTGATAAGTTGCAAAGAGAAGTGCTTGTTACCCTATGTCAGATTGATATGTATTTTCCTCCTTCATTCTCTGATATCAGGGTACATCTTGTTGTCCATTTGACTAGGGAAGTGAAAATGTTGGGACCAATTTTCTTGCATTGGATGTATCGTTTTGAACGATACATGAGCATTTTTAAAGGTGATGTTCAAAACTGTTATCGACCTGATGGGGTATTATTGAGGGTTATGCGGTGAGGGAGGTTATGGATTTTTTGCAATGACTTTCTGAGTGGTAATTCAACTCCTGTAAATGACAAGAATATTGGAGACTATTTTGGCAAAGGGACTTTAGGAGCACAAATGAAAGTAATCAGTCATGAGTTGTGGGAACAAGCTCACTTGTATATTTTACACAACATCGACAAAGTGAGTGTTTATATCACCGAGCATACTGATTTCATCAAGATAAAATATCCTCGAGCCAATTCAATGTGTCTTTCTAGAGAACATAACAAGACATTTATTAGATGGTTTAAAGATAAAGTCTTATATCAACTATCTCAAACACAAAATAATGTTGCTAAAAATATCAAATGTCTCACATTTAAACCAAAAATTAATGTTATGTCTTATGAAGGGTTCGACATAAATGGGTTTTCATATGGCACAAAGCATCAAGATGATAAGAATGTCATCCAAAATAGTGGGGTCACCCTTCAGGCATCTTCATTGTTTTTTCTAGTGCGAAGGATAAGAGTCCACGTGAAGCTAAAATGTCATATTATAGTTCCATTTAAGACATATGGGAGTTTGACTACGTAGATTTCAAAATTCCACTCTTTAAGTGTAATTGGTTTGATAACACCAAAGGAGTTATAGTAGATGAATTGGGTTTCACATTAGTGAATTTTGAAAAGATTAGCGAGAAGGGTGAACCATTCATAGTGGCATCATAGGAAAAGCAAGTATTTTATATCAATGATCCTACAAATGAAAAATGATCGGTTGTTCTTCATGGTAAAAGCCAGTTCTATGAAGATCTTATAGATGAAGAAGAGTACTATGATAAGTATGATGACTCTAGTCCATTCTCAGTTGGCTTGCCAACACCAAATATTGAAGCTAACAATGAATTATATGTGCATGGAGATCACACCGAAGGAATGTTAATTAATAAAAGAACTCAATATTAAAGGTGTGTTTTTAATTTTTTAAATGTTTTGTTTTTTTTAATGTTAGATTGATGTGAACTTTTTTTTGTCAGCAAAAAAACGTGTTACTAGATAACCAAAACTTTAGGTACATGTGTGCCCCTTGGGGAAACAAAATGATCCTTATTTAACCCCAGGCAGGGGGAAAAAAGGATCAAACCAGGAAATAAAACTCCATACTAGAAAAAACTAGGAGAAGGGGGATCTAACAAAGAGACAAAATTAGAAGAAGAGAAGAAGGATCACACAGGACCAATAATAACACCCATAAATATGCCTGCGAGGGTCTGCACTCAACTTCCAATCTGAGACACATAGTCGTCACCTGATCCTCCCCCAAGCACAAGACCAGTAGGGAAAAAACTAGGATAATCCATATGAAGAAGTAAAAGCCTGCCACTCTTTAGCTTCTTCCTAAAGGTCAGAACGTCTGCTACAGGTTCTCTCCTTCATCCATCCAATGACTTCTCCTTGAAGTAGTCAACCATCTGCACCTGGTCCATTGCCTCACCCAAGAACGTAACCAAGAAAGCATGTAGTTCGAGCTCAACAGGGGACTCCATCAGTGAACATCCAAAGACTTCTGCAGCTACAAACAGGCAAACATGGAGCCTCTAGCATTCAATTCACCTACAAAAGGAGGACATGATCGACTGAACACCTACATACATCTACATGCCTAGCTTCTGATAGCCACATTGAGCAGGGGAACAACCAGCAAGCATTTCTTGATCATCGGTAGCTGATGTTTATACAGTAGCAAACCAGCAAACACCATGAAGGCGTTCTTCCACACAGCAACCTACAAACATCAAGTGGTCAAAATCTAGTACCAGGGAAGATAGAGACTTACCCATTGATGTCGGGAGGCCGCCATACTGCTGGACGCAGCCACAAGGTCGCCGAGCAACCAGAAGAACCACAAATGATGGCAAGCCTTCTATACAGCAGCAAAACGGTGAACACCTGAAGGGTTTCCAAACCCACAACAGTAACATGATCTTCAGGTGGCCAAAGGCCAAAGTCGGAGAGGAGGCTTCTTCGAAGCAGGTCATTCGAAGCCTGACGGGCCGCCGCACAGGGGTAGCAAGACCCCAACTTCCTAAAGAGAGCCCCCTCCACCTCCACGTCCAACCAGGGGATTTGTGAGTGACCTGGAAACTAGTATTAGGAACCCACCATTATCAAGGAACACCAGAAATGAGACCTCTCAGTGAGAGAAACCACCCAATGCCCAGATGCATCCCATCCAGTCGAAGCCGAAGAGCACCAATATCCTGGATCCCAGGAACACTCGACCCCTAGACGAGCAGATGTTGGGGAGTGAGATGGTGTGGAGACCATCTGGCATCACCAGCTCGGAGCAGCAGCACAAGGGCCGTTTTGGACTTAGATCAGCTCCTATCTGTCCATCCCTCTTGAATGGAAAAGATTCAACGAAGTTGAAATGCCGATTCATCAGTTTGGACTGGGAACCTCACGGCGCATCCTTTCTGCTTCGAACCAGGGAACAAGGGGCTGCTATGGATCAACTGGAGACACCACCTCCTTTGAACACTAGGGACTACTCGCACAACCTAGCTAATCATCGTTGAGGCCAAGGGGAGGGAAGATCTGAGAAGGTTCTCCCCTCCCCCTAGTGGTGCCGCCGGGGAAGATTGATGTGAACTTTACAATCTTATATTAATTTCATTGTTAAATGTTAAATGTTAAATGTTAAATGTTAAATGTTTTATTGTTTTTATATGACATTTTTTTAGATGGATGACCATGAGTATGATGATCACCGTGAGGATGGGGCGACGCATCACGGTGTAAGTTTTACAATATATCTAGATATATGTCCATCTATAAGTTATATCCTACATGTGTTTTTTTGTCAATTTTTAGGTTGAGGATGTACCCCCTGAAGACTTTGTGCCACTTGATGAGCACCATAAAAAAACTAAAAGAATTAGGGGCATCATTGTGATGAACAAGTTACTACAACAAAGGGGCAATGGACTAAAATTGGTTCTGGATTTTGATCATGTAGGAAATTCAGTTGGAAAGAACCGCAGCTCGTTTGTTTCATATCTTGAGGTTCTTACTCATGGCCATTATAGTGTAGATGTTGAATCTTGTCATAAAGTTGATAAAAGCAAGAAAGACTTCATATGGAAATAACTATGTGTGAAATATTATCATTTGCAATTATGTATTAAAGTTGTTTACAATTCTAATTTTTAGAATACTCTATTTTATATATGAAATCTTACATAGTATATTTGAACTGGATGAAAGCCTACATAATAAAAAGGTGATGCAATGTTGTGGTAAGGTCCTAAGGAACTATAGGAAAAATCTCAATCGACTATATATATGATAGGTTGATAAGAGAAAAAAGTCATCCACTGGATAATGAAACTACCTGGACCCGACTCGGTGGGAGGTGTTTGTTGACAAGAGAAAAATTGATGAATTCAAGGTATTAAGCATCACTCCCAATTTAGTACACATTCATATGAATTCATTATTTTACAGCTGACCTTGATTGTTACTAACCAATTTGATGTGTTTACTAGCAAGCATATCAAAGATGCTCAAAGATCAAGACGTGCATTGAATGTGCATGACCACACGGTGGGTCCAAGTGGCTATGTAGCCCTTTGCCAAAAACTACAGGCGTATGCTACTCAATAGCCTACTGCTCCTACTGCTGAGACTATTGAGTTCTCTACTACTCATGCACCTCTACATCGTCATGATGTGTGGATAGATGGGAGGCAAAATAAAAAAGGAGATATAACCAACCCCACAATTATTGAGGCAGTTACAAAAATGATAAAATTCAACTCTCAAAGCAATTAATATTGATGATTGTTATGTTTACTTACCAGTTTCTATTGATGATTATTAGCGGGAGCTTCATGAGAAAAGGAAACAAGTCTCATTTATCCCTCAGGACACAAGGGATGAATTGATAGTTTCTCTTGGTAACCCAAAGCATCCTGGACGTGTTAGAGCTGTAGGTGTAGGTGTGGGCATAAGAGTGTTCTTTGGGCCATTACAGCGTAAACATGTCCAAAAAGAGGAATTTTTGAAAGTTGAGATAACCTATTAGTTTTTTAGAATGTTATTACAAAGGGAATTTTGGAATCAAAGAGTGTTTCTTTTTTTCCATGTATAGGTAGATGAGTTAATTGATAAGAGAGTCCATGAAGCAATGAGTAAGTGACAGGCGTCTCAGGCTTCCACTCAGACAGTATTTATGCCATGTCGATCTTCCCCAATGATAGAGGTGGTTGGGAGTAATCTGTTGGGTATGTATGCCCATAGAGCAAGACATGTGATGATTGTAATGGGATACTTTGTAATTGATTTGAATAATAATAAAGGCAATTTCTGATCTATATGTTTTGACTGTTTCTGATATGATAGTGTAACATGATAGATGTCTAAAGAATTGTTTTACTCAATGACGTATGCTTTTAGATTAAGGACCTAAATGATGAGATCATACATATGTTAAGAGTATATATTCTTATTTAGTCCCTAGTCAGTTGTTATTGTGGAAATAACCATAGACATCAATAACACTAAAGACTATATTGTGTGTTGGTTGATGACAGAATCTCATTAGTCATGATATAGTGGTATCAAACCAAGCACATAGGAACTTGTTAGAGAACAAGTGTACCGGACAGACCCACCGTGAGAGTGACACATGGAACCATGATTTGGTAGTCACAGTCAGCTCTCATAGTGATGGTGGTGAATGTGATTTTTCAACCTGAAATCACTACACTCAACACATGTCGTTGGGTACACTTTGACATCATCAAATGCAATCCTAAAACATGGGTTGTTATAAAGGTGATTATTGGGTGACTTTGACACATGGGGCTTTTGAGGGGTGAGTGATAGATATGGGATTTGTCCCTCCTAAGGGAGTTTGATGTCCATGATCACTTGATGAGTAGGATTGAGAAAGGCATGCGCATGCATGTGTGAATCAATATGTGATATTGATGCCACACAGATCTCACCCAGTCTGCTCTGAGATCAAGGAAATGAATGAACGTTGAAAGGATGACTGTACCATGCCTTGAGTTCATTCAGGACACTAGTGACAAAGGAATTATACAATCACTGTAACACTATTCACAGATTGTAGGATTGAAAGTTGTTCTCCAACTTTCTATTTCACTTGGGTTGCACTGATGTGTTACTAGGCACCGCTCTTTGCTTGTGAAGTGATAAGTGTTATGGACTTTCACTGCCAACGTGAAATGGACCTGCAGGGTCACACACAAAGGATTTAACCTGGAAGAGGAGTTTATCCACAAACGATGTTTAGATTGATTACTAAAGGAGTTTAGTAGTTCAATTAAACACTCAGTTGATTGATATCTCAAAATCATAGTGTTCAAGGTGTTGGACCAATTGATTAAAGTATCAGATTGATTGAAACTGCAATTGACTGATTTTGCAAAGCCTACTCTCCCAACCGATCGGCTCATGTGATGAACTGATCGGCTCAGGTTGGTGAACCGATCGGCTCAAGTGGTGAGTCAATCAGCTCATGTGTCAATGAAATGATCGGCTCAATTGTTGAACCGGTCGATTCGTGTGACCAACTGAGATCGTTTGGAAAGTTAGAAGACTATTTTGAAATACATTTTGTTTCACTTGTACAAATTCGATTTGGACAAGGATTAATATTTGATTAGTTGGAAACAAATATGAAAGTCAATTTGAGTTGGTCCAGGACCACGAACCGATCGGCTCAGAAGTGAACCAATCGGCTCAGGAGTCCCAAATGATCAGTTCAGGTGTGAACCGATCGGTTGAGGTCACCAACCGACCGTTTCATGGTTGAAACGATCGGTTCAGCTGGTATAGTTGGTTGTTTTGTGGAAAATCTCAAACCCTTCTACTCCTACTTTAATCCCGCATTACCCGGGGTAGAGAACCCTAACCCATGACCCTCATATACATATAGGGGTATTGGGGGCTTCTCAAAGTACAACTCAGAACACCAGTTGCTCTGCAAAGTTATCGTTCTCTCTGGTTTTGGTAACCGTGAGAGCCTGAGCAAGTGCTACCCGATAAGGGAGGCACATCAAGGGAAAGACAACTACAGAAAAGTGACTGGTGGCAGGAGAGTGTGTCGGTGACTAGTACGCCGACAGGAGGGTGAGACTCCTTCTGATTCCTTGTGGGACAAGGATATCGGAGTTCCAGGAAGTCCGTGTGGACGACTACAGAGGTGGGAGACTTCTACCGCTCAGAGGACAATTGTCAATCCCGGAAGTCCCAGCGAGACCAGGAGCTGCACAAACACTGTCCAAGACCGGAGGTAAAGTCTGCGCAAGCCGTGAGGTAACGTCGCCGAGTAAGCCTCAGGACAAGGTACGCCTCTACAAACCATCCTTCCTACTATATAGACATTGATGCGATTCCTTTATTCTGGGTTTGGGATAAGAAAATTTTGTTTCTGCTGCCTTCTCTATCTCCCCTAAAACCCAACATAATCATGTAGACCCACCACGTAGAACGTCTACTGTAAGTATTTTTCTGACATAGTAGCTAGTCTTTTCAAGATGATATGTTTAGGTATATACATAACATATTCTATGTAAATTTTTAGGGGTTGAGGCCATATCATCTAAAATTAAAAGAATATGTCATTGCAGAGGGTGAGGCTTACCCACACCTTCTAAGGCACACAATTCATGGCACTCCAGTACCTGATGTGTGGTTTGTGTGAGCCTGAGGCTTGTCTTTCCTGCTTGGAGGCAGCATCCATTGCCATATGCCTACCCAGATGCTGACATGCTTGGTGAAGCAGAAGGTGGAGTGGTCTTGTGGCCCAAAGCAGGAGTCATCTATACTGATCATGTATAGTAAATTTACATTATGTTAATTTTTATATGTATATATATGACAATTGATATGAAATTATATATGCAAGACAAAGGGAAGAAACTCGATACAGTTTGTCCTCCTCCACCTCTGCCTCCTCCTGAAGTAACTGGTTGGCTTGCAAAGGACCTATTCAACTCGATAGGTCCTCAATGTAGGGGTATGGCAATATGATCGGCGAACATCCCAAAAATTCA
This sequence comes from Alisma plantago-aquatica, assembly GCA_963693085.1. NCBI lineage: Eukaryota > Viridiplantae > Streptophyta > Magnoliopsida > Alismatales > Alismataceae > Alisma > Alisma plantago-aquatica. The sequence continues at coordinate 485,604,787 of OY856414.1, forward strand.
CCTATTATTGTTTCTATTCAGGAAGATGCTATAGGCCAGTCATACGATAATAATATATTTCTACAAGATATTTCGAAGTTGTTTCATTATGCTTGGATGAATTCATCTATGATAGATCTATGGATGTGGTGAGATCTTATTTATATATCTATATACCAAGTTTTATATATGGTGATCTATTTTCTTATATATTAATGCATATGTAACATATGTTTTGCAGCCACTTACATAGGGCATGTACAAACTTTTCAATGACCCATGTGGAATTTCTAGGTCCATCCTTGATCAGTCTTCTAAATGAAGACCCTACATCAGTTACCTTATATTTCTTTATCACTTTTAAATATTTTGGTGAAAAGAACAAGAGAGTATTAACAACTCCATACAATGTTGGGTAAGTTTACTTTGCATATAATTTTGACTCAAGAAAATTACATTTCATTGTGAATTCTGAGTTGTATATTTTTTACTTTCTTATCACTAGAGGTAAGTATTGGAAGTTACTGGTTGATGTCCCCAAGGCGATGAATGTTTATTATCTAGATCCTAAGGGGGACAAATTAGACTGTTTGAGACATGATTTAAAATGGCCATTATTCATGTGAGAAAATTTGTATAATTATATCCATTAACATCTATTATAACATGACTATTTACTAATACAATTCAATGTATTACATTAACTTATAGGGCTTTAAAAGATTTCAAAAAAAACTGGACAAAATGTGGACAAGAAAAAGAAAGTCATAGTTTGGAAGAATATGGATGTAGTTTCCTGAATACAATGCATATTTTATTTATATGAACAATGCTTATTTTTATTTATTAACATTTTGTATGCTAAAATTTATAGTGTGTTGTACAAGAAAATAGTTTGGCATGTGGATATTATGTGATGCGGTATATAGACATAATTGTCAGAGGTGTTGCACGTGACATCGAAAACATACAACAAGTAATTTATAGTCTTGATTATCAAAAGTATATATTAGATATTATGAAAATATCAAACTTATTAATTATATGTACGACATTCTCTTTGTAGGTGTTTAAAAGTAATGACCTAAATATAAGGGAAAAGATATTACATGTACATATGTCATATATGATAGAATAATTAGATGACATAAGAGAACAATGGACACAAGACTTTGAAAAGGAGGCAATTTTATTTATGATTGGGATGATGATTAAAGAATGACATTTCTAAACGTTGATGTTATTATTTTTGTATATATGTGGTGCTTATATATGCATGGGTGAATGACTTTTTTTAATTGTCTTATTGAAAGTTGATTTATATACATGTGCGTAAATGTGAAGATGAATGAATGAATTGTGTTTCCACATGTGTGTGAATGTGAAGATAGATGAATTAATAGAACTGAAGGTTTGTACATTTAGTGATTTATATACTTATGGATACACCTATGTGAATGGAACTATAGGTTTGTACATACTATATTCATCTAAAATCATAAGATGTATATATAGTCTTGATATATAGATAGTCTTGAACATCTTGTTATTGTATGTTTGGGGCTTGTTGTTAGGCAGAAATCACAGGATGTTATAAACCTACAGTTCAGAACTGAACTGTAGGTTTTGCATCCTGCTGACCTGCCGGACAGTAGGCCTGCAACTTGATAAAAAAACCACACTTAGTCATCGGTTATGTAAAACAACTGTCATTGTAAGTCTCTATCGTCGATTATTTATATAAAACCGACGACTATGTCCCTAACCTCAGACCAATTTTTTTGTTTGGGCATGGTGATAAGTGTCAATTTTTGAAAATATAATCAACAACTATGTTTTGCTTTATTGTCATTTTTACTTTGAACCAAGACTATGGACCAAATATGATATTACTTTTTTGTTTGGGAATGGATTTAGTCATCAGTTTTTACTAAAATAACTGACGACTATGGTCGTAATTCGGGCCAATTTTTTGTTCGAGTATGGACATATTCATCATTTTTCTAAAATAATCAATGAATATGATTTCTATCGGTGTCAGTTCCTTTTTTATTGTAATCAGGGTCAGCTCTGTACCGTCAGTTTTGAAACTGACATCGTAGGCCTCTACCTTTAGTGTCACCCACCTGGGTGTCATTTGGAAACCGAAGTAAAATGTCCATTTTAACTGACGTGAATGTTAGTATCTATACTAGTGACTCTTAATCATGTTGCAACTATAGGTCACCTATAGTAGAATCTTCTTCACCTAAGCGGTTGGGAACACCCCCCAAGAGAAGACAAGGTGGAATATTATTAACAAAAGAGTCACTATGTGTTTATAATAGGGATTGGATAATTTATAAGAGAAAGTACATCAAAAGTAAAATAACATGGTCCCCAATGAAGAGGGAGGCATAAGCATCCAATTGTATATCAAAAGAGCTCTTCATGTAGAGACAAAAAGATTATATGAAGAAATAAAAAGTACAACAATAAAACTTTTTCCTTTAACTCTCAAATCAGAGAACAACAATAAATAATAAGGATTATGTATGTTGATTAAATATTAGACTACAACCATCTAAAAGTAGGGTCGGAACACTTCCACATTTTATACCAAGGAAAAAGGTGAAAGCACCCACAATCTTGTATATATAAAAGGTATAAAATAGGTGAGAGCACATGGGGCTAGGTGAGAGAACCATCCCCCATATATTTGAAAGTTGTAGAATGGGATCCAACAAATATAATGTACCACCACTAATATATAATAATAGTCTTAACAGTCAAACATGCATACATCAAATTAGGGTTTCCATCATTAAATGGAATAATAAGATGAAATAAAGCAGTAGAGGCTAAATAAGTATGAGCAAGATTAACTAGAAGAGATTCAATTTACACTCTCAACAATATGTAAGATGAGTTTCAGTGAATCGAATCCAATCGGGTCAAACATGCATAATCAAATGACATATAAAGAACTATGCCACAATCAAGTCATAGAGAAAGAGAAAATAGAATTATTGTCCAATATGACTCATAAAGACAAGCAACATGCCTCAAGAATGTGTACACAAAATTAGGTCAAACCCTAGATCCAAAACAAGGTCTAAAGCTACCTATTAAGAATCCAGATGAATTAGGGCTTATGCTACTTTAAATAAAACCCTAAAAATAACATGTTCTATCATCAATGATTTAGGTTGTGAAAAATTTATATTGGGATAGACTAGAGTTGTCAAGTTCAACACGAACACAGTAGTGAAGAATAGGTGGGCATGTTGTGCGTTCACTTGTCGCGATGACAGGGACATGTGGATCGGAGGTGCGGCGGTGTGCTTGTATACGGCAGACGTCGTGGAAGCAGAGTTGGAAGGACTCCTGTTTGCTATGGAGGTAGCTATATATAACGATCTGGACAACGTGACTTTTAAAACAGATTCCCTATCTGCCATCAAGATGATCAAGGGAAACGAGGAAGAATGCCCTAAATATGCCAAAACTGTCTGTCACATAAAATAGATTGGGAAGCCAAGATGGAGGGTTCATCATGTAGGTAGAAGTTGCAACATGGTTACAAACCAGTTGGCTAAAATCAACATTCAAAGCTAGTTGGCATACATTGAGTATGCTTTGCCCCCTACGGGTGCCTCAATTTTATTGCTAGCGATTGTAATGGTAGTAGTACTACCATGTTTATGGATTCTTGCTTAATTAGTGATTGTAAACTTTTGTTTATTGACGCTTGAAAGAGGAGGGCGGGATGAATAAGATCGCCTCCTGACTTCACTAAAAAAATCATTAGATATAAACTTTACACGATTGAAGATAGTTAGGATAATCCATAAAAATCACATATTTAATTAATTAGGATTAGATGACAAAAACTATACAAACAATAGATCTCATTTTTGTGATTTCAAAGCATGTCTTGGTTTATTTTTCTGACTTACCAATTAGTTGTCACAAATTTCACTAGATATATTGATTTACTGAATTTTAATAGAAAAACTGAGGCAAAAGGCTTATCAGCCCCTGCACCATGCATTAGTATCTTGATGCATGATAGGGTGAATGAGTAAAATAAGTCACACAAATAAAACTTTTGACATAGTTCATATCAGGGACAAAAGGTCCAGAATGTTCATGAAAGTGTAACATGATATAATTTAAAATAAGGGCATTAGCATAAACATAATACCAATAGTCTTCTTCACCTAGTTCATTTGTTAGATGGAAGCAACAAACTACAACTCAATAGATAGTGAATCCAAATCCCAATCTCAGATCACCCAAAACACATTGCAGAAACACCATTGCACCCGTGAGGCTCCAACAAACTCACTGATCCAAAATAAAGGTCCTCAAAGTTCTCAGACCTCAAACTATGCTCTCTGCCATAGCTGGATGGGAGAAAGCTTTGGGGATTAGAAAAGACTAGAATCACCCGAAGAAAACATATTCAATGAGTTTGAAAAAGCCTTGTTAAATTCAACCACGTTGCAAACAAAACAAAAGTGCAAAAAAAGCACGGGGTACGAGCATCGATTCTAGGATAGTAAATTAGAACTCCAAAAAAGGAGGAAACAAAAAGAGCACCTATAACAATCCTCAAGTTACATAAGAAACTTTATGATTCCCCATTGAGTGCAAAATGATGATTTGTAGCAACTTTGATGGTCTCTACCTCGTCATTGTCATCAAATAGGTCACAAAAAATGACACCAATAGGTTGGGCACAACTTGACATAAAAGAATGTAAAATGATGGGCTATTTTGGTTCTCAGTGACATGGCAATGGCGATGGAATGTCTATTTATAGGTACCAAGACAGGAGGTGGCAAGAAACCTACCCATAAATGGAAACATTGGAAGAGATGAAACCTTGATATTGACTGGGAGGTTGAGGAGAAGAAACCCAATTATATCAGGGCTCAATCGGTTTAGATAACTGTGCGGGAGATAAAGGCAATGAGAGATGTGCGAGAGGAGGGAAGGAGAGATAGAATGATTGGGATAAGAGGAGAACTGGACTGAGAGGAGTTTAGGTGAGAGCAGATTCAAGGAAGAAGAATTGTCGCCCTTTGATACAAATTGAAGTGACTCTCAAAGAGCCCGAGTAAAACTAGGCACGTGATAGTGGAAATTTATATGTTTTGAAAAATCAGTCATGTGATAGAAAAATCATTGATTAAATCCATTACCATAAAGTTTGGTTATTACAATGAATGTATTATTTAAGAGTTGTCTTTTTAACTAAGTTGAGGTAGTTAGCAATGCATTGAAAATCAGAATCATAGCTAATTAGGACCCAAGGAATCCAATTTTGTGCTTAGATTTAGGTTTTAGGATTATCTTGTATGAATTTTAATATAGCTAGGGTTTACCTCAATTATCTCACTATCTATATCACATATCACTATTATCCTCAATATTTCGGATTTAGAATTCAGTATACTATATTATCACCATATAAAGTTTTGTTTGATTAATTTTCCACAAAAAGGATTATTTACTTAATTTCTTATTAATCCTATTAAATTCATAATTAACATAAATGATGGTACATTATTGAACTTCACTTATATTAATCATCCATTTATTGTCACATTATATGGATTAGTCACATTGTTGTCCAAATGAATCAATTACTCATATTTATTCACATCTGGTTACTAATAATGCACATTTAATCCCATATTAGCCATTCATGCATGTTTATGTAGCCCAATCACTTAGTAACCATATTTTGAGTCATTATATGTGTATTAGTGAACAAGGTGAAACATATTACATATTGATGAATTGATTTACATATTAAGTCATGATTAGGTGATTAAGTCCAAGTAGGTGTATTAACATATGATGTATGATTATAGAATCTAACATCAATAATGTATCATGAATGTCATCAAAGGATGTATGTGTTAGGGTTAGACATGCCAACTTAAGGTTAAGGTCAACATTATCACATCTGAGGTCTCAGGTTAGGTTCAATACATCATCTTAACATCACCTTAGGGTTTATTGGTCCATGACATGGTTAAGATCATATGTATCCCTAATTAGGGCTAATATGTGGGCTAATCATATTATGTGCATTATATATTCATTAGGGTTCAAACGTGTGAACTCATAATATGCCCATTATATGTTCATTAAGATATAGTAAAGCATGTTAGTGTATAATTGTAACTTTGTTTGGGTCAATTCTACCAATCCAAGCACACTAACCTCCTAACCATGAGACTAGGATTTCTAGAGTTAGGAAAATCAAATCTTGGTATGTTACTAGACTCCATCCCTAAAAAAAATATTTTGTCCCCGGAATCAGCATATCCATGATCTATCAAGGTACTACCCCTTCACCCCTTATAAGGTTTGACCTGCCAAGTCAAACTGAACTAGAGGTATAAGGGTGGATCCAGCAAAACCATGTATAAAATTATCACTTTCGCACTTACTCTTTGATATCACCAAACATCAAAGTCTAGGTTCCTAGGGTAATAGAACCAATCATGTGGTTCTACTTTGGGCATAAAAACTTATTACCTACATCAACCTTATCACAAAATTCTACTCTTAATTCAGACCGAATAGCTTCAAATATAAACATGGATGTCGAACATAATACCCTAGGGAAAAGGTACAAGGTGTCCAACCTAAACACAAAGGAATAAGTCACTTCATATCATCATAAAACTTCTTTAGATTTTATATACTTCTCTCATCCTATCATGGTCAATATAAGTAAATTCTAGGATAAGCATCTTGAAACCTACGGGAGATAAAGGTTGAAATAGTTAGATAAATTGATTACTCTAGCTCTGATACCATACTTTTAAGGAGTTGGACCCGAGAGGGGAGCTACTCAACTTACTCAAGTGAACAATAGAAAACCATCCCATACCAATTATCACAAATAATTTTTCACATAGGATGATAACTATAATTCAAGTATGTAACGTATCAAATGCCAAAACTATAGCAATAGAAAATAAATTCTAATGATTACAATATCATGTCTAACATTGTTCTTCACCATGCAGGTGTACATAAAAGAAACTATAAGAAACTAATCTATAACATAGGAATAACAGAGGGTAAACCAACCACTTCAATCTATCTCCAGAAAGAACAGCTACTCTCGAGCAGGATGCAACTCAGGGTCACCAATGCAAGATCTTCTTCTCCTAAGGGGTTGGGAACACCCTCCCATAAGAGAAGACAAGGTGGAAGATATTCAGTAAAAGAGTCAGTATATGCTTATAATAGGGATCAGACAATTTTTTGAGTTTTACATGGTCAGATCAGGTAGCGGAAACAAAAAAATTTACTTGACCATAAACCCATAACCAGCAGATCGCATCAACATCTATGTAATGGTAAGGATGGTTTTAGCAAGTTATACATGGTCCTGAGGCTTGCTCAACGACTATATCTCACAACAAGTGTGGTCTTCAACCACCTGTATTCGATGACATCTATGCAGCTCCTGGTCTTGACCCGAACTGTGGTTGATTGTCGTCCTTCTGAGTAGCAGAAGTCTCTCGCCTCTATAGATAGTCCACACAGACCACCAGAAAATCTAGTTGTCTTCAAGAATGGACTAGAAGGAGTTGTCCCCTTCTATTGGTGCACTAGTCACTGACACACTCTCCCACAACCAGTTGCATTTCTATAGTTGTCTTTCCCTTGTTGTTCCTCCCTGGATGGGTACAACTTTCTTGGGCTCTCTCAGTTACCACAACTAGAGAGGACAAAAACTTTGCAGAGCAATTGATATTCCGAGTTGTGTCTCTAGAGAACCCCCCCTGTACCCCTCTATTTATAGTAGAGGGTAGGGTTAGGGTTCCCAGTCTGTGTGGGAGTAGAAGGGTCCAGAATTTTCAAGAACAATTGCAACAGGTGAATCGGTAGTTTCATAATTGAAATGGTCATTTAGCAAGGTGAGTCGGTCGATTCATTAGTGAACCGATCAGTTGGGGTTGTGAACTGATCGGTTCACTTAGTAATTCAGTCATTTCACTTCCTATACTTGCCTATAATTGACTTTCCTTATTTGTTTCTAATTAATGCTAAGATTAATTCTTATCCCAATCACATTGAACAAGTGAAATGAAAAAAATTTCTCACAAATCGAGAAAATCCAACACTGCTCGTTTAGATTAGTGAATCGATCGTTCAACAGAGTGAACCGGTCATCTCACTGACCATGAGCCGATCGGTTCACCTAGTGAATCGGTCGGTTGGTGGTCCAGATTGTGTAGAACATAGTCAATTCAGTTCTCAATCAATCTGACACTCAAATCAGTTGGTTCAACACTTGAACATGATGATTCTGAGTCAAGTCTATTGATTGAGTACCTAAACACTTTAGTAATCAATCAAACATCATTCATGGATAAACTCCTCTTCCAGGTAAATCCTTTATGTGTGACCCTATAGGTCCCATTTCACATTGGCAGTGAATGTCATAACTAGCTTATGACATCACAAGCAAAGAGTGGTGCATAGTCGCACATCAGTGCTACCTAAGTGAAAAGGAAAGTTGGAGAACAAATTTCAATCCTACAATCTATGATTGGTGTTCCAGTGAATGTATAATTCCTTTGTCTCTGATATCCTAAATGAACTCAAGGCATGGAGTTGTCATCCTTTCAATGTTCATTCATGTTTCTTGAACTAGAGCAGACTATCTGAGATACGTGTGATATCAATATCATATATTGTTTCACATGTGCATGTGCATTCCTTTCTCAGTCTCGCTTATCAAGTGGTTTGGACATCGTACTCCCTTAGGAGGGACAAATCTCATATCTATCACTCACAGTCTATCTCATGTGTCAAAGCCACCCAATCATCACCATCATAGCAACCCATGTTTTAGGACTATGTTTGATGATGTCAAAGTGTACCTAATCACATTCGACGAGTGCAGTGATTTCAGGTCTAAGATTTACAATCACCACCATCACTATGAGAGATGATTCTGACTACCATGTCATGGTTCCATGTGTCACTCTCATGGTGGGTCTGTTCGATACACTGTTCTCCAACATGTATCTATGTGCTTGGTTTGTTATCATATATCATGTTTATTGAGACAGTGTCATCAACCAACACTCACACTAGTCTTAATGTGTCATTGTTGTCTATCAACCTTCCACAATGACATCTGACTAGGGACATAACAAGAATGTACATACTCTTAGCATTTGTATGATCTCATTGTTCAGGTCCTCAACCTGAAGACATACGTCAGTGAGTATTGTCATTCTTTAGACATTCATTTTGCTCCATCATTTATCTCATAACCGATTGAATTAAATAAATTGGAAGCTTGCCTTTGATATTTATCAAATGAATCATGATGTATGCCAATCCAATCATCATATGATTGGCTCTCAGGGCATACATACCAATAGACTCCCACTTGCACTTAGATCCAATCACCTTTGAATCATATTATTAGTGATCTCTAAACATCTCCCACATGTTTATGTTGTACTAGTGCTAATCTAGTGAGTTAGCAACACTTTGCTTTAGTTAGTATATTGCATATTTCACATCTCCTCATTGTATGACATTTTGTATGAGATGGATTTGCCATTATATGATATCTGATATTCCTTGCCTAACAATTAGATCCATTGTTTGACTTAGTATTTCTACTCAGTCATCAATGGTTGGAATATCTATAAGTTCATCTGTATGAACTTCTAGATCCATATAGTATCCTCTATTTTTCATAACACAAGGATACTCGGCATTCACTTTTAGAATTAAATGGTTTTTAATTTTACTCAGAACATTTCCTTTTAACAACTCTTGTTCACTTTACAATTGAATATAACTTTTATATTTTTGCATTTTGTGATCATTTTTTGTCATTTCAGAGGCGTGCATCAGTGTAGCTCATTTACACTCAACTCTTCCTCTTATTAGCATAGAACTAATCCTTTAATGCTTTACAAGTACTTAAATAAGTTCTTCATGGTATTCAAGTGTTCACAAGTACTTAAATAAGTTCTTTGTGGTATTCAAGTGACTCTCACTGGAAGTAGACAGACATCCACTCATCCTGTCCATTACATATGAGATAACTTGATGAGCATATCATATTGTCATGTCTAATACATATAAGATAATGAATGCATATATATTTTCTTATCATGTCGGATACATACAAGACAATGGGATGATTACATACATGATAGATCCAATTGTCAATGCATGAGGCATCTATCTATGTGTTCCTATTCTTCATAAGAATTTGGGATTCTAGGCATCTGAGAGACTAACTCCATGTAACATGGATAAGTTTTCTCCCATTAAATCTTTACATATTGAACCCTTCAGTACAGACTGCCAATGTATGCTCTCTCTTTATCAAGTTTAGTTACTTTTGAGAACTATCTCTATAGGTCTCTATTCCTATCACATAGGACATTTCTCTTTTTTCCTTTAAAGAAGGTATTTCCACACCAGTTTCATTTTATTCCTCATCATCATGTGGAATATGAATACGCTCCCATTAAATCTTTGTAATCACAGATCCCTTCTTTATTTCGATATATCAGTCAAACCTTTTGATTATATAATCAAAGTAAAGACTCTAATTCTGAGGTGCTTGTATTTAATCAATCATATTGATTAATCTCCTATAACTTATAAACTGCATTTGCATTAAAGGAATTATAAAACCCTTCAGGTTGTGTCACACACAGCCTCATGTTATTCCTTCAAAGAATATGGTTTTAATATCCATATGCCAAATTTCATAGTCTTCAAGTTCTAATAGAAAGCATGATCCTTTATGGCCTATAGCCACTGCAACTGGTTAAATAAATCATCATGTTCAACACCTTGAACTCACTTGAATTCATCTCAACCAATCAGCTCTTCAAATGTCATCCATGTCAGTCTTAACTCTTAAGACCCAATTGCATTTATGGGTTTTATCCCTATAAGTTCTACCATTAAGGTCATACCTTGTTTGGTTCACATGGAATTCATTTTGGATCTTATGGCTTCAAGCCATAACTCAAAATTTGGTTCCTCAACGTCATCTAGATAGATTATTGGTTCATCATCATATGACCAATTCATCACGTTTGAGTTTGTAGGATATCAATATCCATAAAGCTCAAGGTGTTATCTACTAGGTATATGAGGTGTATCTATTACACAAGGAATTTGAGATTCCACAACACTTGTGATTCTTAATCTCCTTTGTACGTTTATTTAGAGTAAAGCATGTTCTTTAGAAGAATTCTAGAAGATTAGTTATTTGTTTGATTATCATGATCTTACTATTTAGAGTATGATTCCTTCTTTGATTTATACATCATTATGCCTTAATCATGAGTTCTCTATGATACACTATCATAGTTACTCACAAGGTCCTCAAGCATTTGGTTTAATTATCTCATTCATTGATCATATCAAAGAGTTAACACTTTTACCAAGTTTTTTCTTCATTTATGATATTCTTGAACATTTCAAGATATTCATATTGGTATTTCATTAAATACCATATCTGAAGTAACATTTATTCCAATAGGTATGTATATACATAAATATGTATTATACCTAATAGAATAGTCATTCTCCCACTACATCAAGTGAAGATTGACTTGTCATCATGCCCAATAAATAAGACATTCATATCTATTAATGGTTCATTAACTAAGAGAGTCTAGTTTATCCATCAACATGGAACCTAGAGATGAATTTATCATTCATTAGATGATAATGCTAATTTATTGTTTGAGTAATCAATAACTTATAGGTATTATTTATTTTATCTCATGCATATCAAGTACCATAAGATAAATAAGGCATTGCCATAAAAGATCATATCTTTGAAATTGAAACATGAACTTTTATTGATAGACATACTTGTCATTACAAGATGTAGAAATAAAATGTTTCTATTTATTGGCAAAATAAAATAGCAGTTCATAACTCTATTACATGCCCTTTGGGCTGAAATAAACTAAAATGTACTACTATCTATGGCAGCAACACTTGCTCCCATGTTGGTGAGTGTTCCTTCTTGGTCCTTTCATAAAGGTCATCACTTCTTTTCAGATCTTGCACATCATATATGTCAAATCTATATATTGGTATCATATACCTAAGATAAAGAAGCATTTTAAGTTTATTTCATAATACCTGAGGTGGAGCCTTCCATCCCCTCCTTCTTCTTTAGTTCATCTATGTAGAGAGGGAAATTTCTCTTCCATTGTCCTGGCTCATTACAATGGTGTCATTTACCTCCCTTATTCACCCCTCCCTTGGCTTTGAGAGTTGATGTTACGACCCCATCTGAGCTTAACTGGTAAACTAGGGTTTACCTAGACAATTGCAAAGATTAATTGGAATAATCATTCTTGAAATCTAATTAATGACGACAGCACAATTAGGATGTTTTAACTATGATGATAAGTCTAAATGTTCTTTTGTCTTGAGAATTAGGGTTTGAGAAGCATAAACCCTAATCGGCCCAAAATAGGGTTTTGATGATACATGAATACAGAATTTGATAAGTAGAATGTCTCACTAAATGATTTTTAGTATTTTATGCGTAACTCTGATTTACTTCAAATTTGGATATGATTTGGATATATAAAATGTGAACAATATTGGAAAATATCAGAATATTTGAAGAATCTTCTGACCTGTTTATCGGTCGAGTTTCAAACTCGACCGATCATATTTCCAGATTTATATAGCAGTGTGGTAATTGAATTTTATCTTTTTATTAGTATATCCAATTGATCTCAAATTTTAACTGTGCTTGAAAAACACAGTTTTATACACTTTTTTAAATTGGAATAATTTTTGGATGACTTTTGATCTCTACAGTGAGGGTGTCGGTCGAGTTCTGTGCAGGACAAACTCGACCGAATCTGCTGCAGACTGCAATATAGCAGTGCACTGTTCTATTTTTAATTATTTATTGGTAACTCCAAATGATCTCAAATTTTAACTGAAGCTTTATAGATCAATTATAAACAACTTTATAAATTACCATAATTGTTGGAGAATGTTTGATCTCTGCAATAAACGAATTACAGTAACTTTGTATAACGGAATATTTAGCCAATATAATTAAAGTTGAGTGTTGGGTCAATATGCCATTGACCCAAGCAGCTCAAATTGACTTATATGATCGACCACAGACACACACAACTCTCATTCTTCGTCATCCACCCCAGAGAAATGAAAATCTAGAGAGAGAGGGAGAGTTAGGGCTTGAGTGGAGAAAGAGGAGGAATTGCTGACCTAGGGTTTTGCGGTCCAAGGAATGGTGAAATCAAGTAAGTTTGGACCTTTGCATAGACTTTTATGGTGAATATTCTCTCTCATGTCAAGATTCCATCCATGCTCTGATTTGATCCAAGATGATGTCGAAATTCCCTCTTTTCTCACCCTTTCTTCATAATCCCTCATTTTCAAGGTTTCCTAGTTGAATGGAAGAAGAATTGGGAGATTTGCTAGGGATTTGATATGAGTTCGAGATCCCCTGAGTTGAGCTGCAGTTTTAAGGTGTTTTCACACCTTTGGGTGAGTGGGTTCTTCCTTTAAACAGTATAATGCACGAAATTTGATTATAGCATCCAAATCCCTAATTGCTTGGTGTGTGATTCTAAACCCTGAAATGTCCGTTTAATTTAAGTTGTTGCAAATTGATATGATATGGATTCCTTCTCTATTTGAATGACTCTTTGATGGTAGATCCACATCAGAAACGTATACAACACATCCTAGAAAGAATGCTTTTCAGATTTATACCATATGATGTAATTAGGGTTTAACCTAATTGAGATATCTCTAGAGTTTCAACCTTATTGAAAAGGACTAGTAATCTTATAAGTGGTTAGGATGTACCTCATGGATTACCTTATTTGAATTTTATCCTTGGTGCATGATATCTCAGTGAATAGCATGGAAACCTAAATTTAGTTCAATTTCCATGGTTTCATACATATATCGATTGTATATGATTTGTTGAAAACAATCTTTATTTAGTGAATGCTTATATCTTATGAAATCCTTATGAGAACCATGTGACAAGTGAATGAGGTAAATGATAAGGTGAATGAGACGAATGAAACCCTAAGAGTAGGGTATTGGCATGTGATGAATGAATAAGGAAAATGAAACCCTAAGGATAGGGTGTTCAATGAATCATGTTATGGTGACATGAAAGGTCTCGATATGAGATGTGGTGATACTTAACTGTTGAATTGTATGTTTCTAGTGCATTTAACTTTATATGCTTGTTCTCTCTGAGTTGATATCTACATATTGCAGGGCTTCTTATATTTCAATACATATCTCGTAAATTGCAGGTGATGAGATATGACATGCCCTAGAAAGGGATGTTACTGAGACATGGTATATGTTGAATACATGAGCTATGATGTTTTATATGATATGATATGGCAGGCCGTGTGAGCCTTGTGAGAAATGTAAAATGAGTTATGATTTCTGTTCACATTTATCTATAATATTAATGTTAGACTTAGGTGCCCTGAACACCGTAGAACCCCTTTGAGAGGTCTGCTTCTTAGGGGTGAAACTCGTGTTGCAACAATAATTGTGCGGAGTCACTGTGGCACGAGGACAGAGAGCCAGTGTTGCAGCAAGAACTGTGCGGAGTCACGGTGGCACTGGAGAAAATAGGGGTTATTGCAACAAGAACCGTGTGGAATCACGGTGGTAACCCAGTGAGACTCTCCGCCTGTGTGCTCAGGTTAGAGGAGGAGTCTAGAGCACTCAGAGTAGTGCATTGAGGCCGGAGAGCCTGTAGTCCTGTAGCAGAACAGGGCTGGCGTCAGACTTAGCATTTCCTAGGTGTGTCGCTAAGTCTTGTACGGTGTGGCCGTAGTGCACTGCGAGTCTCTATGCAGAGTACACTGCATAGATCAGGGCATAAGCTAAAATATGATCATATAGGTTCACAGAGTTCCTTATAAATGAAAGAGTTAAGGAAGACTAGAGCATAGTCTTCTAGTAGTTATTCTTTGGATGCAATATTTACATTCTTTGTTATTTCAATTATATTGTTTTAGAACTGCTCAATGTAGTATTTATTGTTGTTAAATTTCATAACGTTTATTCAAAGTTATATCTATAATCACATTAGTGCCTTAGACTGTTTCCTTGAAGTACTCATTCACTGAGCGAGTAGGCTCACCCCTCTACTCAAACATTTTAGGTTTAACTGCGTGGACTTGAAGATGGTTAGAGCATCAGTGTAGATCTGCTACAAGAGTTAAGTACAAGATTAGTTGAGTCAATCGGTCCTTGTCACTCTAGGTCCTCAGTAAGAGATAAGAGAGAGAGTTGTAATTATGATGTGTAATATTGTTCCTCTTTTGATATGTATGTTAATTAGCAAGTTTTATGTGCATAAGGTGTGAGAGACATCATGAATGTTTATACATGTACTTTTACTATTGAAGTCTGATTAGTAAAAGAAATGTTCAGATTCCTTTGTTAAGATGTTATGTGGTTCAATGCGGGGAAACAAGAGTTTTAAAGAAAAGAAAAAAAGTTAAGGGTGTTCTTTGTGTTACATATAAGTCCTATCTTATGCCCTAATCTCATGATTTGAGGAAATTGTGAGATCGGGGTGTAACAGTTGAAGATGACTTGGGATGATGGCTAGCATCAAAAACTTTCTTTGCTTTGCCCTTGCCCTTGCCCTTAGACTTTCCCTTCTTTCTACTGATCATCATCACAAATTTGGGTTTGTCTTTCTTCATCTGTGTCTTAGTTGTCCTCAACATGCCCAACAACTCTGTCAGTGGCATGCCAAAGTTGTTCATATTGTAGTTCATCACAAACTGACTATAGGATTTTGGCAATGATTGTAGTGTCACATCTGTAGCCAACTCTTGGATCAGAGGGAATCCCAGTCGAGTTAGGTTCTCTACATACCCAATCATCTTAAGTGTGTGAGGGCCTATTGGATCTCCTTCTATCATGACACACTTGAACAAAGCATTGGAGACATCATATCTCTCTTATTGTGCTTGGTCTTGATACATGTTCTTGAGATGTTGAACCATCTCAATGACGTCCATGTTCTCATGTTGTCTCAGCAACTCATAGTTCATTGAGCACAACATCAAGCACTTCACATCAATGGCATCTTCAGTATGCTTCTTTTAAGCATCCCTTTCAGCCTTTGGTGCGGTGGGATTGGGTTCATCTGGTTCTAGTGTATCTAGGACATAGAGTTTTTGTGCTTGAGTGAGAACAATTATCAACATCCTAAACTAGTCGTAAAAGTTGTTCCCATTTAGCTTGTCCTTCTCAAGGACTGATCGCAACAAAAAGTGATTGTTGTTGGTATCCATTTATTCTACAAAAAGAAAATTTGCAATTTTAGTCCAGAACTCTTTTAATTTGATTTGATTTGAAAATTGACGATATAATTAGATCTTTAATTAATTATCGCTCCCACTATTTTGATCAAATTGATAACCCTCATGTATCAATTCAGACGATTGTAGCGTACAACCTTCTAGTGAGCAAGATCCTGACTTCCTCTAAGTTATGGACCAGCGAGGGATGTCACCCACAACTAGATTCTTTCAAGAAGGCAACTTTTGCCAATTGCATCATATGCAACTCTTGATAGATGTTATGCACAACTCTTTGTCATGAACATCTAGATGCCTCAAGGTGATTAATCCTATTAAGATCACCTTGTTAAGTCTGACCCAAAAGCCAACACAATGAATATGCACCCTAGAAAGGCAAACCCAAATATTCACCATTACACTTCCATGAGATAGACGGTGCACCAGGAGAAGGCGTGCCCACACTTAGTCGATCAAGCTTCTCATGTGTGATGCTTTTGGAAGGCATCTTAAACTTAATATTTATGTTTGAGGGGTTGAATATGCTTATATATGCATATATGTATCCAATCACCACATATAGTATGTATCATATACATGCTATATCCCACACTCAAAACATGTAATAAGATAAAGCAATGACTATGGTCGTCCTATTGTAGTTCCTTGGAGCCATAAGGAACTACGATCATCTAAGGTCTACATCACATGCAACCTGTTGTTGATGAAGATATATGTTTAGGCCTTTCCAGGTTGATCAACTCATCCTATGAATGATGGGCTCACCTCCTGGCCGGTCGGTTGGTTGTCACCAACTGATCATCTGACTCTCCAGATGGTCGGTTCACTGGGTCATCGGGCTCCTCGTTAGGCCACCAACTGCTCCTTAGTCGATCATCTTGGTCCAGCAAGTGGTCATCTTCAGTCTTCGTCATAACAAGAAATAAAGCTAATCCTATTTTACATAATCTTTGTGAAACCTCGAGTTACATTCAAGGGAAGCAAAGGTAGAAGAGAATCTCAAGTTATCTTGAGTTACATTTAGAATAGAAGAAGAGGGATTAGTGCAAAGACCGAGATGCAAACAACCATAACCAACCACACACATGCACATAGGGTTTATATGCCATAATCATGCTACACATCCACCATCGAAACTGTTTTAGGGCAATGCATATCGATTGCATATATACCATATCATATATGTATATATTAGTTTGGGATAATGTGGTATTAATCGGATATTCACATTAGTCGTTTAAATATTTGCATCGTATGCAATAAAAAAAAGAAGATTAAACCAAAATATGATCATACTGATTATCCCAAAACATAGAGTATTGGCGTGGCTCTGCTACCACTGTTGGGTTTTACATGGTCAGAGCAGGTAGCAAAAACAAAAAAAAAATTACTTGACCATAAACCCATAACCAACAAATTGCATCACATCTATGTAATGGGAAGGAAGGTTTTATCAAGTTATACCTGGTCCTGAGGCTTGCTCACCAACTACACCTCACAGCAAGTGCGGTCTTCAACCACCTATCTTTGACGATGTCTATGCAGCTCCTGGTCTTGACCCAGACTGTGGTTGATTGTCATCCTCCTGAGTGGAAGAAGTCTCTCGCCTCTATAGATAGTCCACACGGACCACCGGAAACTCTAGTCATCCTGAAGAATGGACTAGAAGGATTTATCCCCTTTTGTCGACGTACTAGTCACTGACACACTCTCCCACAACTAGTTTCTTTTCTACAGTTGTCTTTCCCTCATCGTTCCTCCCTAGATGGTTAGAACTTGCTTGGGCTCTCTCGATTATCACAACTAGAGAGGACAACAACTTTGAAGAGAAATTGATGTTTTGAGTTATGTCTCTAGAGAATCCCCCTTGTACCCCTCTATTTATAGTAGAGGGTAGGGCCAGGGTTCCCAGTCTGTGCGGGAGTAGAAGGGTCTAAAATTTTCATGAATAATTTGCATTTCGGCAGGCCAAAAAGTCATTTTACAACTGAACTGGTCATTTGGGAAGGTGAGCTGATCAGTTCACTAGTGAACCAATTAGTTCACTTAGTGAATTAGTCATTTCACTTCTCAGACTTTCCTGTAATTGACTTTCCTTATTCGTTTCTAATTAATGCTAAGATTAATTCTTGTCCCAATCAAATTAAACAAGTGAAACAAAAAACTTTCTCATTAATTAGGAAAATCCAACATTGCTCATTTGGATAAGTGAACTGATCAGTTTACTAGAGTGAACCGGTCTCACTGATCATGAGTTGATTGGTTCACCTAGTGAACCGGTCAGTTCACCCAGTGAACCGGTCGGTTGGTGGTCCAGATTGTGCAGAACATAGTCAATTCAGTTCTCAATCAATCTGACACTCAAATCAATTGGTTCAACACTTGAACATGACGATTCTGAGTCAAGTCTATTGATTAAATGTTTGATTGAGTCCCTAAACACTTTAGTAATCAATCCAAACATCATTCATGGATAAACTCCTCTTCCAGTTTAATCCTTTGTGTGTGACCCTATAGGTCCCATTTCACATTGGCAGTGAATGTCCATAATAAGATTATGACATCACAAGCAAAGAGTGGTGCCTAGTCTCACATCAGTGCTACCCAAGTGAAAAGGAAAGTTGGAGAACAACTTTCAATCTTACAATCTGTGATTGGTGTTTTGATGAATGTATAATTCCTTTGTCTCTGATATCCTGAATGAACTCAAGGAATGGAGTTGTTATCCTTTCAACGTTCATTCATGTTTGAGAACACTGTTTGAGATATGTGTGACATCAATATCATATATTGATTCACATGTGCATGTGCATGTGCATGTACATGCCTTTCCCAGTCTTGCTTATCAAGTGGCTTGGACATCAACTCCCTTAGGAGGGACAAATCCCATATCTATCACTCACAGTCTATCTCATGCGTCAAAGCCACCCAATCATCACCTTTATAACAAGCCATGTTTCAGGACTATGTTTGATGATCTCAAAGTGTACCCAATCACATTCGATGAGTGTAGTGATTTCAGGTATAAGAATCACAATCACCACCATCACTATGAGAGATGATTCTGACTACCATGTCATGATTCCATGTGTCACTCTCATGGTGGGTATGTCTGATACACTATTCTCCAACATGTATTTGTGTGCTTGGTTTGATATCATATATCATGACTAATGAGACATTGTCATCAACCAACACACACTAGTCTTGATATGTCATTGTTGTCTATCAACCTTCCATAGTTACATCCGACTAGGGACATAACAAGAATGTACATACTTTTAGCATCTGTATGATATCATTGTTCAGATCCTCAACCCGAAGACATATGTCATTAAGTATTGTCATTCTTTAGACATTCATTCTGCTCCATCATTTATCTCATAATTGATTGAGTTAGAATAAATTAGAAGCTTGCCTTTGATATTTATCAAATTAATCATGATGTATGCCAATCCAATCATCATATGATTGGCTCTCAGGGCATACATACCAACACAGTTTATATGGGAAAAGTACATCAAAAGTAAAATAGCATGGTTCCCACTGAAGAGCTAGGCAGAAACATAGAAAGAAATAAAAAGTATTATAATAAAACTATTGTCTTTAAATCTAAAAATCAGAGAACAAAAATAAATAAAAAGTATTTTGCATGTAGACTAAATATTAGACTACAACCATCTAAAAATAGGGCCAGAACACTTCCACATTCTATGCCAAAGAAAGAGGTGATAGAACACACAATCCTATATATAAAGTGTATAAAATAGGTGAAAGCACCTGGGACTAGGTGAGAGCACTATCACCTCTATACTGGAAAGTTGTACAGAGGGATCCAACCCCATAATGCACCACCATTAATCTTAACAATCAAATATGCATATAATAGAAAGGGAAGATAAAGCTTAGTCTAATGAATCCATCAAATTAAAGCTTCCTTCAATAAATGGAACAATAATATGAAACAAAGTGATATAGCTTGCAAACCAAACAAGTATGAGTAAGATTATATAAAAGAGATTCAATTTGCACTCTCAACAATATATAAGATGAATTTTTATGAATTGGACCCAATCGGGTCAAACATGTATAATCGAGTGACATATAAAGAAGTATGCCACAATCAACTCAAAAAGAGAGAGAAAAATAGAATTATTGACCAATATGACTCATAAAGAGAAGCAACATACCTCAAGAATGTGTTTCCAAAGTCTAGGTCAAACCCTAGATCTAAACCAAAGTCCAAAGCTAACTATTAAGAATCCAAATGAATTAGGGTTTATGATCCTATAAATAAAACCCTAAAAATAACATGTTTTTATCATTATTGATTTAGGTTGTGAAAATTATAGATTCGGATAGATTAAATCTTCATGATTCAAAGACATATTTATTTACTAATTTATGAATTTTAGATATAAAATGTACAACATTAACGATAGTTAGGAAAATACATAAAATCACATATTTGATTAATAAATATTAGGTGAAAAAACTGTAACAAATGATAGATCACATTTTTATGATTCCAAAACATATCATAGTTTATTTTTTTACTTACCAATTAATTGTTTCAAATCTCACAAGAGATACTAATTTACTAAATTTAGAAAGAAAAACCTGAGGCAGAAGGTCAATCAACCCCTACATCATGCATCAATATCTTGATGTGTGATAGGGAAAACTAGTAAAATTAGTCACTCAAATAAAACTTGCACCATGGTTCATATTAGAGTCAAAAGGTCCAGAATGCCCATAGAAGCATAATGTGATATAATTTAAAATAACGGAACGAGCTTAAACATAACACCAATCATCTTCTTCACCTGGTTCATCCGTGAGATGGAAGCAATGAACTATAGCTTAACAACAAGTGAACCCAAATCCCAATCTCCCAAAGCACACAGGAGAAACAACATTTCATCTGTGAGACTCCAGTGGACTCACAGATCTAAAACAAGGTTGGAAAAGACCAGAATCACCCAAAGAAACCACATTCAATGAGTTTAAGAAGCCTTGTCAAATTCAAATGAGGTGCAAACAGAACAAACGCATGAATAGAGCATCGGGTTTGAGCATCAGATTCAAGGACATCTAACTAAGACTTCAAAAAAGGGGGAAATGAGAAGAGCACCTCTAACGATATTCAAGTTACACAAGAAGCTTTGTAGATCCCCATTGAGTGCAAAGTGATGATTTGTGGTGACTATGACGGTCTCTACCTCATCGCCACTATCGAGGAGGTCACTTCGTAGATGACACCAACATATTAGGCATGGCTCAACATGAAAGAATTAAAATGATGGACTACTTTGGTTCTTGGTGATATTGGGATGGTGCTATTTATAGGTACCAAGATAGGAGGTGGCGAGAAACCTACCTGAAAAGGGAAACATGTGAAGAGACAAAACCTCTTTGTCAACTAGGAGGTTGAGGAGAAGAAACCCGATCAAATTGGGGCTCAACGAGTTAGGATAACCAAGAGGAAGATAAAGGCAACAAGAGATGGGTGAGAGGAGGGCAAGAGATAAAGGATGATCGGGAGAAGAGGAGAATCAGACTGAGAGGAGTCTAGGTAAGGGCAGACTCAAGGAAGAAGAAAAGACTATTGCCCTCTGATGCGACTCGAAGGGTTCTCAAAGATCGAAGTAAACCCAAGTGCGTGATAGAGGAACTTTATAAATTCCAAGAAATCCTCCACGTGATGGAGAAATCGTCAATTAAATCCATCATCATACAGTTTGGTTATTATAATGAGTGTATTAATTAAGAGTTGTCTTTTTAACTAAATTGAGGTAGTTAGGAATATCCAATTTGATTGAAAATTGGCATATTAGCTATATAAGACCCAAGGAATCTGATTTTTTCTTAGATTTAGGTTTTAGGACTATCATGTATGAGTTTTATTACAACTAGGGTTTAACTTAATTACCTCACTATCTATTATCATGTATTACCATTATCCCCAATATCTCAGATTTAGAATTCATTATCCTCATATTATCTATTAGATTTTTTTGCATAAAATAGGATTGTTTTACTCAATTTCTTATTAAGCCCGTTAATTTCATCATTAACACAATTGATGGAACATTAGTTAAATCAATTTATATTAATCATCCCTTATTGTCACATTATATATATTAGTCACATTATTGTCCAAATGAATCAATCACTCATATTTATTCACATTCGGTTACTAATTATGTACATTTAGTCCCATATTATCCATTCATGCATATTTATGTAACCTAAATTACTTATTAACCATATTTGAGTCATTATATGCATATTAATGGACAAGGTGAAACATATTACATATTGATGAATTGATTTACATACTAAGTCATGGTTAGGTGATTAAGTCCAAGTTAGGTGTATTAACATATGATGTATGATTATAACATCTAATGTCACTAATGTATCATGAATTTCATCAAAGGATGTATGTTTAAGGGTTAGATATACCAACTTAATGTTAAGGTCAACATTATCACATCAAGGTTTCAGGTTAGGTTCCATACATCATCTTGACATAACCTTAGGGTTTATTGGTCCATGACATGGTTAAGTTGATATATATCCCTAATCAGGGTTAATATGTGGGTTAATAATACTACGTGCATTAGATATTCATTAGGGCTCAAACATGTGAACTCATCATATGCCCATTATATGTTCATTAAGACAATTCTACCAATTGTAGTACACTAACCTCCTAATCGTGAGAATAGTATTTATAGAATTAGGAAAGCAAAATACTGGTATATTACAAAAAACCTACACAACATTATAGAAACTGTGGAGATTTACTGTGGTAATGAAATTGATTGCAAGAATATAGGCTATCTCAAGTTGTCTGATCGCATACGACTAACTTAGAAACAAACTAGGAGATTGAACATATACAAACTAAGCATGAATCACTTTGCAATCTAATTATTGTGTGTATAAGACTATTTGAATACTCTTATAGGTAGACCTTGGT
The DNA here is from genome assembly GCA_963693085.1 of Alisma plantago-aquatica. Classification (NCBI taxonomy): domain Eukaryota; kingdom Viridiplantae; phylum Streptophyta; class Magnoliopsida; order Alismatales; family Alismataceae; genus Alisma; species Alisma plantago-aquatica. The sequence continues at coordinate 485,628,145 of OY856414.1, forward strand.
CCATTTTTGGTTCATGAAGTGGAAGTGGGTCAATTTTACCCCCTCTAATGGTATTCCATCTTGGATTATCATGTGGCATGAGTAATTGATCTTCCTTTGCATACAACATGTTATGTTTTACAAGAATAAAGTGGCTTTAGGCAAATTGATTAGGGTTGATGATTATACCCTTTACTATTCATGTATATATAATAGTTATTATCAATGGACATATTAGTGTGTCGAGTATGAATCCTTTTCACCAATATTCCATGGATTTGGCAAGATGGGGCACGATCAAAAAAATTGTAGAAACTCTACCTACAAATGTTGAGATACAAGCATAAACTCCCAAAAGGGCTAGATTACATTGGATCGAGGAAGCAGAGTGGTGGTAATTAATTATGGAAAGAAAATATACATACTTGAAGGGCTTGTTGCACCACAAATACTATGAAGAACATCAAGGATTCTACCCCCATGGTGAAACAATTGATATGTTTCCTTTGATGAGTTTGAGGTATCGTATTCTGAAGATCATAATCAAGCATCTACCATCATAGATATCGTGCCATCACTACTACATAAACGGCCTTTGGCGTCGGTCGTTTAACCCCATTTGGCGTCGGTTTCCGACCGACGCCTATGTGGGCGCCGCTAAAGGTCGAACACTTCGGCGTCGGTTTTTTAACCGACGCCTATTTAACCTATAGGCGTCGGTCTTTTAGTAGATAACCGACGCCAAAAGGGTTCTCACCACAGAAAATGGCGTCATCTAGGGCACTTTCTGCGTCGGTTATTTACTAAACGACCGACGCCTATATGGAATATAGCGTCGGTCTTTTAGTAGATAACCGACGCATAAAGTGCCCTAGATGACGCCATTTTTTGTGGCGCGAACACTTTTGGCGTCGGTTATATACCAAAAGACCGATGCCTATAGGTTAAATAGGCATCGGTTTGATACGAATATCTGACGCCATTTCCAGGACTGCTTTGGCCACATCAGGCGTCGGTTTTTTGAAAAATACCGACGAGGACTGCTTTGGCCACATCAGGCGTCGGTTTTTTGAAAAAAAACGACGTTGTAGGTCTTTGCTGACGGTTTTCTATAAATAACCGACGCCTATATCTTTTTTTTTCATATCAGTTTGCAGGCCTGCTGTGGCTGGTCAGCAGGATGAGAACCTGCAGTTTGGTTTTCTGAACTGCAGGTTTACGACATCCATTGATATCAGCCTACAAACAGGTCGCAAACCTGCAAAAGTCACAAGGAAAATTTCACACAAGTACATACATTCAGACATCAATTCAATTCTCACATTCACACATATAGAAACATTCAAATACATGTATTAACATTCAGAAATATTCATTTACAAAGTATCATTCATTATCGCTATCAACATCCCAATTATATCTTACAGTTGCCACTGCTTGTATGGCTTTTGCCCATTCTTCTCTTACTTCATTTAATGCTTCCATCGTATATGGAGCATGTATATTTTTTAAGCGTTTACCTATAGTGTGGTCAGTTTTAAACACCTGCAAAGAGAATGATGTATATATAAGTAATAATATAAAAATAAGATTGATATATTTCATACTAACTGATGAGACTATATATAATACACCTGCAAAGTACATAGTCGACGCTTGAAGAGTGACCTCACTATTTTGGATGACACTCTTATCATCTTGGCTCTTTGTGTAATATGTGAATCCATTAATGTCAAACCCTTCATAAGACATAACATTCAGTTTTGGTTTAAAGGCGAGGCATTTGATAGTTTCTGTAATATCATTTGGTGTTTGAGATAGTTGATGTAAGACTTTATCTTCAAACCACTTAGTAAAAGTCTTATTACGCTCTCTAGCAAGCCACATTGAACTTGCTCGAGGATGTTGTCTCTTTATGAAATTGGTATGTTCCTCGATATAAACACTCACTTCGTCCATATTGTGTAAAATATACAAGTGAGCTTGTTCCAACTGCTCACGGCTGATTACTTTCACCCGTGATCCCAAAATTCCTTTGCCCTCCTCAATATTCTTGTCATTATCAAGAGTGTCATTACCACTGAGAAAGTCATTGCAAAAATCCATAACCTCTCTCGCCACATAACCTTCAATAATACTCCCTTCAGGCCGATAACGGTTTCGAACATCACCTTTAAAAACGCTCATGTATCGTTCAAAGGGATACATCCAATGCAAGAAAACTGGTCCCAACATTTTCACTTCCCTAGTCAAGTGGACAACAAGATGTACCATGATATCAAAGAACGAAGGTGGGAAATACATCTCAAGCTGACATAGGGTAACAACCACTTCTCTTTGCAAATTATCGAGAGTATCAGGGTCAATAACTTTACTACATAGACTGTTGAAAAAGAAACAAAGTCTGGTAATTGCAAACCTTACATGCTTCGGCAATATAGATCGAATTGCCACGGGTAATATTTGTTGCATTAGAGTGTGACAATCATGAGATTTAAGACCTATCAACTTCAGATCTTTCATTGATACCAATCTACGGATGTTGGATGAGTAACCATGTGGCACCTTAACATTTACCAAGCATTCACAAAAAGTTTTCTTCTCCTTTCTAGACAACGTGTAACAAGCGGGAGGTAAGTATGTTCTTTTACTACCCATTTCACGTAATTCTGTTAATTCTAACCTTATTCCCATTTCACGTAGGTCCAGTCTGGATTTTATCCCATCTTTCATCTTACCTGGTATATTTAACAGAGTACCAATGATGCTATCACAGACATTTTTCTCAACGTGCATTACATCGATACAATGCCTGACTGTCAAAGAACTCCAATAAGGAAGATCCCAAAATATTGACTTCTTCTTGAATGAAGAATTGTCACTCCGTGTGGCCATACTACATTGTGATTTCTTACCAAATTCATTGACAATGTCTTTTACTCTTTCATAAACAACATCCCCTGGTATAGGTTTAGGTGCACTCCGTTCATCATTCCATCCATTGAATGCTTTGCGCTTCCTACGATACGGATGGAATTTTGAAAGAAACCTTCGATGACCAAGATATACAGTCTTGCCGCCATGTTTTAGTCTTATTGAATCAGTGTTTTCTTCACATATAGGACACGCTTTAGCTCCTTTGACACTATATCCAGACAAATTCCCATATGCTGGAAAGTCATTAATAGTGCAAAACAACATAGCGTGCAAACGAAATGTCTCTCTTGCTGAAGCATCATAGGTCATCACACCTTCAGCCCAAAGTTTCTTTAAGTCATCAATCAAAGGTTCAAGATAAACATCGATATCATTTCCTGGTTGTTTAGGGCCCGATATCAACAATGACAACATAACGTACTTATTTTTCATACACATCCAGGGAGGAAGATTGTATATAACAAGCATGACTGGCCAAGTGCTATGTTGGCTGCTCAATGTCCCGTACGGATTCATCCCATCTGTACAAAGCCCAAGTCTTAGATTCATATCTTCTTCACCAAATTTGGGGTACAATAGATCAATCTTCTTCCACTGTGGGGAATCAGACGCATGTCGCAGGATCCCATCATTATTTTTCTTAACATCTGCATGCCACCTCAAATTCTTCGCATCTTTCGGATTTGCAAACAAGCATTGAAACCGTGATATTATAGGTAGATACCACAACACCTTGGCAGGAGAACCAGTTTTGGACTCCCCCGAAGTCATCAATTTATACCGTGACGCACCACATTTTGGACAATCTTTCAAATCTACATAGTCCTTTTGAAATAATACACAATCATTCGGGCATGCGTGTATCTTCTTGGCCTCCATTCCCATTGGGCACAACATTTTCTTTACCTAGTATGTTGAGATTGGCAGCTCGTTTCCTTCAGGAAGCATTTCTTTCAACAAAGTCAACAATGAAGTGAAGCTTTTGTCGCTCCATCTATTGTTAGCTTTCAACTTATACAATCTCAACACAGCTCTAAGCTTCGTAAACTTAGCACAGCCTGTGTATAACGGTATCTCGGCATCATGCACAATGTTTCTAAAGATAGGAGGTGGATCGGTGTGCTCTACCCTACAACTATCCAGCATCGCATCAACGATGTCTGCTGGAACTGGTTCGTTCACATTTACGTCATCGGAGGCAATTTCTTCTTCCACCCAAGCACTGCTATCGACATCTACTGGTTTCGATTTTGAAATCTCTCCATGCCAGTGCCATTCTATATAGCCTTGTACAATCCCGTTGCACATGACATGACTTTTGATTTCCTCACCAGTGTTGACTTTCAAGTTGTTACCGCAATGCCTACATGGACAGTAGAACCTATCTGTAGGTTTTTTCCTATGTTCCTCGGCAAATCTAATAAACTGATCAAGACCAGATATAAACTCTGGGGTGCAACGATTACGAATGGACATCCATGATCTATCCATTCTATGATCAGAGAAAACAAGTATATATTAGGAAACAAGTATATATTAGGAAAAGATTAGGCAGCATTTCCCCGCTGTTCTCTAAGTACATATGTACATAGAGAACAAACGGGGAAATGCTACCAAAATTTTCTCAAAAACCCAATACACATTATACACTTACATCCTAAGTGAGATTAGGTGTTCAAGAACAGTCCCAAACCGGGGACTATCCAAGATTTACTCCTAATGAGTCAATCTTGGACGGGTTTCTAGGCCAACAAACACATTTGATGTCATTCTTATATATAATAAATGTGTACTACCTATCCCATCCTTGAACACCTAATCTCACTAGTAAGTGTATAATGTGTATTTGGTTTTCAAGAAAATTTCGGCAGCATTTCCCCGATGTTCTCTAAGTACATATGTACTTAGAGAACAAACGGGGAAATGCTACCGAAATTTTCTCGAAAACCCAATACACATTATACACTTACATCCTAAGTGAGATTAGGTGTTCAAGAACAGTCCCAAACCGGGGACTATCCAAGATTTACTCCTAATGAGTAAATCTTGGATGGGTTTCTAGGCCAACAAATACATGTGTTGTCATTCTTATATATAATAATTGTCTATAAACTACAGGCAACATGGTTAATCCTAATCAACAGAGCATTATTAAATAATAAATCAAGAAATCAATAGTTTCAAACAAAAGGTCTAGGAATCTTTACTAGACATTATATGTATCCCTAATCATCATATTTAACATACTACATTATTATGAACATCCAGATCAGATTAAGATCATACTATGTTATAACCATTGGTTTAATAACCCTATTTCCGCATGTACATGTTTATCAACTTTAAAACCCTATAATTCATGAAATCATTCTAATTCAATTTAATATGTTGGGATCACATAATTATACTGGTAGGATTTTAATAGACATGATAAGTACCTAATCTATAGAGCATTATTAAATAATAAATCAAGAATTTAATAGTTTCAAACATGCAATAATTCACAATGCAATGTTATAAACTATAGGCAACATGGATACATGAGACTAGAGTTCATATTAGAATAAAAATTAGCAACTTAGGACAAAGTCCATCACTAAAGTCCCAAACTCAACATATATGCACAATCAGCATCAAATATAGGACAAAAGGGTAGATTAGAACCCTAATGTATTGTTGTTTGCTTCCTCCATTTTCCCCTCTTGCCCGACAATTGGGTTTAATGAAAGAAACACATCCATATTCATTCTACTCTCTCGTAGGTGGAAGAAGAGGAGGAAGAGGGTACCTGTGACGAGCGGCAGCGGCGGCGGCGAGAAGCGAGAAGGTGTCAATCGGCGGCTGCGAGCAGCAGGTGTCCAACGGCGGTAGGAGCGGCGGTGAGTAGCAGAAGGGGTCCAGCGGTGGCGAGCAGCAGGTGTCCAGTGGTTGCAGCGGCGCGACGGCGTGGCGGCGCCGGTTCTCAGGCGCTGGAGCAGCAGTTCTCAGGCGCCGGTTCTTAGGCGCTGGAGCAGCAGGGCGGCGGAGATGGGGCGCGGAGAAGGGGCGCGGAGAAGAGAAGAAGGTAGCAGGAGTGGTGGTGGAGAAGGGGGCGCCGAAGAAGGCGGCGCCGGAGAAGAAATAGCCGGAGAAGGGGGCGCTGGAGAAGAAATCGCCGGAGAAGAAATCGGCGGCAGAGAGAAATAGGGAAATCGGCTCGCAATGGAACAGAAGAAAGGGGAAGAGTCGGGCGATCGCGGGATATAAAGTTCCCAAATAGCGTCGGTTGTTTGCAACAACCGACGCCTAAAATCTTTAGCGTCGGTTGTTTGCAACAACCGACGTCCAATTGGACGATATTTTCATGAAATTGTTTGGCGGGAACCACCTTCAGCGTCGGTTATACAAGGATAACCGACGCTGAAAGTGACACTTTTCGCACAAATTTTCATCGCACATAGGCGTCGGTTTATACCTACATAACCGACGCTGAAAATGACACTATTTTTTTTGATCAAAAATTGGATTTCGCGGGCGACTTTAAGCGTCGGTTTGTTATAAACAACCGACGCTGAATATAAAGCGGTACCCGTGTCTGGCTGGTCTTCGAATATAGTCGTCGGCTTGCTTAAACAACCGACGCCTTATATGTTAGGCGTCGGTTTTCCTTAATAACCGACGCCCAGAAAAGTGACACTGAATGCTATTTCTGTAGTAGTGCATACACAAAACCTACAACTAATCTATGGATGAGGAAGAGAAAATAATAAATATTGAGCAATACTGAGGAGAGAAACGATGTCCAAATATATGATTTGTCGTATAAGGAAATTAATGCATATGAAGAAGAAGTTGTAGATATGGAAAGTAGTCACATAGTTTACAATATAGAGAGGGTGAGGTTATCTTTTGGGGTAATGAGAAAGTTCCCAAGCTTAGGATACTACTATATTTCATATTGTGGAACCTATTATAACTATTATAGATCCAAAACATTAGAAATGACTCATCAAGAGTGTCGAAAGATAAATCAGATGTATTAGTGGAAAGATGAAACAATACCTAGAAATATTTTCCCTTACACTATATGAATGCACATGGCCTACACTATAGGATTGCAATAGTAGTGCATTCCATATATTATGAAAATGGGAAATGAATATTATATCATATGTGTATGATGATACCACCAGAATAATGGGGAGAATTTAATGACCTGAATATAATACACTATAACAATAAAAAGATGATATTAGGATATCCTACTCGCTAAGGGGTACAATGGTAAATTCACATAATAAGAATCTAGAAAATGATTTCCAAGCCAATAAATATCAAATAACCCTACTGCATTCTCTTTTTTGTAGATTTGTGAGAAGTTGACATCTTTGATTCCTGTTGGCACCTTGATTGAAATCTCTCAATTGAAATCGATACTAAATTCTAAGACTTTCTATCAAAAAAATAGGAAGCACTTTGAATCTGAAAGAGGTTGAGGGAGTACTCTCATATTATATTATATTACGTTACATTCTAGAATAGCTGACATATTTTTTATTGAACTGTTTATCTCCCTCTTGAGTTTCATCTACTTAATTTTGCAAAAGTGAAGAAACATTTTGTTATTAGCCTTTCCCTCTTATTGAAGGTTACCATGACTATATTGAATTTTTAAGATTGTTGTATAATTGGAATATTGGTTGATTTTGATACTAGGATACAAATTCAAAATAATGGCTAAAGAGTTTTGACTCACTAGATTTGGTGGGTCATATCCCCAACCATGCATAGTAGATAACAGACAATTAGAGGTCCCCCAGTACTAGTTACCCCTACAGGTGAAAGTGCTATTCTCTGATATAGGGGAGAACATTTATGCACCTAGACACTCGCGAAGACAAAATATTATATTGATTGTGCCAATGGATAGATCTTTTCATTATGAATAATTTGATATTTTGATATTAATGTTGAGAAAAATCATTTTTTTTTAAATCTTGATATTAGTTTTGAGAATCTCTTTAATGTTTTTTAGTTATCACTTTGAGTTATTGTACCTTTTTTAAACTAGCATGGTAAATAGACTATCTTTTGTTACTTCCATAGTCCACCAAGTAATCTTACGTAGAGTTGATCTCATAACTTTTTATTTTAAAATAGCTCAATAATTAGATTTAGTATCAACCTAGTTGACCTTTAGTTTCCCTTCATGAGGTCCATGTGTGATTTTGTTCCTTTGAAAACTCATAGACGGGTTATACAAAGAAAACTAGAAGAGACGTACATGAGCTACCCCCTGTTGAAGACTAGATAGGAACCAATGCCTATATTATTCTTGTAATCTTATGTTTAAAGCTTCCACGACTTTGATATAGCCACATGATTGTAATAAAGATTTGTTTATACTTTCGAACGATCATGTCTTTACACTCAAATTCCCACTATTACACAAGAACTTCAAAGGTCTAGTAGGACACATCTAGAGATAGAGAGTTTTAGATTTCTCGTGACTCAATCAAACAATCTGTTGGTCATGAATGACGATGATACACCAACCTATAGTGAGGCTTTTGAGGGCCATATTCAAGTAAATGGCTTGAGGCCATGAGATCTGAGTCAGATTGCATGTATATCAAAAGTATGGGTTTTGGTTGATGCACATGAAGTAGGGATGACAAAAACTGAGAAACCACATCCATGATCCCTAACCAACCTGCTCCATTGATTGGAAAAATCATATGGGCAGCCGGTCCATTTGGTTTGGGCAGATGTTTTTTTTTAGATTCGGGTGCTTCTGGTGATCCATTCACCATTTACTCTACTGCAACCATGCACAACGCAAAAGAAAATCTACGCCGTATGTCTTTGGCTGCCGGAGCCTTCCATCTTACCTGGTTGGTCACTGGCATGGTTGTTTGCCTCCGCCCTATCTGCTAAATGTGGCTGCCTCCATGACATAGATGCCAGCCACCTGCACAGTATAACCGCTGCTGACATGCACTCATCACCGCCACAGCCGCCGCTGACCATGTTTAATAATTTGCTAGATGCCCATCCCCTTCACCGCACAGCCATCACCCCACCGCCACCACCTTCCTCCCGTCATCCCAATGCCCTATTCCCATTGTCATCACCACCACTGGTGCCTCCTTTCCCACCACACCAGCCACCACCTCCGTCCTCGTCTGTTGGATACCAGCTGGACTGCATACATCACCGCCAGCAGACCTATCCCACAACTGGCTGTCCGGTCACCTGGAACCTCATATCCGACAACACCTTCTCCAGTGCGTCGACACGCTCTTCTGTAGCCTTCTAGTCAACAGCTTCACCATGGGAATTAGGCTCCAGTGCCAGGACCATGGCATTGTCGGCCTGAAGCTAGCCATGACAGCCCACATCTCCCTGGCTACTATCTTAGTGGTCACAGTGATGTACCTCTACGCGCTCGGACTGGGCACAACCACTAAGCAGTGCAACACACAACGAAGTTGTTGGAGACGATGGAGAGTGCAAGTAACGCGAGCAACCAGGGCGGAATGATGTATAGTAGAGTTGTCCGGTGATAACGACGAGTTGCGCGGTGGCGGCAGCACAACCTCCTGAGCGCCACCACATACTCGCTTCTAAACTAACGTGACTGAAGCATAGGAACCGGTTACCATTGTGATTAAGCTCCAGATAGTTCTCCATGGTGTGCAAGTTGTCTCCAGACCTGCTGTCATATCCTCGTCGCCACTTCGTACTACCCGCTTTGGTTGCTGTTGTGGTTCGTCAACAGAAGCAAGGGCTGTAGGGATTGCCAGCAGCGCAAACGCCACCATCAAATAACAGTTGTAATAGGTGGGACAATCAATAGTAGTATCATGCTGCATGATTTAGATTCCCACTTAATCAGACCATATTATTGGTTGCCCATCGTCGGGCCCCCGCTCTTCATTAGGTGTTAGAAAAAACCCACAGATCGGCGTAGTTCAGTTAGAGATATATTTGAGGTCTGGTAAATGGATATTATTGCCTTCCCTAACACGAAAGGCCCCGTAGATTTCAAACAGGTCTCCAAGAATAATGATGTTATGGATGGTAATGTATAAACTTATAAAGGACAATTGGTTGTAAAATGTTTTAGATAACTTTAAGGTATTGATTAAGATGAAACTTTTTCACCACTTCTCACGGTGAAATCCATCAAGATCATGCTTGACATTGCATCTTATTATGAGTATGAGATTTGAAAATTGAACTTTAAAACTGCTTTTCTTAATAGAAATCTTTTTAAGGACGCGTACATGACACACCATGAAGCTTTTGTTGACCCCAAATGAAGCCAAGAAAGTTAATAAGCTACAAAGGTCAATCTATTGATTGAAGCAAGCATATACAAGCCAGGATCTTCATATTGATGAATCAATCAAAGATTTTGGCTTATCAAGAATGAAAACAAACCTTGTGTATACAAAAAGGTTATCAGGAGCATAATGGTATTTCTCATATTATATGCGGATGACATATTTTTTTTTATAGGAATTGACATATCTACTCTATAATTGGTTAGTACTTGGTGGACAATACCTTCTCTCTAAAGAAATTAGGCAAGCATCATCCTATATTCTACGGATTCAGGTCTCTATATAAATCTAGAAGGCTTCTTGGCTGAATCCAGAGTACATACATTGATGAGGTGTTGAATAGGTTTACCATTTTGGATTCTAAGAGAGGAAACTTACCCATGTCTCATGGAATACGTCTCTCTAAATCCAAATGTCCCAACTCTTTCGAAGAGTGAGCACACATGGTCAGATTTCATATGCATCTGCAATTGAATCAATCATGTATGCAGTATTATGTACATGCCTAAATATCTCATATGCTTTGGGAATGAAGTGTTACGACCTCACCTTTCGGTAACCCCCGATTAAGGGAGACCAAGAGGTCGAAGCCACACCCATAAATTTCAGATCAAAGGTTCGACATATAACCAAAAACAATTATTAAATTCTAACAGACTATACTGAAATGTGGTAATAAATTTTTTGCATACCTTTGAAAAGTTTGGAATAAACTAAACTTCTAACCACAGTTGAACTATTCTAACTAATTCCTCCTTGTTCTTTAATTCTTGAATTCACAATGTGTCGCTTTACTGTTTGTACTTTTGAGATTTGTACCTAAAACGCCGACAAACAAAACGACGGTCAGCCGAAGCTGGTATGTGGAGGAAACAGATAATGTTCAACTATGTTAACAATGTAACCACTCAATTAATCATTTAACAATCAAGATTACATTTTAAGCCAAACTACTCAATCCAAACCTATCCACAACTTTGTGTTGTCCCTGTAAGGACTTATATGGTACCTCTGTAAAGGTAGAGTCGCATGGCACCACCCAAAGGTAGCCCAATATCTAACTCACTGTGACTTGATGGACCTACCCTCTAGGCAGCCATATACTAAGTCATTCATGACCTGATGGACCCACCCTCTAGGTAGCCATATACAAGGTCAGCCATTACGACACAGAGGGGACCAGGATCTGAGCTAGAAGGCATATACATTATGTGATAGTCATAGTCACTTTATAATTGCAATATGAACATCCAAACAGTTTAGTTGCATTCAATGCGATTAAACATCCGGGAATCCATCGGAAAACCTAAGCGGTTATTCATAATTAACCACATACCTGATTTGATGAGTCATGCAGATTATTCAACATATACTTCATGTTCATATAATCAAGCCAATCAACAGATCCAAGCAAGTAATTCAATCATCACATAATTCCTGAAAGAACATGTACCCTTTTTATTACACACTTTATCAAGAATCTACTTTATTAATTTGGATTCTCTTTCTAGGGTTTCTAATCCGCATTAAGGTTTCATTAATATTCTTTAGGGTTTCTTAGATCAATTTCTCAAACTTTATCCTTTTTAAGTTAACAAATCCTAAAATATCCTTTTCCATTTTTATGAACCTTAATTGCTCAACTATTCATTTTAATAGTCTTTTATACCTAAATTGACTTAGGATCATCACATCCCTATTTATCCATGGATTTGAACAATTAAAACAATTAAAGACATATTCATCTAAATTAGGGTTTTCAAACTCATTAATGCATACTCATGCATTAAACCCTAAATTAAACCAATTATATAAAAAGATCATATTTTTATATCCTATTCTCACTTTTATTAACAACAGGTTAATATCAACTTGAATTATCCAAATAATGTCATTAAGACCATTTACCATCAAATCTAAGGGTTTTCCCTTAATTAAAACACTAAAGATGATAACTTTATGTACTTTTCCAATCTCAAGCATATAAACTCTAAATTAGACTAATCATGTGCAAAGTTCTTTCTTTTTTAACACAATATACCTTTTTACATTTAACAGGTTAACATCAATTCTAATAATCCATTAAACCCTATTAAACACATTAATCATATCAAAATAGGGTTTCTTAATCTTTAATTCATTAAAGATGATGATTTGCACTTCTTTTCGCATAGCAAGAGGATATAGCTTTTAAATATATTTTATTGGATTCCTCTCGTTTTTCTAAGCAAAATTCATATATTACTTGTCCTAATCGGAGTTACCAATCATTAGATATGATTTTAGTAAGTAAATTACCTTCCGGCCAATAAGAGATTGACACGTCGCCAAGATCCCATGCATTGAGACCCGCTTAAAATTATAACCGAATTACTTTCTTGCCCTTGAGTAAGTTGCTTGTCATGTAGTCTGCAGAGGGGCATTTCCATCAAATGTCTCTCCGCCCTTCTCCTTCCTCGCGCCAGTGGCTTGCAGCCACCCTAGCCGTCGGCCTGCAGCCAAGCACGGGCTGCTCCTTCCTCCATGGGCCACGTTTCTCGTTGAAAACTACACCCCTGACTTCGTCATGCTCTAGCGCATGCAGGGCGCTTCCAGTTCTCGGCCAAGTAGGTCGCTTGATCATTCATCGAACCACGTTCTTGTGGCCGTCATTGTAGCCTAGCTGCTGCTGCGGCACCCACTCTAGGGCATGGCCTCAAAGGCGACGTCACTCCCTGGGTCCGTGGTGCAGCAGGCTACCCTCAAAACCCTCTGTTGGATCCTTGTGCTCCGGGGATAGCATTACCTCTCATTATTAGGGTGAACGAAGAGGAAGATGGGAGAGAGAGAAAAGGGCATGGGATTCTCTTCAACTCGTGTCTTAGACTCTACCCCTTATATAGGGGTGAGTATGAAGTCCTGAGGCGTGCCTCCATGAGGACTCAAGTCTGATTCTTGAAAGGAAACCTACTTTCCTTGGTTGTGAAGCAACAACCTCTCTCTGTCTCATATCTCTTTAGTATTCTTTCTCCTTTTGATGTTAGAATTTCGAAGATTATTCCCATTATCTTACTTGTACTTGTGTTGGCACGAAATTCTATTTCCTTTAATCAAAATTACTTTCTTTTTAACAATACCTCATAATTCATTAATAGTGCAACACATTATCCTCTTATTTTTCCTTTTTAGTATTTTCTCTTTTTTCCTCTTTATTGGGACTCCTTGGATCCCAAGAAACTCTATGATTTCAAAATTACTTTTGAAGGATACTTATTATCCTTCTAGATGCATCTATATGTATTATTTCACATTATCATGTTTATTTCTTATTCAAATATCTCTTTTTGAGGATTTATTTTTATTTCTCTTTTATTTTCCTCATTGGTATTCCTTTTATCATTAGTAATCCTTGAGATACGAAATTCCACCAAGGATAACTCAATTATACCTCTTTTCACTTATTTTCCACATTTTCTCATTATTTTCAATTTCTTTCTTAATAAAGAAATACATAATTAATCTTTTCTTTTCTTCTTGCTTTCTTTATACAACTTTTGGACTCCTTGGAACCCAAGGAACCCAAGAGGCACGAAATCCTCTTTGGATGTGATTCTAGAGGTTTCTACATATTTCTTTTCTTAAGAATTCAATTATCCATTTACTGATTGAATTTCCTTGTTATTTCCTTATTATTGGGAAGGCTATTGTAAACAAAATCCATGTATTCAAAACAGATTATACCATTCTTTGTTCAATTATCTTTAATATGAGAAATTACATTTCTCACCAGATGATCCCAAAAATTGGGGTTATAACATCCTTCCCCTCTTATAGGAATTTTGTCCTCAAAATTCTAACAAGCAAATAATTCAGGATAAGACTTTTCCATGTCCATCATTGGCCCCTATGTGGCTTTACCGTACTCATGGCATTTCCACAGAACCTTTATCATCACATATTCTTTTCTCATAGTTCTTTCATCCCGGCGTCTATAAACTGCACAGGTGACTCAGGCCATGTCAGCCTCCCTTGGGGCTCACTAGGTTCATTGCTCAGGACATGGTCGGATACCTCACATAGTGCTCTAAATCGAACACATGGAACTCATCACACATTACTTTATCCCGAGGGGTAAGGTCAATCTTAACCTTCTCCACCAAACCATATAAAAAGAGCCCATGCATCGGGGACTCATCTCTCTTAGCTATAACTTAGAGGGATCGGATTTTCACATATTCTTCCACAGTAACTTGTATGTCAGTCTACTTTGCATCTGCTCACGACTTTCGTCATCTCTAGGCTCCTTTCAGCCCTTACACAATCAAAGTGACTTCATCTACACGCATTGTGGTCCCTTTTCTAACCATCATGGGTTCCTTTTCTAACCATCATGTGGTCCTTTCACCAACATCACCTTACTGAAGTGGTGACCGACACAACCTCCCTTACAGAGCTTCTTATAAAACCCAATACTGGCTATGGTGGTCATTATCACACCTTTCATAAGACAAGAATTGTCTCTAGATATCACCCTGGACGAGCACACATGCCCTCATCAGACCCTTTAGTCTGGATCATACTAACCATAGTTAGGGGTGATAAACTAAACTAACATTGAGTTCTTCATGCACCTACTCCCATCTTTTGGAAGGAAACCTTTAGGTCAAACTCAAGAACCTTTGAACTTGCATCCTGGTGTAGTTGAACAATCTCTCTCATGGGTAGTTCAGCCAGATCGGTCCCTTGACAGAACTCTTTCTTTCTCATGTCATCTAGGTAAGGCGACCTACCATAACCCATATTGCATATCGACCTTTCTTGGTCAAGGGGAGACTTATCACAACATCCATAGTGATGAACTCCCATTCCCTCTCAGGGACTGTTTTGTCCTCTATATCGATACACTGGGTTACTGGGGTTCATCCTTTACCTCCTGGCTTGCATGGTCATAAACCACATGCAACTTCATCTTAAGCATCCAAAGTGCTATTGTCATTTTCCACTGTGTATGGTGATCTTCAATCATGATTTCCTGCATGTCATGATTCCTCAAGATTGATTCCTCCGAAACCCTAAACCACTCTAGTCAGGGTTTCATCACCTTCTTTTCCAAAGAAGTGCACTTGAGGTTCTACCACCATCCTTTCATTGCATCAAAGACTAAACTGGCTAACCAAACAACCCTTAACTTTTCAACGTGTCTTGTTACATATGAGTGTTATCCAAACACTTCTCCTTTCCAAACTTAGGGTTAACCAAACAACTTCTTCTAGCTTCTAATCAAACAAGTCAGATGTATCTCAACCAGAGCATCCATTACCACTTCACATCCTTAGGTATTAGGTAACATTGAAGACATACATTTTCATGTATTTCACTTATTGTCTCACCTCAAACTCTATGTCTATCGTCATTAAGAACACTCTCTGCTTTCATCATCATGGTGATCAAACTCAACCTGGTATAACTTGTTAGTTCCACATAGCTCATGCTAAAAATATCCTCATAAGATGACTACCTCATTCCTTTTAGTATTTGCAAACCATCCATGTATCATTCACTTTACCAAGGTAGATTATCTTCTCTATCCCCATTTCTCGTGGCAACGTTCCAACCTACATCATCTCTTATCCTTGGTGTATGGCATGCGTAATGTCCTATCTCTCACTCCCATAACAAGAGGAAATAAGCATTTGGTTGCAGTCCAAATACAGAGTTCTTCCTGTTCCAAGAGTAGAGATGGTACATCCCACCTTGCCAATACATCTTTACATCTAAGTTGCAACGTGCCACATATGTCTCTTCATCACAAACATTTCGATATTAAAGTTACCTCCATGGAAAACTAGTCTTGAGCCTACGGAGGTTTATATCCTTGGCCATCTCCTCTAGGTCTATAGGGTACCTACTCTTTTGGGGTCATCCCTCTTCCCTTATGCATCAAGAGAGTGCCCTACTCATCTTCCCTTTGGGTCCCATGAGTTCATGAAGGTGATCAATCTCCTAACCCATGGCCCTCAGACAATGATAGCTGTTACCTCCTGACCCTATGGTCATGTGCAACTAGGGAATTAGGCAACTTCTTCTTTCATCGATCTTATCCCTACCTGAACCTAGGATAGACTTAGGATTCACCATTATAGTACATGTTTACTTAGAACCTTACCCAAGTCTTCATCATCTCTATTTTTGCATTCAAGGACTAGCTTTCATCCTTTCATAGGGATCATGGCAACCTTCCTACCTTGGTCAAGCCCCATACCGGTTACCTCCATGGTAACACATTCATATGCAATTAGAGATGGATATCTATGGGTCTACAGGTTCATTCTCATACCATGTACTTTTCACTTAGCTTCTCAAGATCCTATGAGACCTCTTTAGGTTACCTTAAACCAACAAAACTGATATACACCCTACCAAAGGGGTCCCTCTCCCAGGATGGAAGGAAAACTATCTCTTGACAACAAGGTCACAAAAGCTCTTAGGTCTAGGGTTTACATCCACATGAGCCTACTTAACCCTAGTAAGCTATTAAGGCACAAGCAGATCACCTACTGTACCATGCTAGGTCATACTTGTCCTCTTTCCTTCACGCTGGATCAAGATCATACCTTCCTTTATCATCATCCTAGCTGTGAGGGGTCCATCAAACACACCTTAAACTTAAGGGGCTTCTCTTTTCCTCTATTCATGAGGAGTACCATGCTCGCTTCTATAGGAACTCAACTCCTCATCATGAGCCTTAGGTACGCCACTTCCCCTCTTAGGCCTAGGAACCCTAGGTTCACTGCATGCTCTGTCTCTTAACTACGAACCAAGCATGAAAAAGGCATGACATGCACTCCTTGTCATCCTTCAACTCAAGCAACACTTAGAGTTGGGTCCTCCTTAAGGACAACCAACAAGGTACAAGGCCTCATAACCTGCTACTAAACCTTTCTAGGTCTAAGGAACTCTTCTTCCTACCTCGGAAGGTAAACATCTATACCATGGGCACGTAGGTACCAAAAGCTTCATCTTTTCTCAAGGGTTTGGTCCCTCTAAAGGCAACCAAGGTATCATCAACCTTCAGGGACCGATCATGAGGCAACCACTATCATCCATTGTTCAGGGTTTTAGGCTTGCAACCTTCTTGTTGGGTTTCCTGTTCTCTCTAGAGCTAACCCCACATCCAACTTCACCATTAGAGGTCCTTTCTTCATGAAGGATCAACCTCAAAAGCATGCTCTACAAGGGTGAAGCCTAGGTTCGAACTTATGTTTTCTCAAGATCATCCATAACCCTTTAAGCTCCATTATGATTCCTTATCCAGGGTTTCATCCTACTGTCAGCACTATAACGTGTCCTAGGTGCCAGTTATACCCTACTTACACAAGCCCATAGGGTTTCTAAGGTCCTTCACTAACATCATCATCTAAGGTGCTATCCTTTACCCTAACATGCACGACCCTTCCCAGGGTTGGGTTGCCAAAGGTGCTAGGTCACCCATGGATCCTATGGCATCCCAAAGGCATGTCCTTCAAACACCTGGTCCAACTCATCTCTCTCTAACCTTCACTTAGGGTTAGGGTTAGCATCATCCTCTGAGGATGTGTCAAGTCTCTACTTGAAATGGAGATCTTTATCCTCCTGACAAGAAGGTCTAGCCTCAGGTCTCTTTTGAGGACATGACAACTTATGTCATATGACCTAAGCATGTATCTATTCTTTAGTTTGCGCTAAATATATTAAGCTTATGTCCATGACATCTTATTTACATGTCTTTCATTAATTTTGTGGAGGATTCCTTAAACCTTATTAACCTTACCCATACCTCAAGAGGGTGAGGAGAAGAAAGAAAACCCTAATCCTTTAGGTCCTTATCAGACTTTTGTGGTGAGAAGGGATGAATAAGATGAGAAGTCATAAAGGTATCTTATTTCGATTCATACCCTAAGACTTTGTCCAGGCAGTCACACGGATCCGGGAGTCCTCGTATTCCGACTAGCGGTGCGGAGGAAAATATTGCCAGCCCCCGGTCGTGATCCTTTTCTAGACACCTCTATCTTTCGGATAATCCTCTAATAACTCCCTTGGGTTCTATGGAGTTTGTAAAATTTAATAATTATTAATGGTTAAATGAGGAACCTATGCTCTGATACCAAATGTTATGACCTCACCTTTCGGTAACCCCCGATTAAGGGAGACCAAGAGGTTGAAGCCGCACCCATAAATTACGGATCAAAGGTTCGACATATAACCAAAAACAATTATTAAATTCTAACAGACTATACTGAAATGTTGTAATAAAATTTTTGCATACCTTTGAAAAGTTTGGAATAAACTAAACTTCTAACCACAGCTGAACTATTCTAACTAATTCCTCCTTGTTCTTTAATTCTTGAATTCACAATGTCTCACTTTACTATTTGTACTTTTGAGATTTGTACCTAAAATGCCGACAAACAAAATGACGGTCAGGCGAAGCTGGTATGTGGAGGAAACAGATAATGTTCAACTATGTTAACAATGTAATCACTCAATTAATCATTTAACAATAAAGATTACATTTTAAGCCAAACTACTCAATCCAAACCTATCCACAACTCTGTGTTGTCCCTGTAAGGACTTATATGGTACCTCTGTAAACGTAGAGTCGCATGGCACCACCCAAAGGTAGCCCAATATCTAACTCACTGTGACTTGATGGACCTACCCTCTAGGCAGCCATATACTAAGTCATTCATGACCTGATGGACCTACCCTCTAGGTAGCCATATACTAGGTCAGCCATTACGACACAGAAGGGACCATGATCTGATCTAGAAGGCATATACATTATGTGATAGCATAGTCACTTTATAATTGCAATATGAACATCCAAATAGATTAGTTGCATTCAATGTGATTAAACATTCGGGAATCCATCAGAAAGCCTAAGTGGTTATTCATAATTAACCACATACATGATTTGATGAGTCATGCAAATTATTCAACATATACTTCATGTTCATATAATCAAGCCAATCAACAGATCCAAGCAAGTAATTCAATCATCACATAATTCCTGAAAGAACATGTACCCTTTTTATTACACACTTTATCAAGAATCTACTTTATTGATTTGGATTCTCTTTCTAGGGTTTCTAATCCGCATTAAGGTTTCATTAATATTCATTAGGGTTTCTTAGATCAATTTCTCAAACTTTATCCTTTTTAAGTTAACAAACCCTAAAATATCCTTTTCCATTTTTATGAACCTTAATTGCTCAACTATTCATTTTAATAGTATTTTATACCTAAATTGACTTAGGATCATTACATCCCTATTTATCCATGGATTTGAACAATTAAAACAATTAAAGACATATTCATCTAAATTAGGGTTTTCAAACTCATTAATGCATACTCATGCACTAAACCCTAAATTAAACCAATTATATAAAAAGATCATATTTTTAGATCCTATTCTCACTTTTATTAACAACAGGTTAATATCAACTTGAATTATCCAAATAATGTCATTAAGACCATTTACCATCAAATCTAAGGGTTTTCCCTTAATTAAAACACTAAAGATGATAACTTTATGTACTTTTCCAATCTCAAGCATATAAACTCTAAATTGGACTAATCATGTGCAAAGTTCTTCTTTTTTTAACATAATATACATTTTTACATTTAACAGGTTAACATCAACTCTAATAATCCATTAAACCCTATTAAACACATTAATCATATCAAAATAGGGTTTCTTAATCTTTAATTCATTAAAGATGCTGATTTGCACTACTTTTTGCATAGAAAGAGTAATTAGCTTCTAAACATATTTTTATTGGATTCCTCTCATTTTTCTGAGCAAAATTCATATATCACTTGTCCTAATCGGAGTTACCAATCATTAGATATGATTTTAGTAAGTAAATTACCTTCCGGCCAATAAGAGATTGACACGTCGCCAAGCTCCCATGCATTGCGATCCGCTTAAAATTATAACCGAATTAATTTCTTGCCCTTGAGTAAGTTTCTGGTCGTGTAGTTTGCAGAGGGGTATTTCCATCAAATGTCTCTCCGCCCTTCTCCTTCCTCGCGCCAGCGGCTTGCCGTCGGCCTGCAGCCCAGCGTGGGCTGCTCCTTCCTCCATGGGCCACATTTCTCGTCAGAAACTACACCCCTGACTTCGTCGTGCTCTGGCGCATGCAGGCCGCTTCTAGTTCTCGGCCAAGGAGGTCGCTTGATCATTCATCGAACCACGTTCTTGCGGCCGTCATTGCAGCCTAGCTGTTGCTGCGGCACCCACTCTAGGGCATGGCCTCAAAGGCGACGTCGCTCCCTGGGTCCGTGGTGCAGCAGGATACCCTCAAAACCCTCTGTTGGATCCTCGTGCTCCAGGGATAGCATTACCTCTCATTATTAGGGTTTGAACGAAGAGGAAGATGGGAGAGAGAGAAAAGGGCATGGGATTCTCTTCAACTCGTGTCTTAGACTCTACCCCTTATATAGGGGTGAGTATGAAGTCCTGAGGCGTGCCTCCATGAGGACTCATGTCCAATTCTTGAAAGGAAACCTACTTTCCTTGGTTGTGAAGCAACAACCTCTCTCTCTCATATCTCTTTAGTATTCTTTCTCCTTTTGATGTTAGAATTTTGAAGATTATTCCCATTATCTTACTTGTACTTGTGTTGGCACGAAATTCTATTTCCTTTAATCAAAATTACTTTCTTTTTAACAATACCTCATAATTCATTAATAGTGCAACACATTATCCTCTTATTTTACCTTTTTAGTATTTTCTCTTTCTTTCCTCTTTATTGGGACTCCTTGGATCCCAAGAAACTCTATGATTTCAAAATTACTTTTTAAGGATACTTATTATCCTTATAGATGCATCTATATGTATTATTTCACATTATCCTATTTATTTCTTATTAAAATATCTCTTTTTGAGGATTTATTTTTATTTCTCTTTTATTTTCCTCATTGGTATTCCTTTTATCATTAGTAATCCTTGAGATACGAAATTCCACAAAGGATAACTCAATTATACCTCTTTTCACTTATTTTCCACATTTTCTCATTGTTTTCAATTTCTTTCTTAATAAAGAAATACATAATTAATCTTTTCTTTTCTTATTTCTTTCTTTATGCAACTTTTGGACTCCTTGGAACCCAAGGAACCCAAGAGGCACTAAATACTCTTTGGATGTGCCTTCTAGAGGTTTCTACATATTTCTTTTCTTAAGAATTCAATTATCCATTTACTAATTGAATTTCCTTGTTATTTCCTTGTTATTGGGCCCAATAGCCAATAAAGCCCACAACACAAACATCAAGGCTATTGTAAACAAAATCCATGTATTCAAAATAGATTATACAATTCTTTGTTCAATTATCTTTAATATGAGAAATTACATTTCTCACCAGATGATCCCAAAAATTGGGGTTATAACATGAAGAGTAGGTAGTGGTTGGATCCTAATAAAGGTCACTAGATTGTCAAGAATAATATCTTGATGTACTTGAGAAGAAAAAAGGATAAATTATCTATATATGAAGTTGAAGAGAAGATAATTGTAAAGAGTTACACTGATGTAAGTTTCCAAACTGACAATGATGATTATCAGTTGCAATCAGGAATTGTGTTTTGTCTAAATGACAAAGATGTTGGTTGGAAGAGTTCCAAGAAAAAGACATTGGCCGATTTTAGAACAAAGGCCAAGCATATCTCCACATCCATGCAACAAATCAAGCAATATGGATTGAGAATTTCATTAATGATCTAGGGGTGAGGGGGTTCCAACCATGTAGGATGAAGTAGAGCTTTACCAGTGACAACAATGCAACCACTGCACATGCTAAGGAACCCATATCACATCAACATTCCAAGAACATACTACAATGATACCAACTCATATGAGAGATCATACAACCAGGACATGCAAAGATCTGCACAGTACCAACTAAAATCAATGTTTTTGATCCCTTGAAAAAAGTACTTTCATATTAGAAACATGATGGTCATGTTAGATCACTTGGAATTCTATTCATGGGTAATTGTCTCTAGTACAAGTGGGAGATTTTTACCTTGAGATTCGTCATATTATGATTGTAATAGGAATACATTGTACATGGTTTAATTATTAATTAAAGACAATTGCACTTATTATGTTTTTTCAGTATCGAGGTTACTGAATAAATGTAATAATATCCTAAGCTTGATTACATATGGTATGATTTGAGGACCTGGACATGATATGTAATGCCCCTCCTAGTACAAATATATCAGCGGAAGCAAACTTATGTCATCCATAACATAGGCCACTTGGCTTGAAGATCTATTTTCTTTTCTCTGAACATCCTTCTGATCATGGATTTTTCTTCTTCTTGGATGTGTTTCCCTTGGATGAAGTGTTGGAGTTTGGTTGAAAGTTTTGAAATCTTGAGTCTTGGGAGGTTGTTCCTCACCAAATTTAGGTGGGTTTTATAACTTCTCCTATCTCTATTATTAGCATCTTTAAATTTTATATTACTACTTGTTTTATGATTTTGTTATGTTTAATAAATAAAAAGTTTTGATCTGATTATATGTGTATAAGGATCTCAGTTCCCCCCCCTTAAAACATCTCTCTTTGATGAACTTTATCATCATGGTTAGGTTCCCTTGAACACTCAATAATATGGTGATGCTCACCCTATGACGCTTGGTATTCTGGGTCGATCACCTATTTTGATCCTAGTTCAGATCTTCGATGGGTGTTACAGATGGTTGAGACCTGGACTTCTATCGCGGTCGACACCCCTTGGTAGGGTGGTTTTCATCACAACACACCCCCTTACCCTTAGACTAGTCGTAACCTACTAGTTGGGTAGTGACACAACATTGTTGCAAGGTCAGTTTTGGTTGTTGGCTGACGTTGCGGCCAAGATGACTAAGTGATGGCGGCTATTCTTGTTAGCTGGTGTGAAGGTTGTATCAGGTTGAGGTTATATTAGTTGCGATCGTGACATGTTTAGGTCGGGTCATAACACATAGTTTGTAAAGAAGAAAATGACTTG
Organism: Alisma plantago-aquatica; assembly: GCA_963693085.1. Lineage (NCBI taxonomy): Eukaryota > Viridiplantae > Streptophyta > Magnoliopsida > Alismatales > Alismataceae > Alisma > Alisma plantago-aquatica. The sequence continues at coordinate 485,651,406 of OY856414.1, forward strand.
TTGTATGATTTGTCTTGACGCCATGCTAGTTGGTCACAATGCATCTGAAAAACAACAGTCGTGATGAGCTTGGTCATAGTCGTGACGTAGCATTGCATAGCCATGATGTCACGATCATAATGCCATGCTAGTTTCTTCTTATGTCATGATCATGATAGTGTGTTTTGATGGTGTTCCATTTGTAACTAGGTGTAATGATAGGCCAGATCTTGGGATATGTCACAATAGTGACACATGGTTTGTGTCTCGGTCATGACACCCCATACCTAGTGAGGTTGTGACACCCCATACCTGGTCAGGTTGTGATGCCCCATTGCTGAACAGGTTGACACTCATGTGTCAAGGATGATCAACACTCACGTGTTGAAGATGGTTAAGGTAACACACATGTAAGTATGAACATGGCCAATACTTAGAATAAAGGTTTATATAAAAAGGAATGAGAGTATAAATGGCTAACCATCAGCAATGATAGTTATTTCTCCAGCAAAAAGGGAAGTAATGGATTTAGGTTTGAGAGGTGGTATGGTGCAAGATCATCTTTCACTCAAGTTCACCATGATAACCCTAGCTTATGATCTTTGTAAGAAAGAGAATGACTTGGAGCCAAATGAGGAGGCTTTTTGGGATTCAGTGCGAAGATAATTTGGTACTATAATAACTTACAATGAGATGGTTTTTTGGTGAATTTTTAGAGTCAACGTTTATAGCAGAAAATAGTCTGTGGGCACTTAGTGATAAATATTGAAAGTAAAGACATGATAAGCATGGATAATAATGTCAAACCTAAGATGCTCCAAAAAGGAGTTTACTTATTTTATTGACCTTTTGTTGTTTGTGTTATTTTGATCTGAATTTTTAGTGGGTTCTATTATTATGCACCTAGTGCCACCAATTGTAATACTTTATTTCCCCTCACTTGGAGAGAAATTTTAATAAAATGTTCATCCTATTCTAAGAAAATAGTTGTCTAGTTTTTCATTTATGTATCTACCCATGTGTGTGTTAACTATGTTAGAGTTAACAAAATTGTACTACTTATTTTAGTCATTTATATTGCTATACTCTTGGTGTTTTGAAATACATTTAAGATATTGAGCACCAACACTATCATCCATTTGCAAAAAAAATGTTATTATGTTTGCTTATGGGATGTTTGATTTATAAATTTAGTAATAAGTGATACCCCTCTCAGGTCTCACTCATTACAAGTATGGTATTAGAGACAAGGAAAATTATTAAATCCAAATATGTCAACTTCATCTCCCACACATTGTTTATGTCATCTAGCTTGATTATATTTTTTATCTTTACCTTGGGTAGGAACTCTAAAGTTTGTAGATGACTTCATTGTTGGATCCCAAGGGGATCGATATGGGTTCGAAATATCTCAAAACCATGAATATGGGATTCTATCAATGAATTGTAGTTCTAATGGCTCAAGCTTCTTTGATGTTGATGATTGAATTATGGTGTCTTAGAATACCCATTGGTTTCTATACCTACCACATGATCATTTGATGTCACACCATAAAATGAGATAGTTCTACTATGGTAGATACTTTCTTGTACCCTAGTAGGTAAGTTATATTCCAAAGAAACCAAAGGAGTATGACCTCATGACTTCATCAAGAAGTGTCATGCATACAGTATAAGTCAAGGTGAGAATGGAGTTAATATTTGGATAAAGAAGATCATTGGATTCTCACCATTGAATGAACATTTGAAGGCATGGCTTTCTCAGAGCATCATAAGATTTGATATTCTCTATGCACGTTCAATGGGACAAATCATTACTAGTGGAGTGGAACTAGCAAAACCCATACCATCGATTCAATGACATGGAAGTAGTTCTTGATTGTGTTCAGAGAGAAGTACATCTAATCATCTCCCTTAGGAATAAGGAAGTCGAATTTTCAATCCCATAAGGGTTTCATGACAATTGTATACTACATGTAGAGGTTCCTTTTATTGGGATGGTGTGCCACATTATTAACTAGGTAGAGGAGATCCATCCTATTCATCAAGGGAGTCACCTATAGTGTGGTTTATGCCCTAGTTACATAGCTCCCCTTGACCTTTCAATATATGGCCAATAATTCCATAGTAATTGGATTTTACATGGTATCTAGACCTCAACTAATAGTATACTATAAAGTATTCTGGTGAAGGGTGGGAAGTGCCAAGGGAACCATCTCCTTGGTAACTACCTTGCTTTTGGAAATCTAGTTATCCAACCATAAGACTTTTATATGGTCTATTGCCAATATGGAAAACATGGACATGTACAACCTAGGTGTCCTCAGCTTTGAGGAGGACAACCACTAGCTCAACAACTACATCATACATCTCCAAAAATATTGCAACGACAACCATGGAGGGAAATATGCTAAGAGGCATACAGGTCATGTCTATGCCATGAGTAGAAAATAAGTTTACAAGGAGAATAATGAACAAAACCTTCAACCTTTAGTTGACATGCATGTAAATGAGTTTTACCTTTTCTTTATATTTTTGATACCCCTTGCCAAAGTAAGTAGAATGATTTTTTTGTGATATATAAAAATATTATCATGTTGACTCTATTCTTGCATCGTTTGGATCTACTTTTATGCTTTACATAATATAGTTTTCCATCAAAAAATAATTTCCCATTCTACCGTTATATGTACAAAGAAACTTTTCTCAATTTTGTGGATGATTTCTTCAACCAAATCAACAACCAATGAAGTATACCATAAAATGGTAGCCTTATAGTGGATAACAACAAGACTAGTTGCATCAAGACATCAACCTAGGTTTTGAGTAATGGTTTATAACAAGTGAATATACATATCCTTCAAACCTTTGGAATTGTATAATTTGACTTATTAGACTGAAACTATTATGGGGAGAAATTATTTTTTTGGTAAGGTATGGATAGGAATATTTCAAGTCTAAAACCTTCCTTAAGGAGTGGAGTGATGTAGCATGCCAAAATTTGTTATCCTAAACCTAGAAACTCTGACTCCATGAATTATATGTAAATAGGCTAGTTCTTAAGAAATCCCAAACAAGGTGTCTCTAATACCCTGGTGACCATATAAGTAGCAAACCTTAAACCTAACATGCATTCGTGATGAACATAGGTTGTGGGGTACCTTACCACATGCCTTGTTGGCCTTAGTACTCTGTAGGTGACTTTTTCATATATGAGGACTCATATATAAAAATTCACAGGGTCTGTCTTGTATTACTTTACAACATGAAGTTTAATAGGATGATAATAAGAGTTAAGTTAGGTAGTGCTTACACGGATAATATTAGTGTGCTATTTTTCATATAGTTGAATGAATAACAATGATTTTTTTTAAAATTTCCATAAGTTATATGATTTTAAAAAATTAATGCATTTGAGTTGATAAAAGATATAAAACATGTAATATGTATAATTATGATATTCTTATAGTTGTGGATGGCATGTTACCCAACCGTACATCTCATATAATGACCAATACATATAAGGACATTAGTGAGTCATAACCTTTATTTATATGAAGTATTTAGGTAGTGAGTCTAATAAGGTCTAAAATGACATTGAGAATATTTACATGACCTATGATGCTTAGAAATACCTTAAGAGGGATAATGCATGCTGGTTGATACTTATTTAGATTATAACAAAATTAAATATTTTGAAAGGGAACTTAGATAAAATAATATAGTAGTTAAAAATTAGTGTTGAGGATATTATATCACGATAATATTGTACTTAAGAAAAATTTCATATCAAAATATTGGAGATGGATATTAATCAGTGGTGCATCCCGCTAAAGGTGCACACACTAACCAATTAGACTTGACTAGATGTACCCCACAAGCTTAGGACACATGGGTCATCTTTCAAAATTTATAATGAACCTACACCTACACACCTCACATACACTGAAACACTATACCCGCAAGCGCACGGGGTCATGTCGTAGTATAGGCAGGTGGCAAGTATAGGGTCGACCCATAGGGAGAAAAGGGGAAACTATAGCTCTATTAGTTTTTGGGATAGGTTCCTACTGTGGAGTCTAGGGTTGAAGGGTTTGAATTTGATTTTTTTATTACACTAATGGTGAACAAGCAAGCAATTGAAGGAGAACAAACAAGATCAAAATCTAAGTTAAACTTAGACAATCAATTCGACTGAGCAAGAAAAGACAAGGCAAGCAAGGAAAAGAACAAGGTATGTTAAGGCAAGAAAGAAGAGGTCTACACTACACTAAGCTAGCAAACTAAAAACAAGAGCAATTGAAGACCTAAACTAGCAAGAATAAAGCAAGAACAAGGCAATGAACTAACTAAGCAAGTAATGAACTAACTAAACTAACACTAAATACGTAAGAAGGCAATTAGGGTTTTAAAGCAATAAAGATATGTGTGGGATGTTTGAGGGATGCACTTGTCAATTAGGTTTGGGGTGACATGTGAACATTATGCTTTTATTTAGATTATCAAACCACACAACAAGCTAGAGGCTAATGAGTTTCCCTATACTACTAACTGGCCATGGATATGATAGGTTGTGTATAGGGGAACTAGTCCCTAACACCTCCAAATACCCTTAAGAGGCTCAATTGGGTAAGAGTTTAGGTGCAATTCAATTAGAGTATAAACAATACTAGGTTTTTAGGTTAGAGGATATTAGGGTGATTAGGGGTTGAGGGTAGTAATGGGAGTGGAAGTGAGGTTTTAGGCCTCACATCACCCACATTCTAGCCTTGAGAAAGCTCCATGCTAAGAACACTAAATTCATCTAAACTAGCTAGTTAGATCTCTCAACTAGGGTTAGGAGAATTGATTAGCATGTAGGAATATAGGTAGCTAGATAGGGATTCATGAATTGGACCTTGGAGCAAATCCCAAAATTCACACATATAAGCAATTTACCTAAATTCCTAGGTGACTTCAAGCACAATACACAAAGTAATTCATGAAGAGTGAGATAAAAATAGAACATAATCATTAGCAAATGAAATTATAATCTTTACATATCATTTTCCCCAAACATGGTATCAAAGCAACATTTTTGGCCCCAAACAACCCACCAAAGGGGCCTAGCTACTCATAGAAATGGAAACTACAAAAAGAGAAGATAAAGAGGGAGAAGTAGCCATGGAGATCGATCTAGATGGAGTGATCCTCCTCTCCAGCTACTGTAGGGTCATCCCCCTCCTTCCTCCAAGGTGTAAGGGCATGGAATGATGGTGGAATAGGGTCAAAACACTAGGAAACTATGGTTTTGGTGGTGGAAATGGTGAAATAGAGTGGAATGGAGGTGGAAATGAAGTGGAATGTATAAGGGGTGAAAATGAGGAGCTAAGAGGGGGTAGAAGGTAGCTAACCTCATGCCCCAGGTACCACCCAAGTATATATAGGTGGTTGGGAAGCACTAGGTCAAGTGGAGGGTAAAATAGGAAATGCAGTGGAAGTATTGTATGTAGCACACTGTGTTGGTCACCACGGCCATGGTGGGTAGGAGTGAGCACAGTCGTGGTGGAGTGAAATGACCGAGCTGAAAAAATGGCAAAAGTCACAGTAACAGTGGGACTTTTGAGTGGTTGATGGCACGTCTATGGTGGTCACCATGGTTGTGGTTGGGCTAGATAACACGGATGTGCATGGCCGTGTTGGGTGATATGTGGCACACCTGTGTTGGGTAGCACAACCGTGTTGAGTAACTGGCAGCACGACCATGCTGGAGGGGGGACAATATGGTCGTGATGGAGGATTTTCTATAGCAGCTTCAAAACTGAGATTTTTTTCTTGTGATTTCTACATTACAGCACGACCATTCCATGTCACCACGACTATGCAGAGGGCTTTGCTAACACTTTATGCTTAAAACTTAGTGATCCATGGACTTCTTTGCTTAAGCTTGACTCTTGGCCACTAGGGGCAGGTTGGGGGAGCTTTGGGGCCTTCTTTGGGCCCCTCTATCTCTGTCGCCATCAAAGTGTGGCCCAAGTACCTAAAAAACATTCAAATAATGTCCATAAATACATTTTACAAAAATATTCATATTAGGGGAAATAATATGTAATGTAATAGAAATAGATGTGAATGAAGTAGAATATGACACAAGATGAAGCCCTAAAATAGGGTTGCATCAATCAACATATTAAATATGGTAGTAATATCTATAAACCATAATATATATGGTAGCCTAATAGATGATATCAAAATTGAAAAGGAAGGTATATTCTAAATCAATGCATACTAAACAGACCACGAAAAGTGTTACCTTTATTGGACCTTGTTTACGCATCTAAAAGGGGAGAAAGAAAAGGATAAAATAAAACCTAAAATCATTAGTTCAAGAAATACATAAAGATATAGTTCGTGTTTATCAAGTTGTCACCTACTTCATTTCCCTTCTTTCACTTTTGATCCACCAATCCAATTCCCACTCTTATCCACCTACTCTTTCACTAAACCCACATAGATCCAATGGACGTTGGTCATCTCTCGCCCAATTTTTTCTTGATTCAGTCACCATAGTACCTTGATCCTTGTCCAATATGTCTCTCTCTCTCTCTCTCTTTTTACAATATATAAAACCTAGAGATCTTTTCCCTCTATATTGGACCCATTATGTCAACTCTAACAAAGCTATACTTAGGATTTTTCTATTTTTTCTCCACTCAGATTAATGCAACCTTTCTTATTTCCTTTTCTTCTAATTACACTAATTGATAGCATTATTCCAAGCCCTCCCCTATTCAATGCAATGTTTGTAAAATATATTTCTTTCATTGCCAATTGTCAATCAGTGGTTAGTCGTCACAACAATTACTCAAGGTGGTAAATAAGTTTTCAATAGAGTTTGTAGATTTTCATTCCAACAAGACCAACTTAAAATGAGAGTGTATGATAGTCATCTTTTTGGAAAGTGATTGGTGGCAATTAACCCACTAGATGTGATTGCCTTTCATTTTCCATTAATGCATGGTTTCTTCCAAATGCAACATAATAACTACCTAAAATAATCCTTGCATCCCTATAAACCTCCACACACCTGTAGAACATCATTATCTCACACAAACTGAGTAACACAACCATCTTTACCAATTGTGCTAGATTTATCATGACAAATAAGTTTTAACCATTGTGAAGACTAGAGGAGGCCCGTGACAACTCCTTGTGACCTCCTTAAACTCCTTTCATTAGTAATTCCCCAACCTTATCTCAGTTTCCCTTTTTTCCTTCTTCAATCATGTCTCTACAACTTGATTATATTTATGGTGTTTTGGCCTCAATGTCCCTTCCCATTTTGCCTTTGTTTTTGTTTGTATCTCACTGAAGTTCTATTTTTTCGTTTTCTTCATCCTTGTGTAGGATAAGAGCTTGTACACTACCTAATTTACTAACAAGTGAGATATGTGAGGTCATATCTAGTAGAAAGCCTCATGTTTGGGATCGTTGAGCTCAACTTGAGAACTTGAACACATTGGAGTTCTTCTTCCTGTACAGAGAGTGACATATTTTGGGTTGGATCAAGCATTCCCACTCTAGATCTTTTCCTTAGAAGTTGTTCATCTGGGAACAATGTACCATTTTAAAAACATGGTGTTTATCCTTGCTTTTATATTTCTTCATCACAAGATAAAGGGGCACTTTTGTCTTTCCAATATTTTTTTTTTTTGAAAAAATTGGCGATTCATTCATCCCGTCGCCTAGGTTCGAACTCATGACCTCTCAGTCTTACATCATCACTTTTACCACTAGGATGCCACTTCATTTCAAATATTTTATTAGTTTATTTTTGTGAACATTTAAATTTGATGTTTTCACTATATTTCATGTGTCACGAGTTACTAAAAAATTTATACGTCAGGGAAGAGGTGTATTTTTCCTCTACATATATATTTTGAAGTTCAGAAAATTCATTTAGGATAGATTACAAATAAATAACTATTAGTAAGTTAGAAAAATAAAATAACATAGGATTTATAACATAACTAAGTAATAATAAATTGTGATTTTAGAGTCCATGAAATATACTTGTATCATTCTAGGGATGTGCTAGTGATTTTCTTAGCTATGCACCCTCTCTGGACTTGGGTTAGTCAATCTAGGTGATTTCAGGGATAAGATACATTCTCATTTGATTTATTTGGGAAGTCGATGCATATTTCTCTCTTTGACCTAATTAGGCATAAATATTGAAATGTCTGTTTTGTTTCTTATCGACCTTATTTGAGTCGTATCCCTTGAAACTGAACCTATGTTCTTATTTATTGTATCTATAATTGGACCTTATATGTGATATCTTATTTATATCTCCTCCACTAGATCCAAATTGTATATTGTTTTATTTTTGTAATATAAACACTAGTTGCTTCACTATGTGACAGAAGTTGAACTTACCTCTATGTTATGCATGCTTTTGATGTAGTAGTGCCAAGTTTTCTATTTTTTATTATGGAGGTTATGCCCTATATCTGGGTTATTTCCTCAATATGTATTTTTATTATTATTGGTAAAGAGTTATGTTCTACCCTATGGGGATTTTGATTTTGTGCCTTGCTCTATCAGGTTTAGGGTTATGCGCCCTGGTCACCATCATTGTTATATTTCTTACTAATATGGTGTTTATATCATTCATGCTAACTATATATTGAGATATTATGTTCCATGCCTATATAGAGTATTCTTTTGTGGCATGCATCAAAATTTCAAAATCGAAAATACACTTTGGAAAATATTTGTGCATTGTAATCTTCTTCTTGACAATTATGACTCAAAACCTTATATTGACTTACTTTGGCTTTTGCACTTTGAGATATTATGTATTTTACATCACTTATGTTGTGATCATAATTCCTCTCTTTTTATGATATCATGGCTACCTTACGTGTTTCATTTATGATATTCCTATAACATTACCAATTAACCGATTAATATGCACACATTATCATTTTCTATTGTTCTCTATTATTACTTGTATTTGCTAGGTATTTATTTCAATCACTTTGGGTGAATGATACATGGGAGGAGTTGACCCTATTTTCCTAGGAGTTGCAAAATAGTAGCTAGTCTTTTTGGAGATTGAAATGGCCATGTCTCCATGATGTACCCATCTATGTGGATGTTGAACCTTGTTAAACTTGAGTGATTGTAGTAGCTAGATTCTTTATTTTTTTTCCATATTTATGGCATTTTGAAACATACTTGTGATACTAAATACTATAATGATAATCCATGTTTCTTGCATATGGATGTTCCATTCATTCAATAAATATGCCACTGTCAAGTCCCACACATGCATGTGTAGTGCATTACACCAAAGTAGTATATTGAAAACACTTAATATAATAGAAAATTCTCTTCATGCAATCAAAAACCCAATAACACACATTATACTAACTCATAATTAATTTAAATGACAACAAAATGAACTAAAACTCTCACTTGTTACCATTAGAAATGTCAAAAATATGTGCAAAGTATCAAAAATTAAAACTTGAGTGTAGATCCCTAGAGATTAAATTTAAGCGCTTCATTGTCCATCATAACCATATTATCTACTAATTTCAATTACACAACAAAGCACCACTTGAACATGCTTGGACACACAATGGTGGTGTTCAATGTCTGATTCCTCAATTTTTCTCTATATAATCTTGACCTATACACAATTGACTAAAATGAATTCATTTTCATCAGAATGATTAAAAAATTTGCTTCTATTCTTTTTTACTTATGGATCTTGCTCTTATATTATTGGGATACAAAATTATAATATGCCTCAAACATAATAAAGGTGAATGTTAATAAATCAAAATTCTTATTTAAGTGAATTTGGGAGTTTATCTTATTCATCCCGCCCTCTCATGGAGAGCTAATTCAAGATTTAGAATACAATCACTAATTAAGAAGTGAATAGGAAACATGATACTACTACTAACATTACAAGACTCTTTAAGGATGATGTCTCTAATCTTCCTGAATTTTTAAGGTGATATTTGGCCAACTTATTTGCAATCTTGTTGGCTTCCCTACTAGAGTACAACACACACCACTTTTGCCTTCTGAGTATTTGAATCTTTTGCACAACTTTCACATATTTGGGGTTCTCCTATGTGGGCTCATCTAGTATCTTAACTGCATTTAGTGAGTCTAATTCAAAAGAGAACTCATTGAGATTATTGTGTTATGCAACTTCCATAACAAGGTGTATGCCTAGCACTTCTTCTTCCACACATCCCTAACAACCACGTTTTCAGATGCACCTCCCATCCATTTACCAGCAGTGTCTCTTGCAGCTATAGAATATATTGCCTAATTGTGTTTGAAGGTGGCATCTATGTTGAATTTAAATTCTTCGACATTAGGTTTATCCCATACTTGATTGTATACTCCCTTAAGTTCTAGATCATTGTTGGAATCTTTCACAGTGCAATTCTATATCCCTTCTAATCACATTGACATGTGGAATGGGTGGGTGAGTTTATTATCAAACTTGTGACAATTTTTGCTCTTCCAAATTCTCTAGCATGTAATAAGAAAAGTGGTTTTGAAACTATTGTCTTGTTTTATATACATGTAGCACCATTCTCTAATCTCCCTAGAGTTGTAATAGAAGTCACTCCCATGCAAGTTAGTAGTATGTCCCAAACTTCTTTAACATTCATGCAATATCTCAAGGCATGTAGCGTAGTTTTGGTCTCTAGGTGACACATCGGGCAGATATCACACAAAGTCATCTTTCTCTACACTCTCCTCAAATTCATCAATAGTGGCTATCTTGTGATGTCAAAACTCTATTAACGTGTATTCTTTTCAAACTTATCTACATGCCAAATGGCTAATTGGTGGGTTTAACAATATGTGATATTATTTTAAGAGATAAGAATCTAAAAAATTATAAACTAAATGTGGAATGTTTGTTTAACTATAAATCTAGATCAAGGAACCTAAAATGTGTGTGATGTGTAGGTGTGTTGAACATATCTACTAACTTGCTCTACTAGTGGAGTGATAGGAGAACAAATATTGTTATCCAAAAAAATGTCTGACATGGTCTTGAGTTGGTCCTTCTACAGTAAGCTTACCAATATTACCAGACTAGCATAGAGCTTATACAGAACATGTGCCTCCGACCAAAGATAACATGACAAGCACAAAATTAACATTAGAGGCATGTTAGATAACCTAGACTATATTGAAATATAAGTCTCTCATTCATATAATTTTTCCACATTTTGTAATATATATATATATATATATATATATATATATATATTCAGGCTAGAATACACTTGAGTGTATTCAGAGTAGAATACACTCAAGTAGTTTATCATGATGCAATATTTTTTCAAAAATCTAATCCGTTGAACTTCTTAAACATCTTGTGAATAGCTCATACACAAAATTGAGCAAATTTGGACATTTATAGGTCATGTTATAAAGACCACAAAATTATATATTTCAAATTAGTTTCGTGCATCAATTTTGTTTCCCTTGGATGAGTGACTTACACTCATTCAAATGGGATCAAATTTGTATGTATCCTAGTTATAGTATGACGGTGAAGATCAATGGTTTACATTTTGCAAAAATAGTCTTGATATGCAAACATACTTGAGTGTATTTGTGCAATCTGTACACTCGAGTGTATTCTAGCATGACTCTCTCTCTCTCTCTCTCTTTATATATATATATATATATATATATATATATATATATATATATATATATATATATATATATATATGTATTTGTGTGTGTATACATGTGTATATGTACATGTATGGCAGGGAATATCATCAAAGGTGGAGTGAGGATTTGATCACTGGGGGTTTCAATTTGACTTTAAGGAATGACTTTAGAAGTTCAGTAGGGGTGAATATTTCAAGTATATAACAAAATCATTCATTCATAATATCATTTATAAGACACATCTCTAAGAACTTTCATAATTGTGTTACATACTTGACAATATTGTACAACACATGGCAATGATCATTTATGAGGCTACACTAAAATACAATTACCAAAATATAAACGAGAACATTTTCTTTCAATACGGATTGGAGATAATTGTCTCGAAATATATAGACATGGTGACATTCACACAAACTAGTTGCATATTGTAGTACTAATACCAAGAAAGTTACATGTCTCTAAAATTTTACAATCTAGTTAATATACACTTTGTAAATAATTTCCCATTATTTGGATAACTTCAAGTGTTTTTAGCATTACTGCTTTTAAATCACAAAAAGAGAAAATTGTCTTGTAGATTATGATTATTATTTTGGTGTATGAAAGGAAAATGTGGTGATGAGGATGATGAACTTAATTGGATAATTTATACAACCTCTAGTATCTTGGCTTGCCTTTCGAGAACTGTAATAAAGGATCTATTTCTACATGGTCTTGATCACTTTTTTTAAAATTTCCTTGACTATTCAAGGGGGGAGATGGGTTATCACTCTCCAGTTACAACTATAATAATATTCAAATATATCAAGATATTTATAGAAAAAGGATCCTAAGCTTGTTTGGGTGTCCATACTTTTGTAGCAATTAATTCCTACCATATAATGCATCCATGGAATATCTTCATGAAGTACTTTTTAATCAAGGCATTCATATTATATCTCATTATTGTCTATATAAGTGAGACTATGAGCATGGTTTTTATTTATTTAATCAATGACAATTTGTTGTGAAGGTAGTCATATGTGACATCATTCTTGGTTGTCATAGGATGTGGTCAAGTCCCGTGGTAGGAAAAGATATAATCTAACATCCATGGTTCATTGTTCGTGGTGTGTACGTAATTGTTGTTTTTTCTTGTCTCATCATCCACAATGGAAGTGTACTGTCAAATGGTCCTTGTTGATTATGAATTAATTGTTAAGATATTGTTTCCATTGTAAATACCTTTTAAGTATGAAAGAAGAATGACTATATTTTCTAGTGAAAAAAAAATGAGGAATTTACAAGATATACATTAATGAGTTGTTATAAAAGGCTACAACATATAAAGATTCTTTTTTGAACCCTTTTAATTTATCATAAATACTCACATCTCTAGTTTCAACTACGTTAGAACTATGAAAGTATGGCTTCTTTTTATATCAGTATCAAACACCGCAACAATTATTAGAATCCAAAGTAGAAAATATGGTTAGAAATTTATGTGTTGTATCCGGTTAGAGTTACTCTAACACTGAGGAGCTACGTAATTTTGTATAAATAGAGGGTTTGTTTTGCAAAAAGACATTAAAAACTCCACATAATACTGCATTGATCCATGCTTGAACACTTTTGAACTGAAAAAGTAAGGACTCATTTTAGATTAATGTAAACATCGCGACATCAATCACAATCTATGGTAGAAAATGTGATCAAAAATTTATATTCATTGTATTTGATAAGAGTTACTCTTAGTATGTCGAGTTACAAATAATTCTATAGAAATAGAGGTGTTATTTGCAAAATGTCTAAAAATTCATTGAAAAATGTGTGCATGCCACTGCGCCAAGCATTACTTATATGTTAGATTTCAGTATGTATCATATTTATTAAGTACTCTAAAATGAAAATAAAAGCAAATTGTAAATTTAATTTCTCTTGGGGGCATGGTCCATGTTGCCCCATCATGGCTCCATCCTTGGGTGGGTCTATAAACCAATGTTAATAATGTGCTCTCATAATGGAAATATATCACAAATTTGATAATATAATAGGGGACATGAAAAGTGATGTTGGGGAAAATAACCCCAAAAATGAAGAATTTGATAATATATTAGCTTATATTACATAATTAAACTTATCTAAAACTTAAAATGTAATCAAAGTATCCTCGTTATAATATACATACATGTAAAATAAATCTATTATGTGAAATTAAGTTGGTGTAAACTTAGGGTTTGTTATTCACATTCACATGGTTTGAGTGAATTTGATGATAATTTTTACCTTCTATATGTCAACAAAAAAGTTTCTTTCACAAGGAAAATATCAATTATACGTTTTTAGACTAAGTTGAAACATTAGATATATAGTTTATGTACAAAATATATGATTGACATGTGTAACCCACTATATTATCTTTATTCTATCTTTTTTAGTACTAAACAAGGTAAATTGTATGTATAGAAAAAGGAAGGTAGTTGTAAACTTCAAATGAAGTAGGTACGAAGTTTATAATAAATTGAAATCTAGAATCATATAGTCATTATGCAGTCAATTCTTAGTTGGAATGTAGAATCCATTCTAAGAGTTGTCTCTAATTTGTTTTAATAAATGATAAATGACTATATTCCTGTCTTACACAAGATCCAGTAGGAATCTAATTTTATCTGCCTCCAAATCTATTGTATTAGACTTGTTGTTATCGTAGTGTCCCATAAAATTCCAACCGTACATGTACCTACAAATCCACTCATAAAAAATCAATGTGATATGTATATGGCAGAGATTAATAGGGACATGTTGGGACAGTAGATTTGGACTAATTTTATCTATTAAAGAAGAGAACATGCATGATGTGTATTCTTATATAGTACTTGCATTCACAAAATAAAATAACATATTGAATCATATTTATGCATTCTTAGATGCAACCATATAGAATCAAGATTGACTCTACCTAAAAATATTTATCAAATGTCAATGTGAATGAGAATGTAAATATAGGATAGTTAAAATTGTTGTTTTGCTATTAAACATGTGAATATTGTCATTAATGACACTATTTAAAATTACATAGCATGAAATTGTAATTGGAGCGATTTCTACAAACAAACAAACTTCTTGAACTCGCATGAGACTCTACATGGGGTGTAGACTTCAAGTGATGAAAAATATATGATTGGAGTCTTAAGACATGCTATGAAACAAGACCAATTTGTCTTTGGGTGTGGTCTTAACAACATGTCTTACCATATATCGTGCCATTAACAAGACCAATTGGGAGTTAAATTATGGTGTATACATAGAATCAATGAATAGTTTTGAATTCATTTAGATTAACATGGTTAATCATATTATGTTGGATTAGGTGAGTCATAAATAAAGAGCATGTTTTAGGATTTAAATAGATTCAAATAATGAGTTTCATATATAATAGATAATGTCGATAAAGGGAACACGTCATTCATTAAAAGTTTGGAAGTACAAAGATCAGGTGACATCTTACCACCTGATTGGACATGCATACAATAAATTTTTTAGATTAATTATATTTTAAGTCAATATATATAGGATCACGTATAATTTAATTACTTGAATAACTCTATTTTAAGGTTAAATGATGATACCAACATAAACATATGAAGTATGGAATAGATGACACATATCCTAAACATCTATTATAAGCATAAGAAACTATTATTTTTCTTTAGTAATCTTTTTTTAATTGGTGATTCTATTCATGTTGTTGTTGGGGCTTGAACCTGATACCTCCTGGTAACAAACCAAGGATCTTACCATTGGGTGTCCCATCTTGGACTCCTTAATAATATTTTTAGTTTACACACTGAGCATGTTTCATAATATTAAGTAGAACATATATATCTAAGCCCACGTGATAAAATATATTTTATCTAGCTTCTAGCTATTGATGTGTCTATTTCTCATTATACTTTGGGGAAAATGTACTTTATATATACTAAACATGTATTTTGTCTAACTATGGAATAACATTTTTAGTAAAACCTTAATTTGAAAACTATAATTGAAAATAAAAATAACTAGAGTACCAATATGAAAATGAAAATGTAGGTAAATGGTACATGGCATCTAGGAATATATATTCTATATATTTAATTATAAATAATAAACCTACATGGTGTTAGAGTTATTATTATTGTCTTTTGTATTAAATGGTCCCAAGTGTATTTGTCCCATTAGGATTCATCCATACCTTGTATTAGTCCCTTTTGTATATAAATGAGTAAGGTTCTGTCTAATAGAAAAATCTCATTGGCCTCCGCATGTGGGTGGCCACCATCTCTTCCTATCTTCATCGCCTATGAGGCATCTTCTCAGGCTCCATGTTTGTCTGCTTCTCTCTTCTTCTCTATTGATAGAAACTCCACCATGTTTTCATTGATATTCCCTGTCCTACTATCCCTGCCCCTACTCTCACCAACTAGCCCTACCACCAGCCCAATCCCCATTGCCACCACCCTTCCCTTACGTTTTCTTATTTTTAAAAGTTGCTACTTTTATCTACTCATTTCTCACCATCAACCTCTCCTTCTGCCTTTGCCTTCACCCTCTCCCTTTGCGGATGCTACTACTCCATGAGTCCCTTATCCCCACCTACTACTGTCTAGTCACCAAAGCCTCTCCCACCCCCATAACCCGCTAAACCTAACCCCAACTATGATTATAGATTACCCATTGTTTTCCAATACTACCAACACCCCTACATAAAGATAACTAATCTCCCTCACCATTTTATGGCTGCCTCCCCCATGAAAACTATATGAATATTAATTAGTTCCTTAATCAGATAAATCTATCTTTTCATGTCACACAAAGATCTATAAATTTATGTACCAGAGTTTGTCTAATTAGGTCATATAGCACATAGATTTGCACTATCTCTATCTTCCTCCACTTTTTACATACATATGTATTACCTCTACTATTATTTCTAACTTTTCACCCCAACCCCTCTCATGATGTTTTTTGTGGTTGGCATGAGGGGAGAAGGGAATAGAGGAAGATGAGTAGAGAAAAGGGATGAATTAGAGGAGAGAATCTCAAGAGAGGAAGCCATGTCATTATCAGATAATATAAGATGATTTATTCGAAATGTTGTCTAGTTTTTGCATATTCATTCATGTTTTGTTGACACCTACTATACTATATATAATTTATGTACTAGTGTGTCTCAAATGTGTTTCCAATATGCCATAGTTGATCATCATGTAGCAATGCTCTTAACCCAACTAGCATGCATTATGTTGGTGTTGGTGCTTCTTATATTGAGCTACTTCAACGACAATGACAACTCAAGACTTCTACAAATATCTTCCACCATCATTTGTGCTCTAGATGATCATTAAAGTTTCATAAGTTTATTTTTTCTTGCTCCTAATAGTCTATGATTATCAATTTTATGAGGAGTCCACTATGCTTTTACTGCTTCTGCATTAGTCTTATCTTCATCAAGGGGAGAACCTATTTGTTGTTACATACTATGTTTCTTTAGTGAGGAGGGTATCTAGGTGATTTTATTAGTATATTATGAAATTTAAAGGGGGGTCAATTTCTATTTGAGATATTCTTAACTTTTTCTATATCGGAAAGTTGGATATGTGTTTCACCCATGCTCCCTCTTGAGGTGGAGTGTGAGGGTTATTAGTTATTGTGTTTCTTATACAAATGGATCTACATGCATTTTTCCTAATACAATTTCATCCATGCTTTGTATAAGTCCTCTCTCCTATATATAGATTAGAGTTTTATCTAATATAACCATATCATTACCCTCCATCTCATCTCTTCCCTCTATACATAGATACCAACTTCGTCTAATGAGGTAGTAGCTCAACAAAGGGAACTAGAATCAAATTCCTGATTGTTTATCTCATAAT
The DNA here is from genome assembly GCA_963693085.1 of Alisma plantago-aquatica. Lineage (NCBI taxonomy): Eukaryota > Viridiplantae > Streptophyta > Magnoliopsida > Alismatales > Alismataceae > Alisma > Alisma plantago-aquatica. Next base: position 485,669,000 of record OY856414.1, read on the forward strand.
GAAAATTATTGTCACGCAAGCTGGCCCACTATGCGAGTCAAAAGTTAAAGAAGATGGTGTATGTAGTATTGCTTCTTCTAGATTTCTCTAGAAAAAACTTTGTTAGCAAAATGACTCTTTATAGGAGGTGGCTCCAAGGCCATCCAAAAACTAGATAGCAATGTTAAGAAAAATTAAATAAGATGGAGTAGGTAGCATGGCTTCCTATCACTTTTTCTAGAAAACACTTTCTATATACTAATATAAATTAAAACCATGTGCCTAGTACTTGTTTCATGCTAATAAAATGAAATATGGCTCTATGGATGAGATATGATAGACATATGACTTGGATTATAAAGTAAGAAAACATGTAAGAGTGGTTTTTGGAGCCACTTGCAAGGCTCATGCGTAGAAGAATATAAATTCATATAATTCATGAAACATACAAGATATGTACGAATGCATAATGAAATGATTACCATCAAACCAACAGCCAAATCGTTACTAATAATGTGAAATTATCATAAACAGTGGATTAACAAAAATCACTAAAATTTAAAACCATTTTGCAAGGAGATCCTATTCTAGAAAATTCTTACTGAAAGATCCAAATATTATACATATCATGATTCACATTGTACAAATATTGTTTCATCTCATCTCGAGGACAACATATAATAGTTTCTCTATCAACACATGTACTGAAACAACATAAAACCTCGAGGCATACAACCCCAAAATCTCAGATCATTCACGAAACCATTACAAACCGACTCCAAGGACTTGAGAGTACAGAGATGACACATAGGACTTCTATCTACAAGACATGACAGACAGTACACTCAACCTGAGCTATTACTATTGCATCGGTTGTTGTTCCTCCTCTGCATAAAGATCTATACCACCTCATGCACGTCCACCTAAAAATTGTAGATCCCATGGGGTGAGACAATTGTCCCAGTGGGAGATATAACTCTCCACCGACCATATTATTATCACTGATAAGCATTTATAAAACTGAGCAGAGGTTCTTTTATATTAACAGACAGAATTAATCATTGTATGAACAGAACAAAGTAATCTATTTACTTAAAGAAAATGATGCATCTACCCATGGTAGAATAATAAACCATCTATCTACTTTACAAGGAATGTAAAGAAATATAAATAACATATATCAAGCTAATATGTATAACTAAATTGCACATCAAACAATGTTTTCCGTATTTGATCCTTAAGAAAATATGCTACACGGATGATCATATTTTACAATCACACTTATGTCCTGAGGAGATGAAGTATACCCCATTCATCTCCAACTGACCACAAACTTCTCACAAGTCGATACCATACAAGGTCAATGGAAGAGTCGGTTTCTAAGACATCACCAGTCTCGGTCAGTACGAGACTATTGGCAATGACATCTCCTGTCAATCTCCAAATGGAGCATGCCAGGGTACAAGGCATCTTCGCTCAGAGCTACTGTGTTAGCTTGTACTCTCTTAGGGGAACATCTACTAACAATCGTCCCCAGTTATGAAATTACTGAGTCATGGCATATAGCCATACTCTGAGCCACGGGCCAGTTCACCGTGCTCAACATAGAGTCTAAGACCGAAGTTGCACTCGAGCCAGGATATGACATATAGCCAAATCCCCATTTATTTCGAGTTCATAAGGGGGTCGACTCACACATGGCCATCCATTTATACTTACGCCCCCACATATTCAAAAATATGCACTCTGCGTTATACCATGGGAAACCCGTTTCACCATTCAGCAAATCTTGACACTGATGGATCTATCGTCAGGGCAACATTTTAGGGTTTCTAATGATATATTAAGTGCTTTACAATATTCTTTTAGCATCAAACAAGTTATAAGCATCAATCATAAACAAATGATACAAAGAAATCTATAATACATCTATCAAGTACTTTTCTAATGTTTAGAACACATTTAGTTGCATAACACTTGGTATCTCAGTCCATTATCACATTACTAGGAATTCTCATCCCTTGACATCATCATCATCATGATTACCAGATCTGGGTATTCAAACCCTTAGATAACCACATAGCATTGTTACCTCTGTAATAGGTAACTATTACCTCTAGGTCCTCAGACCAAGGTATTCATCACACTTGTTGTACAAGTATTTCACATGGCTCACAAGGCCCATTTAAACATCTTATCACCTCTCACTAGGAAATAACTATTCGCATGGATCACAAGGCCCATTAAACATCTTGTCACCTCTCACTAGGCAACAACTATCTTTTAGGTCATCAGACCATATAAATATTATATTAGTTATACAAGTATTTGACATGTTTCACAAGGCTTATGCAATAAGAGAAATACAACACTCCCATTATTAGGGTTAGGGTTTCCCTTTATAGCCGAATAGGGTTTCACGTTCATATTATTAATCCAACCCATAATTCATTGCTCCATACATCTTGGAGCATACATTGATATCATAAGTATTCAATCATACTTATTTATTCTCATCATTTATCATTAAATGATTATCAACACAAAGTATGAGTTTCTCTCTCATCCTCACTAGGATATTGATTACATCATACTTTTGGTTCAATCCTCCTCTTGAGGAATATTAGTTCATCATTAACAATTCACATCATCTTTTATATTGCAATGCAACATATGTCACTCAATCAATCACATATGATTGAATTGTCCCTTCCATATCGGGTATCAATATGTGTGTATGTTAACATATTATGCTTTAAGATACATTCTTATTTCATGTAGTGTGTCCATATTGGGCATGTGGTATAACCACCTCACCATGTCATGTTTTAGGGTGTATCCCCTAATCATCATGTCATGTACCCATATCAAATTGACTATCACTTAGTTCTTATCAACTCAAGATAACTTCACATCAGGTATGACCTAGGTGCTTGACCCCATATCAGGTATAAGCTATGTGCTTGATGCCATATCATACACAAGGTGTGCACCATATCGGGCATAGAGTGTATGCCTCATCATGTATCATTTAAGTGGCATATATACAAGATACCATATCAGTTTCCAATCCAAAATTATCATATCGGGTCTCCATGTTGGGTAACACATCGGGTTACCATGTTTGGTAGATCCTTAGGCTCATAACCCCTTTATACCTTCAAGGATCAACCCTATCATATAGTTTCATGACAAGAAAGGTGTCTATTTAAATTCTTTTATCACAATCCATTACACAAAGGATAGGGTATATCGGATTTCAATCCATCATCTAGGGTTATCCACCATATTGGATAGAATGAGCTATATCATGCAGGAGGTATGAATTGTACCTCATATCATTCAAAACATAGAAGTAGGTTCTATTCCTATCATTCAAAGGATATCAATCATATTATACATGTGGTATCATTCCTACTTATATCGGTTTACCCATCACCTTGGGTTTCCAACTCTATGTTGATTAGTGTGCTTATTTTCTCTCTATCGTGTAAGAGATTTAATTTTAGACTTGTATCGTGTATAAGGAGTAAGTGGGTATCTCCCATATTGTTCATAAAACATGTCTCATATTGTGTATGAGATATCATCTATCCCCATATCAGGTTAACCCCCATCTAGGGTTTCATATCGGGTTTGAGATATTTCAACCATATCGGGTTATACCTTATATTTGTATCCATATCTTATATTGCGCATAAGTGTATGCTCAATCAATCATATCATGCACCAGATGTGTGATTCAAGATATTGTGTACTAGGTGTGTACTACATGATCATATCGTGTAAGAGGTACTTACTTATCTTTCTCATATCGGGTTACCCAAACTAGGGTTTTGACATATTGACTTACAAGTATACACTTGACCCTATATTGTGCATGGATTCTTTACTTGACTTCCTATCATGCAAAAGGTATATGGTTAACACAATATCGTGTTCAAAAAGTGAACTTCATTTCCATATTGTGCAAGGAGATGTCATCTCATAAGCATATCGTGCTAGTGATGTATATACATAACCATATCGGGTTAGAGGTACTTGTTTGTTTGCTTGAACCTGATATCACTTCATAAATTGATACCATCTTCTTAAAGCTCTAGACCTTCATGATAACTATTATAGTACATGGACAACAGGTCCAACAACTACTAGAACTCATTATTTTATGAACTATTCAAGAAGATTTCAGAATTGAAGGTAGATCATTAAGTATAATAAGATACATGAGTAATAATAACATAATTGGGTTCAAGTTATATAACCCGCCTTGTAAACAACTTCAAAGCTCCAAGCTCCAAGGCTTTACATTCCTAAGGTTGAATATGAACTTTTACAAGGTCCAAGGCTCGTTCACCACTCTTTCATAGACAAGAAATCACCATAGTTAAGAACTTGGTGAGGAAGGAAAGAGAGGAATATCCATAACCTGATATCCTACTTCAACTAAGGTTTAAGCTGACCAAAACCTTACCTTAAGCTTGATGCTCGAGCTATCCTTTCTCTTTGAGCTACTTTGAATGATATCTAAGGATCTATGCACGATACCTCTAAGGAGGATGGTTATGGGGCTCGTAAACTTCCATAAGTAGGTGGAGGGTGAAGTATATATACTTGAGCTCATGAGATAAAGTGTATAAGAGGTGTCTTCACCTCATGCTAATAGATGACATGTGGCCATGCATGGTTGACATGTGGCCATGCATGCACACATACATATCTTGTTATTCAAGAGTCTTGAGTATAATCTAGGGGATATATTTCGGTCCTCCTTTATCTTGTTGGATAAGTTTCCTCATCTTTATCTCACCAAATAAGCAAACTGATACACTTTTTACATGGAAGTTTGCAACTCGTCATGGACCACCTCCTTGAGGTTCTTTTCCCCTAATGGCATTTACCAAGGCTCAATTAATTGATAGGATACTTCTATTATGGCTACTTGTCCGATAGGACTCCTACATCAAGTCCACAACTTGATACAACACATATAAGGCTTACCTTCAACTTATTATTGGTCTTTTCATCACCAAGAGTATCATCACTTCAATGTGATTCAAACATGGTGTATCCTTATTTCTCTTTCCTATAAAAGATACATATAGGGAGTAGGGACACTCTAGAGGTGGTAATTTGTATTTCTACCTTATATTTTTGGGTAAATTATAAATTGTACCAAAATTGGTGCACACAGTACTAGCATTGTTCAAACAAGTTATAACTTGGGATTTAGGATTTCCACAAGCCACCACTTAGCATCATACTCTCTATTATGATATTAAAACACTTATAACACATTCAACATGTGACATTTTGCAATGTAACCCCTCATCTTGGGTAAATTGCACATTTTACTCAAGCTATCAATTAATGTACAAATAGTTTGCATTTAAGCTCAAACTTAACAATAAACTTCACAAGAAGCCTTAATTACTTTTCAAAAGATTAGAATAAGTTTGTAAATAAATTACTTAAGCAAAATTCCTCGGGTTAATCCATAACCCAGGTCAGGGTTATTACAATTATAAACCCCTAACAAGGATTTCATCCCCAAAATCCCAGATGAAGGAAGACAATTGTCATTCATGCATCATATCATCAAGTCTCTACATAACATCTTGATGTCATGGAGATGCCAAAGAACTTTGACCAGCACAAAGTCTTTCCATTAAAGATCATCATAAGATATGTTACACATGACACATACTCAGTTGTCATATCCATTATTGACTGCGGAGTCAACTATGTATCCAGTAACACTTTCGAATAATTCAGGTGTGAAACCTTATTGACTCGCATATCATATGGGATAAGATTATTTATTATAGAGAGTCTTCCATACTCCTCAATTAGTTTAGCATTTCACTTATAAGAAAAGACAAGGGTTACATTATGTCACCCACTTCGGATTATATGTCTTATCATACATCTTTAGTGCCACTCTAATCTGTTGACATAACACAAAACTTTCTTATAACTCGTACCAACTATCTTACTATTTGTACATTCTCTTATCATAAGGAAACTTCACTTACTAAAGAAGAACATATCTCAGAGGTATCTCTAGATGTTATGAATAAACTGCCTCAACAGATCTAGATAGGGATACTCTAAGGAATTATTTTTATCTTGAAAAAGCTTTTTCTCAAAATGATTCTACAATTGTTCCTTCAATTAAGACATCTGTATCGATGTTATGTTTATGCAAAAAATAAATCCCTAACATATGATCTCCATGCTATAGTTATATCAAGGTTGGCCCTTCTAGATAACCAAACATTATTCATCTTATCAAGAGTCATATTCTCACTTTCCCATACCACCTGGCACATCTTGGATACCAGAATTCCTTACCTTGGTATCCTTCACATGTGTCAAAAACACATCACATCCTCATCATTTCCATCTTTCTATTGTTAATACCAAGGTCAAACATATAAAAGGATCTTTCAATATCATGGGACATTATATATTACACGTATCTTTATTTTAAAATCAGAGTCCAAGACAAACTGATACTTTTCTAAGTATCCATCAAAAGATCACTTCTAACCCATGCACATCAAGTGTCCTCGGGCTCACTTAATTGCCATGTCCCTGAAAGGAATGAACACAAAGAAACATATTACTTTTATTACCCCATCATTATCCAGGGTTGTTCATCAAGGAGGAGACATTATTATCTCATAATATTATTGCATGAACTTTCAACTGTTCATGAGTCATTTATACTTATTTCATCCTAGGTTCCTTGCCATCTGCATGGGAATTATATGGACTATTACATATTATCATCCCTTTCTTTATTATTGCCTAACATGTTCATGAACATTTCATGATTTTATCACATTTCCCATTTCCACATTATGGAAAAGATTTTTACACTCACATAGACTTTATTAAATAGGGATCATCTCCCTTGTTCTCATTCTCTTATCATGAGGATTATACCTTTTACTTCCTCATACACACATATTGATCTGAGATCATCTCAGATTCCATTTCATTGCACTTAGGATGCGATAAAAATATCCATGCCATATTTCTAGTTTCGTTATGCTCATTAGATTGTCTCAAAATGACTACTTGATCAGAGTAATCATAAAGATAACAATCTAAGAGTTCCATACCTACCTCATCTTGAATAGTTGAATACATGGCCAGGGTATACAAGTAATGAGATTAGGTGGTATGCACTTTATTTACTATCATGTTCCTTACTTTTCATATCATCAAAAACATAAGACTTAGCATCCCTGGATTTTCTCCAGTCATCACCTCTACACCTCATCCTCTTTCCCATACATAAGAGCAATCATAAAGCATTTAAAAGAATATTGAACAAAATATAAATTATAGTTCTCATCATTTCTTCCCTATGTTCCCATAGGGCAATCAATAAGGAAATCAATAACAGCAATCCTTCTTATGATTATCAAATAAAATCAAGAGAAGGCATATCAAAATGAAAAAGCTCTATCTAACTGTTACCCCTCGGTCATCTACCTCTTCAGGTTGAATCAACACATAGAGTCTAGTTGTTTCATGTTGTTGCTTTTACCTTTTTACTCTATTGGGATGTAACTCTCATAAGCCCTGCCGAGTCTACCTCAGTTGTTCGGCCATTTCCTCCCTTCTTTTTAAACAAAAGAGTTTAGTATGCTCAACATATCTGTATCTATAACATGTCTTGTCCTTGTATCATGGTCTTATCGGTCTTATTACTAATGTAGAAGCTAAGTTAGAAGTTCTTATAGGTGGAAGGTTAGGACCTTTGCCTTTACTTGGCAATTACTGCCCTGGTACACTAGGCATTTATTGCACTGGTGGTACCAAAAACTTTGCCTTTTTAGAACAACTAGGAAAATGTCTCTAGAATTGTAGAGACCTTTCCTTAATTCTCAGCTTATTTCCCCTCTTTGGGCATTGCCTTTACAGATGTATTATTTGTCTATACTTATGGCAGAGTCTATTTTCTTGCTATATGTTAATCCTTCCCACACTTTCCACTATTTCAACACGACCGTGTCATTTAGGACCCCTTTTAGAATCCAAAGTTTTTGCATTGAGGATTGGTAACCTAGGTTGTAATGCTAGTATCCAGTCTACTATATGCATCAATGTTGTCCTAACCTTCTCAATAAGAGCATAAAAATAGGATTATCTATCCTAATTGGGTCAAGATGGGAATTCTCAGGCACTCATTCTTCTCTTGCCTGATCCCTTGCATCTTCTCCTGGTGCAATAGCATTGCTTTCAGCAATGTGTTCCTTGTTTTCTCCAAACATCTTTAAGTTTTACTCTATCTTCTACCTAAGCAAAAGTCACTATAAGATATACTGGAGGATACTAGAATAGACTCAACACCTTAGTCCTATGTCTCTGTAGACTCAGCGAACCTTAAACTTTGATACCAAACTTGAAATGACTGCCATCAAACCAACAGCCAAATTGTTACTAATAATGTGGAATTATCATAAACAGTGGATAACAAAAATCACTAAAATTTAAAACCATTTTGCAAGGAGATCCTCTTCCAAAAAATTCTTACTGAAAGATCCAAATCTTATACATATCATGATTCACATTGTACAAACACTATTTCATCTCATCTCGAGGACAACATATAATAGTTGCTCTATCAACACGTGTACTGAAGCAACATAAAACCTCGAGGCATACAACCCCAAAATCTAATATTATTCATGAAACCACTACGAACTGACTCCAAGGACTTGAGAGTACAGAGACGACACATAGGACTTCTATCTATAAGACAAGACTGACAGTACACTCAAACTGAGTTGTTGCTATTGCCTCAGTTGTTGTTCCTCCTCTGTAGAAAGGTCTCTACCGCCTCGTGCACATCCACCTAAAAATTATGTATCCCACAGGGTGAGACAATTGTCCCAGCAAAAGATATAACTCTCCGCCGACCATATTATTATCACTGATAAGCATTTATAAAACTGAGCAGAGGTTCTTTTAAATTAATAGGCAGAATTAATCATTGTATGAACTAAATAAAGTAATCTCTTTACTTAAGGAAAAGGATGCATCTACCCATGATAAAGTAATAAACCATCTATATACTTTACAAGGAATGTAAAGAAACATAAATAACATCTATCAAGCTAAGATGTATAACTGAATTGTGCATCAAACAATGTTTTTCGTATTCAATCCTTAAGCAAATATGCTACATGGCTGATCATATTTTACCATCAAATTTATACCCTGAGGAGATGAAGTATACCCCGTTCATTTCCAACTGACCACAAACTTCTCACAAGTCGGTACCATACAAGGTCAATGGAAGAGTCGGCTGCCAAGACCTCACCTATCTTGGTCAGTACGAGACTACTGGCAGTGACATCTCGTGTCAATCTGCAAATGGAGCATGTCGGGGTATAAGGCATCTGCGCTCAGAGCTATCGTGTCAGCATGTACTCTCTTAGGGGAACATCTACTAACAACCGTCCCCAGTTATCAAATTACTGAGTCATGGCATATAGCCAAACTCTGAGCCACGGGCCAGTTCACCGTGCTCAACATAGAGTCTACGACCGAAGTCGTACTCGAGCCAGGATATGGCATATAGCCAAATCCCCATTTATTTTGAGTTCGTAAGGGGATCGACTCACACATGGTCGTCTGTTTATACTTACGCCCCCACATATTCAAAAATATGCACTCCGGGTTATACTGCGGGAAACCCATTTCACCATTCAACAAATCCTAACACTGATGGATATATGGTCAGGGCAACATTTTATGATTTCTAATGATATATTAAGTGCATTACATTATTATTTTAGCATCAAACAAGTTATAAGAATCAATCATAAAAAATGCCACAAAGAAAGATGTAATACACATGTATCAAGTACTTTTCTAATGTTTAGAACACATTTAGTTGCATAACAGTTGGGATCTCAGTCCCTTATCACATTACTGGGAATTCTCATCCCTTCACATCATCATCATCATCATTACTGGATCTAGGTATTCAAACCCTTAGATCACCACATAGCATTGTTACCTCTATAATAGGTAACTATTACCTCTAGGTCCTCAGACCAAGGTATTCATCACACTTGTTGCACAAGTATTTCACATGGCTCACAAGTACCATTTAAACATCTTGTCACCTCTCACTAGGCAAAAAATATTCACATGGCTAACAAGGGCCATTAAACATCTTGTCACCTCTCACTAGGCAACAACTATCTTTTAGGTCATTAGACCATATAAACATTATACTTGTTATACAAGTATTTAACATGTTTCACAAGGCTTATGCAATAAGAGAAATACAACCCTCCCATTATTAGGGTTTGGGTTTCCCTTTATAGCCGAATAGGGTTTCAAGTTCATATTATTAATCCAAACCCTAATTCATTGCTCCACACATCTTGGAGCATACATTGATATCATAAGTATTCAATCATACTTATTTATTCTCATCATTTATCATTAAATGGTTATCAACACAAAGTATGAGTTTATCTCTCATCCTCACTAGGATATTGATTACGTCATACTTTTGGTTCAATCCTCCTCTTTAGGAATATTAGTTCATCATTAACAATTCACATCATGTTTTATATTGCAATGCAACATATGTCACTCAAGCAATCACATATGATTGAAGTGTCCCTTCCATATCGGGTATCAATATGTGTGTATGTTAACATAATATGCTTTAAGATACATTCTTATTTCATGTAGTGTGTCCATATCAGGCATGTGGTATAACCACCTCACCATGTCATGTTTTAGGGTGTATCCCCTAATCATCATGTCGGGTACCCATATCAAATTGACTATCACTTAGTTCTTATCAACTCAAGATAACTTCATATCGGGTATGAGCTACGTGTTTGACCCCATATTAGGTATAAGTTATGTGCTTGATGCCATATCGTGCACAAGGTGTGCACCATATCAGGCATAGAGTGTATGCTTCATCATGTTTCATTTAAGTGGCATATATACAAGATACCATATCGGTTTCCCATCCATAATTATCATATCATGTCTCCATGTTGGGTAACATATCAGGTTACCATGTTTGGTAGACCCTTAGGCTCATAACCCCTTTATACCTTCAAGGATCAACCCTATCATATAGTTTCATGACAAGCAAGGTGTCTATTTAAATTCTTTTATCACAATCCATTACACTGAGGATAGGGTATATCGGATTTCAATCCATCATCTAGGGTTATCCACCATATTGGATAGAATGAGCTATATCAGGCAGGAGGTGTGAATTGTACCTCATATCATTCACAAGGTAGAAGTAGGTGCTATTCCTATCATCCAAGGGATATAAATCATATTATACATGTGGTATCATTCACTACTTATATCAGTTTACCCATCACCTTGGGTTTCCAACTCTATGTTGATTAGAGTGCTTACTATCTCTCTATCGTGTAAGAGATGTAATTTTAGACTTGTATCGTGTATAAGGAGTAAGTGGGTATCTCCCATATTGTTCATAAAACATGGCTCATATCGTGTATGAGCTATCATCTATCCCCATATCGCGTTAACACCCATCTAGGGTTTCATATCGGGTTTGAGGTATTTTGACCATATCAGGTTATACCTTATATTTGTATCCATATCTTATATTGTGCATAATTGTATGCTCAATCAATCATATCATGCACTAGATTTGTGCTTTAAGATATCGTGTTACAGGTGTGTACTACATGATCATATCGTGCAAGAGGTACTTACTTATCTTTCTCATATTGGGTTACCCAAACTAGGGTTTTGACATATTGACTTACAAGTATACACTTGACCCTATATTGTGCATGGAGTCTTTACTTGACTTTCTATCGTGCAAAAGGTATAAGGTTAACACCATATCATGTTTAAGGAGTGAAATTCATTTCCATATTGTGAAAGGAGATGTCATCTCATAAGCATATCGTGCTAGTGATGTATATACATAACCATATCGGGTTAGAGGTACTTGTTTGTATGCTTGAACCGGATATCACTTCATAAAATGATACCATCTTCTTCAAGATCTAGACCTTTGTTATAATTGTTATAGTACATGGACAACAGGTACAACAACTACTAGAACTCATAATTTCATGAAGTATTCAAGAAGATTTCAGAATTGATGGTAGATCATTAAGTATAACAATATACATGATGAATAATAACATGATTGGGTTAAAGTTATATAACCAGCATTGTAAACAACTTTAAAGCTCCAATCACCACGGCTTTACGTTCCTAAGGTTGAAAAATGAACTTTTCCAAGGTCCAAGGCTCGTTCACCACTCTTCCATAGACAAGAAATCACCATAGTTAAGAACTTAGTGAAGAAGGAAAGAGAGGAATATCCATAACCTGATATCCTACTTCAACTAAGGTTGAAGCCGACCAAAACCTTACCTTAAGCTTGATGCTCGAGATCTCCTTGCTCTTTGAGATACTTTGCATGATATCTAAGGAGATATGAAGGATATCTCTAAGGAGGATGGTTATGGGGCTCGTAAACTTCCATAAGTAGGTGGAGGGTGAAGTATATATACTTGAGTTCATGAGATAAAGTGTATAAGAGGTGTCTTCACATCATGATACTAGATGACACATGGACATGCATGGTTGACACGTGGACATGCATGAAAACATACATATCTTGTTATGCAAGAGTCTTGAGGATAATCTAGGGGAGATATTTCGGTCCTCCTTTATCTTGTTGGATAAGTTTCCTCATATTTATCTCACCAAATAAGCAAACTGATACACTTTTTACAAGGAAGCTTGCAACTAGTCATGGACCACCTCCTTGAGGTGATTTTCTAGTCATGTCCTTTACCAAGGCTCAACAAACTGATAAGAGACTTCTATTATGGATGTTTGTCCGATAGGACTCCTACATCAAGTCCACAACTCGATACAACACATGTAAGGCTTACCTTCAACTTATTATTAGTCTTTTCATCACCAAGAGTATCATCACTCCAAGGTGATTCAAACATAGTGTCTCCATCTTTATATTTCCTCTAAAAGATACATTTAGGAAGTAGGGACACTCTAGAGGTGGTAATTTGCATTTCTACCCTATATTTTTGGGTAAATTATAAATTATACCAAAATTGGTGCACACAGTACTAGCATTGTTCAAACAAGTTATAACTTGGGATTTAGGATTTCCACAAGCCACCACTTATCATCATACTCTATCTTATGATATTAAAACACTTAGAACACATTAAACATGTGACATTTTGCAATGTAACCCCTCATCTTGGGTAAATTGCACATTTCACTCAGGCTATCAATTAATGCACAAATAGTTTGCATTTAAATTCAAACTTGACAATAAACTTCACAAGAAGCCTTAATTACTTTTCAAAATATTAGAATCAGTTTGTAAGTAACTTACTTAAGCAAAACTCCTAGGGTTAAGCCATAGCCCAGGTCAGGGGTATTACAATTATAAACCCCTAACAAGGATTTCGTCCCTGATATCCCAGATGAAGGAAGACAATTGTCGTTCATGCATCATATCATCAAGTCTCCACATAACATCTTGATTTCATGGATATGCCAAAGAGTTTTGACCAGCACAAAGTCATTTCATTAAAGATCATCATAATATATGTTACATATGACACATACTCAGTTGTCCTACCCATTACTGACTGTAGAGTCAACTCTATATCCAGTAACACTTTCAAATAATTCAGGTGTCAAACCTTATTGACTCACATCTATTATGTGATAAGATTCTTGATTCTAGAAAGTCTTCCATGCTCATTTAGTTTAGCATTTCACTTCCAAGAAAAGACCAGGGTTACGTTCTGTCACCCACTTCAGATTACAAGTCTTATCATACATCTTTAGTGCCACTCTAATCTGTTGACATAACACAAAACTTTCTTATAACTGGTACCAACTATCTTCCTAGTTGTACATTCTCTTATCATAAGTAAAGGTCACTTACTAGAGAAGAACTTATCTCAGAGGTATCTCTAGATGTTATGAATAAACTTCCTCAACAGATCTAGATATATAGGGATACTCTAAGGAATTATTTTTATCTTGAAAATCTTTTTCTCAAAATGATTCTACAATTGTTCCTTCAATTAAGACATCCTTATCGATGTTATGTTTATGCATAGCATAAACCCCTAACATATGATCTCCATGCTATATTTATATCAAGGTTGGCCCTTCTAGATAATGAAACATTATCCATCTTATTAGGAGTCATATTCTCACTTTCCTATACCATCTGGAACATCTTGGATACCAGAATTCCTTACCTTGGTATCCTTCACATGTGTCGAAAACACATCACATCCTCATCATTTCCATATTTCTATTGTTAATACCAAGGTCAAACATACAAAAGGATCTTTCTATATATTGGGACATTATATATTACACATATCTCTATTTTGGAATCAGAGTCCAAGACAAACTGATACTTTTCTAAGTATCCATCAAAAGACCACCTCTAACCCATGCACATCAAGTGTCTGCAGGCTCACTTGATTGCCATGTCCCTGAAAGGAATGAACACAAAGAAACATATTCCTTTTATTACCCCATCATTATCCAGGGTTGTTCATCAAGGAGGAGACATTATTATCTCCTAAGATTATTGCATGAACTTTCAACTGTTCATCCTAGGTTCCTTGCCATCTATACAGGAATTATATGGACTATTACATATTATAATCCCTTTCTTTGTTATTGCCTAACATGTTCATGAACATGTCATGACTTTATCACATTTCCCATTTCCACATTATGGAAAAGATTTTTACTATTCACACAGACGTTATCAAACAGGGATCATCTCCCTTGTTCTCATTCTCTTATCATGAGGATTATACTTTTTACTTCCTCATACACACAGATTGATCTGAGATCTTCTCTAATTCCATTTCATTTCACTTAGGTTGTGATAAAAATATACACGCCGTATTTCCAATTTCGTTATGCTCACTAGATTGTCTCAAAATGACTACTTGATAAGAGTAATCATAAAGCTAACAATCTAAGAGTTATATACCTACCTCATCTTCAATAGTTGAATACATGGTCAGGGTATACAAGTACTGAGATTAGGTGGTATGTACTTTATTTACTATCATGTTCCTTACTTTTCATATCATCAAAAACATAAGACTTAGCATCCCTAGATTTTCTCCAGGCATCACCTCTACACCTCATCCTCTTTCACATAGATAAGAGTCATTATAAAGCATTTAGAGAATACTGAATAGAATATAAATTCTAGTTCTCATCATTTCTCCCATGTGTTCCCATAGGACAATCCATAGGGAAATCAATAATAGAAATCCTTCTTATGATTATCAGATAAAATCAAGAGAAGGCGTATCAAAATGAAAAAGCTCTAGCTGACTGTAACCCCTCATGGTCATCTACCGCTTCAGGTTGACTCAACACATAGAGTCTAGTTGTTTCATGTTGTTGCTTTTACCTTTTTACTCTATTGGGTTGTAACTCTCATAAGCCCTGTTGAGTCTACCTCGGTTGTTGGGTCATTTCATCCATTCTTTTTAAACAAAAGAGTTTAGTATGCTCAACATGTCTGTATCTATAACATGTCTTGTCCTCGTACCATGGTCTTATCGGTCTTATTACTAATGTAGAAGCTAAGTTATAAGTTCTTACAGGTGGAAGGTTAGGACCTTTGCCTTTACTTGGCAATTACTTCCCTGGTACACTAGGCATTTATTGCACTGGTGGTACCAAAAAAATTGGCTTTTTAGAACAACTAGGCAAATGTCTCTAGAATTGTAGAGGCCTTTCCTTAATTCTAATCTTATTGCCTCTCTTTGGGCATTTCCAATATAGATGTACTATCTGTCTATACTTATGGAAGAGTCTATTTTCTTGCTATATGTTAATCCTTCCCACACTATCCACTATTTCAACATGACTATGTCATTTAGGACCCCTTTCAGAACCCAAAGTTTCTACATTGAGGACTGGTAACCTAGGTTGTAATGCTAGTATCCAGTCTACTATATGCATCATTGTTGTCCTAACATGCCCAACAAGAGCATAAAAATAGGATTCTCTATCCTGATTGGGTCAAGATGGGAATTCTTAGGCACTCATTCTTCTCTTTCTTGATCCCTTACACCTTCTCCTGGTGCAACAACATTGCTTTCAGCAATGTGTTCCTTATTTTCTCCAGACATCGTTAAGCTTTACTCTATCTTCTGCATAAGCAGAAGTCACTATCAGATATACTGGAGGATACTAGAACAGACTTAACACCTTAGTCCTATGTCTCTATAGACTCAGCGAACCTTAAGCTCTGATACCAAACTTGAAATGACCGCCATCAAATCAACAGTTAAATCATTACTAATAATGCAGAATTATCATAAACAGTGGATAACAAAAATCACTAAAATTTAAAATCATTTTGCAAGGAGATCCTCATCCAGAAAATTCTTTCTGAAAGATCCAAATCTTATACATATCATGATTCACATTGTACAAACATTGTTTCATCTCATCTCGAGGACAACATATAATAGTTACTCTATCAACACATGTACTGAAGCAACATAAAACCTTGAGGCATACAACCCCAAAATATCAGATCGTTCATGAAACCATTACGAACTGACTCCAAGGACTTGGGAGTACAGAGATGACAAATAGGACTTCTATCTACAAGACATGACAGGCAGTACACTCAACCTGAGCTGTTACTATTGCCTCAGCTATTGTTCCTCCTCTGTAGAAAGGTCTCTACCGCCTCATGCACGTCCACCTAAAAATTGTGGATCCCACGGGGTGAGATAATTGTCCCAGCAAGAGATATAACTCTCCACCGACCATATTATTATCACTAATAAGCATTTATAAAACTTAGCAGAGGTTTTTCTATTAACAGGAAGAATTAATAAATATATGAATAGAACAAATTAATCTCTTTACTTAAGAAAAATGATTCATCTACACATGGTAGATTAATAAACCATCTATCTACTTTACAAGGAATGCAAAGAAACATAAATAATATCTATCAAGCTAAGATGTATAACTGAATTACGCATCAAACAATGTTTTCCGTATTCAATCCTTAAGAAAATATGCTACACGACTGATCATATTTTACAATCACACTTATGCCCTGAGGAGATGAAGTATACCCCGTTCATCTCCAACCGACCACAAACTTTTCACAAGTCGATACCATACAAGGTCAATGGAAGAGTCGGCTGCCAAGACCTCACCTGTCTTGGTCAGTACGAGACTACCGATAGTGACATCTCCTATCAATCTACAAATGGAGTGTTCTAGGGTACAAGGCATCTTCTCTCAGAGCTACTGCATCAGCATGTACTCTCTTAGGGGAACATCTACTGACAACCGTCCCTAGTTATGAAATTTTTGAGTCATGGCATATAGCCATACTCTAAGCCACGGGCCAGTTCATCGTGCTCAACATAGAGTCTACAACTGAAGTCACACTCGAGCCAGGATATGGCATATTGCCAAATCCCCATTTATTTTGAGTTCATAAGGGGATCAACTCACACATGGCCATCCATTTATACTTACGCCCCTACATATTCAAAAATATGTACTCCGGGTTATACCGTCGGAAACCTATTTCACCATTCAGCAAATCCTGACGTTGATGGATCTATGGTTAGGGCAACATTTTATGGTTTCTAATGATATATTAAGTGCATTACAGTATTCTTTTAGCATCAAACAAGTTATAATCATCAATCATAACAAAATGCTACAAAGAAAGCTGTAATACATCTATCAAGTACTTTTCTAATGTTTAGAACACATTTAGTTGCATAACACTTAGGATCTCAATCCCTTATCACATTACTGGGAATTCTCATCCCTTCACATCATCATCATCATGATTACTGGATCTAGGTATTTAAACCCTTAGATCACCACATAGCATTGTTACCTCTATAACATGTAACTATTACCTCTAGGTCCTCAGACCAAGGTATTCATCACACTTGTTGCACAAGTATTTCACATGGCTCACAAGGACCATTTAAACATCTTGTGACCTCTCACTAGGCAACAACTATTCACATGACTCACAAGGCCCATTAAACATCTTGTCACCTCTCACTAGGCAACAACTAGCTTTTAGGTCATCAAACCATATAAACATTATACTTGTTATACAAGTATTTAACATGTTTCACAAGGCTTTTGCAATAAGAGAAATACAACCCTCCCATTATTAGGGTTAGGGTTTCCCTTTATAGACGAATAGGGTTTCAAGTTCATATTATTAATCCAAACCCTAATTCATTGCTCCACACATCTTAGAGCATACATTGATATCATAAGTATTCAATCATACTTATTTATTCTCATCATTTATCATTAAATGATTATCAACACAAAGTATGAGTTTCTCTCTCATCCTCACTAGGATATTGATTACATCATACTTTTGGTTCAATCCTCCTCTTGAGGAATATTAGTTCATTATTAAGAATTCACATCATCTTTTATATTGCAATGCAACATATGTCACTCAATCAATCACAAATGATTGAAGTATCCCTTCCATATCGGGTATCAATATGTGTGTATGTTAACATATTATGCTTTAAGATACATTCTTATTTCATGTAGTGTGTCCATATCAGGCATGTGGTATAACCACCTCACCATGTCATGTTTTAGGGTGTATCCCCTAATCATCATATCATGTACCCATATCAAATTGACTATCACTTAGTTCTTATCAACTCAAGATAACTTCATATCAGGTATGAGCTAGGTGCTTGACCCCATATCGGGTATAAGATATGTGCTTGATGCCATATCATGCACAAGGTGTGCACCATATTGGGCATAGAGTGTATGCCTCATCATGTATCATTTAAGTGGCATATATACAAGATACCATATCAGTTTCCCATCCAGAATTATCATATCGGGTCTCCATGTAGGGTAACATATCAGGTTACCATGTTTGGTAGACCCTTAGGCTCATAACCCCTTTATACCTTCAAGGATCAACCCTATCATATAGTTTCATGACAAGGTAGGTGTATATTTAAATTCTTTTATCACAATCCATTACACAAAGGATAGGGTATATCGGATTTCAATCCATCATCTAGGGTTATCCACCATATTGGATAGAATGAGCTATATCATGTAGGAGGTATGAATTGTACCTCATATCATTCAAAAGGTACAAGCAGGTTTTATTCCTATCATCCAAGGGATATCAATCATATTATACATGTGGTATCATTCACTACTTATATCAGTTTACCCATCACCTTGGGTTTCTAACACTATGTTGATTAGAGTGCTAACTATCTCTCTATGGTGTAAGAGATGTAATTTTAGACTTGTATCGTATATAAGGAGTAAGTGGGTATCTCCCATATTGTTCATAAAACATGGCTCATATTGTGTATATCTATCATCTATCCCCATATTGGGTTAACCCCCATCTAGGGTTTCATATCGGGTTTGAGGTATTTCAACCATATCAGGTTATACCTTATATTTGTATCCATATCTTATATTATGCATAAGTGTATGCTCAATCAATCATATCATGAACTAGATGTGTGCTTCAAGATATCGTGTACCAAGTGTGTACTACATGATCATATCATGCAAGAGGTACTTACTTATCTTTCTCATATTGGGTTACCCAAACTAGGGTTTTGACATATCGACTTACAAGTATACACTTGACCCTATATCGTGTTACTTGACTGCCTATCGTACAAAAGGTATATGGTTAACACCATATCGTGTTCAAGGATTGAACTTCATTTCCATATCGTGCAAGGAGATGTCACCTCATAAGAATATTGTGCTAGTGATGTATATACATAACCTTATCGGGTTAGAGGTACTTGTTTGTATGCTTGAACCCGATATCACTTCATAAAGTGATACCATCTTCTTCAAGCTCTATACCTTCGTGGTAACTATTATAATACATGGAAAACAAGTCCCAAAACTACTAGAACTCATAATTTCATGAACTATTCAAGAAGATTTCTAAATTGAAGGTAGATCATTAAGTATAACAAGATACATGATGAATAATAACATGATTGGGTTCAAGTTATATAACCCGCCTTGTAAACAACTTCAAAGCTCCAAGCTTCAAGGATTTACATTCCTAAGGTTGAAGTTCCAAGGTCCAAGGCTCGTTCACCACTCTTCCATAGACAATAAATCTCCATAGTTAAGAACTTGGTGAAGAAGGAAAGAGAGGAATATCCATAACCCGATATCCTACTTCAACTAAGGATAAAGCTGACCAAAACCTTACCTTACACATGAGGCTCGAGCTCTCCTTGCTCTTTGAGCTACTTTGAATGATATCTAAGGATCTATGCACTATATCTCTAAGGAGGATGGTTATGGAGCTCGTAAACTTCCATAAGTAGGTGGAGGGTGAAGTATATATACTTGAGTTCATGAGATAAAGTGTATAAGAGGTGTCTTCACCTCATGCTACTAGATGACACGTGGCCATGCATGCATGCACACATACATATCTTGTTATTCAAGAGTCTTGAGGATAATCTAGGGGAGATATTTTGTTCCTCCTTTATCTTGTTGGATAAGTTTTCTCATCTTTATCTCACCAAATAAGCAAACTGATACACTTTTTACAAGGAAGTTTGCAACTCGTCATGGACCACCTCCTTGAGGTTCTTTTCCCCTAATGGCATTTACCAAGGCTCAAAAAACCAATAGGAGACTTCTATTATGGCTACTTGGCCAACAGGACTCCTACATCAAGTCCACAACTTGATACAACACATATAAGGCTTACCTTCAACTTATTATTGATCTTTTTATCACCAAGAGTATCATCACTCCAAGGTGATTCAAACATAGTGTCTCCTTCTTTATATTTCCTATAAAAGATACATAGAGGGAGTAGGGACACTCTAGATGTGGTAATTTGCATTTCTACCCTATATTTTAGGGTAAATTACAAATTGTACCAAAATTGGTGCACACAGTACTAGCATTGTTCAAACAAGTTATAACTTGAGATTTAGGTTTTCCACAAGCCACCACTTAGCATCATACTCTCTATTATGATATTAAAACGCTTCGAACACATTCAACATGTGACATTTTGCAATGTAACCCCTCATCTTGGGTAAATTGCACATTTCACTCAGGCTATCAATTAATGCACAAATAGTTTGCATTTAAGCTCAAACTTGACAATAAACTTCACTAGAAGCCTTAATTACTTTTCAAAAGATTAGAATCAGTTTGTAAGTAACTTACTTAGGCAAAAATCCTAGGGTTAAGCCATAACCCAGGTCTGGGGTATTACACATAAACTATATAGTTATTACAAAATCATTGTGATGATATGTTTCATCGCCCATTATTCTAAGGAAATTACATCAATTTAGATATCTAATTATGAACTATTTGGCATTATCTTGACAACTATGATAGAATTTCCAGTCAAGGATACAATTCAGGAATCTAGACAAGAAAGAATATCTTTTGATGTGAATAGATGCATTAACCATCTTATATTTTTATGGTTCTTTTGGTGATTTTAATATCACTTTTTATTGATGTCCTATATATATTTTTTGGTAAGTTTATTGTAATAACTTTAGTTTTTTATGGTAGGGATGAAAAACATGCCATGTTATTCTTGGTTTTAGTAGGTCAAGTTCATACCTACATTTTCAAATGAGTTGTGGGCATGGTCTAGGCTCAGATAATGATTGAAGATTTTGACCCAAACCCAACTTACACTATGTACTTGGATTTTAGGTTGGATTTTGAATAGCCCAAATAACTTAATTTTCCTATGTATATATATACATTTTTTTTTGTAAGTTCAGTCAAATACATCTTAGATAAAGCATATAGTATTTTTGAAATCACCATTTCTTAATTCCTATCAATCTACAATTGCCAGCCTCATGTTGAATATGGAAGACACAAATGCTTCTTTTCACAATTTCATATGCACACTAATCCAGACCATTTATATGTTGTTTAAACAAAAAAAAATCATAATTTTTTGGTAACCCAGGAGACTCGTAAGGCTTGTGTCGAGCCCAACCTGGGGAGCTCAACCCCATCCCGTAAGGAGCGTAGCCCATTAAGTCGCACAGAGGTCGGCTACGCTACAGGAGAAATAATTCTGAACACCACCACCAAGGGGATTCGAACCCGGGACCCTTCATGAGGGGCCCCGTGTTGCGACCACTTAACTACTACTCGTCACCAAAAAAAAAATCATAATTCTACAAAATATTTAATTAATTTTTTTGATGTAGTATAATCTTACGATGTATTAAAATTTGAGTTGGCATGCCATGTCGAAATTGAAATGGAGACTACAATACCCAAATTTAGGTAGCATATTACTAGAAGCTGACCCAAGAAGTTTCTCCCAATTTTAAATTCAAGATGCTATAAAATTTTAATATAATATCTAAATTTGATAACAATGATGGTATACCGCCCATGTTCTGATAATTACCCAGAAAAAAAATTACGGATGCCAAGAAAATAGTTCTGGTCACTTCTAGGCTAGACTAGCCTTTGATTCTATGCAAAGTTTCACAGCCCAAACGAAACCAGACCCATAGTCTATGCAAAGAGATAAACTCATAGACAAACTTAGTTATGTAAAATATAAACCAGAACGAAACTCACACTACGAATGTTTCCCTATTTCTTCACATAATAATTTGATCAGTACCATTGTTCAAGAAAGCGGTATGCGGTGTACGGGTGGAGGGGGTACTGCATAGAGTATATGCGGTATGCGGGAGTATATGCGGTTTTGGATTTTTTTCCTTTCAACAAATTAATTATATATAAAATGATATAGCGAGATCATAAATAAAAGTATAAATATATACATTAGGAACTAATATATATTTACATATAAACATACAAATATGCATGTATGATATGCTTATATATGTCTATATATGGAATGTTTTTGTAATACATGTACAAATAATAAAAAGTATGTATATCAATGTATGAATGTTTGTAAATTTGAATAAATAAAAATGTATACATACATGTCTAAACATATGTTTGTTTTTTTATTTATGAGAGAACCTCTCCCTTAGAAGCACCACAATCATCACCCCCCAGACAACGTAAATTCTAACCTAGACTTCCTTGCCTATAAATACCTCTTTACAGCATGGTATCAGAGCCTGTAGCTATCGGTTATCTAACTATTTCAAACTTGTCTCCCTTAGTATGTTTACCTTTACCTTAGGTTTCTTATACCTAGTATCCTTGCCTTGTGCAGGAAACCTTATGACTTTTGGATGATCATGTAGGGTTGATAGGTTAGAGAGCCCTAGATGGTATGACTTCTAGTTGGATACATGAGAAACATAACACTCAAAAAAATCATAACTAAAAGTTATGTGGGTAGTCGTAATACCTTGATGATGATTAGTTTGACTTGTTAAGATGAACCCTTTAAGGGGTGGTGAATAAGTTTGCTTATGGATGTTTTAATTTCGAGGATGAAATCCCTTTAAGGGGTAGTGTGTTGTAACATACTGAATCTCAGGTAAATTGCTAGTTTAACCCTTAATATAAATTTTTCTTATCCTCTATAGCATGTATGTGCCTTGATGTTTAATTTGTGGAAATAACAATAGTTTGGAATGAAATTGAACACTAATTATGTCAATGTAAGGTCATATGCATAAATATCTTAATGGATGTTTCAATGATGGACTAAAATATAATTTCACCACTTAAGAGGGATAATAGTAAATATTTCATTCTAGAACCTTCTAAGGCCTTTTGGAATAATAAAGAGAAAAAGAAACAAAATAGAAAAGGCTAAAGTCAATAAAATAATGCATTAATTGCTCTAATGTGATAAATAGTAGAAATATGAGTAAAATTATCTAAAATTCATGAAAGGGAATCTTAAACAATAATTCTAAGCCCAAATTCGTTTCTTGGGGTTAAAGTTTATTTAGGTGATAAGATTCACAATTTTGGAAAATTAATAATTAACTTTGCATTAATTGAAATTGGAAAATATGAGTTTTTCTCCAAGTTATTTAATAAATTATTAAACGACTTCAAAACTAGAAATAAACCTCAAAATCGTAATCTACATATCCAAATGAGTCTATGTAAGAATTTGCATCTAATTTGGTTAATATTAAATATTTTATTTTATTCAGGAGAGAGAAAATGATTTAAAAGACCTAAAATATTATAAGTTGAAAAAAATCAACTAATGTGAAAATGGTGTTTCTCATCTTTAGTATTTCTTATAGGCCAAGTTTCATATTTTTGGAAAGTTTTTAGATGCCTCTAATAAATTGAAAGGATAAAATAAGTGGTAAAATTTAAATATATTAAATAAAATAATAAAAATCTTCAAAAAAATAAAATAATGCCAAATTTGTGTTCTACATGTTAAAATATATCTTTGGATGAATTTTGACTCAATTTGGAAAATATATGATGAGAAGGTAAATTTAGGAGAGAGAACACATGTACAATCTTAATATCATTAATTAAAATAAGAAACAACTTCAACAAATGAAACTAATGGTAAATTCATATCCAACACATTGAATTGACATGTGGGTGAATTTTTTTATTTTTTTATAATCCTACTATCATTAATGAAGGAGGAAAGAGAAAATATGATTTGAATTATTTAACTAATTAAATGTTCTCAAAAGGCAAAACTAATTTCATATTTAGATTCTACACGTCACAATCACTCAGGGTGTCAATTTTGATTATTTTTGGAAACTGTTTGAGCCCTCAAATAAAGAAAGACAAATTCACTTAATAATATATGCATCACTTTATTCAAATCCTATTCTAACTATAGTTACCAATTTCGATTTTTGCGGCCGATGTGGATCATCTAATCTTAATCAAACGGTGAGTGCATCATCTCCTACCTTGGGTAAGAGAGACATGCACGTAAACAGTAACCTTAGCCGTGAGGCCTAGTTTTTGGGTCGTTCTCCCTCGTTTCTCAATAGTTTTTAGTAATTTTTCATGCTACAGATTTGGGAAGAGTTTTCGCATCGCTCGACTCCTTGTTTGTGCGATTTCATCACTGATTCAGTAAATGTCCAACCTTGGACTCCAAGCTTTCTCACGGCCATGTTGGTTTTGGCCTTAGCCCTAAGTTCAGCTATATATAGGGGTACCCCGAGTTGCATCGAGCCCCACACAACTCTCCTTCCTCAATTTTGTTGTTAGAGCTTTGTTTAGCCGTAGTCTACCTCGTTTACATGCAAGCTGTTACAACCCCAATTTTGGGTTCATGTGCTGAGAAATATAATTTCTCATATTAAAGATTTTTTTTGAATGAATAAATGGAATAATCTATTTCGAATAAATGGATTTCATAGCCTTGTTGTTTGATTTGTGGGCTTTATTGGCCATTGGGCCCAATAACAAGAATATTCAATTAATTGATGAATAACTGAGAATTTGAGATAAGAAAGGTGTGGAAACCTCTAGAAGGCAAGTCCAAAGAGGATTTCGTGCCTCTTAGATTCCTTGGGTTCCAAGGAGCCCAAGGTTGCAAAGAAAAGGCAATAAGAAAAGAAAATAGCAATTAAGTATTTCCTTGTTAATAAAGAAATTGAAAACATTGATGAAATAGGGAAAATATGTGAAAAGAGGTTTAATTGGATAATTCTTAGTGGGATTTTGTATCCCAATGATTCCTAATAATAAAAGGAATACTAATGAGGAAAATAAGAGAGAAATAAAGAGAAATCCACAAAAGGAAATATTTTAATAAGAAATAAAATAGGATAATGAGAATAATGCATATTGATGCATTTAAGGATAATGAGTATTCCTTAAAAAGGAATTTCGAATTATTTGAGTTTCTTGGGATCCAAGGAGTCCCAATGAAGAAAGAGGAAAGAGGAAATACCAGATTTGCAAAATAAGGGAATAATGTAATACATTGTTAATGAATTTTAGCAGTATTGTTAAAAAGAAAGTATTTCCTACTAAGGGGAAAATAGAATTTCGTGGCCAATAGTTTAAAAGGCAAGTTTAAAGAGAATTAGAAAATGGATTTTCGTATTTCTAATATCCATATAATTGAGAATATCCAAAAAAAAATAAAGAAGAGAGAGAGCAGGTTTCTTTGCTTTGAAGGAATTGGTTTTCATCTCCCCCTCCTTCTCATTTCTTGAATGCAAAAGCCCTAACGGGTGGGTAGTTCTATACCTGGATCATGGAAGGGTGGTGTTGCGGTATTGATGGAGGTAGCAGGCTTCCACGACCACCCCAAGATGGATCGGCTCCCTCCCCGAGCACTTGACCTCGCACAGCCGCCGCAGTAGGGCTACAAACGTGCAGACGGCCATAGGCTTGGCGCGCCTAGTGGCAGTCACCTCGGTCGCGACTTGGGGGTACCCCGCGTGCGCAGGGGCACGGCGGAGCCAGGGAAGCCATGGCGGGTTGCCGTGGGGCCCTAGGGAAGAGAGGAGGACGGCCGCACACAAGCTGCAGGTCAGCCATGGCGGAGCTCTGCAAGAGCTCATTTCCGGCCAACCGACCGCAAGCCAGGAGCACCACCACCTGCGAGAGGTCATGTCGGAGGAAGGGGAAGGAACTCCGGTGGCCGACGGGTCCTGATCTGGGCGGAGGAACAGCACAGGTAGCGCCTAGGGCTACAGGCCGGCGCATCTACGGCAGTTCGCGAGGTAGACGAAGGGTATCATGGCATTGGACGGATATGCCCTTCGACGGGCTGAAGAATGGATCACTTACCCGGGGGTAAACGCGTAATTGCGTTATATTTCCAAATGCATGCAAGGGCCTACGTGGAAACCTCCTATTGGCCAGGGTAAGTAAAATTTGTTTAATTCATAGCTAAATATCCATAGCTCGGATAGGTTCGCATAAAATATGAAAGTTGCTCAGAAAAATGAGGAAAATCTAATAAAAATAAAATTGAAGTCTAATTCTGATTGAAATTTGAAAAGTAATGGAGGTTATGAGCTTTAGATGTAATAATATTTAAAGAACCCTACTTTGATATGATTAAAGTGATTAATAAGGTTTAATAGCTGAATAAAGTGGATATTAACCTGTTAATGATCAAAGAGATACATTAAGTTTGGAAAAGATGTATTGTTCACGTAATTGGTTTGATTAGAAGTTCGTGCATATAAATAAGCATTAATGGACCTTGAAACCCTAATTTTAGTAAATGGGTTTATTAATGACTTTAAGTGATCAATTTGATGATTGGAGTTGAAATATGTTGAATCTAAGATATTAGAGTATAAAAGTCCTTAATTCAGGATATATACCCTAAAGGTAGTAATTAGGGTTTTCTCAGGAATAAAAGGGTAAAACTATGACAAAACGAATTCATATGTGACTTAGATCATAATGGGCTATGAATTGGTGATAAATGGTTATAATGAGTTTGACATGGATTAAAAGGATTAAAATAGTAGCTTTAATGAAAATAGGCTTGGTTGACTTAACTGATAGATAATGGTGTTATTAGTCCGAAAAATAAGATTAAATATTGTTAAAAGATAATCTTAACATCTTTTGTGATGAATAGATGAATATTTGGGGTTTTGTGGTCCAAACCTAATCTTAAGGACCTTAATGGAAAATAAGACAAGATAATTAGGGTTTGATGGATATTTGATAAAAGTAAGATAAAAGTAATAAAAAGGAAGTGAAACCCTAACTATAGTCAAAACCCTAAAAAGGCTAGTAACCCTAAGGCACGAATAGATCTATTAGTTTTGTGTGCCATGATCAATGATAGAAAATATTGAATGAATATTTCAGGATTGAATTGTGTACTTGCTTGATTCTGGATTACTTGCTTGTTTGGAATATTCCTGCATCTGAGTCTGCCTGATAGATATGTGGTTACGCTTATGAATAACCGCATTAGTTTCCCGCATGTTTGTCGGATGGTTAATCGCATTGACTGTAATTAAACTGTTTGGATGATTCATACTTGCCAATTATAAAGTCACTATGATTATCACATTAATAATAGAAGTATGGATTCTCGCACCTACATGCAACCCTGATGGATGATGCCAAAGGTCAGGCCCAGTTGGGTAGACCAATGGACACCTTGAGTGGTGACCCCAGGTACCAAGAAGGTGGCCAGTGACCCCCAGGCACCAAGCTCGGGATTGAGAAGGTGGCCATAAGTCATTGGCAAAGGGCACCCTAAGGTGGGTATGCCAGGGTTAGGGCAAAAGCGGTGGAGAATGTCATACTGAAAAGTGTAAATTGGCTTGTTAAATAATTTGATTGTGATTATTAAATTGTTATCCATATGTGCAAACTTTTGGTTGTCCCCACATACCAGTATATTTCGATATACTGACCGACGTTTTGTTTGTCGGCGTTTTAGGTACAATGAAAAGAACAAACAGTAAAGTGGCAGATGTGGAAATCAAATGAGAAGTAACGTGCACAGGAGGATTTGTTAGATTAGCATCTTGATGGATAGAAGTTTAGAAATCCCAATTTTCACAAGGTAATAAAAGTTTTATTTTATACCAAATTCCAGTTAGTTAGTAGAATTTCATAATTGTTATTGATTATTTGTCAAACCTTTGATCCTGTTTATTGAATAACGGCTCTGACCTTCTGGTCTCCCTTAATTGGGGGTTACCGGGAGACGGGGTCGTTACACAAGCTTTGCAGCGCTCCTCTCGTCTTCTACACATCATCTTCGACGAAATTGTTGGCATCTTCAAGTTCAACTTTCCTCCCTCGTTCTTTGCATATATGAGCAATAAGTTTCGTATTGTATTTCATTTTTTCCCAAAGTTCCGCAAGTAGCAGGTGTTGCACACCTGCCATGGTGAGCAAGAGGGAAGATGGCCCTCTACGTTGTTACGATTCTACCCTTGATTGGCTTCTCTTCGTTGCTTTCGCACAGGGGTTGTTCTGCCTTTTCGCCCGTCTTTTCTAGCGTTTGACCGGTATTTGACCCAGGCACCACTAGGGCTGCCAGCCAGGGCAGGCCACTGACTTGGCACCCAGTGATTGGGCCAAGCAGCGGGTCCAGCCTCCTCTCTCTCTCAGACTGTCGATATGGCTTTTCGATGATTTCTGATTGGCCGATTTTGTAAAAATCATATCTTTTACTGTGGTTGTTCAAAAGTTACAAATAAATACTCGTTGGATTCATAAAAATGCAAGCTTTGTAATGGTATTTGTGTTGTCACCTAAATCAGATTTTTTTAAAGAGGTGATTTTAATGGATCTAATTAAATAAGATAAAAACTTGTATAATTCATAACTAAATATATAGAAGTCAGAAAAATAAAATAAAATATGGTATGAATTCAAGAAAATATAACCTAAAACATGACGTAGTTTTCTTACCCTAATTCACATAAAATAAAAAGGCGATTTATAGGGTTTTGAATAATCAATGCACTTCTAACCCTAATTTCACATATATGATATTAGGTGCTTTGGAAACCTAGATTTCGATCTAGAAGTAATCTTGTCTTGTTGAGACTCTATTAGAGATATGTTAGAATCTCCTATTTTTCTTCATTAAAAAATAACCTATATTGTCTTTCTCTTGGTCCTATGGACAATAACCTAAAAACCATATCTTTTCCTCTTGAATATTATGCTTCATGTGAAGTACTCTACTTGTTGCTGATCTTGTGATCATGATATCTTCTATGACTTTTTTTTGTAATCTTTATTATGCCTTGTTCATTTTATAACTCAAATTGTTGTTATATATCCACTTTGTGGTGGATAATATTGATGATCACTTATGTGGTGATTAATTTGTAAATCCGACTATACTTTTACTTGCCTCCATATTAAGCATGTTGTGTGACTCAGTAGCCCTAGAGTAATATAATTTGCATTGGTTTTGGGTTATGTGCCCTTATTGTTTATTTTGGGATGGTAGTTATGTGCCCTTATTGTTTATTTTGGGATGGGGGTTGGCCCAAATTTTTAAATATATTGGGAGTTTGGTTATGTTCCAACCTCTATCAGGTTTCAACTTTATGAGGGTTGGCCTCCAATTGTTATTTATGTTGTTCTAGTGCTGTATTTATCTCACCTACATGCAGGTTGTTATGGGTTTTGTGCCCTAAAAATATTGTTTGTGCTTTTGTGGCACCACTTTTATTATTGTTTTAATGGCAAGTATTCCTTTTATCATATGTTTTATAATCTTTTCTTTTATGCCCAATTGGGTAGTCCTTATCTTTTTGTATGGGAAGCCTTCTATACTTGATGTATATTTTTCTTAAAATATATATAATGCTCAATTCCTTTTTAGCATGCTCATACCAGCATTTTGCTTATATCCTCTTTTCTTTTCTTTTTATGGGGTATGCTTCCAACCCCAGGTGTTGGACAAGGAGGAAGAGATCTAGGAGGACCTGGACCACAACAAGGATAGATGATTTCGTTAGAGACTTGGCTTGAAGTTGTTAGGTGATCCTCAGCTAGTTCTACATATGTAGTTAGTTTTCCTTTATGTCACCCTGTGTCGTGAAAGTTTAGTATGTTAAGAAGCCTTGTAATGGTTAGATATATCTTTCAATTCCGCTGTTACTTTGTGTTATGATACAATCATGATTAAATAAATTTGGTTTCATCCCCTTTTGAGAAAAGTTTTTTGTCGGTGGATGTTGCCCTTTTTATTTTTAGTAGGGAGTGGATCCCTATGGGATTACAGTGGCCAAACATGTGTTTGTACATGTAGGTATAGCATATATGTATGTATACATATGAAAATTGTCAAAATGTATTCATATAATGTACAAATGTGTGAGAAGTTGTTGTATGTATTATAATGTATACATATAAATAAATGACTATATATTTAAATTTTAACATGTAATGAAATGTGTGTGTATATGTATGCATGTATGTATGAAATGTGTAATATAAGTTGTGGGATTTTCAAAAACTAGAGTTTAATCAGCCGCTTAATCGCCTAAGCGGGGGAATATGCGGCCCATAACCACTTAATGGACCGATTAGCAATATGCGGTGTAGTAGGGTGACCGAATAAGCATAAGTGGGAGTATATGCGGCCGTGCAGACCGATTTCCTAAACAGTGATCAAAACTAACTCTACATCATTTTTTACCAATTTTTGTGAAATTAGCATGTTAATTTGTGATGTTATGTAAGCTTAAATTCATTAAAAGGTTTAATAACTCACTATACGTATAAATTTGTACACTTATCAGAGCCCACTTGTCAGATTTTTTTGACCCAAAATTAGAGCTGGTTTTAATTCAAACATCAACTTCTAAATGTGCAAATGATGTAGATTAACATAATCCAAACCCACAACAATTTTTTCTTAGTTTGGGCCAAGTTAGATAAGGATTTAAAGACAACTTGAATTAGACTAAAATAAATACATTTAACATGTATAAAACATAGGATATCATATAAATATTATTATAACAAATTCCTCAAAATGATTGGAATTCCAATATCTAATTTCATACCAGATGCTCATGTATCTTTTTTGAAATAACTTAATTTGTAGCTATATGCATGTATTCCTAAGCAACAACAAATACAGACACATGCATTATCATGAAATAATCATCATTCTATTTTATAGATTAATTAGTAACTATTACATATAATACATTTATTTATACTTTATGTAATAATCTATATGTTGTTATAATTGTGTCTTAACTCATGATCTGATTTAATTTGACTATTAAAAGCCAATTTTGATATTGGATTTTGGTCATCTGGGATAAATTTCAAGTTTGATATTGATGTCTAACTGATTATCTATCTATGAATCATACATGATTATTTTTTACTTTATTTCAACTAGTATAATTATAAGAAATTTATCACTCAAATTATTACAATAAGGTGATGCAGCGTCAACTCAGAAAGATAAAGTCAAAGGCCTAAGGACTTTTGCTTTAAAGGACAAGGAGGGGTAACCACCACTAATGGAGCATTCTCCTCTCAATCACTGTTGGAGGGTTTAGAAGAGGATTCTTAGGAGGCGATATGCTACTGGTAGGTTGTGGTGTTGTTGACTTGTGTTCTAGCTGATACCGTTGTTGACTTATGATCTTATTATGTTTTTTCTTCTTCTTTTATACTTTGTTAGTGGGTTGTTCTAAGAATAAGAAACCACATTTTGTAAACATTTGGACCAGCCGCAGTCATGGCTGTCATTTTATTAGGTACCTCATGTACCTATTAAATGTGAAACCATCACATACTTTTCACAGACATCACATTGTGAGAATTGTGTCTTTTCTATTATTATGCAAGAACATGTCATCTATAAAAGAAATTTATTACTTGTTACAATATGGATATTTTTTGGTTTTAGGGGAGACAGAGAAGGCAGCGGAAACAAAAAAAATTATTCTCCCAAACCCAGAATTAAGGAATCATGTCAACGTCTATACAATAGGAAGGATGGTTTGAAGAGGCGTACCTTGTCCTGAGGGTTGCTCGACGACGTTACCTCGCGAATTGTGTGGTCTTCACCTCCAGTCTTGGATGGTGTCTGTGCAGCTCCTGGTCTCACCGGGACTGTCAGGATTGACAGTTGTCCTCTGAGCGGCAGAAGTCTCCCGCCTCTATAGTCGTCCACACAGACTGCCTGGAACTCTAATCTCCTTATCCCATAAGGAATTGGAAAGAGTCGCACCCTTCTGTCAGCATACTAGTCACCGACACACTCTCCTACCACCAGTCGATTTTCCGTAGTTGTCTTTCCCTTGTTGTGCCTCCCTTATCAGGTAGCACTTGCTCGGGCTCTCTCGGTTACCAAAAGTAGAGAGAATGACAACTTTGTAGAGCAACTGGTGTTCTGAGTTGTACTTTGAGGATCCCCCAATACCCCTATATATATAGGAGGGTCATGGGACAGGGTTCTCCACCCCGGTCAATGCGGGATCAAAGCAGGAGTAGAAGGGTTTGAAATTTTCCACAAAACAACCAACTGCTCCAGCTGAACCGGTCATTTCAGCACTGAAACGGTTGTTTGGTGACCTCAACCGATCGGTTCACACCTGAACCGATCATTTGGGACACCTGAGACGATCGGTTCACTTCTGAGCCGATCGGTTTGTGGTCCTGGTCCAACTCAAATTGACTTTCATATTTGTTTCCGACTAATCAAATATTAATCATTGTTCAAATCAAATTTGTATAAGTGAAACAAATTGTATTTACAAAACGATCTCGGTTGGTCCATGAATCAATCAGTTCAACAATTGAGCAGACCGGTTCAACAATTAAGCCGATCGTTTCATTACACATGAGCCGATTGACTCACCACCTGAGCCGATCGGTTCACCAACGTGAGTCGATCGGTTCATCACATGAGCCGATCGGTTGGGGTGCAGACTTTTGCAAAATCAATCAATTGTAGTTTCAATCAATCTGATACTCTAATCAATTAGTCCAACACCTTGAACACTATGATTTTGAGCTATCAATCAACTGAGTGTTTAATTGAACTACTAAATTTCTTTAGCAATCAATCTAAACATCATTTGTGGATAAACTCCTCTTCCAGGTTACATCATATGTGTGTGACCCTGCAGGTCTATTTCACGTTGGCAGTGAAAGTCCATAACACTTATGACTTCACAAGCAAAGAGCGGTGCCTAGTCACACATCAGTGCTACCCAAGTGAAATAGAAAGTTGGAGAACAACTTTCAATCCTACAATCCATGAGTGGTGTTACAGTGAATGTGTAATTCCTTTGTCACTAATGTCCTGAATGAACTCAAGGCATGGTACAATCATCCTTTCAACGTTCATCCATTTCCTTGATCTCAGAGAAGACTGGGTGAGATGTGTGTGACATCAATATCACATATTGATTCACACATGCATGCGCATGCCTTTCTCAATCCTACTCATCAAGTGGCCATGGACATCAAACTCCCTTAGGAGGGACAAATCCCATATATATCACTCAACCCTCAAAAGCCCCATGTGTGAAAGTCACCCAATCATCACCTTTATAACAACCCATGTTTCAGGACTGCGTTTGATGATGTCAAAATGTACCCAACGACATGTGTTGAGTGTAGTGATTTCAGGTCGAAGAATCACACTCACCACCATCACTGTGAGAGATGATTGTGACTACCAAATCATGGTTCCATGTGTCTCTCACTATGGGTCTGTCCGGTACACTTGTTCTCTAACAAGTACCTATGTGCTTGGTTTGATATCACTATATCACGACTAATGAGATTCTATCATCAACCAACACACAATCTAGTCTTTAGTGTTATTGATGTCTATGGTTATTTCCATAATAACAACTGACTAGGGACAAAACAAGAATGTATACTCTTAACATATGTATGATCTCATTGTTTAGGTCCTCAATCCAAAAGCATACGTCATTGAGTAAAACATTCTTTAGACATCTATCATGTTACACTATCATCTCAGAAACAGTTAAAACATATAGATCAGAAACTGCCTTTATTATTAATTAAATCATTTACAAAGTATCCCATTATAATCATCACAGGACTTGCTCTATGGGCATACATACCAACAGAATCCCACTTGCACTTAGAGCCACTCACCTAGGAACCTCAGTCCTTGTGACCTAGCATGACCATCATGGTTCTACTGAGGAAGGGCCTTAGTCAGTGGATCAACTATGTTGTCTTCAGTTGGTACTTTGCAAATCTTCACATCTCCTCGATGTACAATATCTCGTATGAGATGGAAGCGCCGCAATATGTGCTTGGACCACTGATGTGATCTGGGCTCCTTAGCTTATGCAATAGCTCCATTATTGTCACAATAAAGCTCAATTGCATCACAGCTACTGGGAACTACACCAAGTTCAGTAATGAACTTCCTGATCCACACCGCTTCCTTTACTACATGTGAAGCAGCAATATACATGTCCTCTGTAGTACAATCGGCAACTATTTCTTACTTGGAACTCTTCCAGCTCATAGCTCCATTGTTTAGGCAAAACACAAATCCTGATTGCGATCTGTAATCATCTTTGTCGGTTTGGAAGCTTGCATCGGTGTAACCCTTTATAGCCAGTTCTTCCTCACCACCGTATATAAGGAACTGATCCATAGTCATTCTCAAGTACTTGAGGATGTTATTTACGGTTGTCTAGTGAGCATCCCCGGGATCTGACTGGTACCTGCTCGTCATGTTGAGGGCATACGAGACATCTGGGTGTGTGCACAACATAGCGCACATGATGGATCCAATGGATGATGCATATGGGATCCCATTCATACGCTCCCTCTCTTCACAAGTTTGGGTACATTGAGCTCTAGAGATGGTGACTCCATGTAGCATGGGGATGTTGCCTCTCTTTGAGTTCTCCATGTTGAACCACTTAAGCACCTTGTCAATGTACGTGCTTTGACTTAGTCTGAGAAGCCTTTTCGATCTATCTCTATAGATCTTGATTCCTATAATATATGTTATAACCCCATTTTTTCAAAAATATGTAATGAGATTGTAAATCTCTATTCAAAGATAAATAAAAATCCATGATTGATTTGATGAGTTGATTTGAATGAATTTCGTGTATGATAGCCTTGTATGTTTTCTTAATGGGCCTTATTGGCCATTGAGCCCAATTGAAGGAAAAGGAAAAAGAAATGAAAAGGAATTCAAAGGAATACATAAGAGAATAAATAAATAAAAAAGGAATAAATTTCAAAAATAGGATTTCGAGTTTTTGGGGTTCCTTGGGGTTCAAGGAACTCAGAATCATAAGTTGATGGTAAAAGAAATAGAAAAGATATGGAAAAGAAGAGTAATTTGCAATCTAAGAAAAGAGCTTGTACACTTGAGATAATAATTCCAATTTTTATAGGATGGAAGATAAAAATATAAACAAGGTTTCCTCAAAATTTGAAGTGAAAAGGAGTTAAGAATTGGGAGTTATGAATTTTCCAAGTTATCATTGAAATAGGAATATAATTCGTATTAATAGGATTTTGTTTCCTTTTGGATCAAGTGTGTGGCATGGAGACCCTTGGATTTAGATCCAACGGGTGCTTCTTATCATCCAAGTCCCAGAGGGACAAGGACTTTGGCCATGACAAGGGATTTTTCCCCCTTTGATTCTGGCCACTCTGATGCATGTGTGTGCTGGGAAAGTTTCCCATCGGTTTCGGGAGGAAGGGAGGAAGCATCTCGACCCTGGTTTGTTAGGGTTTTGACTCGACCTCATGAAATGCCCAATTGGGCTGGAACACAGGTTGCGTCTAGGATTGGGAATCCTCATAGGGACCTCCCATGGCTATAAATAGGGCACCCCTTGATTCCTTGCTTCATTGCGATCCCGATCGGCTAGTTCCACAGTCTTATCTCCCCCTCCTCTGTCCTACTGACCTTGCTCCGGTGAAGCCTCTGCCGCGGTGTCGCCGCATTGCTCAAGTAAGAGTTAGGAGGGAGATGACGCATAGACACTGTGTGATCAAGGACCATGGTGGATGCTCGTGGGATCCAACGATCCTAAGGTGACGCGTTGTGTTAGACGTGTGAGTGGAGGCGATCGGTGTAGATCGTCGGATCTGCAGACATTGTGGACCTATGAAGATCCAACGGATCGGGATTGGGGGAGCACACACATCCAAGATAGTGGGAGAAACTGATGCAGAGTGTCAGATCGAGGCATGGACCATTGGCGCATCGATCGAACAGTCAAAGAATTTCGGTAATTGTTCCCTCTAATCAAATAATTCAGTAAATAGCTTTTCTTTGCAAAATTGATAGAAATAACTAGGAACGTCTAATGGAAAAACTTTATATATGAAAGTTTTGTAGAAAAATATGAGGAATCTAATAAAAATACTTTGAAAACCTGATTCTGCTCTATTTTACAAAAGTACTTTAATTTGCTAGTAAAATGTAATAAAAGTGGATGAGAAACCCTAATTGAAGATAAAGGGTGTATTTTGGTGAATTAATAGGTCAAATTGATAATATTAACCCTTTTAATGATAAAGGTGGTTTGTTTATCTGTTTTGAATGCAAGTTTGCCTAATTTAGAGTTGTAATCCATAAATAAAGGATAATATTTATTGACCCCCTAATTTGGGGATAAAGGAAGAGAAAACCTTGATATTTCAGATTAAGAAAGTAAATTGCCAAATAATGATCCTAATACTGTTGGGAATATTAAAATGAAAGGAATTTAGGGTTTGATGTAGTTTTGATAAATTAGAGATCATAATATTAATAATGGAGGCAAAAACCCTAATTTCCAAAGAAACCCTAAAATTGGAATTGAAATCCTAAGTAATGTGATGAAATTGGATAAATATTAATAAAAGGAAATTGGTACTTTTATTTTAGGATTTCTATTCCTCATTGCTTGCTTGATTAGGTTTCTCTGCATACTTGAATCTTTCTTGAAATCTTTCAATCGAAGGTATGTGGTTACACTTATGAAAAATCGCTCTAGTTTCACGGTGATTCCCGAAGTTTTATCGGTTGCTTGAAAATAACTGTTGGATGTCTATTTATTTCATGCAACTATAAAGTGACAATGATTATCACTATAAATGTGCATATATAACTGGATAGATCTGGGTCCACCTCTGTTGCTTTGAAAAGACTAAAAAATGGGTAATCCTAGAGCAAGGTCTAGGTTACCGAGAGTCAGAAACTAGGCTACCTATGTGTAGTTCCATGAGAC
This sequence comes from Alisma plantago-aquatica, assembly GCA_963693085.1. NCBI lineage: Eukaryota > Viridiplantae > Streptophyta > Magnoliopsida > Alismatales > Alismataceae > Alisma > Alisma plantago-aquatica. Next base: position 485,706,715 of record OY856414.1, read on the forward strand.
TCTTTAGCATACCATGAGTTAAGGAGTGGTCTACCTATGGGTAGTTCCATGTGACTCAACCCTAGAAACTGGTTCACTTGATAGGTGGATCATGATGGGTTTAATGGGGACAACACAGAGGATAGGGTACTCTTGGATCGCAGAGTTATATCTAAAATGTAATCTTGGTTGTTAAATGATTAATTGAATGATTACATTGTTAACATATTTACATGATTATTTGTTTCCCCCACATACCAGCTTCTTGCTGACCGACATTTTGTTTTTTGGCATTTTAGGTACAAATGAAAAGAACAAATAGTAAAGTGGCATATGCGGAATTAAATGAGAATTAACGTGCACAGGAGGATTAATTAGATTAGTATCTTCATGGATAGAAGTTTAGAAATCCCAATTTTAAAAAGGTAAGCAAAATTTTATTTTATACCAGTTTTTAGTTTAGTTGGTAAACTTTATTAATTGTTATTGATTATTTGTCGAACCTTTGATCCAGGTTATTGGTTAACAGCTCTGACCTTTCGATCTCCCTTAATTGGGGGTTACCGGGAGACGGGGTCATTACAATTGGTATCAGAGTATAGGTTCCTCATTTAATCTTTAATAATTATTAAATTTTACAAATTCTGTAGAACCCAAGGGAGTTATTAGAGGATTATCTGAAAGACAGAGGTGTTTAGAAAAGGATCATGACTGGGGGCTAGCAATATTTTCCTCCGCACTGCTTGTCAGAATACGAGGACTCCCAGATCTGTGTGACTGCCTGGCTAAAGTCTTAGGGTATGATTCAAAATAAGATACCTTTAGGACTCTCTCATCTTGTTCATCCCTTCTCCACTCAAATTATGTTAAGGACCTTAAGGATTAGGGTTTCCTCTCTTCTCCTCACCCTCTTGAGGTATGGGTAAGGTTGATAAGGATTAAGGAATCCTCCACCAAATTAATAAAAAGCATGTAAATAAGATGGCATGGACATAAGCTTAATAGAGTAAGCGTAAAGGAATAGATGCATGCTTAGGTCGTATGACATGAGTTGTCATTGCCCTCAGGAGAGACTTGAGGATAGACCTCATTAGCAGGAGGATGAGTAGAGAGAGTTAGTCTTGGAGGTAGAGACCTCCATTAAAAGTAGAGACCTAGCAAATCCTTTGAGGATGATGTTAACCCTAACCCTAAGTGAAGGTTAGAGAGAGAGAGACAACATGATGAGTTACATGTCATGATAAACATGCCTTGGATGCCATATGAACCATGAGAAGTAGATGACTAAGTACCTTTGGCAACCCAACCCTGGGAAGGGTCATGCATGTTTGAGCGAAGGATAGCTCCTTCATGGATGAGGTTAGAGAAGAACTTGTAGAAACTTGTTGGGTTGTTGCAAGTAGGATATAGCTTGCACCCAGAGTGCGTCAGTAGTGTTGACAGTTGGATGAAACCCTAGACAAGGGTTCATGATGGATGGATTATGAGATAAGCATAAGGGTTATGGATAATCTTGAGTAAACATAAGTTCAAGCATAGGCTTCACTCGGGTAGGGGCATGCTTATGAGCTTGATCCTTCATGAAGAAAGGACCTCTTATAGAGAGGTTGGTTGTAGGATTAGATCTAGAGAAAGAGCATACCTCAGGCAAGAAGGTTGTAAGTCTAAAACCCTGAAACTTGAGGAACATTGGGAGTTGAGGATGATGCGACCTAAGTGGTGATAGTGGTTGTCGTATGCTTGACCCTTAGAGGCTAATGATGTCTTGGTTGCCATGAGAGGAACCAAACCCTAGAGAGAGGATGAGTCTGTTGGTACCTTTGTGCCTATGGTATAGGTGTTTACCTCCTGATATAGGGAGAATAGTTTCTTAGACTTGGAGAGGTTTAGTAGCAGGTTGTGAGGCCTTATACCTAGTTGGTTGTCCTGGAAGAGGACTCAACTCCGAAGTGTTGCTTGAATGAAAGGATGACATACCTTGGACATGCTTGATTCATGGTTAAGAGGTCGAGCATGCAGTTGGACACCCAAAGGTGGACCTAGGGTTTCTATGCCTAAGAGGGGAAGTTGTGTATCTGATGCTCATAATAAGATTTGAGTCTCTATAGCTTTGAGCATGTGTAGAGGAGAAAGAAACCCCTTAAGTTAAAGGTATGTGTGATGAACCCCTCACAACTAAGTTGGTCTAATGATGAGGATGAGAACAAGTGTGACCTAGCATGGTTTAGTGTATACGCTTGTGCTTTAGTAGTTGCTGGATTAAGCATGCTAATGTGAATGTAAACCCCAAGGATGCTTGTGACCTTTGTTATCAAGGTATAGTTTCCTCACATCCTGGGAGAGGGACCCTTTGGTAGGAGTTTACCATTTTGGTTGGTTTTGAGGTAACCTAAGGAGGCTTCATAGGATCTTGAGAAGCTAAGTGAAGAGTACATGGCATGAGAATGAACCTATAGACCCGCAGATAACCATCTCTATGTGCTTGTGGATGTGTTACCATGGAGGTAATGGGTATGGGGCTTGACCAAGGTAGGCAGGTTGCCATGATCCCTATGGGAGGATGAAAGTCAACCCATGAATGCGGGAAGAGAGATGATGAATTCTTGGGTAAGGTTCTAAGTGTTGACCTAGGTGTCGCACATTGCCCATATTTTGATAATGACTTAACCATTCCATTCATATGTATCTAACAAATCTATTCGAGATCATTGCAGATATTAGATACAAGAAAAGAATCTCTTTTATCTCCAAAGCTACTCTTCCGACACATGCAAAACATGTGACTTGTAACCGCTTTGTAATATAGCCCTTAGAGGCTTAGAACATTTTATGTAATCACTCATAATCATGTTTTGCATTGTATCTAAGATGGATAAAATGATTGGGACTCAAAAATCCATCGTTTGTACAGTTTATGAAAATTCCAAAATACCCTTAACAGGGATTTTGTCGGCCGAATTCCAAACTCGGCCGATCCATATATTCTGGAATTTTCTGGGCTGTCGGCCGAGTTTCCAACTCAGCCGATCCCTGTTCGGTCGAGTTTCAATGATAGGAAACTCGGCCGATCCACTGGTCGGTCAAGACTGAAGGTCGACCGATCGGTCGAGTTTCCCCATGGAAACTCGGCCGACAGTCTGCCTCTCAGACTTGTCGCCTAGTGTGTCGGCCGAGTTGCCTTTAATGAAACTCGGCCGATTAGACTGTACTGGAATGCAGAAAAAGCAATTCCAACCGTTGGAGGAGTTGGTGGGACTCAAAATAGATCCGTTGCAAGTTGTAAAACGGCTAGTTTGTGCCACTTAACTCTCCCAACCTCAAAGGGACACCCTCAACTTTAAATAGGACCTCTTGGACTTCATTCCAAGGTTGCTCATTCACATATGCTTGGTCCTAGCCTTAGTTGAGTGGTTTCTAATCCTTTGAGCCCCTTTCTCTCTCTACCTTCAAAGCAAATTCGTGAGTATGAGTGAGTTAGGATCCCATGTATGAGAGCTATCATTTGTAATCTTGTAAAGCTCTCCTTTCCACTTCTCCCATCTCCATTCTCCATGAAGATTGATTGAAGTTTCTTCTCCGAGTGAAAGAGAAGAAGGTTGCTGTTCTTCCCCAAGTGAAGGAGAAGAAGGCTAGCTGCTCCAGGCCTCCGAGTGAAGGAGGAAGGTGCTAAAGCTCTCCAAGAGAAGGAGAGGTGCAAGGCAAAGCTCAAGCAAGATGGGTAATTCCTGCAAGGCCGAAGACTAGAGCAAGAGTAGGTAAGTCCTTTGAAGAAGGCTGAAGACTACTTGCTTGGTGGGTAAGTCCTTGGTGAGGTAGAAGATCTTGGCTTGATATATAAGTCCTTGGATGGTTGGTTGTTGTAGCTTGTAATCTTATTGTGTGATATATATATAAGAGAACCAAGTTACAAATCCTAGAGCCTAACCAACTCTAGGTAGTGGACTGACATTGCTCCTAAGTTTAGGACATGGAACCACTCTAAACCACCTGTCCAAGTGCATGCTTTCCTTGTCTCTTATCCTTGCTTTGTATGCTAGTTTAGGACATCAAATTGCTGTTTTGAATTAAGTTCTGCACTTAATATTATTTGGTGGTCTAATCACTTTTGTGAAGTTTGTGAAGCTCTATTCAACCCCCCCCTTCTAGAGCCCATTGATCCAACAAGTGGTATCAGAGCATGTCTTCTCCAAGCTACTTCAACAAGTAGGAGAAGATGGGCGATTCAGCTCTTGGGTCACTCAATCTTGAAGGAAGCTTCTCCATGAGACCCCCGGTCTTCGACGGCACAAACTTCCTATATTGGAAGAGAAGGATGCAATTCTACATCCAAGGCGTGAGCTACGAGATGTGGAAGATAGTCCATCTCAAGTATGAAGAGCCGAAGGGGAACATCACCACATGGACGGAAGATGAGATGAAGCGTGCTCAACTCAATGCTAAAGCTGTGAGCATCATCTACGCCGCCCTTTCACCATCGGAGTTCAACCGCATCTCTTCTTGGGACACGGCGCATGAGATTTGGCATAAGTTGTGTGTCACCTATGAAGGGACGGAGCAAGTCAAGGAGGCCAAGGTCTATATGCTCGGCGGCCTACTTGAGAACTTCAAGATGGGGAAGAATGAAAGAGTTGCGGACATGTACACAAGGTTGAATGTCATCTTGAACAGTCTTGCAGCCCTTAGAAGTGTCATGGATAGAGGTACCATCAATGCAAAGATCTTGAGATCTCTTCCAAAGAGATGGGAGCCAAAGGTCACTTCAATTGAAGTAGTCTACAAGCTGAGCGAGTTGTCAACCGAGGAGCTGGTTGGTAATCTCCAAGCACATGAACCAAGGCTCGACAAGCAAGAGGAAGAGGAGAAAAGAGAAGAGAAGGAGTCCAAGAAGATGAAGGACACAGCCTTCAAAGCTCAAGTTGAAGAAATGATGCGGCAACAACAACTTGCCATGAAGTCTCCCTGCCCTTCCTCAAGCGAAGATGAAGGTGCAAATGATCATGAAGCCAACTATTCAAAAGGAAGACACTTCAAGGGAAAGCCATCATCCTCAACTCCTAGATGCTACGAGTGTGGTCAAAAGGGCCACTACAAGAATGACTGCCCAAAAGCCAAGAAGGGCTATCATAAGAGCAGCCACAAGAAGGATGACAAATACAAAAGAGAAGCCAAGTACAAGAAGAAGAACAAGAAGGAGAGAAGACCCAAAGATGCAGCTCATGCGGCATGGGAGGAGTCCTCTACTTCAAGTTCCTCAAGCTCCGAGGATGGTGAATGTCACCTTGCACTTATGGCTTCTACTAGTGAAGAAGTAATTGAGGTAAGTGAGGTAAGTAAGGTAAGTGACGAAAGTTTACTTGATTTATCTAAGGAAACCCTCATTGAAATGCTTAATGATTGTCAATCATCTTTTGCTAAATGTAAAGCTAAAAGAAAAAGATTAGGAAAGATAGTTGATGATCTCTATGCCAAGATTGACATTCTAGATCAAAATGAGAAATTACATCTTGATAGCATAGATTCTTTACAAGGGCAATTTCTAGACCTTGAACTTCAATATAATGGAGTAGAGGTTGAGAATGGTACTTATCTTAAAACTATTGAAAATCTTAAGATAGAGAACCAAAATTGCCTAGATGAGCTAGATGTTCTAAAAACTGAAAATGTTGAACTTAAGCTTATTGATGATGCTAGGAGAGATGAAGTGTATGCTTATCAAAGGGAAATTGTAGTCCTTAAATCTGAAAATGCTAAACTTCTTGCACAAACAAATGATTTATCTTCTAGACCTATCTTGCCTAGAAATGAAGTTGCAAACTTAACTCTTGAAAAAGACTCTCTTCTTACTAAAGCCCTCTGTCTTGAGGCCGACCTGTTGCATGCTAGAGAAGATCTTGCTAGTTTATCTACTACCATTACAAATCTTAGTGATGATAATGCTAAATTAAGATCTACTTTGCAAAGGTTTCTTTCGGGTAAGAAGTCTCTAAATGATGTTCTAGAGCACTCTACCAAACAAGTTGGTACTAGTGGTCTAGGATACAATGCGACTACTCCAAAAGGTAAGAAGAAGAAAAAGGGTAAGAAAAAGAGTGTGGAAACTCCAATTTTCAATGGAGAGTCTTCCGGCTCTAAAAATCCCATGGTATGTATGCATTGCAAATGTGATGATCATTATTCTACCTATTGTCCTTACAAGCCTAAGGGGACCAACCCAAATATGAAATGGGTCCCCAAGCTAACCCCGGACCCCAAAGTTTGAGTTGGGTTCCGACATCCTCTTTTCTTGCAGGTCACAAAGAAATGGATTGTTGATAGTGGCTGCTCTAAGCACATGACTGGAGAAATCAGCCATTTCAACAAAATTGTGAAGAAGAAAGGAGGATCGGTAACCTTTGGGGACAACAAAAAGGGTAAGGTTATAGGTGAGGGTGATGTAGGTAATGATTTGTGCATTAAAAATGTTTTGCTTGTTGATGGCCTACATCACAACTTAATTAGTGTTAGCCAATTATGTGATAATGGTTATCTTGTGCTCTTTACTTCCTTAGAATGCTTGCTTCTAGATTCCCTGTCCTATAATGTCATATATAAGGGAACTAGAAATGGTAATCTATATGTGATTGTTCTTGATGCTTTAAAGCCCATACTAAATAGATGCTTAGTCGTGGATAAAAACGATCTTTCGCTTTGGCATCGACGTTTGGGTCATGTGAACTTGCATCAAATGAAGAAACTGAACAAAAAGGACTTGGTTCGAGGACTTCCCAAATTGGATTTTGAAAAGGATGAGGAATGTCAACCTTGTACTCAAGGGAAACAAACCAAATCCTCCTTCAAATCCAAAGGAGTCATGAGTACCAAGAGAGTTCTAGAGCTTCTTCATATTGATCTCTTCGGACCTATGAGAACACAAACGCTTCGCGGCTCCAAGTATTGTCTTGTTATTGTCGATGATTTTTCTAGATTTACTTGGACTTTCTTTCTTGTTTCCAAAAGCGACACACTCGATGTTTTCTCGAGCTTTTGTAAACGAGTTGAAAACGAAGCTTCTTGTCATGTTGTTTCCATCCGTAGTGATCATGGGGGAGAGTTTGAAAATGATCTTTTTGAACGTTTTTGTGAAAAATCGGGTTATTCGCACAATTTCTCTTCTCCTCGCACACCCCAACAAAATGGAGTTGTTGAGAGGAAGAATAGATCGCTACAAGAGATGGCTAGGACCATGCTTCTTGAGTATGACACTCCTAAGAAGTTTTGGGCTGAAACCGTTAGCACCTCATGTTTTGTGCAAAACCGAGTTTTCACTCATCCGACTTTTAAGAAAACCCCCTATGAACTATGGCGTGGTAGGAAGCCGTCAATTGATTTCTTTCATGTGTTTGGATGTCCATGTTTTGTTTTGAACACCAAGGACTCTCTCGACAAGTTTGATCCGAAATCCTACAAGGCTTTCTTCCTAGGCTATAGCACTACTAGCAGGGCTTTTAGAGTGTTTAACATTGAACTATCTAAAATAGAAGAATCTATAAATGTTAAATTTATTGAAACTAACCCTGGTATTGGCAAGCATTTGGGTGATGATGATGTTGCAGATGAAATCATTCCTATCTTAAAAGAGCTCAACATCAAAGACAAAGGCAAGCAGGTTGAAGAAGAAGAAAAGGAAGAAGAAATGAAGGATCCCACTCCCCGCTTTGCAAAGAATCACCCCAAGGAGTTGATCATTGGCAACCCGTTTGAAAGAGTGAGGACACGAGCTGCACACAACAAAGAACAAGCAGACAGTGCCTTCATCTCTCAACTGGAGCCAAAGAACATCAAAGAGGCCCTTGGCGATGATGAGTGGATCCTTGCCATGCAAGAAGAGCTTGAGCAGTTCGAGAAGAACCGTGTGTGGACCTTAGTGCCAAGACCAAATGATAGAAAGATCATTGGTACAAAATGGGTCTACCGCAACAAGCTTGATGAGTAAGGAAAAGTGGTAAGGAACAAAGCAAGGTTAGTAGCACAAGGTTACAATCAACAAGAAGGTATTGATTTTGATGAAACCTATGCTCCTGTTGCTAGATTAGAATCTATTCGTATGCTACTTGCCTTTGCTAGTTATAAAAATTTCTTGCTTTATCAAATGGATGTTAAAAGTGCGTTTTTAAATGGTACAATCGAGGAGGAAGTGTATGTTGCTCAACCTCCAGGCTTTGAAAATGATAAGTTACCCAATCATGTATATTTCTTGCAAAAAGCTCTCTACGGACTCAAACAAGCACCTCGAGCTTGGTATGAGAAACTAAAGAACTTTTTGTTAGATAACGGGTATATCATGGGCAAAGTTGATTGTACTTTGTTTCTAAAACACACTTCTACCCATTTTCTCATAATTCAAATATATGTTGATGATATTATATTTGGCGGAACTGACCTTGATCTTTGCAAAGAGTTTGGTTCTCTTATGCAGAGTGAATTCGAGATGAGTATGATGGGTGAGCTGACCTTCTTCCTCGGCTTCCAAATCAAACAAACCAAGGAGGGTAACTTCATCAACCAAGGCAAATACACACTTGAACTTCTTAAACGCTTTGGGATGGAGAACATGAAGCCAATGGATACACCCATGTCAAACACTGCAAAACTTGACAAGGATGAAGAAGGTGAGAAGGTAGATGAGAAGCTCTATAGAGGTATGATCGGAAGTTTACTTTACTTAACTGCCTCTAGACCTGATATAATGTTTAGTGTTGGCTTGTGTGCCCGCTTTCAATCAAGCCCTAGGAAATCACATCTTATTGCTGTCAAGAGGATTTTGAGGTACTTAGCCAAAACTCCAAATTTTGGACTATGGTACCCTAAGTCAAGGGACTTTACTCTTGTAGCGTATAGTGATGCTGACTACGCAGGTTGCTTGATTGATAGAAAGTGCACAAGTGGCACTTGCTTCCTCTTGGGACCATGCTTGGTGTCTTGGTTCTCCAAGAAATAGAGCACAGTGGCATTATCAACTACCGAAGCTGAATACATTGCAGCCGGAAGTTGTTGTGCCCAGGTCCTATGGATGAAGCAAATGCTCCAAGACTTTAACATTCATTTTGATGTTTCTCCTATTTACTGTGATAATACTAGTGCAATAAATCTTTCTTATAATCCAATATTGCATAGTAGAGCTAAACACATAGAAGTTCGCCATCATTTTCTCCGTGATCACATTGTCAAAAAGGATATTTATATCACACATGTGGATACGGAAAATCAGTTGGCAGACATTTTCACTAAACCGCTTGCTAGAGAACAATTTAATTTTATTAGATCAAAATTGCTTATAACCTCTCTTGATGATGTTGAATTGCTCTCTAATTAGTTGGTTACATCTTATGTGTGTTGCTCTTGCTTATAAATGCTTTGATTGCTCAAAATGCTTGTTTTTGATAAAATTTATCTTGTTTCTATCTCTTCTTCGGGCTTTTCTCGCAAATCGGGTTTTAATCGACAAATAGTACCCTATGATGATTGGAATGTGCCTAAATATGCTTAATATACAATCTAGTCCAACCAGAAAAATTGCTTTAGGTCATTTGAGGCTTGGGCTAGAATCTAGGTTCTTCCCACATCAGGGATTCTGTCGGCCGAGTTGGAAACTCGGCCGATCGGTCGGGGACAGGGCACCTGTGTGTTCTGTCGGCCGAGTTTCCTCTCCCTGGAACTCGGCCGATCGGCGGCAGACTGGTTTAATATATATAGGAATCGGCCGACTTGCTCCCTCTCAACTAGAGCAAAGTCGACCGAACCCTAGTCGCCCAGCCCGACCCTTCCTCCCCTGGTGCTCCTCTCTCTCTCTCCGGCCGATTTTCTTCCCAAATCGACCTGTTCGTGTGTTCTTGCTGCTCTTGGCGTGCTGCCTGCTCTCTCTCTCCGCGTGGATCGGCTCTTTTCTCTCCGTTCTCCTCTCCTATGAGGTCCCAACGCCGGAAACGTGCCGTTCCCGCCCCTGCTCCTGCGGTGCCTCTTGCACCTAGGTATATGGTGTTTGATAATCTTTCTTTTGTTGACAATGCTGCTATTGCTCGCTACAAAGAGCTCCTTCCTCGCTCTCCCTTTCCTTTTCGAGCTCTTTATCAGCCCCATAGCTATCATGCCAACCTTTTCGAAGCTTGTCAACTCTTTCGCACACATCATCTTGAAGCTCTATGTATTGAGGATGCCCGTTTTTATAACCTAAAATACAGCACCAAAGCTGTACGTCAATTCTACGCTAACTTGCGGTGGAATTACGACTCTTTGGTTCCCCCTTCGGACACCTCAATCGTTTTGACGTCTATGATTGCCGGCCAACCTTTCCATATTACTGAACGCTCGTTCAATCTCTATCTCAATGGCAATGTTGGCACGGCTTCGTGGATTACCGATTACCCTGCTTATCTTGACCTCTTGTATCCCGAGGACGTCTATAAGACCATTGAGGTTGACTTGACTGATATTCATAAGTTTCTCAAGCAACCCGATTTTCCTTATAGAAAGAAGGGCACTCTGCCATCTTCTGCCCTGTCCTCTCCTCGCCGTGTCTTGGCGTTCGTTCTCAGTTGCAATGTCCATCCAAAGAAGAACCAAACGGACATCGCTGAGAACACAGCTATGATGATGTATCTGCTCTTGAACAACCAAGGAGTCAAATGGGCTCGTTACATCCTTCACCATATGACTTGTTTTGACTCGGGAAAGAACACCAAGGGCACGCATCTTCCATATCCTGCCCTAATTTGTGTACTTTTCCAGCATGCCACTGGAAAATCTCTCTTTTCCGATTTTCTCTACCGTCCTGATCACAAGGGAGTTTATATCAGTGAGACCACTCTTCAGAAGAGTGTCCCTACCTCTGGTGCATCATCTTCTTCTGCTCCACCTCCACCTCCATCATCATCTACTGCACCTCCTCCTCCACCCTCCACAGCTGCACCACCTCCTCCTGAGCCATCTTTCCGACCTCCTCCGCAGCCGGCTTTTGCTGACTTCCATGTCTCCAATGAGGCCCTCATGGGGTACCTCATGCATCAGCAAGCCTACAACATACAGGTCCAGCAACATCACCATCAGGATCTATGCCACATCATGTCGTTCATGTCTTTGTCTTGCCCTCAGCCCTACCCCACCTACGAGCCCTACCCCGGTGGTGACTACGCTTCTTTTGCATATAGTCAGTTTTATCCTCCTCCACCCCCTTCTGCTTCCGCTGACCACTCTACAGGTGGATACTCTTCTCCGGTTCTGGCGCTCCCAGGTGGCCGTTTGTCTAAGCTTCTGGCCCAATACACCTCTTCTGCTCCCCCTATTGAGGTTGCCTATGAGTTACATGCCCTAGGCATGTCTTGGGCCGAGCAGAGTGCGAGGTGGCCCGGGCGTGCTTTTGGTCCTCCTGACGAGGATATGGCTGACCAGGAGGATGCTGAGACTGACGCTGATGAGGCTACTGCGACGGATGCCGAAGACGACGATGACGATGCCGATGCTGAAGACGAGGCTACACCAGCTGCTGCTCCTCCTTCAGATGATGGAGATGAGGACTACCAGCCCGACGAGGACATGGAGGCTGCCGTTGATGATGTTGACATAGATTAGTGTAGCTTAGAGTTGATGTGTCTAGTTTAGTCTCGGATGACCATGATATATCTTTTTGGACTATGATTGTATTATTTACATTAGGCACATCATCTGAGTTGTACTATTGCTACTCCGTTTGTCCGTGTAGTTTTTGTCTTATGTTTGCTTTTGGAAACACTTTGTATGGCTTATCTTATAGTGTGTTCCATATTTTGATGAATGATAGGTTTTTGCTTTCGTGTTTTATCTTGATATTTATCTGTTTCTCTATGTTTTGGTTGATTGAGTGTTTGGAGAAGACCTTGCTTTTATGCTCTTCTACCCCTGCCTTTTTGAGATGACAAAGGGGGAGAAAGACCTCAATCATATTGTTTTTATTGCTTGTATGGTTCTTTTCTTGTCTATAAACTGAAATGCATCTAGACTTGTTTAGAATCATATAGTATCTATATATGCTATGTCTGCTTGTGTGTTAACTAACTATGCAGGAACGAGTAAGCATGAATTGAGGGGGAGCATTACAAATTGATCATATTTGCATCCCCTTGCAATTCCCTAAAGAAAAGGTATAATTTTCACATTCTTTTCAATATGTTGAGGAATGGTTTGTCATTGTCAAAAAGGGGGAGAATGTTGACCTAGGTGTCGCACATTGCCCATATTTTGATAATGACTTAACCATTCCATTCATATGTATCTAACAAATCTATTCGAGATCATTGCAGATATTAGATACAAGAAAAGAATCTCTTTTATCTCCAAAGCTACTCTTCCGGCACATGCAAAACATGTGACTTGTAACCGCTTTGTAATATAGCCCTTAGAGGCTTAGAACATTTTATGTAATCACTCATAATCATGTTTTGCATTGTATCTAAGATGGATAAAATGATTGGGACTCAAAAATCCATCGTTTGTACAGTTTATGAAAATTCCAAAATACCCTTAACAGGGATTTTGTCGGCCGAATTCCAAACTCGGCCGATCCATATATTCTGGAATTTTCTGGGCTGTCGGCCGAGTTTCCAACTCAGTCGATCCCTGTTCGGTCGAGTTTCAATGATAGGAAACTCGGCCGATCCACTGGTTGGTCAAGACTGAAGGTCGACCGATCGGTCGAGTTTCCCCATGGAAACTCGGCCGACAGTCTGCCTCTCAGACTTGTCGCCTAGTGTGTCGGCCGAGTTGCCTTTAATGAAACTCGGCCGATCGGACTGTACTGGAATGCAAAAAAAGCAATTCCAACCGTTGGAGGAGTTGGTGGGACTCAAAATAGATCCGTTGCAAGTTGTAAAACGGCTAGTTTGTGCCACTTAACTCTCCCAACCTCAAAGGGACAGTCTCAACTATAAATAGGACCTCTTGGACTTCATTCCAAGGTTGCTCATTCACATATGCTTGGTCCTAGCCTTAGTTGAGTGGTTTCTAATCCTTTGAGCCCCTTTCTCTCTCTACCTTCAAAGCAAATTCGTGAGTATGAGTGAGTTAGGATCCCATGTATGAGAGCTATCATTTGTAATCTTGTAAAGCTCTCCTTTCCACTTCTCCCATCTCCATTCTCCATGAAGATTGATTGAAGTTTCTTCTCCGAGTGAAAGAGAAGAAGGTTGCTGTTCTTCCCCAAGTGAAGGAGAAGAAGGCTAGCTGCTCCAGGCCTCCGAGTGAAGGAGGAAGGTGCTAAAGCTCTCCAAGAGAAGGAGAGGTGCAAGGCAAAGCTCAAGCAAGATGGGTAATTCCTGCAAGGCCGAAGACTAGAGCAAGAGTAGGTAAGTCCTTTGAAGAAGGCTGAAGACTACTTGCTTGGTGGGTAAGTCCTTGGTGAGGTAGAAGATCTTGGCTTGATATATAAGTCCTTGGATGGTTGGTTGTTGTAGCTTATAATCTTATTGTGTGATATATATATAAGAGAACCAAGTTACAAATCCTAGAGCCTAACCAACTCTAGGTAGTGGACTGACATTGCTCCTAAGTTTAGGACATGGAACCACTCTAAACCACCTGTCCAAGTGCATGCTTTCCTTGTCTCTTATCCTTGCTTTGTATGCTAGTTTAGGACATCAAATTGCTGTTTTGAATTAAGTTCTGCACTTAATATTATTTGGTGGTCTAATCACTTTTGTGAAGTTTGTGAAGCTCTATTCAACCCCCCCCCCTTCTAGAGCCCATTGATCCAACACTAAGTTGAACATGTACTATAAGAGAATCCTAAGTATATTCTAGGGTCAGGTAGGGATAAGACCGATGGAAGTAGGAGTTGCCTAATTCCCTAGTGCACATGACCATAGGGTCGGGAGGTAACATCTATCATTGTCTGAGTGCCATGGGTTAGGAGATTGATAACCTTCATGAACTCATGGGACCCAAAGGGAAGATGAGTAGGGAACTCTCTGGATGCATGAAGGAAAAGGGATGACCCCAAAAGTGCCGGCACCCTAAAGGCCTAGAGGAGATGACCAAGGATTGTACTTGGATGAAGTAAGTTCGAGACCAGTTTCCCATGGAAGTAATGGGGATATCAAGATGATGGCACGTTTCAACCTAGATTTGAAGGTGTACTGGCAAGGTGGGATGTGTCATCTCTACTCTTGGAACAGGAAGAACTTTGTGTTTGGACGGCCGCCAAATGCTTATTTCTTCTTGTTATGGGAGTGAGAGATGGGACAGTATGCATGCCATACACCAAGGATAAAAGATGAGGTGGGTTGGAACGTTGCTACGAGGTATGAGGATAGAGATGATAACATACCTTAGTTGAGTGAATGATACATGGATAGGTACAAATGATAAGAGTATTAAGATAATCACCTTGTGAGAATGTTTTATTATGAGCTATGTGGGATCTGCATGTGATACAAGGTTGAGTTTGATAACCAAGAGGATGGTCTGAGAGTTTTTTTGATGAAGATAAACTTATAGTTCGAGATGAGACTTAAGCAGAATACATGGAGGTAGTATGTCTTCAACATTACCTAATACTGAAGGATGTGAAGTGGTAATGGATGATCTGGTGGAGATATAGATGCCCAGTTTGGCTAGAAGAGGTTGTTAGGCTAATACTAAGCTTAGAAGGAGGAAAGTTTGGCTAACACACAAATGTAACGATAATGATTGATCAATTTAATGGTTGATGGGTTAGCCAAACTAGTCTTTGATGCAATGGAAGGATGGTGGTAGAACCTCAGATGCACTTCTTTGGAAAGGAAGGTGATGAAACCCTGATTAGAATGGCTTAGGGTTTCCAAGGTATCAAGCTTGAGTAATCATAACAATGCAAGAGATCGTGATATACCTTAGTACTACAAAGATAGTAAGTGACAGTAGTATTTTGGATGTCTAAGGTGAAGTGCATGTGGTATGTTGCCATGCATGACATGAGGTGAAGGACAAATACCAGTACCCCAGTGTATCAATATAGAGAATAAAAGAGTCCCTAAGAGGGAATGGGAGTTCATCACTATGGATGTTGTGGTAAGTCTCCCTTTGACCAAGAAGGTCAAGATGCAATATGGGTTATGGTAGATCGCCTCACCTAGATAACATGAGAAAGAAGGGAGTACTGTCAAGAGACAGATTCTGTTGAACTACATAAGAGAGAGAGATGGTTCAACTACACCATTATATGAGTTCAAAAGTTCTTGAGTATGACCTAACGGTTCACTTCCATGAGGTGGAAGTAGAAACATACAGAACTCAATGTCGGTACAGTTTATCACCCCTTACTAATGGTTAGTATGATCCAGACTAGAGGGTCTGATGAGAGCATGTGTGCTTGTTCAGGGTGATATCTAAAGACAGTTCTTGTCCTATGAAAGATATAATGATAACCACCATAGCCAGTGTCGGGTTTTAAAGAAGCTCTACAAGGGAGGTTGTGTCGGTCACCACTTCAGTAAGGTGAAGTTGGTGAAAGGACCACAGTATGTGTAGTTGAAGTTGCTTTGATCATGTAATGGATGAAAGGAGCCTAGAGACGACGAGCGTCGTGAGCGGATGCAAACTAGACTGACATGCAGTTCACTGTGGGAGAATATGTGACATGAAAATTTGACCCCTCTAAGTTATAGATAAGAGAGTTGAGTCCCCGATATATGGGTCCATTTGAGATGGATTGGTGGAGAAGGTTATGGATAACCTTACCCCTCAGGATAAAGAAAGGTGTGATGAGTTCCAAGTGTCCAATTTAGATCACTGTGTGAGGTACCCAGACCATGAGCTAAACAATGAACCTAGTGAGCCCCAAGGGAGGCTGAAATGACCTGAGTCACCTGTGCAGTTTATAGATGCCAGGATGAAATAACTCAAAGAAAAGAATATTTGATGATAAAGGTTCTTTGGAAGCGCCATGGGTAAAGGTAAAGCCACATAGGGGTCGTTGATGGACATGGAAAAGTCTTATCCTGAATTGTTTGTTTTGCTTGATTGAATTTTGAGGACAAAATTCTTGTAAGGAGGGGAGGATGTTATAACCCCATTTTCCCAAAAATATGTAATGAGATTGTAAATCTCTATCCAAAGATAAATAAAAATCCATTATTGATTTGATGAGTGGATTTGAATGAATTTCGTGTATGATAGCCTTGTATGTTTTCTTAATGGGCATTATTGGCCATTGAGCCCAATTGAAGGAAAAAGGAAAAAGAAATGAAAAGGAATTCAAAGGAATACATAAGAGAATAAATAAATAAAAACAAAGGAATAAATTCCAAAAATAGGATTCCGAGTTTTTGGGGTTCCTCGGGGTTCAAGGAACTCAGAATCATAAGTTGATGGTAAAAGAAATAGAAAAGATATAGAAACGAAGAGTAATTTGCAATCTAAGAAAAGAGATCGTCCACTTGAGATAATAATTCCAAA
Source organism: Alisma plantago-aquatica (assembly GCA_963693085.1). Taxonomy (NCBI): domain Eukaryota; kingdom Viridiplantae; phylum Streptophyta; class Magnoliopsida; order Alismatales; family Alismataceae; genus Alisma; species Alisma plantago-aquatica. The sequence continues at coordinate 485,723,134 of OY856414.1, forward strand.
TTTTGTAGGATGGAAGATAAAAATATAAACAAGGTTTCCTCAAAATTTGAAGTGAAAAGGAGTTAAGAATTGGGAGTTATGAATTTTCCAAGTTATCATTGAAATAGGAATATAATTCGTATTAATAGGATTTTGTTTCCTTTTGGATCAAGTACGTGGCATGGAGACCCTTGGATTTAGATCCAACGGGCACTACTTATCGTCCAAGTCCCAGAGGGACAAGGACTTTGGCTGTGATAGGGGATTTTTCCCCCTTTGATTCTGGCCACTCTGATGCATATGCGTGCTGGGAAAGTTTCCCATCGGTTTCGAGAGGAAGGGAGGAAGCATCCCGACCCTGGTTTGTTAGGGTTTTGACCCGACCTCATGAAATACCCAATTGGGCTGGAACACAGGTTGCATCTAGGATTGGTAATCTTCATAGGGACCTCCCATGGCTATAAATAGGGCACCCCTCGATTCCTCACTTCATTGCGATCCCGATCGGCTAGTTCCTCAGTCTTATCTCCCCCTCCTCTGTCCTACTGACCTTGCTCCGGTGAAGCCTCTGTCGCGGTGCCGCCACATTGCTCAAGTAAGAGTTAGGAGGGAGATGACGCATAGACACCGTGTGATCAAGGACCATGGTGGACGCTCGTGGGATCCAACGATCCTAACGTGACGCGTTGTGTTAGACGCGTGAGTGGAGGCGATCGGTGCAGATCGTCGGATCTGCGAACATCGTGGACCTGTGAAGATCCAACGGATCAGGATTGGGGGCGCGGGTGCATCCAAGATAGTGGGAGCAATTGATGCAGAGCATCATATTGAGGCGTGGACCATTGGCGCATCGATCGAATGGTCAAAGAATTTCGGTAATTGTTCCCTCTAATCAAATAATTCAGTAAATAGCTTTTGTTTGCAAAATTAATAGAAATAACTAGGAACCTCTAATGGAAAAACTTTATATATCAAAGTTGTGTATAAAAATACGAGGAATCTAAAAAAAATACTTTGAAAACCTGATTCTACTCCGTTTTATAAAAGTACTTTAATTTTCTAGTAAAATGTAATAAAAGTGGATGAGAAACCCTAATTGAAGATAAAGGGTGTATTTTGGTGAATTAATAGGTCAAATTGATAAGATTAACCCTGTTAATGGTAAAGGTGGTTTTTTTTATCCATTTTGAATGCAAGGTTTCCTAATTTAGAGTTGTAATCCATAAATAAAGGATAATATTTATTGAAACCCTAATTTGGGGATAAAGGAAGAGAAAATCTTGATATTTCGGATTAAGAAAGTAAATTGCCAAATAATGATCCTAATACTGTTGGGAATATTAAAATGAAAGGAATTGAGGGTTTTATGTAGTTTTGATAAATTAGAGATCATAATATTAATAATGGAGGCAAAAACTCTAATTTCTAAAGAAACCCTAAAATTGGAATTGAAATCCTAAGTAATGTGATGAAATTGGATAAATATTAATAAAAGGAAATTGGTACTTTTATTTTAGGATTTCTATTCCTCATTGCTTGCTTGATTGGGTTTCTCTGCATACTTGAATCTTTCTTGAAATCTGCAATCGAAGGTATGTGGTTACGCTTATGAATAATTGCTCTAGTTTCTCAGCGATTCCCGAAGTTTTATAGGTTGCTTGAAAATAACTGTTGGATGTCTATTTATTTCATGCAACTATAAAGTGACTATGATTATCACTATAAATGTTCATATATAACTGGCTAGATCCAGGTCCACCTCTGTTGCTTTGAAAAGGCTAAAAATGGGGTAATCCTAGAGCAAGGTCTAGGTCACTGAGAGTTAGAAACTAGGATACCTACATGTTGTTCCATGAGACTCTTTAGCATACCATGAGTTAAGGAGTGGTCTTCCTATGGGTAGTTCCATGTGAATCAACCCTAGAAACTGGTTCACTTGATAGGTGGATCACGAGGGGTTTAATGGGGACAACACGGAGGATAGGGTACTCTTGCATCGCGGAGTTATATCTAAAATATAATCTTGGCTGTTAAATGATTAATTGAATGATTACATTGTTAACATATTTACATGATTATTTGTTTCCCCCACATACCAGCTTCTTGCTAAATAACGTTTTATTTGTCGGCGTTTTAGGTACAAATGAAAAGAACAAACAGTAAAGTGGCATATGCGGAATTAAATGAGAATTAACGTGCACAGGAGGATTAGTTAGATTAGTATCTTCATGGATAGAAGTTTCGAAATCCCAATTTTAAAAAGGTAAGCAAAGTTTTATTTTATACCAGTTTTCAGTTTAGTTGGTAAAGTTTATTAATTGTTATTGATTATTTGTCGAACCTTTGATCCAGGTTATTGGTTAACGGCTCTGACCTTTCGGTCTCCCTTAATTGGGGGTTACCGGGAGATGGGGTCATTACAATATAGGATGCTTCTCCTAAGTCCTTCATTGAGAAAGTATTCCCAAGCCAAGTCTTTACCTTATCTAAGGCTAAGACATCATTCCCCATCAATAGTATGTCATCCACATACAATATGAGGAATGTGGTCATACTCCCACTAACCTTCTTGTACACACATGGTTCATCTTCATTTTGAATAAAGCCAAACACTTTGACTTCGTCATCAAATCAAAGATTCCAACTCCGAGATGTTTGCTTCAATCCATAGATTGACCTTTGTAGCTTACTTACTTTATTGGAATTCTTTGGATCTACAAAACCTTCAGGTTGTGTCATGTACACATCCTCATTTATATTCCCATTAAGGAATGTGGTTTTAACATCCATTTGCCAAATCTCATAGTCATTGTAAGCCACAATAGCAAGCATGATTGACACGCTTTTTACGTGCGTAGAAACGCAAGTGTATGTGTCAATGTAATATATGCCTTTGTGAGGCCCGAGTCGAACTCAGCGACACGTGAATTATCAGAGACTACTACTAACTACTCGCAATCAGCTAGACTGATTAAATAGTTGGAAGTTGTTGTAAAATTAGAAGAAAATGAAATAAAACAAAACAATCGATTAAAGGTTTAGTTTTAATCAATTCAAGTAGGAATCTTTAGGATTGCGGTTTCACAGCGGGTTCTCATTGTATTAAATTCTATGTAGTCATTCAAATTTATCTCTCTATCTGGGTAGTGGCCTGAAATTAGAATTGCCCACTATCGTGGTACAATTCACTACCTATGTCTAGGTCGGTTCCACCGTCGTAGTAACATATACCCTAAACTAGGTGCATTAAAAATGATCTCTCAATATCCGCCATTAACCTTACACCACCTTGTTCAAGGGATTTGTCAATTAACAAAAATTCTATTTCTTTTCAACCATTAACTCTTCTTTCAAAGTAATTAAGGGCATTAGATTATTATTATGGTGATCAAGCATAACAATATAATTCAGAAAATGAAATTATACCACGGATTTAAGAGATAAATGATGAATCACTATGATAAAATTGTCATACAACGATTTCCCGGGCTACTCCCGGTCCTAAAGACAAAGGGGATTATCCCTGCATGTTCATCTCAAAGCAAAACGTGGTAGAGAAAAAGGGAAACATGGAGAAAAAACGTGATTGAGTGGTGAAACCCCTGAACGGAGAAGATCCAATTACTCCTTGGCGTAGAATACGTGTTCTCCCGCCTTTCAGTGGTGGAAATCGTCTTCTTCAGCGTCTGGATCGGCTGGGGCGTGCTTCTGGGCTCCGTTCTTCCCTCCACCCCTTCTCGGGATGTGTGCAGTGGCTAATGACGTGATTCCCTACTCTTAGCTGCCGTCATTAGGTATAATCACCGAGTTAGGTCGCCAAATTACCACAGCCGTCGGATTTAGATCAATCTGAAGCAAACATGTATCTGACAGTGTCGATACCATCGACGTGGGTCGATGGTATCGACCCTGCGCGGTATCGGCTGGTCTTCTTTTCTTTTCTTTGTCACGACTGATGCCACCTCGATACCATCGATGTGGGTCGATGGTATTTGCTGCTCCTTGCGGCTGGATGCCTGTGGTTGTGTCGATGGTATCGACCACCGTCAATGGTATCGACATCAGCAGATACTTGTTTTTCCTGAAATTGCAACACAAAACCACATAAGTCGAAACAAAACATATTCTTGTAATAATTTATGCTCAAAATACTGAAATAAGGGAGATTTGACATAGAGAAAGATCATAGACCAAAGTAGATGAATTATGCAATATTAACCACCAAAATGACTAATAAATGCAAAAAACACAAATAAAACAAGTCTATAAATGCGACTGAAAATCATCACATCAAACTCCCCTAAGCTTGAACATTGCTCGCCCTCGAGCAACAAAACCTTAGAATAGAATTGCCAGAGTCAACTAAAGAACAAATCATCACAACAAACATCCCATATGATCCCCACCGTACATTCACATTCCGGACCTCACTAACCACAGAATGATAATTACCCTAAAGGTGACAGTAATCATCCATAAAAGATATCTACCTCAAAACTGAAGAACACTATCACATAAGGTAGTTAACATAATAAAATTTGCCGGTCCAGACTCGGTGCATCTTGTGATCTCCTATACTACGTTGCTCGCCCTAACTACCATCTAAATGGAAGCAGCTCTCCTGATATTCATAAGTGAGGAGAAAATCACGGTGGCCTACCAATTCGAGCAACGGGTGGATGGAATGGGTGTCTAATGGAAGAATTGGAAGCATTATGCGGTTTCAACATGCATAAAACAAAAATGCCCTAAATGATGCATTTGCACATGAAAATTGCCCTAATGCCTAAGATTGGGTGGAATGATGCATGCACTAACATCCCGTCTCAAAATGAGTAGGATATCTAACTGAGCTACATCATGTACTTACTCATCTTAAAATGCAGGTAAGATTATGTTCCTTTCTCCCTCTTATTCTTATGCTTCTTAATAACTTTCTTTTTTTCTTTCATTTTTCATTTTTTTTCTCTCTTATTTTTTCTTCCAGGCCCTTATATCCACAAATGACAAGGAATAATTTGTTGGGCTTACTTTTTCAGCATAGCTCAAATATTTGAATTATTTAGAAGGTGTGGAACAAGTTAATCACCTTTAAAGAAGAAATAAGATACATGATGTACTCTATGCATAAAAATTATGAATGCAACTGAATGACGCGCACCTAAGGATAATGTGCATGTATCACTATTCTATTTTTTTTTCATGCAAAACATGTGAATGTGGTTGCAATGCCAGACCTATCTACATGAGATGCAATCAAAAAGATTAAAACCGTAATGTACTTCCAATTCTTATGGTGGATTATGAAAAACAATGAGGTGGAAAGATCACAAGACTAATTGACTGAACCTTTGAAAAGTATTATGTGTCCCTCCTTACTGACATGTGTAGTAGTTAAGAGGTTTCTCTCTCTTACTTCAAATTAGAGTCTCATTATCATTTGGTCAGTTTAAGCTCAAACAACCAATTTCATCCACTTTTCATGAATCATTAGGAATGTACAGTTGTGATTTGCTGTTTTAGAGTTGACAAAACCAATCATTTTCTTAAGTTATATGCTCACAGTTAAACAACACAAGCTTGCGAACACTCAAATTTTTAATTTTCCCTTAACCCATGTACAAGAAAATGAGATGACACATGACTTAAGACATCCACCATTACACTAGATAGCATGTGGATCCTACAAACAAACTAAGATTGCAAGAAATAAATGACAAGAACAAACAAAATAAAACTAAAAACTGAGAAAATAAAAGATAGAGTTGTTCCAACTCCCCCCTAAGCTTGAATTCGACTATGGCCTCATAGTCAAAAACAATCTTAAAGGTTGGAACAGAGATACCGATTTACTCTTCTAGCGGAGGCGGGTACTGTGGGGCTGTGGGGTCCCAGGATGGGTACTGCCCCTGAAAGCTAGGATCATACTGGGGCATGGGTGGAGGTTGTGGATACCCCCCAAAGTAATTCTGGCTCCAGTAGTGATCATAGAAGGGCTGCTGCTGCATCTCCATCCTATGCAACCTGTCATGAATCTATTGTTGGTTTCCAAGGAGGAGGCGCTCATTCTCGAAGATTGCCCTCTGATTTTCAAGTAACCGGTTCATAGTCTCCTGAACACCGGTATACACCGCAGTGTGATGCTACTGCATCTACTGGCTGTCCTGCAGCATAGCATACATTCCTTGCATCGAATAGACATCCTCGCTTGGCTGTGAGGGCGGTGGTGGTGGCAGAGGCTGCGAAGATGAAGATGCACCCGGATGCATGCGGTGGCGCTTCCGAGGTGCTACTCATGCCCGAAGAGGAGTGTAGGCCTCCTCTTCCTCTTCAGCCTCGTCGTCATTATTGTTGTCATCGTTGTTGCTGCCGTCTTCGTCGGAGTCAGCAATGGCTATGATGGGCCATCAGAAATGTTGAGCACCCTTAATATGGAAGACAGGATTGGGAAGTGAACATTCTTGGTATGCGTGGTTTACATGGCAATGAGCATAAGGTAAACCATCTCAAAGCAGGATCAAGTTGGATCGGTGAAGATGTTGCAAATTGACCTTGCTTCTGTTGGAGAGCGGAGTCAAGGTTGAGAAGTTTAGCCCAAGGTAGTGTGCCAGTGGAGTGATGAGTCCTACAAAGTGAATTGGAGCCTTCTGCGTACTCCACTTTACCGCCAACACCCGCTGCAGAAAGAAAGCTCCCCAGTTGCACTCTTGACGCTTCAGGAACTTATGCAAGAAAAATAAGTCTGTCTCCTGGAATTTGCTAAGAGACAGATCACCCCTAGCAAATAGGGTGGAACACAGCATCCGATGAAGAATTCGCACGAACGGATGCTCGAAGTCTGCTACCGCTGCATTGTGGTAGCTCATAGATTTGCCCGACGGCACCGTCACAAGCTCGGCAAAGATAGCGTCGTAGTCAGTACGGTTGTCCGGCCGCCATTAGTCTGTCCGCCCATGATTCTAGTTGTAGATCTCATTAAAATGGTGGAGTGTGATACTGTAATCATTGTTGTACAGCTGGAAAGACACACAGCCCTTGATCCACTCACGGTCCATGGCGATGATGTCGTTTGGCACGACACAGACGTCCAGTGACGCCATGAATTCCGCTACCAGCTCCTTGTAAGTGGGCCATTCATTGAAGAACGGCTGGCCATCAGCATGGTATTCCAGCTCATCGGGCATCCTGCTCGTGTGTCTCGCCTGCCCTTTTAGAACGTAGGGCAGATTTGCGTCGAACCCCAAGTTGCAGATCATCTCCCGCTCAACATAGCGGGTCGGCTCGATTATCCTCTTCATGATCTCCTCGTAGATCTTCTTGACCTCCGTGGACGGATGAATAATCTGTGGGTGTGAAATCAATGCAGTCGGTGGAGGAACGAACTCCGGGATGTCCATCGGGTTGGCGCATGAAGAAGACGCACCGGCAACATGCACCATGGTTGCGGAAGAAGGAGAAGTAGAGAAAGAGCTCGGTGAAAATCGGAGAAGGAAATATCCACTCAATGAAGAACGTGCTCCAGGATGCTCGTCGCCGGGCTCGGATTGCTCTGGAAGACGCTCGGCGCAAGTAGAGGAAGAACTCGTTGAAGGTGTGATGTCATATGATGACAAGCCCTCCCTTATATAACTAATGTCGGCGCTGCTGTGTGCCCATCGATACCATCGACGCGGGTCAATGGTATCGACACGCATAGCACAATCCGTATTGCCGCTGGTATCGACGGTCGTCGATGGCTGGACTTGCGGGGCCCAGATCACTGATGTGTCGATACTATCGACAGGTGTCGATGGTATCGACCCGTCCCCCGGGTCGACTATCTGGTTGCAGCGATCGCCGTTGATCTCCTCTCGTGGATCGGTGACGTATCGCATTGATACTATCGACGCAAGTCGATAGTATCGACTTTTGATTAGGGCAACTCCCTCGCGAGGCCGGCTGCCGCCTTCTTTTTGAAACTGGGTCGATACCATCGACAGTCCCGTCGATGGTATCGACTTCACTGAGACAATTTCTTCAGAATATCTCCAGAGATCTCATGAGTATCGACACCCATGTCGATACTATCGACCTTTGCTTGCGATCAGCCTGTTGGTATGTCGATACCATCGACAAGGCCGTCGATGGTATCGACGCAGTGTGATTTCTACAGTTGCCAACCTGTACCCCGGTCGATACCATCGACACAAGGGTCGATGGTATCGACTCTGCCTCAGTCCTGCACAATGAGCAAACGATCACGGTATCTTTTTTACACTAAAGACAAAGTCAAAACAAATCAAACTACGAATGTGAAAGAAACTAAACTAAAGTACCGATGGCTGGGTTGCCTCCCAACAAGCGCCCTTATTTAACGTCTTAGGCTAGACGAAATTAAACTCCTCATCAATGTAGAACTTTGGAGAGTGTGCCCAGAGGATCATGCGGTAGTTTAAACTCAACCCGATCTTGGCCAATCCCCAAAGTCAATGTACCTCTCCCAATGGCAGTGACAACATCGGCCGTTGCCTGAAACGGCCTACCCAATAACATCTCGCAACTTTTAAGTTGTGGCATGTCCATGACGACAAAATCCACCGGAAAGATGAACATGTCTACCTTGACGAGTACATCCTCACACACTCCATATGGCTTTACAATGGACCCTTCTACCAACTCAATAGTTGCCGCGGATTTCTTTATTTTCTCCAACCCCAGCTTTTGAAATGTAGACAGAGGCATAAGATTAATGTTGGCACCTGAATCACATTGTGCTTGTGGAAATAATTGACCGCCTATGGAACATGGAATGTAGAAGCCTCCTGGGTCGTTCCTCTTCTGTGGTAAACTCTCGTGGATTATTGAGCTCACCATCTCATTTACCTGGAACACATCTGTGTCTTTAATCTGCCTCTTCTTATTGATGATTTCTTTGATAAACCTCCCGTAGGCGGGAATCTTCTCTATCATTTCCACTAACGGAATATTGACATGGAGTTTTCTGAACATCTCCAAGAACTTCCTGTAGTGTCGGTGCTCTCTTTTCGGCCTTGAGCTATCCGGACAAGACACAACTGCCTCATTAAGACGCTTATGAGGTGGCACATACGAGCTTTTCGGGGCAAAATCTCCTAAGCTTGTTTCAATGACTCCCTCTGGCGTAGAATTTTGTGGATCATCTTCAACAGGTGTACTTTGCAGTGGCGCCTCTCTCGCAGTGGATGTATCTTTACCTCAACAAATGGCCTTCACCTGCTCTTCTTGCCTAGGTGTGGGCGCGACCATAATGTGCTCTTGGCAGCCTTTTCTGAATGGAGTGCATCTGCCTGGTAGTCCATAATGACTGCAAGGATATGGTATTTCTGGTGTAGCCTCCGTATCAAACATCATTTTACCTTTATCCTGAGTCTCTACCAATGGGGATTCTACCTCATTAATCACAGACATATATTTTACTTGATGATGTGCTTGCACAGCATCCGCATTCCCAGCCTATCTCTGCTGATTGGCACGCTTTATGGCCGCCACTTCATTAGAAATTTGGGTCACGGTCGTCTCTAAATCCCTCATTTGTGCTCCATGACTTTGCAGTGTTTGCCCAAACTTGGTCAAAATGTCACCCTGGGACTGCAGCTGCTTACTGAACATGCTCATCATCTCCTAATTCTGCTGCACCATTTGACTAAGCAACTCAGTGCTTTTATCTTCGGCTCTTTGTTGTGCCTTTGCATCTGGATCTTGTAGGAAGTTGTTTGGATCCTTCCATGAGAACTTCTTGTCCTTCCTCCAAGCATAATCATTATTTCTATAGCCCTATTATTGCATAAATTTGACTTGGGCTTCCTCATCAGATGATGCATCTTCCTTGGCAAGCAATTTCTTGGCTAGAAGATCTAGTTTGTCATTCAGCTCCTTGATGGCCCTAGACTCACCTGTGACTTTGACTTGTTCTGGTGCGTCCCTTTCACCCCAAGACTATTTCTTTGCCATGTTTTTTAGAATCTCCCAGCACCTTGTGTCTGTGTTGTTTAAGAAAAACCCTGAACCTGCTGAATCAAGGTTACTTCTATCATGCTCGGAAAGAGCAAAATAGAAGATTTTAACCTATTTTTCCTTATCCAGACCATGGTGTGGGCACCTCCTTAACATAATCTGAAAGCGTTCCCACGTCTCCGAGTAGGTCTCTCCTGCCCTTTGGGTGAAATTGTGAATTTTTCAGATCAGATCATTTGTCTTCTCAGGCGGGAAGAATCTTTCAAAGAACACTTCGACCGTGTGGTTCCACGATTCCATATATTCTTCGTCAAGATTGTGCAACCATTCTCGTGCATTTCCTGCCAGAGAACTCGGGAACAGCTTCAGGTATAGTGCATCCTGCGGGAACCTGTCAATTTTAATCATGTCGCAATTCTCCACGAATTGGCTTATATGAGTCATTGGGTCTTCGTTCTTTAGCCCATGGAATGCATTTGACTTGACCAAATTAATTAGTGCAGGATCAATCTTGTAAGTCGGAATGTTAATCGCCTGCTTCTTGATTGGCCCCTTTGACGCAGATGAGGAAGAAGCCTTGATCTTCTCCCATATTGTTTGTTCCTCTGCCATTTCTTCTTTTTAGGATTCGGAATCTATTTCGTCCTGGTAGTCTTGATTGTAATCCTCCTCGTCGTCAGGTCCCGGCAGTGGAACCTCTGGTGCCTGTTGTGTATAGTCGGTGCTACGCGTTTGCACCATATACAGTACCTACAAAATGAAAATTTAAGTTTAGTACCGTGCTAGATGATTACAAAAATTGGAAAGATAGACTAAATTTTTTTGAAATGTTTACAAACTAATAAAAATAAAAAAAAAATTGGCCTAGAGTGGCCACTTGCAGCACTCGTAGTGCCGACAATTGTTGTGTTCCCGGCAACGGTGCGAAAAACTTAACACACTTTTTACGTGCGTAGAAACGCAAGTGTACGTGTCAATGTAATATAGGCCTTTGTGAGGCCCGAGTCGAACTCAGGGACATTGAATTATCGGAGACTACTACTAACTACTCGCAATCAGCTAGACCGATTAAATAGTTGGAAGTTGTTGTAAAATTAGAAGAAAATGAAATAAAATGAAACAATCGATTAAAGGTTTAGTTTTAATCAATTCAAGTAGGAATCTTTAGGATTGTGGTTTCACCGTGGGTTCTCATTATATTAAATTCTATGTAGTCATTCAGATTTATCTCTCTATCTGGGTAGTGTCCTGAAATCAGAATTGCCCACTGTCGTGGTACAATTCACTACCTATGTCTAGGTCGATTCCACCTTCGTAGTAACCTATACCCTAAACTAGGTGCATTAAAAATGATCTCTCGGTATCCACCATTAACCTTACACCACCTTGTTCAAGGGATTTATCAATTAACGTAAATTTCATTTCTTTTCAACCATTAACTCTTCTTTCAAAGTAATTAAGGGCATTAGATTATTATTATGGTGATCAAGCATAACAATATAATTGAGAAAATGAAATTATACCACGGATTTAAGAGATAAATGATGAATTAATATGATAAAATTGCCATACAACGATTTCCCGGGCTACTCCCGGTCCTAAAGACAAAGGGGAATAGCCCCGCATGTTCATCTCAAAGAAAAATGTGGTAGAGAAAAAGGGAAACATGGAGAAAAAATGTGATTGAGTGGTGAAACCCCTGAACGAAGAAGATTCAATCGCTCCTTGGTGTAGAATACGCGTTATCCCGCCTTTCGGTGGTGGAAATTGTCTTTTTCGGCGTCCGAATCGGCTGGGGCGTGCTTCTGGGCTCCGTTCTTCTCTCCACCCCTTCTCGGGATGTGTGCAGCGGCTAATGACGTGATTCCCTACTCTTGGTCGCCGTCATTAGGTATAATCACTGAGTTAGGTCGCCAAATTACCACAGTCGTCAAATTTAGATCAATCTGAAGCAAACATGTATCTGACGGTGTCGATACCATCGACGTGGGTCGATGGTATCGACCCTGCGCAGTATCGGCTGGTCTTCTTTCCTTTTCTTTATCACGATTGATGCCACCTCGATACCATCGACGCGGGTCGATGGTATTTGTTGCTCCTTGCGGATGGCTACCTGTGGTTATGTTGATAGTATCGACCACCGTCGATGGTATCGACAGCAGCAGATACTTGTTTTTCTTGAAATTGCAACACAAAACCACATAAGCTGAAACAAAACATTTTCTTGTAATAATTTATGCTCAAAATACTGAAATAAGGGAGATTTGACATAGAGAAAGATCATAGATCAAAGTAGATGAATTATGCAATATTAACCACCAAAATGACTAATAAATGCATAAAACACAAATAAAACAAGTCTATAAATGCGACTCAAAATCATCGCATCAATGATCCTGATGGACTTAATCATGGCAACTGGAGAAAAGTTTTCGTCATAGTCAACACCTTGAACTTGTCGGAAACCCTTTGCAACCAATCTGCCTTTATAAATTTGCACATTTCCATCCATGTCGGTCTTCTTCTTGAAGACCGCAGCGATCCAACGATCAACAAAATTGGTAATTTCGCCTCTCTGCTAAATATTCAGGAAAAGGGTTTTTCTTGCAAAATTAATAGAAATTACTAGGATTGTCTAATGGGAAAACTTTATATATGAAAGTGGTGTAGAAAAATACAAGGAATATGATAAAAATACTTGCAGAACCTAATTCCAATCCGTTTTGCAAAAGTTCCTTAATTGGCTAGTAAAGTGTATTAAAAGTTGATGAGAAACCCTAATTGAATGTTAAGAGTATAATTTGATGAATCAATAGGTCAAATTGATAAGTTTACCCATGTTAATGATAAAAGTGGTTTGACTATATGTTTGAATGCAAAAGTGCTTAATTTAGAATTGTAATACCTAAAAGAAGGTTAATTCACATGGAAAACCCTAATTTGGGATAAAAGGGGATAAAAATCATATTTATTTGGAATAAGATAATCAGATGCTTAATAAAGATTCTGAAACTTTTTTAAAAGAGATACAATGAGAAATTAGGGGTTTTATATAGTTTTGATAAATTAAGGATGATAATAAGGAAAGAAGAAGTAAAAACCCTAATTTCCAAAGGAACCCTAAAATAGGAATTGAAATCCTAAGTAATGTGATGAAAATTGGATAAATATTAATAAAAGGAAAATTGTATTTTTATTTCAAGATTTCTCTTCCTCATTGCTTGCTTGATTGGGTTTCTCTGCATATTTGATTCTATCTTGAAATCTGCAACCAAAGGTATGTGGTTACGCTTATGAATATCTCGAGATAGATTTCCGAGGTTTTCCGAGATTTTCACCGATGACTTGAATAAACTGTTGGATGAATTTAGTTCATGCAAACTATAATGTGGATATGACTATCACTAAGGATATATGCCTACAAGCTCAGATCATGGTTCTCTGTGTGGCATTATAGTTGACCTAGTACATGGCTGCCTATGGGTAGGTCCATCGGGTCTATGGATGACCTAGTACATGGCTACCTATTGGGTAGGTCCATCAGGTCTATGGATGACTTAGTACATGGCTACCATTGAGGTAGGACCATCAAGTCACATTGAGTTAGATATTGGGATATCTTCGGGTAGTGCCATGCGACTCTATTACCTAAAAGAGAAGTGGTATTCATGTCCACTACAGGGACAGCCCAGAGTTCGAGAATATGTATGGATTGAGTTGTATGGCTTAAAATGTAATCTTGATTGTTAAATGATTAATTGAATGATTATATTGTTAACATAGTTGAACATTATCTATTTCCTCCACATACCAGCTTCGCCTGACCGTCGTTTTGTTTGTCGGCGATTTAGGTACAAATCTCAAAAGTACAAACAGTAAAGCGACACATTGTGAATTCAAGAAGTAAAGAACAAGGAGGAATTAGTTAAAATAGTTCAGCTGTTGTTAGAAGTTTAGTTTATTCCAAACTTTTCAAATGTATGCAAAAATGTTATTACCATTTTTCAGTATAGTCTGTTAGAATTTAATAATTGTTTTTGGTTATATGTCGAACCTTTGATCCGGAGTTTATGGGTGCATCTTCAACCTCTTGGTCTCCCTTATCTTGGGATCCAAGGGATCCCAATGACGAAAGAGGAAAGAGAAAATACCAATAAAGTCAAATAAGAGGATAATGTGATGAATTTCATGGTATTATTAAAAGGGTGATATTTTTCTTCTAAAGGAAATTATAATTTCGTGCTTATGGAGTAAAAGTCAAGCATAAGAGAGACTAAGAGAAAGGATTTTCGAAATCCTAATATCACAAGAAGAAGGAATATCAAAGAAATAGGAGAGAGAGAGAGAGAGAAGCTTGCTTCCTAATGAAGGAATTTGATTCCTATTAGGAAAAGACCTTGCATCTTTGTGGATGCACATCGTAGGGTGCAAAAACCCTCCCCTATAAAAGGGGTAGAGCTCAGGGGCAAGTTCTGAGGAGTTGCACATATCCTTTCTTCTTCTTCTTCATCGTTCTTGGTTGCAAAACCCTAACATCGAGTGAAGCTTTCTCTGGAGCAACGAGGAGGTGCGGAGCCATCTGGAGGGAGGCCTGACGTTCCTCTAAGGTCTATACATGATCGGATGATGCCTTCGAGCGTCCAATTTCATGCAAAAATTTGCTGAACAGCTGCAACAGCGGCGGCTGTGGGTTGCAGGTCTGCCACCACCCAACCCAGCCACTTTAGTTGTGATCTGGTAGCACCCCAAGCGCGGAGAAAGGAGGCGGAGTTAGGGGAATGATCTATGGTGATCCCCGAATACCAGGAAGGGAGGGCAGACCTCTGACATGCTGCAGACTGGCTACAGGTCACGCGGTCGTCTTGCCCAAACCAACCACAAGGGTCGCAAGTGGAAGGATACCCTACATGCGTGGGAGGGCGTCAGAGTCAGTGCGGAAGTTTCTAAGGGTGATCGAGGTCCGAGGAGTAAGGAAGGAGCCGCGCAAAGCGCGGCTAGGGCGGCTGAATAGCGCCCTCTAAAGGTTGAAGATGACCTTTGGCGATTGGACGAATCTTCCCCTTCGCGTGTCAAAGAACCAACTGTTAAGTCGAGGGCATATTGGTAATTCAAATATGTTTTCAAACAACAACGTTTTGCATGGAGGAGGCCGACGTGGCGCTCCTGGATTGGCCCAAAGAAGGTAATTTTACAAAATTCATATCTCTCTAATGGTAGCTCGGATGAGTATCCATAAAATATGAAACTTGCTCAGAAAATCGAGAGGAATCTAAATAAAATATAATTGCAGCCTGATTCCTTATGAAATTTGAAAAGTAATGAAAGATATCAACTTTAATGTATTGATGTTTAAAGAACCCTACTTTGATATGATTAATGTGATTAATAGGGTTTAATTGATGATTAAAGTTGATATTAGCCTGTTAATGATAAAAAGGAACATTAGGAAGAAAAAGGATGAACTTTGCATATAATTAGTTAATTTAGAGTTTCTTGTGCATAAATATGTTTTAATGGGCCTTAAAACCCTAATGTTGGTAATAGGACTACTAAGGGCTTTAATTATTCGATTTCATGCATAAAACTAAGTTTTCATGGTTATAACATATTTCAAGCATTAAAGTTCCTAATTTGTGGATAAATACCCTAAATGTAGTAATTAGGGTTTTCTCATGAATAAAGAATAGAATTAATGGCAAATCGAGTTCATATGTGAATTGGACTACGAATTGACGATAAATGAGCATAATGATCTTGTCACATATTAAAAGGATAAAAATAGTAGATTTAATGTGAAAGAGGCTTAATGGACTTATTTAATGGTTAATTATTCCTTTAATCTGAAACTGAGGATTAGATGTTGAAATAATTAGGGTTTAAAATAGTAAAAGATGAAGGGAAACCCTAATCGCAATGGAAACCCTAAAAGTGGACTAGAAACCCTAAGAAGCGAGCTAGATTTGATAGATGTTAATGACATGAGTAATAAAAGGAAATTGTATAATTGTTTCAGGATCTTATTGAATGCTTGCATGCTCATTGTTGTTTGGATTATTCATGCACCTGAATCTACATGTACAGGTATGTGGTTACGCTTATGACTACCCAAATTAGTTTTCTGGGATTTTATCGATGTTTCCCTCGTGGCTTGAATTAAACTGTTGGATGTATTTAATTCATGCAAAGTATAATGTGAATATGACTATCACATAAGAAATATGCCTACTATCTCAGATCCTAGTCCCCTCTATAGCTTAATGGGTTGACTTAGTAAATGGCTACCAATGGGGTAGGTCCATCAAGTCACATTGAGTTAGAGATTGGACTACCTATGGGTAGTGCCATGCGACTCAACCCTAGATATTGATGTACCTATTAGGTAGGATCATGCGGGGTTTAATAAGGATCTACCTAGAGAGAGGTAGTATCTCAGTCCGCTACAGGGACAGCATAGAGATAGGGGATAGGAAAGGATTGAGTAGTATGGTTTAAAACGTAACCTTGACTGTTAAATGATAATTGGTTGATTACTTTGTTACTATAGTTGCACAATTATTATTTCCCCCACATACCAGCTTCTTGCTGACCGACGTTTTGTTTGTCGGCATTTTAGGTATAAATGAAAGGAACAAACAGTAAAGCGGCATATGTGGAATTAAATGAGAAATAAAGTGCACAGGAGGATTAGATAGATTAGCATCTTCATGGATAGAAGTTTAGAAATCCCAGTTTTTCCAAGGTAAGAAAAGATTTATTTTATACCAGTTTTCAGTTTAGTTGGTAAAGTTTATTAATTGTTATTGATTATTTGTCGAACCTTTGATCCTGTTAATTAGATAACGGCACCGACCTTCGGGTCTCCCTTAATTGGGGGTTACCGGGAGGCGGGGTCGTTACCATGGCTAAGTCACATCAAGGGGGCCCTGTTTCGGCACAAGGGAAGGCTAATGGAGAAGACAACCTCGGCCACCATTGGAGGTGGGAGGGTTTTCTATGAGTTTGTGGGAGGAATACGGAGGGCAGGGAGCCCTCGCCTGGGTGCCAGGACCACCGGAGGGCGGAAGTCAATTTTGTTGTTGACCGTCGAGCTAGACTGGATCGCAAACAGAGCCGTGTCGCAAGGAAGAAGAAAGGGAAAGGGAGAAAAGACCCGGTTGCCCTCAAGACTCATGAAGAAATGGAGGGGAAAGTTTGTCCTTTGAACCATCATTGACCCGCCTCAGTGGAGCAAGCCGCTTTGCAGACGTGGCAGCTTTCTATTGGTCAAAAAGGTAATTCCTTTGATAATTCATAATTAATTATGGGTAACCCCGATTAGGACGAGTATTATATGAAAATCTATCCTCAGAATGAGGGGAACACAAAGAAATTATTGTTGAAGCCTAATTATGTTTGCAATTCAAAAAGTGTATAAAGCTATCATCTTTAATGGTTTAATTAATGAGAAACCCTAATCTTTGATGATCAATGAATTGAGAAAGGCTATATGGATGCTAATGTTGATACTAACTTGTTAATTGTCAAAAGGTACATTAAGAACAAAAAGGAGGAACTTTGCACATAATTGGCTTAATTTAGGGTTTCATATACCTAAGTTTGCATTAATGGGCTTAGAAACCCTAATTTAGGAGAATACGTCTCTTAATGGTTTTAATTGTACAAATCCATGTGTAAGACAGAGTTAAGTTGTTAAAAACCCAATGTGGGTATAAAATATCATTAATGTGGATAATTTGGCTTTCTTAGTATATAAAGTGGAATTAATGATTAATTGGGATTTGCTGACATAAAAGATGAGATATGTAGTAATTAGGGTTGCTTTGGGGAATCGAACTATAATTCTTTGTTGATTTGTCAATTCAAAGAAACCTAAACATGATAATTGGCCTTAATGATCTTAAAATGACTTAAAAGGGCAAAGATGGTAGTTTTAGTATAAAGGTGATATATTAGATTTAATTGAATTTTAAATTGTGCCTATGATGTCGAAAGTAGGGTTTGTGGTTTAACAGAGCATTAAAAATAGTAAATGCATAATGAAGACTAAAACCCCAATAAAACCCTAAAGTCGGCCTAGAAATCATAAGGTAGAATCCAAATCGATCCTGACAATGTTTTGAATAAAATAATGACACTTGGATGTTAGGCATTGTTTCAGGATATTATTGATTGCTTGTTTGACTGTATTGAATATTAATGCTTGGATATCAAGTTGCTCTGGATTAGGTATGTGGTTACGCTTATGAATATATATCGAGTTAGTTTTTTGAAGTTTTCCGAAGTTTTCATCGATGACTTGGAATAAACTGTTGGATGAATTTAGTTCATGCAAACTATAATGTGGCTATGACTATCACATAAGATATGTGCCTACTAGCTCAGATCCTGGTCCCCTCTGTATCTCAATGGTTGACCTAGTATATGGCTACCTAGAGGGTAGGTCCATCAGGTCGTGGAATGACTTAGTATATGGCTACCTAGAGGGTAGGTCCATCAAGTCACATTGAGTTAGATATTGGGCTACCTCTGGGTGGTGCCATGCGACTCTACCTTTAAAGAGGTATTATATAAGTCCTTACAGGGACAACACAAAGTTGTGGATAGGTAAGGATTGATTATTATGGCTTAAAATGTAATCTTGGTTGTTAAATGATTAATTGCATGATTACATTGTTATTATAGTTGCATGATTATTGTTTCCCCCACATACCAGCTTCTTGCTGACCGACGTTTTGTTTGTCGGCGTTTTAGGTACATATGAAAGGAACAAACAGTAAAGTGGCATATGTGGATTTAAATGAGAATTAAAGTGCATAGGAGGATTAGTTAGATTGGTATCTTCATGGGTAGAAGTTTAAAAATCCCAGTTTTTAAAAGGTAAGTAAATTTTTATTTCATATCAGTTTTCAGTTTAGTTGGTAAAGTTTATTAATTGTTATTGATTATTTGTCTAACCTTTGATCTGAGTTATTGGTTAACGGCTCTGACCTTTCAGCCTCCCTTAGTTGAGGGTTACCGGGATACGGGGTTGTTACAATTGGTATCAAAGCGTAGGTTCATCATTTAATCTTTAATAATTATTAAATTTTACAAATTCTGTAGAACCGAAGGGAGTTATTAGAGGATTATCCGAAAGATGGAGGTGTCTAGAAAAGGATCACGACCGGGGGCTGGCAATATTTGCCTCCGCACTGCTAGTCAGAATACGAGGACTCCCGGATCCGTGTGACTGCTTGGCCAATGTCTTAGGGTATGATTCAAAATAAGATACCTTTAGGACTCTATCATCTTGTTCATCCCTTCTCCACTCAAATTCTATTAAGGACCTTAAGGATTAGGGTTTCCTCTCTTCTCCTCACCCTCTTGAGGTATGGGTAAGGTTGATAAGGATTAAGGAATCCTCCACCAAATTAATAAAAAGCATGTAAATAAGATGTCATGGACATAAGCTTAATAGAGTAAGCGTAAAGGAATAGATACATGCTTAGGTCGTATGACATGAGTTGTCTTTGCGTCAGGAGAGACCTGAGGATAGACCTCCTTAGTAGGAGGATGAGTAGAGAGAGTTAGTCTTGGAGGTAGAGACCTCCATTAAAAGTAGAGACTTAGCAAATCCTTTGAGGATGATGTTAACCCTAACCCTAAGTGAAGGTTAGAGAGAGAGATGACATGATGAGTTAGATCTCATGATAAACATGCCTTGTATGCCATATGAACCATGAGAGGTTGATGATCGGGTACCTTTGACAACCCAACCCTGGGAAGGGTCGTGCATGTTTGAGCGAAGGATAGATCCTTCATGGATGAGGTTAGAGAAGAACATGCAGAAACTAGTTGGGTTGTTGCAAGAAGGATATAGATTGCACCTAGAGTGTGTCAGTAGTGTTGATAGTTGGATGAAACCTTAGGCAAGGGATCATGATGGATGGCTTATGAGATAAGCATAAGGGGTTATGGATAATCTTGAGTAAACATAAGTTCGAGCATAGGCTTCACTCAGGTAGGGGCATGCTTATGAGCTTGATCCTTCATGAAGAAAGGACCTCTTATAGAGAGGTTGGTTGTAGGATTAGCTCTAGAGAGAGAGCAGACCTTAGGCAAGAAGGTTGGAAGTCTAAAGCCCCGAAACTTGAGGAACAGTGGGAGTTGAGAATGATGTGACCTAAGTGGATGAAAGTGGCTGCCATATGCTTGACCCTTGGAGGATAATGATGTCTTGCCATGAGAGGAACCAAACCCTGGAGGGAGGATGAGTCTACTGGTACCTGTGTGCCTTTGGTAGAGGTGTTTACCTCCTAAGATAGGGAGAAGACTTTCTTAGACTTGGAGAGGTTTAGTAACAAGTTATGAGGCCTTGTACCTTGTTGGTTGTCCTGGAAAGAGGACTCAACTCCGAAGTGTTGCTCGTATGAAAGGATGACATACCTTGGGCATGCTTGATTCGTGGTTAAGAGTTTGAGCATGCAGTTGGACACCCAAAGGTGGACCTAGGGTTTCTAGGCCTAAGAGGGGAAGCATTGTACCCGATGCTCATGATAAGATTTGAGTCTCTATAGCTTCGATCACGTGTAGAGGAGAAAGAAACCCCCTTAAGTTAAAGGTATGTGTGATGAACCCCTCACAACTAAGTTGATCTAATGATGAGGAATGAGAACCCAGATGACCTAGCCTGGTTTAGTGGTCTGCTTGTGCCTTAATATCTTACTAGGTTTAAGCATATGGATGTAAACCCTAGACCTAAGGGCGTTTGTGACCTTGTTGTCAAGAGATAGTTTTCCTCCCATCCTGGGAGGGGGACCCTTTGGTAGGGTGTATATCAGTTTTGTTGGTTTAGGGTGACCTAAGGAGGTTTCATAGGATCTTGAGAAGCTAGGTGAAGAGTACATGGCATGAGAATGAACCTATAGACCCACCGATAATCATCTTTATGTGCATAGGGATGTGTTACCATGGAGGTAACCGGTATGGGGCTTGACCAAGGTAGGCGGATTTCCATGATCCCTATGAAAGGATGAAAGTCAGACCATTAATGCAGGAATAGAGATGATGAATGCTTGGGTAAGGTTCTAAGTTGAACATGTACTATAAGAGAATCCTAAGTCTATCCTAGGGTCAGGTAGGGATAAGACTGATGGAAGTAGGAGTTGCCTAATTCCCTAGTGCACATGACCATAGGGTCAGGAGGTAACTGCTATCTTTGTCTGAGGGCCATGGGTTAGGAGATTGATCACCTTCATGAACTCATGGGACCCAAAGGGAAGATGAGTATGGCACTCTCTGGATGCATGAAGGAAGAGGGATGACCCCAAAAGTGTCGGCACCCTAAAGTCCTAAAGGAGATGACCAAGGATTGTGCTTGGACCAAGTAAGTTCGAGACCAGTTTCCCATGGAAGTAATGGGGATATCAAGATGATGGCATGTTTCAACCTAGATTTGAAGGTGTACTGGCAAGATGGGATGTGTCATCTCTACTCTTGGAATAGGAAGAACTTTTTGTTTGGACGGCCGCCAAATGCTTATTTCTTCTTGTTATGGGAGAGAGAGATGGAACAATACGCATGCCATACACCGAGATGAGGTGGGTTAGAACGTTGCTATGAGGTATGAGGACAGAGATGATAACATACCTTGGTGGAGAGAATGATACATGGACAGGTACAAACAATAAGAGTATTAAGATAATCACCTTGGGAGGATGTTTTATCATGAGCTATGTGGGATCTGCATGTGATACAAGGTTGAGTTTGATAACCAAGAGGATGATCTTAGAGTTTTCTTGATAAAGATAAACTTAGAGTTCGAGATGAGACTTAAGCGGAATACATGGAGGTAGTATGTCTTCAACATTACCTAATACCGAAGGATGTGAAGTGGTAATGGATGTTATGGTGGAGATATAGTTACCTAGTTTGGCTAGAAGAGGTTGTTAGGCTAACCCTAAGTTTAGAAAGGAGGAAAGTTTGGCTGACACCCAGATGCAACGATAAGGATTGATCAATTTAATGGTTGTTTGGATAGCCAGTCTAGTCTTTGATGCAATGAAAGGGTGGTGGTAGAACCTCAGATGTACTTCTTTGGAAAGGAAGGTGTTGAAGCCCTGATTAGAATGGTTTAGGGTTTCCAAGGTATCAAGCTTGCGGAATCATCAAAATGCAGGAGATTGTGATATACCTTGGTACTACAAAGATAGTAAGTGACAGTAGTATTTTGGATGTCTAAGGTGAAGTGCATGTGGTATGTTTCCATGCATGATAGGAGGTGAAGGACGAACACCAGTAACCCAGTGTATCGATATAGAGAATAAAAGAGTCCCTGAGAAGGAATGGGAGTTCATCACTATGGATGTTGTGGTAAGTCTCCCTTTGACCAAGAAGGTCAAGATGCAATATGGGTTATGGTAGATCGCCTCACCTAGATAACATGAGAAAGAAGGGAGTACTGTCAAGAGATAGATTCTGTTGAATTACATAAGAGAGGGAGATGGTTCAACTACACCATGATATGAGTTCAAAAGTTCTTGAGTATGACCTAACGGTTCACTTCCATGATGTGGAAGTAGAAACATACATAACTCAATGTTGGTACAGTTTATCACCCCTTACTAATGGTTAGTATGATCCAGACTAGAGGGTCTGATGAGAGCATGTGTACTTGTTCAGGGTGATATCTAGAGTCAGTTCTTGTCCTATGAAAGATATAATGATAACCACCAGTATCGAGTTTTAAAGAAGCTCTACGAGGGAGGTTGTGTCGGTTACCACTTCAGTAAGGTGAAGTTGGTGAAAGGACCACAGTGTGTGTAGATGAAGTTGCTTTGATCATGCAATGGCTGAAAGGAGCTTAGAAATGACGAGCGTCATGAGCGGATGCAAGTAGACTGACATGAAGATCACTGTGGGAGAATATGTGACGTGAAAATCCGACCCCTCTAAGTTATAGCTAAGAGAGATGAGTCCCCGATATATGGGTCCATTTGAGATAGATTGGTGGGGAAGGTTATGGATAACCTTACCCCTCTGGATAAAGAAAGGTGTGATGAGTTTCAAGTGTCCAATTTAGAGCACTATGTCAGGTACCCATACCATGAGCTAAACAATGAACCTAGTGAGCCCCAAGGGAGGCTGAAATGACTTGAGTCACCTGTGCAGTTTATAGACGCCAGGATGAAAGAACATAGAGAAAAGAATATGTGATGATAAAGGTTCTTTGGAAGCGCCATGGGTAAGGTAAAGCCACATAGGGGCCGTTGATGGACATGGAAAAGTCTTATCCTGAATTGTTTGTTTTGCTTGATTGAATTTTGAGGACAAAATTTCTATAAGAGGGGAAGGATGTTACAACCCCAACTTTTGGGTTCATTTGGTGAGAAATGAAATTTCTCATATTAAAGATATTTGAACAAATAATGATATAATTTGTTTTGAATAAATGGATTTCATTTACAATAGCCTTGATGGTTGTTTTGTGGGCTTTATTGGCTATCGGGTCCAATAACAAGGAAAAGGAAAAGGAAATTCAATTATTAAGAGAATATTTATGAAATGGAGCAAAGAAAGATGTAGAAATCTCTTGAAAGCAAAGGAATATCCTTCAAAGATGGATTTCGTTCCTTTTGGGTTCCTTAGGTTCCAAGGAGTCCAAATTGGACAAATAATGCAACAAGAAAGAGAAAGGATTAATTGAATATTGCTTTGTTTAGAAGAAAGGTGAGAAAATGATAATATTACAAGAAATATGTACAAATATGAATAATGAATCCATCTTGGACGAGATTTTACATCCACATAGTTTATAATGCTAAAAGGAAGAAAAACAAAGGAAATAAAAGGTTACGAAAGAGAAAATATGCTTAAAATATGTGTAATTAAGAAATAACTTGCATATAAAGAAAAGCATCTCAAACTTTTGAGTTTGAGTCCCAAATTTGGTATAGATGTGGATTAAGTCTTTTTAGACTTTCCCTTCAAAATTTGGGATCAAAAGGATAAAAGGTTTGGGAGATACGAATTTTGTAAGTTTCCTAAAGTATAGAAGATAACTTTAAATGTCACACTTTGATTTTTATTTGTGTTCTAAAATGAGGCCCGGTAGCCGTTGATCTCAGATCTGAGGATGGCTGCTCATCCTCTAGTTCTAGATGGATTGGGTAACTGGAAACTTCCCATCTTTAATTTTCTCGCGACTTTGGGCATGTGAGAACCTGCGGATAAGTTCAGTATGTTCGGGAAGTCCTAAGGATCCCAACCATACCAGGATTTGGGACCTGGTATAGTGTGTGCGGTTTTCCCCTGTTGGAAGGGAGAGCATAGGATGTTGACCCTATATAAGAAGGGGGTCGTGAGCCGTGTACACCAGCCTTGATTACACCCTCAAGTTCGCTATGAGGGTCCGTCCAGATCTGTGCGAACGGTTGCGAGAAGAACCTCGCTGGGTACCATGGCTAAGCCGCATCAAGGGGGCCCTGTTTCGGCACAAGGGAAGGCTAGTGGAGAAGACAACCTCAGCCACCATTGGAGGTGGGAGGGTTTTCTGCGAGTTTGTGGGAGGAATACGGAGGGCAGGGAGCCCTCTCCTGGGCACCAAGACCACCGGAGGGCGGAAGTCAACTTTGTTGTTGACCGTCGGGCTAGACTGGATCGCAAACATAGTCGTGTCGTGAGGAAGAAGAAAGGGAAAGGGAGAAAAGACATGGTTGCACTCAAGACTCATGAAGAAATGGAGGGGCAAGTTTGTCCTTTGAACCATCGCTGACCTGCCTCAGTGGAGCAAGCCGCTCTGCTGACGTGGTGGCTTTCTATTGGTCAAAAAGGTAATTCCTTTGATAATTCGTAATTAATTATGGGTAACCCCGATTAGGATGAGTATTATATGAAAATTTATCCTCAGAACGAGGGGAACAAAAAGAAATTATTGTTGAAGCCTAATTCTGTTTGCAATTCAAAAAGTGTATAAAGCTATCATCTTTAATGGTTTAATTAATGAGAAATCCTAATCTTTGATGATCAATGAATTGAGAAAGGCTATATGATGCTAATGTTGATATTAACTTGTTAATTGTCAAAAGGTACATTAAGAACAAAAAGGAGGAACTTTGCACATAATTGTCTTAATTTAGGGTTTCATATACCTAAGTTTGGATTAATGGGCTTAGAAACCCTAATTTAGGAGAATACGTCTCTTAATGGTTTTAATTGTACAAATCCATGTGTAAGATAGAGTTAAGTTGTTAAAAACCCAATGTGGGTATAAAATATCATTAATGTGGATAATTTGGCTTTCTTAGTATATAAAGTGGAATTAATGATTAATTGGGATTTACTGACATAAAAGATGAGATATGTAGTAATTAGGGTTCCTTTGGGGAATCGAACTATAATTCTTTGTTGATTTGTCAATTCAAAGAAACCTAAACATGATAATTTGCCTTAATGATCTTAACGTGACTTAAAAGGGCAAAGATGGTAGTTTTAGTATAAAGGTGATATATTAGATTTAATTGACTTTTAAATTGTGCCTATGATGTTGAAAGTAGGGTTTGTGGTTTAACTGAGCATTAAAAATAGTAAATGCATAATGAAGACTAAAACCCCAATAAAACCCTAAAGTCAGCCTAGAAATCATAAGGCAGAATCCAAATTGATCATGATAATGTTTTGAATAAAATAATGACACTTGGATGTTATGCATTATTTCATGATATTATTGATTGCTTGTTTGACTGTATTAAATAGTAATGCTTGGATATCAAGTTGCTCTGGATCAGGTATGTGGTTACGCTTATGAATATATATCGAGTTAGTTTTCCGAAGTTTTCCAAAGATTTCATCGATGACTTGGAATAAACTGTTGGATGAATTTAGTTCATGCAAACTATAATGTGGCTATGACTATCACATAAGATATGTGCCTACTAGCTCAGATCATGGTCCCCTCTGTATCTTAATGGCTGACCTAGTATATGGCTACCTAGAGGGTAGGTCCATCAGGTCGGGGAATGACTTAGTATATGGCTACCTAGAGGGTAGGTCCATCAAGTCACATTGAGTTAGATATTGGGCTACCTCTGGGTGGTGCCATGTGACTCTACCTTTAAAGAGGTATTATATAAGTCCTTATAGGGACAACACAAAGTTGTGGATAGGTAAGGATTGAGTAGTATGGCTTAAAATGCAATCTTGGTTGTTAAATGATTAATTGCATGATTACATTGTTATTATAGTTGCATGATTATTGTTTCCCCCACATACCAGCTTCTTGCTGACCGACGTTTTGTTTGTCGGTGTTTTAGGTACATATGAAAGGAACAAACAGTAAAGTGGCATATGTGGATTTAAATGAGAATTAACGTGCACAAGAGGATTAGTTAGATTGGTATCTTCATGGGTAGAAGTTTAAAAATCCCAGTTTTTAAAAGGTAAGTAAAGTTTTATTTTATATCAGTTTTCAGTTTAGTTGGTAAAGTTTATTAATTGTTATTGATTATTTGTCGAACCTTTGATCCGGGTTATTGGTTAATGACTCTGACCTTTCAGTCTCTCTTAGTTGAGGGTTACTGGGAGATGGGGTCGTTACAAAGACCCACTTGCACCCTATGGGTTTTACCCCTTCAGGTGGTTCCACCGAAGTCCACACTTTGTTGGAGTACATGGATTCCATCTCGAATTTCATGGCCTCAAGCCATTTCTCAGAATTTGGTCCCTCCATAGCCTCTAGATAGGTAGTTGGATCATCATCTATGATCAACTCACTGCCTTCCTGAGTCACAAGGTATCCAAACCTCTCAGGTTCAAGGCATGTCCTACTAGAGCTACGAGGTCCTTGTGTTACTTGAGGAGACTGAGATTCCACAACACCTTGTGAATCTCTTTGTTCCTCTTGTACATCTACCGGTTCAATGTTTTCTTGTTGGGCTTGAACCTCTTCAAGCTCTATTTTCCTCCCACTGTTTCTTCTAGAAATAAATTCCTTTTCTAGGAACATAGCTGTCCTAGCAACAAACACTTTGTTGTTAGTAGGGTGGCATAAATAATATCCCCTCGTTTCCTTGGGGTATCCAACAAAATAACATTTATCAAACTTGGGTCCAAGCTTATCAGGAAACATTTTCCTAACGTAAGCCTCACAGCCCCAAATCTTAATAAAAGACAAATCGGGATGCTTCCGTGCCATATCTCATATGGTGTCTTTTGAACCGATTTAGATGGTACTGGGTTGAGTGTAAATGCGAAAGTTTCAAGAGCATGACCCCAAAAGGAAATTGGAAGATCAGCAAAACTCATCATTTATTGCACCATATCAAGCAAAGTGTGATTCTTTCTTTCAGACACACTGTTATGTTGTGGTGTTCCAGGCGGAGTCCATTGTGATACAATACCACGGGCTCGTAGAAGGTCCTCAAACTCCTGGCTTAAGTATTCTCCACCTCGATCGGATTGAAGTTCTTTAATACTTTTACCAAGTTGGTTTTGTACTTCATTCATGAAATCCTTGAACCTTTCAAGGGTTTCTGACTTATGTTTCATCAGGTACACATAGCCATACCTACTGAAGTCATCAGTGAAGGTAATGAAGCACCGATACCCACCTCTGGCATTAGTTCTAAAAGGCCCACATACATCAGTATGTATGAGTCCTAATAGATCACTAGCTCTCTCACCTTTATTTGAAAAGGGAGTCTTGGTCATCTTGCCCAACAAACAAGATTCACATGTCTCTATTGATTCATAATCAAAAGAGACTAGATAAGCATCTTTATGGAGTCTAGAAATGAGCTTCTCATTTATGTGCCCTAGACGACAATGCCAAAGTTATGTTTTGTTTGAGTTGTTGAGTTTTTGCCTTTTGGTGCTTACGTTGTATACACTTGTCTCTAGATCTATCAAGTATAGACCATAAGACATTGGGGCACTTCCATAAAAGATTCCATCTTTTGAAATGGAACACTTTCCATTCTTAATAAGAAATTCAAAACCATCCTTGTCCAAACAAGAGACGGAAATGATATTCCTATTTATGGAAGGTACATAGTAGCAATTCTTCAACTCTATTATTAGCCCACTAGGTAGAGTTAACTCATAGGTTCCTATGACACTGGCGGCAACTCTTGCCCCATTGGCAACACGTTGTTTAACCTCTCCTTTCCCCCAAAGGCCTACTTCTCTTAAGATCCTTCACATTCGAACAAATGTGAGATCCACATCCGGTATCAAGTACCCATGACAAAGAAGTAGTAAAGTTAATCTCTATTACGTATACACCAGAAGTAGAGATCTCTATCTTTCACTTCTTCTTCCATCGTTCCTTCCATCCTCTCCATGTTTTGAGCGCATAAGATTCTGACATTGGTTCGGCGAGAGAACCCTTCTCTCCCTCACCTTTGTCCTTAGACTTTGTTCCATTGATCTCCATCAATGAACTATCCTTCTTCTTAGGTGTACATAGAGTGGATTCATAGGCTACCGGTATAATTGGATTGTGCAGAACACTTCTCATAATCCCCAACCAGTTGTGGAATTTATTCTCAATTAATTTTCCCATTTTAAAAAATGATTCTCTTGCCATTATACAAAAGAAAATTGCATTTGTCAAAACTCCTTTTGATTTGATTTGATTTGAATAAAATTTGACCGTAGTTAATTAGGCCTTTAATTAATTACCGCTCCCACTATTTTGATTCAAATTGACAGCCCTCACTATCAATTTGGAAGATTGTAGCATATAATCTTCTAGTGGGCCAAGATCCTGAAATCCTCTGAGTCATGGACCAGCTAGGGTTGTCACCCACAACTTAGATCTTCCAGGTAGGCAACTCTTGCCAATTGCATCATATGCAACTCTTGAAAGATGTCATACGCAACTCCTTGCCATGATCACCTCCATGCCTCAAGGTGCTAGATCATATCTAGGTCACCTTGTTAAGTCTGACCCAAAGCCAACATGATGAATATGCACCCTGCTAGGGCAGACCCACATATCCATCCTTCACACTTCCATGAGATAGACGGTGCACCACGCTAGGGTGTGCGCACACTTGGTCGATCAAGCTTTTCACGTGTGTCGCATTTGGAAGGCATCTAAAACTTTAATATTTAATGAGGGATTTGGTTTTATAGGTACATATACATATCCAATCACCACAATATAGTAAGTATCATATACATGCTATATACCACAGAAAACATGTGAAATGATAAAAGTAATGATTATGGCCATCCTAATGTGATTCCTCGAGCCAAGAAGAATCACGGTCATCTAGGTCCACATCACATGCAACTTGTACGAGATGAAATCTGTACTTTGCCTTTTTGTGTTTGATCAACTCCTCTGCATGATTGATCGGATCGCCATCAGACCGGTTGGTTGGGTGCCACTAGTCAATCGATTGGCACCGCTAGCCGATCAGTTCACTGGTCGTCGTGCATCTCCTCAGGTCGCCATCCGTTTGTCTTGTTCCTTGAACCGGTCGTCAAAAGTACGCCGTTCTTTGACATAACAGGAAATAAAATCTATCCTATTTTATATTTGAAAAAGGAAACCCCGAGTTACATTCGGGGGGAGCAAAGGTAGGAAAGAAATCTTGAGTTATCTCAAGTTACATCAGAAAAGGGAGATAGGGAATCAGTGCGCAGACTAAGATGCAAACAACTACATCCAACCAAGCACACAAAGATAGGGTTTATTGGCCATAACCATGCTATACATCCACCACAAAACTCGTTTAAGGGTGACGTGCATAGAGTGCATTTATATTACATATCATATATGTACATTGGGATTTGTGGATTTAGGATTGGACATGCATAAATCCAATTTTATTCACATTGTATGCAATAAATAAATGTGACAAACCAAAATCGATCATATCGATAATCCTAAAGCATAGAGCAGTTGACCTGGCTTTGATACCACTGTTGGGTTTTAGGAGAGATAGAGAAGGCAGCAGAAACAAGAAAATTTCTTTTCCCAACCCCATAATTAAGGAATTGTGTCAACATCTATACAATAGGAAGGATGGTTTGTAGAGGCGTACCTTGTCCCGAGGCTTGCTCGACGACGTTACCTCACGGCTTGTGTGGTCTTCACCTCCGATCTTGGACGGTGTCTGTGCAGCTCCTAGTCTCACCGAGACTGTCGGCATTGACAGCTGTCCTCCGAGCGGCAGAAGTCTCCCGCCTCTACAGTCGTCCACACAGACTGCCTGGAACTTTGACCTCCTTGTCCCATAAGGAATCGGAAGGAGTCATACCATTTTGTTAGCGTACTAGTCACCGACACACTCTCCTGCCACCAGTCACTTTTCTTCAGTTGTCTTTCCCTTACTGTGCCTCCCTTATCGGGTAGCACTTGCTCAGGATCTCTCAATTACCAAAACCAGAGAGAACGACAACTTTGTAGAGCAATTGGTGTTCTGAGTTGTACTTTGAGAAGCCCCCAATACCCCTATATATAGGAGGGTCATGGGATAGGGTTCTCCACCCCGAGAAATGCGGGATTAAAGTAGGAGTAGAAGGGTTCAAAATTTTCTACAAAACAACCAACTGCGCCAGTTGAACCAATCGTTTCAACACTAAAACGGTCGTTTGGTGACCTCAACTGATCGGTTCATACCTGAACCGATCGTTTGGGACACCTGAGCCGATCGGTTCACTTCTGAGTTGATCGGTTCACTTTTGAGCCGATCGGTTCACTTCTGAGCCGATCGGTTCGTGGTCTTGGTCCAACTCAAATTGACTTTCATATTTGTTTCCGACTAATCAAATATTAATCCTTGTTCAAATCAAATTTGTACAAGTGAAACAAACTGTATTTGCAAAATGATCTCGGTTGGTCCACGAATCGATCGGTTCAACAATTGAGTCGATCGGTTCAACAATTGAGTCGATCGTTTCATGACACATGAGCTGATCGACTCACCACCTGAGCCGATCGGTTCACCAACCTGATCCGATCGGTTCATCACATGAGCCGATCGGTTGGGGTGTAAACTTTTGCAAAATTAGTCAATTACAGTTTCAATCAATCTGATACTCTAATCAATTGGTCCAACACCTTGAACACTATGATTTTGAGCTATCAATCAACTGAGTGTTTAATTGAACTACTAAACTCCTTTAGCAATCAATCTAAACATCATATGTGGATAAACTCTTCTTCCAAGTTAAATCCTATGTGTGTGACCCTGTAGGTCCATTTCACGTTGGCAGTGAAAGTCCATAACACTTATGACTTCACAAGCAAAGAGCGGTGCCTAGTCACACATCAGTGCTACCCAAGTGAAATAGAAAGTTGGAGAACAACTTTCAATCCTACAATCCGTGAATGGTGTTACAGTGAATGTATAATTCCTTTGTCACTAATGTCCTGAATGAACTCAAGGCATGGTACAGTCATCCTTTCAACGTTCATCCATTTCCTTTATCTCAGAGCAGACTGGGTGAGATGTGTGTGACATCAATATCACATATTGATTCACACATGCATGCGCATGCCTTTCTCAATCCTACTCATCAAGTGGTCATGGACATCAAACTCCCTTAGGAGGGACAAATCCCATATCTATCACTCACCCCTCAAAAGCCCCATGTGTCAAAGTCACCCAATCATCACCTTTATAACAACCCATGATTCAGGATTGTGTTTGATGATGTCAAAGTGTACCCAACGACATGTGTTGAGTGTAATGATTTCAGGTCGAAGAATCACACTCACCACCATCACTGTGAGAGCTGACTATGACTACCAAATCATGGTTCCATGTGTCACTCTCACGGTGGGTCTGTCCGGTACACTTGTTCTCTAACAAGTACATATGTGCTTGGTTTGATATCACTATATCATGACTAATGAGATTCTGTCATCAACCAACACACAATCTAGTCTTTAGTGTTATTGATGTTTATGGTTATTTCCACAATAACAACCGACTAGGGACAAAACAAGAATGTATACTCTTATCATCCGTATGATCTCATCATTTAGGTCCTCAACCCAAAAGCATACGTCATCAAGTAAAACATTCTTTAGACATCTATCATGTTACACTATCATCTCAAAAACAGTTAAAACATATAGATCGGAAATTGCCTTTATTATTATTCAAATCATTTACAAAGTATCCCATTACAATCATCACATGACTTGCTCTATGGGCATACATACCAACAGATATATAACAAACATTATACATCAATTATATGTAGATATAATCATATGATTTGTCTTCTACTAATATACATAAATTTATGGCATGATCTTTTCTAAAAACTAAAGAATTTGTTTGGGTGATTCAATATAAAAACAACTGCTCAAAAACATCGTATTCAACCAAGGAGTGTGTCACTCACTATTTGGTAAAGCATGGATTGATCATCGATGAATTTTTTAACGAATAATGCATATCATATATACCCAAAAATACATTACTCTATATTAATATAACAAAATTGTGTAAAATGTTGATTAGTTTAATTTTTATATAAATTGAACCAATTTTCACCTAGGGTCTATTTGAAAAGGATAGTCGGATGACAAAGTGTAAATTTGAGTGTATCTTTATACTATAAGCTTACACTTTAGAGTTCGACTACACAAAATAAAACAAATTTATTAGTTGGTGAGGAGTAGCTCAAGTGATAATGGATGAGGCAACATTAAGACTTAGGATTGAACTCTTATTTGTGTACTCTTCAAACTAGTGAAAAAATATGGTTAATATTAATACATAACGTTTACAAAGACATTGCATATTACACTGTCAATTTTTACCCTGAATTCAAATTCTGCCACTATGTTATTCGAGATGTCCTCTTTATCATTATTTCTCATGGTGAGATAGAAACAATTAAAGAAGTTCCAGTTGGTTTTCTCAACAGTGACCTGAGTCATCTTGTTATTTGATTAGAATGATTGGAAACATACTTGCCCAGATCTTACTAGGGTTTCTCCTTTGTCAGGAAAAATTTCTGATTACTTCATTGCGTGTCAGTCTGCACCTGACGTAGCCATTCTAAAAGTCTGTAAGCATAGTGCAACATGTGAGGCAAACAATCACCATTTCCTCCCCTTTGCCTTTGATATTTTTGAGTTTTAGTCGATGACTCAATTTCTCTCTTACAACACATTCAGAATGTCTATAACATAAATATGATGATGTATCATCAACTTTATCGAATTTTACCTTTAGATTAGTATGTTTTACCATTAAAAAAGGTTTGATAGTCCAATTTATAGCTTGTGCCTCTATAAAGAATATTGAGTCAAGCTGCACACCCCACTCCCCCACCTAAGAACCCAGCCTGTGATTGGGAGGGGGCACTACTCCTGATGTGGCGGAAGCACAAATGAAAAAAAGAAATAGAACAATTTTCACACAACTTTCAATTTGGAACTAATTTTTTGTCAAAATAAAAAATATTAGATTCCTTGTGAAAATAATTTCTAACAAGACCAATGTTGACATACTTTGAAAAAATAACAATATGAGAGAAGTATATTATTTGTGTTTTATGGTACAATACTCGTGTTTTGGGTACAATACATCAGTAGTAAATATTCGTATTGTGCCCCCAGATTGAGAACAATGCACCAAAACACAAGTATTGTACACCTGAGTATAGTACCAATACTTTTGAGTACAACACATGTGTTTTGTGGACACCATCATCTTTTGGGGTACATTACTCCCATTTTCTTGTTATTTTGGGGTATACATCTTGTATTCTAGAGTACTAGCTAGACTGCAATATTTATATTTTGACGTACAATATCTATATTTTTGGGTACCTTACTCTCACTTTTTTTATACACTACTTTCATATTGCGGTGTACAAGACCTACATTTTTTAGTACATTACACATTTGGGATATCATTGTAACACCCCATTTTTTTCTCAATAAAAAAAATATAAAATGAATTTTATTAAAATAATAATAGTTGAAGGGCTTAATGTAAAAAGGTCACGGAATGATATTCCTTATAGAAAAAAATAAAGGAAGACAAATAAGAAAAAAATACTAAAAATACACTTTCTCTTATACATATGTCATCATGTATTGTGATTAACTTAAAATGTTGAATGAATGATTTCCCTTCTCTTTTTCTCGCTCTCATCCCTGAAAATGTTTAAAAGAAATAAAATTGGAAAATAAAAGAAGTTGAATTCAAAATGATAAAGATATAACTTGAACAAGAAGTTTACTATTTTTATAGCTTTTAAAATAAAAGGGATAAAATATAATTCACTATTTCTCTCTCCTCTTTAGAATACGCAAAAGACAAAGAAAAATTTGATGCAATTGATAGCTTAATTTTAGACGCATGGAAAAGAATATTTATCAATCACATGATGTGGATATTATTTGCTTTCCCCTATTAAATACATGTAACATTATCTTCTCTCAAGTCTCTTTCTTCAATAAAACTTTCCATAAAGGCATAATAGACTTAAATGTGAATAAATATTGATCATCACATTTTTAGAGTCAAAGAAATAATTAAGGAGAATATTTTAACATTATCTCACCTTTTAATGCATGAAAATGAAGTAAATAACAAATATGGACATTGTGAATAAAAGATATTCAAAACTCGAATTTTATTGACTCTGAATGATCTAGAGTATGTAATTAATGTGTGGTCCAAATTTTGTTTTTGTTCAAATTCATTTGACCTCTCAAATAAATATAAATCACAATGTCAAACTATTTAACACATCCAATGTAAACATTAATTAATTGTTGGTCAAAATTAGTCGACATGAGACCACATATTTAAAATAGTAGAAGAGAATCTAGAAGGAGAGTTGGATTATTTTCTTTCTTTTAACATTCCAAAGTTCAAATAAGTGAATACAATATGATAAATATATTAATTTGAGACTACAAAAATGTGGGTTTTGACCCAACAACTTTCCAACACAACTACAAAGCGTGATATGAAAATAGAAATGTCATTATGGATGATGAGAGGTTATAAAATTTATGGATGATTAAAAATAGTTTATTGTTACATAGTTATAACATTATTTTAAACAACTATGAATTATATGGGAATGAGCAATTGCAGTCAACATTTTTTAATTAACACGTTGAAATCACATTGTATACTCTTTCTATACAACTAGTGCATGTAGATGTAAAATAAAGTTAATTTTCTCTTTCCTCCATTTTGTGATTTTTTTATAAAATAAAATAATGTGTCTCGGCCTTAGTTACATGGAAATAAGATATTATGGTAATTATGTAAGGAATGGTACAACTCTCACATTTTCTCTCTTTCTTTATTACAAATAAAATGTAATGGTAATTTAGTTAATGTAATATTTTTGATAAACAAATAAAAGCAAACGATAATACATTTTCTCTTAAATATCTCATACAAAATATATGAAAGATAATAAAGGAAATTCACAAACAAAAGATAATTAGTTTAACTAAAAAGTTGGACTTTAGTAATTAACAAAGAGAAAGATGTTTTTCACATATTCTTACCTTTTCATATATTGGAGTTAAGATAGTGCCAATTTTTAATTAAAGGACAAAATATATTAAAAAATTTAAGTCCATTTGGACTAGAAAGTTCTAGACCCCTAACACCTATAAAAGGGACCCCCATGATCCTAGCATACCAAGAAAAAGCACACTAGCCTATGTTCTTACAAATCACATCCAAGCACTGCCTCAAAGATTAGAAAGACCATATTAGGATCAACTTCGCTCCAAGCAGACTAGCCTATTTTCTTGTAAATCACATCCAGGTGCTACCTCAAGGATCAGAGATACAATCTTAGGATCTACATTACTCCAAGGTAAATGGGTCTTGCTGCTGAGCACAAGTATTTATGGTTGTTTGCATGTTAAGTATAAAGTAAACATTATCGTTTCAAGTTTAATGTTTTAATCATGTTCACTATATCACTACTTGATGATTGCTATATGATATGTCCCATGTTTATAATGTTTACTATGATTATAGATTATGATTAATAACTCATGAAAATCATGTAAATTATTAAGAGGGAGAAATTTCATCATCTTTAAGAGATCATGTTAATGGGAAGAAATCCCATCATGTTAAGTTCAAGAATCATGATTATGTTAATGTTAATGTCATGTTAATGATCAAGTTAATTGGAATTGAAATAGTCTCTATATGCTCCTGAATCATGGACCTCAAGGGGTCATCAAGGGCTTTCTTAGCATCAAGGGCTTTCCTAGCAATCATGTGCTCCTAAGGGGGAGTCATAGAGGGATGCATACATTTTCTTTTCAATTCTTCATGTTAATAATGCTATTCAAGAATGCATGTAGTTAATTCATGTCAAGTTTTATTACATGTCAAGTATATTTACTTTTCTTATTATAAAGTGCTAGTACCGTTTACTGATGTGTTATTTTTCCCCTTCGCATGGTTGGGGACATGATGTCCACAGGAATTGGAGCAAGTAAGGACTCAAGAGAAGCAAGCAATGACTAGAAGACCTTAAAGAGCTAACTGGTGGGGTGTCATCCATACTAGGTGATCCAATGTTATAAAGATGTTTACTTTTATGTTTAGGTTTCCATGCTTAGAAATGTTTGGACATGTTATAGAGTTCAACCATAGTTTCCTATGTAAAGAACAATGTATGAATCTCAATGATGATTTATGTATTTATTTTCTATGATTTCATAAATGTGACATTCCTCTTTCAAGATAAAAACTTCCACTCAATTATGATATATGTCTAATGGAGGAGTGTTACATTAATGGTATCAGAGCAGATAAATGGATGGCCACCAAGAAGCAATATGATTTGTATGTTCTAACCCTAGGTATAGAAAAAGTAAGTGTGTGATATTAGAAATCAAAGTAGAGGTCTAGCTCAAATAAGGACTAGGGTTATGTTCTTAGATGTTTTGGATTTTTGTGTCTAACTCTAGAATTGTACATCACATACTCTCTCTTTTTCTCATGTGTTTGTGGTGCGGGACACATGCTTATGGGATTTTGTAGAGAGAATGTTATGTGCATAATCATATTTGTCTAGTCCTTTCTAGTGCATGTGGTATGGGACATGTGCATGAGAGATGTGCTAAGACAAGTGTGATAAATCATGTCATCTTTGAATATATGAGCGGTCGGCATGTATTCAAAGGTGACAAATAAAATAAGAGTTGACATAAAAAACTTGAGACTGGTAGTCACCTAAACCCAATCAGATTCATTGTGGAACTAAGCATGCATTCGAAGAGTAGATATTTGACATAGATAAGCAACAATCAGAATCCCTAGAGAAGAGGTCCTTTACCATATCAATGATGATGTGAAATGGATTACCCACATGTTGGTTTTAATAATGAGTTTTAGATAGTGTTTTACCATAAGAATGCGACCTTAAAATGAAATCAGAATTTAGTGTACATAGAATATGTTAAACGCTAAGGTGGGTAGTACCATAGAAAATTTCGAGGAC
Source organism: Alisma plantago-aquatica (assembly GCA_963693085.1). Lineage (NCBI taxonomy): Eukaryota > Viridiplantae > Streptophyta > Magnoliopsida > Alismatales > Alismataceae > Alisma > Alisma plantago-aquatica. Next base: position 485,760,538 of record OY856414.1, read on the forward strand.
AAAATTTATTTTTAAGGTTGGTAGAATTGTAACACCCCAATTTTTTCACAACAAAATAAAAATTATAAATGAATTTTATTAAAATAATATTAGTTGAAGGGCTTAATGTAAAAAGGTCATGGAATGATATTCCTTATAGAAAAAAATAAAGTAAGATAAATAAGAAAAAAATAATACTAAAAATACACTTTTTCTTATACATATGCCATCATGTATTGCAATTAACTTAAAATGTTGAATGAATGATTTCCCTTCTCTTTTGCTCTCATTCTTGAAAATGTTTAAAAATTGGAAAATAAAAGAAGTTGAATTCAAAATGATAAACATATAACTTGAACAAGAAGTTTACTTTCTTCTATAGATTTTAAAATAAAAGGGATAAAATATAATTCACTATTTCTCTCTCCTCTTTGGAATACACAAAAGACAAAGAAAAATTCAATGCAATTAATAGCTTAATTTTGGATGCATGGAAAAGAATATTTATCAATCACATGATGTGGATATTACTTGCTTTCCCCTATTAAATACATGCAACATTATCTTCTCTTGAGTCTCTTTCTTCAATAAAATTTCCCATAAAGGCATAATAGACATAAATGTGAATAAATATTGATCATCTCGTTTTTAGAGTCAAAGAAATAATTAAGGAGAATCTTTTCACGTTATCTCACCTTTTAATGCATGAAAATGAAGTAAATAACAAATATGGACATTGTGAATAAAAGATATTCAAAACTCAAATTTTATTGACTCTGAATGATCTAGAGTATGTAATTAATGTGTGGTCCAAATTTTGTTTTGGTTCAAATTTGTTTGACCTCTCAAATAAATATAAATCACAATGTCAATCCATTTAACACATGCAATGTAAATATTAATTAGTTGTTGATCAAAATTAGTCGACATGAAACCACATATTTAAAATAGTAGAAGAGAATCTAGAAGGAGAGTTTGATTATTATTTTTATTTTAACATTCCAAAGTTCAAATAATTGAATACAATGTGATAAATATATAAATTTGAGACTACAAAAATGTGGGTTTTGACCCATCACCTTTCCAACACAACTACGAAGCGTGATATGAAAATAGAAATGTCATTATGGATGATAAGAGGTTATAAAATTTATGGACGATTAAAAATAGTTTATTGTTACATAGTTATAACATTATTTTAAACAACTATAATTTATATGGGAATGAGCAATTGCAGTCAACAACTTTTAATTAACACATTGAAATCACATTGTATACTCTTCCTATACAACTAGTGCATGTAGATGTAAAATAAAGTTCTTTTTCTCTTTCCTTCATTTTGTGATTTTTTAAAAAAAATGAAATAATGTGTCTCGGCCTTAGTTACATGGAAATAAGACATTATGGTAATTATGTAAGGAATGGTATAACTCTCACGTTTTCTCTCTTTCTTTGTGATTACATATAAAATGTAATGGTAATTTAGTTAATGTAATATTTTTGATAAACAAATAAAAGCAAATGATAATACATTTTCTCTTAAATATCTCATACAAAATATATGAAAGATAATAAAGGAAATTCACAAACAAAAGATAATTAGTCTAACCAAAAAGTTGGACTTTAGTAATTAACAAAGAGAAATACGTTTTTCACCTATTCTTACCTTTTCATATATTGGAGTTAAGATAATGCCAATGTTTAATTAAAGGACAAAAGATATTAAAAAAAATTAAGTCCACTTGGACTAGAAAGTTCTAGACCCCTAACACCTATAAAAGGGACCCCCATGATCCTAGCATACCAAGGAAAAGCACACTAGCCTATGTTCTTACAAATCACGTCCAAGCACTGCCTCAAAGATTAGAAAGACCATCTTAGGATCAACTTCACTTCAAGCAGACTAGCTTATTTTCTTGTAAATCACATCCAGGAGCTACCTCAAGGATCAGAGATACAATCTTAGGATCTATATTGCTCCAAGGTAAATGGGTCTTGATGTTGAGAACAAATATTTATGGTTGTTTGCATCTTAAGTATAAAGTAGACATTATCGTTTCAAGTTTAATGTTTTAATCATGTTCACTATATCACTGCTTGATGATTGCTATATGCTATGTCCTATGTTTATAATGTTCACTATGATTATATCTTATGATTAATGACTCATGAAAATCATGTAAATGATCAAGAGGGAGAAATATCATCATGTTTAAAAGATCATGTCAATGGGAAGAAATCCCATCATGTTAAGTTCAAGAATCATGATTATGTTAATGTTATTGTCATGTTAATGATCAAGTTAATTGGAATTGAAATAGTCTTTATATGCTCCTGAATCATGGACCTCAAGGGGTCATCAAGGGCTTTCCTAGCAATCATGTGCTCCTAAGGGGGCATCATAGAGGGATGCATATATTTTCTTTTCAATTCTTCATGTTAATAATGCTATTCAAGAATGCTTATATTTATTCATGTCAAGTTTTCTTACATGTCAAGTATATTTACTTTTCTCTTATTATAAAGTGCCAGTACCGTTTACTGATGTGTTATTCTTCCCCTTCGCATGGCTGGGGACACGATGTCCCCAGGAATTGGAGCAAGTAAGGACTCAAGAGAAGAAAGCAAGGACTAGAAGACCTTGAAGAGCTAACTGGTGGGGTGACATCCATACTAGGCGATCCAATGTTATAAATATGTTTACTTTTATGTTTAGGCTTCCATGCTTAGAAATGTTTGGACATGTAATAGAGCTCAACCATAGTTTCCTATGTAAAGAATAATGTATGAATATCAATGGTGATTTATGTATTTATTTGCTATGGAGGGGTGTTACATTATTGGTATCAGAGCAGATAAATGGATGGCCACCAAGAAGCAATATGATTCATATGTTCTAACCCTAGGTATATAAAAAGTAAGTGTGTGATATTAGAAATCAAAGTAGAGGTCTAGCTCAAATAAGGACTAGGGTTATGTGCCTAGACGTTTTGGATTTTTATGTCTAACTCTAGAATTGTATATAACATACTATCTCTTTTTCTCATGTGTTTGTGGTATGGGACACATGCTTATGGGATTTTGTAGAGAGATTGTTATGTGCATAATCATATTTGTCTAGTCCTTTCTTGTAATGACCCATTTTCAAATTAGTCATCTAATTAGTGTTTACTTGGATGATTGTATGCTTAACTAAGTTGATCATTGTTTAAAGCTTGATTAGTGATGGTACTTAATTTTTGATATTTAAAATATAATAATAAGGTTTAATCATACTTTGATTCACATAATTATGGTTAAGATTTGGAAACCCTAATCGACCCAAATTAGGGTTTTGATGACATGAATACATAATTTGATAAATATAGTGTCTCACTAAATGATTTTTAGTATTTTATGAGTAACTATTATTTAATTCAAATTTTTATATGACTTGTATATATCAAATTTAAACACTCTTGAAAATTATGAGAATTTCTGAAGAATTTTCTGACCTAGTTTTCGGTCGAGTTTCAAACTCGACTGATCATATTTTTAGATTGATATAGCAGTGTGGTAATTGAATTGTATCTTTTTATTGGTATATCTAATTGATATAAAATTTTAACTGTAGTTTATTAAGTCCATTATAGACACCTTATTAAAATTTTTTAATTTTTAGATGATTTTTTATTACTAAAGAGAGGGGTGTCGGTCGAGTTCTGTGAAAGACAAACTCGACCAACCATGTTGTTGACTGCAATATAGCAGTGTAGTATTTTATTTTTATTTATTTATTACTAACTCCAAACGATCTATTTTTTTCATTTCTTATAATCTCAATTTCAGACATTGGATTAAAGTTTCATAATTTTTAGATGAGGTTTAAGTTCTGAAAAGTGTGGTTTCAGTCGAGTTTATAACTCAGCCGACCAACCAGCCTGAGAAAAATAAAAATACATTGAGGGGCTTATTTGCAATTGTTCTAAGCACCTCAATTCATCTATATGACTAATCTAACACACAAGAAGCTCTCATAACTCGTCCTTCCTGTCAAAGAAATGAAACTATTGAGAGAGAGGAGAGCTAGGGTTTTGAGTAGAGAAAGCGGTGGACATGTTGAGCTAGGGTTTCTCTATCCAAGATATGATGAAATCAAGTAAGTTTAGCTTCTTTGCATATACTTTCATGGTGAATCTTCTCTCACATGTCAATATTATGTCCCTCCTCTGTTTGATTCGAAATCACATCAAATCTCCCCCTTTTCTCTCTCTTTCTCTTCTAATCCCCATTTCTAGGGTTTTCGAGTTGAGAGAAGAAAGAATTGGATTCTTTTGCGAGAGTTTGATTGGGTTTCCAAAAATTTAGAGGATGACCTACGTTTCTAAGGTGTTTGGCACCTAAGGTGAGTGTTTTTCTCCCTCCTAAGATTTGTATTCATGTCGAAAGCCTAATTCTATCTAGCTAAAACAATCAAAAACCTTGCTTGTATATGTATGTGATTGGATTTGATTTGGGAAAAATATTAGGGGATCAACTTCTACTGATTTTGATTATTTCTCATTGATTGGAACTTGATTAGTTCTTGATATATTGATTGAGGATCCATGGGTTTTCTTATGGGTAGATGACTATGCTACTTCATTAGAATTTTGCCTAAAAATCAGCCTAATGGTCGATATGCTTGGAATTGAATTGACATGTATAAAATCATATTTGAATTGTACTTGATTGTATTATACAAGTGTATTGTTGAATGTTAATTGAATTAAATGACCACATATCCTGATTAGGATTTGTGTTGAGGAAGTGAATCATATTAGTCAATTAATCAATGTATACTTATGATTGATGAATGAAATGTGTGAAAATGGAAACTAGGGTTTCCATGTTTGTGAATAACCCTAATGAACCCTTGAGTCATGATTGGATTATTGAATGGTATGATTCTTATGATATGTTGAACTAAGAAATGACTTCTTGAAAACCCTAAAAGCTTATTACTAAGACAATTATGAGTGATAAAGCTAGAACTTGTATATGATGGTGTAAATGTGATCAAATGTTGAAGTTGAAAGTATTAATACTTCAATTGAATATGATGAGTCTTACTAATATCGTCTAAGTCTAATGCATTTGTTTTAGTATAATAAAGAATGATAATTTTTGATTATGGGAATGACATTAGAAGTCAATGACATGATACACTTATCTAAATGTAAGAAATGATATGAAGAAGAAAATGGATTGATGGTGATGGCAAGTTAAAGATGAAACTAATGAAGTTATTATGATGAAGTCATTAATCCTTTGTTTTAATTACATGTGGCTTAATCCAAATTGAATGGAATATACTAAAACTAGACTTTGATGGATATCAATGAATAGATAAGTATTGTATATCAAGGGAGTTAAAAATAATTAGTTCCAGTAATTTAATGAACATGACATGAGAGAAGTTGAGATTAATGAATATGAATTGAAGGAAAATGATGAGAATTAGTAGACAAATTTAAGAAACAAACTCTAACCCTAAAATGTTGAGCTATATGGTTCTAATGAATGACAATCTCAAATGAGGGATTAAGTAATGTACATAATTGTAGTTTAATTCAATTAAAAGATGAGGTTCAATCATTTTAATTGATTTACAAGAATGTGTTCTTGTATTGTGATTGTTTGATAGAATACTTGTACTATAAGAATGAACTATTTTTAGGGAATTCAAATGATATTCAACATGTGTTGATTAGTAACCCCATATGAATAATGTGAAATAGAAGAAGAAGAGAACTAAGTCTGCTATGAATGTATGTGCATGAAATTTATTGGCATCTATTCATATTGGATCAAACAAGCATATGTCATATGATAAATCAATTCTGAGTATGAGGAATCATACCTTATATCTATATGCTTTTATTGTTGCTAGTTCTAATGCATCTGCTAATATTTGTTCAAAACTGTGATATACAATAAACTGATAAGATTTATGTTGAAATTGAATTTAATATACACTCCTTATATTGAGAAACCTTGATAAGGGTAAATGTTGCATAATGAGATTATGTCTAGGGCAGAAAGCTCACTAATGATGATAAAACCCTGATGGGGTGAATGATGGACAATAAGATTATGTCTTGGGCTGAAGGCCCACTATTGATGATTGTTATGAGATGAAGTAGAAGATAGAAATAGTCATATGTGTTGCAATATACAAATTTATTGTGCTTTTTTCTTTGATCATTGTCCTTATTGATAAACTTGATCTGTTTCATGTTATTCTAGTTATGCAAGAACACACATATATGATATATGATGTTTTGAATTCTTTTAAGATGAGTAAAAGAGATTAATAACAAGTGAAATGATGGAACATCTAGTTAGGTGCCATGAACACCGTGAGTTCCCCTGAGGACCACACTGGTGAAACAAAATGGATCTCCTTGTAGTAATCGATGAATTATGAGAAGGATTTCTAGAGTGTGGATCAAGACCTTAAAGGTTAGACCACCAGGATTTAGTAGTGAGTCATCTGGAGTGGCTCTGGCCCTAAATCCTCGTTGTGAATGTCTATGTCCAGATGGAATAGACTCTCTTGAAATGAAATATGTGAAATGTGAAAATATGTGAAATGTTGTGATATTTGATATACTATTTTGTTGGTTCCTATCTCGTGTACCTAAGATGAGGACGTGAGCCTCTTTAGGCAACCCTGAGGTGGCTAGGGTCTGTTGTTGATATCTTAGGGTGGCCGGCTAAACCCCAAGATAGTGATGGTGAGTCATTGGCATGAGAATCAGGCGTGGCGACTTCTACTTGGTGAGGTACAAACCAAGTAGTTTCAGGGCAAATGAATAAAAGATGATAAACAGTGTAGAACATGATTTGAATGATTATTACATTCCTTGTACTGCTAGTTGATGATATGTCATTGTTGATTAAGCTTCATTTTGTGTAAAGTAATCATGTTGCTATGGACATTTCCTATTTCATATTATGATCTATCATGCTGACAAGTTATAAATGTTGGGATTTATATCTATTCTGAATATGAGTTGGATTGCTTGCTATTTGATAGTATTGTTTAGTAGATATGTATTATGTGTACTTCAGCTTCAGGACTGCAGGATGTGTTCCTGGTCCGACTGGTGGAGTGTCACAAATTTAATGTTATTGTCATGTATTGATTCAAAATGCTTAGAACTTGACTTATTACTCATGTAGTAGGATTCTTAATCTGAACTAAGAAGTATTTGTTGATTTGTTCATAGACACACTTTAATAGATGTTTCAAAGTTATAATTGGTTTAAGTGATTACCTTATCTATTGGATTAGATTGCAATTGTAAGATAGATTTGAATTATGATAGAACTATCTACTAGACTTTTCAATATCTGCATGTTTCTGTTGCTGATGCATGTACCTAGCTTGAGTGGGAGGTATCCACTCACTGGGGCTCTATATGAGTCTCATGAGATTGTTTCAAATGTTTTTAGGTATAATGTTATCCAGAGGAGAGGTCGTGACAAAGAAGATATAAATAGCATAATCTAGTTAGATTAGAATGTTCTTGTACTCTCTCTTTCCTGGGATGGGTTGTAGACTAAGTTTGTTCATCAATGTACATGTATCTGATGTAAATTGAAGAACATATGAGAACAAGGTTGATTCTAGTTTTAATGGAGTTGAATAAGATTTGTGATATCTAAATGTGATGTCCTTGATGTGATATTGATTTATGATTTTGTAAAGAAAGGAAAAGGAAAAAAATTATCTATGTTTTTCGTATATTGTTTAATTGCCTTTGTCGAGAATTCATTATTTTATTTCATAATCGGGGTTTAGGTTTTGGGATTATCTCTAATGGTTGGTATTTATGTTGATCAAAAGATTGGATCCCGACAAATGTGGTATCAGAGCCTAGGTTAGATGAGTCTACAGGGATAATAGGATCTAGGACTAAATGATAATGTGGATGTTGGATATAACCTGAATGATGTGCATATTGACTGAATTCAGTATCCAGATACTCTGGTCAAGTATTTGGGTATTGAGCTAAGCTAGTATGGAACTGCCAACTGTACTTCTTCTGGATGCCCTGACCAAGTATCCAAATGAACATAGTTTGGTAGTATAATAAGATGCATAAAAAAGAATGGTTATAAAATGGTGAAAGAGAAAAGGATTTTATAATTCAATATGGAACCTATGGAAAACATGAAATTTCATACAAGAAAGATGAAAGCTTAATGGATTATGAAGACAATCTCTAATGAGTTTGAATTTGAGTATGAAATCTAAAATTGTGAGAAAAACCTACGAACTAAGATGCACACTAGATGATTTTCTTCATAAAGGAAATTGATGAATGTGGATGATAATATGTGAATGAGTCATAATCTTAATCCATGAGTACACAATCAAATTAAATAAAAGGATGAGAAAGGTGATATGAATCAAATCTTGATAAATGATGTATTACTAATATTTGTGAAGTAAGTGTTTGTAATACTCAAGGAGAGATATGATGACATAGGATGAAATATCCATTTAATACAACAACAACAAAAAAATTCATATGAAAGAAAGATAAAATGGAAGACTTTCTAACTAGATGTCGAGATAGATGAATGATTAGATGATATGATATTCTTCCATATCTTTTCTTGGATTTTGGGATGAAATCCTAAAAGGAGGGGGGAATTTGTAATGACTTGTTTTCAAATTAGTCATCTAATTAGGGTTTACTTGGATGATTGTATGCTTAACTAAGTTGATCATTGGTTAAAGCTTGATTAGTGATGGTACTTAATTTTTAATATTTTAAATATAATGAGAAGGTTTAATCATACTTTGATTCACATAATTAGGGTTAAGATTTGGAAACCCTAATTGAACCAAATTAGGGTTTTGATGACATATGAATACATAATTTGATAAATATAGTGTCTTACTAAATGATTTTTAGTATTTTATGTCTAACTCTGATTTAATTCAAATTTGTACATGATTTGTATATATCAAATTTGAACACTCTTGAAAAATATGAGAATTTTTTAAGAATGTTCTGACCTATTTGTCGATCGAGTTTCAAACTCGACTGATCATATTTTCAGATTGATATAGCAGTGTGGTAATTGAATTTTATCTTTTTATTGGTATAAATAATTGATCTAAATTTTTAATTGTAGTTTACTAGATCCATTATAGACACTTTATTAAATTTTTGTAATTTTTAGACAGTTTTTTATCACTAAAGATAAGGGTGTTGGTCGAGTTCTGTGAAGGACAAACTCGACCGACCATGCTGCTGATTGCAATATAGTAGTGTAGTATTTGATTTTTATTTATTTATTCATAATTCCAAATGATGTTAAAATTTATTTTTTATTATAAACTCAATTTCAGACATTTGGTTAAAGTTTTATAATTTTTGGATGAGTTTTATATTCTGAAAAGTGTTGTTTTGGCCTAGTTTATAACTCAGCCGACCAACCAATTTGTACAAAATAAAAATACATTGAGGGGCTCATTTGCATTTATTCTAAGCACCTCAATTCATCTATATGACTAACCTAACACACAAGGATCTCTCATAACTCGTCCTTCCTGTCAAAGAAATGAAATTCTTGAGAGAGAGGAGAGCTCAGGTTTTGAGTAGAGAAAGTGGTGGAGATGTTGACGTAGGGTTTCTCTATCCAAGATATGATAAAATCAAGTAAGTTTAGCTTCTTTGCATATAACTTCATGGTGAATCTTCTCTCAAATGTCAATATTCTGTCCCTACTCTATTTGATTCGAAATCACATCAAATCTCCCCCTTTTATGACTCTTTCTCTTCTAATCCCCATTTCTAGGGTTTCCGAGTTGAGAGGAGAAAGAATTGGATTCTTCTGTGAGAGTTTGATTGGGTTTCCAAAAATTTAGAGTTTGACCTATGTTTTTAAGGTGCTTGGCACTTGAGGTGAGTGTTTTTATCCCTCATAAGCTTTGTATTCATGTTGAAAGCCTAATTCTATCCGGCTAAGATAATCAAAAACCTTGCTTGTATATGTATGTGATTGGATTTGATTTGGGAAAGATATTAGGGGATCAACTTCTACTGATTTTGATTATTTCTCATTGATTGGAACTTGATTAGTTCCTGATATATTGATTGAGGATCCATGGATTTTCTTATGGGTAGATGACTATGCTACTTCATGTGAATTTTTCCTAAAAATCAGCCTAATGGCCGATATGCTTGGAATTGAATTGACATGTATAAAATCATATTTGAATTGTACTAGATTGTATTATACAAGTGTATTGTTGAATGTTAATGGAATTGAATGACCACATATCCTGATTAGGATTTGTGTTGAGGAAGTGAATCAAATGAGTCAATTAATCAATGTATACTTATGATTGATGAATGAAATGTGTGAAAATGGAAACTAGGGTTTCCATGTTTGTGAATAACCCTAATGAACCTTTGAGTCATGATTGGATTACTGAATGATATGATTCTTATGATATGTTGAACTAAGGAATGATTTCTTGAAAATCCTAAAAGTTTATTACTCAGATAGTTGTGAGTGATAAAGCTAGAGCTTGTATATAATGTTGTAAATGTGATCAAATGCTGAAGTTGAAAGTATTATTACTTCAATTGAATATGATGAGTCTTACTAATATCATCTACGTCTAATGCATTTGTTTTAGTATAATAAAGAATGATCCTTGTTGATTATGGGAATGACATTAGAAGTCAATGACATTGTACACTTATCTAAATGTAAGAAATGATACGAAGAAGAAAATGTATTGATGGTGATGGCAAGTTAAAGATGAAACTAATGAAGTTATTATGATGAAGTCTTTAATCCTTTGTTTTAATTACATGTGGCTTGAGCCAAATTGAATGGAACATACTAAAACTAGACTTTGATGGATATCAATGAATAGATAAGTATTGTATATCAAGTGAGTTAAAAATGATTGGTTCCAGTAATTTAATGAACATGACATGAGAGAAGTTGAGATTAATGAATATGAATTGAAGGAAAAATATGAGAATTAGTAGGCAAATTTAAGAAACAAACTCTAACCCTAAAATGTTGAGCTAGATGGTGTTAATGAATGACAATCTCAAATGAGGGATTAAGTAATGTACATAATTGTAGTTTAATTTAATTAAAAGATGAGGTTCAATCATTTGGATTGATTTACAAGAATGTGTTCTTGTATTGTGATTGTTTGATAGAATACTTGTACTATGAGAATGAACTATTTTGGGGGAATTCAAATGATAATCAACATATGTTAATTAGTAACCCCATATGAATAATGTGAAATAAAAGAAGAAGAGAACTAAGTCTGCTATGCGTGTATATGCATGAAATTTATTGGCATCTATTCAGATTGGATCGAACAAGCATATGTCATATGATAAATCTATTCTGAGTATGAGGAATGATACATGATATCTATATGCTTTTACTAATGCTAGTTCTAATGCCTCTGCTAATATTTGTTCAAACCTGTGAAATACAATGTACTAATAAGATTTATGTTGAAATAGAATTTAATATGCACTCCTTACATTGAGAAACCCTGATAAGGGTAAATGTTGCATAATGAGATTATGACTAGGGCTGAAAGCCCACTAATGATGATAAAACCCTAATGGGGTCAATGATGGACAATAAGATTATGTCTTGGGCTGAAGGCCCACTGTTGATGATTACTATGAGATGAAGTTGAAGATAGAAATAGTCATATGTGTTGCAATATATAGATTTATTGTGCTTCTTGCTTTGACCATTGTCCTTATTGATAAACTTGATCTGTTTCATGTTATTCTAGTTATGTGAGAACACACAGATATGATATATGATGTTTTGAATTCTTTTAAGATGAGTAAAAGAGATTAATAACAAGAAAAATGATGGAACATCTAGTTAGGTGCCCTGGACACCGTGAGTTTCTCCCAAGGACCACACTGGGGAAACAAAACAGATCTCCTTGTAATAATCGATGAATTATGAGAAGGATTTCCGGAGTGTGGATCGAGACCTTAAAGGTTAGGCCACCGGGATTTAGGAGTGAGTCATCTGGAGTGGCTCTGGCTCTAAATCCTTGTTGTGAAAGTCTATGTCCAGATGGAATAGACTCTCTTGAAATGAAATATGTGAAATGTGAAAATATGTGAAATGTTGTGATATGTGATATACTATTTTGCTGGTTCCTATCTCATGTACCCAAGATGATGATGTGAGCCTCTTTAGGCAACCCTGAGGTGGCCAAGGTCTGTTGTTGATATCTTAGGGTGGTCGACTAAACCCTAAGATAGTGACAGTGAGTCATTGACATGAGAATCAGGCGTGGCGACTTCTACTTGGTGAGGTACAAGCCAAGTAGTTTCAGGGCAAATGAATAAAAGATGATAAGCTGTATAGAACATGATTTGAATGATTATTACATTCCTTGTACTGCTAGTTGATGATATGTCATTGTTGATTAATCTTCATGTTGTGGAAAGTAATCATGTTGCTATGGACATTTCCTATTTCATATTATGATCTGTCATGCTGACAAGTTATAAATTTTGGGATTTATATCTATTCTGAATATGAGTTGGATTGCTTGCTATTTTATAGTATTGTTTGGCAGATATGTATTATGTGTACTTCAGCTTCAGGACTACAGGATGTGTTCCTGGTCCGACTGGTGGAGTGTCACAAATATAATGTTGTTGTCATGTATTTATTCAAAATGCTTAGAACTTGACTTATTACTCATGTAGTAGGATTCTTAATCTGAACTAAGAAGTATTTATTGATTTGTTCATAGACATGCTTTAATAGATGTTTCAAAGTTATAATTGGTTTAAGTGATTACCTTATCTGTTGGATTAGATTACCATTGTAAGATAGATTTGAATTATGATAGAACTATCTGCTAGACATTTCAATATTTGCATGTTTCCATTAAGTTTATTATAGTTAATCTGATGTTGATGTATGTACCTAGCTTGAGTGGGAGGTATCCACTCACTGGGGCTCTATATGAGTCTTATGAGGTTGTTTCAAATGTTTTTAGGTATAATTCTATCCAGCGGAGAGGTCGTGACAAAGAAGATATAAATAGCATAATCTAATTAGATTAGAATGTCCCTGTACTCTCTCTTTCCCGGGATGGGTTGTAGACTAAGTTTGTTCATCAATGTATATGTATCTATGTAATTTGAACAACATATGAGAACAAGGTTGATTCTGGTTTTAATGGCGTTGAATAAGATTTGTGATATCTAAATGTGATGTCTTTGATGTGATATTGATTTATGATTTTGTGAAGAAAGGAAACGGAAAAAAATTTATCTGTGTTTTTCGTATATTGTTTAATCACCTTTGTTGAGAATTCATTATTTTATTTCATAATATGGGTTTAGGTTTTGGGATTATCTCTAATGGTTGGTATTTTGTGCTGATCAAAAGAGTAGGTCCCGACATTTCTAGTACATGTGGTATGGGACATGTGCATGAGAGATGTGCTAAGACAAGTGTGATAATGTCGCAACACATCCCGCTATCACACAGACATGGAGATGTTACGCGAAAACGTGCGGAAAACACCATAAACCACAAATTACCAAAAACATGGGTTAATTAAAACCAATTTCGGAAAATAGATAAACTAAGAAACTATTACATTTAGATCCTCATCCTGCAGAGAAACATGTTATATAAACATTTACAAGCCTTGATACGTGTCTACAGCTTAGGAGATCAGCTGTCTAGTCATCACATGAGTTCATCACCTGTATATATGTACATAACGGCCCACATCCGGCCAGCAGCAGGATATACAAAACATCAGCAGCTATACATCGTGAAACAACATCAAAATGCCTCCAAGGACCTGAGTGTACAGGGATGACTCTAAGACTCTACTACAAAACAACCAAAACATCAGCATGTCCATCTCTTGCCTTCTTTCTGCTCTTCTTGCTACTCGGCCGCAACCCCGCGACCACCACCACGTCTAGCTCGAACACCTAAAAAGGGTGTAAACCAGCGGGGTGAGACACACAGTCCCAGTGACAAACATAACTCCCCGCCGAAACCATAAAACCAAAGGAAGATTAAAGTAATACCAGTAGATAACTGATAAAAGGTATAACAAGAGCAGTCTATATAGCAAAGCTATTCATACCATCAGGCTTACCAGATGTACGGAAGGCATATAACCCAATATCTCTTTATGGAACATGATTAACAAGATACGATTTATAAGATCTTACCACATAACATAAGGAACGTATAAGTAACTGCAAGTATAACAAGATCAATTACACAAGCAAGGCCTCAATCAATGATCAGTGTTTTGCCTTGAGCAATAAATACTATATGGCTGGATTACATATTATTATGCCCTGAGGAAGTGAGCCATACCGCTCAGATCCAACCTTCGGTTGTGAAACCCAAGCCAGTTCCATACAAGGTCAAAGGAAGAGTCGGACTCCTCGACCTCCCACCTCGTGGTCAGTGTACGAGTACAACACAAGCATGACCACAGTCTCATGCTTAAGTGGCCTCAGCCACAGGGTCAGGCTACCCTCTGCCTAGCTCGCCTTGGTACAGGTATCGGCGCTAGTGAAACTGAGCCACGGGCCTGTTCACCGTGCTCTGAGCCATGAATGCATTCATGCTCCCATATCACATATCATGAGCCATGGGCCTGTTCACCATGCTCTTATCATATTTGGGCTACGGGCCTGAATCCGCACCCTGGAGTCTACAACCGAAGTTTCACTCTTACCTCTTCACTTTAGGCTAGGAGAAACCTTGCATACTCAACAATATGCGCTCCGGGTTAACCCGCAGGAGAACTCGTTTCACCATCACCAGCTCCTGATGATGATGGATCTATGGCCAAGGCAAACTACATGATATGTTCCACTGTGATTAGTTAGTTCATTTTAAGTGGATTATGGAGGCAACCAAGTTGTAACATATGCATAACATAAAACTACATTATTATTACCACCATCATGTTGTTCCGGGATCTCAATCCCACATCACAACGGACCACTACCTCAAAAGGGCATTCTCATTGCTCGGGAATAACCATCCTAGATCATCATCAAAGGATAACACCTCAACTTAGGCACTTTAGCCAAACTCAGGTCCTCAGACCAAAACACATCATGCATGTTTTCTCATCATCAAGAGTAACCATCAGAACAATGTTACTCAAACGTATTTACCTCATAGCCCTTTACCTGGCTATACATCTGTATGAAACACCTGCATGGTTAGTATGCACAATCATCAAGGATTAACAGAAGAATCATATCATCCCATCATAGGGTGACATCAATGATTATATGCTTTATCATTCATGCCTCAACCTGTGACCATAGACATAGGTCATATCATCAAACAAAGCATCTTATATGCTTACCATTTACTCAACATTATATAGATAATTCAAGATCAAGATGATTATAACACATGTCAAGATACATAGATATAATCTAATACCTCAAGCATATCAAGGGTCACCATTATAAACCAAATGTGATTCGTGAACAAGAGCTAGCATATAGGTTTTCAAAAGGAACAAGACCCTCACTAGAAGATAGCACCGGGCAGGGTACTCTCCCATATCGCCCAACACACCACCACACAACGGTCAAGCAACCAACAAGGATAACGGGAAACACCTAGGGTGTATCGTGCAATGATGTGTCGTGCACCACATAGTATTGTGCACCCACAGAACCTATTATGCAACTGAGCCTATGGGCGTGTCGAGCAGCAGGCATCGAGTAACAGGTGTAATGTGTGTCCATGTGCAACAGCTAGGGTTACTACCATGCCATGACGCCCAGAACAAAGCTAGACACTGAGCTCTATATCATTAAAGGTGTAACGGGCACTTGAGCCAGGCGTGTCGTGCAACCAACTGCTAATGGGCAACCAAGGCATAACAACCACCAGCATAATGTGTAGCTCAACCGTGCAAAGGTGCAACTCAAACGGGAAGAAAGGAGCTTGTCATCCAACCATCCTACCCTCACCTATTGGACAACACACAAGGCAACGCAGGTCCAGATCGCAACGCCCCATCGTCCAAGGGGTAACGGCGTCGAGCTACCATCTAAACTAGGCGTGCCGGGCAGGGTATTCAGCAAAGTGTGACACCCGACACAGAAAAGGTCAAGGACCAGGGTGTAATGCTTACCACCAAATAAGGCTAGGTATATCGGGCAGGGAATTCAACAAAGTGTGACGCCCGGCACACAAAAGGTCAAGGACCAGGGTGTAACGCCAACACAGCCACAATGTGTCGACCAAGACTCTAGGCCAAGGAAAGGATATCGGGCAACATCAACCCCAAGACCATATCGGGTAAGATGCAACCCACAACAAGGTCATCACCAACCTCAAGAACAAGGGCACCAAAACCCTAATGGATCAAGAAGATGGCTCACCTCTCAACAACCAAGAGAGAGGGGTCTTGCACACTTCTTATCACCAATCGGGCAACACAAAGATCAACTCTAACAAAGGTCTACAACCACCACAAAGCTCACCTGTCGAATCCATGGTGAGAGAAGGGTGTTGCTCAAACAACTAGAACACAAGCTCACCTCTCAACTTAAACGAGAGAGGAGTATTTCCCATGATACTAGAGTTCAAGCTCACTTCTCTAGACCAAGGAGGGAGAGGGGTGTTGCTCAATAAGAAACCCTAGAACATAGTTCGGCCAACAAGAACAACTTAAGCAAGAAACCAAACTAGCAACAAACATAGCCGATTATAAGCAACCTACAAACGAGAACATAGAAGATGGTAATGTAGTTAGGGTTAGGAGTTATGTAACCCGTCTTAAGAAACTCCAAGCTCCAAGCTCCAAGCTCCACCACAAGAAGAGAGCAAGGCACTCTAGGGTTCGGCCACCACTAGAGGAAGAAGGAGACTCCAAGATAAGGGTCGGACACCAAGCTTGCAAAGGAAGAGGGTGTCGTGCACCAAGGGAGAGGGGAAACAAAGGAACTAAAGGGATCCTTAGCAAGAGAAGGGAAACACATATATAGAAGAGAATGGAGGAGAAACTAAGGTAAGACAAGGCAAGGTGTCGCCTACCTAGGGACACTTGTCCATGAGAAAATCCACCACTCTAACATGTCTTAAACACATGTCCAAGGCTATTGCCACATGCAAGCATCAAGCACCAAGTGTCCACGAGTGGTGATACAAACGAGGTCAAAGAGGTCCATGGGTGACACACCCCCACACCATGGCCGACACACTCCCTAGGGCGACACACCTAGGCCGACACACCTAGGCCGACAAAAGGCTCACTTGCCCGACATAAGGTCCAAAGAGGCAAAGGCAATGCACCACAAGGCCCAACAAGCTCATCCAAGCCCAAAGGAACTCAAGCAATGAGCCCAACCCTTCCTCTCAACACTAGAGGAAGCAAGGAAAGGGAGGAACACCTCACAAGATGACAAACTTGCCCTCAAACCCTAGACTTGGGTTATTGCAAGTAGCACCTCCAGCTCTCAACAAAGCACCAACCAACCCTAATCACCACTAAAGGTGATTAGCAAGCAACTAAGCATCAGGGTTAAGCAAAACAAATAGGATAATCCCTAAACGGAGGTCAGGGTCCTTACAAGCTATAACCCTCTACAAAGGGATTTTGTTATCAAAATCCAAAGAGAAAAGCGAGGGATACTTCCTCCTCATCTCTTCCTCAAGCTCCCATGTGGCTTCCTCAACGCCACGGTGATGCCAAAGAACCTTCACAAGAGCTAGGTCCTTCCTCTTCAGCTTCTTAACCCTTCTATCAAGGATCATCACAGGACCTTCCTCGTAGGTCACATCTTTATCAAGCTCAACTTCAACTAGCTGTATCACTGTTCCTATATCTGGATTACTTTTCTTCAGCATACTGACATGGAACACTGGGTGTAGCCTGTGCAACTCTGGCAGCAGATCTAACTCGTAGGCTACCTTGCCCATACGTGCTATGACTGGGTATGACCCCGTATATCTAGGTGCTAGCTTACCCTTTCGGCCAAACCTCAACACACTTTTCCACGGCGAGACTTTAAGATACACTTTGTCTCCTACCTGGAACTCCAAAGGTCGTCGACGATTGTCTGCGTAAGACTTCTGCCTATCCTGTACCGCTTTCAACTGTTGCTGTATCACTTTGATCTTTTCTATTGTCTGTTGTACTAACTCAGGACCCAAAAGCTGATATTCACCAGACTCATACCAACATAACGAAGATCTGCACTTCCTGCCATATAAGGCCTCATAAGGAGCCATGTCAATGCTCCGCTGGTAACTATTGTTGTAGGCGAACTCTATCAAACTGAGATGTTCATCCCAACTGCCTAGGAACTGTAAAACACAAGCTCAAAGGAGATCTTCCAAAGTCTGAATAGTCCTCTCAGACTGTCCATCTGTCTGTGGATGGAAAGCGGTGATGAACCTCAACTGCATTCCCAACACTTTGTGCAACTGTTCCCAGAAACAACTCGTGAACTGAGGACCTTTGTCAGAAACTATCGTTGTTGGCACACCATGCAAACGTACTATCTCATCTACATATACTCGAGCGAGCTTCTCAGCTGTATACGTTGTCTTTACCGGTATGAAATGGGCAAACTTCGTCAATATGTCCACTATTACCCAAATGGAATCATGATTCCTAGTTGTCCTGGGCAGACCAACTTTGAAATCCATGGTTATATGATCCCATTTCCACTGTGGTATCGGTAGGGGTTGCAACGTACTTGTCGGCTTCTGATGCTCAACCTTGACTTGCTGACATACTGCACATCTAGCCACAAACTTAGCTACATCTTTCTTCAATCCGGGCCACCAATACAAGTCCTTCAGACTATGATACATTTTGGTGACTCCTGGATGCATAGAATACATCGATGTGTGTGCTTCTTCGAGTACTAGCTTCCTTAGATCATCAGCATCGGGAATCACCATCCTATCATGATAGCAAACTAGTCCATCCTCAGACTCATGGAACCCATCACACTTTTCGTTGCCAAACTCTAATATGATCAATTGTACTATATCATCTATTTGTTGTGCATCTTTGATTTGCTGTCTCAGCATAGGCTTGACTTGCATATGTGCTAAAAGTCTAGATAACAAGGAAACTTCCATCTACACATTCATCTGCCGCAAGGAAACAAACATATCCCGTCTATGGCATACCAAGGAACTCAACTGTGCCTTCTTTGTAGAGGGAGAAGAAGACTTTCGGCTAAGAACATCAACTACCACATTCGCCTTACCAGGATGATACTCGATGGTGCAGTTGTAATCATTGATTAGCTCCATCCATCGGCGTTGTCGCATGTTTAGCTCATTCTGTGAAAAGATGTACTTCAGATTCTTATGATCTGTAAAGATCTGACACTTCCCCGTAAAGATAGTGTCTCCAAATCTTTAGCGCATGAACCACCGCTGCCAACTCTAAATCATGAGTCAGATAGTTCTCGTCGTGTTTCTTAAGCTGTCACGAAGCAAAAGAAACCACATGATCTTCCTGCATCAGCACACAACCTAGACCTTTCTTGGGAGCATCACAGAAAACAACATAGCCCTTTCCAGACTCTGGTAGGACTAACACTGGAGCACTAGTCAACTTCTCCTTCAAACTCTGGAAATCTTGCTGACAACGATCATCCCAGACAAAAGGTACATCCTTTCTGGTCAACTTTGTCATTGGCAACGTCACACTGAAGTCCTTGATAAACCTTCGGTAGTATCCTGCTAATCCCAGAAAACTATGAACTTTTGTCGGCGTCTTCGACTGTTCCCATTCTGTAATGAACTCCACCTTCTTCGAGTCCACTTTGGCTCCTTCTGCAGATATCACATGACCCAAGAAAGTCACTTCCTCCAACCAGAACTCACACTTACTAAACTTGGCATACAACTAATGTTGGCAAAGAAGAGTCAATGTTAGTCGAAGATGTCGCTCATGCTCTTGCCTGTCCTGACTATAGATCAAGATGTCATCTATAAAGACTACAACAAACTGATCTAAAAATGGACGGAACACTCGATTCATCAAATCCATGAAAGCAGCAGGCACATTGGTTAGCCCAAACGGCATAACCACAAACTCGAAGTGACCATACCTCGTCCTAAAAGCTGACTTTGGTATGTCATCTGCTTTAATCCTCAACTGATGATATCCAGACCGTAGATCGATCTTTGAAAACACGGTAGCACCATGCAACTGATCGAACAGATCATCTATCCTCGATAATGGGTACTTGTTCTTGATCGTGACCTTGTTCAACTGTCGGTAATCTATACATAACCGCATCGACCCGTCCTTCTTCTTAACGAACAACACTGGAGCACCCCAAGGCGATGTACTTGGTCAGATGAAACCCTTCTCCATCAACACTTGTAACTATTTCTTAAGCTCTACCATCTCTACTGGAGCCATCCTATACGGTGTCTGTGCAACTGGCTGCGTTCCTAGAACCAGATTGATCTCAAAATCAATCTCTCAGGGTGGAGGAACATCGGGGAACTCATCAGGAAACACATCTGCAAACTCTCGGACAACTGATACCTCCTCAAGGCTAGGACCTTTCGCCTTGGTATCTACAACGTGAGCTAAGAACGCCTTACATCCTTGTCGTAACAACTTCTCTGCCACCATAGTCGATACTAGACACGTTGGAAGAATCTTCCTATCTCCTTGGAAAACCCACTTCTCTCCATCATTATCAAACACTGCCTACTTGGAACCACAATCCAAAACAACCTTATACTTCTCTAAGGTATCCATCCCAAGGATCACATCAAAACCATGCATATCAAGTGGTATAAGATCCACTTGTATACTGTGTCCCAAAAAATATAAGACACAAGATGGGCACTCTTCTCGAAGCATCGAGGAACCATCAAGAGGGGTTTCTAACAACCAACTATCCCTCTAACAACTAACAGGTAAACGATAGTTTTCAAGCATACTATAGGCGATAAAAGAGTGTGTAGCACCCGGGTCAACCAGAACAGATATAAAGCAAGAAGAAGACATATCAGAATGAAATAACTTCATCTGACCTGCCACCACTCACGGGTTGACTATCACCTCCGGCTGACTCATAGCATAGAATTGAGTCGTTGCTTGCTGTCCACGTCCTCTGCTTCCTTGAGCAGACAATCCCGCTTGCGACTCTTGACCGCGTCCTCGCCCTCTGCTACTACTGGGATGTTGTCTATCATACCCTTGTTGATTCTTCCTCGGCTGCTGCGTTACTTCAACATCTCTACTCGAGCAATTTGACATCCAATGCCTGATATGACCACAAAGATGGCATGACCTATCTTCAAACCGTGGCCTAGATGGCCCTGTCACTGCCACTGAAGTTGTACTATGTGCCTTTGATGGTGAAGAAACATATCCTCTTCCCTTACTTGGAGACCACTGCGATGGTGTACTAGAATCTCTCATCACGGAAGGTGCTGAAAACCTTGAGTTCTTGAAGCCACCAAACCTCTGTCCCTGGAACTGAACATGCCTCTTCTTAGACATGGATTCTCTTTTCTCCCTCACTGACCGTTCGATCCTCCAGACAGATTCCACAAACGTGGCAAACCGCTCTTGATTCTCCAATGCAGAAGTAGGTGTTGTCAGCTCAGCACTCAGGCCTTTCTCAAAACATCTGATTCGCTCGTCATCTATTGTTTCCATGTGAGGACAAAACCTCAACAAGTCCATGAACTTGGCTTCGTACTCGGTGATGTTCATTGTTCCTTGGCGTAGGCGCTCCAACTGACTGATCTTCTCATCCAGATACGTCTTTGGAAAGTATCTCCTGACGAACTCGTGCTGAAAAACCTCCCAACCGATCACCTCACCAGGTCGCTTCTCCTCCTCGATGGTCCATCAGTGACCAGCACTACCCTTCAGAAGGTAGACAACGTGCTTTACTTTGTCTGCTTCGGGGATGTCAAGGATCTGGAAAGCCTTCTCAAGACTTGTCAGTCACAGATCTGCATCCACTGGATCAACCGTTCCAGCATAGTCCGAAGCTCCGACTCGGCGAAGCCACTCAAAGGTCTTCCCGATACTCGATGTTTCACCATGGGGAGCTTGTGCTCTCGGCGGAGGCACTGGCAGTCTCTCTACCATGATATTCATCGTAGCCATCATCTACCCCATAAGCTGTTGATAGGCAGGGTGTTCAAGAATGGTTGGGTCAGGTTGGGGGACCTCAAGCACCCGATCTTCATGTACCTGCCTTATAGCTCCATCAACTGATGCAGCATCGCTGTTCTCGACAGCATGTTCTTCATGGTTTCCAGACATCTTGGCTCTTCTTCTGCTGAGGGCAGAAGGTGATTGTAAGAAAATCTGGAAGACTCACAAGAACAGATACAACCTAGTCCTAAATCCATGTAGACTCAATGAACCTAGAGCTCTGATACCAAAACTTGTCGCAACACATCCCACTATCACACAGACAACGAGGTGTTATGCGAAAACGTGCGGAAAACACCATAAACCACAAATTACCAAAAACATGGGTTAATTAAAACCAATTTCGGGAAACGGATAAACTAAGAAACTATTACATTTAGATCCTCATCCTGCAGAGAAACATGTTATATAAACATTTACAAGCCTTGATACGTGTCCACAGCTTAGGAGATCAGCTGTCTAGTCATCACATGAGTTCATCACCTGTATATATGTACATAACGGCCCACATCCGGCCAACAGCAGGATATACAAAACATCAACAGCTATACATCGTGAAACGTCAAAACGCCTCCAAGGACCTGAGAGTACAGGGATGACTCTAAGACTCTACTACAAAACAACCAAAACAGCAACATGTCCATCTCTTGCCTTCTACTGCTCTTCTTGCTGCTCGGCCGCAACCCCGCGACCACCACCACGTATAGCTCGAACACATAAAAAGGGTGTAAACCAGCGGGGTGAGACACACAGTCCCAGTGAGAAACGTAACTCCCCTCCGAAACCATAAAACCAAAGGAAGATTAAAGTAATACCAGTAGATAACTGATAAAAGGTATAACAAGAGCAGTCTATATAGAAAAGCTATTCATACCATCAGGCTTACCAGATGTACGGAAGGCATATAACCCAATATCTCTTTATGGAACATCATTAACAAGATACGATTTATAGGATCTTACCACATAACATAAGGAACGTATAAGTAACTACAAGTATAACAAGATCAATTACACAAGAGAGGCCTCAATCAATGTTTCGTGTTTTGCCTTAAGCAATAAATACTATACGACTGGATTACATATTATTATGCCCTGAGGAAGTGAGTCGTACTGCTCAGATCCAACCTTCGATTGCGAAACCCAAGCCGGTGCCATACAAGGTCAAAGGAAGAGCTAGATTCCTCGACCTCCCACCTCGTGGTCAGTGCACGAGTACAACACAAGCAGGACCACAGTCTCATGCTTAAGTGGCCTCAGCCACAGGGTCAGGCTACCCTCTGCCTAGCCCACCTTGGTACAGGTATCGGCGCTAGTGAAACTGAGCCACGGGCCTGTTCACCATGCTCTGAGCCATGAATGCATTCATGCTCCAATATCACATATCCTGAGCCATGAGCCTGTTCACCATGCTCTTATCATATTTGGGCTACGGGCCTGAATCCACACCCTGGAGTCTACAACTGAAGTTGCACTCTTACCTCCTCACTTTAGGCTAGGAGAAACCTCGCATAGTCAACAATATGCGCTCCGGGTTAACCCGCAGGAGAACCTGTTTCACCATCACCAACTCCTGACGATGATGGATCTATGGCTAGGGCAAACTACATGATATGTTCCACTGTGATTAGTTAGTTCATTTTAAGTGGATTATGGAGGCAACCAAGTTGTAACATATGCATAACATAAAACTACATTATTATTACCACCATCATGCTATTCTGAGATCTCAATCCCACATCACAAGGGACCACTACCTCAAAAAGGCATTCTCATTTCTGGGGAATAACCATCCCAGATCCTCATCAGAGGATAACACCTCAACTTAGGCACTTTAGCCAAACTCAGGTCCTCAGACCAAAACACATCATGCATGTTTTCTCATCATCAAGAGTAACCATCAGAACAATGTTACTCACACATATTTACCTCATAGCCCTTTACCTGGCTATACATCTGTATGAAACACCTGCATGGTTAGTATGCACAATCATCAAGGATTAATAGAACAATCATATCATCCCATCATAGGGTGACATCGATGATTATATGCTTTATCATTCATGCCTCAACCTGTGACCATAGACATAGGTCATATCATCAAACAAAGCATCTTATATGCTTACCATTTACTCATCATTATATAGATAATTCAAAATCAAGATGATTATAACACATGTCAAGATACATAGATATAATCTACTACCTCAAGCATATCAAGGGTCACCATTATAAACCAAACGTGATTCATGAACAAGAGCTAACATATAGGTTTTCAAAAGGAATAAGACCCTCACTAGAAGATAGCACCGGGCAGGGTACTCTCCCATATCGCCCAACACACCACCACACAACGGTCAAGCAACCAACAAGGATAACGGGCATCACCTAGGGTGTATCGTGTAACGCTGTGTCGTGCACCACATAGTATCGTGCACCCATAGAACCTATCGTGCAGCTGAGCCTATGGGCATGTCGAGCAGCAGGCGTCGAGTAACAAGTGTAACGTGCGTCCATGTGCAACAACTAGGGTTACTACCATGCCATGACGCCCTACACAAAGCTAGCCATTGAGCTCTATATCATTAAAGGTGTAACAGGCACTTGAGCCAGGCGTGTCGTGCAACCAACTGCTAATGGGCAACCAAGGCATAACAACCACCAATATAACGTGCAGCTCAACTGTGCAAAGGTGCAACTCAAACAGGAAGCAAGGAGCATGTCGTCCAACCATCCTACCCTCACCTATCAGCCAACACACAAGGCAACGTAGGTCCAGATCGCAACGCCCCATAGTTCAAGGGGTAAGGACGTCGAGATACCATCTGAACTAGGCGTGTCAGGCAGGGTATTAAGCAAAGTGTGACGCCCGACACACAAAAGTTCAAGGACCAGGGTGTAACGCTTACCACCAAACAAGGCTAGGTATATCGGGCAGGGCATTCAACAAAGTGTGACGCCCGACACACAAAAGGTCAAGGACCAGGGTGTAACACCCAACACAGCCACAACATGTCGACCAAGACTCTAGGCCAAGGAAAGGATATCGGGCAACATCAACCCCAAGATCATATCGGGTAAGATGCAACCCACAACAAGGTCGTCACCAACCTCAAGCACAAGGGAAACAAAACCCTAATGGATCAAGAAGATGGCTCACCTCTCAACAACCAAGAGAGAGGGGTCTTGCACACTTCTTATCACCAATCAGGCAACACAAAGATCAACTCTAACAAAGGTCTACAACCACCACAAAGCTCACCTCTCGAATCCATGGTGAGAGAAGGGTGTTGCTCAAACAACTAGAACACAAGCTCACCTCTCAACTTAAACGAGAGAGGAGTATTTCCCATGATACTAGAGTTCAAGCTCACTTCTCTAGACCAAGGAGGGAGAGGGATGTTGCTCAACAAGAAACCCTAGAACATAGTTCGGCCAATAAGAACAACTTAAGCAAGAAACCAAACTAGCAACAAACATAGCCGATTATAAGCAACCTACAAACAAGAACATAGAAGATGGTAATGTAGTTAGGGTTAGGAGTTATGTAACCCGCCTTAAGCAACTCCAAGCTCCAAGCTCCACCACAAGAAGAGAGCAAGGCACTCTAGGGTTCGGCCACCACTAGAGGAAGAAGGAGACTCCAAGATAAGGGTCGGCCACCAAGCTTGCAAAGGAAGAGGATGTCGTTCACCAAGGGAGAGGGGAAACAAAGGAACTAAAGGGATCCTTAGCAAGAGAAGGGAAACACATATATAGAAGAGAATGGAGGAGAAACCAAGGTAAGACAAGGCAAGGTGTCGCCTACCTAGGGACACTTGTCCATGAGCAAAGACACCACTCTAACATGTCTTAAACACATGTCCAAGGGTATTGCCACATGCAAGCATCAAACAACAAGTGTCCACTAGTGGTGATACAAACGAGGTCAAAGAGGTCCATGGGCGACACACCCCCACACCATGGCTGACACACTCCCTAGGGCGACACACCAGAGGCTGACACAGCCATGGCTGACACACCTAGGCTGATACAAGGCTCACTTGCCCGACACAAGGTCCAAAGAGGCAAAGGCAACACACCACAAGGCCCAACAAGCTCATCCAAGCCCAAAGGAACTCAAGCAATGAGCTCAACCCTTCCTCTCAACACTAGAGGAAGCAAAGAGAGGGAGGAACACCTCACAAGATGACAAACTTGCCCTCAAACCCTAGACTTGGGTTATTGCAAGTAGCACCTCCAGCTCTCAACAAAACACCAACCAACCCTAATCACCACTAAAGGTGATTAGCAAGCAACTAAGCATCAGGGTTAAGCAAAACAAATAGGATAAGCCCTAAATGGAGGTCAGGGTCCTTACAGATAAATCATGTCATCTTTGAATATATGAGCGTCTAACATGTATTCAAAGGTGACAAATAAAATAAGAGTTGACATCAAAAGCTTGAGACTTATAGTCACCTAAACTCAATTAGATTCATTGTGGAACCAAGCATGCATTCAAAGAGTAAATATTTGACATAGATAAGCAAGAATCAGAACCCCTAGAGACGAGGTCATTTACCATATCAATGATGATGTGAAATAGATTACCCTCATGTTGGTTTTAATAATGAGTTTTAGATAGTGTTTTACCATGAGAATGAGACCTTAAAATGAAATTAGAATTTAGAGTACATAGAATATGTTAAACACTAAGGTGGGTAGTACAGTAGAAAATTTCGAGGATGAAATTTATTTTTAAGGTGGGTAGAATTGTAACACCCCAATTTTTTCCCACAAAAAATTATAAAATGAATTTATTAAAATAATATAATTTGAATGGCTTAATGTAATAAGGTCATGGAATGATATTCCTTATAGAAAAAAATAAAGTAAGACAAATAAGAAAAAAATAATACTAAAAATACACTTTCTCTTATACATATGCCATCATGTATTGCAATTAACTTAAAATGTTGAATGGATGATTTCCCTTCTCTTTTTCTCGCTCTCGTCCTTGAAAATGTTTAAAAGAAATAAAATTGGAAAATAAAAGAAGTTGAATTCAAAATGATAAACATATAACTTGAACAAGAAGTTTACTTTCTTTTATAGCTTGTAAAATAAAAGGGTTAAAATATAATTCACTATTTCTCTCTCCTCTTTGGAATATGCAAAAGACAAAGAAAAATTCAATGCAATTAATAGCTTAATTTTGGATGCATGGAAAAGAATATTTATCAATCACATGATGTGGATATTACTTGCTTTCCCCTATTAAATACATGTAACATTATCTTTTCTCGAGTCTCTTTCTTCAATAAAATTTTCCATAAAGGCATAATAGACTTAAATATGAATAAATATTGATCATCTCATTTTTTGAGTCAAAGAAATAATTAAGGAGAATCTTTTAATATTATCTCACCTTTTAATGCATATAAATGAAGTAAATAACAAATATGGACATTGTGAATAAAAGATATTCAAAACCAAATTTTATTGACTCTGAATGATCTAGAGTATGTAATTAATGTGTGGTCCAAATTTTGTTTTCGTTCAAATTTGTTTGACCTCTCAAATAAATATAAATCACAATGTCAATCCATTTAACACATTCAATGTAAACATTAATTAATTGTTGGTCAAAATTAGTCGACATGAGACCACATATTTAAAATAGTAGAAGAGAATCTAAAATGAGAGTTGGATTATTTTCTTTCTTTTAACATTCCAAAGTTCAAATAATTGAATACAATGCGATAAATATATTAATTTGAGACTACAAAAATGTGGGTTTTGACCCATCACCTTTCCAACACAACTACAAAGCGTGATATGAAAATAGAAATGTCATTATGGATAATAAGAGGTTATAAAATTTATGGACGATTAAAAATAGTTTATTGTTACATAGTTGTAACATTATTTTAAACAACTATGAATTATATGGGAATGAGCAATTGCAGTCAACAATTTTTAATTAACACATTGAAATCACATTGTATACTCTTGCTATACAACTAGTGGATGTAGATGTAAAATAAAGTTCTTTTTCTCTTTCCTCCAGTTTGTGATTTTTTTTATAAAATGAAATAATGTGTCTCAGCCTTAGTTACATGGAAATAAGACATTATGGTAATTATGTAAGGAATGGTACAACTCTCATGTTTTCTCTCTTTCTTTTTTATTACAAATAAAATGTAATGGTAATTTAGTTAATGTAATATTTTTGATAAACAAATAAAAGCAAATTATAATACATTTTCTCTTACATATCTCATACAAAAGATATGAAAGATAATATAAGAAATTCACAAACAAAAGATAATTAGTTTAACCACAAAGTTGGACTTTAGTAATTAACAAAGAGAAAGATGTTTTTCACATATTCTTACCTTTTCATATATTGGAATTAAGATAATGCCAATGTTTAATTAAAGGACAAAAGATATTAAAAAAATTAAGTCCACTTGGACTAGAAAGTTCTAGACCCCTAACACCTATAAAAGGGACCCCCATGATCCTAGCATACCAAGGAAAAGCACACTAGCCTATGTTCTTACAAATCACATCCAAACATTGCCTCAAAGATTAGAAAGACCATCTTAGGATCAACTTCGCTCCAAGCAGACTAGCCTAAATCACATCCAGGCGCTACCTCAAGGATCAGAGATACAATCTTAGGATCTACATTGCTCCAAGGTAAACGGGTCATGCTGCTGAGCACAAGTATTTATGGTTGTTTGCATGTTAAGTATAAAGTAGACATTATCGTTTCAAGTTTAATGTTTTAATCATGTTCACTATATCACTGCTTGATGATTGCTATATGCTATGTCCTATGTTTATAATGTTCATTGTGATTATAGCTTATGATTAATGACTCATGAAAATCATGTAAATGATCAAGAGGGAGAAATCTCATCATGTTTAAGAGACCATATTAATTGGAAGAAATCCCATCATGTTAAGTTTAAGAATCATGATTATGTTAATGTTAATGTGATGTTAATGATCAAGTTAATTGGATTTGAAACAATCTTTATATGCTACCGAATCATGGACCTCAAGGGGTCGTCAAGGGCTTTCCTAGTATCAAGGGCTTTCTTAGCAATCATGTGCTCCTAAGGGGGCGTCATAGAGGGATGCATACATTTTCTTTTCAATTCTTCATGTTAATTATGCTATTCAAGAATGCTTATAGTTAATTCATGTCAAGTTTTCTTACATGTCAAGTATATTTACTTTTCTCTTATTATAAAGTGCCAGTACTATTTACTAATGTGTTATTTTTCCCCTTCGCATGGCTGGGGACGCGATGTCCCCAGGAATTAGAGTAAGTAAGGACTCAAGAGAAGCAAACAAGGACTAGAAGACCTTGAAGAGCTAACTGGTGGGGTACCATCCATACTAGGTGATCCAATGTTATAAAGATGTTTACTTTTATGTTTAGGTTTCCATGTTTAGAAATGTTTGGACATGTTATAGAGCTCAACTATAGTTTCCTATGTAAAGAACAATGTATGAATCTCAATGATGATTTATATATTTATTTGCTATGATTTCATAAATGTGACATTCATCCTTCAAGATAAAAGTTTCCGCTCAATTATGATATATGTCTAATGGAGGGGTGTTACAATCATACTCGTATTTTGAGGTACAATACTTCCAGTCAGATGTAAGGTACGAATGTTACTAGTTAACATATTGTATCCTAAAACACGATTAAGTACCCCAAAGCATAGACATTGTACCCCAAAATACAAATATCGTATTATTTTTGAGGTACTGTACGAGTGTGTACTCATGTACCATAAAACATGAGTACTATACCCTAAACAAAATACCTAAACCATGAGTAATATATTTTCTCATATTATTTTTTTTTCCAAAATATATCAAAATCGATCTTGTTCGAAAGTATTTTTTTGCAAGGATTGTAATATTTTTTTCATCAAAAACTTTTTTACGAATTGAAAGTTATGATGAAAATAATTTCTCTCTCTTCTTTTTCCTATTTCCTTCCTCGTTATTGCACAATAACCAATATACAACAACATAACATTTCAAAAACTGAGTGGGCGGGCGGGTGAGTTGTGTTAGTTGTCTAGAATTTTAAAAGAATATTTAAGTAAAAAAATATAATTGTTATGTTGACCAATTATAATAAATAATCTAAAAGAATCTCATAACTCTATGAGAGTGGAGAGAAGACAACAGTAAATCCTTATATCTAAACGACAAAACTTAGAGAATCAAATTGCGGAGCTAAAACTCGAACTGAAGGTATCAGAGAGTTTACTTTATTAGGATATATTTATTACTTTAAGTTATATTTTCTGCTAGAGTTTCCTCGTTCTCAAAAAAATCCCAACTCCAATTGAACCAAACTAGTATATTCGGTTTTCATCAAAAAGCCAAAAACGTACTTGCCAGCTAGTTCAATTGGTTAACTCGAATCTCAACAAATCTCGTTTGAACACAAGGGACTAAAAATCTGATGTAATTGAATGTTCTCTCTCCTGAAAGTCGCCACTATCCGAAAAAAAAAACATGTAAAAGCCAAAAACGAAAAAATGTAATAATGTTATCGTCGTCTCTTGTACGCTAGTTTTTCTACCTATACTATACACTGCAAATTTGGTTTTTGGGCAAACGGAGTAAGGCAACAGAACGACTGTATACGGATGGAAGTCAGCACAAGCAGCAGTAGCAGGGAAGAGAAGGAAGCCCTGGAACCAGAGGTAGAGCCAGTGATGCCCCAAAAGCAAGCAGCGGAAGTGGACGAGGCCTTTGACGCGGGAGAGGTCTCTTCTTCCTCCCCTCTATCCTCGTCCACGAACTGGGTTGTCGCCGGCGGATTACTGCAGAATTCAATCGCCTTCGACACATCTGAATCAGTTTCGGGGCCCGAGGAAAATCTTGCCTGCCCCAAGGGAAGTGTCTTCCTGAAAGCCCCTGGTGACGAGCTGATTCCCTGTGAGGTTAATGGTAGGTTTTGGCAGAACCGGATCTTTACGCTGTATGTTTTGTATATCCAATTTCCCCCAGGGTCATTCTTTCGTCCCTTTGCTTCCTATTCAGGTTGGAATCCTATCATTTTGAACCTGAAAGTAGGAATTTACTCTGCTCTGACTTCGGCCTGACAAGTTTCAGGTTTGGGTTTCGGCCCTATGCTTTCACTGGGTTTGAGGAGCATGGTTTGGGTTTGGCATACGCACAAAGAACTTCAAAATCTTACCATATGTTACAACACGTATTTAACAGTGTTCTTTTTTTCCGTCTAGAAAACTGTGTTAGGATCGACATTAGGAATCAGTGGCTAGTAGTAGGGGCCTGTTTTGGAATGTTAGTATCTGGAGTTCGCATTTGGCAACGGGTCTTGAAGACCAGTGTAGATTATTACTCACAATAAAAGAGGCAAAACATTAGTGGGGCAATAAAAGTCATGTCCTCTTATGTACATGCATGGGAGTACATATATATAGGTGTCTGTCTTTTAAAGGGCGTCTGCTAACATGATAACTTTCTGTCTCAGACTGATTGAGGATGCAGTCTGGGAAACTCGAGGGCTAATTGAGCCCCCTTTCCTCCTTTTCTTTTTCCTGGCCAAATCTAAATTTTGTTAGTTCGTTTGCTTCTCTCATTGGACATGCGCTTAATAACACTATAATTAGTTCAAGACATGGTGTGGGGAATCCATATCTAAGATGGTTGGATATTGGTTTGTGGAAAAATGGGCTTGATAGAAGGAAGCTACAGATCATACTGCTATATTACCTGATCCACCTGAGAGTCAGTCCACCATGAAAGTTGTGTGAAGCAATTGGTGGTTGAGGTTAGTCATGTTAGTGAGATCAAGGTTGTTTCAGCATACATTTCTGCTCCTCCCATTGACCACAAAACTAAAGTGGAAAGAACTGTTTGTTCAGTTTGAGGAGTGCTTCAAAAATTCAAATAGGCCTGTAATTTCTGGGGAATCAGTGTTTTACATTGAACTTGGTTAAGGATTAAATTTAAGGTTGACAACTGGAGTATGAAAATCCACATCAAGCTAAGGCCTGGTCTGAGGATGGAATAATATGAAGAGGAGATCATTGGGAATGCTAGAAGTAAGAAACCATTCTATTGGGGAAACTAGAAATGGAATTTAATCATTGCCTTGGTGATTTTCGTGGTCCTCATCTATGTTGCTAAGGTGACAGACCCTTCTTTCCAGCAACTATGGTTGAGGCAGAAAGCCAAATAGTTCAGTTACATGATCAAATGGAAACATTTTGCTTAGTCTTTGTTTGCCATGTTGGCAATTTCTATCATGGTTTGAAATTTTGAGCAAAATGCTTAGTCGCTTTGCGTCGCCTTGCCACGTAGCCCTGCGCCTGAACAATTAAGATCCATGGACATAAATACCATGACTTAACCATTTGACTTGGTTATGGTAAATTGCAATTATTCAACCATTTGACTTGGTTCTTGTAAATTGCAATTATTCACCAAGCAAATACTTCTATTGTGGGTGATTCTTTTGCTCCATACAAAGGATGGAATGCCACCACACATGGATATGTTTTACATACACCTCCTAACCACAACCCTTTACAAATCCATGGACCATTTTTGTTGGAGAATTTGGGTTTTAGAATATGAATGTACCTGATCCGTATGGTGGGCCTGGTCTACATTCCCGTCAATCATTCAAAATGAACCTACTTACTATGTCCAACACGGACATGCAACACCCTATGTTCATCAACATCGACCTATAGGGGGCCATCACCTTTAACCTAAACACCTACCCCACCCCCACCCCACCCACTTCAATGGCTTTCCTCAAGGCCCCAATTCCCAATAAAGGCATTGGTGCTTACAACCATCATTATGCACTATACTATGATCTTCCTGCACCCCATACGATATCCACCTTATCACAATGAGAGTCCTAAGGTTTGTCATTATTGGAACTCGATTATGGTGAATTATTTTGAATGGTATTACATGACCTATGCCCAATATATTAGGTTTGCTAAGATGAATCTTCAGGGGTTAGCCAAGCAATACTAGCAAGGAGTCTGACATGACATGGAGCGACTTGATCAACCACATTCAATTTTGGGATCAAATGAAGACCAAAGTTGCGTGAGAACTATGTTTGTTCTCAATACTAGTTGCAATTTCCTCATTCTTGGATGAACCTCTGCCAGTGGTCCATATCAGACAGGAATAAATGGAGAAATCTGAAGAAGCTGTGAATAATTTTGACTAGAATGATTCTGGTTGGCAACTTAATGCACACTTCAGAATCATCTGTGCTCCGATATCAAGCAAGAAATGCATTTGAAAGTTGAAAAGTGATTCTCTTGATGATTCTTCACATAGTGCCTTAAATTAGGAGTTGAGTTTCAGACATTCTTTCATAATCTTCTTCTCAACTTACTAGGCAACTCCGGTGTCAATCGCCGCTCCCACTAGAAGACCTCCTCCCTCTACTTATCCACTTCTTCCACCTATTGTGAGGCCTCTTTCATTGT
This sequence comes from Alisma plantago-aquatica, assembly GCA_963693085.1. Taxonomy (NCBI): domain Eukaryota; kingdom Viridiplantae; phylum Streptophyta; class Magnoliopsida; order Alismatales; family Alismataceae; genus Alisma; species Alisma plantago-aquatica. The sequence continues at coordinate 485,794,275 of OY856414.1, forward strand.
TCATCCTTCCTATACGACTACCGTAACTTCGAGCAAGGTAAGGAACTGATGGCTGCCTCTTCACACCTTACAGTTATAATGTGTGGTTGAGTGTAATGATGTACCTTCCTATATGAATCACCTTGCTCCTTAGTGGCCTCAATGTGCCATATTTGTCTCCACAAATTCCCTAAAGGACTCAAAACAACTATGAATATACTTATATTTAGTCTGCTTCTATGCCTTCTAATGATGTAGCAAATTGTGAAGGCAACAAGTCTTGCTTGCAACCTGTACTTGTACTTGCCGCTTCGTCTGACAACAATTAATAGAAAAGAATCACTCCATTCTAAACATTCCTCAAACACCCTAGCAAAATCTACAAACGTTTGATTGACAATGATCGTTCTAAAAACATCATCTTCATTATGGTTCGAAATGCATAAATCTTCACAGGGGCCTCACCCCAACCACATTTGAATGGGTGAATCACTTAAGCTTACCCATTCTAAGCGCTACAAATTACGTCAGGTGCCTACCTGAGTCAGTTGTGATATCTTGCCCATGGATGTTGGTCATAACATACATGGTCGTTTGTTCATTTTTGGCTTTAATGCTCATAATGAGGGATGATCAAATGTGTATACTTTCAAGCACAAGGGCTAGAACATCCAACCTTCCCCGTCACACTTCCTTTCTACTTAGTAAATTGAAAAACAACCCACTACTCTTTAATCTATCCTACATAATTGTTCTCTTGGTCACATAGATAATTGGAGGAAGCTAGTCGTGAATTTGGGTGCATGTATGTGCCGTACATCAAATCTTGTTCGATCTCCCTACATCAGCTTGTCCAATTTTGGAGGAATCCAAAGACATGATGACTGTAGAGCAACCTGATGAGCTCTTTGCCTCTGAGAGATGCTCAATGTTAGGTGGATTTGATTCCAGTTTTCCTTGCAAATCGGCCACATTACCGTGCGAACTTGACAAAACATGTTGAATTGAATAAGTCGATGCTTTGCTTCTAAAAGGATTCTTTCATGAGAGCATAATTCCAAGTATTGTACCTTCATTCTTTCTTCAAAGAAGAATGATATTTGCACAATGTGCTTTGATCATCAAACCATCAACAAAATCACTATAAGTATCACTTTCATATTTCTTGACTAGATGACATGCTTGAGTAGGTCTCAATGGTTCTCCAAGAACTTTTGCACGACGATACCATCAAATACATGTCAGGAGTTTCATAATTGGAAGGCTACTTTTAGAGCTTCTAAGGGATTGCTTGTGTGGCTAATTATGCCCCTAGGTCTGTCCAATACCCCAATGGTTATTCATGAGTCATGAAACTAGTCTTATGACCATTTTAGGAAAATTTCTAGGGTTTAATATGATGACGTCTTGATTGTTAGGAAAACCAAGGAAGGCCACTCTAAGCGCGTCTACCTTATTTTTGAGACACTTTGTGTACAATTTTTTTATTAATATGAAGAACTATTCTTTTCTTCATGATGTTTTTACCATATTCATTGTCTCTGCTATGTGTACTAAAGCAAATGCAAAAAAAAACGAAAGCCATCAAAGAGTGGCCTCAACCAATGACAATATTGAGCTTCAAAATTCTCATAGTCATCACTTCTATTGTCACATTATACATGGTTTGACACAATCATGGATCCACTCACGAATGAAGAATGACAAATTGGTTTATTGATATTAAAAAGAAAATAATGGGAGCTCCAATTCTTTGTCTTCTTGTTTGTTATCCCTTTTGAGGTCTCGGTTAATGCTTCAAGTATGGCATTAGTGTGGTGTTAAACCAAGAAGGCCACCTGATTGCCTTCTTCAATGAGAAACTCAGTGACACTAAGCACAGACAATCCACATAGGACAAACAATTTTACGCCATAGTATAGTCTGTAACACAATCGTTTACATTAGAAATTCATCATTTGGTTTGAAAACCAAGCTTTATAATTGTTGAATTTTGAAAAGTGTTTGAGTCATACTTGTCAGGGCGATAAGGTGACACGACGTTTAGGCATACAAACTTGTGACTAGTCGCGAGTAAGCGTCGCTTAGGCGACTTTAAAAAAGCTAAAATATTAGTACATTTAACCTGTAGGTATACATTTATGTAATGATTTTTAGAAACTTTTCTCCCTTCAAACATTTATTTCACAATTGTATGTGTAAGTATATAAATTTATGACTAACTCAATGGCATGCATATGTAATTTTGCTAAGAGAGCATGAAAAATACATTCTCTAAAAAGTTTACTTAGCATTGCCAAAACAAGAAGATAATTCCAAATAATGTAAGAGATTGAGATCTAGTACATTAATAAAGATTAACCCATTGCTAAATAGTGACTATCTTTAATAATATAGACACTAAATAAAAACTAAATTTAAGGCCACAAGGCTCTAGGAAATTCTTTGAGATAATTACAATAAAAAATGATAGTTGGCACTTAACAATCACAAGAATGTATGTTTTGAACACTAGGACACAAATTTAGACCATTAGAAACAATTAATATGCAAAAATGCTAGAAAATAAGAGAAGGTGGCAAATAAGGTGATACCACCCCTTGGGGTGCCTTGTTGCCTAGGCGATAGCCTTAACAAGTATCATTTGCGTGCTCGCCATGCGAAATTGTATTTCTCCAAGGAGACTTGTTCTCAAACATTACCGGGTGTTGTATCATTGATTGACCTTTGCAACACTACTATTTGTAAAGATACTATTGCTCTGAGCCGTTGCTGTCTACTATTTACACAATTCGTATTGATCTTATTGGCTTTGACATATTGAATGCCAAGCACCCTTCCCACCTTTCTAATATATTCACAATTATTGGACCTTGATTAAAACTACTACAAAGATTGATTTGTAAGTTTATAAACTCGGTTGAAAGTGTCGATGGAAACATGTTATTGATATTAGACAAAATGAATGAAGTGTTTAGGGTTTGTGTTTAATGATGTGTGCACATGTGAGTGTGCATCTATACAATAAATTATGTAGATTATCAGGAAATTGCCTAGTTAGTTGTCAAAATGGTGGTGGCTTTACATGATCTAACACTTGACTTAGTAGGATATCTAATCAATTAGTGAATGGAACGTTTTTGGCCCACACCCACACCCATCACCCCTACTTGCCATAGTTTTCCGGCTACAAAAGAAGATATGATGCCTCCCAACCTTAGCTATCTTTAAGATCACATTTCTAATGCCATGTTCACAATTGACGGGAGAGTACTAGCTAATTTTCATTGAGAAAGATTACATGTATTTATAGAAGGGCTTGACGACATGATAATAACAAAGGGATACCTCTTTTCAGGAAATGATTAATTTGAACATTAATGTAGGATGCTCGAGAGACAACATTGATGGACTAAGAGAGAACACCTCCAATAAATTGTCTCCTCTAACAACACATTGGTTAGGATAAATACAAATATTTCCTCCAATAATATGAAACTAAATGATGGGGTTTTTGCTACTAAAAACCCTCAATGTCCCCTTCTTGTGGTAACATATATAAAATCATCAACATGAATACACACAAAGTCACGAACTATTGCTACTCTTTATAAAAAGAAAATAGTTGTTACAAACCACCAAGAACGAATGCTATCCTCTATATGATGTACTAACACGGACAAACAATCCTTTGATGAAGCTAGTTGCTTTTTTTGCTCACAAACTTCCATAACAATATCCACCACTTAGGTAATTACTCTACACACACACAATTTTATTCATACTTTTGATGGTGATGAGGCACCTTATGTTACACCCCCGGAATGCACACAAATATGCCCATCTAATAATAAGAAATACACACAAGGGGTTTCCCGTTACCACGCTTTCTTGCTCCCCTAACCCTACATGAGAGAGAGGCAAAGAGGAGTGCCCTTTGCGGGCGGCTACCGCTTCTTCGCCATGTTTGGCTGTCCGCAGGGATGTTTAATCTTTGCATCTTTTAGGAGCGTCTCTGTGAAGCTGTCTCAGTCATATGTTGTTGCTGCTAGATCTGTTGGACAACCTCATCTGCGTGCTTGACGTCTTAGGAGGAGTCATCACCATCGTCCTATTTTTCTGTCATTGCCACCATCCATGCCGTCACTGTTTGAGCCATTGCCGTCTATGTTGTCGCCACCATCCATTTCGCTACCATCAAGATTTAATGCCAAATCATGGCAAAAGATCATCTTTTTGTTACTATTAGGGATTACCAATCCCCGCTTTGCCTCGGTGGAAGTCTGGAAGGATCTTTCCATCATTTTGATGTGTTTTTGGGGTTTCCTATTGTTGCTCCATCGCGGGACACGGCGTGTCCATGGTGCCCTACTTTTCGCGGTGCGCATTGTGAACGTCTTCTGCAAGATACGTATCATTGGAAAAACATCTTCACCGTCAACTTTATAAATGTTGGGCAACTTCATCTTAGGCGTGCAACTTCATCTACAACTGCGTATCACATGGCAGAGGGCTTCTATGCATGGCATGTCCCTATTCTATCCTTACAAGCAACATCTGTCTTCCATTTCTAGCAATGTTTATATTTTTAGTTGTTTCTCTAACCCCTCTTCAAGCCCCACATACATACTCAGTCCATGTACTACCCCCATATACACATGCTAAATGCTAATCAGATCTTTAATTGGATCTGATTTTTGACTAATTCATACCATGGGATCTCCCCCGTGCACCCCCTAGATTTGTCGGCCTAAGGGCCTGGTAAATCTCCCTTTTGGGTTGGAAAATGATCCATCTATATTTTTCACCCGGTACTATGTAATCAGGTCAAGTATTACATTGACTTGCATTCTCAGTTATTCTCCTTTATTTGCCTACTTAATACCTCTACCTTTATTGATGACTCTACCCTAACCACTCTTAATTTTGTTCTTGGTTGTTGTGAGAGGGAGAATAGAGGAAGAGATGAGGAGATGAGTTGAAGGAGGAGAGGAGATGAAGGAGATGAGATGAAGATAGGAAGAATCTATTTCTACTGTTATCTATGTGGATCTTCATGCTACATCTGCTGCTATCTATGTGGATCCTTCTACTGCTATATACTTCTATATGTGTGAATCCTTATGCTGCTATATATTTTTTGTGGATCAAAACTTACTTCTATCTGTGTGAATCCTTTTGCTGCTATATATTTTTTCGTCGATCTTCATATTTTGATCTTTTTTTTTTTAAATATGAAGAGTTTGTGAAGCTTTATTCACAATAATCAGCCTGTCTACTGCTGTGGAGTTATCTACATTCAATTGTGCTATTTGCTAATGTTTTCTATTTGACGATGTCATTCTTACCATAGAAGAAAATGTCTGATTTCGATGGCCACTAAAACAATAATTTTGACAAATTTCAACAGAAATTTTGATAAATATGTTTTTGGCGCTTTGACGGTAAAATTAATGAATTAATTTTTAAAATTTTACCTGAATGATTTACTAGTGTGTGTAGATCTACTCAAATATGTAATAATATTTCATATTGGATATGTGGGGGGTGGGGTCTCATCATTTGTGAGTGAAGGACCCTGAGCTGTTTCGATGGGCATTTCAATGGGGAATTTTGATGTCAATTCAATGGTGAAATCAATGAATTAAGTCGTTATAGTTTGCAAGCACACTCTATAGACTTAAAGACTCAAAACTATGCAAAAAAATATGCTGTAGGTGGTACATAGTATACGAAAAAGTAAAAAAAAATCAATGATCTGCGTGTTTTGAGAGTTTCAGCGGTCCATTTTGATGTCCGATTGCCACTGAAATAGAAAAAATTGTTGAAATTTCAACAGCTTCAACCAAATTTAAACATTGGTTCTTACTACTTTGCTATGTTAGCACATTTTTTCGACCACATTTGAACTTTCTGCCATCTCTTTATTTGCACGTTGATATGTTTGTGCTTTATATGCACGTTGTTTACTACTCGTCTGTGACCCATCACTATATGAATTGTGATCTAGCATCCTCTAGACAATGATGCCTGCTACTGTGATGGAAATTAAATGTAGAGAGAAGATGATGAAGGTTCTTTTGGTGGCTTAGTTTTGCAAGCGTTACATTTATATGATCAAGCTTCATGTTTTTGTGCTACTACATTGCATATTGGAGTTTTGTATCTGTGTGCTTCTTTGTGCAATGGGTTATTCATTCCGGCTATCTCACCTTTGTTACTATTTGTCCATTGTATGTTTCACACGTCAACTACTAGCACTTGTGTCCCATCGCTCTCTAGTCTACGTGTGCTCCAAACACTCTTTGGTCTACTAGATGACACTATAGACTAAGATGAAGACACTGGCACATAGCTAAGTCTTTACTACTACTCCAGATGCCACTTCATTGATTGAGAAGCTCATTCTATCTGTCTTTGAACCGACTTCAAATTATCTGCTTGAGGGGGAGTGTTTGAGTGTTGAGTAGTTGATTGTAAGGTTGAGGGAGGTAAATTCTTGTATGAGCTCGGTTTATCTTTTTATTCTGGTCTTTGTTTTTAGCCTATTTGTTGCAGGTTGACTTGGGATTCTCCTGAGCTGCAGCTTGAGTGGGAGTGTTAGAGTATATTAGTATTTAGTTAATGGGTCTATCTGTGATGTGGACCCAAGTATATTTTGGCCCATTAGGGTTTGCCTAGTTTGTAGTGTTTCCCCCCTTCTATATACAGGAGATGGGACTGCACATCTAATAGCAAGGAACCAACACAAGGGAATTTCTCATGACCTCGTTTTTGACAAAAAATATTATGAGTACTTGGAATTCTTGTAGTATGCAATCCTGTACGAGAGGCTATAGTATAAGTATCATGATGTCTTAGATTGTAATCTAGGCACAATGATATTAAACAGCCAACGTGATCGAAGCCTCATTCCCAATCATGTTTAGTAGGGATATAAAATTGTTCCAAAAGCTGGATTCTAGGCATAGACTAGGCAAATAAAAAAATGAACGTTAAGGGTGTCAAATGTTAATTATATGACCGTTATGCACTAACATGCTGCAATCTTTGATTTGATAACCATCTTAGAGAAATGACATTGATAACTGTTAGAGTAAATGGGCTAAAGCCCCAATAACATATCCTCTTATAGTGTCACTCTTTTATTAACCTCTTGGAGACTCCTCCAATCGCAGAACTTGCTTTGAGGGGGAGGTTATTCTCTCGTCTTAGGTTTGGGAGAGTAGAAGTCTTGTTTTTACCATTAGATATCGTGCACCTCCTCTATTGGAAGTTGTCAGACCATCCTATGCACTCCTAGGTTGTTGTGTGCCATTTTTTATGTTGCTGGAGCTCATCATCCCATCCTTCGATGGGCAAAAAAGAAATTATCACAAAAATTCACAAAATTGAGTTCCCAAAAACCGTCGAGGTGTTGCACTCCTAAGTATTGTCAGCAACAAAAAGGCTTCTAAGTTAAGCGATGCCACTCATCGGTAGCCGCAATACAAAACATGGAATATTTGCAAACACACACACACACACACACACACACACACACACACACACACGGCGTTCATTCATTGCCTGCGCGGGCTTGGATTTTTGCTACCCGACAGCCAAAAAAGTAACTCTCCTGGCTAAGAAAGTAACTCTGTTGTAAAAAAAGTAACTCTGCTGGCCAAAAAAGTAACTCTGTACAAAATATACAACATATATATAGACACACACACACACACACACACACACACACGACGTTCATTCATTGCCTGCGCGGGCTTGGATTTTTGCTACCCGACAGCCAAAAAAGTAACTCTCCTGGCTAAGAAAGTAACTCTGTTGTAAAAAAAGTAACTCTGCTGGCCAAAAAAGTAACTCTGTACAAAATATACAACATATATATATATAAGGACGGGTTTTTTGATTTTGGAGGGGCAAATGATATTATTTTTGGCTAAAATTTTTTTGAGAGCTAGAAAAATAGTCCTCTACAATTGCAAATTTTTTTTTTGAAAAAAATTAGTCGGAAGGGTGGGCGGGTAGCTACCCGCGCGGGCAATAAAGATGGGCCCATATATATATATATATATATATATATATATATATGATCCCCAATCACCTCTTCTTTTTGTGATCGTCATGGAGTATTTTACAAGGAAGATGCAACAAGCTGAGGAAAAGAAAGAAATCAAGCCTTATACAGTGCATGGAATGAAGGTAATGACACATTTGATTTTTGCGGATGATGTTTATAGAAGCGAAACATCACTTTCTAGAAAATCTTAAAAATCTACTTGGAATTCGGAGAACAAATGGGGCTGTGTGTAAATGCAAACAAAACACATATCTTCTTCTCTAAGAATCGCTACCAGATGGAGGACAGGCTAGCACAAGCTATGGGTGTGGAGAGAGAGACAATTTTCCAACAAAATTGTTATTTTACGTAAGGGCTGCTTAGGGCAGCGTGAGATGGCTGAAAGCCATCTCCTCTTTATTTATAATAGATGGGTAAATTACATAGAGGTACAACAATAATAAGGAAATGACAGAATGAAACAATACAGATAATAAAGAGATATGTTAACACTCCCCCTCAAAGCTGGAGTGTACACATTGTGTATGCCCAACTTGCCACATAGATCATGAAATACTGCTGGACCCAATGGCTTTGTCAGAATATCGGCCAGTTGATCTTCAGATTTGACATATGGTGTTACTACAACACCATTCTTGATCTGATATCGGATAAAATGGCAATCAACTTCTATATGCTTCGTGTGCTCATGAAAGACATGATTCCTGGCAATGTGTATAGCTGCTTGATTGTCACACTTGAGTTCCATTGGAGATGAAACAAGGATCTTCAACTCAGAAAGAATAGATTTTATCCATTGCAACTCACAACACGCATGTGCCATTGCCCGATATTCAGCCTCAGTGCTAGATCTTGCTACAACATTTTGCTTTTTACTTTTCCAGGTGATTAGATGATTCCCTAGAAAGGTGCAATATCCTGAAGTAGATCTCCTGTCAGTCTGATTTCCAGCCCAATCTGCATCTGCATAACCTGTAAGAACCAACGTAGAGACATGCATCTTCGGCTTGTAATAAGTAATTCCCTTTCCAGGAGCACTTTTCAAGTATCTCAAAATTCGATAGACCGCTGTCCAATGTGACTGCCGTGGAAGATTGACAATCTTTACTACAAATCTGTCACACCACCATCATACACGTTTTTGGGATGCTCTCTTCTCCAACTGTATCAACGCTATGGGCACCTTTCTCTAGAGAAAGTCAAACTTTCTAAGCTTAGTTTATCTTATGCTCAACAACGAGATTGCAATTCTTGTTAGTTAAGCAAGCATCACTGTGTCTTTTTCATAGTTGTTAAGGCGGCCGCCTAGTCGATCGGTCACCCAAGGGGGATCCGCCCAACTTCACGCTTAGCTATAGAGGCTTTTTGGACATCCACCTGGGCCGACTGTGCGGCTAGGCAGGCCGCCTAATCTGCCTGGGCGACCCACAAGCATGTTGGACGGTCGTTTAATTGGATGCCGAGCTCCATTAAATTTTTTAATTTTTTTTTATGATTTCTGTGTTGTGTAATATGCTTTTTCCTAATTCAATATTAAGTATTTCAGCCCTAAAGTGATAGTGAATCTAAAATATTAACGAACAATTAGGTATGTCTTGCAACATTTTATTGATTCTAGTGTACTATACTTATTGTTATCTCTTTTTGATATTGAATTTGTCTCATTTACTTACTGTTATGGTGTCATTTTAATAAATTTGAGAGGGCTGGATAAGTAATACATACATATATGCATAGTTATATACATAACATAGTATATATATATATATATATATATATATATATATATATATATATATATATATATATATAGTCAGGCTGGAATACACTCGAGTGTACAGATCGCACCGTACACTCAAGTGGTGTTCACATATATATATATAGTCAGGCTGGAATACACTCGAGTGTACAGATCGCACCGTACACTCAAGTGGTGTTCACATATGTAGACTAGTTTTTTAGCAAATCCAAACCGTTGATATTCTCATTGTTATAACAAATATAGAGTGCACTCAAAATTTGAGCTCATATGGATTCTTCTAAGTCACTCGTTTATGACCTACAAAATCGACACACAAAACTAATTTAAATTGCATAATTTTTGTGCCCTTTAGATGTGTGACCTATACGTGTCCAAATGACCTCAAATTTTATATGTAGTGTGTTCATAAGATACCTAATAAGATCAATGGTTTAGATTTTCAAAATAAATGTTGCATGATGGAAAACGACTCGAGTGTATTCGGTCTCCGGTACACTCGAGTGTATTCCAGCTTCACTCTATATGAGTGTATTTCAGCTTCACTCTCTCTGTCTCTCTCTCTCTCTCTATATATATATATATATATATATATTTATGTATGTATAATATTGTATGTAAAAAACACGACGCCTAGGCGACCGCCTAGTCACCCTAGGCGTGCAGCTAGGGAGGGCCACTGCCTGGCCGCCTAAAAAACTATGGTCTTTTCCTTGTGCTGAATCGACACCCTTTGTTCTTGTTCACAATTTGGGGGCAGTTTTATGTGCCCATTCATAATGGATTTTTATTTTTTTCCTTGTTTTTAGACGATTGCTCTTGTATGGCATGGTTGTATCTTATGAAACATCATGAGGAAGTGTTCTCCTTAATTTTTCTTTCTTCCAAGGAATTAAATTCAATCCAACAAACATATTAAAACCCATCCGCTCACAATGCTCTATAATATGTCCAACATGCAGTCTCACACTTTTGTGTGTTTGTCACAATATTCTATCAACTTTCATGTGCTTATACTCCTATACAGACCAGGGTGGCTGACTGAAAGAATCAACATCTTATTGAGATCACATGCACATATGCTTAAGCATTATTGTTTTGAAGCCATTCTTACCACATGTTATCTTATTTATGCAAAACCTTCCTTTATTCTTTAGGGTGACCATTTCCTTCTCTATTGCATTCCTAAAAAAACAACTGCTCTCTCCACCACTTATATTTCAGATATACTGTGTTTGTCCAAAATTCTAATCCCGAGGTTGATAAATTGTCCCCTCGAGTAATCAATCTTTCTTTATCGGTTTATTCTAGCATTGGAAAAGGATATTGACTCTATTGTACTTTTACTAAAATAATGTATGTGTCTGGCAATGTCACCTTTGAAAATAGCATGCAATTTGCGACTAATAACAACTTTTTTTTCAGTCTTTTTTTTTTTGATAATTTTTTTTCTCGAATCTGAGTGACAAAGGGTTGGATCTCAGTGGATCGTGGCAGCAAGGCCACTCTGCCACTTACAATGCCCCGTCGCGTATTTAAGTCGTCTGCCACTTACTTGTTTTTCAGTCTCTATGACTCATCCATATTTATTGAACTTCAAATGATCACCGAACACTATGTTCCCACACCCAAACTCTCTCGTAGTTCAGATAGGCCCATCTAACAGTTTAGTGTATCAGCGACAACATAAGTTAGATGGCCATCCACATCCTTATGTTTCATCATCTGAACTTTGTTACAGGTAAACAATCATATATTCTATGCTATCCTATTTCTTCTATTTATTGCTTCTTCAGACTTTCTTATACTACTCATACATATGCTGCCACACTTGATCACACTGAAGTTACCAAGCATAATGTGAAGGCTCTCCAACATCCTGGACGAGAATTGACAATGGATTTGGAATTGGCTGCTCTTTTAAATATCATCTAGGAAGCACAAACACGGACACAAACACGGATATAGACACGGACATGGACACGGGCCACGTCGATTTCCAAAAATATAGGACATGGACACGTCATTCACTGGACACGACCCATTTAATGACATGATATGCTGTATGTATAAACATACAAAATGATCTAAATAGATTATCAACAGTGGCAATCACCATGAAATCCAACAAGCAATCAACATATAACGTCATATCCCCAAGTCACAATGTGGATTGAATCACATCATCTATTAAGATGCTTGATTATGAAATTGTTCCCATAAAAATATATGGAGCTGTAAAACTTAAGAGCCATAGGATTTTTGGGACATTAGTCTTTTTATTGTTGGCGGAACTAATGGTGGACAACATGTATTGAGGAAGAAGGGGAGGGGGTTAGGAGATGTGTTGTTGTTGGTGGTGAGGAGATGGAAAGTGAAGGTGCCGTAAAGGTTGAGAGGGAAGAAAAGGACGGGGAATACATTGGAGAGCTACTTCAGATGGAGGGCCAAGAGAAGAGGAGGGGAGATGGAACTAGAAGAGAAGGTGGTGAATCCAACTGATATCCTCGTCGTGGTCCATGTAATGGCTGCTACAGTTGCTAAAGAAGGTTGCTGGCGGTTGTAGCACCTAGCTCCTGTTTGGTTCGGGACTGGCCTGACTTAAGCCTGCCTGGCTTGGACGGGGTTAGGCCTGCTGGAGTCTGATTCTGTTTGGCAAACCAGTCTGATTCTGTTTGGCAAACCAATCTCATTCTGGGGGGCTGGACTCGTTTCAGACTCGTTTCAAGCTGATTCTGTTTGGCTGTGCAGGCTGGGTTTAGTCTGATTCTGTTTGGCAACTGTAGGCAGGATTAGCTGAATCTGTCCTATTCTCGCAGAACTGTTGCTAGAAATGTGACTTTGTGACGCCGTTTAAACAGAAGTTTTTAAACTGAAAAAAGTAACCGAATAATAACTTAATTTTTTTCAATATCACTTTGTTTTAAGAACTCTCATTTTGTTGTTGAGATGTGAGTCAGGTGTGTTACCCTTTTGTGGGGTGTTTGTGTGGGTGTTTTGGTTGTTTCCTTGAGGTTGAATATGCCTAACATGCTATGTTTAATACCCCAAGATATGAGGTAACCCCGTCAGACCAACAAACACGTTCTAAAAATAGCCAAACAGCCCAACAAAACGTTCCAAAAATAGCCAAACATGAACATCATTTTTAAAGTAAAGCATATTCATCTACTGAAGACTAAATATAAATTTCCTTAGTGGGCAGGCACCCATAACAAGCCTGTAATGTATATAAACATCATAAAAATAATAAATAAAACAAAAAACTAAATATTGTTTGATCCAACTGATTGAACATCAGTTTCATCATCACTAGACGAGATCAAGACTGGTGCTTGGTGGCAATCTCTGACAAACAAGGCATCCGCCGAGTCCGAAGTAGATGATATGTAACCATCTGGTCTCGGGAAAATAAGCCTTAGCAAATCAGAGTTGTCACCTTCAAAATAAATCCATAACAAAAAACATGTAGGACGACTGTCGTCCTTGGGTTTGGGTTGTAGGGTCACGGTCCAGGCTGGTGTGGCTCTGAGGCTGTCTAACATTTCCGTCCAACCTTCATCTATGATTAAATATTTACTTTTCTTGTTCCATTTACTTTCTTCAGGTGCAGACCACCTGATCTGTACGTCAAAACTGATTCTCCCTACCTCCACCATTGCATAGCCAGGACTTATCATGTATGGCTCGCACCTCCAGGTAAGGGGAAGGGGGACGCGTCTCATGAACTCCCTGTTTGAGAGATCGTACTCCTTCACAGGGAAACGAGATCCCATGCTGCCTGTAATAAACAAGAAGAACAACAACAACAAGAACATAAGAAGAAGAACAGAAGAAGAAAAATAACAAGATAAGAAGAACAAAATTTAAAATAAGATAAGAAGAACAAAAACAAAAACAAGAACAATAATAACTCTTATGTTCACCTAAGTTCACTACTATCATGTATTAGGTTTATTATCATTTTATGATTTTGCCTCCATCGAACCCTCTGTCGTATACACTCCATCAACACACCTTCGTATACACTCCATCATATCATGCTCCGAACAACACACAAAATGAGGAGGCGTCGAATGACTAAGCATATTAGTTAATATGTAAGTTCCAAACAACAGAGCATTGAATATCCTTTTTTTAAAAACAATCAACAACACTTAACACAGCAACTTCCAAACAACAACACTAAAATGGAAAATCGATGACGCGAATGAAAGGTATGGCCGGCATTCCACGTTACGGCGTCGTCGAGGGTGAAGGAGTGTCCAACAGAAGCCTATATTGGTCCTCCAGTTCTTCTACGTAGCGTTCTAGATACTCATGCTCATACTTTTTTTTGGTGTAAACATCATGGTGGTTGTGATGAATTTCAACAAAATCTTTAAAGTTCATTGTCTGACCCCACAATGACTTGCACTCTAGCGTGAGTAACGCAATCTCTGCTTTCAGAGAATCAATTGTAGGACTGCGATCGATTGCCCAGCGAAAGTAACTGCATCGATCTTTTCCCTAAAAAATATTATGAAGTTTACGTTAATGACAATGAATGTGTAACGTACACAGTGGCTACATAATATGTGTACAAGCGCACCTCGCGAGAAGGACATATGTAATACATTTCACCTGGTCTTTCACTGAGAATTCCAAAGTCATACAACCCTGCATCGTCAGTGTTAAGTCGCAAGCCTGCCTCTAACCCACAGTCACACCGCACAACTTCAGTTGTATTAATAGACATCTACACCATGCATTCGAATCAGTCAAACGATTTATGGCAATGGAGTTAGATTGAAAATCAAAACAATAACATACAAGCCAGACCTCATAATAATTGTTAAATCTATTACAGATAAACTTATGTTATGAATGTTGGACAGACATCATTGATGTTATACATCTATGATGTATTGTAACCGTCCTCATTGGAAGTGTTGTCGTCGCTAGTTATGTGAAGACGTTGGCGAAGATATTGGGACCGCGATCGTAGTTCGGTAATTTCTACTTGTAGCCTATCAGTGTCTGCTCTGCTGGAACAGACAAAGGCACACTGGGAAGACCATAGTTGACGTTCACTGCGTACATATGCAAGTTGTGAAAGCATTGCAGCCCTAACGGCGGTTAGTGTGGCAATTGTGGGTACAACCCGTTGCGCGGGCAACCTCATATGACATCTATTTTGATTTTGAAGACTACCGCACGTAAAATATGGCATGTGTGGGTTCTTGTCTTCAAAACGTCCGTTTTGTGCATCCTTGGCATCCATGTAAACACGTACAGTGGATTGAAGGCCGCATTGACAACGAGGCATTCCGTTCTCCATTTGAAGACAACCTATATTGACACAATGTGTTGATTCTGATCAGGTTCGAAATAAACAATTCGGAAATCAATCTATTACAGATACTCTACTAACGAGTTTCCCAAATGAGATTAGCAATGGATTCACGTAACACTTCGCCCTCCCTTGAATCGGCCTGAGTTGAACCTTGACCTGAACTGGGGGGAACTGCGCCTGGGGGAATGGCAGACGATGAATTCTCATCTGGGAGTTCATCCATTATGGTGTCGCCGTCATTTTGCCGTCGGATGAAATTGTGTAGGATACAACAAGCAAGTACGATGCGACACTGCGAATGAATAGGATATGTCGGCCCCTTCTTAAGGTATGCAAACCGTCTCTTCAGCACCCCAAATGCTCTTTCTACAATATTACGTAGTTGAGCATGTCTGTGGTTGAACATCTCTTTCTTGCTGGTGTAGGCATGTCTGTTTCCTCGGTACTCAGCAATATGGTATGCTGTGTTGCGATAGGGTGCAACAAATTCACGAGTGTTGGCATACCCTGCATCTACCAGGTAAAACTTCCCCGGCGGAACTGTAAACCCGCTATGGTTCCTTGCCGATTGCAGGACCCTTTGGTCGGCAGCCGACCCCTCCCACCCAGTGAGGACATATGTAAAATTCATGGAGAAGTCTACTACAGCCATGACATTGAGAGAGACATTCCCTTTTCTGTCACGGTATCGATTTTGTTTGTCTCTGCTGACCAAGACAGGGATGTGTGTTCCGTCAATAGCCCCTATGGCATTCTATACACCAAAATAATGTTGTAAACATACACAATGTTTGAAAAAAAATTACATTTATTAGGGGGTTAACTATTACCTTGAAGTATGGGTAGAACCTTGCGTTATGTAAAATGCGAGTATGTGTTGATGTGCATGTAGTTGCGGTTTGCATGACAATGTATTCACGGGTCAACGCACAAACAGCATCCAACACTTCGTTGAACTTTCTGCTAATGGTCTCACCGGAGTGAATGTAGTCCTCCGCCAAAGCACGATTTGTGTGTCCATGGCCAACCATCTGCAGGAAATAGCATACGGCCTCAACTGAGCTGACGCCTCTAGTACCTCGCAACAAGCCACGACTCTCAAGCTTGTCGACAAAGGTCATTATAGTTTGTGGACGCATCCGGTATAGGTCATAAGCCCTTTGTTCGTGACCGGTCAATATTTCTAAAACCTTTATGTGGCCACTCCTGATGCTAACTGACCTAGGGATACGAGGTGGTGTGGAGGCATCAACGTCTACTGCGTCCATGATTGAGTATGCAATAGAGTCGGCAATTAAATCACCAACGTGAATCACTGGCCACAACAAGGAATCTAATAAAAGGTTGTTGAGCATGTCTTCTGATTGCGGTTGGTCATTGCTAGACATGATGCCTACATGTATAATGCAAACAACTACATAATAATTGCTACAACATAAGACAATCCAATTAACGTGCGAAAAATAAATTATTACAACACTCAATCAAATGAAATTGTACGGATATGTAATGTGTGTGCGGAAAGTAAATTATTACAACAGTCAATGAAATATAAATGTTTGGACGGAAAATAATTAACTTCAAATGCATACAAAATAACCCCTGCAATTATGTTCCCGATGGGCCAGCATCACTGGATGAAGGAAACCACATCGGTGGCACGCCTGGGAAGTTGGGTGGCGGGATAAATGGTGGCTGAGACGATGTGCCTGGGAAGTTGGGTGAAGAGGAAGACGACATAAATGGTGGCTGAGACGATGTGCCTGGGAAGTTGGGTGAAGAGGAAGACGACATAAATGGTGGCGGAGACGGGAAATAATATGAAGGCATTGGAGGTACAGATGTGGCAAAACCGAATTGTGACCTTTGACAAAGGTCGTTTAACCACAAGGTTATCTTTGAAGGGGTGTTTTGGAGGCCAAGGTAGATGTTACGGTTGGTAGAGTCCTTGATGGCGTTCACAAGTGTAGTAAAAATGGAGGTGGGGGCATCGGGGAAATTGGCATTAAAATGTTGTAAAATATTTGACAACTCTTCCTTTTCATAGGATTTGGTCATCATGGATGTCCCTAACTCGTGAACCTTTGTGTAAACCTGTGTGAACTCAGCCAGAACTTCATTGGAAAGACTACATCGCTCTTGCGACGTTGATTGGCGTTTCCTGCGCGTATGGGTAGAATGACTCCTGCCCCCAACTGACGGGTTATCCGTTCGCACAGGCCGCGCGCTTTCACCCTCACTTTGCCCGGTAGTTGCGGGTACGCTACGCTCGTCTGTTGCCGAGTGTGTGTACATGGGTGTATCAGGCGCGCCTAGGTCGACACTTACATCATCCTCAGACGCAACATCTGCATGAATCTGAGTGTCCGTCGAAGACATTGCATGGTGTCCTCTAGCAATGTTCCTCCCCGCCATTAGCTCTATGTCGTAGTAGTGGGGAAACGGGCGCCTGAGCAACCTTGTCAGGTCCCTGTCTGCCTACGCTTAAAAAAAAATGTGGTTGGCGATAATCATGTTTATATGTTTACATTTGTTAGGATAAAAGTTATGTATAGTGTGCGTACCGCAATGGCCTCTTTCCACTCAGGGGTGTCCGGTACAATGGGCTTGTGTCGGAGTTCATCCCATCCAACGCCACTCTTGTTGGTCAAACCCTTCAAATGGACGTAGTCCCTTTTAAGGTTCTTCCAGCGACATCTTATTTGGTCTAACTTAAACACGACGGCAACCCTATTATTGACATCAGAAGTTATTTCCCTCCAAGAGTCCCTAGTAAAATTACCATCAATACACCTGCCTAGGTCATATTGTCTACGCAATGCTGTCACCACAGCGACATCATACTCGCTTGTCCATACCATACGGTTGTTAGGGTCGACGGGAGGCATACTCGTGTAGTTGCTGCAATATTTGATGACATAATCAGTGTAAATGTTTAATTAAATTCAGTCACAACAGAAACCATTTATGTTTAATCAATACACAAACTGCATTGATTAACACCGAAAAACAAATAATGAAACACCAACGAGCATATAGGCAAGTTACAAATTATTATTGGCCCCAAGTTTTAGTTAAACAAGTTTTAAATCTGCCGTTATTTCCCCTATTAACCTAACCTAGACCTCACACTGATTTAGTTAAACAAGTTTTAAATCTGCTGTTATTTCCCCTATTACCCTAACCTAGACCTCACACTGATTTAGTTTCACACTGATTTAGATAAACAAGTTTTGAATCTGCTGTTATTTCCCCCATTAACTGATATTGGAGGATTAATAATGGTTACTCTAAATACAACATAGAGAGGAAAGTAAAACCAATGAAAGCTGAAATCCATAACTGAAATCAATGAATGATATTTCCCAGAATACCAATTTCTATATCCAATTTCCAGATTTATGAAAGCCATAGCTGCTGCTATTATGATATCATAATAGTATCACAAAAAACATAACATCAAAATACAGAACATTAAAACAGAACAAATATTAGGCAGAGCAGCAGCAGCAGCAAAGACATTGCCATTAAAACAGAACAAATACAGAACATTAAAACAGAACAAATATTAGGCAGAGCAGCAGCAGCAGCAAAATGATATTTCCCAATGCTGCTTTTAAATCTGCTGTTGTTTTGAACCCTATTAACCTATGACTGACTCATTTGGCAGAGCAGCAGCAAAGACATTGCCATTAGAAGAACTGAAAGATGAGTTATAAATGTTGTTGTCCTCTTCAGGAATAGTGTGCACAATATTATAAGTGGATGATGATGATGGATTATCAGCAGTAGCAAAAAGAAATTCACAAAAAGTAGATAAATCACAAAAAGTAGATAAATCACGCAAGCAGGGAAAGCAAAGACAACCAAAGCTTCTTAGAGACACATAATTAGGTGTTTTGTTATATAGGGTAGCCAGTGGAGACTTGTATTCTCTATTTTTAGAGGGCAGACAGTTTAAATGAGAAACAATCAAATTAGTAGCATTTAATTCTTCAGTCTTTCCAATTGATTATCCAATTGCATATAAATGTTGGCAAGGATCTTCTTTATTTTATTCAGATAGAAGTAGGCTTTCAATATGGTTATAGAGCTTAGGAGAAGAGATAAAAACTCACCTAAGATTCCAAGCACCTTAAAAATGTCTCATATAATCTAAATTTCTACAAATCCAACCAAACCACGAGGATTGTATCCATTTCTTGCTCTTTTCAAAGAAGAAACCCTAGAAAAGGAGAATAAAAGATTCCAGTACTAGTAAGCACAGAAGATCCCTAACACTTGCTTTGAGTATTTGCAGATGGAATATGCATCAAAGATCCAAGAGCAGCTGCTACTTGTAGCTCAGTATGTGACTGACTAGAGTTAGGATTGTTAGAAGACAGATTGATGAGAAGGTTTGGCGAGGTAGTGTTATCATCAGAGGTAGTAGAAGGATCTGAGGCATGTTGGAGTTAGTAGAAATCTCCCCACCATTGTCAGTAACACATGCCTTCTCACCAGAGGTTAGAGAAATGCTATCAGTAATATCTTTAGCTGACTCATATATGACTGACTCATTTGGCAGAGCAGCAGCAAAGACATTGCCATTAGAAGAACTGAAAGATGAGTTATAAATGTTGTTGTCCTCTTCAGGAATAGTGTGCACAATATTATAAGTGGATGATGATGATGGATTATCATCAGTAGCAAAAAGAAATTCACAAAAAAGTTGATAAATCACAAGTAGGAATTTGAGATGACACTCTATTTTTGTAGGGAAACATATGTGACAATCCCTCCCAAATATGCCAAGTAAATCCTAGGTCAATACGATCAAATGAAATTGGATTAAATCCTAGGTCAAACAATATTCAAATCTTTCTCCAATTAATTGGAGGGTCAAACATAGGCCAAATGAGCTCAAATTTCACCCATAGGTTAATGACGTGCACTAAAACATAATTAATTAATTAATTTTGTCTTTTAACCCACCATCACTCCTAATTAAACAAAACACATTCAAATCTTTTCCAATTTAATTGGGGGATCAAACAAGGTCATAATGGGTTCAAATTTGAACCATAGGTACATTAGAGGGTCTAGAATATTCTCATACAATTGGATTTTATGCTTGTACTCGTTTTAGGCCTAAAATAACAAAAACCCTTATGTGTACTTAATTGACCATGATAAAAGCAAATAAAGCAATTAATTCTTCAAATAAGAATTACAAAATATGAAAATGTGCACTTCAACATAATTTCTTTTCAACTAACAATATGGAGGCCATTAATCAAGAAGTTAAACATGTAAATCAGTAATAATCATATGAGAGAAAAATTTGGACATTAAAACATTTATTCCCATTTATCTTCAACAAAAGGGCATAGATATACATGAAGACATTTTCTTTAAATAAAACAAGTATAATAGGGCAATTGAACACAATAAGTGATTTTGCAAAACTAATTATGGGAAAATTGCATTTGAGTCCTCAACAATTATCTAAATTATCTAAATTGCATAAAAAGATTGGGATGTTACAATACTACCCACCTTAAATAAGATTGGGAAATTTTGCATAAAAAGATTTGAGTCCTCTACTTCTATTTCTACATCCTAGGGTGACTTGCATGAATCCTTATTGTTGCCTTAGTGGTCATCTATTTCTTGCTCTGATGCCATTAATGTAACACCCCTCCCTAGGGTTTCTTACGAAACCAGAGGAAGCACAGCCTAATCCCCAACATTATCCATAATGTGGGGTACTTGGCATATTTGGGAGGGATTGTCACATACATGACCTCATAACAAGAAACAAATAACACTTGGCAGTATGTGACTGACTAGAGTTAGGATTGTTAGAAGACAGATTGATGAGAAGGATATTTTTGTAGGGAAACATATCTTCATTGAAAACAACATGTCGGGAAAAGTAAATTCTCCCACATGAGATGTGCAAACAACGATATCCTTTGTAAGCTTTGATGTATCCCAGAAAAACACAAGGCAGAGACCTTGGTTCAAGTTTATGCTTATTATAATCACGCAAGCAGGGAAAGCAAAGACAACCAAAGCTTCTTAGAGACACATAATTAGGTGTTTTGTTATATAGGGTAGCCAGTGGAGACTTGTATTCTCTATTTTTAGAGGGCAGACAGTTTATAATATGAACAACAGAGGAAAAAGCTTCAACCCAAAAGAATGTAGGTACACCACTATCGAACAGCATGGTCAAGCCAATTTCAACAATATGACAGTGCTTTCTTTCAACCAAACCAACTTAAGCATGTGTGTGAGGACAAGCTAGTTGATGGACAATACCTTCTGCTAACACAAACTCCTGCATTGCATGATTAACAAACTCACCACCACCATCAGTAACCACAACCTGAACTTTCATAGCAAATGGTCGAGCAACCATTTTACAGAAGAAAACAAACTATGGAAAGAAATCTGACTTTACAGAGGATAGAACCAGCAAAATCCAGACCATTCATCGACAAAAAGAGCATAGTACAGAAACCCATCTAGAATATTCTCTTGTAGCCGATCTCTTGTACAAAAACCCATTTAGTACAGAAGAAGCTCGCCCAAAAACCAGAAATCTCTTGTCCATCGACAAAAAGAGCATAGTACAGAAACCCATTTAGTACAAAAACCAGAAATCTCTTGTCCAAACGGTACTTGACATATATTATGGTTTTTAGAGTAAGGTAGCCGATGGCTTTTGCCAAGCATACAACAACTATTGCAGAAATGAAGAGATTTATTACAACTAAAGCACCGTCTACCCTAATTTGTGACAAACCTGATGAGAAGGGGGCGAGAACGAAGACAGAGTGTGGAAGCGGAGGTCTGGGCAGGGCCGCCGGAGCCGCCGGAGCACGATTGAGGAGCACAACTCAGCAACAGACGACCACCAGCTTCTGTGAACAGCTCCTCCAAAAGGCGTATGTGGAAGTGAACAACCTCGCAGCAGAAGGAGAGGAATAAGAAGGCACACGGACTAGGGTTTCTTCTTGCCTTGGACGAGCTAGGGTTCCTTCTGTGCGTCGACAAGTCAATTCAATGTCAAAGCAGGTAGTACAAAATACCAGGGTAGGGCATGGGTACCTTGCTTTCGAGGGAGCTAGCCGCCCAGGTAGACCGGCGTTGGCAGGCGGCAGCATTGATGATGGTCCACGCTTCTCCACGGGTCGACTGGTGCACTTCATCTGCGACCTCGAGCAGCTTTCGCTTTTACTTCTCACGGACAAACAGTAGTGAAGATGCGCCGAGAGAAGATGGGCGAGAGCTCGTCTGGTGAGGGGGAGAGGGAGGGTTGCGGGGTTGCGAGGGGAGGGTTGCGGGGTTGCGAGGGACCAGGGAGGGTTGTCGGGCAAACCGGATTGGAAATCCCAATCCTGCCTCGACGGGGATTGACTTAAACCTGATATTGGGATTCCGTTAGGCCAAAACGGGCTCAGACTGGTCCGCTAGCCAAACACATTTGTTGTCCAAGCCGGACCGGATTGGGCCGCCGTGGAGCAAAACGACAGCGCCCAATCCCGGTCCAGGCCGGAACCAAACAGGGACCTAAAGCCTAACCGCCTGATGTTAGTATGGCAAGTAGTGGAGGATAGGAGGCCGGCATTTGGAGGAGACTTGGGTTTTTTTCATACGCCTAGGAGTAAATGGGTTAGAATGGCATGTCTTGGATGTGTCCACGGAGTATCCAAGCTGTGTCCAACATGGCAATAAAAAAATTTGAACTGGACATGTCGGAGGTGTGTCCGCCACGTGTCCAGGCGTGTCCAAGGTGTGTCCATCGTGGACACGGAAGCCTCCGAGAAGTGTCCGTGCTTCCTAGTATTATCATATGCGGGAACTTGTGGATCCTTCATCCAATGAGAATATCGTCGTCTATCATTTGGTGTTTATGTGAAGTATTGACATGATGGCTTTGTTGATTGTGATAAAGGTTTCCTGGTTAAAAAAGGCCACATACAAACCTTTGGTGTTTGATTTGTATAAGAATTTCTCTCTAGTTACCTAGATAAGCTTTACGCGTATCTTTGACGTATATTGGTATCTTTGGCAACCCGTTTCGGCTGGCCTCCATCTCAGCTGGATGTAAAAAATGCATTCTTACACGGAGACCTTCTTGAAAGAGTCAGGATGGAACAATATCTTAGGTATTATATTGAGGGGGAGTATCCCACAAACTACAAAAGTTTATAGATTTAAAAAGGCTATCTATGGTCTTAAGTAGTTGCCAATGGCATGGTTCAACAAATTCAACACCATCCTTGAACAACTCAAGTTCAACTTGTCCGATGATCACTCACTTTTCCTTTAACATACATTGAATTTTCTAGTATTCCTTAATGTATATGTGGATGATATTGTCATCAACGTAATGACTCTCAATGCATTTCGGCATTCAAATAATCTCTTCAGACACGTTTTCATACTGAAGATCTTGGGCCGCTAAGTGATTTTCTGGGGTTTGAAGCTCTTCGATACAAAATAGGCATGAACCTATCCCAAAGAAAATATGCTCTGGATTTTCTTGATGAAAATGGAACGACTTTGGCCAAACCTATCTATACACCCATGAATAACCACTGGAAGTTGCAGATTGATAATGACGAGAACTTTATTGATCTTGGGTGCTACTGAAAGATAGTTGTGAAGCTCATCTTATATTACTATCATGTGTCGTGACATTTCCCTGTGCAGTTGGGATGATTAGCCGGTTCATTAGTACTGCCACGAAATCCATTGGCATATAGGGCTGCACCACCGATTTTTTCCCTTCTAAAGGGAACACCTGGGTCAGTCTCTTTTACAAAACCTCAACAAGTAAACATCTTCACCTCATTGGTTATGCTGATGCCGACTGGGTTGCAGACATAAACATAGGCGTTCCACTTCCGGATTTTGCATCTGTTTGGATGAATACTTAATTACTTGGCAGAGCAAGAAGCAAGATGTTGTGGCCCAATCAAGCATGGAGGCAGAATATCAAGCAATGGCTCATGTACAGTGCAATCTGCAGCGGGTTTGGTCATATACTAAATGAACTGAAATTCCAAGCAACATCTAACACAATATTAAAACATGATAATCAGGCTGCCATCATAATACAAATAGGTCAAGGTGGATTGCCATTTAGTCAAATTCTGATTATGGTGAAAAGATATCTACATCTCGCGTGCATACAGAACAAAAAGTTGCCGATTTATTCACCAAGCCTCTGACTCCATATCTTTTTTGGCGCATGAGCAGCAAGCTGGGTTTACACAATGTCTACTCTTCAACTTGAGGGGGAGTGCTGGATTAAATGGGCAAAGTCCCAATAAGATATCGTCTATATCGCCCCTCTCTTATATCTCTTACCATGTATCCATGTATATCACACCACATCTAAATGTAGACTCTTCCAATCCTCTCCTACATTACGAGGGTCATTGGATTCTCTGGTAATTAACAATAATAAAAAATTGCCTAATATGTCACATTGTCTGATTGAAGCCAAACCAAGACTTGCGGCTACTTACAGGCGTGAATGGATCTCTCTATGCCAATGCTGAATTCACTCAATACTTTAAATCATCTAGAGCATGTGTTATCCTTGTTAACATGTTATGAATGTAATTCAGATTCTGAGGTTGTTGAATGTAAGTGGAATAAAAATGACTATTATTGTTTTGATGAAATAATCTTTTATTTGCAGTTTGCTTCAGCCAGAAACATGAGATTCATAGGGTGTACGTCAGAAGTACTGCCCGTGTTTTTGAGATGTACTATGCTCCTGAGGAGCCTATTAAAAACAATGAATACTTGTGCACTGTACGTTGTGGGTCTGCAGGGGCAGCCTCATCTCCTGAATCCGATGCTGCGAATGGACTAAGTCGAGCTAATTCTATATCTGAAACCATGACCATAAGCCCTACCAACAACATCAATGAGGAAGATGGTTGGGTAGAAGTGAAGATGGCTGATGCTCCTGTGTTTAGATATTCGGACACTGTTGACATTGCTCAGGTTCTTTTATAGTCTTATTACTAATCAATTATTAAATTTTTCACGTCATACCTGTCCAATTCTGATAATATTTGCAGACGTTTTATGAGGCAACTGCAGAGATTACAGATGTTGATCCTTGCATATCTCTCACTCTTAGACTACTTTCTCTCCACGAAAAGGGTAGTATTGAAATAGCAGAGATATACATATACGCCGATCCAGTACCGAACTCAGACAGTTCATGCATGCCCTTTAGCATGACTAATAACTTGGCTGGAAGTGCTCTCTTTTCCATGTTAGCTCCCGGACTGTTCCCTCTGCAGAAGTTAGAGAACAGCAGAAGAGGGGTTTTTGAAAAGCTTCAAAGTGGAGGGGTACAAGAAAACGAGAAATGCAGTCTTGATCCGCGGAGGAATATACTCGAGACTAGTATGTCATCAGAGAATTCTTCCAAGATAAATGTGGAAACACCTTCCCAAGCACATGAGATACCTATACAGACAGAGTCATCTCAGCATGCGTCACATCTTAGTAAAACAAATAAGCATGTCCCTCAAGGAAATGAAGCAGGTTCTAGTAATATGGAAGATATACTATTAAAGCTGGTCTCACGGATTGATGTGATAGAAAACATCTGCTTAAGATTTGAGGAGAAGATGACAAAGCCCCTATCATCCATTGAAGCAAGACTTGGGCAACTGGAACTACAATTAGGCATCCTCACTGCAAGATCTACATTCCATGAGGCCCATGAACACTTGCCATCTTCAAGGATTGCCGCCCCTGAATTCTCATGTGACACTTCTGAAAGTGGAGAAATTGGAGATCAGGATGAACCAAACATCAGCGAAGATGACACCTCATCTGCTAACCCCTTTTCTGCTAGAGATCTCTCTGTGTCCTCTCCTGGCCTTGTCGTCAGAGTTCCTGAGTTTGAGTTGGATGATGAATGTCTTATTGGTTGTAACGATAACAGTTGGTTGGGGAAGAAGCCCTTAGAGGATCTGTCTACACCTGTGGTTGAGGACTGTACTCTTAAGACTTGCAATGGAAGTTCTGATTCTGTGAACCTTCAAGAAGATGCTGCTACAATTTATACTAATTGTTCACAGCAGGAAGATTTTGTTGCTTCTACTGATGTTTCAGTTTCAACTGGCAATATAAATGATAATGCCGCTGAAGTATTCTCTGTTGATTGTACAACTGCTGTCTCTGAAAGCTCATTGCGACATGCTACTGCTGCCGGTTTATCAGTTTTAACTGGTAATAAAAACAGCAGCGACACCAGAGCAGTCTCCATCGACAGTGCATTAAATGCTGCTCTGGAAGCTTTCATGTCGTCTTCATGTCTTGAATCATCGATTGATAACCCCCAGACAGATACAATTCGAGATGAATCAGATAAAAATGACAATACTTGCCAAACAGTTGCTTCTGAAAATGCTCCTCATCGTTCCGATATACAACAACTATTTTCTGGGACAATCGGTGGAAAAAGCATCATGGATTTCGTTTCTTTTGGAGCTGATCCATCTTGCGAAGAGGGTAAAAAGGGTTTTGGTGGCAGTCGATTTAGTGAGAATCATGCAGATGAAACTACTAATGAGGGCAACACCCCATCACAGCAGACTGATGGAACTAATGATCATTTTTCAGATCCTGCCATGAAATCCTACTGTTGTGTGAAAAAGCAGGCACAAGTCAATGACATTATGGAGCAGAAGGCTTGCCTGGAGAATTCAGACGGACCTCTAATGCAACAAACCTGGATAGGAGAAAGCAGCACTGATTCACTAGTTGATGGTATTGCCACTGATCACAGCCAGGTAATTTGGAGTGATGGAAGTAGTGCTTATTCGGAGGAGGAGGTATTCCCACTTCCAAAATGGCTTGCTGGAAGACTAGACAGTTTCAATAGCCAGATGGAAAATACTGAAGATGCCGGGGGCGATAGTAGTCATGTGAACGGAGGGGTTTCTGCTTTGTATGAGCTCGGCAAATCAAACCTGGAGACCAGGCTGGAGCGAGAGCCTATCTTAGATGACACAAGTTCCATTTTGGATGTCAAATTCTCTTGTAAGGTGTCCGGAGGCTCGTATTTTGAGGATCTTCTGGGAGAGGCATCAAGTACTCAGACTTGGGCTGCTGACTACCGAGGAAATGATCAGGGTACTGAATCAGTCTCGTGGAATTCTTCTTCTCAGTGCGCCGTGGATATGAATGATCTCAACTCTGTAGACCATCAGAACTTGGTGGACATTGGTGAGGTTGGTAAGGTTAGTGAAGCCTCAGATACGGAGGTTACGAGTCAAGACTCATCAACGCAGGTTAACCGAGAGGCATTCCCAAGTCTTATCTAATAGAAGATCAGGGATTGTGTTTCTTGTACAGAAATAAAAGACGTTGACGCTGTTATGACCACTTTATATTATCACAAATTCATACATAAAAGAAACGCATTAAGGAATAACAGGGTGATGGTCTATTCTTTTTTTGGGTTTGCTTACGAACGATATCATGTGGTTTATCTTTCTGTTAATATTCCTAGGAGTGTCCTGCTGTATTAGGTGTGATGCGTTCAATTATTGGGAAATGCCTACTGATAGGCATTGTACCAGTCCATCTATGCTTGTTCATTGCCAACTGATGTTAGTTTTAACTACTTTTTTGGCGGGGAATAGAGGTGTGATGACAAGTTCGGATATTACCAGGAAGATTCCGGCTCAATTAGTGAGCTCCACGGTGATTGGGGATGTGCGGCCATCCTGATCATCGCTCAGGAGGGTGATCTGGACTCCAGTTAGAAAGGCTATCAAGCTTCGACGATGAAGTTGAGACTGTTACAAGCCCAACTTCTGATTCTGGAGATAAAGAGGCACATATGTCAAGTGGATTTAGAGTAGGAGGACGTCAATCGTTCAGAGACATCATAATGCAATACTTGGGCAATACCACAGATCCAGTAACAGGAGAAGAAATGTAGATCACCGAAGATTAGTACCAAAGTGAGGAATATTCGGGAACAATCAAGATCACAATCAAGATCCTGATGCAGAGGAGCCTCAATTCAGAGATCCATATATCTTGGAGGTTGGTGGTAGAATGCTGTAACAACGAAACTCTGAATCGCACGATATCTCTTTCTTGTGTGGGAAAGTGGTGTTCTAATGAATGACGGGGGAAATGAATTGAACGATAATAGATACTTTCGTCCATAGTTACATCGCATGCATCTTAGTCTTAACACAACGGGTCTCATAAGAAGCCAAACCTCTACAAGCCGACTAAGCAAACAAACCAGAATGTAAAATCAACTTATACTAACACCGCCCTGCTGGGCATCAGATAATCTGATGCCCAGCTTGCTGGTGAGTGATATGCTCTGTGTTGAGCTTTAGTGACAAGATCAACTGAAGCAACTTTTTCTCTCACATAATGATAATGAACTCAATATACTTAGTGCAGGCATGAAAAATAGGATTATCCGCAAGTTGTTCACGTGCAAGAACAAATTTGGTAATAAGATGGATGGTGGTAACTTTTTCCCTCACATAATGATGATGAACTCAATATGCTTAGTGCAAGCATGAAAGATAGGATTCTAGATAAGTGAAAAGCACTGAGATTTCCTCAATGAAGAATTGAAGGAGAAGCACAAGGAATGTGAAGTTCACGGAGAAGGTGAGAGAGCCAAGTGAGCGCCACAACTATTAGACATAGAGATTGATACTCAACCTCTATACTGGACTTACCTACCTCACGAAATGCATGTGGAACTAATGAGGTGCATTGTAATCAGGATGTTGCAACATGATACAAAATATGCTATGAAGCTCCTTCAATGTGAAAACATGTTGGATTGCGAACTAGATTTAACACACATTTCCTTCTTAAAAAAGGAATTCATCAATACGGATAATTTGGCCTCATGTGATATATATCAAACTACAACCAGACCCAATCTCGCTTATGTTGTTAATGTGTGTTTTACAACATCTCAAAGGCATTGTAGATTATGGCCTTCAAACATTTTCTTCTTCAAACTTATCTCTTTATGCCTTCTTTTAAGAAGATTAGATTGGTTGTCCCTTTCTCTCAATGTCATCTTAAAAAAAAAATTCTCATTCAGTTATGGAACTGGCCCAAGATCCTCATGGAAAACTAAGATTCTAGATTATGTATCAAGCTATGATCCAAGGTAGAGTTGTTTCCCATAATAACAAGATAATCGATATAAACAATATGTAACATACTGAATTATGGACTTTTTACCTTTTGATCCTCTTTTCTTATCTTTTCCTTTCATTTATATCCTCTTTGGCTTTCCTGTCTAATTTGTGGAGAATATGATGGTCTAATGAACATTTGTTCTCCTTTTCTCTCAATATATGGGGATATGTACAAATACCTCAGTTGGGTTTTAAATGGGCCTGAAGTGCAAATTGTACACTAAGTAATAAAAATAATAAAATATTTTATCCTAGAACTTTCTAGTACTTTTTATAATATGAAAAAGAAAGAAAATCCCGATATATATATATATATATATATATATATATATCTATATATATAAAGGAGATGATAAATGTAATAATTGGAGATAATATGGAATGTATTGGATAAAAGAGGATAATGAGGAATATGTTGTTTAAAAAAAATCATAAATAGGAAGCCACGAGATATTTGATAACAAAATTCATTTTATTGATCTAAAAGAAACTTAATGACAAAGTATCATCTAATTTGGATGATAAATAAATATATAAAAGCCTTTATTACAAGATAATGGGAAATGAGCCAATAAGATGAAATAAAATATATAAAATCCTAAAATTGGAAAACTAACTCCAAATTCGTAATCAACATATAAAAATGAGTCTATATGTGAATTTGTATTTAATTTGGCCAATGTTTAATATTTTATTTTATTCAGGAGAGAGGAAATGACTTAAAGACCAAAAATATTAAATATATGTTGAAAAAAAATCAATTAATGCCAAAATCATGTTCCACACGTTTAGTATTGCTTATAGACCAAGTTTTAAATTTTTAGAAAGTTTCTAGATGCCTCTAATAAATTAAAAGGTTAAATGAGTGATAAAATTTAAATGAATTAAATAAAATAATAAAATTATTCAAAAAAATAAAATAATGCCAAATTCGTATTCTACATGTAAAAATAGACCTTTGGATGAATTTTAAATTAATTTGGAAAATATTTGATGAGAAGGTAAATTTAGGAGCGAGAACACATGTAAAATCTTAATATCATTAATTAAAATAAGAAACAACTTAAAAAAATGGAAATAATACAAAATGCATATTCAACATAATAAATATGACTTTTGAGTCAATTTTTGTAATTTTTGAATAATTCTAATGCCATTAGTGAAGGAGGAAAGAGAAAATAGTAATTAATTTATTTGAAACATTAAAAATTGTCAAAATTTAAATCTAATTCCATATTCAGATTTTGCATGTCAAAATCAGTCAAGGTATCAATTTTGGTAAATTTTGGATAACGTTTGAGTCTCCAAACGAAGAGAGTGAAAAATATTTAATGAATATGTCTCTTTGGCCGAATTTGGTTAGGAATAAAATTGCTTGGACAAGGCCATGATCGGATGGCCGGGATCCATCAGTGGACCTGGGTCCATCGATCGTACGGCTGCTGGCCGTCTTCTTCCTCTAACCCAAAAGGAAATAGGTTGCTTGCTTTCCAAGAATTCAAATCCATATATCTCGAGATATACTCGATGAAATTCGATGATTTTTGTTCCTACGAATTCCTCGCGCAATTTCACACCACTTTATTCCAAAATTTTGTATTTTGATGAAGATTTGAGAAACCCCCAAACCGTGCAGCTCCTCTCTCTCTCTCACCCCACCTAGTTAAATCCTAACCTAGGCTTCCTTGCTTATATATAACCATACCCCTAGGTCCGCCATCACATTAGCAACTCAACCACACTTTCAATTTCATGTTTCGTGGATGTTTGGGACTTCTTCTAGCCGCCAAAGCCATGAGACTTGCGGTGCCTCTTGCTCCCTTCTTAATCAACCGTCGTCTCAATAAAAGGTATCATTGTATTCGTGTTGCTCTAAGCTTTGATTTGCATGTTTAAACACGAGTTTTGGTCGAGTATTACGTTTTCTTCCTAAAACGCCAAGCAAGCAGCAGCTTGCGGCACCGGCCATGGTCAGGTTGTGTGAGGGGGAAGACAACCCCGCCGATTTATACTTCTACCCTTGATCTTTCCCTTCTTTCCTCTCTAGCTCGCGCGTAGGGTAACATCATCTTTTTGCTTGTTCTTTTGCTGCTGCTGGTCGACTTTTACCGGTTCTGACTGGTGCCATCTCGGCAGCCAGCGAGCGTGGGGCCGCTCAACTTTTGGGTGGGTTTTGGAGACGCGGGGATCACTCCTCGCCCATCTGCTTACTCTCTGTGAGTGCGCATGCCTACGTGGCAAGCTATGGTTGGCTGGTACCAAATAAATCATCTGAATTCATCCAGTGGTCAGAAATTAAAAATAAGTAGGGTTTTGAAATCAGGAGAATGAGATCTATCCATTAAAAATATTTTCGAGATTTGATTCTGATGTTTTTGAATATGTGTTTTTAAGGATGATTTAAATTACTTAAAAATATGGAAAATAGCCTAAAAAGTTAGTATCTTGAAAATATACAAACCTATATGGTATTTTGATTAGAAGAACGTAAATAAGATAGTAGTGAGGTTTTTAGAGTCTAATTCGACCGTTTGTGGAAAAAGTCGATGGTTTTGAGGTTTTAATCCTTTAATGAATATACATATATCTAATACATAAATATGATGATCATATTAGGAAAAGTGGATCTGATCTCGTGTAAAAGTTATGAAAAGTAATTCTAGGATTCTAAAGAATAAGGTATGTGCATCTACCCCTTCAGTTGGGAAAGTTTTTATACCAGTACCCATGTTCCATAATGAGGCTTAATCTGACTTAATTCATGATTCTTGAAACCTAATTTATTTATGCCTCAAATCAGTTGTAGTATTATCTTGTTTGGGTTTTTATACCCCACTGCCATGTTATATAAATCCTTTTCTTAATCTTTCCATAACTCTTTTGCTAGCATGTAGTTATATATTCTATTTATTTGTAAAGTAGAGGTACTTTTGTACAACCACCCACATAGGGCATGTATATAATCGCCCTAGGGGAATGTTTATAATTCTCCCCATAATATTATAGGTGACTGGGAATGTCTAATTCTCCCCTCACCTAAGGTTAGAGGTCCGGTAGGTGCCTCAACCCTACTTAGTTAGGTAGACATATAATTTACATGTAAATCCTTTATTTTCTATTGTTATTGGCAAATTTCCTTAATTAAAGCCTCATACTCTTGATGTCTCATCTTTTAATGATCCCCTAGCCTATTTTACTTATTACATTTATCTTGTCACCTTTAGTATAGTTTAGTGACACATACTTTTTCTTCCCTTTTCCTTTTTGCTGGGTGCTTTCCCAACCACCCAGGAGTTGAGCAAGGTGATGGGTAAGGCACGAAGATTGTAGCTTGGGCATGGACTTAGATGATGGACATATTGCTTGGAGACAAAAGTGGAGTAGTCTAGACTTCCCTCTATCTAGTTCCTATTTGTGTATCTTAATGTAAACCCTAGTGAGAGAATTCGATGTATCTTGTACAATCTTTATGAAATTGAATATAGTCAGAAATTTTTTATTCCGCTGCTTTCCATATGTGTTTTGTTTACATTAGTTTAGTAGAGGATGGTTTATTCCACTCTTTACACTAGAAGATACACTTTACTTGGCCAATCAAGGAATCATATAAAGAAAGATTTGCAAAACTAACAATAAAAACAAATAGATGTGGACCGGAAAGGTCATACCATGTCGTTGGGCCTTGCTTGGGACCATTAAAATATATACATGCATGAGTACGAAAAGAATCATTGGTGAGTCAAGGTAGTTGTTTCTTGTTGATATCAACATTTCGATCCTCATCTAGAAAGGCATTGCAGACGTCAAGTTGTTGTATTATCCATTTATGAGAAGCAACATTTGTAAGAACAATTTTGATAGTTGATTATTTAATAATAGGAACAAAAGTCTAAGAAATCCACTTACCGTGTGAAACTGACAAAAGTCAAGCTTTTAGTCTATCGATGGAGCCCTTTCAGTTGAATTTTGTTTTAAAAATTATTTACCACCATGATTTTTCATCCCAGTGTTCTCTTTTAATAAGACCTTAGGTACTACTTTTTGATAAAGTAGTTTTTCCCCATCATAGTATCTTTCCATGCTTCATGTTTTAGTGCTCCCTTGATAGTCTTAGGGATGAAAGGTATAGTTAGCTATGGGAAACATACCAAGTTATACCAGGTTTTTCTAGGCCCATACCCAATATATAGAATGGGTCGAAAAGGTCGGGTTTAGGCCCAAATAATCTCTAAAAACTTTGTCCCAACAATTGTAACAATGCTAGGTTTTGACAGATTAGGATCGACAAAGTAACATGAGAAAATAAAGAGTTCACAAAATATATACACATGTTTTCTTCTTATTTCGATTATGATCAAACAAACATATCCTTAGGGACCATTTGGTTCAATTATAAACAAAACACAAAAAAATATAGATTTTTTGTTTCCTTAGTTGAGTTCGACATGGTTCATAAACTTGAACAGAAAGTTTATTTCCATGATTTGGCTGACATGAACAATAGTTGAAATGCAATTGTGTGAAATTAGAGCTAAGTTAATTTTCCAAGCGTATACCATTGTTTGTGAAATCTTTAACTAGTATCATCCAATAAAGCAATTGGAATTACATCATGAAAGCTAATGAAAATAACCAAAATATATGGTGCCAAACCAAACAATACCATTGGATTACTAAATCATGTAATTTGTTTTCCTCTATCCAAACTTTAGCTATGTATTCAATTTACCTTCAACCAGACACATCTTTTGACATAATAGTTGGCAAGTTTCTGGTAAACTTTATCTTATGAAAGATATATTTTCTATAAATTGGTGGTTATATAAACATGTATATATAACAAATATAGGTATCTATTTTTTGGGTATGGATTACTTCTCCCCTGTCCCAAGGCACACAAATAACGGGGTTGATATTTTTGAGCGAATACGCATATGCTATACGGGGTGGGTTTGGGCTGGGTTGTGCCATCCAGAACGTGGGATGGGTAGGAATGGCCTGATCCAATGCTCATTCCTAGGTATAGTACTAAATGTTGATTTGTCTTGATCCATATGTTGATGATGAGCTCACCAATTCATTGACTGGTGTCTAATACTTCTATTGAGTACACTTCTGATAAATATACACCCTCCGATTGTTCCAACTTGAAAAATACTAGAATAAAGATCATGACAAATCATACACAAAGATCAAAGCTTTGAACAATTAGATAGTTTATCAATATACCTATCTAGCTTAAGTTACTTGATTGTATGTATGACTTGTATTCCAACTTAAATTTAGGGCTTTGATTGGAATGAATTGTGACACACTAGGTATATAGAAAACTTAGACAAACTTAGTGTATAGGCTAAACTTTTCTTGACCAAATTCAACTAACAACGCTATGTGAGATTTTTCTATGCACTTGGTAGGATGATTTTCCTCTCTATAAATTCATCTAACCAAGGTATTAGCCTAAGTCGGAAGGTCTTATAGACTAAATTTTTTGGTCATCTATTTTTCCCGGGGGAAAGTCTAGTTGATGAAGAGTTGTATCTTAACCAACACTTTGTGAAGTCCAGTTGATGAAGAGTTGTATCTTAAGCAACATGGTATATTAGATGAACTTTCCCTAGGAAAACCCAAGTAGTTGAGGGGTATTTATAGTGGATCTATGAAATTTCAAGATAAAATCATTATGAACTTGTGTTCCTTGTGTATATTCCATCTCTCTATACCTTTCTTGTTTTGCTGTATTGTCGTATACATAAGTTTTGTTTTAAGTTTTTGATATCTCAACTCACCTTCCTCTTAATCCTAGATCTTGCAAATGGCATTAGTACATGGTCTTCTCCAAGAAATACTATCATGAGTAGGACAAGATGACCGATAACATTCCAGGATATCTAAACTAGGAGGGGGCTACTCCACCCACTCACTATTCTTCCATGACTCCAACTGTAATGACCCTGACCTAGGTTATGAGCTAACCCTATTTGTTTTGGCTAACTAAGTTGCTTAGAACTTTAATATAATCCTCTAAGGTGTTTTGTTATCACGTGACACACTTATTTTTCAAGTTTGGTCCTTGTTTGAGCAATGTTCCTTTGTTTTGGACCAAAGTGTAATTTACCCAAGATGAGGGGTTATATTGCAAAATGTCACATTTTGAATGTGACTTAAGTGTTTTAACGTCATAATAGAGAGAATGATGCTAAGTGGTGGCTTGTGGAAAGCCTAAATGCCAATTTTGAACTTGTTTGAATAATGCTAGTGCCTTGTGCACCAATTTTGGTACAAATTGTAATTTACCCAAAATGTAGAATTGATATGCAAATTACCACCTCTAGAGTGTTCTTACTTCCTATATGTATCCTTTAGAGGAGAGATAATGAATTAGACACCATGTTTCAATCATTTATGAGTGGTAGTATTCTTGGTGATGAAAATACCAAGAAAAAGGTTGAATGGAAACCCTAATTTGAGCTTGTATTGAGTATATCAGGTTATAGTGTTAAATGGGAGTCCCTATCAGCCATGGAGCCAAAGAGGAGACCCCCATATCATGTTGTTAACTTATTGCCTTTGCAAAAACGAGCTAATAACATCAATAAAGCAATGGATATCAGCTTGCAACTTTCCTTGGGAAAGGTTGCATTGAATTGTGAATATAATAATATGAGTTGAAGTGGCTTGTCCTAGAAGATAACCAAAGGGGGGCAAACCTTATCCCTTGCATTATCCTCAAGTTTTTATTTTGCATGGAAAGACAAAGATGGAATGCATGCAAGTACATGTGTCAATCCATGCATGACCATGTGGCACCTACTAGTAGTAAGGTGATGACACCTCTTACACTCTCTCCCATGAACCTCAAGTATATATACCCTTCCTTTCACCCCTTTGTGAAAATTTTCGAATCATACCACCTCCTTGCTCTTAGATATCGTGCATAGAGTCTTGGTATCGTGCATAGGTGAATTGATATCGTGCATAGGGCCTTGGGTATCGGCCATAGCAAGTGATATCAACCATATCATGTTGATATCGGCCTTAGCAAGTTGATATCGGCCAAATGAAGTGATATTGGCCACAAGTGAAGGAGATATCGGCCACAAGTGAGGGCATATCATGCATGAGTAGTGAGGTAACATGCAAGGTTCTAAGGAGCAAGAAGGAGCTCAAGTATTAACCCTAAGGTGAGGCCATGATCATCTTCAACCTTGGATTTAAGCATGGATCTAGGGTTATGATCTTCCTTTCTTTTCTTCTTCACCAAGTTCTTAACTATGGTGATTTCTTGTATATGAAGGAGTTGTGAAAAAACCTTGGAATTTTGATAAGTCATATTCAACCTTAGGAATGTGAAGCTTTGGAGCTTGGAGCTTTGAAGTTGTTCTTGAGGCGGGTTATATAACTTGAACCCAAACATGTTATTACTCACCATCTTTGTTACAACCTCGATTTTTCTTATATGACTGTAATTGCAATTATTTCAAATGAAAGGTACTTGGTTTTAAATTTCATGATTTGTGATAAACATATGGATTTCTTTTACAACTCTTCATTGTGCATGGTTTTTCGTGGACCCTTTGGTAAATAATAGGTCCAAAATAATAAAAGAGGAAGATAAGTTGAAAGGGAATAAAAATTTCATAAATAATAATGAAAATTGGGATAAAGGTGAAAGTATAAGAAATAGATAGATAAGTATGGGTTTGATCATAATGGATGGTGATTCAAATCCCACATGGATCCTTGAGATGCAAGGAATTGAAATAAAGGAAAATAATAAAGTGTGAAAGAGGAAATATGAATAAAATATATATATTTAAGAAATAACTTGCACATAAAGAAAAGGTTAGTTTTCTTTTGAGTTATGGCCCCAAATTTTGTATGATTATATATTAAGTTATTATTAAGTTTCCCTCAAAATTTGGGATTAAACGGAACCATGGTTTGAGAGTTATGATTTTCCAAGTTATCTTAAAATGAAAAGGATTTTCCTTAAAATAGAAACTAGACTCTCCTTTGTTTGGGTGAGAGTGATGCGGACCATTGGATCTTGATCCAAAAGAGATCGCTCATCATCTAGTTCCACCTAAACTAGGAAACAGGCTGCCTAGCGAGATCTTTCCACCCGACTTTCCTCACAAATTAGGGCATGTGCGAGTTAGGAAATCTCATGGTTGAGTCCGGGAGGGAATTCCACGCATCATAGACCCGGGTTCTTCATAATTTAGATACATTTAGAAGAAACACACAATTGCCTAAAAGGGCAGGAGATCGCGGGGGTTGGGAAACCCTAAAATTGACCCCAAGTCCTATATATATGACCCCCTCTCAATTGCTAATGACCTCACGATTGCAACCGGCTGCTTGGCCTCTGCTCTTGTGCCCAGGATCGACGAATTGACGTTGCTTCGACGAGCTCTCAGCTGTGGCACTACTGCAAGGTTTGCTACTGGACCGAGTGAGGAGGAGAAGCAGTTGTCGTTCGATTGGGATCCACAGTGGGCCGCGAGTTAGATCAACGGTCCTGAAGAGCTCTGTGTTTCTGAAGCTGTGAGTGGGTGCACGCACTTAGAACTGCACAATCACGTGTAGTTAATGAAGACTAACGATCCGACGGCTGAAGATAATCCAAAAATCCCAGGTTAAGTCGCCTCTCTAGTTGAAATACAAAAAAATTGATGAATCTTGCATAATTCGTTAAAAATAGATCCTTTGGTTGAAAAATAAAAGTAAATAGTGCTTTTTGATCAGAAAAATACGTAGAGTCTGATAAAAATGTAATTGGAGCCTGATATTACTTGAAATGTAAAAAGTACACAAATTTATCACTTTTGATGTATTAAATTATGGTGAACCCTAATTTGACATGGAACTCGAATTTAATGGCTCTTTTGGGTTGTTCTAAGTGATATTAACTTGTTAAGGATAAAAGAGAAAGATAATTTTGATAAAGGTATTTTTATGCTTGTTTTAGGGTTTTATGCACATGATTATGTTTAAAAACCCTAATTTGGGGAAAAATGGGTTTTAATGATTTAAATCTGAAAATGTAATTATATAATAGAGATTTGGTGATCTAAACCTTGTTTTAAGATTAAAGAACCCTTAATGAGGATAATTAGGGTTTTGGAGAAATAAGAAATCTATTTTAGGCTTGTTAGCCTAAAAAGGGGATAAAAATTGGATAAAGAAACCTAAGGAACCCTAATGAACCCTAAGGGTCTTGAAAGCCTTAGAAAGTATCCCCATGTCATTAGGAAGGTGTTTTGACATTAGGTAATCTATATGTTTCAGGAATTAAGGGTTGTTTGCAATAAACTGCTTGCTTGGACAACTTGTTGAATTTGGATTCTTTTGCTTAGGAACATGTATGTGGTTACGCTTATGATTAAATCATTTTAGTTTCCCAGTGATTCCCAAAGTTTTATCGATTGTTTGGAATAACTGCTTGATTGCCTTTTATTTCATGCAATTATAAAGTGACTATGACTATCACCATAATTATATGTGCATAACTAGCTCAGATCCTGGTCCTCCTCTATAGCTCTAATGTTGATGAGATAGACGACCTAGTACATGGTCTGCCCATGAGGTAGGACCATCAGGTTATCACGAGTCAGTGATTGGACTACCTTGGGTAGGGCCATGCGACTCCACAATCCTATGTATTGATCTACCTGTAAGGTAGGATCATGGGGGTTAGTTGAGATCTACCATCTGAGAGGTAGTATCTATGTCCACTGCAGGGATAGCACAGAGGCCATGGTATGTAAGGATTTAGTAGTCATGCTTAAAATGTAAAGTTTGCTTATTAAACCATAATTGTTTACAATATGTTGTTACAAGTAAATGTAAGATTATTGTTTCCCCCACATACCAGTATAATTAGTTACACTGACCGCCATTTTGTTTGTCGACATTTTAGGTTATCAAGAAAATGGACAATCCTTTAAAGTGACATTGATGAAATAAAGCTTAATAAATAATTGGAGGATCATAGATAGATAAGTTCTTTCTTCGGTAAAGAATTCCACTTCCCATATTTTGCAAGGTATGAAAAGAAAAATTTTATTCCATTAAAAGTTTAGTTGCTATAGAATTTATTAATTATTGTTGATTATTTGCAAAAACCACTGATCTTATTTTGGGATAATGCCTCTGACCTCTTGGTCTCCCTTAATTGGGGTTTACCGGGAGGCGGGGTCATTACAATTAGTATCATAGTTGTGGTTTTCCATTTAATCTTCCGTAATTATTAAATTTTACAAACTCTTTAGAGCCCTAGGGAGTTATTAGAGGATTTTATGAGGATGGAGGTGTCTAGAAAAGGATCACGGTTTGGGGGCTGATGACACGATTTTACCGTGCGTATAACGCAAGTGCACGCGTCAATGTAGTATAGGCCCTTGTGAGGCCCGAGTCAAACTCAGGGACACTAAATTATCGGTAGACTACTACTAAATACTCACAATCAGCTAGACCAATAAAAAGGTTATGAGAGTTGTTGTGAAATAAAAGAAAATAAAATAAAACAAAGCAATCGATTAAGTGTTTAGTTTAATCAATTCAAATGGAGATCTTTAGGATTGTGGTTTCACCGTGGGTTTTCATTGTATGAATTTCCACATAGCTAATCAGATTCATCTCTCAATCCGGGTAGTGTCCTATAGTCATAACTGTCCACTATCGTGGTACAATTCACTACCTATGTCTAGGTCGGTTCCACCATCGTAGTAACCTATACCCTAAACTAGGTGCATTAAAATTGACCTCTAGGTTTCCACCATTAACCGTACATCACCTTGTTCAAGGGATTTGTTAATTAATATGAATTTCATCTCTTTTCAACCGTTAATTCTTCTTTCAAGGTAATTAAAGGCATTAGATTATCATTATGGTGATCAAACATAATAATATAACTGAGAAAATGAAATCATACCACAGATTTAAGAGACAAATGATGAATTACTATGATAAAAACGTCATAAAATGCTTCTCCGGGCTACTCCCAGTCCTAAAGACAAAGGGGATTAGCCCCGCATGTTCATCTCAGAGCAAGACATGGTTGAAGAAAGGGGAAACATGGATAAAAATGTGCGTAAAGTAATGAAACCCCTGAACGTATAAGATCCAATCGTTCTTCGGTGTAGAGTGCACGATCTACAACCTTTCGATGGTGGAAAACATCTTCTTCGGCTTCCAGAATGGCTGGGGCGTGCTTCTGGGCTCCGTTCTTCTCTCCTCCTCTTCTCGGGACGTGTGCTGTGGCTAATGACGTGATCCCTTGTTCTTGGCCGCCGTCCTTAGGTATTAACACCGAATTAGGTCGCAAAAATATCACACCCGTTGGATTAGAGCCGATATGAAGCAAACTCTGATCGGACGGTGTCGATACCATCGACACGGGTCGATGGTATCGACCCTTCACGATATCGGCAAACCTTCTTTCTTTTCCGTCGTTGCGCTTGATGCTGACTCGATACCATCGACGCGGGTCGATGGTATCGACACCCTTAGGCGTTGGTTTTATCCTTTCCGTCGCTGAAGCTACACATGTCGATAGTATCGACTGCTGTCGATGGTATCGACAGTTGCAGATATGTATTTTTCCTGAAATTGCAAAACAAAACCACATCAGCCGAGATAAAACCTATTATTGTAATCATTTATGCTCAAAACAATAAAATAAGAGAGATTTGACACTGAGAAGGATCATAGACTAAAGTAAGTGAATTATGCAACATTAACCACCAAAGTGGCCAATAAACACATAAAACACAAGTAAAACAAGTCTATAAATGCGACTCAAAATCATCGCATCAAACTCCCCTAAGCTTGAACATTGCTCGTCCTCGAGAAACAAAACTCTAGAATAGAATTGCGAGGATCAACTAAAGAACAGATTATCACAACAGACTGCGCCATATGATCCCCGCCAGACATTCACATTCCGGCCCTCACTAACCACATAATGATAATTACCCCAAAGGCGACAATAATCATCCATACAAGATATCTACCTCAAAATTGATGAACACTATCACATAAAGAAGTTAACATAATACAATCCTTCAGTCCAGACTCGGTGCATCTTGTCATATTCTATTCTACGTTGCTCGCCCTAACTACCATCTACATGGAAACAACTCTCCTGGTATTAACAAGTGAGGAGAAAATCACGGTGGCCTACCAATTTGAGCAACAGGTGGATGGAATGGGTGGCTTGTGGAAGAAATGGAAGCATTATACAGTTTTAAAATACACAAAAACCATAATGACCTAAATGATGCATATACAAATGAAAATGCCCTAATGCCTACATTTGGGTGGAATGATGCATGCACTATCATTCCGTCTCTAGGTGAGATGAAATATCTAAGAAACTACACCATGTGCTTATTCTTCTTAGTATGCAAGTGAGAACAAGTTCCTTTCTCCCTCTCATTCCTACTTACTTCTCAATTTTTTTTTCAACTGTATTTTTTTTAACTCTTATTTTCATAACTGACCATGAATCATTTGTCGGGCTCACTTATTGCTACATAACTTATACATTTGAAGAATTCAAAAGGTATGGAACAAGTTCATCACCTTTTATGTTCAGAAGACATAAGATGCATGATGTACTATATGCACAAAGGATGTGAATGCAACTAAATTACACGCACCTAAGGATAATGTGCATGTATAACTACTCTATTTTTTATTTTCATGCATAAATATGTGAAAATAGTTGTAATGCAAGACATATCTACATGGGATGCAATCAAAGAGATTAAAACTTTAATATGCTTCCAACTCTTATGGTGGAGTATGAAAACAATAGGGTGGATAGATCACAAGACTAATTGACTGAACCTTTGGAAAAAAATTATGTGTCCCTCCTTACTAACCTGTGTAGTAATTAAGAGGTTTCTCTCTTTTATTTCAAATTAAGGTCTCATTATCATTTGGTCATTTTAGGCTCAAACAACCAGTTCCGTCCACTTTTCATGAATCACATGAATGTACAGTTGTGATTTCCTATTTTAGAGTTGACAAACCCAATTATTTCCTTAAGTTATGTGCTCAAAGTTAAACAACACAAGCTTGCAAAAACACTAAAAATTTTCAAATTTGCCCCTGATTCCCATGTACAAGAAACGAGATGAAACATGACATTAGACATCCACAATTACACTAGATAGAGTGTGGATCCTACGAACAACTAATAACTAAGAGAAATAAATGACAAAACACAAAGCAATAAAAATTAAAAACTAAAAACTAAAGGATAGAAACTGTTCCAACTCCCCCCTAAGCTTGAATTCGACTATGGCCTCATAGTAAAAAACAACCTTAAAAGGTGGAACAGTGATACTGATCATTCTATAGGAGGAGGCGGGTACTGCGGGGATGAGGGGTCCCAAGATGGGTACTGCCCCTGAAAACTCGGATCATACTGGGGCATCGGCGGAGGTTGTGGATACCCCCCAAAATAATTTTGGCTCCAGTAATTGTTGTAGAAGGGCTGCTGCTGCATCTCCATCCTATGCAACCTGTCGTGGATGTTTCGTTGGTTGTCAAGGAGGAGGCACTCATTCTCTAAAATGGCCCTCTAGTTATCTAATAGCCGATTCGTTGTATCCTGAATACTGGTGTATGAAGCTGTATGCTGCTGCTGGGTCTGATGAATCTCCTACAGCATCGAGTACATCCCTTGCATGGAGTAGACATCCTCTCCTTGATGAGAGGGCAGAGGTGGCGAAGTCTGTGAAGATGAAGATTCACCCGGGTGGAAGCGAGATGCTTCTGGGGTGCTACTCGTGCTCGAAGAGGAGTGAAAGCCTCCTCTTCCTCTTCATGCTCGTCGCCGTCATTATCATTGTCGTCATTGCCGCCGTCTTCATTCGAGTCATCAATGGCTATGATGGGACACTTGAAATGCTGAGCGCCCTCGATGTTGAAGATGGGGTCTGGAAGCGAACACTCTTGATATTTGTGATTAACATGGCAATGTGCACATGCCAAGCTATCACAAAGCAGGAGGAGGTTGGAGCGGTGCAGATGTTGCAGGTTGACCTTGCTCCTGCTGAAAAGGGGAGTAACTTGCGAGATATCTAATCCAAGATAGACAACCAATGGTGTGATTAGCCCTCCAAAAGGGATAGGAGCTTTCCTCGTACTCCTTTTCACGGCCACCACGCACGTTAAGAAGAATGCGCCCCAATTACACTCCTCGCGTTTCAGCAGTTTGTGCAGGAAGAACAAATCCATCTCTTGGAATTTGCTAAGAGACAAGTCGCTGCGAGCAAATAGCGTGGTGCAGAGCATGTGGTGCAGAATTCGCACAAACGGATGCTCGAAGTCAGCAACTACATCGTTGTGGTAGCTGACGGATTTGCCCGGAGGCACAGTCACGAGCTGGGCAAAGATATCATCGTAGTCCGTCCTGTTGTCTGGCCTCCAGTGCTGGTAAGCGTCATGATACTAGTTGTACACCGAATTGAACTGAGCAAGGGTAATGGTGTAGTTGTTGTTGAAGAGTCTGAACGACACCTGCCCTTTCTTCCACTCTCTGTCGGTGGTGATCAAGTCATTGGGCACCACATTGATGTCCAATGATGCCATGAACTCTGCCATGAGTTCCTTGTAAGTCAGACACTCGCCGAAGAATGGCTGGCCGTCGGCGTGGTACTCCAGCTCGTCGGGCCTCTTAGTTGTGTGTCTCGCCTGCCCCTTCAAGACATAGGCGAGATTGTCATTGAACCCCAGGTCGCGGACCATCG
Organism: Alisma plantago-aquatica; assembly: GCA_963693085.1. NCBI lineage: Eukaryota > Viridiplantae > Streptophyta > Magnoliopsida > Alismatales > Alismataceae > Alisma > Alisma plantago-aquatica. The sequence continues at coordinate 485,838,418 of OY856414.1, forward strand.
TCTGATCGACGTAGCGCGTGGGCTCAATATTTCTCTTCAAAAGCTCCTCATAGACCTTCCGGATCTCCGCGGAAGGGTGAACTATCCTCGGACGAGGAATCGATGCGGGTCGTGGAGGAATGAACTCAGGAATCTCATTGGGTACCGCCCATGAGGAAGATGCACCATCTGTACGCACCATTGTTGCTGAGAAAGAGGAATAGAAGATGGAGCTCAGTGAAGACGATCTCGGAGAAGACGATATCAGAGAAGACAATCTCAGAGAAGACAATCTCTACTTGGTGAAGACTCGGTGAAGATCATGATCCTTGGATGCTCGTATCTGGGCTCTGGTCACACAACAAAATGCAAGGCACAAGTGGATGAAAAAGGCTCTGAAGGTGTGAATCAATTTGACAACAAAACCTCTCTTTTATAACTACAGCCGTCGCTGCTGTGGACCCGTCGATACCATCGACGCAGGTCGATGGTATCGACACCTGTAGCACAATCCGATCTTCCGCTTGTATCGACGGTTGTCGATAGCCTGATGTGGGGGCCCAGATCGATGATGCGTCGATACAATCGACGGGTGTCGATGGTATCGACTCATCCCACAGATCGATTCTCTTGATGTAGCAATCACCGTCGATTTCTTCTCGCGGATCGGTGATATGTCACGTCAATACCATCGACGCAAGTCGATAGTATTGACTCTTCTTAGGGTTAACACCCTCGCAAGGCCCGGCCGCCGCTTTCTGCCTGTAACTGGGTCGATACCATCGACAGGCCCGTCGATGGTATCGACTTCACTGAGACAAATTTCATCTGAATATCTTCAGGGATCTCGCTAGTATCGACAGCCATGTCGATACTATTAACCCCGTTCTAGTGATGCACTGATGGTAGGTCGATACCATCGACGAGGCCGTCGATAGTATCGACTTAGAGAGATGTTTGCAGCCGCCTAACTATGCCCATGTCGATACCATCGTCACAATTGTCAATGGTATCGACCCTGCCTCAGGCCTGCACACTGAACAAACGATCATGGTATCATTTTTACACTAAAAACAAAATCAAATCAAACTAACTTACAAATATGAAAGAAACTAAACGAAATTACCAATGGCTGGGTTGCCTCCCAACAAGCGCCCTTATTTAACATCTTAGGCTGGACGAAATCAAGCTCCTCATGCATCCGTAAGTGTAATGAGTTTGACCTCATGCACTTTCCTCATGTAATCCTCACCGAAGTACAACTTCAATCGCTGTCCATTAACCAAAAATGTTGTCTCGCCATCACGCACCATGATTGCTCCATGTGGCCTGACCTCCTCTACAATGAAAGGTCCACTCCATCGGGATTTCAATTTCCTGGGATGCATCTTCAACCTTGAGTTGAACAAGAGCACATGATCTCCCTTCTTGAAGATACACATCTAAATGTGTCGATCGTGAATCAGCTTTGTTTGCTCCTTGTAAATATGCAAGCTTTCATATGCATTCATCCTCAGCTCATCAAGTTCATTTAGCTCTAACAAGCATTTCTTTCCTGCTTCATCATAGTTCAAATTCAGCTTCCTTAGCACCCAGTGCGCCCTATGCTCCAATTCCATCGGCAAATGGCAGGCCCGCCCATAAGCCAACCTAAAAGGCGTAGTACCTATAGGTGTCTTATATGCCGTCCGATATGCCCATAAAGCGTCTGGTAGCAGAGTACTCCAGTTCTTCCATGTCGAAGCCACTGTGCGCTCCAAGATTTTCTTAATCTCTCTATTGGAGACTTCGACTTGCCCCTGTGTCTGCGGGTGGTACGGGGTACCAATGTTGTGCCTTACCCCATACTTTCTCAACAATGCCGCAAACTTCTGATTTCTGAAATGGGTACCTCCATCACTGATAATCATCCTTGGTACGCCAAATATGTAGAAAATATAGTCCTTGACAAACCTGCACACTACAACAACATCATTAGTCCTAGTGGGTATTGCCTCTACCCACTTCGATACATAGTCAACAACCAATAAAATGTACAAGTTAGAGTTTGAGGACACAAAGGGTCCCATGAAATCAATACCCCACAAATCAAACACCTCGACCTCTTGAAATATATTGAGGGGCATCTCCTATCGCTTTGAAATGTTACCTGCCCGTTGGTAGGAATCACATCGCCGCACATAATCATATGCGTCCCGGAACAATGTAGGCTAGTAAAGACCGCTCTCAAGTACCTTGGCCGCAGTTCTAGAACTTGCATGATGGCCACCCGTTGGTAAAGTATGACAATGATGAAGTACACTTTCATACTCAACCTCTGGTACGCACCTACGCAACAGACCATCCCTGCAATATTGCTTCAACAGAATGGGGTCATCCCAGAAATAATATCGCAAAGAATGGAAAAATTTCTTTTTCTCTTGATATGTCCAATCATCTGGGATAATTTTGCAGACAAGATAATTAACAATATAAGAGAACCATGTATCTTTAGATTTAATAGATAGAAGTTGCTCATCAGGGAACATCTCGGTAATGGGTATATGAATGTCCTTCTCATCTACCCTTTCCAACCTAGACTAGTGGTCCACAACCACATTTTCTATGCCCGCCTTATCTTTAATTTCAATATCAAATTCTTGTAACAGTAAGATCCACATAATCAGTTTAGGTTTGACATCTTTCTTTTCCATCAAGTATTTTATGGCGGCGTGGTCCGTCCATACCACGACTTTCGATCCTACAAGATATTGCCGGAATTTTTCAAAAGCAACAACAACAACGAGAAGCTCTTTTTCAGTTGTCGTGTAATTCAGTTGTGCTTCATTTAAAGTTTTGGATGCATAGAAAATCACAACATGTTTGTTGTCAACACGTTGTCCTAAAATGGCCCCTACTACGAAATCTGATGCATCACACATCAATTCAAACAGCTTTGTCCAGTCTGGTGTTTGTACAACCAGTGCAAGTATCAGTTTTTCTTTGAGTACTTTAAATGCATACAAACACTTCTCATTAAAGTCAAACACAACATCTTTCTCCAATATCTCAGATAATGGTTTAGCGATTTTTGAAAAATCTTTGATAAAGCGGCGGTAAAATCCGGTGTGGCCTAGAAAACTCCGTACCCCTTTTACTGAATTTGGTGGGGGTAATTTGGAAATAACTTCAATCTTCACCGGATCTACCTCCAACCCCTTGCTAGACACTTTATGTCCAAGCACGATCCCTTCACTAACCATCATATGACATTTCTCCCAATTGAGAACTAAGTGCGTGTCCTCACATCGTTGCAAAACTTTATCCAAATTGTATAAACATTCATCGAAAGACACACCATAGATAGAGAAATCGTCCATAAAGACTTTCAAACAACGCTCAACCATATCAGAGAAAATGGCAAGCATGCAACGCTGAAAGGTTGCTGGTGCGTTTCACAAACTAAAGGGCATACGACGGTATGCAAATGTTCCATAAGGACAAGTGAAGGTGGACTTCTCTTGGTCCTTAGGATCAATGGAAATCTGATTGTAGCCCGAATAACCATCTAAAAAAAATGAGATCGACCTGCTAATCGCTCTAAAATTTGATCAATGAATGGAAGCGGAAAATGATCCTTCAACATAGCAACATTCAATCTACGGTAACACACATGCCACCCAGTTACTAGGCGGGTCATGACTGGCTCATTACCAGATTATGAGTAATAGTAATTCTCCCCTTTTAGGGACTACCTATGTAGGACTCACCCACGTCAAGTCGGATATAGCATAGATGATACCTGCTGAAAGGAGCTTGATCACCTCCTTCTTGACGACCTCCATCATGCTTTGATTGAGTCGGCGCTGTGGTTGGATTACAGGTTTGGCTCCCTCCTCGAGCTAGATCTTGTGCTGGCACAATGTAGGGGAGATCCCCTTTATGTCTACAACCAACCACCTGAATGCACCTCGGTGGTTCTTCAACATGATCATCAGTTGATCCTCCTCCTCGGCACTCAGATATGCCGAGATAATCACTGGTATCTTTTCCCCCTCGGCTAGAAATGCATATTTCAAGTGAGGTGGTAGTGGCTTCAAGTCTAACTCTGGTGGGTTGATCAGGGATGACTGAAGCGGTGGTGGAAGTACCCCAAGATCTTCATAGTACCTAGCATAAAAACACGGCAACACCTGAAGCATCTTAACACATTCTTGTAGTGACTTGCTTCTCATCCATTTATGCGTTATGTTAACAAGGCAAACTTCAAGAGGCAGTTCTGGATATGCATCTAGGACATAACTTGCTATGGCCTCATCTTCAGTAGAAGGAGGGATGTCCTCCTCTTCATCATTGGGAAAACCCACAACCTTGCTAAGGGAAACTACTTTGGTCTGCTCCATAATGTCTACAGCCAATGTCCCCTTCTCCACCTTAGTCATTACATGAGCCATATCTAGAAACGGCTTCCCTAGACAGAGAGAGATATTCTGATCAAAGTGCTTCACCATGCGGCATTGCTCCTTTTCTTTTGATTGTGTTGTGCTTGAGGGCATGACCATTTCAAACCGGTCATCAGCAATACCTGGTGTGCCCCCGCTAGAGGCTTGCAATAAGTGCAATCCACGAGGTCGGGAGGCACGTGATGAGATGGGATCTTAGCTTTCGATATTTGTATGGTCCCACTCTAACTACCTACATCTACTAAGACACTACGCCCGCAAGCGCACGGGGTCGTGTCGTAGTATAGGTGAGGCGGCAAGTATGGGGTCGAACCTCGGAGATAGAGGGGGCACTAGAGTTATATGGCGTGAGCTACGTTCCTATTGTGGAGAGTAATGTTTTTAGGGTTTTAAGGTTGATTGTTGGTTGATTAAACTAAGAGAGCGAGTAAGAAATGCAAAAAGGAAACTAAATTATGAAAGAGCAAGTAAACTAGCAAACTAAGTTATCAAACTAACTAAACAGGGACAAGAAGGGTTACACTACTCTAGCAAGCCAAGAAGCAAAAACGAACTAAAGTAACCACTAGCAAGAGCAAAATCCTAAGTTAGCACTAAAGAGTAAAACCAAGCAATTGACTAAGTTAAACTAAAGCAATTGAACTAAGCTAGCATTAACAAGCAGACTAAGAGATTAGGGTTTTAGCAAGGTGATTAAGGTGGGTGGGCCGTTTGGGAAATGTCACTTTGATTTTAGTTGGGGGAGTTCTTTAAACATGCATGGTGCTCAATTCATATCTAGATTACCAAACCAAACAACAAGGGCAATTCCATTAGAACATACCCTATACTACTAGTAGAAGACTAGGGTTAGGTGTAGTTCTAGTGAGATTGGCCAAATCTAGGTTTCTAGGGTAAGTGATAGTGGACAATTAAGGGTTGAGGGTAGAGATGGGAGTGGAGATGAAGGGGGTAATCCTCATGCCACTAGCCACTCTAGCCTTTAGAAGGCCCTAGGCAATTGCATCACTCTCACTTACACTAGCCACTTAAATCTCACACTCATTTGTAAGAGGAGGGGTGTGTATGTAGGAACAAAGGAGGCTAGCTAGGGATCCACTAATTGGACCTAGGAGCCATTCCTAAGATTGCCACATACACCCCAATTCCTCCTAGAAATGAAGTGTCATCAAAAACCTCAAAACAAGCAATTCATACAAGAAGCACAAACCACATGCAATAAGATAGGAAAAGAGACGGAAGCAAGAAGTAATCATCATAAATATGAATTGAGTTCATTACAAGAATTTATCCCCCAACATGGTATCAAAGTAACATTTTAATCCCAAACAGCCCACCACAAGGGGGCTTAGCTATACATGATCAGGAAAATAGGAAAAGAAAGGGGTAGAAGAGGAAGAAACTCCATGAAGCTTGATGAAGTGGCCTTCTTCTTCACCTCCAAGCAGCTGTAGACGTCCTCCCTCCTCCAATGGTGCAGGGGTGCATGAAAATGGTGGAATGGATGGATAGAAACTTAGAGAAACTAGGTTTCTATGGTGGAAATGAGTGGAAAGTGGGTGGAAATGGGGTGGAATGCAAGGAAATGGGTGGATGGGAGAAATGGATGCAAGGGAGCAGCTGGGTGACGGCTAGGGAGTGCTCTCTCCCAAGCCCTAGAAGCAACTAGTGCTTATATATGAGCTAGGGTTAAGTGGGGGTAGAATGGGAAAAGCAGTGAAAAGTTGTTAGGTTTTGGGGTGGTAGCACGGCCGTGCTGGGCAGCACGACCGTGGTGGAGGAGAACGGTCGTGTTGGGTAAATGTTAAATCAACATGTTGATGGGTGAAAACGAAGGCTGGTGGCACGGCCGTTCTGGGCAGAACGGCCGTGCTGGGTAGCAGGTAGAACGACCGTGCTGGGTAGCACGGCCGTGGTGGTGGAGTTGGGAGGAGGTCATTCTGAGCAGCACACCGGTTCCATCTTCATCCAGCACGACCATGCTGGGCAACACGGCCGTGGTGGCTGACTTGCTTGGACTTCAATGATTTGTCGATCAACCTGTAAATTTGCTCAATTGCCAGCACGGCCGTTCCATGGCACCACGGCCGTGCTTGGGACTTTTAATGCTAGCATGGCTTCAACCTTCATAATTCTTGGATGTCTTTGCTTGGAGATGATTATTGGCCATTGGAGGTAGGTTGAGGGAGACTTCAGGGCCTTCTTTGGGCCCCTCCTTGAGTGGAGGAACCCTAGAACTCCCTTTCTCTCTCTCTTCCATCTGAGCATGGTCCAAGTACCTGAAAACCAGCGCAAAGAACATCCATAAACAGATTTGCAATGATAATCATGTTGGGGAGAATAACATGTAATTCTAATACATTTGAATGTGATAAAGGTACAAAATGACACAAGATACAGCCCTAGAATAGGGTTGGATCACCACCCCAAACTTGAAACATACTTGTCCTCAAGTATGCTCCAACTCAATCTCTTTTCTCTTTTCCACAATCAAAAGGTATGACAAATGCAATATGATGCGTGACAAATGCTAAATGGGATCAATGGTGACTAGGTACATGCAAATCACTTCCCTCCTCTTCTACTTTCACAAACCAACCATGAAGGGAGCACAGAGCACAAGAACTTTGCATATAATGCATGGATTGCACAAGTTATCAATATCTCATCCATAAGGTTCCGGGTAGACCGTTTCATGATGATGTTAATCGCCGATGACTAGGAGTGTCGTTTCACCTTCATGCCTTCAACCTTATGCTTCAAGTTATGCCAAATGACCCACATGGCTACGGAAAAGGGATAAAGTGAGCTAGGTTTGAAGTTTCCTAGCTCAATGGGTGTAAAAGTGGAAGAAAGGGATGCGGTAAGATTTTTGGAGTGTTTTTACACACTCATCTTTTCTTTATTTGAATGCTCTTAAACAGGAGCATCCTTTTATTTTATTTTGTTTTTCTTTTTCTTTTCTTTTTCTTTCCCTTGGTGTAGATAGGGCATATGGTGGATAGAGTGAAGCGGGGAGATAAAGATGTGGCCACCCCAAACTTTTGGAGGTGGCCACGGCTAATATGTGCACTTTGGCATCTTTTTATGAGGCGGAGAGGTATGAAGATGATGAAAGAGTGGTTGGGTCAAAGAGGGGTTACTTGGCATAGTCTTCCACGTAAGGTCTCCTGCATGAGAACTAGTCCGATACTTCACCATAGATATCACATCACATGAATGAACCAAATGGAATCCATATATCAATCAAGTAACTCCACAAACATTAAACGTTCTATGCTTGCTCAGATCATGATTCAATCAAACCAACACATTCCCAAGGGAGGTGACGAGCATGTAAGAAGTCACTCATTGATACCACATAGCACTTCATCATAGCATATCATCTTGTATTTGTCAAAGATAAGCAATTTCATTCAATATGATAAAGATTGAGTCAAAACACGCTTTTTGGACAAGAAACATAAAATCTGGGCAAAATTGGCCAAAAAGGTGCCAAATTGTACTAAATCACATTCAAACACAATTTTAGGTAAAAAGCAAGTAAATCCTAGCTAAAACATGCAGAAATTAGCAAAAAAACTACATGAGATGCAATGCATGGCTGAAAAAGCAAATTTTTTTAAAAATTACTCAAAAATGCAAAAATCAACTACATGTCATGCAAAGATGCAAGCAAAAGACAATCTATACTAGGTGGGTTGAACATCAAACAAACAATGATCGGGTGGAACAGGCAACTGTCAAAATAAGCTGAAAACAGAGGGCTTACCACCCTACCACCCCAAACTTTTGAATCATGCTGTCCTCAGCACGAAACTAAAGCTTAGGGATGATAGGGTAGAAGTCAGGGTTGTGGTGGTGTGGGGTCCTGCGACGGGCCAGACTGTGGAGGAGGCTGCTGGTAGTAGTGGCCTCAGTAGTCTGCCTGTGGAGGCGGGTATGTCTCCTGGTATCTCGAAATTGACCCCCATAAATCCTCCCCCCATTGGGGGTTTCTTTGTGTCTGCGCATGCTGGTACTGATACATGTGGTTGATTTGGTGATGCATCTGCTGCTGATCCAACCACATGTCCTGTTGCATTTGCCGAATCCCTTCCAACTGTGCATGGATGGATGCCATATCATATGCATTTGTCGGAGGTGGCTGCGCCTCAAACTCTTCCATTCTCGGTCTTGTGCGGTGTGGATGCTCCAAAGATCGTTGCTGTTCTGGCACGTTGGTTTCCCCCTCTTCATCAGGTAAGGCTACACTTGGTGCTCTGTATCCCTCTCTAGGGGTGTCTTCCTCATATCGTGATAACTGATTGAGAAAATCATCCACATGCCCTGTATTCTTTAGCAAAAGGGGGGCATGGTAAGGGAGTTCCAAAGTGATGCTAGGGTAGCCAGGGTTCAACACATAAAAGTTTTTGTCATCCTTGACAGATATCATCTGTGACCTCGCAAGATAGTTTCAGTCCACATGTTTGTTTCCGTCTACCTTGGTGAGCCCTTCTAGATTGCATCCCAACGCCCTCGCCAATGTGGTGACAATCCCTCCCATGATGAATGGATTTTTACTTTTGGATGGGATTGTCTTCATGTGATCAATAAACATGGCACCCACATTCACGAACCCCTCGCTTGCAACTGTAGCTATGGGAAAAAGGTCTTTCTGGCCGCCTGATCCTTGATTATCATAGCGACCAAACATGGTATTTGCCAACACTTTTTGCAAATATCTCAAGAATGGGTTGTGTATCTTGCTTGTTTTGGATTTCCCTGAAGAGAAAGTGGATTCGCCTGTGATCGTCTTCCACATCTTGGCGTAATCTGCCTTACCATTCTTGTCAAATCTTCCCCCGTCGAATTTCCTTGCCATTTCTGGGTTGGGGGAAAATATTGCATTGATCTGAGAGGCATTGAGGACATGTGTTGAGCCGTTTAATTTGAACCTGAGAGCATCCTCTCCTCGAAACTGAACCTTCTCTAATGTTGCGAAGAACTCACAAGTGATCTCCAAGTATGCATCTTCGTCCGTAGTTAAAATGTTGTACAATACACACCGTTTTAGATGAAAAGCAAAACTGAAATTGACACCTAAGGCTTCCATTGTGGGTACACATGCATATCTAGTGGCAATCACCCTTCTTGTTAGGCATTCGGGGTGAAGGGGTTTCACTGCTTTGCTTCTTGCGATTCCTCTGCCATGAATGGTTCCTTGTGGTTGCTTTCCCGCCCATGTGAGTCTGTCCTCCTCTAGCCTTGATAGGATATCCACCGGTTCATCCTCCAATTCCTCACTCTCAGTATCATTCACTTCTTCTTCTTGATATGTATGTGACCCCGAACTTGTGTCCAAGTTCAAGGGCACTCTTTCAATGCTTCCACTGGGTCGGGCAGATGACGTTGAATGCCTTGCTGGAGCTGGTTGTGGCGGTAGGCGTGAGGACGAAGTTTCATTAGTTTTCTTAGCCCTTCGCTCACGAGCCGGTGCGGTGACTTCAATAGAATCCACCAGATTCTCCAGCTCTTCCTCTTCTTCCTCCTCCTCTTCCCCCAGGTTGCTGTAGCTTGGATCTAAGAGGTGCTTGCTGGAGGGAGAGTGTAGCCGAGATGAGCTCATCGATGCCGACCGTCCAAAGGAACGTGAAACTGAGTTGGACGGTGAGGAGGCGCTGCCGGACTGCTGTGAACCGGATGCTCATTTGGATCTTCGTTTACCACCGGTGAGGATGCTTGTGGTCTTCTCCACTCCTTTCTTGATTTCCTTGCCCATGCCCTTCATGATTGCAAGGTTCTTTGACGAGGAACGGAGCTTGTACTGGAAAAACGCAGCTCCGGGCTGATGGGGCAGAATATGCGTGTAGCTGGAGGAATCAGTGGTGATGAATGGTGGAAATCAAAGCTAGAGGCTGGGGAAGACGATTAGGGACCAAAGGAACCTCAAATTCGGAGTTTGGGAGCAAGCGGAGGTGATTTGGGGGTGTGGGGGACTCACCCTAATCGCCAGAAATCACGACACGACCGTTCTGGTTCACAAGAATGAATGAGGGGTCGTGTTGGGTCGGGGTATATTTTAGGTTTATATGGGCCAGCACGACCGTTTTGGTCAGCACAGATGTGTTGGTTTTAAGCCAACACGGCCGTTTTGGCCAAAATGGCCGTGTTGCCAGGGGCCAAAAATCTCCAATCAACCTGTTAAATGCGTCTTTGTTAGCACGGCCGTTCCGTTTCAGCACGGCCGTTCTGGTGTGGTCCCAGCACGGCCGTTTTGATCAGCACGGCCGTGCTACTCTCTTTTATGTCAAAACTTCAAAAATTCATCAAAACTCTTCGAAACTCATTGTTTAATCATCATGAATGAGCTTTTCTTGGTGGGATATCCACCACCTTGACTGACTGTGCCTCAATCTTCAGCTTGGACCTGTTCAACCTGTCATTCCATCAAAACTAAAAACAAAACTATCAAGCACAAGTGTGCGTGTGTGTATTTGTGTAAAATAAAACTAAAGTATCAAAAGAAGGGTTCGAGAATCTCAAACCACGTGGTTTGCCTCCCACTAGCGCTAAATTTTACGCCTTCAGCCAGGCTTATTGACTGTTGTGCTCCGTCATTTATTTGGAACTTTCAAGAGATCTTTGTAGTAGATCCCTTTCTCATCCTCATCTAAGCATTCCTCTTCATCAAATTCTTCTTCTACCAGCATAACAACATCAAAATCCTGGTTGGCTTTGTCCGGGCCGACTTCAACGACATGTTTCAGCCTTTGCCCATTAACAGTGAATTCCTTAGATCCTTTTGCACAAATGATCACTGCCCCGGATGGGTACACCTTCTTGACAAGGTAAGGACCTTCCCATCTAGAACGAAGCTTTCTGGGGAAGAACTTCATCCTTGAATTGTACAACCATACCCATTTGCCGGGCTCAAACTCTTTCTTCTTTATGATCTTGTCATGTAGAAACTTAGTTCTTTCCTTGTAGTTCTTTGACATTTCATAGGCTTCATGTCGCATCTCTTCTAGCTCATGCAATTGAAACTTTCTTCTCATTCTGGCACTCTCTTCATCAAAGTCCATCCTCTTCAAGGCCCACAGTGCCTTGTGTTGCATCTCAACCGGCAAATGGCAACTCTTACCATAGACAAGCTTGAACGGTGTAGTGCCAATCGGGGCTTTATATGCAGTCCTATATGCCCATAAAGCTTCATTGAGTCGAAGTGACCAATCCTTACGGTCCGGTCGCACCGTCTTCTCCAAAATGAGCTTTATCTCCCGATTTGCCAGCTCAACTTGACCACTCGTTTGAGGGTGATAAGGAGTAGCTACACGATGGTTAACTCCGTGTCTCTTTAGCAGCCCTTTGAAGGTGCGGTGAATGAAATGACTCCCGCCATCACTAATCATAGCCCTTGGAACACCAAAACGGCTAAAGATGTTGGATTTCATGAAATCACACACCACCTTATGATCATTTGTTCTTGTTGCCACAACCTCAATCCATTTTGATACATAGTCTACGGCGACCAAGATGTAGACATACCCGAATGAGGGAGGGAAAGGACCCATAAAGTCAATCCCCCAAACATCAAACACTTCTACCACCAAGATAGGTGACAAAGGCATCATGTCCCTCTTTGAGATAGTGCCTACTTTTTGGCACTTGATGCAACTCTTACAAAAGTCATGAGCGTCTTTGAACAATGTCAGTCAGTAGAATCCACATTGAAGAACTTTGGCGGCCGTGCGTTTCCCTCCAAAATGGCCTCCACACACTCCGGAATGACACATAGATAAGACTTCTTGCTGATCCATCTCCGGAATGCACCTTCTGATGAGTTGGTCCGGGCAGTACTTAAAGAGGTGTGGGTCATCCCAAATGTAGTTCTTTACCATAGAAAACAATCTCTTGCTTTCCTCTCTTGTCCACATGCTCGGTATCCTCCCACTAGCTAGGAAATTCTCTATGTGCTTGTACCATGGCTTTTGGACAGATGAGACTAAGAGGAGTTGTTCATGTGGCATTGTCTCTTTGATTGGACTTGTCACATCAAAAGGCCCCTCAAGGCGAGAGAGATGATCTGTAGCACCATTTTCTATTCCTTTCTTATCCACAATTTCTATGTCAAATTCTTGGAGCAACAAAATCCATCGGATCAACCTTGGCTTTGAGTCTTTCTTGGACATAAGATACTTCAACGCAGCATGGTCCGTGTAGATTATCACTTTGTTTTGCAAGATATACGACCGAAACTTGTCAAGAGCGAAGATCACCGCAAGAAACTCCTTCTCGATAGTCGTATAGTTTCTTTGAGCATCGTCTAACATTTTACTTGCATAATAGATAGCATGAGGAATTCGGCCAATGCGTTGACCCAGCACAGCCCCCACCGCCATATCAGATGCATCCGTCATGATCTCAAACGACAAAGAGAAATCCGGGGGCTGCATGATAGGAGCAGAAATAAGCCTCTCTTTTAGATGATTGAAGGCTTCAACACATTTGTCATCAAATTGAAATTCAACATCTTTCTCAAGTAATCGACAAAGTGGTCTTGAGATTTTGCTAAAGTCCTTGATAAAATGCCGGTAGAAGCCTGCATGTCCCAAGAAAGATCGAACATGTCTTACGGTCAAAGGAAAGTCGAGTGTAGAAATAAGGCCCACCTTGGCCTTGTCAACTTCAATCCCATCTTTCGAAACTCGATGTCCCAGAACTATACCCTCAGGCACCATGAAATGACTTTTTTCCCAAGATAGAACTAAGCAAACTTTCACACATCTTTCCAGAACCGCAGCTAGATGTAGCAAGCATTCATCAAAGGTCTTTCTGAAAACTGAAAAATCATCCATGAAAACCTCAAGTGACGAATTAAGCATGTCAGCAAAGATCGAGGTTACACATCTCTGGAAAGTGGAAGGGGAATTGCACAATCCAAATGGCATCCTCCGATAGGCAAATGTACCACTTGGACAAGTGAATGCCGTCTTTTCCTAGTCCGTAGGATGCACAACAATCTGAAAATATCCCGAGTATCCATCAAGAAAACTGTAGAAGCTCTGCCCAGCCAATCTCTCTAGAATCTGATCAAGAAACGGAAGTGGGTAGTGGTCCTTCTTTGTCTTTTCGTTTATCTTCCAGTAATCCATGCACATTCTCCACTTTGATTGCTCTCTCACCGGCATAAGCTCACCATCGGCATTTTCTGCAACTGTAATCCCGCCCTTCTTGGGCACAACTTGGATGGGACTCACCCACGTACTGTCAAAAATTGGGTAGATGATCCCTGCATCAAGAAACTTAACAACCTCTTGAGTTACAACGTCCTTCAATTTTGGATTTAGTCTTCTTTGCATTTGACGGGTCGGTCTCGCATCTTCTTCTAAGTATATCCAATGCACACAAATGGAGGGGTCAATCCCTCTCAAGTCAGCAATAGACCATCCAATGGTTGGATGTTCTTCCTCAAGACTTCCATCAAAGCATCTTCTTGCTCAGGAGAGAGAATAGAGGAAATGATCACCAGGAGGGTGTCATTTGAGCCAAGGAAAGCGTACTTCAATCCTTTAGGAAATTTCTTCAACTCAAGAATGGGGGGTGCTTCAAGGGAGTTCTTCAAAGGTGCAGAAATAGAAGGAAGGTCCTGAGTTGCAGCCACTAAGGCTAGCTCACACTCTTCCTCATCTTCATCATCATCATCATGGAACTCAACAATTGGTTGAAGACCTCTACCTTGAGTGGCAGTCTCAATCCACGCAGGTAGGAACTCTTCAACAATCTCATCTAGGCATTCCACCAAATAACAATCTTCCTCGTTGGCTCCTATCACTTCAGCTGTAGTAGAAGACTTGAAGATGTTCAAACTGATCTTCATGTGCATGAATGTAACATACATGGTCCCAGTCCTCACATGGATCACGACATCAACTGTGTCTAAGAAAGGTCTCCCCAAGATGATTGGCACCTTTCTAGCTTCCTTTTCCATATAAAGAATGATAAAATCGACTGGGAAGAAGGTAGAAGTATCCTCATCAAGACAGACCAGCACATCATCCACACGCCCTCTAGGCGTCTTCATAGATCGGTCGGCCAACTGTAATGTGCAATGGGCCGGCCTCAACTCTCCCATTTGGAGCTCAACAAACAGATCATACGGCATCAAGTTTACGCTAGACCCCAAGTCAAGAAGAGCCTGGTCTATGCGATGTGCCCCGATGTAGCATGAGATGATGGGAGCGCCGGGGTCTTTTCTTTTCCGGGGGATGGTGTGTTGGAGAATGGAGCTCACTTTCTTAGTGAGCTTGATCTTCTTATGCGTCCTCCCTGTTGTTTTTCTTTTTAAGGTGCACAATTATTTAAGGAACTTTGCATAGGATGGAATTTGCTTGACTGCATCTATAAGAGGTACATTGATTTTCACTTGCTTGAAGATCTCTAGAATATCTTCCGCATGCTTCTTCTTTTTCTTTGCAACAGAAGGCTCCTCGAGTGCATCAGGATATGGAAGGAGTTGGGAACCCAATCGGTCCAAATCAACAGTATCATCCACCGGTTCACTGGAATCATAGTATCACTGCTCGGCGTCACAGTATCAACATTGCCTCTTATCGCAGTATCATCAATCTGCATCTCAGTATCATCAATCTGCATCTCAGTATCAACCTGCTCTGCCTCATTGTCATCTCTGCCAACAACTGTACCATGGGGCCTCTCCAAGGTCCTACCACTCCTCAAAGTAGTCACAACCTTCACATGCTCATGGGTGGTAGAAGAGGGAGCTTGTGGAAGTGGTTGTGGCTGTTGGGGTGGTGGAGGCCTTTGGTGAGGGGAGTTGGGGTTTTGAAGGATGAATTGGGGTTGCGGTTGTTGTTGAGGTGGGGGGTGATATTGTGGAGGTGGTTGTTGGTAAGTATGAGGTGGAGGTGGAGCATATTGATAATTGAGCGGCGCTTGAGGAGGCGGAGGAGTGTAGTGAAAAGTCCCATCATTGTTTGGATTTGGCATAGGTTGAGAGGGGAGTCTTCCTTCTTCTCTTCTAGCCAAAGAGAGAGAAATCTGATCCAACCTCTTCTCAAGTCGGCTTATAGACTGGCCATGTGCGTTGACGTCCTTTTTGACTTCATCTAGGCTTCATAGCCTTCCAAGAACCTCGTCCTCAAACTTAGAGCTGTAGCTTGGCTTATGCTGCCCCTGTCCTTGTCCATCCTCATTTGGTTGTTTCCAAGAGAAATTTGGGTGGTTCCTCCACTCGGGAGTGTAGGATTGGGACATCGGGCCCTGGTTGTTGCGGCCACCAAAGGAGTGTAAAACATTAACTTCCTCGTCTACAGTGTCCACAACCATTGCGGGTTGGCTAGAAGAGCCACCCACTTGATTCTTCATCATTTGCATCATATCTGCCATCATTTTCATCATATCGGGGTTGGTGGCATTGCATGCGGGAGCCACGGAGGAAGGCGGAGGAGTGTAGTTCCGGCTGCAATGCCCCCTTTAGTGGAAGATCGGTGGCGAGAAATCTCGGTGAGATGTTCAAACAGTGGCCATGAGTCCTCGGGCGGCTTGGCCATGAACATGCCCCCGCAAGAAGAATCTACATTGTTTTGGCTCTGCTCCTCAAGCCCGGTGTAGAAGGCTTGAACCAGCTGCCAAAGTGGGACCTCATGGTGAGGGCAGTCACGAAGCAACTTCTGGAACCTCTCCCATGCCTCATGGAAGGGTTCGTTCTCTTTTTGGGCGAAGGATGTGATACACCTTCTCATGTAGGATAAACTGGCTATAGGAAAGAACTTCTTCAGAAACTCATTCTTTACTTAATTCCATGTGATGAGCTCTGGCCTCGAGACGTACCACTCCTTGGCTTTCTCCTTGAGGGAGAAAGGAAAGAGCGTTCTGCGGACCGAGTCGTCGGTGGCAGCAGGCGTGCGGAAGGTCGAACACGTTTCTAAGAACGCATCTATATGGTGATAAGGATTTTTGTTCTCCATTCCGTAGTATGTGGGCAGAAGTCCCAAGAGTGCCAGCGGAATGGAGAACTGCTGATCGGGCATCTAGTCCACCAGCGTGGATATGGGGGAGTTGTAGTTCCCCGGTGTGAAATACTCATGAAGCGGGCGATGTGGCGGTGGAACCTCCGGTGGCGGGTTGTTATCGGCCATCTCGGCCCCTCGGTGTAGATTGCGGCGCGCTTGACGTCTTCTTCTCCCAATCTCGGGGTCGTAAACCACCAAGTCGGTGCAAGTCGAACGCGTGCTGCGCATGCACAGCTGTCACCTGCGCAAGTCACCAACAAACAACAAGGAACCAAGTTAGCGAAACAATATGCAAGAGTAACACAAAGAATAAAGAATAGCAATGGTGAGGGCAAAAGGAAAGGCTAAGCTACGCTATCTAACTAGGTCGAGCGCCTCTATCCCCGACAACGGCGCCAGAAAGCTTGGTGCGCCCCCGCTAGAGGCTTGCAACAAGTGCAATCCACGAGGTCGGGAGGCACAGAATGAGATGGGATCTTAGCTTTCGATATTTGTATGGTCCCACACTAACTACCTATGTGTACTAAGACACTACACCCGCAAGCGCAGGGGGTCGTGTCATAGTATAGGTGAGGCGGCAAGTACGGGGTCGAACCTTAGAGATAGAGGGGGTGCTAGAGTTATATGGCGTGAGCTACGTTTCTATTGCGGAGAGTAAAGTTTTTAGGGTTTTAAGGTTGATTGTTGGTTGATTAAACTAAGAGAGCGAGTAAGAAATGCAAAAAGGAAACTAAATTATGAAAGAGCAAGTAAACTAGCAAACTAAGTTATCAAACTAACTAAACAGGGACAAGAAGGGTTACACTACTCTAGCAAGCCAAGAAGCAAAAACGAACTAAACTAACCACTAGCAAGAGAAAAAGCCTAAGTTAGCACTAAAGAGTAAAACCAAGCAATTGACTAAGTTAAACTAAAGCAATTGAACTAAGCTAGCATTAACAAGCAGACTAAGCGATTAGGGTTTTAGCAAGGTGATTAAGGTGGGTGGGCCGTTTGGGAAATGTCACTTTGATTTTAGTTGGGGGAGTTCATTAAACATGCATGGTGCTCAATTAATATCTAGATTACTAAACCAAACAACAAGGGAAATGCCATTAGAACATACCCTATACTACTAGTAGAAGACTAGGGTTAGGTGTAGTTCTAGTGAGATTGGCCAAATCTAGGTTTCTAGGGTAAGTGATAGTGGACAATTGAGGGTTGAGGGTAGAGATGGGAGTGGAGATGAAGGGGGTAATCCTCATGCCACTAGCCACTCTAGCCTTTAGAAGGCCCTAGGCAATTGCATCACTCTCACTTACACTAGCCACTTAAATCTCACACTCATTTGTAAGAGGAGGGGTGTGTATGTAGGAACAAAGGAAGCTAGCTAGGGATCCAGTAATTGGACCTAGGAGCCATTCCTAAGATTGCCACATACACCCCAATTCCTCCTAGAAATGAAGTGTCATCAAAAACCTCAAAACAAGCAATTCATACAAGAAGCACAAACCACATGCAATAAGATAGGAAAAGAGATGGAAGCAAGAAGTAATCATCATAAATATGAATTGAGTTCATTACAAGAATTTATCCCCCAACATGGTATCAAAGTAACATTTTAATCCCAAACAGCCCACCACAAGGGGGCTTAGCTATACATGATCAGGAAAACAGGAAAAGAAAGGGGTAGAAGAGGAAGAAACTCCATGAAGCTTGATGAAGTGGCCTTCTTCTTCACCTCCAAGCAGCTACAGACATCCTCCCTCCTCCAATGGTGCAGGGGTGCATGAAAATGGTGGAATGGATGGATAGAAACCTAGAGAAACTAGGTCTCTATGGTGGAAATGAGTGGAAAGTGGGTGGAAATGGGGTGGAATGCAAGGAAATGGGTGGATGGGAGCAATGGATGCAAGGGAGCAGCTGGGTGATGGCTAGGGAGTGCTCTCTCCCGAGCCCTAGAAGCAACTAGTGCTTATATATGAGATAGGGTTAAGTGGGGGTAGAATGGGAAAAGCAGTGAAAAGTTGTTAGGTTTTGGGGTGGTAGCACGGCCGTGCTGGGCAGCACGGCCGTGGTGGGTAGGAGTGGGCATGGCCGTGGTGGAGGAGAACGTCCATGTAGGGTAAATGTTAAATCAACAGGTTGATGGGTGAAAACGAAGGCTGTGGCACGGCCATTCTGGGCAGAACGGCCGTGCTGGGTAGCAGGTAGAACGGCCGTGCTGGGTAGCATGGCCGTGGTGGTGGAGTTGGGAGGAGGTCGTTCTGAGCAGCACGCCCGTTCCATCTTCATCCAGCACGGCCGTGCTGGGCAACACGGCAGTGGTGGCTGACTTGCTTGGACTTCAATGATTTGTCGATCAACCTGTAAATTTGCTCAATTGCTAACACGACCGTTCCATGGCACCACGGCCGTGCTGGGGTCTTTTAATGCTATCATGGCTTCAACCTTCATAATTCTTGGATGTCTTTGCTTGGAAACGATTCTTGGCCATTGGAGGTAGGTTGAGGGAGACTTCAGGGCCTTCTTTGGGCCCCTCCTTGAGTGGAGGAACCCTAGAACTCCCTTTCTCTCTCTCTTCCATCTGAGCATGGTCCAAGTACCTGAAAAACAACACAAAGAACATCCATAAACATATTTGCAATGATAATCATGTTGGGGAGAATAACATGTAATTCTAATACATTTGAATGTGATAAAGGTACAAAATGACACAAGATACATCCCTAGAATAGGGTTGGATCAATACCCAAGGTCAAATGACCTCTTCCCATCTCAAGTATCATATCTGCAGTGGCTTGGAAGGGTCGTCCAAGGAGTAACTCATTACCCGGTTCATCTTGCATTTCCATTACTACAAAGTCTGTTGGAAACACAAACTGATAAACTTTCACCAACACATCCTCACAAATGCCGTATGGCTTCACCACGGAATTGTCCGCTAACTGAATTGTCATATTACTGTGTCTTTATTCCTTCAGTCCAAGCTTCTTGAACATATATAGAGGCATCAAATTTATACTTGCCCCTGAATCACACAGTACTTCGCCGAATTTCACTTTACCAATATAACATGAAATATTGAAGCAGCCCAGATCCTGCCTTTTAGGTGGTAAAGTGCCCATAATGAAGGCACTCACCTGCTCATTGAGAACCACAACCTCTGTATCAGGGATCTTCCTCTTCTTGGTGATTATGTCTTTTAGAAACTTGCCGTACGAGGGGATCTGCTCTATTGCCTCTAACAATGGAATGTTGACAGAAAGCTTTCTAAAGCTATCTAGAAACTTCTTAAACTGAGCGTCCACTTTCTTGGCTTTCACACTGTTTGGATATGGGACCGAGACAGTTTGTGCCCTCTGATGTGGTGATACATATGGTTTCTTCTTCACTGTCTCCTCCTCAGCAATGACAGGTTCTATTGCGACATCCTCTACCACATCCTCTACTGGCTCTGTGATTGGAGTCGGAACCTCCTCTGCAGCCTCACCTGAGTTTTTTGGCTGGGGTGTGCTTGGTTCATCGACCCTAGAATTTAAAATCTGCTTGCCACTCCGTAGCAAAATTGCCTTTGCCTGTTAGTTTCCTCCTAGAATGTTTGCATTACCTAGAAAGCCTTACTGTGCTAGCTTCTTCAAATTTGCTATTTCAGCTGCCATCTGCGCCAAATATGTCTCTATCGTCCTCATCTGAGCCCCATGGCTTTGTAGGGTCTGCCCAAATTGATTCATGAATTCCCCTTGTTGCTTTATCTACTGGACAAACATGCTCATTAGTTCTTGATTCTTCTTGATAACTTGGTTGAGAAACTCATTGCTTTTCTCCTCTGGCGATGCTTGGGGTTTTGCATCGGGGTCCTACAAGAAATTATTTGGGTCCTTCCATGAAAATTTCTTGTCTTTCCTCCAAGAATAGTCATTGTTTCTATACCCCTGCTGTTGGTGCATAAATTGTACTTGAGCTTCATCATCAGATTTCACATCTTCTTTTGCAAGTAGTTTCTTTGCTAGAAGGTCCATCTTCTCATTTAGCTCTCTGATGGCCTTAGACTCACCTACATCCTGAACATGCTCTACGACATCTCTGTCGCCCCAAGATTTCTTCTTAGCCATGTTCTTTAAAATTTCCCAACACCTCGTACCTGTGTTGTTTAAGAAGAATCCTGAACCTGCGGAATCTAAGTTACTTCTGTCATGCTCGGACAGAGCAAAATAAAAGATTTTGACCTGATTCTCCTTGTCAAGCCCATGATGCGGGCACCTCCTTAGCATGACCTGGAACCGTTCCCAGGTCTCGGAATAAGTCTCCCCTACCTTCTGGCTGAAATTATGGATCTTTCGTACCAGATCGTTGGTCTTCTCGGGCGGAAAGAACCTCTCGAAAAACACCTCGATCATCTGGTCCCATGTTTTCACTGTCTCATCATCCAAATTATGCAACCATTCACGCACATTACCTGCCAGAGAGATGGGGAACAACTTCAGGTAAAGCGTCTCCTGTGGAAACCTATCAATCTTGATCATGTCACAGTTTTCCACAAATGTACTGATATGCGCGACAAGGTCCTCGTTCTTCAGCCCATGGAATGCATTCAATTTGACCAAATTTATTAATGCTGGATCAATCTTATATGTCAGAATGTTGACTGCCAGCTTCTTGATTGGCCCCTTTAATGCGGATGAGGAAGAAGCCTTTATCTTCTCCCATATCGTCTGTTCTTCTGCCATGGCTTCTTGTTTAGAGTCGGAATCTATTTCTTCTGGTTGGTCTTGAACATAGTTCTCCTCGTCGTCTGGTCCTAGCAGTGGAACCTCTGGTGTAGGTTGCATGTAGTCTGTGCTACACGTCCTCACCATGCACTAGTACCTGCCAAATAATAATTTCAGTTCAGTACCGTGCTAGACGATTACAAAATATGAAAGATAAACTATGAATTTTAAAAAAAATGATAAGAAAATAATAAAAATAAAAAGTGGCCTAGAATGGCCGCTTGCAGCACTCGTAGTGCCGACAATTGCTGTGTCCCCGACAATAGCACCAAAAACTTGACACAATTTTACCGTGCGTATAACGCAAGTGCACACGTCAATGTAGTATAGGCCCTTGTGAGGCCCGAGTCGAACTCAAGGACACTAGATTATCAGTAGACTACTACTAACTACTAGCAATCAGCTAGACCAATAAAAAGTTATGAGAGTTGTTGTGAAATAAAATAAAACAAAGCAATCGATTAAGTGTTTAGTTTAATCAATTCAAATGGAGATCTTTAGGATTGCGGTTTCACTGTGGGTTTTCATTGTATGAATTTCCACATAGCTAATCAGATTCATCTCTCAATCCGGGTAGTGGCCTGTAGTCAAAACTGTCCACTGTCGTGGTATAATTCACTACCTATGTCTAGGTCGGTTCCACCGTCGTAGTAACCTATACCCTAAAGTAGGTGCATTAAAATCAACCTCTAGGTTTCCACCATTAACCGTACATCACCTTGTTCAAGGGATTTGTTAATTAATGTGAATTTCATCTCTTTTCAACTGTTAATTCTTCTTTCAAAGTAATTAAAGGCATTAGATTATCATTATGGTGATCAAGCATAATAATATAACTGAGAAAACGAAATCATACCACAGATTTAAGAGACAAATGATGAATTACTATGATAAAAACGTCATACAATGCTTCCCCGGGCTACTCCCGGTCCTAAAGACAAAGGGGATTAGCCCCGCATGTTCATCTCAGAGCAAGACATGGTTGAAGAAAGGGGAAACATGGATAAAAATGTGTGTAAAGTAATGAAACCCCTAAATGGAGAAGATCCAATCGTTCTTCGGCATAGAGTGCGCGATCTACAACCTTTCAGTGGTGGAAAATGTCTTCTTCGGCTTCCAAAATGGCTGAGGCGTGCTTCTGGGCTCTGTTCTTCTCTCCACCTCTTCTCGGGACGTGTGTCACGGATAATGACGTGATCCTTTTCTCTTAGACTCCGTCCTTAGGTATTAACACCGAATTACGTCACAAAAATATCACACCCGTTGGATTAGAGCCGATCTGAAGCAAACTCTGATCGGACGGTGTCGATACCATCGACGTGGGTCGATGGTATCGACCCCTCGCGATATCGTCAAACCTTCTTTCTTTTTCGTCATTGCACCTGATGCTGACTCGATACCATCGATGCAGTTCGATGGTATCGACACCCTTAGGCATCAGTTTTATCCCTTTTCCGTCGCTGAAGCTACACGTATCAATAGTATCGACTACTGTCGATGGTATCGACAGCTGCAGATATGTAGTTTTCTTGAAATTGCAAAACAAAACCACATCAGTCGAGATAAAACCTATTATTGTAATCATTTATGCTCAAAACAATAAAATAAGAGAGATTTGACACTGAGAACGATCATAGACTAAAGTAAGTGAATTATGCAATATTAACCACCAAAGTGACCAATAAACGCATAAAACGCAAGTAAAACAAGTCTATAAATGCGACTCAAAATCATCGCATCAGCTGATAATATTTTCTTTCTCCCCACTAGTCGGTCATGAGGACTCGCGTATGCAGTGTGTTTTCCTGGCCAAAATCCAAAGAATTGACTCGAAGTAAGATACCTCTAGGTTTTCTCATCTATCTTCGTCCCTTCTTCACCTCTTATTTCTAGAGAAATATTAAGAGCTTATGGCTTTCTCTCTCTCCACCACCTCCTATGTTTGGGAATACAAAGTGTTAAGGATTAATGAATCCTCCATCAAATTAATAAAAGATACGTAAACAAGATGTCATCGACATAAGTATAATTAGTTTAAACGTAAACTAAAGGTTTAATTGTATGCTTATGTAGATGGCTTGTGTGAAGACAATAGTGATCCCTGAGGCCACTGATAACCCTACTAAGGGTTGGCCGCCTCACAAGGGAAAGGGATCTTCCAAGAAGAGGAAGATGAACCATGGTGGTGAATCCTCAAGGAAGATAAAGAGACCTGAGGGAGCCCCAGAGGAAGGCCCCGATCCTAAACCAGTGCCCTTTAACAACCCAGAGATGGACTAAGAAGAGGAACACATGTATCAAGATGAGGTCAAGGTTGAAGAAAACTTGATTAGTGGTCCAGGACCTGCAATGGTAGTCCACACACCTAATGCCATATGGATGGAATAGAAGAACAGGCTGACTGAGGCCATTAGTGCCCTGACCCTCAGGGATATAGCCAGAGATGAGAATGGTGAACCACTTTCCGTCCATCCCCGACTTGGAGTCACCATTCTGGACTTCATCAAGCTGAACATTGAGAAATTCTGGGGAGAAGATAAGACCGAAGTACTTGACAAAGTAGATGCTTGGTTGATAGCGATCGAGAATGGGTTTTGCATGTTGGAAGTGCAGTCGAACAAGAAGGTTCCTTTTGCTGCACATCTCTTGGAAGGAGTAGCCAAGATCTGGTGGAAAAACCACATCATGGGTCGATATCTATGTGCAGACCCAATGGCATGAACTGACTTCAGGACTATATTCACAACCAGATTCATTCCCGTCTCAGCTAAGAAGGATAAGGAAAGAGAGTTTACCAACCTAATCTAAGGTAACTTGTCAGTCGTAGATTTTGGCCGCAAGTTTCACATTCTGGAGAATTTTAGGCACATGATGGATGAGGAAAGATGAGTAGACCATTTTGTAGAACGTCTTCATCCTGCCATTAAGCCTCATGTGATGGCAAGTAAACCAAAAACCTTCACCGAAGCCTACAATACCACCCTGGACATGGAGAGGACAATGATGCCTGCTTAGAATCCACCCAAAGGATATTTGGGTTTCACTGAAGGTACCCAAGGCCAGAAGAATGATCATAAGAAAGGATAAGGGTGCAACCATACCAAGGAAAAGCATGGAGGAAAAGGAAAACCCTGTCATGAGAACAACCGACCTAGGTGTCGCACCTACGGAAAATGGCATTCAGGTGAGTGCCACTACAAGAAGAGGACATGCTACCGTTGTCAGCAAGAGGGACATCTTCAAGCCAAATGTCCTCTGCCAGACCTGAGAGGACCAGGACCCATAGTAGCCCCACCTGTAGTAGCCCAACCTGTAGCTGCAGCCCCACCTACTGGAGAAAGAAGACAAGCTCGAGTTTTTGCTATTGACAATGAGGAGGCTCAAGCTAATGCTAATCGGTTTATAGAGGGTAATAACCCTTAGAGTTTTCTTTTATGTTTTAAGATAAGCATTTAATGGTCTAATGTATGGTGAAAAACAATGTAGGCATGCTTGAAGTCATGGGACACAATGTAAAAGCTTTATTTGACTCTGGATCTACTAATACTTTCATTTTGAGAAATATCACAACTATGATTTGTTTGGACAAGGGTTTAGCATATATCTTGGATGTCACAACCCCAAGTATTCAAATCTTTACATCCCTTTTGAAAACTCATGTGATACCTGTTAAATATCAAGATCCCAATTTCCCTATGGATTTTATCCTCCTTGACATGAATGACATTGATGTGATCACACTAGTACATGAATGGTCTGTAGCGTCGGTTTTTTTAAGCCTATAGCGTCACTTTATAACTGACTCCTAAGTGGTTGTCGCTATAGAATTTTCTCTATAGCGTCAGTTTTCTTGACCAAAGAAAATCGACCTTACAGAGTAAACACCGACGCAAGAGGTTGTAAAAAATCTGACCCAAGTGTAAAAGAAGAGCCTATAAGGTCGGTTATTCCAAAAAAGCCGACCTTGTAAACTGTCTCGATCGAGAAATATTTCGACTGAGATTATTTCAAGCGAGAAAGAAGAGTATGTAAGGTCAGTTATTCCAAAAAATCCGACCCTATAAACTGTCTCAGTTGAGAAATATTTCGACCGAGATTATTTCAAGTGAGAAAAAAGAGCCTGTAAGGTCGGTTATTCCAAAAAAGCCGACCCTATAAACTATCTCGGTCGAGAAATATTTTGACTGAGATTATTTCAAGTGAGAAAGAAGAGCATGTAAGGTCGGTTATTCCAAAAAAGTCAACCCTGTAAACTATCTCGATCGAGAAATATTTCGATCAAGATTATTTCGGTCGAGAAAATTGTCAACCAAGAAAGTACTGTCTGAAGTATCAGAGATTTATTCGGTCGAGAAAATTGTCAAACGATAGACCTTCGGTCGAGAAAATTGTCGACCGAGGAGTGTACACTGAAGTGGTCATTCAATCTTTAGGGACAATTTTTAAAAATAACCGACCTTACAGAGGACCTATTATGTCGGTTATTTTGTAAAACCGACGCTAGAAGGCTAAGGGTCGGTTATTTAAGAAAACCGATGCTAGAAGTTACAATTTTTTTTCTAAAATTTCTACAGAAACAGAAACAGAACAGAAGAACAAGGAGATTCATAAATTTTGGGAGAGGGGAGTATTGATGCTCAACCGTCACCATTCCAAACCACACATTCATAACAAAAATGATTCATATATTCAGTTGAGTTACACATAATCACATCATAATTTACATAATGATAGATTGCAAGTCTGAGATGATATTAAATGTCAGATACAAAAGTAAATATGAAAGAGTACTAAAACAACATACATAAATGGAGCTGACATATTTAATCCAATGCTATATTGACTTCATTTAGAAAAGCATCCGACCACTCTTCTTGGAATTCATTTAAGTCCTCACGTGTGTAAGTCTGAGTTGTAAAGATCTGTACTTGTTTGACAATAGCTTGCATATATTTCATTATATAGTAGCCACAAGCCTAGTCATTATTTTGTATAGGACACTACAAATAACGAATTATACTTAATGTTAGTAAACTACTATAAACATGAGTTGAGATAAGACTATAAGAGTTGACATATAAGAGTTTAAAATTAATACATATAAGACTAAGCAGTTGTCAAAGTATCTACATTGACATTTTTCAAAGTCAATGTCTTTACTTTTGTGGGTATTTGTCCTCCAGCTTCACGAAAAGCCTTTATACCCCTATCAATTAAACGATAGTTGGTAAAATAGAAATTCAAAATAGAAATATCATGTCGAAGCATTGACTAAATTTATGCTTACTCCATAGCTGGAAATTTCAGTTTGTGACCCCTTGTTGTTTTACCCATTGGGTCAAGATAATAAAGAGTCATCAATTTTGGGACAATCACCACTAATTCCCAATGTCTAGCTCTGAGTAAGAATAAAACAAACATTAAAATAAATAATTTTATTCATTAAAATTATATTGAATAATAATACTTACTGGATGTTAAAAGGAATTAGGATAATTTCCTTCCCCTCACTAGCAAAATATTTGAATGCAATAGAGAAGTACTCATTCACATCCTCAATATGAGTCTCCACTTGACAAGTGATTGAAGGAACTAAGAATCCAACATTTCTTATATCAAAGTTTGTGGTCTCAATATATAAATGGATGTAAAACATTTGTAATTATTTCCATATATAAAAATAAGCCAAAAATGTGTATTACACTTTTACTTGTGTTTAAGTAGTGTCCGTTTAGACGGCTAGGGCTCAAGAGCGCTCTAGTAATCTGGTAGTTCCCCCTAGCGGCAACGTCTCTTGCTCAGGGGAGAGGTGGATGGCGCTCGTCTGGCTGAACCCTCTCCCCTTGGGCTCTTCCCCAACCCCCCTCCCACTCATCTGAGTCTGGCTATTCTCTTGGTGTGAGATCCCTCCCGTAGCATTTTCATTTTCCCCATTTCCACGGTGCTTGGGATATCTACTTGCGAGCAGGTGTCCTCGGTGGTCTCAACTTCGGCTGGCGGCCCGAATCCAGGAGGACGGCCATCGGTGGTGGCAAGCTCTAGGTGGCTGCAGGCTATTTGGCCGAGCCCCTCTCGTTTTCTATTTGTGTGTTTATTGCAGGTCATGGAGTTTGGGTGCTCATGCGGACGGACAACTAGGTTTTGGGCGACTCCGTGGTGTACCGGAAGAGGGAGAGAAATCGGGTTATGTGCTTTGTGAGGATGCTCTCGCCCCCTGTTTGTAGGGGTGATTGGGAGTGGTGGTGGGGTTACCCGACACTTTCTACCCCTCACCTTCAATCCTTGCAGGCCCTTTCTCCTCTGAGTATGCACCAACAGAGCTTTTCGCCCCCCTCCCAACTCTCTGGAGTGTTGCACCCAAGCTGTTCGAGTAAATGCCTATGTGAGCTTCCCGTGAGCTTGGGAAGTTTCTTGACTGGCCTCACTTGTTGTTCTTTTCTGTTCTTTTTCTGGGTTTTAGCTGTAAGCTGTAGTTTGTCAGTTTTTCTTGTTGTGGTTTGGGTCGAGCTCTCTAATTTTCTGGTGGCTTAGCATGGATGAGATAGCGATCTCTATTGGATGTACTGCCATTTCTTTTTCCGATATTCTCAAGGGCTCGTGCAGATTGAAGGTTCCCCTCATAGATAGCTGCTTTGGACAACCACAACATAGAGGGTTCGTGCATGTAATTTACCTACCGCTTCCCAATCTGAGCCTGTGTGCTATGTTGGTCTCTCAAAGGAGTCATGTTTGGTACTTTGGTGTGAGATTACTATCTTATAGATGCCGTTTGGCTTGTTTTGAATGACATTGAGTTGTTTCCTTAAAAAAAGCCAAAAATATGTATTGGAATTTTCTATATTGATATATCCTTACCTTATCCATACTTCTATTATCGAAGTATTCAACCAATCACACCGGAACAACTCTATAATATCATCAAGAAAAATATAACTGTCAAAGTCCCTCCCAGTTGCATCTTCTATTAAATTGATCAACATTTGTAATCCAGAGCTTTGGTTGGCTAAGTATTGACACAAACATTAACATTTACTTCCCAACTCATCGAATGTGGATTTTGGAATAAAAGATGGCTTGGACATAGGAGGATGACTGGTAGAATTTTTACTTTTTGGTTTGCAAACCTGTTAATTAAATTACATACTTATATTACACAAGTTCATATATGCAGTCAAATATGAAAATATGGTAGAATTAAGGTATACCTTGTCATTGATAACCAAGTGTCTAGGCCAACCCACCATAGCACCCTCAGCTTCTCCAACTTTACTATATTCAGGATTAGGTATGGGTAGTGGTTTGTCCCCCATTCCGTCATACACAAGATGGATGGACACACGACAAATGTCATCAGTAATTTGTTGGCAATGCAATGTACCACCAAGGTTGTATACCTTACCCGCTACCACAACATTATATTCTAGAACCTCCCCTGCAAGTTTACAGTTCATACCAACCTAGAATTGAAATAATATAAGTTATATATGAAGAGGTAAACTAGATACCTATTACTTTGCCCCCACCGGAGGTCGACGTCGAAGGACAAAATATGGGCCATGGGCGAAAAAAAAATCCAAGGATTTCCCGTAGTGTTGTAACTATACATATCATATATATATCATACTAATAACACAACATATAGAATAAAAACTTACGACATATTGTTGTGGTGGGTCATTGGGAGTTCTCCCATGACCTTCTACAACTGGAGCATGGGCTTGTACCTCATCACTTGAGAGACGCACAATATGAATAGGTTGAGAAGGTTGAGTAGGCTGAAATGAAGACATTATTTCTTTTACTTTCTATGCTACTAATGTTTCAACCTCCTCTTGTGTAAGACCTCATGCATGACCTCTTTTAGATTGTGAAGGGCCAAAATAAGACTTGAATCCTATGCCAACTCCTAATCCCCTAACATGGCCAAGATGCTCCTTCGTACCAAGAGCAACTGATAGTTCATCCATGTGGTCAGTTGGGATGAATTTTCCTTCCTTTGCTTGTGGAGATCAATCTATTCATAGTTAATAAAAATATTAAATCACAATATCAATTAGATATAAATAAATCTAAGTTTGTGGGAGTTACTCTTTACTTAGTTGGGATAAACCTACCATCTTTTGTGCCACCTCCTTAGTTGTAGGGTTGACAATTTCACCTGCTCAATTCTGTCTAGCATCAATCCACTAAAAGTGTCGGGGTGGACGCTCAAGTTGAGTTGTACTAGGCTCTTCTCCAGAAGAGAGTTGCTTGTCTTGTAGTTGGTGGCAGAAGGCATAACCACCAGGCCCCAAGTGATGGTCATGCACATTTTTGGTCTGTCTTTCCTTTTGGGCCTCATGAATAGCCTAATCATTTAAAATGAGGTATTGCAATTTAGACTTGGCAAACATATATAAAACGATTCACCTCCTTAATTGTATAAAATTAAAGATTCATACAATACATCAAAATATTTATTACCTGAAACTCTTCCATGTTCCTAGCTACGAAAATCTTTCCCACACCTCAGGATCTATAAAAATATACATATATGTTGCTTTCTTCTTTTGTTTAGGATTATCTATAAATTCCCTTTTGAGATATGTTTTAAAAGTCCTCCATCGTACACCACAATGTTGTAGCACTTTTTTCTTGTGATCTTTTTCATTTAGATGAAAAACACCCTATACATGCAAAAGAAGCAATAATGTTGTCTTAAAAATGATATGTATTTCCAAGAAAACTAAATTAGAATCAATAAACAAAAACATATTAAAATAATATCACTTCCACTAACAAATATATCTTTCCATAGGAGGTCTTTTAAGGCATTATAAACATCATGCCAATTTTCTATATCAATTGGCACCTTAATGCACGTGGTCGCCCCTACGTAATGCTTGAAAGCACTAGCATGTTCCCCAATAGGTGTTCCTGTAACATCAAACTGGACTGCCAATTTCTCCCCTTTGGCTCTGAGCTCCTGTAGCCTACGCATCAGTGTGGGACCTCTACTTTTCTTAGCATCACCACTACCATCCTCATGGTGCTCATGCTCAGAATGTTAATCTTCACTTGCCATTTTGGAACCTGCAAGTATACATGAAAAAAGAAACATAAGTGATAATAAAAGCACAAGTGGTTGAATGCTATATGATGTATATTTAAAAGATTACGTGCTTGAATGATAATAAAATAAATAATTCAAAGAATACATGCCTCTAGTATTGGTTGAGTTGTTAGTCAAGTAAAATTCCTTCATCATGATCTTGATATTTATAGTATTCATCATTATTATCTTCAATATTAACACTTGGAAAACCAACTGAGATTGGGCTGGAATCATCATACTTTTCATAGTATTCTTCTTCATTTATAGGATCTATAGTAAACTGTCTTTTTCCATGAAGAATGAAAGACCAATTTTTATTTGCTGGGTCATCAATATAGAATACTTGTTTTGCTTAGTCTGCCATGATGAATGGCTCATCTTTCTCACCAATCTTTTCAAAATTCACCTATTTGAAACCCCACTCATCCACTAAAACTCCTTTGTTGTTGTCAACCCAATTACACCTAAACACAAGAACTCTGAAATTTGTATAGTCCAATTCCCATATGTCCTCAATGACGCCGTAATATGACATTTCAGCTTCACGTGGTCTTTTGTCTTTGACACTAGCAAAATACAACAAACAAGCTTGAACAGTAACCCCACTATTTGGAACTACACTACTTTCATCTTGACACTTTGTGTAGTATGCAAATCTATTTATATTAACCTTCATATGACATGATATTCAGTTTTGTCTTAAAGGCGAGCCATTTTATGTTCCATCAACATTATTCAGTAATTTAGATAGTTGATTAAAGATTTTCTCTTCAAACCACCTAATAAATGTTCGATTATGCTCTCTTGCAAGCCACATTGAACTGGATCGTAGATGATTTCTCTTGATAAGATCATTGTGTTCTGTGATGTTGCTACTAACTTCATCAATGTTGTGTAAAATATACAAATGTGCTTGTTCCCACAACTCACAACTGATTCCTTTCACTCGTCCTCCCAGAGTTCCTTTGCCACAATAAGATTCAGTGTGATGGGAATTTTTTAGATCGCTAGAAGTTTCATTGCAATTCAAAAATTCATTGCAAAAGTCCATCACCTCCCTAGCCACATAACCCTCAATAATACTCCCTTCAGGACAATAATGATTCCGAACATCACCTTTAAAAGCACTCATGTAGCGTTCAAATGGATACATCCAGTGTAATAAAATTGTACCCAACATCTTTACCTCCCTTGTAATATGTACTACAAGATGAACCATGATATCAAAAAATGAAGGAGGAAAGTACATTTCAAGTTGACACATGGTAACAATTACATCTTTCTATAATTTATCGAGAGTATCAGGATGTATCGCTTTGTTGCATATTTCATTGAAGAAGAAACATAGTTTTGTGATTGCAAACCTTACATGCTTCGACAATATAGATCGAATATCCAGGGGTAAAATTTGTTGCATTAAGGTGTGATAATTGTGAGATTTGAGACCTATCAACTTCAGATCCTTCATTGATACCAATCTATGAATATTAGAAGGGTATCTTTGTGGAACCTTAATATTATACAAGCACTCACAGAAAGTCTTTTTCTCCTGCTTTGACAAAGTGTAACAAGCTAGTGGTAAATATGTGTGGTGACCCCTCATCTCAACTGATAATTCTTTTCTTATATCCATTAATTCTAAATCTTTTCTAGATCTGATGTCGTCTTTAGTCTTTCCCAGTATATTCAATAGTGTACCAATGATGCTATCACAAACCTTTTTTTCAACATGCATAATGACAATGCAGTGTCTAATTGACAAGAATCTCCAATAAGGAAGATCCTAGAATATTGACCTCTTCTTGTATAGAGATTTATCACATGCGAGAGTACGACAACTTGAACCCTTTCCAAATTCATTAACAATATCTTTCACCCCGCCATATACATCATTTCCTGGTATAGGTTTAGGAGCACTTCGTTCCTCAGTTGATCCATTAAAGGTTTTGCGTTGCCTTCGATAAGGATGCACTTATGGGAGAAATATTCGATGACCAAGATATACAATTTTACCACCATGGTTCAGTCGGATTGAATCAATATTTTCCTCACAAATAGGACATGCTTTGTATCCTTTTATGTGATATCCAGACAAATTTCCATAAGATGGAAAGTCATTAATCGTCCAAAACAACATATCACGCAAACTAAAGATCTCTTTACGTGAAACATCATATGTCATAACACCTTCTTCCCATAGTTTCATTAGGTCATCAATTAGAGGTTGAAGGTAAACATCAATATCATTTCCAGGTTGCTTGGGCCATGATATCAAAATTGACAACATGACATACTTATTTTTCATACACAACCAAGGAGGAAGATTGTATATAACAATCATAATAGGCCACGTGCTATGTTGGCTTCTTAATGTACCATAGGGATTCATTCCATCTGTACAGAGTCCAAGTCTTAAGTTTCTTGATTCTTTACCAAATTGAGGGTATAATAAATCAATTTTCTTCCATTATGGTGAATCAGATGCATGTCGTAGGACGCCATCATCATTGGCCTTTAACTCCCCATGCCAAGACAATTTTTTCACATCTTCTATATTAGCAAATAAGCGTTGAAATCGTGGTATTATTGGTAGATACCACATCACCTTGGCAGGAGAGCCATTTTTAGCCTTAGTTGAATTTGTGATCTTATACCTTGACGCACCACATTTTGGACAATTTATCAAATTACTATAGTCCTTCTGAAATAACACATAATCATTTGGACATGCATGAATCTTCTTAGCCTCCATTCCCATTGGGCACATTATTTTCTTTTCTTGATATGTTGAAATTGGAAGCTCATTGCCTTCAGGAAGAATTTCCTTTGACAAAGAAAACAATGAAGTGAAACTCTTATCACTCCACTGGTTTTGAGCTTTAAGATTATATAATAACATCACAACACCCAACCTCGTGAACTTAGTACAACCCTTATATAACGGTCTTTCAGCATCATGGACAATGTTTGCAAATAAAGAAGGTGGATCAATGACATTGTCCTGACAACTATGTAGCATCTCATCAGCCATATCATCCTGAATCAGTTCATCATTGAAATTATCATCATTATCTATATCTTCTATGCCACAACTATTAGTATCGACATTTTCTGATCCATAATTAAATTTCTCTCCATGCCAATACCATTCATTATAACCTTGTATGATCCCATTGCACATGACATGATTCTTAATTTCCTCAACAATATCAACTTTCAAATTGTTACCACAATTTCTACATGGACAATAGAACATATTTGTAGGTAGCTTCCTGTGTTTCTCAACAAATCTGATAAATTCATCAAGGCCTTTGGCAAACTCTGGACTGCAATGGTTCTTGATAGACATCCAACTTCGATCCATTTTCTAGATCACATTAAAATTAATTATAAAACTGAGCATTTTATATTGATACTATAAGTTGTAAGTTTTTATTAATAGGAAGTTCATTACGTTTATACTAAAGCGTACCACCTATCCCATTTTTGAATATTTAATCTCACTAGTATTTGTATAATGTATATTTAATTTTAAAGAAAATTTCAACAACATTTCCCCTAAGTTCTCCAAGTACACCGATGTAAATGGCAAATACCCACTCACATATGTACCCAGAGAACAAATGAGGAAATACTACTAAAATTTTCTTCAAAACTAAACATACATTATACAGTTACATCCTAAGTGAGATTAAATATCCAAAAATAGTGCTAAACCGGGGACTATCCAAAGTTTACTCCTAATGAGTAAATTTTGAACGGGTTTCTAAGTTAATATATAAATTTATTATTTTCATATTTTTATATTAAGTTAATTATCATGCATCGATGATTCTCATCTATAAACCCTAAAGTGTCAATTTGGGAGTACACATGTCGAATCTCATATTATTTTCTAGAATTTATATAATGATTACATATGAAAAAATACATATTTTCATTATTGGTTGGGTTATCAATCATATAAAATAGAAAAACAACACAACTGTCTAGTTAAAGGCGCACAGGTCCACTCTCGGTCGACAATTCATCGACTGAGAGTCCACCTGCGCGTGACGTCCAAGTCTACTCTCGGTCGACAAATTGTCGACCGAGAGTGGACCTGGATGCTACCGTGGTTGTGGCGGCGGTACCACGACGGACATAGATAGACCTATATAAATGGAAAGTCTTACCTCTACGACCGTGGCAACGGCAACTTTGAGCTCCACTTCGGTGTCGACCACTTCAAGCTCCACTTCGAGCTCCTCTTCTCTTATACAATGACAATGGCAATGAGAGAGAAAGCTTTGGCAGTGCGGGAGAGAAAGAAGAAAGAGGTCTCGACGACATGAGAGAGAAAGAAGAAAGAGGTCTCGGCAGCGTGGGAAAGAAAGAAGATGTAGGTCTCATGGGAGAAAAAGAAGTAGGTCTCAGTGAGGGAGAGAAAGAAGAAGTAGGTCTCGGTGGCGTGTGAGAGAAAGAAGTAGGTCTCGATCACTTCAATCCCTGAGACTGACCTGTAGGGTCGATTAAAACAAAAAAAGACCCAAGAGATAAGCGGTGCCTATGTCGGGTAAATAAAAAACACCCAAACTTCAACTCATTCGAGAATTTCGTCAACCGAGTGAACCTCAGTCGAGAATTTCTTCGACCGAGGATACCTACAAGGTTGGTTAACATGAAAAAAATTGACGCTATAGGTACTTATTCACGCGCGAATGCAAACTAGATCCAAAATTTAACTTGGTCAATGATTTTTTCGATCGAGGTGACCTCAGTCGAGAATTGCATCGGCCGAGAGGACCTACAAGTTTGGTTAAAAGGGAAAAACTGACCCTAGAGGTACTTATACACACACGAAGGCAAACTGGATCCAAAATTCAACTCTGTCAATGATTTTTTTGACCAAGGTGTCCTCGGTAGAGAATTTCATCGACTGAGAGAACCTATAAGGTCGGTTAAAAGGGAAAAACTGACCCTAGATGTGCTTATACACACGCGAAGGCAAACTGGATCCAAAATTCAACTTGGTCGACAATTTGGATGACCGAGGGGACCTACAAGGTCAGTTAAAAGGAAAAAATCAACCCTAGAGGTACTTATACACGCACGAAGGAAAACTGGATCCAAAATTTATCTCGATCAATGATTTTTTCAACCAAGGTGACTTCAGTCAAGAATTTCATCGACCGAGAAGACCTACAAGGTCGGTTAAAAGGGAAAAACCGACCCTAGAGGTACTTATACAAGCGTGAAGGCAAACTGGATCCAAAATTCAACTCGATCGTCAATTTGGTCGACCGAGGTGACCTACAAGGTCGGTTAAAAGGAAAAAAATAGACCCTAGAGGTACTTATACATGCACGAAGGAAAACTAGATCCAAAATTCAACCTGGTCGACATTGTTTTCGATCGAGGAGATCTACAAGGTCGGTTAAAAAGAAACAAAACTGACCCTAGATGTACTTATACATGCATGAAAGGAAATGGATTCAAAATTCAACTCGGTTGAGAATTTTTTTGACCGAGATGCCCTACAAGGTCGGTTTTTTAAGAAAACCGACCCAAGAGGTCTTAAATGGTGGTCGCATTTTTTGTAGACATATAAGGTCAGTTATTTGGAAAAATTGACCCAATAGATCGAGGCACGAAGCCAAAATCGAGCAAATTTTTGCCGCGGGAAACTTTGATGGGCTTTCTAATCCCTTTGTCTATAAGGTCGCTTATTTTATGAAAACTGACCCTATAGAGATACACTACAAGGTTGGTTATTTTAAGAAAACCGACCCAAGTGGTCTTAAGTGGTGCCCACATTTTTTATAGACATATAAGGTTGGTTATTTGGAAAACCGACCCTATGGAGTTACACTACAAGGTCGGTTATTTGAAGAAAACTGACCCAAGAGGTCTTAAGTGGTACCCACATTTTTTGTAGACATATAAGGTCGGTTATTTAGAAAAACTGACCCTACATGTAGCAATGTTATTGACCAAAAATTTAGTAGTGTCATTGGTATGGATTGGATTTATACCTATAGGACCAATATTGACTGTAGGGAAAAGAAGGTAATCATAAAGAAACCAAGTCACCCACTCTTCATCATTAGGGGTAGGAAGGATGCTACCACCAGCCTGTATGTGTCAGCTTTGAAGGCAGAGTAGATGATAACCAAATGTTGTCAAGCTTTCCTAGCAGTCGTTTCCGAATCAGAGCCTAAGGTGCAACCCTTAGAGGAAATAGAGGTAGTCAGGGTCTATGTGGATGTTTTCTCAAATGATTTGCCTGGGATCCCTCCTGAGAGAGGGGTAGACTTTTCAACAGAGCTAGTTCCTGGGAAAAACCCTATTTTACGAGCACCTTATAGGATGGCCCCTGCTGAGTTGCTCGAGTTGAAGAAACGACTGTAGGAACGGCTAGACAAAGGTTTTATCTACCCTAGCACATCACCATGGGGAGCACCAATTCTCTTTGTAAAGAAGAAGGATGATTTGCTCAGAATGTGCATGGAGTACCGGATGATCAACCTGGCTACCATTAAAAACAAATACCCTTTACCCCAGATAGATGACCTGTTTGGCCAGTTGAAGTTAGCTTGAGTCTTTTCAAAGATTGACTTGAGATTGGGGTACCACCAATTGAGAGTCAAAAGTGAGGACATCCCAAAAACTGCTTTTAGAACCCGCTATGGCCACTATGAGTTTGTGGTTATGCCTTTTGGGTTGTCCAATGCCCCGAGTGTGTTCATGAACAACAGTGTGTTTCAACCCTTCCTTGACTCTTTTGTCATAGTGTTCATAGATGACATCTTGGTTTATTCCAATGACCTAGAACAACACCAAGACCACCTGAGTAGAGTCCTTGATATCTTGAGAAAGCAGAAGTTTTATGGGAAATTCTCAAAGTGCAAGTTTTGGATAGACCGAGTCATGTTCCTTGGACACATCATATCTGGAGGAACCATCTCGGTGGATCCAACCAAGGTGTCATCTATTCAAGACTGGCCAGCACCAAAGAATCCTTCAGAGACCAGCAACTTTCTGGGATTATCTGGATACTATAAATGCTTCATAAATGATTTCTCAAAGACTGCTTTGCCTCTTACCAAGCTCACCCAATAAGATGAGAAGTTTGTGTGGTCGAACCTATGTGAAGCACGATTCTAAGAGCTAAAGGAGAAGTTGACTACATCTCTAGTGTTGACTTTACTATCCGGTAATGAAGGTTTTATGATCTTCACTGATGCATCGAAGATGGGACTAGGATGTGTGCTAGAGCAAGATAGACATGTTGTTGCCTATGCCTCCAGACAACTCAAACCCAATGAAGTGAATTATCCGACACATGATTTAGAGCTGGCCGCAATTATTCATGCCCTAAAGATTTGGCGACACTATCTATATGGAGCCACCTTCGAGATCTTCACTGACCATAAGAGCTTGAAGTACCTACTGACTCAGAAGGATCTAAATCTAAGACAGAGGCGATGGATGGAATACATGAAGGACTATGATTTCACCATTGCCTATCACCCTCGAAAGGCAAATGTTGTAGCAGATGCTCTTAGCTAGAAACAACTCAGGTGTGTAGCTATCTTGTCTAGCCAGTGGAAGAAGCTAGAAGATCTTATGGAGTGGACTCCACAACTGTTAGAAGACCGAGTTCATTTGGCTAATATACAGATTAAACCAAACCTGTTGACTGAGTTGGTTGCTGCCCAGTTAGCCAGTCCAGAGCTTGACAAGATGAAAGGTTTGCTGGAGAAACCTCAGACCCATCTCTCTATAGGAGTGGATGGCGGAATCCGATACAAGATTCATATTTGGGTCCTTGAAAGTTAACTTTTGAAGGATCGTATCCTGAAAGAAGCTCATGGCTCGAAGTACACAGTACACCCTGGCACTACCAAAATGTTTAAGGATCTACAGTGGTACTTTTGGTGGCATGGAATGAAAAGAGATATAGAGGGATATGTGGCCAGTTGTCTCACTTACCAGATGGTGAAGGCTGAACACCAGTGACCCAGTTGATTGTTACAATCCTTGAGTGTAAATGGGAACAGATCACCATGGACTTTTTGGTGGGTCTCCCCAAGACCAAGAGAGGTCATGACAGAATATGGGTTGTGGTAGATCACCTTACCAAGTCAGAACATTTCCTCACCCTAAAGACCACTTCCAAGGTGATAGACTTAGCTGAACTATACATCTGAGAGGTTG
Source organism: Alisma plantago-aquatica (assembly GCA_963693085.1). Classification (NCBI taxonomy): domain Eukaryota; kingdom Viridiplantae; phylum Streptophyta; class Magnoliopsida; order Alismatales; family Alismataceae; genus Alisma; species Alisma plantago-aquatica. The sequence continues at coordinate 485,876,897 of OY856414.1, forward strand.
TATGACTACATGGTGTTCCGAGTTCGATCATTTCTGACCGCGATCCGAAGTTCACTTCCAAGCTGTAGAAGTATGTATAAGAGGAACTTGGCACTAGACTAAAGTTCAGTACAGTGTATCACCACCAGACTGATGGATAGGACAATCCAAACTTTAGAGGATTTGTTGAGAGCTTGTGTGCTCGATTGGGGTGGTTCATGGGAGCAATACTTGCCCCTCACTGAGTTTTCTTACAATAACAACTACCAAGCCAGTATTAAGATGACACCATATGAAGCTCTCTATGGGAGGCCGTGTCGGTCACCACTTCACTGGGATGATGTTGTTGAGAGGACCTTGTTGAGGTCAGATGAGCTCCAGGTGTATGCAGATAAAGTCACTTTGATCAAGAAAAGGCTGAAGAGAGCCCAAGATTGATGAAAGTCATATGTAGATGTGAAGCAGACTGACTTGCACTTCACCATGGGAGAGCATGTGTTTATGAAAATCCGACCCCTCCGAGCTATAACTAAGAATAGAGGAAAACTGAGTCCCCGATACGTGGGTCCATTTGAGATTTTAGAACAGATTGGTGAAGCTGCTTATCATTTGGCCTTACCCCCTCAGTATAGTATGATGTATGATGTTTTCCACATGTCTAATCTGAAGCGCTATGTGAAGAACCTGAGCCATGTGCTGAGCATTGAACCTATTGAGCTCCAACGGAGACTGACATATCCTGAGTCACCTATGAGAGTACTGGATACCATGGTGAAAGAAATAAAAAATAAAGAGATAGAGATGGTAAAGGTTCTTTAGAAGCACCATGGGGAGGATGAAGCCACATGGGAGATGAAGACAGACATGGAAAAGGCATACCCTGAATTGTTTGTTTGATTGGCTGAATTTTGGGGACAAAATTCTTATAAGGAGGGGAGGATGTTACAACCTCAATTTTGCTTATATGACTATAATTGAAATTATTTCAAATGAAAGGTACTTGGTTGTAAGTTGCATGATTTGTGATAAACATATGAATTTCTTTTACTACTCTTCCTTGTGCATGGTTTTTTGTGGACCCTTTGGTAAATAATATGTCCAAAATAATAAAAGAGGAAGATAAGTCAAAAGGGAATTAGAATTTCACAAATAATAATGAAAATTGGGATAAAGGTGAAAGTATAAGAAATAGATAGATAAGTATGGGTTTGATCATAATGTATGGTGATTCGAACCCCACATGGATCCTTGAGATGCAAGGAATTGAAATAAAGGAAAATAATAAAGTGTGAAAGAGGAAATATGAATAAAATATATATATTTAAGAAAAAAACTTGCATATAAAGAAAATGTTCGTTTTATTTTGAGTTATGGCCCCAAATTTGGCATGATGATATATTAAGTTATTATTAAGTTTCCCTCAAAATTTGGGATTAAACGGAGGCATGGTTTGAGAGTTATGATTTTCCAAATTATCTTAAAATGACAAGGATTTTCCTTAAAATAGAAACCAGACTCTCCTTTGTTTGGGCGCAAGTGATGCGGACCGTTTGATCTTGATCCAACGGAGGCCGCTCATCATCTAGTTCCACATGAACTAGGAAAAGGCCACCCAGTGAGATCTTTCCACCCGACTTTCCTCACAAATTAGTGCATGTGCAAGCTAGGAAATCTCATGGTTGAGTTTGGGAGGGAATTCCACACATCATAGACCCTGGTTCTTTATACTTTGGATACATCTAGAAGAAATGCCCAATTGCCTAAAAAGGCAGGCGACGACAGGTGTTTGGAAACCCTAAAATTGACCCCAAGTCCTATATATATGACCCCCTCTCAATTGCTAATGACCTCACGATTGCAACCGTCCGCTTGCCCTCTGCTCTCGTGCCCTAGATCGACGAATTGATGTTGCTCCGACGAGCTCTCAGCCATGACACCGCTGCAAGGTTTGCTACTGGATCGGGCGAGGAGGAGAAGCAGTTGCCGTTCGATTGGGATCCACAGTGGGCCGCGAGTTAGATCAACGACCCTGAAGAGCTCCATGCTTCTGAAGCTGTGAGTGGGTGTGCGTGCTTAGAACTGCACGATCGTGCACAATCAATGAAGATCGGTGATCCGACGACTGAAGATAATCCAAAAATCCCAGGTTAAGTCGCCTCTCTAGTCGAAATACAAAAAATGATGAATCTTACATAATTCGTTAAAAATAGACCCTTTGGCCAAAAAATAAAAGTAAATAGTGCTTTTTGATTAGAAAAATATGTAGAGTCTGATAAAAATGTATTTGGAGCATGATATTGCTTGCAATTTAAAAAGTACACAAAGTTATGACTTTCAATGTATTAAATTATGGTGAAACCCTAATTTGATATGGAACTCAAATTTAATGTCTCTTTTGGGTTGTTCTAAGTAATATTAACTTGTTGAGGATAAAAGAGAAAATTAATTTTGAAAAAGGTATTTTTATGCTTGTTTTAGGGTTTTATGCACATGATTATGTTTAGAAACTCTAATTTGGGAAAAAATGGGTTTTAATGATTTAAATCCGAAAATGTAATTATATAACAGAGATTTGGTGATCTCAATCTTGTTTTAAGATTAAAGAACCCTTAATGAGGATAATTAGGGTTTTTGAGAAATAAGAAATCTATTTTAGGGTTGTTAGCCTAAAAAGGGGATAAAATTGGATAAAAAACCTAAGGAACCCTAATGAACCCTAAGGGTCTTGAAAGTTTTAGAAAGCATCCCCGTGTCATTAGGACAATGTTTTGACATTAGGTAATCTATATGTTTCAGGAATTAAGGGTTGTTTGCAATAAACTGCTTGCTTGGACAACTTGTTGAATTTGGATTCTTTTGCTTAGGAACATGTATGTTGTTACACTTATGATTAAATCATTTTAGTTTCCTGGTGATTCCCAAAGTTTTATCGATTTCTTGGAATAACTACTTGATTGCCTTTTATTTCTTGCAATTATAAAGTGACTATGACTATCACCGCGATTATATGTGCATTACTAGCTCAGATCCTAGTCCTCCTTTATAGCTCTGATATTGACGAGATAGATGACCTAGTACATGGTCTACCCATGAGGTAGGACCATCAGGTTATCACGAGTCAGTGATTGGACTACCTTGGGTAGGGCCATGCGACTCCACAACCCTATGTATTGATCTACCCTGTAAGGTAGGATCATGGGAGTTAGTTGAGATCTACCATATGAAAGGTAGTATCTATGTCCACTACAGGGACAAAATAGAGGCCAGGGTATGGAAGGATTGAGTAGTCATGTTTAAAATGTAAAGTTTTCTTGTTAAACTATAATTGTTTGCAATATGTTGTTATAAGTAAATGCAAGATTATTGTTTCCTCCACATACATGTATAATTCGTTATACTGACCGCCGTTTTGTTTGTCAACGTTTTAGGTTAACAAGAAAATGGATAATCCTTTAAAGTGACATTGATGAAATAAATCTTAATAAAGAATTGGAGGATCATAGATAGATAAGTTCTTTCTTTGGTAAAGAATTCCACTTCCCATATTTTACAAGGTATGAAAAGAAAAATTTTATTCCATTAAAAGTTTAGTTGGTGTAGAATTTGTTAATTATTGTTGATTATTTGCAAAACCACTGATCCTATTTTGGGATAGCGCCTCTAACCTCTTGGTCTCCCTTAACTGGGGGTTACCGGGAGGTAGGGTCATTACAATCTTTCTTGCTATATTGATGATCTACTTTCAATTCTGAAATTTTCTTGAATACTTGATATATCTATGAGTTCTAGTTGTTTCTTAGACCTGTTATCCTTGTACTAGAATAGGTAGATCGAAGGTCTAGAGTTTGAAGATGATGGTATCACCTTATAAAGTGATATCGGGTTCAAGCACATAGGAAAGCACCTCTAACCCGATATGGTGATGCACCTACACCACTAAAATGATATGGATATGAGTTTATACTTCCTTGCACGATATGGTAATGTAGTATACACCTCTAGGATGATATGAGGTCAAGCATACACCTCTTTTCCTGATATGATGTGAAGCATACACACACCTCTTTGCCTGATATGGTGTGAAGCATACACACACCTCTTTGCCCGATATGGTGTGAAGCACACACACACCTCTTACCCGATATGGTAAGCACACATACACCTCTAAAGTGATATGGAAAGCAAGAATACACCTCTTTCCCGATATGGTAAGCACACATACACCTCTAAAGTGATATGGCAAGCAAGCATACACTTCTTGCTCGATATGGTAAGCACACATACACCTCTAAAGTGATATGGCAAGCAAGCATACACCTCTTGCCCAATATGGGAAGCACACATACACCTCTAAAGTGATATGGCAAGCAAGCATACACCTCTTTCTCGATATGGTAAGCACACATACACCTCTAAAGTGATATGGAAATCAAGCAGACACCTATTACCCGATATGGTAAGCACACATACACCTCTAAAGTGATATGGGTAGAAAGCATACACCTCTAAACCGATATTGGGTTAAGCATACACTTCTTAGACGATATGGTGTTGAACACACATCACTAAAATGATATGGTGGGTAACCCAATATACTAGATGACAAAAGTGGTAAGGTGGTTAATACCCTAGAACATGTGATGGCCAATACACTAAAGTATGGTGTGGCCAATATCTACAAGTGAGATGTTACAACCATGTAGGGTGAGGTGATACACCATATGATTAGTAAGGTTGATACCTTGATAGGTAAGGGTATGAGATATATGATGATGCCTAGTCCGATATACACCTAACCCAATACATGCTTTCAACTTGACATACATGATTCAACCAAATACACCTTGTAAAGGAGGGTAAGACACTCTTAGGAGTGATGAGTGTAACACCAAGTTATGGTGTGGCTAATACCTTGATAGGTGAAACACCTATAGTGGTTGATAAGGGTCAACCCTATATCAATAATGCCTTAACCCAAGATGAGTCCATATCACTTGATGATAGTTGGGTAATTCAAGTGTGTGACTTATGGCCAATACACTACATAATAAATATGATGATGAGTTAGTGCACAAAGTATTAGGATGGTAAATACCTAATACAAGATAAGTTGATGAACTTAAGTAAGTTAAAAGTGACGAGGGAAGTGATACACCAAGGCATGATAAATATCACATCCAACACCTCAAGGTTGATACATCTTGATGCACCTTAAATCCAATATACTTGGATGAGTAACACATGAAGTGTGTCATGTTAATTGTGTCATTAAGATGTAATGAGTTTAATGCACTTTGATAAGTGTAGGCTAACATACCTTGAGAAAGGGTTAAGCCAAATTAATAAAGTATGATGTAGCCCGACCAAAAAAAAAGTATGATGTAATCAATATCCTAGTAAGGATGGGAGAGAAACTCATACTTTGTGTTGTTAATCATTTAATGATAAATGATGGGAATAAATAAGTACGATTGAATACTTATGATATCAATGTATGATCCTAGATGTGTGGAGAAATGAATTAGGGGTTGGATTGATAATATGAACTTGAAACCCTATTCATCTATAAAGGGAAACCCTAACCCTAATAATGGGAAGGTTGTATTTCTCTTATTGCATAAGCCTTGTGAGAAATATTAACTACTTGTATACAAAGTATAATGTTTATGTGGTCTGATGACCTAAAAGATATTTGTTGCCTAGTGAGAGGTGACAAAATGTTTAATGAGCCTTGCGAGCCATGTGAATAATTGTTGCCTAGTGAGAGGTGACAAGATGTTTAATGGCCGTTGTGAGCCATGTGAATAGTTGTTGCCTAGTAAGAGGTGACAAGATGTTTAAATGGGCCTTGTGAGCCATGTGAAATGCTTGTGCAACAAGTGTGATATATACCTGGGTATGAGGACTTAGAGGTAATAGTTACCTGTTACAGGGGTAACAATGTTCAGTAATGATCTAAGGGTTTGAATACCCAGATCCAGTAATGATGATGATGATGATGTTAAGGGATGGAAATTCCCAGTAATGTGAAAAGGGATTGAGATCCCGAGTGTATGTATCTAAATGTGTTCCAAAGATTAAAAAATACTTGATAGATGTATTACACCTTTCTTTATAGCATTTGTTTATGATTGATGCTTATAACTTATTTGATGCTAAAAGAATAATGCAATACACTTAATAAATCATTAGGAACCATAAAATGTAGTTGCCCTGACCATAGATCCATCAGTGTTAGGATTTGCTAAAATGGTGAAATGGGTTTTCCCCACGAGATAACCTAGAGCGCATATTTTTGAATATACAAGGGTGTAAGCTTGGACGACCATATGTGAGCCGATCCCCTTACAAACTCAAAATAAATGGGGATTTGGTTGTATGCCATATCTTGGATTGAGTGTGAATGTAGTCGTAGACTCAGTGATGACCACGGTGAACTGGCCCGTGGCTCAGAATATGGCTATATGCCATGACTTAGTGATTTTATGACTGGGGACGGTTGTTGTCTATTGTTCCCCTAAGAGAGTGCATGCTACGACTGTAGCTCTGAGCGAAGATGCCACTATACCCTGGCATGCTCTTTTTGCAATTTGACATGAGATGTCACTACCAGTGGTCTCATACTGACCGAGACGGTAGATGTCATGGCATTCGACTCTTCCATTGACCTTGTATGGTACCAACTTGTGAGAAGTTTGTGGTCAGTTGGAGCATGAACGGTATACTTCATCTCCTCAGGACATAAGTGTGATTATAAACTGTAATCAGCCATATAGCGTATTTGCTTAAAGATTAAATACAAAAAACATTAGTTGATGCACACTGCAGTTTTACATCTTAGTTGATAGATGTTATTTATGTTTCTTTACATTCCTTGTAAAGTAGATAGATGGTTTATTACTCTACCTTGGATAAATGCATCATTTTTCTTCAGTAAAGAGATTACTCTATCCTATTTATACAGTGATTAATCCTACTTGTTATCATAAAAGAACCTTTGCTCATTTTTATACTGCTTAACTGTGATAATAATATGGTCGACGGAGAGTTATATCTCTCGTTGGGACAATTGTCTCACCCAGTGGGATCCACATTTTTTAGGTGGACATACACGAGGGGGTAGAGACTGTACTGTATAGGGAGAACAATAGAATCAAGGGCAAAAATAACAACTCAGGTTGAGTGTACTGTCTGTCGTGTCTTGCAGATATAAGTCCTATGTTTCGTCTCTGTACTCTTAGGTCCTTGGATTTAGTACGTGATGGTTTTATAAACAAGATGATATTTTTGGCTTGTATGCCTCGAGGTTTTATGATGCTTCAGTATATGTTTTGACAAAGCAACTGTTATATGTTATCCTCAAGATAAGATGGTACAATATGTACAATGTGAACCCTGATGTATATAATGTTTTGGTCCTTTTAGTAAGAGCTTCCTAGAAGAGGATCTCTTTGCAAAATGGTTTTAATTTTTAGTGATTTTGTTAATCTGCTGCTTATGGTTATTCCACAATTATATCACTGATGACAAATTGATTTGTTGTTGGATCATTTCAAAGTTTTGGTACCAGAGCTTAAGGTTCGCTGAGTCTACAGAGACATAGGACAAAGGTGTTGAGTCTGTTCTAGTGTCCCAGTATACCCTATAGTGACTTCTGCTTATGCAGAAGAAAGGGTGAAGTTTAAAAATGACTGGAGAACATGAGGAACACGTTGCTAAGAGCAATGTTGTTGCACTAGGAGAGGGTGCAAGGGATCAGGTAAGAGAAGAATAAGTGCCTGAGAATTCCCATATTGACCCAACTGGGATAGAGAATCTTGCTTTTTATGCTCTTGTTGGGTAGGTTAGGACAACAATGATGCATATAGTGGACTAGATACTAGAAATACAACCTAGGTCACCAGTCCTCAATGCAGAAACTTTGGGTTCTGAAAAGGTTCCTAAATGACATAATCATGTTGAAACAGTGGAAAATGTGGGAAGGATTAACATATGGCAAGAAATAGACTCTACCATAAGTATAGACAAATAGTACATCTGTGATGGCAATGCCCAGGGAGGGGAAATAAGCTGATAATTAAGGAAAGGTCTCTACAATTCTAGATACATTTACCTAGTTGTTCTAAAAAGCCAAATTTTTTGGTGCCACCAGTGTAATAAATGCATAGTGCACCAGGGAAGTAGTCACTAAGTAAAGGCAAAAGTCCTAACTTTCCACCTGTAAGAACTCTTAGCTTAGCTTCTACATCATTAATAAGACCGATAAGACCATGGCACAAGGACAAGACATGTTATATATATGGACATGTTGAGCATGCTAAACTCTTTTGTTTAAAAATAAGGGAGGAAATGACCCAACAACTAAGGCAGACTCGGAAGGGCTTATGAAAGTTACAACCCAATAGTGTAAAAAGGCAAAAGAAACAACATGAAACAACTAGACTTTATGTTTTGAGTCAACCTGAAGTGGTAGATGACCGTGAGGGGTGACAGTCAGATAGAGAATTTTCATTCTGATATATCTTCTCTTGATTTTATCTGATAATAATAAGAAGGATTGCTGTTGTTGACTTCCCTTTGTTGTCCTATGGGAACATGGGGAAGAAATAATGAGGACTAGAATTTATATTCTGTTTAGTATTCTTTTAAATGCTTTATAATTTCTATTGTCCATATAAAAGTGACAGAGATGTAAATGAGATGCCTAGAGAAATCCAGGGATATTATGTAACAACCTTCATCAAACGACAAACAAATCATCACTAATAAAGCAGAATAAACATAATCAACAGATTAATAAAAATCACTAAAATTTAAAACCAATTTGCAAGGAGATCCTTGATCAGAAAACTTTTACTGAAAGATCCAAAACCCATACATATCTTGATTTACATTGTACAACATTGTTTCATCTCATCTTGAGGACAATATATAATAGTTTCTCAATCAAAATACATACTGGAGCAACATAAAACCTCGAGGCATACAAGCCAAAATCTCATATTGTACTTGAAACCATTACGAACCAACTCTAAGGACCTGAGAGTACAAAGATGACACATAGGACTTGTATCTACAAGACACGACAGACAATACACTCAACTTGAGCTGTCACTACTTCCTCATCTGTTGTTCCTCCTCTACAGAAAGATCTCCACCGCTTCGTGCTTGTCCACCTAAAAAAATTTGTGGAACCCACGGGGTGAGACAATTGTGCCAACAAGAGATATAACTCTCCACTGACCATATTATTATTGATGATAAACATTTTAAAAACTGAGCAGAGTTCTTTTATATTAACAGGCATGATTAATAATTATATGAACATAATAAGATAATATCCTTTCTCAAGGAGAACACTGCATCTACCCATGGTAGAGTCATAATTTATCTATCTACTTTGCAAGGAATGTAAAGAATCATAAATAACATCTATCAACTAAGATGTATAACTGAATTGCGCATCAAACAATGTTTTCCACATTTGATCCTTAAGTAGATATGCTACATGACTGAACATATTTTATAATCACACTTATGCCCTGAGGAGATGAAGCATACCCTGTTCATCTCCAAACGACCAAAAACTTCTCACAAGTCGATATCATACAAGGTCAATGGAAGAGTCGTTTACCATGACCTCCCTTGTCTCGGTCAGTATGAGACCACTTAGGCTTAGCAGGACATCTCGTTTCATCTACAATATTGCTATTCTAGGGTACGTAGGCATCCTCTCTTAGAGCTACAACATCAACTGTGCTTTCTTAGGGGAACATCTACAACAACCGTCCCCAATTAGTGAGTTATGGTCACTTAGGCACCATACTCTGAGCCATGGTCACATAGACACCATGCTCTAAGACACGGGTCAGTTCACCATGCTCTATTGTGACATTCTTATGAAATTACTAAGTCATGGACACTTAGGCTCCATGCCCCCACATATTAAAAAATATGCATTCCGGGTTATGCCGCGGGGAAACCCGTTTCACCATTCAAAAAGTTTTGATGCTGATGGATCTATGGTCAGGGCAACGTTTTATAGTTCCTAATGATGTATTACATGTATTACAACATTCTTTTAGCATCAAACAAGTGATCATTATTAATCACAACAAATTCTATAAGGAAAGTGTAATAGATCTATCATGTACTTTTCAAGTCTTTAAAACACATTTAGATACTTGGTACTTGGGATCTTAGTCCCTTATCACATTATTGGGGATCCTCATCCCTTCATATCATTATCATCATGATTATTGGATCTGGATATTCAAACCCCTAGATCATCACATAGCATTGTTACCTCTGTAATATGTAACTATTACCTCTAGGTCCTCAGACCAAGGTATTCATTTTACTTGTTGTACAAGTATTTCACATAGTTCACATGGTTTGATTAAGTATCTTGTCACCTCTCATTAGGCAACAACTATTCACATGGCTCGCAAGGCCTATTAAACATCTTGTCACCTCTCACTAGGAAACAACTATACACATGGATCACAAGGCCCATTAAACTTTATACTTATCATATAAGTATTTAACATGCCTCATAAGGCTTATTCAATAAGAGAAATACAACCTTCCCATTATTAGGGTTAGGGTTTCCCTTTATAGTTGAATAGTGTTTCAAGTTGATATTATCAGTGCAACCCTAATTCATTGCTCCACACACCTAGGAGCATATATTGATATCATAAGTATGCAATCATACTTGTCTATTTTCATCATTTATCATTAAATGATTATCAACACAACGTATGAGTTTCTCTCTCATCTTCACTAGGATATTGATTACATCATACTTTTGGTTCAATCCTCCTCTTAAGGAATATTAGTCCATCATTAATAATTCACATCATCTTTTGATTAACACCACATTCAACATATGTCACTCAGTCAATTACTCATGATTGGAGTGTCTCTATCATATTGGGTATCAAGATGTGTGTATTATCATATTATACTTTAAGCCACATTCTTTACTTCATGTCATGTATCCATATCGCGCATGTGGTATAACCACATCACCATGTCATGTTTTAGGGTGTATCCCCTAATTAACATATCATGTACCCATATCAGATGGACTATCACTTAGATCTTATCGTTTCAAGTTAGCTTTGTATCAAGTATGAGCTAGGTGCTTGACCCCATATCGGGTTTAAGCTATGTTCTTGGGGCCATATTGTGCAAAAGATGTGCCCCATATCAGGCATAGAGCATATGCCTCATCATAAATCATTTGAGTGCTATACACAAGATACCATAACAGTTTCCCTTTTGGATTGTCATATCAGGTATCCATATCGGGCAACATATCGGGTTACATATCGGGTGACATATCGGATTACCATGTTAGGTAGACCCTTAGACTCATAACTCCTTCATTCTTTCAAGGATCAACCTTGTCATATAGTTACTTGACAAGCTAGATGTCTTATTATATTCTCATACCAAAAACCATCACACAAAGGGTAGGGTGTATCAGGTTCAATCCCTCATCTAGGGTTTCCCACCAACTTGGGTAAATTATGCCATATCGTGCATGAAGTATGAGTTGAATCTCATATCGTTCACAAGGTAGGAGTAGGTAATTTTCCTATCCTTTAAGGGGTATCATTCATATCGTCCATGTGGTATCACTCACCACTTATATTGTCTTACCCATCACTTAGGAATTATCTAACTCTATATCGTTTAGAGTGTTCACTATCTATTATTGTGCAAGAGATGTAGTTTTAGATTTGTATTGTGTATAAGGGTAAATGGGTATCTCCCATATCGTGCAAAGGGCATGGCTCATATCGGGTATGAGCTATCCATTATCCCCATATTGGGTTAACCCTATCTTGAGTTTCATATCGGGTTGAGGTGTTTCAACCATATCAGATTACACTTAGAATCCATGCCTTATATTATGCATAAGGGTTTACTTGTTTATTCATATCATGCGACAAATGTGTGATTCAAGGTATAGTGTACCAGGGTATATTACATGATCATATCAGGTAAGGAATACTTGCTTTATCTTACTCATATCGGGTACCCAACTAGGGTTTCATATTGTCTCACACGTATACACTTGTTCCTATATCGTGTAAGGAGTCTATACTTGACTTCCTATCGTGCAAAGGTTTGTGGTTAACACCATATCATATTCCAAGGTAGGAACTTCATTTCATATCATGCAAGGAGATATAATCTCACAAGAATATCGTGCAACTAGTACATGTATATTACCATATCGAGTAAGAGCTACTTGTTTGGGTGCTTGAACCCGATATCACTTTATGAAGTGATACCATCTACTTCAAGATCTAGACCTTCGTTTTATCTATTGTAGTTCATACAAATAGGTCTAAGAAACTACTAGAACTCATAAATTCATCAACTATTTAAAAGATTTTTAGAACTAAAAGTATTTCATTAATTATAGCAATTTAGGTGATGAATAATAACATGATAGTGTTCAAGTTATATAACCCACCTTGTGAACAACTTCAAAGCTCCAAGCTCCAAAGCTCCACGTCCTAAGGTTGAAAAAGAACTTCTCCAAGGTCTAGGGCTCGTTCACAACTCCTCCATGGACAAGATATCACCATAGTTAAGCACTTGGTGAAGAAGGAAAGAAAAGAATATCCATAACCCGATATCCTACTTCAACCAAGGTTGAAGGTGACCAAAGCCTTACCTAAAGCTTGGTTCTTGAGCTCTCATAGCTCCTTGAGCTGCTTTGCACGATACCTAAGGGTCTTTGCATGATATATCCAAGGTAAATGGTTATGAGGATCATAAACTTTCATAATTTGGTGAAAGGTGAAGTATATATACTTAATTTCATGAAATAAAGTATATATGAGGTGTCTTCCCCTCATGCTACTAGATGACATGTGGCCATGCATGGTTGACACGTGTCCATGCATGCACACATCTATATCTTGCCATGCAAGAGTCTTGAGGATAACCTAGAGACAATATCTCAACCCTTACTTATCTTGTTAGGCAAGTTATCTCGTCTTTATCTCATTAAATAAGCAACCCGATACACTTTTTGTAAGGAACTTTGAAAATCATCATGGGCCACCTCCTTGAGGTTATCTGCCCATTATGACCTTTTCCAAGGCTCAACAAACTGATAGAAGGCTCCTACTTTGTCTCTTTGGCTGATAGGACTCCTTATATCAAGTCTTCAACTCGATAAAACACATATAATGCTCTTGCCTTCAACTCATTCTTGGTCCTTCATTACCAAGAGTATCACCACTCAAAGGTGATTCAAACATAGTGTCTCCTTATTTCTCTCCTCTAAAATATACATAGAGGGAGTAGGGACACTCTAGAGGTGGTAATTTATATTTTAACCCCACATATTAGGTAAATTACAAATTGTACCAAAATTGGTGCACAAAGTACTAGCATTGTTTAAACAAGTTATAACTTGGGATTTAGGCTTTCCACAAGCTACCACTTAGCATCACTCTCCTCCTTATGATACTAAAATACTTAGGAAACATTCCACATGTGAAATTTGCAATGTAACCCCTCATCTTGGGTAAATTGCACTTTTCACTCAGATTTTCATATAATGCACAATTAGTTTGCAATTAAGCTCAAAATTTGAAAACAACTTCACAAGAAGACTTAATTACTTTTCAAAAGATTAAAACCAATTGGTAAGTAACTTATTTAAGAAAAACTTCTAGGGTTAAGCCATAACCCAGGTCAGGGGTACTACAATTGTCTGCTTCGGATACACTTGAGTGTATTCTAGCCTGACTCTCTCTCTCTGTCTATATATATATATATATATATATATATATATATATATATATATATATATATATATATATATATATATATATATAGTACATGTGCGGGCAGCTATCCGTCCCCTATTTCGGTTAATTTTTTTAGAGTTTCTTACTTTTGACATGTAGAAAGTTACTTTATCTTACAAATTGTTATTTTTCATACATAGATAGTTACATTTATAAAAACATATTCAAAAGTACAATTATATATATATATATATATATATATATATATATATATATATATATATATATATATATATATATATATATATATATATATATAGTCAGGCTAGAATACACTCAAGTGTACAGATCACACAAATATACTCAAGTGTGTTTTTATATCAAGACTATTTTTTTGCAAAATGTAAACCATTGATCTTCACTGTCATACTATAACTAGGCTACATACGAATTTTAAGCCCATTTGGATGAGTATAAGTCACTCATCCAAGGGCAACAAAATCGATGCACGAAACTAATTTGAAATGTATAATTTTGGTGGTCTTTATAACATGACCTACAAATGTCTAAATGTGCTCAAATTTTGTATATGAGCTATTCAAAAGATGTTTAAGAAGATCAACGGATTAGATTTTTGAAAAAAAATATTGCATCATGAAAAACTACTTGAGTGTATTCTAGCCTGACTCACACTCTCTCTCTATATATATAAACACACACACACACACACACACACACACACACACACACACACACACACACACACACACACACACACACACACACACACACACACACATATATATATATATATATATATATATATATATATATATATATATATATATATATATATATATATATATATAGAGTCAGGCTATTGTACACTCGAGTGTACCAGAGACACCGTACACCTCAGTCATTTTTGAAGATGCAGTAAATTTTTGAAAAATCTAAACCGTTGGTCTTCTTTATTATTATTTTTTTGAAGTCATCTTCTTTATTATCATAAGAACATACTATATAATAAATTTTAGCTTATTTGGACACTTATAAGTCATGCATCCAAATGAGGCAAAAATCATGTATTTCAAATTAGTTTTGTGCGTCGATTTTGTTGTCCTTGGATGAGTGACTTACACTCATCCAAATGAGTTCAAATTTTGTATGTGACATATTATTATTGTAACCATGAAGATCAATGGATTAGATTTTAGAAAAACATGGTCTAGATAGGCAAACACCATTGGGGTGTACAACGTGATATGTACACTCGAGTGTATTCTAGCCTGACTCCATATATATATATATATATATATATATATATATATATATATATATATATATATAGTCAGGCTAGAATACACTCGAGTGTATATATAATTAGAGAGAGAAAGTCAGGTTAGAAGACACTCGAGTATATCTGGAGCAGAATACAGTCAAGTAGTTTTTCATGATGCAATAGTTTATTTTTTAAATCTAATCAATTGATCTTCTTAAACATCTTATGAATAGCTAATATATAAAATTGAGACCATCTTGACATTTATAGATCATGTTATAAATACCACAAAAATAATACGTTTCAAATTAGTTTCATGTGTCGATTTTGTTGCCTTCAGATGAGTAACCTACACTCATCTAAATGAGCTCAAAATTTATATGTAGTCTAATTATAGTATAAGAATGTATAGTATAAGACTATTAAAATGTATTATTTGAAATGTATTATTTTTGTGGTCTTTATAACATGACCTATAAATGTCCAGATGGTCTCAATTTTTATATATTAGCTATTCATAAGATGTTTAAGAAGGTCAATAGATTAGATTTAAAAAATAAACTATTACATCATGAAAAACTACTTGATTGTATTCTGCTCCAGATATATTCGAGTGTCTTCTAACCTGACTTTCTCTCTCTCTATATACATACATACATACATACATTCTTATAAATAAATAAATAAATAAATAAATAAATAAATAAATAAATATATATATATATATATATAAAGAGTGAATAAATTTTATTAATTACAGTTATGCCACTAGCTAATCAAGTTGTACCATTTTTGAAATGCTACCTTGTCCTTAATTCTTTCTTTTTTCACAATTTTTCTCACGTTTTTGTCCTTTTACCATGACTCAAACTGCTCCATCACACACCATTTTCCACTAATCGACCAACTTCCTATTACTTTGAACGTGGGCAACAAGAGGCGTGGTGGTCGGTTGCTGCCTGTTGGTAAATAAAATACCTGACTAAGAATTTTTCTGGCAGTCCATTCACCTGTCGTCATTTAACCAAAGCCCTAGCCCCTGTTTGGGAACGGACTGGGATTTCGTAGTCTGGACTGGATTAGATGGGGTTAGTCAGGATCGAGTCTAATTCTGTTTGGCAACCCAGTCTGATTCTGTTTGGAAACCTAGTCTGATTCTGGTCAGCTAGTCTGGTTTGAGTCTGGTTTCAGTCTGATTTTGTTTGGCTACCAGTCTGGACTCAGTCTTATTTTGTTTGAAAACCTTGTCATGATCTTGAGTGATTTTGTCAATGCATGATAATTTTAAGAATACAAAACTATGATGATGACTTGAGAATGATTGTGTTTGTATGTATTGATTTAAAATACTTGACAATTTAAAAAATACAAAACTATGATGGCACTCCATTTTTTTGTATATATGAAGGTCATATCTCGGATATTGGTCAAAGATATTAGTTTTTAACCCATTATCACCGTCTTGCCAAATAGCAGAGTACATGAAACCTATTGGAAATGGAAATACTTACCGAAATTAGTCAAAAGTTTAACATGTCTCAAAGAAATTTGATTAATAATAGATATACGCCAAATAATTTCATATGTTTATACTAGACATGGAATGAATAAAGGGCTCGATAGTTGGATACGTCACCGTCGTTGCCCTCCCTGAGGAAGATGACCCGCTAGTGAGATGCTATGATACTCCTCCAACCAATTGGTGAGGGGCATATGAAGACATGCATATTCATCCACACTGGTGACAATATTGTTCAGTTGTGCTAGCCATCAGTACTGCAACCCCAATTTAGGAGAGGGATAGTTTGGGGCGGAGAAGCAGTCGAACGAGTCATCTCCACCAAGGTCCTCTGGTTAAGATCATCCGTCTCGTTGCTCCCCTCCAACCCATTAGCGCGTGAGCTGCTCTTCTCCCTTGCAGACACACTCTCCAATCTCCATCGCACTCACACTTTCCCTCCACTTCCGCCACCCTGACCTGCCGACCGGGAAGCTACAGCTGCAGAGCGATATTGCTGTAGCGGGTGCGGCCCTCCACGAACACATCGTCAGTGCTGAGTTACTTCTCAAATTTTCCACTTCCCTCAATGCTACCACTGACCCCGGGCTAGGTGGACGATAAGAACATCCTCGTGGCCGTCGCCCAGGGTTCCGTTGCAGCCCTGCTCCGCCTCCTCGAATCCCCCCAGGTGAAGATGGTATAATACACATTGGCCCTTGGTGGAGAAGTGTGCACTTTGTGCAACTGGTGGACTCGTGGTCGTGCCTTAAGACGGTGAAGATGTGGAGCTGCTCACCGGTGAAGAGGGGAGTCAGAGAGGGGACTTGGGAAAAGAGAGGGGAAGAGGGTAGTCGGGAGGAAAGATGTGAAGAGGGAAGTAGGGAGGAGAGAGGTGAAGAGGGGAGTCAGAGAGGAGATTTTTCAGGACTGGAGTCGGGGTCACGGGAGAAGAAATCGATTGTAAACCGGACTGAGAATCCAGATCCCGCTCGAAGCAGGACTGACTTGGTCCGGTTTTGGGGATTACGGAATCCAAAACGGTGACTGTTATCTCATTACCAACCAAACACCAAACCAGTCCAACCCGGAGCGGATTAAGCAGGCATGGCACAAGAACACAACGCTAAATACAGACTCAGTCCTGAACCAAACAAGGGCTTAGTTTGTAGCAGCGACCAGTTTTACTTCAGCAAAATCAAAATCGTAACACCATCCTACTCCTATAACGCGACGTCGGCAGGAGAGACCACATGTATCTACACTTCACTCATTCTTCATGATGATGGCATAACCATCACAAGTTCACAACAGAGAGAATCTCCACTCTGGCGACCTGCCAATGTTTCGATCAAGTAGTGTTGGCACCGTTTTTTGCCGAGCTTTTAGGAAGAGTATCAAGTTTATCACCATTGTCGAATCTAAGTATCAAGTTTAACTACCAATATGCAACAGTAAATCAGATTTGGAGAAAAACAATGAAATAGTTTATAAAAACAAACTCTAGAGTTTGAAGATGAAGGCGTGTGAAACACTGTCTTCAAGACATTCCACCGCTCTTAACACGAGCGTCTCCGGCGGTCTATCTCCAAGATTCAACCATCCAAACTCGGGTACAGCCGCTCGGTGTAAGCGAGAGTGTGGTGTTGAACTCATTCCTTAGCTCTTAGTCGCAAACATCAAAACGACGTCGCGAAGCAGTCGTCAGCACAAAATAGCAGCAACGAGTGGTTGTGTTTTGGAAGAACATGCTTATCATGGTGGAGTAAAAGAACGCAGGATCAAGAAGGTAACCGCAGTACAACAACAAAAGAACTGGTGTACTACAGTGAGGTAATCGCAGTACAACAATAAATAAACAAAACTTTGTACCGAAGGAAAGGAACCACAATACAACATGATGGGAACCACAATACAACAACAAAGAAACTGCAATACAACAGGAAAGGAAGCATTGTATATCAGGAAAGGAACTGTTGTACGTCTCTCTATTTCTCTTTATATCTCCCTGTATGTCGGTTTGTTGTATATTTCAAATGAGAGCGGATGCCTCCTTATATGGAGTGCGTCTCAGCCACCGCGGTAACTGCCCGCACCAGTTGGTCTCTCCAACGTGCGTCTTTAACATCGCTTTAATGGTCGGCTTAATGGGTAGTCAAGAGAGGTTTTATTGCTGCGTCTAAAACAATGTCAAGTGAACTCCAAACGACGCAACACAGAAAACAAAACGTCGTTTCGGGACAAACAAAACAAAATAAAATATTTTGTAAAAAGATAAATCCAAGCACGCACCGAACCGAACCGAACCGAACCGAACCGAACTGAGCCAGGCCGGGTCGGGCAGGGCAGGTGAGCGAGCGAGCGAATGAATGAACGTGCGTGTGTGTGTGTGTGTTTATTTTATTCCGACAAATACACAAGTCTAGCCAATCATTCTTAAATTCCCATGCCCTTGAGAGGTCTTGACCTCTTGGGGACCACTAACACATATAAGGAGCTGTGTGGTTTCTGTTGCAAGTAATATGGGATAAAAGGTTGGCTGGAAAAATGAATTCTGGAACAGAAAATACAACATTCCCACACATGTTCCATAATTCTTTTCGGAAATTCAATAAATAATAAAATTAGCGAGATTACTTTGTTTTTCAGCATTGATAGCTTGTAACTTTGAACAATTGCCTAGAATGACTCACTTCAATCCGGAGAGACGCGGTGAACTACGTCTTGAACCAGAATCCCTGATTTGGACCTTAGTAAATCAAAAAATCATAGTGCGGGCACTAGAACAAGTTCGTATCAGTGTTGCGCATAAACGACCTTCACATAATCTTGTTTCTTGAGCGCTCTAGTGAGTATGCCCAACTTATATAAACCCCGACTATCGGGTTACACACAAATAGTAGGAATCTCCAAGGGCATCCTATCCGATACATACCCTGCCAATAAATGGCCTTGAAGCCATTCAGAGCAAAGCTCTTCCCATACCCAGACAGAATCAAAGCACAAGCGCCATAGGGAGGGTCATGGAGTAAAACTCCTGAGTGTGCTTCTACATAACACGACAACTTAGTTGTCCCTTTGAACAATTCCTCATGGAATCTCCAATTTTGGAAAGGTAGGGTTACCACTGTAATGTTTATTCTATGGGAAGAAGACCCATCCCCCTCAACGAACTGAGTACTAGCTTTCTTGCTAGACCCTTAGTAAGTGGATCAACAATGTTACTTGCAAATTTCGCATACTCTATAGATATGACCCCTTGGGTGATGTGATCTCTCACATCTTCATACCTTAATCTCATAAAGCGCTTTCCCGGGTTGCCTTTAGATTGCTTAGCTTTATCAATGGCTGCATTATTATCACATAATATGCAAACAAGAGGAAATGGTTTAGAAATAATAGGCAGATCAATAAGTAAATTTCTAAGCCATTCAGCCTGACAACAAGCTAAATCTAAAGCAATAAACTCATCCTCCATAGTGGATCTGGCTCTCACAGTTTGTTTGGATGATTTCCAAGAAACTGCACATCCTCCAAGGCAAAAAACATACCCAATAGTAGATTTGGTTTTATCTGAATCTGCAATCTAGTTAGCATCGGTATGTCCTTCTAATATAGGTGAAAAACCAGTATAATAAAGGCTATATGTGGTTTTACCTTTAAGGTACTTAAACACTCTTGCCAAAGCTTTCCAATGGTCCTCATTAGGACAACTAGTATACTTGCTAAACCTTCTTATAGCATAAGAAATATCAGGCCTAGTGCAATTAGCAAAGTACATTAAACTTCCTATAACTTGAACATATCTATGTTGATCTACATGAGTCCCCTTATGTACATCAAGATGTAAACTAGCATCATAAGGTGTATTGATAAGGGTACAATCAAACATATCAAATCTATGCAAGATTTTATCAACATAATGAGTTTGATTAAGTACATAACCAGAAGTAGATCTACTCAACTTAATACCAAATATTACATCAGCAAGTCCTAAATCTTTCATATCAAAATTGCCATCAAGAAAAGAGTTAGTTTTAGATATAATTTCAGAAATAGATCCAAACATCAATATATCATCTACATATAAACACATTATTATGCAGACATCATCAACAATTTTAGAATAAATACAACGATCATATTCATTGGCAATAAATCCGGAAGATAAAACAATTTTATCAAACTTATCATACCACTATTTTGTGCTTGTTTCATCCATACAAGGACTTGATAAGTATACAAACTTTGTGTTCTTGTCCAGGTGCTACAAAGCCTTCGGGCTGGTCCATGCATATCTCTTCTTCAAGATCTCCATTCAAGAAGGCTGTCTTGACATCTATTTGATGGATTTCAAGTTTATGGATCGCAACTAAAGCAACTAGGACACAAATGGAAGAGATTTTAGTTATAGGTGCATATGTGTCAAAGTAATCAAATCCTTCCTTCTGACTAAATCCTTTGGCTACTAGTCTGGCCTTAAACTTATCAATGGAACCATCTTCCCTCATCTTCTTTCTAAACACCCATTTACATCCAATAGTCTTGCAGCTTGGAGGGATTTCGGTAAGAATACAAGTATGATTTCTCATAATTGATTCTATTTCATTATCAACAACTTCCTTCCAAAAGCTAGAGTCTATAGATTTCATGGCATCCTCATAGGTACCCGAGTCTTCTTCTACTATGAAGGTGTAGAAGTCGAGACCATAGTTTTTATCAACTTTAGTCCTTTTACCCCTACCTAGATCACTTGGAGGTTCATCTACTGGGAGTTCAGGTTCTACTTCATAAGAAGGTGGAACTATAAGAGGTTCATCAGTAGAAGAGGAAGAGGGATCTTCACTAACTTGTCTAGGAACCTTTTCCTTAAGAGGAAAGATGGTTTCATAATAGACAACATCTACATGTCTAATCTCAAGTATAGAGTTAACTCTAATGTCTGAGATTTCATATTTTATTAGTAGGAATCTATTGACATTAATGTTTTCAACATATCCTATAAAGACAATATCAACAGTTTTAGGTCCTAGTTTTCTCTTCTTATTCTCAGGGATCTTAACCTTGGCCAAACACCCCCACACTTTGAGGTATTTCAAGCATGGTTTCCTATTGAGCCAAAGTTCATAGGGTGGTTTGTCAAGGTGTCTAAAAGGGATACGGTTGAGAATATAGTTGGCTGTATGAAGGGCTTCCCCCCACAGTCTGTGACTAAGTCCAGACTCAGCTAGTATTGAGTTGACCATGTCAATCAATGTTCTATTCTTCCTCTCAGCAACTCCATTAGATTGAGTATTATATGGGGTAGTGATTTCATGAATAAGTCCATGGTCCTCACAGAACTTATTGAGTTCATTAGAAGTGTACTCACCACCTCTATCAGACCTCACTCTCTTAATGCTCTTCTCTAGTTGTTTCTCTACTTGGGTTTTATAGATTCTGAATTTTTCTAATTATTCATCCTTAGTTTTTTAGAAAGAAAATAGAGAAATACTTCAAAAAATTATCTATAAAGGTAACAAAGTATCTCATACCATCACGAGTAAGAACATGATTTAAATCACAAACATTGATATGAATTAACACAAACAAAGATGTATTACGATCTACTACTAATTTAAATGGCTTCTTAGGAAGCTTAGCCTGCACACAAACTTGGCATCTATCAGAAATATCAATATCCGTCTTAGGAATTAGATCTAAGTGAATCATGTGTTTCATCATATTTTTATTCACATGACCAAGATGTGCATGCCAAACATCACTAGTTTCAGAAACTAAAAACGTAGAAGATATTTCATTACTAGAAGAAGCATTACATGAAACAAAAGATAGTTTAATCAAAATACTACAAGTGTATGCAAGACCAATATAAGAAGCGTTCTTAGAAATTACAACTCTATTGCCTTGAAACAACAAGGTATAACCAGAATGTTGTAAAATAACTTGACTAATCAGATTTCTACGGAAAGAAGGTACATGTTGGACATCATGTAATCTAAGGACATTTGCAGAAGTAAGCTTTATGTCAACACATCCAAAGCCAGCAATTGGGGTGGTAGATGAATGATCTCCCCACTTGATCACTCTACCAGTTTCGGCCTAGTAGGTAGAAAAGAGGGATTGGTCAAAACCAATATGGTAGGTGGCACCAGAATCTATGTACCACTTTGAAGATAAGTCAGCAAAAAGAATAGTAGGATTTTCTAACCTTTCTACAGAAGAGGAAGGAATCGCCCCCACAGTGATCATATTTACTTCAGGATTTTTCAGAGCCTAGACATTCTATTTTCTCTGATCTTTGTGAAATCTAAAAACATTCGCTAAGTGGCCAGGTTTATCACACACAAAGCAGACACATTTTTCTCCTTGATCGTGATTATTAATACTTTGATTTTGGTGGTGCTTGCGGCCCTTAAAGGAAGGTTTAGATTTCTTATGGAGATGGGATTGGTTGGGTTTCTTCTTAGTCTTGTCACCTATAACCATATTGATAGATAGGATAGACTTCCTGTCTTGTTCCCTATGTCTATCCTCAGTTTGTAGGGATTTGACTAAGGATGCCATGGGCATGTTCCCTTATTTATGTCTAAGGGTCCTGGAAAAATCCTTCCAAGAAGGAAGGAGCTTCTCTATGAGGGCTGCTACTTGAACATTTTCATCAAGGTTATAACCTTTACCATGGATTTAGACACTAAATTTTAGTATTCTAGGACTTGAGCCGAGACATGTTTATCATCAACCATGTTATATGTTAGCCATTCAATAAAGGCATAACACTCAAGACCAGTGTCTTCTAGACTAAATTTAGAGTCTAAGGCCGTCCATAGTTCAAGAGCAGTTGGAATCCTATGGTATATATCATGCAGTTCATCGGATAAGGCTGATAGGATCCTACCATGACAAAGGTAATCAGTTTCCTTAGAAATAGGAATGGGGACAACCGGTTCAGGAATAACGGGTTCAGGTTGATCTTCTCCAAGAAGGAGGTTTTTAGGTTGTGGTGTAGGCACAACAGGAACAGAGTCTTCGGGTGGTAAGGTGGCGGATACAAGTCCAAGGGATGTGAGCCAAAACTGAATTTTCTGGCTAACGATGAAAGTACAAACCAAAAAAGCATTCTGGATGAAGGGAGGCTACATCGTCAAGCGATATCTAATTAACAACTATTTAGGAATGAACTGGTCTGTCTATGCAATTGTTTATACAATATGAAATAGATCAGTAAACAGATTAATCTGTCTTGAAAATGTTAATTATAAATGAGTTGCTGTAAGACAGATGTTAATTAGATATTGTAAGCAGTTAACCACCAATATGCAGCAGTAATATTAACTGTAAATTAGATTCGGAGAAAAATAGCAAAAGAGTTTAGAAAAGCAAACTCTAGAGCTTGAAGATGAAGGCATGTGAAACACTGTCTTCAAGATAGATTCTACCGCTCCTAGCACGAGCATCTCCAGCGGTCTATCTCCAAGAGTACAGCCGCTCGGTACAAGTGAGAGTGCTATGTTGAACTTATTCCTTAGCCCTTGGTCACAAATATCAAAACGGCATTGCGAAGTAGTCATCGGCACAAGACAGCAGCAAGGAGTGGCTATGTTTTGGAAGAACAAGCTTATCATGATGGCGTAAAGGAACGAAGGAGCAGGAAGGTAACCACAGTACAACAAGAAAGGAACTGGTGTACAATAGTGAGGTAACCATGGTACAACAATAAAAGAACAACAACTTTGTACTGAAGGAAAGAAACCACAATACAGCAGGATGAGAACCGCAGTACAACAACAAAGGAACCACAATACATTAGTAAAGGAACCACTGTATATCAAGAAAGGAACTGTTGTGTGTCTCTCTATTTCTCTTTGTATCTCACTGTATGTCAGTTTGTTATATATCTCAAATGAGAGCGGATGCCTCCTTATATGGAGTGCGTCTCAGCCGCCGCGATAACTACTCGCACCTGTTGGTCTCTCCAACGTGCGTCTTTAACATTGCTTTAATGGTCGTCTTAACATGTAGTGAAGAGAGGTTTTATTGCTATGTCTTAAACACGGTCAACCAAACTCCAAACGATGCAACACAGAAAACAAAACATCATTTCGGGACAAAAAAAACAAAATAAAATATTTCGTAAAAAGATAAATCCACGCACGCACCAAACCGAATCGAATTGAGCCAAGCCGGGTCGGGCGGTTTTTATTATTATTATTTGAGTTCTTTTAGGAATTGAATGCATAGAGTTTTTCTTCTGTACCCATACATGACTATGTGCATGTCTATTATCATTTAAGTGATGAAAGTTATCGTCTTTATTTATCATTCTAGCATCAGGCTTGGTTGTGTTGTCATGGCCATGAGAGCCCACCTAAATACAAGGGTGGTCAAGAACATCATCAATGGTGGTGATAAGGTATTGGGTTATGTAATTGTAATATGTGTAGTATCAATGTATTGTCTAAGCCTAATACAAATCTTGGTTCACCTATGTGAGCATCTTTATCAACTTGACTTGTGCTCAAATCACTGGGAAACATATATTTCTAGAAATATGTTGCTCAAGAAGAATTATGTAAAATATGATTTATGATATGTTTAAATATATAAAATTTGAATTTTTTCTACTGTTAAATTGAGTATATCATTATGTATATCCGATGGAAGAACTCAAGCATAATTGCATTTAATTTGGGGAAATTAAGGCGTAACATTTATACCCATTGACATGTACTTGAGGTTATCTTTTTATTAGATTGGTTCAATATGTTGTTTTCAGATGGAATCATCTTGACAAGGTAGTGTGAAGTTATGTGAATACTTCTAACTATCTTATTATTGTTATGTATAAACTTTGGGTAGGGGTTTTTCTACATGCAGCCGTTGTGCATGTGTGTGTGTTTTTATTTTATTCTGACAAATACACAAGCCTAGACAATCAGTCTTAAATTCTCATACCCTTGAGAGGTCCTGACCTCTTGGGGACCACTAGCACATATAAGGAGTTGTGTGGTTTCTATTGCAAGCAATATGGGATAAAAATTGGATGGAAAATTGAATTCTGAAACAAGAAATACAACATTCCCCCACATGTTCCATAATTCTTTTCAAAAATTAAATAAATAATAAAATTTGTGACATTACTATGTTTTTCAACATTGGTAGCTTGTGGCTTTGAACCATTGCCTAGAATGACTAACTTCAATCTGGAGAGATGTGGTGAACTACGTCTTGAACCAGACTCCCTGATTTGGACCTTAGTAAATCAAAAAATCATAGTGCGGGCACTAGAACGAGTTTGTATCGGTGTTGCGCATCAAAGACCTTTGCATAATCTTGTTTCTTTAGCGCTCTAGTGAGTATGACCAACTCACATAAACCCCAGCTCTCAGGTTACACTAAAAAAGTAGGGATCTCCAAGGGTATCCTATCCGGTACATACCCTACCAATAAATGACCTTGAACCCATTCAGAGCAAAGCTCTTCCTATACTCATACAAAGTCGAGCACAAGCTCCATAGGGAGGGTCATGGAGTAAAACTTCTGAGTGTGCTTCCGCATAACACGACAACTTAGTTGTCCCTTTGAAAAATTCCTCATGGGATCTTTAGTTTTGGAAAGGTAGGGTTACCACTATAATATTTATTCAATGGGCAGAAGACCCATCCCCCTCGACGAACTGAGTATTAGCTTTCTAGCTAGACCCTTAGTAAGTGGATCAACAATGTTACTTGAAAATTTCACATACTCTATAGATATGACCCCTCAGGTGATGTGATCTCTCACATATTCATACCTTAATCTCATAAAGTGCTTTCCCGGGTTGCCTTTAGATTTCTTAGCTTTGTCAGTGGCTGCTTTATTATCACATACTATGCAAACAAGAGGAAATGGTTTAGAAACAATAGGAAGATCAATAAGTAAATTTCTAAGCCATTCAGCCTGACAACAAGCTAAATCTAAAGCAATAAACTCAACCTCCATAGTGGATCTGGCTCTCACAGTTTGCTTGGATGATTTCCAAGAAACTGCACCTCCTCCAAGGCAAAAAACATACCCACTGGTAGATTTCGTTACATCTGAATCTGCAATCCAGTTAGCATCAGTATGTCCTTCTAATATAGGTGGAAAACCAGTATAATAAAGGCTAGTACTTAAACAATCTTACCAAAGCTTTCCAGTGATCCTCATTAGGACAACTAGTGTACCTACTCAACCATCTTATAGCATAAGAAATATTGGGCCTAGTGCAATTAGCAAGGTACATTAAGCTTCCTATAACTTGAGCATATCTATATTGATCCACAGGAGTGCCCTTATGTACAACAAGATGTAAACTAGCATCATAAGGTGTATTGACAGGATTACAATCAAACATATCAAATCTATGCAAGATTTTATCAGCATAATGAGTTTGATTAAGTACATAACCAGAAGTAGATCTACTCAACTTAATACCAAGTATTACATCAACAAGTCCTAAATCTTTCATATCAAAATTTCTAGCAAGAAAAGATTTAGTTTCAGATGTAATTTTAGAATTAGATCCAAACAACAATATATCATCTACATATAAACACATTATAATGCAGACATCATCAACAGTTTTAGAATAAATACAACGATCAGATTCATTCATAATAAATATGATAGATAAAACAATTTTATCAAACTTATCATACCACTGTTTTCGTGCTTGTTTTAGTCCATACAAGGACTTGACAAGTCTACAAACTTTGTGTTCTTGTCCAGGTGCTACAAAGCCTTCGGGCTGATCCATGTATATCTCTTCTTCAAGATCTCCATTCAAGAAGGCTGTCTTGACATCCATTTGATGAATTTCAAGTTTATGGATCGCAACTAAAGCAACTAGGACACGAATGGAAGAGATTTTAGTTACATGTGCATTTGTGTCAAAGTAATCAAATCCTTCCTTCTAACTAAATCCTTTGGCTACTAGTCTGGCCTTAAAGTTATCAATGGAACGATCTGCCCTCATCTTCTTTCCAAACACCCATTTACATCCAATAGTCTTGCATCCTAGAGGGAGTTCAGTAAGAATCCAAGTATGATTTCTCATAATTGATTCTATTTCATTATCAACAACTTCCTTCCAAAAGATAGAGTCTATTGATTTCATGGCATCCTCGTAGGTACGCGGGTCTTCTTCTACTATGAAGGTGTAGAAGTCGGGACCATAGTTTTTATCAACTTTAGTCCTTTTACCCCTACCTAGATCAACAAGAGGTTCATCAGGAGAAGAGGAAGAGGGTTCACTAACTTGTCTAGGAACCTTTTCCTTAAGAGGAATGATGGTTTCATAATAGACAACATCTACATGTCTAATCTCAAGTATAGAGTTAACTCTAATGTCTGAGATTTCATATTTTATTACTAGGAATCTTTTGGCATTACTATTTTCAACATATCCTATAAAGACAACATCAATAGTTTTAGGTCCTAGTTTTCTTTTCTTATTCTCAGCGATCTTAACCTTGGCCAAACACCCCTACACTTTGAGGTATTTCAAGCATGGTTTCTTGTTGAGCCAAAGTTCATAGGGTGTTTCGTCAAGGTGTCTAAAAGGGATACAATTGAGAATATAGTTGGCTGTATGAAGGGCTTCCCCCCTTTGTCTGTGACTAAGTCCATACTTGGCTAGCATTGAGTTGACCAGGTCAATCAATGTTCTATTCTTCCTCTCAGCAACTCCATTAGATTGAGGATTATATGGGGCAGTGGTTTCATGAATAAGACCATGGTCCTCACAGAACTTTTTGAGTTCATTATAAGTGTACTCACCACCTCTATCAGACCTCACTCTCTTAATGCTCTTCTCTAATTGTTTCCCTACTTGGACTTTAGAGATTCTAAAATTTTCTAATTGTTCATCCTTAGTTTTCAGCAAGAAAATAGAACAATACTTCAAAAAATCACCTATAAAGGTAACAAAGTATCTCATTCCATCACGAGTAAGAACATGATTTACGTCACAAACATCGGTATGAATTAACTCAAGCAAAGATGTATTACGATCTACTACTAATTTAAATGGCTTCTTAGGAAGCTTAGCCTGCACACAAACTTGGCATCTATCAGAAATATCAATATGCATCTTAGGAATTAGATCTAAGTGAATCATGTGTTTCATCATATTTTTAATCACATGACCGAGACGTACATGCCAAACATCACTAGTTTTAGAAACTAAAATAGTAGAAGATATTTCATTACTAGAAGAAGCATTACATGAAACAAAAGATAGTTTAATCAAACCACTACAAGTGTATGCAAGACCAATATAAGAACAGTTCTTAGAAATTACAACTCTATTGCCTTGACACAACAAGGTATGACCATAATGTTGTAAAACAACTTGACTAATCAAGTTTGTACGGAAAGAAGGTACATGTTGGACATCATGTAATCCAAGGACATTCGCAGAAGTAAGCTTTATGTCAACACGTCCAATGCCAACAACCGGGATGGTAGATGAATGATCTCCCCACTTGATCATTCTGCCAGATTCAGCCTGGTAGGTAGAAAAGAGGGATTGGTCAAAGCAAATATGGCAGGTGGCACTAGAATCTATGTACCACTATGAAGATAAGTCAGCAAAAAGAATAGTAGGATTTTCTAACCTTTCTACAGAAGAGGAAGGAACTTCCCCCATAGTGATCATATTTACTTCAAGATTTTTAGGAGCCTGGACATTCTGCTTTCTCTGACCTTTGTGAAATCTGCACACATTCGCTAAGTGGCCATGTTTATCACACACAAAGCAGACACAGTTTTCTCCTTGATCACGATTATTATTACTCTGATTTTGGTGGTGCTTGTGGCCCTTAAAGGAAGGTTTAGATTTCTTATGGAGATGAGATTGGTTGGGTTTCTTCTTAGTCTTGTCACCTATAATCATATTGACAGACGGGTTAGACTTCCTGTCTTATTCCCTATGTGACTATGTCCATCCTCGGTTTGTAGGGATTTGACTAAGGATGCCATGGACATGTTCCCTTGTTTATGTCTAAGGGTCCTGGCAAAATCCTTCCAAGAAGGAGGGAGCTTCTCTATGAGGGCTGCTACTTGAACATTTTCATCAAGGTTATAACCTTTAGCAATGGATTTAGACACTAAATTTTGGTATTCTAGGACTTGAGCCGAGATAGGTTTATCATCAACCATATTATATGTTAGCCATTCAACAAAGGCATAACGCTCAAGACCAGTGTCTTGTAGACTAAATTTAGAGTCTAAGGCCATCCATAATTCAAGAGCAGTTGGAATCCTATGGTATATATCATACAGTTCATCAGATAAGGCTGATAGGATCATACCATGACAAAGGTAATCAGTTTCCTTAGAAATAGGAGTGGGGACAACCGGTTCAGGAATAACAAGTTTAGGTTGATCTTCTCCAACAAGGAGGTTTTTAGGTTGTGGTGTAGGCACAATAGGAACATAGTCTTCGGGTGGTAAGATGGCAAATACAAGTCAAAGGGATGTGAGCCAAAACCGTATTTTCTGTTGCCAACGATGTAAGGGAAAACTAGAAAAGCATTTTGGATGAAGGGAGGCTACATCGTCAAGCACTAGCATAGTTTTAGAATCCATATTACTCAAAGAGGCAGTTAAGATGTATATCTAATTAACAACTGTTTAGGAACGAACTGGTCTGTCTATGCAATTGTTTATACAATCTAAAATAGAGCAGTAAACAGATTAATCTGTCTTGAAAATGTTAATTATAAATGAGTTACTGTAAGACAGATGTTAATTAGATATTGTAAGTAGTTAACCACCAATATGCAACAGTAATATTAACTGTAAATCAGATTCGGAGAAAAACAACAAAAGAGT
Organism: Alisma plantago-aquatica; assembly: GCA_963693085.1. Classification (NCBI taxonomy): domain Eukaryota; kingdom Viridiplantae; phylum Streptophyta; class Magnoliopsida; order Alismatales; family Alismataceae; genus Alisma; species Alisma plantago-aquatica. Next base: position 485,907,297 of record OY856414.1, read on the forward strand.
TTAGAAAAGCAAACTCCACAGCTTGAAGATGAAGGCGTGCGAAATACTGTCTTCAAGACAGATTTTGCCGCTCCTAGCACGAGCGTCTCCGACGGTCTATCTCTAAGATTCATCCATCCCAACTCTGGTACAGCAGCTCGGTGCTAGCTAGAGTGATGTGTTGAACTCGTTCCTTAGCCCTTGGTCGCAAACATCAAAACGACATCGCAAAGCAGTCGTCGGCGCAAGACAACAACAAGGAGTGGTTGTGTTTTGGAAGAACATGCTTGTCTTGGTGGAGTAAAGGAACGTAGGAGCAGGAAGGTAACCGTGGTACATCAAGAAAGGAACTGGTGTACAACAGTGAGGTAATCGCAGTACAACAATGAGGTAATCGCGGTACAACAGTAAAGGAACAAAAGCTTTGTACCGAAGGAAATGAACCACAATAGAACAAGATGTGAACCGCAGTACAACAACAAAGGAACCACAACAGCAAAGGAACCGCAGCAGTAAAGGAACCGCATTAGCTTTGTATCTCACTGTATGTCGGTTTGTTGTGTATCTCAAATGAGAGCGGATGCCTCCTTATCTGGAGTGCGTCTCAGCCGCCGCGGTAACTGCCCGCACATGTTGGTCTCTCCAACATAAGTCTTTGACATCGCTTTAATGGTCGGCTTAACAGGTAGTCAAGAGATGTTTTATTGCTGCGTCTTAAACACTGTCAACCGAACTCCAAACGACAAATACTACATGTATGTATGGCTCCAATTTGGTGAGAGTTCTAGAAAAAGAGGCATGTGGGTGTCTCTCGGGATCTATGCTCACGGTTGAATTGGAAAAGGAGCATCCGTCATAGGTGGAACAGGAATCACACCACAGGAAATTGATAAGTTATGGAGGCATCGCCACAATCAGTTACGTTCTTAGTGTTTTCACTTTATAACTATCCCTCTGTTTTACCAATTGCTTGCCGATGAGGCCTGATCATGACGCTCTGAAGGAGCTTGTTCTCGGTCCAAACATCATCGTAGCTCTTAGTCTCTGGCGCCGCTTCTTCCCTTGTCGTTGCTCTTAATCTCCGGCATTGCTTCCCTCAAGGCCAACCTGCTTGTCCCTTGTCACGTGCAACACGCTGATCGACAGCTCAAGCTCGGCATTGTTCGACTTTATCATCGTCTGAGTACACCCTAACAGGACAACCAAAAGAACGAACTGTTATACTTATCCACAGACAGTTGATTAATTCTTGCATGTGCTCCACGATAGAGGATGTGAAGAGTGCAAGTTCCACCCTAAAAAAAGAACGCAGATGTTACATCCTAATTATGTGGAGCTATTGGCCATGGCCCCATGGCACTGAATCTATAAGTTCACCAATCCACAGTTCACACATCTACCTTCTTGCTCCTACGAGTTGTTCGAGTGTGGCCAACTATTAGTTTAATGCATCTCCTGGAAGATACAATTTTTTTTCTTTAAAATTTATAAGAATTGCCACGTCTTGCCGATGTCCTTTGACTCATCGTATTTGCAGTTTGACATTCCATTATGAAACCAGATGCTATGAAAACTAACGATGCTAGAAGTCTGTCCCCCTTTATACATCACACTGCTCGCCGATGTGGCGGGTGAAGCGTGTGCTCAAATGGCTCCGTCTTTGTTGTTGTCACTTTCGGTTTTCAGGGAGACATTTGAAGGCAGCGGCTTGGTTTTCTTTGTGAACCAGTTTTCTCAGTCTACAAAAATGGAGAAGTCATCTTGCTAGCAAATACATGCCACTTGCCCACCTTTTGGGATGTTCAAAACCCAATATATTAAGCTACTTTTTTTTTTTTTTTGATATCGTGGAACCCTCTTGGGCAAGGTCACTGTTGGACCCGACCCAGTTAAGGGTAAATTCCGGAACCAACTGCGTACATGGGGGTGTTGTTCGTATAAGGAGTACAAATCACGATTTAAACATTAAACATGAAAAATTATACCATAATTACACTGAGGCGTGCCGAATGCGCTGTCCTTAAGAGTATTTCCGCGCTACTTGACAGAGAACGTCAGTGCAGTAGTCCTTGACAGCGGCTACTCTCCCAAGATCCAACAACGAATGCCGGTGTGAAGTGTGCACACACAATCACGACGACTAGCGAAATGAACCGACCGTTCTTCCAATGACTTGATAACCGACAGAGACGAGAAGAAAGGAAAACATGAGAGTTTTTTCGTCTCTTTCAAACGAAAGACAGACATTTTGTTAAATAACACAAGAAAGGTGCATAAAAGGTTGTGTTGCGATTGTAATCGGGCTGCAGTTGGGAACTGCCCAAACGAATAGGTGCAACATCATAAAAGATGCGACACATGTTAAAATTAGTTCAGTGAACCGAAGGGCAAAACAAGCTGGGGCCGCACCCACACAAGGGACTCGGGGAAGCCGTATTTGCACCCCCTACGCCGACACGCTCGGTTAAAGGATTTCCGGATCGACCCGGCCCAAACCCAGTTGGGCTGCCCCACCATGCGCGTGCGAAGCCCTTATCCATTTATTTTCCTCAATTATCCTATGGGCAAGAACTCATATATAAGGAAGAGGGAAGAGGGACGTATCAGATTCCCCCAATATGAGACTAAACTATTGCCTTTGCTTTTGAAATACAGTAAAACACAATAATCCCCACTATTTCAAAATAAAACAAAATTAAAATTCGAGTTGACTTCTGGAAGAACTTAAACAAATGAGTTCTTTGAACCAAAGCATAGAGTAGATGTACGCAATATGTAGAAGATTGGTGGAACTATGTTCTTGAACCAATTCCTCCTTTGTCTGATTAGAGATACATCCTCACATGACATTCATAAAATCAATTACCTTTCTTACAGATTGGTGCCTTTAGGCCATGCACCTTCTGAAAAAATTCATGAATACTCTAGAGATCTGCCCAAATATCAACAGGAGCGGCCCCACTCCACAATCATATAGTTATACTTTCATCAAGTATATATTGCAGTATATACACCACCATTAATGACTATAAAATCTATTGAGAAATATATTTAACTTAATCATTGCAAATTATTGTTTACATCATAAGAATGAGATACATTTATTACAACACATTGAGTCATCCAGTGACTTAGTTTTCCCATTGAACCTTCTTCTCGGGATCACCATTCATGAAGGTTGGGTATCCATCACTTTGACTTTTGGTATGGACATAATCCCATTCTCCTTGATGTAATACTCACTAGTCTTTGACTTAATGGCTTTGTCAGAGGATCGACCAAGTTTAATTCTGACTTTACATAATCTATTAAGATTATGCAATCACATACAAGCTGCCTCACAATATTATGACGTAGATGAATATGTCTACTCTTCCCATTATAAACTTTATTTTTATCTCTTGCTATGGAAGCTTGATTATCACAGTGTATAACACTGGTGGAAAAGGTTTCTCGCAAATGGAAAGATCCATTAGAACATGTCTTAGCCATTCGACTTCATTTCCAACCTTTTCTAAGGCACTAAACTTGGATTCTATAGTGGAATGAGGTATACATGTTTGCTTGGAATATTTCCAAGACACAACACCTCCGCCCATCGTGAAGATGTAGCCACTTGTAGATTTCAATTCTTCTGAACCATAAATCCAATTGACATCACAATATCCTTCTAGCACAGTTGGAGATCCACAAAAAATCAATCCATGATTAATAGTGCCTTTTAGGTATCTTAAAACCCTATGTAGAGCATCCCAATGATCCTTGTTAGGATTTTGAGTACATCTACTTAATATTCCAACTGCGTATGCTTGATCCGGACAAGTACAATTCATTAAGTACATCAGACTTCCTATTACTTGTGCATATTTGACATGTTGAACACTAGTACAATTATTTTTTCCTAAGATCACAATTAGAATTAAAAGGTGTACTTACTGGCTAACAATCAAACATTGAAACCCTTTTGAGGATTTTCTCAATATAATTTTCTTGGGATAGCATGATGCAACCATAAGTTTTAAGAATTTTAATTCTTAAAATTACATCTGCTTCACCCATATCTTTCAAATCATAATAAAAAGCCAATAAGCCTTTTGTACTATTTATTATATCAATATTTGTGCCAAAAACAAGCATGTCATCTACATAAAGACATATAATAACACAACCTTGGTTATCGACTTTTGAATATATATATTTCTCTCCTTCATTTATATGGAATCCATATGTTACAATGACCTTATCAAATTTCTCATGCCATTGTTTAGGTACTTGTTTCAAGCCATAGGAAGATTTGATTATTTTGCATACCATATGCTCTTTTCCTGTAACTACATAACCTTCGGGCTGATCCATATAAATTTCTTCATATAAATCTCCATTCAAGAAAGCAATTTTAACCTCCCTTTGGTGTATTATTATTTTCTTAATAGATGCCAAAGTAATTAAAATCACGATTGAAGAGATTCTAGTTACATGAGCAAAAGTATAAAAATAGTCAATGTCCTTTTGTTGTTTATATCTCTTGGCAACCAATCGAGCTTTGTATTTATCTACAATCTCATATGTTTTCAATTTTCTTTTAAATATCCTTTTACATCCTATGGGTTTGATTCCCGGTGGAAGATCCATTAATTCCCATGTGTGAGTAGATAATATAGATTCAATCTCCCTATTAATTGCTTCCTTCCATAAGGAGGAATCAGTTGAATTAATAGCATCATTGTTATATTGAGGCTCATTATCCACTATAAAGGAATAGAAATCATCACTAAGATTCTTTTCCTGCCTCATCCTAGTGGATCTTCTAGGTTCTATATCATCAATCTCTAAAACATCATTAGAATTGGATGTATTTGGGATATTCTATAAAATTTCATTTAAATGAATAAATAACTTTTCTACGGGAGTTTTCATAGAAAAGATATGCTAAAAAATTTAGCATTTTTAGATTCAAAAATAGTATTAGGTTCTACAACATTGTTTCTACTTCTAAGGACCAAGAATCTTTATGCGGCACTATTTTGAGCATAACCTATAAAGACGCCATCTAGAGTTCTCGATCCCAATTTTTGTTTCTTAGGCTCAGTTAAGAAGACTTTAGATAAACACCCCCACACTTTGAGATATTTCAATTTAGGAAGATATGCTTTCCATAATTAATAAGGTGTCTTATTTGTCTTCCTATTAGGGATGCAATTTTGAAGGAAATAAGATGACAAATTCACTCCCCCCCACAAGTTGTTGGGTGCTCCTGAATTGATTAAAATAGAATTCATTATCCCTTTTAGAGTTCTATTTTTATGTTCTGCAATCCCATTTGATTGAGGTGAATATGGAGGTGTGTATTCATGTATAATACCATGGTTTACAAAAAAAATCATTAAAAGGAGAACAATCATATTCACCACCCCTATCTGAGCGAAGACATTTTTTTTCTTATTGAGTTGATTCTCTACTTCTATTTTATATTGAACAAACATTTCAAAAGCTTCATCCTTTGAATGTAGTAAATATAATTTGATATATCATGAGAAATTATCTACAAAAATAATATAGAAACGTTTACCACCTCTACATAGATTTCCTTTTAAATCTCCAAGATCGGTGTGTACTAAATCTAGTAATTTGAAATTTCTATGTGAAATTTGAGGACATGGTTTCTTTGTAGATTTAGTTTCAGCACATGACATTTATTATTTAAATCAACAACATCGTATATATCTTTTAGTAAACCTAAAGATTTTATGCATTGTACATATTTAAAATTAATATGCCCAAGTCTATTATGCCACATATCAAAAGAGTCAACGATATAAGCAGAAGAAGTAATTTCATTAGCATTAGAGTTTGGTACTTTCAAAAGAAAGAGACCATTTGAACAGTACCCCATACCAAGGTAGTCCCCAGACTTAGACAGAATGACCTTGTTTGATTCAAAGGACACATTGACCCCAAACTTAACAAGTTGAGAGATAGAAATAAAATTAACCCTAATGTCTAGAACATACAACACATCTTTGATCAACATAATTTTCTCAGAAGTCATCTCGATCATGACATTTCCCTTTCCGATCACATAAGAAGCACTAGAGTTGCCCATGACAACCCGATGCTCATCCTATTATGCTTCTGAGTAGGTCACAAAGGCATCTCTGTTTCCACTAATGTGGCGACTAGCCCCAGAGTCGATGATCTAATCATGCTATTGGAGTGATCCTATGCCGACCAGGCTGATGAATGCCACAAACACATCCTCAGTGACAAGGTTGGTTGGTGTTTCCTTAGAATCTTGAACTACTTGCTTCTTCCTGTTCCTACATTTAGGAGAAGTATGACCATGTTTTCCAAAAACATAGAAAAAAATTCTTTTTCTTAATGTCTTTATTGTCTTTATTTTTATTTTTATTTCCTTTCACTTTCTTATTTTTCTAGTTATTTTTAGACTGATCAGAAAAATTATTTTTAACTTCATTGTTAACAAAGTTTGCAAAACTTGATAACTCTTTGTTCAAATAAGATTTTTCTCTAGTACAATTTTGATCTTCAACTCGGATGTGTATTGTTACATCATCCAATGGCATAGTATTTCTTTTGTGCTTTAAGTTCTTCTTGTAATGTTTCCAAGAACCAGACAGTTTTTCAATTAACGATCCCACAACGAAAGACTCAGGAAGATTATTTTTTTCAATTTTCAAGTCGTCTAGTAAGATCTGAAAATTATGAATTTGAGTAGTTACATCTTTCTCTTCAGTCATATGGAAATTTAGAAAATTTGCAACAGTAAATTTCTAGGTAGAAGCCTCTTCCAAAATGTAATTCTTATTTGGAGAATGCATTTCTTATTTAAGCTTTCCTAAATTTCAGATGCAATTTTAATTGGAAAGTATGCGTCAAATAGTTAATTAGATAATGTACTTAGAATAACATGTCGACAAATGCGATTTTCTTTTTCCCAATCAACAAAATCATTTTTAGGTTTGGGTTTAGTTAAAGCAAACGATACATTAGAAACTTCTAAAGTAGTAATAAATTTTCTTACCAACACCTATATTATTGTTATTAAACTGTTTAATTTATGCAACATCCAGAAGTGGTGTTTGTGAAACAGTAGAAATAGTGATAACCTGATTGTTTCATATTTGACGGTGTCACATGCGTAAAAGGAGTTTATAACCTTCCATGTCAATAGCCATCAGTAAATGAAATACTCTTAAGATTTTTGTTCATAAGAGTACAAACTGTGATTTTAACAATAAACATGAAAGATTATACCTGAGTTACGCTGAGTCATGCATGATGCATCATCCTTAGGAGTATTTCTGTGCTACTTGACGGAGAACATCAGTGCAGTAGTCCCTGACAACAACTACTCTCCCAGGATCCAACAGGGAGTGCTGACATGAAGTGTGCACACACAATCACGACGACTAGCAAAAGAAACTGACTGTTCTTCCGGTGACTGACAACCGACGAAGATGAGAAGAAAGGAAAATGAGAGAGTTTTTTCATCTCTTTCGACAGACACTTTGTTAAATAACAACAAAAATGTGTGTGAAAGGTTGCGTTGCGGTTGCAGTTGCAAACTGGACTGCGGTTGGGAACTGCTCAAATGAATAGGTGCAACATTGTAAAAAATACGACACATGTTAGAATTGGTTCAGTGAACCGAAGGGTAAAATCAAGCTTTGGCCGCACCTATGCAAGGGGTTTTGGGAGGCCAGATTTGTACCCCATGCGCTCGAGATGCGACATGTGCAGGCCCAACCCAAACCTAGTTGGGCTGCCCCACCATGTGCGTGCGAAGCCCTTATCCATTTGTTTTCCTCAATTATTATATGGGCACGAACCTATATATAAGGAGGATGAAAGTATCATATTTCCCCAATATGGGACTAAACCATTGCCTTTACTTTTAAAAATCAGTAAAACACAACAGGGGCACCGACGTATGCTCAATAACGTGGTGCCTTGTTGCACCCCAAGGGTTAGCAACCAAAGTCGAATCCGGGTCCCTTTATTGGGGATTGCCGAGCCACACTGCTGGATTACTCCCTCACTTGCAGGAACAATGATAATATCTCTAGGAAAATATTAGTTTCTAGAAACAAGGACTAGAAACAAGAGAGGAATTTTAATATTCTCACCATTAAAACACCTTAAATTATCATAATCTTTTGGTACTCTCCAAAGTCATCCCTTCTTGTCATATTTAGAACCCAAAAGGAAAAGTACAAAGAGAATCAATTGTTAAGTATGCGGTTTTCTCTTTTTTCATTGTTGTTCGATGCTTGTTATTCAAATACTTGGATCATAGATTTTATCATAAATTCCTTCCTTTTTCTAAATGATTTGAGTTATTATTTAGACAAGTAGTACTCTTGACTTTTAAGCTTTCCATTAAAGAAAACAAACAACACCGTATTGTTAGATAGTGATATAATTACAATCACAACTTAAAGAACACTTTATAGCAGTAGACTACCACACACATATTTATAATCTATCATTTATGTGTCTAACTTATATATAGATCACTTGAATATTAAACGTACACAACTCTAACAAATAAGGTTGACATGACTATTGCACTTTGGTTTTTATTTTGTCAATTAGTAGGAAGAGGTTGGTTATACAACAAAACACTAAAGCAAGTGTATATCATTAACATTATATGTAAATTTACATTCAACATATTGAATGATGCTCACAGAGGTTAGGGAAAATCTCTTGATGTTATATATATTATTTCGAACATGATTAGACATAATCTAGAAAAGATATACACGTACAATTAATCTCCTTTATAAAAGATTACCATTTTATTTCATATGAGTAATTATCAACTATGTTTATCATTCACTTTATTAAGATGATGATTCCATAAACCTTGGATTCATATTGTGTGTTCTATAAGATGAAATCATATTCACATGGCTATGATGTTAAAACCCATAAATTCTATTAACTTTACTTGTTCTTGTTGGAAAAGTTTAATTCAGTTCTTTGAACATGATATATATATATATATATATATATATATATAATGTTTAAATGAATACATAATACAATATAACATGTTATTATTAAAATAATATATAATTATTATTTCATAAACCAAAATTTAGTTTTATACAATTTTCACTTTTCAAGTATGCATGAGTGTTTCCGGTGATTAATCAGTTTATTTCCCAATAACTCTCTATTACCTTCTCATTTTTATATATAAAATGAATAATGATATCAATAAATAACTATAAAACTAAAATTTATTCTTATGTGGAACATATACATATATATATATTGATATATAAATATACATATAAATGTATAGATTAACAATAGAAAAGTGTTGTCATAAGAATTATCAGATTAACTTATCACGTGCATGGGCACATGTGTGTTTACTAGTATATATAAAATATTATACAAGTAAACATATACTTGCTAGAGTAAAAACCAATATATCAAACAAGATCAACCTACTATATTCTCAAGTTCATAAATCATCTTAACAAATATCCATAAAAAGTGTAGGAAATTGGGTAATAATACTTTTTTTTTTTTTGATAAAGGGTGCCTGTCGCACCTATCTATTGATGTCATTGAAGGAAAGTTGTACAATGTCATCATCGAAGTTTTCGGTCAGACTACGGGAGCCTTCAAGCTGACAGGCGTTTGAAGCCAAGGCATGGGCTACCCCGTTACCTTGTCTTCTTACAAAGCAGACATTAAAGGAAAGGAAATGAATAGAGAAACTAATAATATTTTGAACTATGCGGTCCTCGTAACCTCTTCCCCATCCTTCCCTCTTGATTGCATGGACAAGTAATGCGCTGTCCGTTTCCACTATGAGGTCCGTAATACCTCTATCCAAAGCAAATATCATGCCCGAATAAACCGCCATTCCCTCCGCACTGAGCACTGAGAATGTATGGTCTATCCTGCATTGATAAGTTCCTTGGATGTTCCCCAAGAAGTCCCTTAGGACTGCGCCCATACCGCCCGACCCTCCATTTCTTAGGCTTGCATCCGTGTTTAACTTTATCATCTGTTGGCACGGTGGTGTCCAGTGGCGCTGGGAGTCCACTCGATTAGCCTGGTTGTGGGGTGTAGTTGACGCTGCGTAGTTCCTCGAATCAGCCACCAGTGATAGGAAGCCTGCTGCCAATGCCGGCACGTAGGGAGGGCACCGCTCGAATAAGCTCTTGTTTCTCGCAGTCCAGGCCACCCACAATAGCGTAGCTCCCTCGTCGATCTTCTCTTGGTCGTCCTCCTTTGTCAGCTCACGGATGAAGTCCCTCACGTTGCCTTGCGTGTGGGCCGGCCATGAGAGTTTGCCCATTGCCCAAACTTGCAAAGAATGGCTGCATGACAGCAAGGCGTGCGTGGCGTCCTCCTGCTGCTGGTTGCATCTCGTACACGTAGCATCTTCCGTGACGTGCCTCCGGTAGAGAGCCTTCTGTGTTGGGAGTATGTCTTGCATGACCCGCCATATGAAGTGTTTCAGTTTCGGTGGCCAATGTTGTTTCCAAACGCGCTTCCAATCCCCCTCCTCTATCTCACCTGTTAACTCAGCCCCCACCCTGATGAATGCATATGCGCTCTTCACTGTATACTCTCCATTACACTCCTTGTCCCAACAAAGAATGTCCTCCCCGGCCTGATTCCCTAGGGGGACCCTCTCTATCATGCTTTGGATATGTGGAGGAAATACCTCCGAGAGTATATGTGAATCCCAAAGACCCGTGTCCACATTGATTAATTGTGCGACCGTCCTGTATTCCACCGGGCCTTGTATGAGATATCGTTGCACCGGCCCTCCCAATTGCGGTATCCATCTATCCTCATAAATATCTATGTTGTGGCCTGCACCCACTCTCCAAAGGAAGCCTGGTTTGACGAGTTGGATTGCCCCCCATATACTCCTCCATGAATAGCTTGGGTTGCCTCCTATGCTTGCACGTAGAGGTGTGGTTTTTTTGAAGTACTTTTGCCCCAGAATCCGGCTAACCATAGATGTGCTCGAGGAAGCAATGCGCCATCCCTGTTTAGCCAGCAACGCCTGGTTAAAAGCTTTAAGGTCTTTGAAGCCCATGCCTCCTTCTTCCTTTGGTCTGCATAGCCTTTCCCAAGACATCCAGTGAATTTTCCTTTCCCCATCCTTCGACCCCCACCAGAATTTTGCGATCATAGAGTGGATCTCATCTAGAATCCCATCTGGGATTTTGAATATGCTCATGAGGTACGTCGGTATTGCCTGAATGATTGACTTAATAAGTACTTCCTTTCCCGGGCGAGATAGGAGATTTTCTTTCCACCCTTGCAGCTTTTTCCATATCCTGTCTTTCACGGCTGCAAAAACAACTTTCTTGGACCTTCCAATGACAGTGGGAAGCCCCAGGTATTTCTCATGTTTGTCCACCTCCCTAACTCCCAACATATTCTTGATCGACTCCCTTTTCTCAGCATCAACGTTTCTACTAAAGGATACTTCTGTTTTTTCATAATTAATCTTCTGCCCGGATGCCCTCTCGTATTGGCTGAAAATTTCAGCTAAAGCGGAGCATTCACCTGAAGTAGCCCTGGTAAAAACGATGCTATCATCTGCAAAGAATAAGTGGGATACACTCGGACCTCGTCTGCAGGCTTGAATTCCATGTATGCGGCTGTCCTGTGAGGCTTTAGAAATAGAAAGAGAGAGAGCTTCAGCGCAAAAAAGAAACAAGTAGGGAGATATAGGGTCACCTTGGCGAAGTCCTCGAGTCGGTCTTGTAGCTCCCCTCCTATTGCCGTTGACGATGAATTTATGTGAAACGCTGGTCATGCACTCGGTCACCTTCGTCCTCCATTTTGCTGGCAAACCCAACTTCTCCATGACAGTCTCCATGAACTTCCACTCCACCCTGTCATATGCCTTGCTCATATCTAGCTTTAGAGCCATGAGTCCCTTCTTCCCTTGTTTTTTCTTTTTCATGGTATGGAAAATCTCATAGGCCACCAGTGCATTATCTGTGATCATTCTTCCCCCCACAAAAGCGCTCTGGTTTTCAGATATCATTGTGTTCAGCAGCGGCTTCACTCTATTGGCCATAACTTTGGATATAATCTTGTAGGAGACGTTGCACAGGCTGATTGGTCTGTATTCGGAGATGCGCACCGGTGAGGCATTTTTTGGTATGAGGACAATATCAGTATCATTGATGTCCTGGAGACCATGCTTCCCTTCCCACCACCCTTTTATGAAAGCTAGAATACTTCCTTTCACTTTGTTCCAGAATTTTTGATAAAAACTCGCCTTCATGCCGTCCGGTCCCGGTGCCTTGTTGGGGTGCATTTGGTTGATGGCTAGCCAGATCTCATGTTCTGTGGGCAGTGCGTCAAGAGCAGCCAAATCACATTCCTGCAGCTCGCCCTTCATATCTTTCAGAAAAACCTCAATACCCGCCGGATGAGAGGTAGTAAAAAGAGTATCAAAGAAGGATGAAATCACTCCCTCTATCTCCCGAATGTCCGTCTGCCAGCTCCCGTCCTCCTTGTAGATGCCCTCAATAGTATTCCTGCGCTTCCTTTGGGATGCTTTATGGTGAAAATATTTGGTATTTTTGTCCCCATCTCTCATTTCATTTGTTCTTGCCCTGGCGAACCACCAACTTTCTTCTTGTCGCTGCAGTTCTTGAAGGGATTTGGCCAGCTGTGCACACTCCTGAATCATGTCGGATGAAGGTAACCTGTTTTGCGCCTTTATTAGATCCTTTTCCGCCTTCTGGATTTTCCTCTTGATGTCCCCGAAAGTACTTGTTGCCCAACTGCTCAACTTTTCAGCACATTGTTTCGTTTGCAGAAGAAGGCCCTCTCCCTCTTTTTCATCCCACGCCTGCTCAACTATTCTTCTACAATCGGGAGACGATAGCCAAAGATTTTCGAACCTGAACCTCTTGCCTTTCTCCTTGCGTTGTTGACATTTTTCCGCCCAAAGAAGAATCTGTCCATGGTCAGAATTATGAATCGGGAAATTCTTAACAATCCTCACCCCGTAAATATCACACCAACGCCTATCAGCCAGGTAACGATCCAGCCTCTCCCGTATGATGTTCTCTGCATGGGTTCCTCTTTTCCATGTGAATTTGCATCCAGTGCAACCTAAGTCCACCAGCTGACACGTGTCAATAGCTTCTCTGAAATTTCTCATCTGCCACTCGCTCCTGGGTTGTCCTCCTTGTTTTTCCTCCTGTGACGTTATTTCATTGAAGTCCCCACCCAGTAAGATAGGGAGAGTAGAGCTCCTGCAGATGCTCCTCATGAGATCCCATGTACGGTGTCTCTCCATTATGACCGGCCATCCATAAATTCCCACAAAGCAGAAACTGTCCTCCCGTCTGTCCGCCTCATAATCCGCGCATATGTGATGATCCGAGTAAGATCGAATGGTGGCTTTGCTTCCTCTCCACCAGAGACCCATCCCGCCTGATCTGCCTCTGCTGTCCACCCCAAACCCACTGTCGTATCCGCAACTTCTACGTGTTCTTTCCTGTTCCATGCTACTGCACTTGGTTTCCGTGACGAAAACCATGTCGGGCATCTCTCCCCAGCATCTCCTACGGAGAGAATTGATCGTTCCAGGTCTGCCTAATAATACTTGAAATTATGTAAATACAACTAATTTTAGTAGTTATGTAGGTGTCATGATCATCTTATGTATAGTATACTGTCATGTACGTGCACACAAAACACATCAATGTATGAATACATGTAAGTGAGATGTTTAAATGCAAGTTTATAGGTTTCTATTACTAATATTTATATACCTACGTTAAATGGATGCTTATCCATTTCCACTTTAAACATCTTATGGAATAAAGAATATTGCTTAAAAAGAATGCTTTATAACATAAGTATGAATGGCATGTTGGTTTAAACTACATACATATTCACTATAATTCATCCATACAATGCATACTTGTATTTAAGGAATAATAAAAAAATAAGTAATAAAATGTGTATACACTATAGTATGCATGCTAAATATAATGCTAGGAATAATAAGAAATCATATGCTTTTCGAGAGAAAATAACATTTCAAGATCAAAATTGGAGACATACAGATCAATACCAACACATACATGTAATATAGACATATTTTGATTTATGTTGCTAAAGATGAATCTTAGAACTAAAGTGGATATCTAGTGGATCATACATTCGCTTAATAAGTTAAAAATCCTAATATACAATCAGGTTATTTGAATTAAGATAAGATCTACATGTATAATGATAATAGGAATGCATACACATGCTCACTTTGGTTTGACTAACATGGCAATATGTTTCTAGGATGAAAAGTTAACTTTGTGGACTATGGTATTTCAATTGAATTAACCATTAGTCGTGAAGATCATGTATGTATATCAATTTAATTAACCATTAGTCGTGAAGATCATGTATGTGCAATTACCCTATTCTCCATGGTCACTCATATGACTATGAACCTAATTTCCTATAATAAGGCATCTTTATGAATATTACTCCTTTCTTGATATCTAAGTTGAAATTTCCTATTTCATAAATTATAATGATTTAATTTCTTGTGAATGAAAAATTAATCTCTTGAATTGGGTTTATGACCCCACTTGCCATCTTTACTATGAACACTATATATATCATTGAACAGGTTGATGAGTGGACCATTTTATCTTGCAAAACTATTATACATGCTTAGTGATTAGACCAATTTTTCTAGAGTAGCATTTGTTGGGTTTTGTGGAGAAAACATGCGCGACGGAAGCAACAAAAATCCACACAACCCGATACATGATCTTGTCAACAACAACATATTCGGAAGGAGTGTTTGTGGGATATACCTTATCGCGGAGCAAGTCCAGTGATGTCCTGCTGCACAAAGGTGTGCAACAATGCTTGTCTACACGGACAGAACTTCTCTCCCGTTCGCTGTCGCAGGATGATCCGGTGGCGCTCCTTTCGTGTGATGATGTACGTTGCTCATAACGTGCACGGATGGTCGTTGATGTCCTCCGAACGCAGGCGTCTCAGCGTCTACGTCTCTACTTCATCCACGGGGATGGACTGGAACTCCACGTCGCGCTTCCTAAGCTGGCGGGAAGGAGTCGTATCTGTGCGGCGGCGTACTAGCGGCGCGTTGCTCTCCTTTCTCTCCTAAGGACGGTGACGGCTAGGGTTTACGTACGTGAGCGTAAACTAAAAAGCCTCTCTCGATATCTTATATAGACATCGGCCGTAAACCTCCTTTAAATAGGATATGAAGGGAAGTAGGGTTTCCTAAACCCATCGGTAAATAGAAATGCTGCGTTAATTAAAATGCTCGTGGATTAATTAGAATATTCTGGAATTCATTAATAAACCAAATAATCACATTAATTGATTAATTAATATCCGACTCCATGCAATCGCTTGGGATGGCTCTATGTGCATATATACCAACAGACTTCCACTTGCACTTAGAGCCAGTCACTCCAATATTATTCTAATCGATTACATAAACATTTTAATAATCAATGTGATTCAGAGAAATTCCAATCAAATCCACAATTATACTCCTATTCCAACACATCCTATATGTGTGACCCGGTAGGCTCCAAATTACGTTGGAAGTGATATCCATAATCATATTATGATTTCACAAGCAATGATTGGTATCTAGCAAGACTTCATTGCCACCCAAGTAATTAGAGAAGTTGGAGAATAATGTAACCTATCATTCATGACTGGTGTTACAGTGATTGTATAGTTCCTTTGTCACTGATATCTGGATTGAACTCGATTCATGGAATTTTTATCCTTTTCAATGTTCAATCCATGTTCCTTGAATAGAGTAGACTGTCTGAGATATATGTAAGCTCAATATCACATATTGACTCACATCAGCATGGCCATGCATTTCTCAATCTCACTTATCAAGTGGCCGGAATATCAAACTCCCGTAGGAAGGACAAATTCCATCTACATCACTCATAGTCATTCCCATGTGTCACAGTGCACCCAAGCACCATCTTTATGGATATCCTTATTCAGGACCATGGTGGATGATGTCAAAGTACACTGAACGACATGTTATAATTATAGTGACTTCAGGTCTAAGAACCATAATCACCACCATCATTATGAGATGTGACTCTAACTACCAATCATGGTATCCATGTGTCACTCTCAAGATGGGTCTATCCGATACACTATTCTCTAACAAGTATCTATGTATTTGGTTTGATATCTCCATATCATGGATAATGAGATTCTTCCATCAACCAACATACATTCTAATCTTATGTGTTATTGATGTCTATGGATATTTCCATAATAACAACCGATTAGGGATAAAACAAGAATACATACTCTTATCATACATATGATCTCACTGTTCAGGTCATCAACCCGAAGACATATGTCATTGAGTATATTATTCTATAGACATCTATAAGTTTTATGGTCATCTCACAATATAAAAAACAAACATATAGATTGGAAACTTGCCTTTATTGATATGATCAATGTAGTATTACAAATCGTTTACATAGTATCCCATTACAATCATCGAATGATAGTATCTATGGGCATACATACCAACAGATTCCCACTTACACTTATACCCAATCACTCATGAATCTCAATCTAAGTGATCGAACATGTCCGTCATGTTTCTGATGTGAAAGTGCTTTTGTGAGCAGGTCAACCACATTGCTTTCTGTAGGTACTCTGTAAATCTTCACATCTCCTCGTTGTACAATCTCTCGTATGAGATGGAACCACCATAGAATATGTTTGAAACGTTGGTGCGATCTTGGTTCTTTAGCCTGTGTAATTGCTCCATTGTTGTCGCAAAACAACTCAATTTCATCACCAGCGCTTGGAAGCACTCCAAGTTCAGAAATGAACTTCTTAATCCACACAACTTACTTTGTAGCATTATATGCGGCAATATATTCAGCTTCTGTTGTAGAATCCGCAACCGTCTCTTTCTTGGAACTCTTCCAGCTCACAACTCCATTGTTAAGGCAAAACACAAATCCAGACTGCGATCTGTAGTCATCTTTGTTAGTTTGGAAGCTAGCATCGGTGTAACCCTTTACCACGAGCTCTTCCTCACCATAATATACCAAGAATTTATCCTTAGTCCTTCTCAAGTACTTTAGGATGTTCTTTATGACTGTCCAGTGACATTCACCTGGATCTGACTGATACTGGCTTGTCATGCTCAAAGCATACAACACATCATGACGAGTACATAACATCACATACATGATAGATCCAATTGCTGATGCATATGGAATCTTACTCATGCGTGCATGTTCATCACATGAACTAGGACATTGGGATTTAAGATCATAACTCCATGGGACATGGGCAAGTTACCTTTCTTAGAACCCTCCATGCTAAACCTCTTTAGCACCTTGTCAATGTATGTGCTCTGGCTTAGGCCTAGAAGCCTTCTATATCTATCTCTATAGATCTTGATCCCTAGTATATAGGATGCTTCGCCTAAATCCTTCATGGAGAAAGTCTTCCCTACCCAACCTTTTACTATCTGAAGAGTAGGGATGTCATTTCCCATCAATAGTATGTCATCCACATACAATATGAGAAATACAATTGTGCTCTCACTAACCCTTTTGTAAACACAAGGTTCATCTTTATTTTGACTAAAGCCAAACTTTTTGACTACTTCATCAAAACATAGATTCCAACTCCGAGATGTTTGCTTCAATCCATAGATTGACCTTTGTAGCTTACAACCTTTATTGGCTTTCTTTGGATCAATAAAACCCTCAGGCTGTGTCATGTACACATCCTTGAGTAAATTCCCATTAAGGAATGCTATTTTAACATCCATCTGCCAAATCTCATAGTCATGATGAGCTGCAATGGCAAGCATGATCCTGATGGATTTAACCATGGCAACTGGTGAGAAGGTCTCGTCATAATCAACACCTTGAATTTGACGGAATCCTTTCGAAACCAATCTACCTTTATAGGTTTGAACATTTCCATCCATGTCAGTCTTCTTCTTGAAGACCCACTTGCACCCTATGGGTTTTACCCCTTCGGCTGGATCCACCAAGGTCCATACCTTGTTGGTGTACATGGATTCCATCTCAGATCTCATGTCTTCGAGCCATTTCTCAGATTCTGGTCCCTTAGTAGCTTCTAGATAGGAAGTTGGCTCATCTGCTATGCCCAATTCATCACTGTCTTGAGTCACAAGAAATCCAAACCTCTCAGGCTCAAGTCGTGTCCTACTAGACCTACGAGGTTCCTGTGTTCCATTTAGAACTTGAAATTCCACAAAAATTTGTGAGTCTTCATGTTCCTTATGTACCTCCTCAGGCTCTCTGCTCTCTTGTTGGTCTTGAACTTCTTCGAGCTCTACATTCCTCCCACTAATTCCTTTGGAAATAAATTCCTTTTCAAGAAATACAACAGTCCTAGCAACAAACACTTTGTTATCAGTTGGTGTGTAGAAGTAGTATCCCCGAGTTTCCTTGGGGTATCCAACGAAATAGCATTTTTCCAATTTGGGTCCAAGCTTTTTAGGAAATTGTTTCCTAACATAAGCTTCACATCCCCAAATCTTTAACATAGACAAATTGGGATGATTCCCATTCCATATCTCATATGGTGTCTTTTGAACCGATTTGGAAGGTACACATTTAAGTGTAAACGCTACAGTTTCAAGAGCATATCCCTAGAATGATATTGGAAGTTCCGATGAACTCATCATACCATGTCTAATAATGTACGATTCCTTCTTTGTGACACACCATTATGTTTTGGTGTACCAGGTGGAGTCCATTGTGATACAATACCACGGTCTCTCAGAAGGTCCTCAAACTCTTGGCTTAAGTATTCTCCACCTCGATCTAAATGGAGTGCTTTAATACTCTTACCAAGTTGCTTCTCTACTTCATTCATGAAAGTCTTGAACATTTCAAGAGTTTCTGACTTGTGTTTCATAAGATATACATAGCCATACCTACTGAGGTCATCAATGAAGGTAATGAAGTATTGATAGCCTCCTCTAGAATTTGATCTAAAAGGTCCACATACATCAGTATGTATGAGCCCTAGCAGATCACTAGCTCTCTCACTGTGTCCAGTGAAAGGAGTCATGGTCATCTTCCCTAATAAATATGCCTCAGATGTCTCTAATGATTCAAAATCAAAAGAGTCTAGACAACCATCCTTATGGAGTCTAGATATGCGCTTCTCATTTATGTGCCCAAGACGACAATGCCATATGAATGTTTTGTTTGAGGTGTCAAGTTTTAACCTTTAAGTATTTATGTTGTATATGCTAGTCTCAAGTTCTAACAAGTAGATACCATAAGACATAGGGGCATTGCCATAAAAGATCTCATCTTTAGAAATAGAAATAATTCCATTCTTAATGTGAAATTCAAATCCACTCTTGTCCATACAAGATACATAAATAATATTTCTATTAATGACAGGTACATAATAGCAATTCTCTAATTCTATTACAAGGCCCGTAGGAAAATATAAACTAATAACTCCAACTGCGGTGGCAACAACTCTTGCTCCATTAGCGACCCGCAGCTCGACTTGGCCCTTTCGTAAAGGCTTACTTCTTATCAGATCCTTCATATTAGAACATATGTGAGATCCACATCTGGTATCCAGTACCCATGATGAAGAAGTATTTAAGTTTATCTCAATAACGTATATACCTAAAGTGGAGATCTCTATCCCCTGCTTCTTCTTCCTCAATTCCTCCAGGTAGAGAGGATAGTTTCTTTTCCAATATCTATCCTGGTGACAATGGTGACAACTGCCTTCTTTGGAGATCCCACCTTTAGCTTTGAGCGTGGATGACTTTGGCTTCTGCCCGACTTCAGAACCTTTCTTAGCCTTGCCTTTGCCTTTTGACTTTCCCTTTGCCTTGATGATCATCATCACATACTTGGGCTTGTCTTTCTTCATATGTGCTTCAGCTTTCTTCAACATGCCCAACAATTCTGACAACGGATTGTCAAAATTGTTCATGTTGTAGTTCATGACAAAATGATTATATGATTTAGGAAACGATTGTAGAATCACATCAGTGGCCAATCTTGACCTAGTGGAAATCCCAGCTTGGATAGGCTTTCCAAGTACCCAATTAAAGTGAGTATATGGGTGCCAACTGAGTCTCCCTCTTTCATCTTGCTCCTGAACAAAGCCTTTGAGACATCATATCTCTCCTATCTTACTTGATGTTGATACATGTTCTTGAGATGTGTTACCATCTCCATGACATTCATGTTCTCATGCTGCTCTTGCAACTCATAGTTCATTGAGCACAACATTAGGCAGTTGACATCCATGACATCATCAAGGTGCTTCTTGTAAGCATCCTTTTCAACCTTGAGCGCATTTACGGCGGGTTCCGCTGGCTCTAGTGTTTCAAGGACATAGAGCTTACGCTCATGTGTGAGAACAATTCTCAGTGTCCTAAACCATTTTTGAAAGTTGGTTCCGGTAAGTTTGTCCTTCTCAAGGACCGATCACAACGAGAAAGTGTGAGTGTTGTTTTCCATTTGATTGCTACAAAAGAAAAATTTGCATTTAGTCCAAAACATTTTGACTTGTAAAGATTTTATAAACAAGATTAATTAGGCCTTTAATTAATTATGCTCCCACTATTATATTCAAATTGATAGCCCTCACTATAAACCTAGAAGATTGCAACGCACAAACTTCTAGTGAGCCAAGATCCAAAATAATTAGATCAATGCCCAGCCAACACCGGTGTCAAAGACCAAATAATAAGGTAGGAAACTTTTCCCAATTGCATCATATGCAACTCTTGGATAGATGATCATGCACAACTCCTTGCCATGATGCATCTGTGTGCCTCTAGGTACTTGATCCTATCAAGGTTCCCTAGTTAAGTCCAACCCATAAGCCAACACGATGAGTGTGCACCTTGCAGAGGCAGACCCACACACCCACCATCACACTTCCATGAGATAGACAGTGTACCACACAGAGGCATGCCCACACATAGTCGATCAAGTTTTTCATGTGTGTTGCTTTGTGGAAGGAAACTAAAACTTAATATTATTAATTGAGAGATTTTATTAATACATATACATATCCAAACACCACATACTTATAGTACGTATCATACACTACTATATCCACAACCACAAACGATAAACATGCAATCACAAACACAAATACATCGGTTATGGCCATATTATTGTAATCCTTTGGAGAAACAAAGGATTATGGTCCACCTATGGTCTTATGCATCTCATGCAACACCTGTGAATCAACCTGTAAGCCTGTAATGATCAACATTACAATGAACAACTTCATGGATGCTTCGTGAGGTTGGAACTTCAAGTTGCTTCTTGGAATTGGATCTTCTTGTTGCTTCTCCATGGACGCTCCTTGGAGTTGGATCTTCAGGTTGCTTCTTGGAATTAGATCTTCATGGTGCTTCTCCATGGACACTCCTTAGAGTTAGATCTTCAAGTGGCCTCCTTACATCAAGTTTACAAAGACTAAAACTAATCCTATCTCTATTACATCATATGCGTACAAATATAAAGGGAAAGAATTAATTACAATTTGAAATAAGAGATGAGGCTCGAAATGCAATCCGAATACTTATACAAAGGATCTATATGTAACCATTATACATCCATAGAATTCACAAACAAACATATCCACAAGATCGACATCCACATTCATTCACCACATTCATAATAGGGGATACTAGGCCATAACTGTGCATGCATTCACCACATAAAATAAATTTTAAAGGTGACATGTATGCTATCATAGGTATATCTACATATACGTATATATATATTGAAATTGTAGTACTTTTAATATGGGACATTCCCCATTAAATATTTTTTTGACTCTCACGCAGACTATGTGGGGTACACAGGGGCAGCGCTCCTGTGTGGGGATCCTATTAGCCGGTCAGTGGGTGGGGGTCGAGGGGAGGCTGCCCCTCGCAGGGTCTTAGGGGCAGTGCCCCTAAAAGGTCTATGGAATTTTACTTCCATGCACTTAGAAAAATCAATATTTTCCATAGTCGACCCCGTCCAAAACGTCAAAAATAGAAGCCTGCGGCGTATGTGGAATTAGGTTTAGATTTGCACATTAACAGGTTTAATTCGCATCATATGCAACATAAAAATAGTATACAATGATTCGATCATATCAAAATGAATCCAAATATGCCGTAGATCGATGCTGCTCTGATACCACTGTTGGGTTTTATGGAGAAAATATGCGCGATGGAAGTAACAAAAATCCATGCAACCCGATACAGGTTCTCATCGACAACAACGTATTCGGAAGGAGTGTTTGCGGGATATACCTTATTGTAGAGCAAGTTCAACGATGTCCCCCTACACAAAGGTGTGCAACGACGCTTGTCTACACGGACGGAACTTCTCTCCCGTTCGCTGTCACAGGATGATCCAGCGATGCCCCTTTCGTGCGATGATGTACATTGCTCGTAACACACACAGATGGTCGTTGATGTCCTCTGAATGTAGGCGTCTCAGCGTTTGCATCTCTACTTCATCCACGGGGATGAACTGGAACTCCACATCGCGCTTCCTAAGCCGACGGGAAGGAGTCGTGCCTGTGCGGCGGTGTACTAGAGGCGCGTTGATCTCCTTTCTATCCTAAGGACAGTGACGGCTAGGGTTTACGTACATGAGCGTAAACTGAAAATCCTCTCTCGATATCTTATATAGACATCGGCCGTAAACCTCCTTTAAATAGGATACGAAGGGAAGTAGGGTTTCCTAAACCCATCGATAAACAGAAATGCTACATTGATTAAAACACTTGTGGATTAATTAGAATATTCTAGAATTCATTAATTAACCAAATAATCGCATTAGTTGATTAATTAATATCCGACTCCATGCAATCACTTGGGATGGCTCTAAGGGCATATATACCAACATCATTACTTATGTACAACCATATATTTATTGGGCATATGTCCTATTTTATATGTTTTGTGTATCAAGGTTTTAATCCTCCTTGCCCTTGGTGTACCATTATTTTAGTCCCCCTTTCTTAGCCCCTCTTTCCCCCTAACTTGAGATCCTATGGTGTGTCATCCCTATAATAGATGACTTAGTCTAACATGCATGCAACTTTATTATTTTTATTATCATGGAAATGATTGATCTTGAAAGATATTCAAAATGATCATATTGTTCTCATTAAATCATTACCTCATTCCTTTGATATTCATTTTCTTAAATTATGTTCCATTTAACTTACATGGATGCATATAGATCCTTCTTGTATGGAAACACCCTCTTTTATATTTCAAATCCTTATAATGCCCAAATGTTCTTATTTATACAAATAATTAATATTTTTGTGACACATGCCTTTTCATGTTTTCTTACTCTTCTGAGTGTTATTTCCAAACCACTCAGGCATAAGTATTTTATAGAATCATTAATTAGGAGGATCTTATATCATTAATATAAATTTCATGATAGCTTGGATGACTAGGTTTCCATATGATGTAGTCCTTTAGAATGTTGAAATAGTTAGTTTATCAACTACTATAAGATGAATCTATTTGATATATCACATTTGATAGATGAAATTATAACTTTTTCATTGTGTGGGTTAGTGTTTTTCAATTGAATGGGTTTATTTATCAATTAAGTAAGGTGTGGATCCCCTCTTGGGCCCCACTCCCTACAAAGACATGATATCACTATAATATTTTGTTAAAATGCTCTTTTTCTAAAGTGTATCTAAAAGTGAGATATGATCCCTATATACAGGACTGGATAGGGTTAGTCTAGGGGATCATCTTGGAGTGTCTTGGAATTCTTGGTTAATTGATATGTTGGATCTAGTAAACAACAAAATGCATGCTGTCAATTGTGAATTTGGCAAAACATTTTGATTGTACTTAAACTTTGACTGAGATATATTTTGACCAAACTCTAAGTTCAAGTAGAGTCAAAGGAAGGTGTAGGACCATGCACATGACTAGAAGTTGAATACAATGTCCATTTGATTAATCATCGACCAGACTTAAGCTTGATCAAAATAGATCTAGAAACGTAGAGACTCATTAGAAGTACCCCTCTTATACTATAATTTCATTCGAAACTACCTTGGTTGAACTATGAATTATAGTGAGAAATTTCTTGACCTAAATGTCACAAAAAATGATTTCTAGCTTTTAGATTAATATGTACTAAAAGTTGTTGTTTCCCAATATCCTATGGTCCTAAATAAGTGTAAAATACATTGATGGCTCATCAAAAATTGTCATCCTACAAAATGAAATGGACAATTACAATGGTTACAATGCATAAAAAAATTAGAGTCATGTAATAACTGATATTTATACGATATAAGTCCATTTGACATTTCTATAGCTCATATGTTCTTGAAACTTAGTAACATAGCTTGAATCAACATTAATAAACAAAGTGCCAATCATTAAAATAGGTCTATGGGGTGCCCTTGTACCAACAATCCTCCCCTTTGATGACAAAAATATTTTCTTTAATAAAAAATTCTAATTAAAGAATTTAAATTATTATATAGAATTCATACTATGTGCTTGAGTAATACAATTTTTATATATTATAG
Organism: Alisma plantago-aquatica; assembly: GCA_963693085.1. Taxonomy (NCBI): domain Eukaryota; kingdom Viridiplantae; phylum Streptophyta; class Magnoliopsida; order Alismatales; family Alismataceae; genus Alisma; species Alisma plantago-aquatica. Next base: position 485,931,915 of record OY856414.1, read on the forward strand.
TTGAATTTATATATAAAATGTAAGTTATGTCAACATAGATTTAGGAAATGTAGTTCCATAAGGATGACAAACTTGTATTTTCACCTTTATCATTTCTTTCCACTGATTAAGAATTAATTTTGAGAACTAAAATATTAATGATGTGAACTCCAATGAATCACTTAGTAAAACCTTATTATTTTTATCTAGTTTCCTTAATCCCCTTTTTCAAGATAGAAAAGGAAATGTGAGTGGAATAAAGAAACCTAATAAGCTCCCCATTTACGGGATCTCTCTACTAAGTAAAAGAAATCAAAGCAATGAGAATTTTAAATCAAGTGGAACAAGTTTAATACTAGGTGAAAAAATAGGTTCTAAGATATATCAATATTTTGCCAAGGTATACAATTAAGGTGAAAAAACCCAAAACTATTCTTATCAAAAGACAGAGACAAGAAACCAAATAGGAGTTTTGTCTAGAAATTAATTCAAAAAGTGTGGGACAAATAAATAAGAATAGTTTAGAATCTCAACTTGGGTGAGGATATGTCTTCGTATAAACCAATGCACAAAATACACAAAATCAAGGCTATTTATAAGATATTTTCTTTATAAACCACAATATCTCATGAGACAACATGCTAACTAATAAAACAATTAAGTACAACACATGAGTCGATGGAAAGAGAATTGAAGATTATGTAAAGTATACTATAGTGGTGTTTGAGCATATACATACGAAGGGATGTAGGACTAAATTCTACCGAGATAGGCATGTGTAGGATATTCAACTGTAGAGAATGATTGAGATGAACCAAACATGAATAGATATATTCTACCACTTGATGTCTATATTCAAAGTGAGGACTAATTTAATTGTCCAAGCCATGTATGTATGCCAAATCATTTTAATGCTTACAAGGACAAAGAATTTGGGAAGCTTGTTTAAAAGTCACCATAACCCATCTTCATCTATGTAATTAGCTAACGAAGGAGAAATGTTGTTAGAATTTTACTAAAAACCAAACACATATGATATACTTACTAGTGAAATTCATTGTTCGAGAATGAGCTAGGTGGTACACATTTACCATCATATATTCTCAATACTATATATGAAAAACTAATACATTTGGTCTCATTTAAAACATGTTGTAACCCAAAACTAACCTAACACCCAGTACCTATGATCACTTGCCTTAACTTGCCTCATGATTAGAAAATAGATCAAAGTTGGATGTCCATTCCTAGATACACACTAGACTTTACAAGAGGTCTTGATGAGTTTATGAGATTTGTTAAGAAACATGAGAGATGACCTGGATGTAGATTCTATTGCCGGTATAGGAATTCTGGCAATTTTTTTGAAAGTCGACATTGTTGAGTAATTTAAAAGTCATGTTTTTGCAACACAATTATACATGGATATACCAAATTGTATTAGATATTTCTATTGTGACACTAGAAAATATCAACATTGGTATTTATGTGGAAGAATAATCGGAGAACAATATTACTATGAACTAACCAACTTAGAATAATACAATTGATGCTATGATTGGAAGACATGGTGATAGTATTATTGATATGCCTTCTTTATTTCCAAACATTATACATGGTGCTGACAAACCATTATTTTTGTGTTGTACTAAGTTCATGAGGCAGAAAAACATTTTGAGATTATATAGTCTAAAAGCTAATAATAGGTGGAGAAACAAACATTTCATGTCTTTGTTATCTATGTTAAAAGAAATGCTTTTGTAAGACAATGGACTTCCAACATCAACATATGAAGCAAAGAAAATATTATGCCCAATGAAAATGGAGGATAAGAAGATATATGAATGCTTGACTGACTGTGTGTTTCTTCAAAAGGACTATAGAAATTTGAAAAATGGTCCAAAACGTGGGATGTCAAGGTTACAAACCAAATTCTTGTGGTATCTACCTATGATGCCGCTTTTTTAGTGCTTATTTGATAATTTAGAAGATGCAAAAAATCTATCTTGGCATGTAGAGTCAAAGGCAAAAAATGATTGGATCCTACAACATGCAACAAATCCCCCAAAATAGATGACAATTAATTCCTTCTACCCTCAAATTGTAGAAGAAGTGATGACTTTAACTATGGATGTTGCACTGATGGGATGAATCCATATAGTACATTAAGTATCCAAAATGCAATTAGGTTGATATGGCTTTTATATACAATCTTTATCCTTTGTTGTATATTAGTAATAAGTAGCTAATGTTGTGAATGTTAATTTGAGGCCCAAATCAACCTTGCAATGTCATTGATGTTTCTTTCAATCTTTTATTAATGACTTAAGGAAACTATGGAAATAAGACATCATGACTTATGATTATTTATGTAGAGAGACTTTTTGTTTACTAACTATGTTATTTAGCATCATTATTCACTTACCATCTTAGATGAATTTGCTTGGATACAATGTAAAATGATCCAAATCATATCCTATATTTGAGGAATATATTGAATCAAGCCAACTGAAATATGGTGCAAAGACCATATGTATTGGACATCAAATATTTTTCCCATCACTACATCCTTATCTAAAGGCTACACAACACATATAATGGATTAACTAAGGAACGTATTCCTATAAATTATGTCATGGAAAATATGTTTATAAAAAAGTGAAATGTGTTATCAATGTATTTGGTAAGAGACCATATTGTACACTCATATATGGTAAACTTTTTTATATAAAATGATTTTTGAATTTTAGGATATTTTATTGGAGATATTTAACAATTAGGCATTGTATTGATGTCATGCATGTTTATAAAAATGGCTATAAGAATGTTGGTACACTATTTAATATACCAGACAAGACTAAAGATGGCAACAAATCTATACTAGATTTACTTGAAATGAGTATAAGGAAATAATTATTAGTAGAGATGAAGGTTCATATCACATATTCACCTCGTGATTATAACACTTTTTCTAGATAGTAGGTTTTTTGTGAGTAGTTGGATAATGTTAAGGTACCCATAGATTGGAATCAATGAAAGATTTAAAGTTGATTAGTTTTAGATTTGATGAATTTCGCACTCTAATGCCACATATTATCCTATTGCTTGTTGATATATAATGTCAAAGCATGTAACATTTGTAATCTCAAAGATATGTTTTTTCTTCAACAAAATATACAAAAAAGTGATAAATCATAAATCTCGATAAGTTGCAACATGAAGTGATGATTACCTTATTCCATCTAGGCATGTATACCCCACCTTCATTCTATACTATCATGGTTCATTTTGTCATCTATTTGACTAGGGGAGTGAAGATGCTAGGTCTAGTTTACTTATATAGTTGCATCCTTTTGATCGAAACATGAGTGTTTTTAAGGGTGATGTTTGAAATCATTGTCGTCCTGAAGGTAGTATTATTGAGGGTTATGTGTCTGGGAGGTAATCTAATTTTTCGATGATTTCCTAAATTGTAATGAAATTTGTGACAAGCCAAAAATTTTCACAATGTAACTTACTGTGGAAAGGGAACTTTGCAAGCACATGTGAAAATAATTAATGAAACAAACACACTTGTACATTTAACAAAATATTGATGAATTAGGTATATATATCACTAAACACACTGAAATTATGAAGAGACGATATCTGCTATTCAATTCAATGTGGCTTTCAAGGGAGTATAATAATGCCGATTAGGTGGCTTGAAGATAAAATATTTAGTCAACTATCCCAAACATTGAATGATGTTGCTAAGAACATGAAATGGGTCACCTCTAACCGAAAAATAGAGACATACAAAGGTATCTCATAAAAGATTTTTTTATAAAATACAAATCCTCATGATGATAGTAGTGTATTCCAAAATAGCGGAGCCACTGTGCAAGCATCTTCATTGTATTTTTCTAGTACAAGGGATAAGATACCAAGACAAGATAAGATGTTATATTACAATGCCATTGAAGATGTATATGAATTTGACTATGTATATTTCATAGTTCACGTCTTTAGGTGTAATTGAATTGATAACAATAGATGAGTTTTTATTGATGAAATGAGTTTCACATTAGTGGATTTTGAAAAGATTGGCAAGAATGATGGGCCATATATCATGGAAACACATGCAAAATAAGTTCTCCATATCAATGACCCGTCAACTAAAAACTTATCTATCATTATTCATGGGAAAACACAATTCATTATTGTTCCTATACATGAAAATGAGTACTATAACAAGTATTATGATTCCATTCCATTCTCACTTGTTTTGCCAAGTGTAAACATCAAATTTAACATTGATAAATACTACGCATGTCCAAACCACTTGGAGGGAGTGCACATTTATTTCACTTATGCTTATATTATCAGTTGAGGATGTTTATTATTCTACATAAAATACTAGATATTAGTGTGTAAATCTAGGATTATAAAGTAAAATGCCCTTTTCTTAAAAGTTTGTTCCTTTTTCCCTAAATTAGAATGGATGAGGATTATTTGGAGTCCAATAAAGTAATGAAATTTTAATTTTACTTTTATATGAAATTTTATAATGAATTAACTAATCACTTTCACAAGTGGGTTAATCTTATAAGGACACCATTTAATAGTTGTTAATTCTATTTCAACACTCTAGATTAATCCTATGATTATAATATGAAATAGGTTAAATTGATAGGACTTATGGTGTCACAATAGATTTAGTAGGAGGAGTAGGCGCATTTAGTGGGATTTTGTTATAAAATAGTGAAAAGGAATGCCTAATGTTTCAGAAGAGGAAACTAATGCTAAAATAAAATTTTGTGAATCCTAAATATCTTGTCCTTTAATTTGCAAGTCAGTCGGATTTTATTTATATTCCCAATTAAATTGGTAATGAAAACCTTAATTAAATTAGGTTGTAATATATGTATTTGACTAAATATTTAAAGTATTTCCTAAACCCATTTCTCCACTCAATGTAATGCCTTATGCGTTACTCCTTTCTCTTCAATCGCACGATCTTGGCGTCGGAAGCAACAGTTGCAATAGAAGGCAATCATCTCCCTCTCCCTCTTCTTCTTCCCCTTGCCACCCTCCTCTATTTCTTCCGCCTTCTCCTCTCCCCTTGATGAGACACACCCCCAACCCACTACTGTCTTTGGCAACATCACACCAAGAACAATGGGCTATGACCATCTCCTCTCCTTCTTTGGGTCCTACTTGCGGCAGATAGACCCACTACCACCAGTCTTGTGGCCGACAGTGGCGTTGCTGGTTTGCAATGCGTGAAGATCTAACACAGCCATCTCCCTGGTCACCGAAGTTCTCTCGCCCTGTGCCCAACGAACAAGACCACGAGACCCTGCCACGGTACGTAGGTGGTGGGTTATGTTCAAGCGCTCATGTCATAAGTTGTTCTCCTCTCCTCTACTTCCTCCTCCTGGTGCCTCACCGTCTATCACAAGATCCGCAAACAACTATCAACTCTCAACTGCCTCCACCTACAAATGACATCACAAAGAGCCCTGAACGTAGTATCCATTACAACGTCCTCTGGATCCTCATCACGAGACCTCACCAACATTAGAATCATCCATGGATCATAACTCCCTCCAGAACTCGTTGTCATCCTTGTAACTAACAATATATAGTGTGTTCCTCATCATAGATCCCACAAAGAACAACATGTAACATTGCTATAAGCATACGTCGCCTGAGCAAAAACTTTTCTTCACCCACCGTCCCTTCCTTGTGTCATCCAACGGAAAATCAAACCTGCAATGATAGGATGTGTCAAGATCTTCAAAAACACATTAAACCTGGTTGCCACTACCTACTGCAATCCCGTCATGTACGACTGAATGATTGATCATCAGATTGATTTTCAGATTTGGAAATATGTAAGTATTTTGCTTATGAATCAATTATTTCCTTGTATGTAGAATAAACAATATGACTAACGTATGGCTCAGAGACTATAAACAATGCTAAGGATATAACTACTAGTTATGATTATAATCATATAATTTGATAAACTCACCTAGTGCTTATGATACTAATATCATCTAGACTAATCAATCTCAGTACCTAAGAGCCTAAGATTTTATACTAAGATACTTGAGAATATTATATTAGGGCACATTGAGCACAATTTTAGATTAATGATTATATCTGAATGCCTAATATTCATAGAAATATATGATTTCTAATCTAAGTTCATCCTAACAAGATATGTTTGTCAATAACATCCTAAGTAGTGCCCATCTTGGGCTTTAGTTGATCAAATATGATTCAAGGAGAGAGACATCATCTAGATGGAAATCATACTCTAACCCTATAAATATTGGTAACTTCAACAAGTTTACACTTATTTTGACATAGATGGAGTTTAGGAAAGAGAATATTTGTCAAAAACCTAATTCTTATAATAGTGAATAGGAACATATAATATGAGTATATGATTGATTCGAATAATGGTGTATAATGATAATGTATTACATATTATTTAAGAACTAAATGAAAACCTTTAATAGGAATGTACATCTCTATTATTTTGTTTGAATAGCATAGATAATATGTTCCTAGGATGATTACTCATCATGGTGGCCAAGTATACTATGCCAACACTAATTTTCTATCTCTTTGATTACGCTCTCCCTCACTCTATGATTTTCCTAGGACCATCTTCTGCCTTCACCTATAAATACCCACCCTCACGACCTGGGGAGGGGTTCAGAGATCAAGAGTTCCAAGTTTCAAATCTTCTTGGTTCCCAAAGCCCCGTGGGGGAGTTCCAAGGTCTGGAAAGGCTGAGGTGCTCATCCTACGTCCATTCCTACAGTTTGCTTTCATCTGCCACCATTTCCCACCATCATTCACCCATATCCTACTATTTCCAGCCATCTTCCACCTCTATACACCCACCAAGCTACTGTTTGGGGTGGAATCAAAGAGAAAAGAGGCCAAGGAGTCCTGAAGACTAAGGAGGACAAACCAAAGACGAGATCCAGCCTATACGGAGGCTAAGGAGCGAGAACCACCTCTCCTCTTCGGGCTAAATCTCTTCTTCTTCTCCTTTCTTCTACTGTTCTCCTTTATTTCTGTACAAACAATGTTCTTCCATCTTTGTTCGGTGTCAACTATGCTTGTCCATGGCTAGTTGAGCTCCTTCTTGGCTATGTAGCCCGTTTTGGGCATGTTTATGTACTATTAACTTAAACAAGTAGTTTTATTCCAGATCTAATACGTTTCTTGTTCTATCTTCTCTTTCTAGCTATGATTTCTAGTTTGGTTGATATCTTTCTTACTTGAACTTCTATTTCTGCCTATATTAAGAGATTCATAGTAGAAATAGATTAGAAAAGGTAGTTTTGATCAGAATCTGAAAGGAGGATGGTTCAAGGTGATCTGTGCAGAACTGTAGACCTGAGTACGGCTGGGCCCAGCCCGGCACGGTCAGGCTGACTACCTGATTTTGCCTAGATTACACCCGTTCCTAGCACCTCATAACATACTAGACCTGAGAGGGTATCTAGAATATTCTAGGATACTAATTTGTCATTCCTCGAGAGAGGTTTTATGTCATTAATGAGTTTTAGTCACACTGTGCGAGTGCGAGTGGGATGACCCCACATGAATAAATACCACAGTACGTACCATGTTTGGATGTAGGTTGCTTGCTCGGGTGTTCGAGTGTTGTCTACACACAAGAACGGGTGTATAGACTGCCCAACTTGTGGTTACATAGTCAGGAACTCCTCTCTTATTAGTATAATCCTATGAACTCTATTTTGTTTTCTTTTCCTTGTTTTACTTTATTTCGTGACAATTTGCCAAACTAGTTCTAGTTCCTTACTTTTATTGACTATCGGATTGGCTTATCTGACTTAAGAGAGAGATCTTAAGCGTCTTAAACATCCCCACATCCCTATGTTCGACCCCGTATATCTACTTCAATCCCATAATAAAGTTGCGAGGGTCCTTGAAGGTTTTAGGTTATAAATTTAAAGTTCAATCCTTCTGAGTGCGCCTCCTTTCGGAGGCGTGATTTAGACAACATCAACTTTTAACGCCATTTCCCGGGATGTGATTTTCTACATTTACACACCCAAGGATTATGTTCTATCATCCTTAAGCATGTATATATGCGCTATTCCTCTTTTGTTTTACACCTACTTGTTCATATATACTGAATAGTCTTCTTTTTCTTATATGTCTTTTACAACCATGGATCTTTCCTCCGCAAGGCAAGTTATCTTGTCCACTTGTCCTCCTGAGTTTTTTCAATAGTTCTGACTACTGGAAAATAATTGAAGATCATGCTCTACAACTAGTCGAATTATACTCGCCTCCGCCATCATCATATGTTGAAATTCCAACAAAGGAGATGGAAGATCAGCCCTCAATTTCCACATTGTCATGGGATCAAGAATTGATTAGAGCAGTGGAGCTGGCTGGAGAAAGTGTCAACACACTCACCTCTGCCTTAGCTCCTCACCTCTAAGAAAATGTTGACCCACTCCAGCAACTACTAGAAAAGCAAGATCATCATCTCCAAGTAGCCACTGAGATCGTAGACTGTAGTAGAAATATACTCCAAATTGTTGAAAAAGGATTCATCTAAGTGCATTAGTTTGATACAGAAAATCTTGAAATCATTGCTTCTCAAGTACAACAATTTCATGATAAGGATATTGAATAGGGTAGGAGGCTTCAAGAGATCATTGATTTGTTTACCATTCAATTTCAAACGCCATCACAAAACCATGAAGATTACAATCATCAGAAGCACTCCATTGGGCCTGGATTGGAACATGCCTCGCCATCCTATTTAGACCATCAACTAGATTCACCTAGATTTTTTTTGTGAAGACCAACCCACCTATGGAATCCCTTCATTCTATCCAGATGATTCAGTTGATCAATCAATGGAAGATACAACCCACATGCATGAATGGTTCTACGATGATGATGATCAGGGTAGTCAAACAACCTCACAACATGAAGTTCAATTTGAAGAACCTGAATTAGACGTTGATCCAGACTAGAGTGATACATCTCATATTGAGACTTTTCACTTCACTTTGAATAGTCGGCCATTCATGGTTTGGAACAATTTATTCGATGAAAGTGATGATGATGATTCATCTTTGTGGAGTGAGTATAATGATGATGATGAACTGGACTAGCATGAGAAGACATTGTCCACAATCCCTTTTTAAGGAAGAGTTGACACCAAGGGAGTAGGATGGACAATCCACTAAAACATGGTTGCTGAGCAGGAAGACACCCCAGACCCCATAGAATGCAATAAACTTGGGGTGGTAGAACCACAAATAGATTTACCTGGGAATACTTCTTGTTCATATGATGATTGGACAACTCAGTTTGTACATGAAAGTTTATCTGAGCATCCAACCTCAAGTTTAGGAGAGGAGAGAGAAGAGAGAAGAGAGGATCCTTCTAGAATACTTTCGACCTATCCACTCCATCTCATCCTATGTCGACATCCTAGGGCCTTCCTATTCAGATTCATACATCAATGGGCACCTTGAGGGTGTTCTAATGAAGAATTCATTTTAGTATAGTTCAAGTAAATCCCAGATCAAAGATGACTTCATCGAGTTAGCAAATTTTATTCCTCTTCTTCAGACTCGAAAGGGCCCACCTCTCTGCCTATTATGTTCCTACATGGTGGGCCCGATCGACGAGACACAGGTAACACAGACCCTAAAACTACGGATTTGGGATCCAAGTGTAGGAGTTGTAGGGTTGCCACCCCCTACTACCTATACAGTTTTTCTTTAATTTTAAGTTTTAAAAATTTGCATAATAATGTCAATTCAAGTTTTATCTTTCCTCTAACTATTCAAATTTAGTTTCCTTTGCATCATCTAGATTTCTTTTACTCTTTAATTCATGCATTTCCTCCTTTTTCGCCCTGACAACTGCTCTTGGTCTATCTTTTTGTAAGAAGTTATTCGGTATATCTTGTTGCTCTCCCGCGATGTTTGATTCTGAAGCTGTTTTTAACACCTTCTACCCTCATTTTATCCACTTATGGTGCTAGAAGGTGTTTAATTTAGATTTCTCACTTGGCAGTGCAAGAACTGCGACCGCGACCCGACATCCTAGACCACGACTGCAGGGATGACCACGACCGCAGGCTTGCCACGACCGCGACCACGACCGCGGGCCAGCGCAATTGCGACCGCAGGCCTGCCCGTGCAGGACCTGGGTATGCCTTCTCAGCTTGACTGACTAAATGTCAGTATGACCCCACATTTTTCACCAACTATAGAACTTTTAACCGAATACATTTTGTCTTTTGACTGACTTTCCACTTTTGACTAGGATTTTCTGCACCTTTCCCAATTTTTCCACCACCTCGACACGCGGCCTAGCACGGTCGGGCCCTGGGCGGGATGATGCACCCGACCTATAAATACCCCCGGGACGAGCCATTCTTTCCCACACCCACCGCCCTAGTTCTCCACTCTTTTGCACAGCCATCACACAACCCTCGACCTGTTTCCCTCTTCCACTTATTTCCCTCACTGTCTAGAAGCAGGCACAGGGGCAACTACAACGGAAACTGCCTAGAAACCTCCCCCTCCGCCCGTGACCACAAGCCGCTACTCCGACACTATTGCCATCTACACCTGGCTGAACCAGATCCCACGATCGCAGCCACGACCGTCTAGGTCACAGTCACCTCGGTCACGGTCGACGTGCAAATCAAGGTCACCGTGATCAAGGTCACCTCGACCGTGGTTGCCTCCGTCACTGACGTGGTATAAACCGCGATCGTTGCATTCGAGGTGATAGAAGTCGCAGTCAACATCGTGGTCGAGGTTGATGTGCTTTGGCCCAACCGTGCCAACCCTGGGCCCGGTCGCTCCGACCAGATCAACACCAAAAAATCAGCACCATGGACACAATGAGAAATAACCATAAGAAGATCAAGAAGACTATGTCACAAAAGAAAGGGGAAGGAAGTTCCTCGTCACAAGCAGAGCATAGGAGCCGATATCCACCCCGCACCAAGCGAACCACAAACTCAGTGTATGAAGATGAGACTATACTTTCTTCTTCAGTAGGGTTTGAGTTGTAGGAGACCGATTCAGACTACCGCCACATGTTCGCCACTCCGATGGACACCTATAGTGGTGATTCATTATAGGAAGTCTCCAATGAGAGAAGGTCGAGAGCACACCGTGACACTGAGCTCCATACTTTGATGGGCCATCAGGAGAGCCCGTCAGTGTTGCATAAAGCTTCATCTGCAGATGATCAGCGATGACAGTCAGCAGAATGGTCAATATCTTTATGCCGGTCAACTTCATCGTATGATTCAGTTTAGGGAAGTAGACACCACCCCACTCTTGAAGTTGTTAACCAAAGATCCCTCCCTTCTCCCCTATTTAGAAGTATGGAGCAAAAATACCAGTTTGATGCTTTAATTAAAGACAAGCACAGACTGGTAGGCCAAGATATGTTGACCCTACAACACTCATTAGGCTCGGGATACAAACACATGTCGAAATATATCTTGTAGTTGTTGGCCTAGACGTCTTTGCATATATGCAGTGCGATGCTTATCATAGACTCACCTGTGAGTTTTATGCTATGCTCAAGTCCCCAAAGGACCACCAACACACTGTCATCCGTTTTTGCCTCCTAAACCAGACCCACGAAGTCATTGAGGATCACCTTAATAGCTGGTTGTCATGCTCTGTTGATGACTACATTGAGATGTCCAGGGGCCTGCTGGAGATAGGGGACCGCAACTTTAATGATTCTCAAGCATGGAAGATGCTTACAAGGGAAGATAAATATGTTTCTAGAAGTGCCAAAGATTCACATATCCATAACCCGAAACTTCATTATCTGCATCAGATGATCATGAACTTCATCTTGGAGAAACAAGATAGTCAAGGGGCACTCAATTCTACATACCTCTACATTTTGTGGTGTGCAACAATAGGAAGAAAAGTGAATGTGGGGAACTTCATCATCTGTCACTTTCACAACTCTTTCAAGAAGCATGTCCAATTCATGCTGATGGCAGGCATTATCACTTTCATAGCGCACCATCTTGGAATTGGAGATGGACACCTATCACTTATGCAAGAAAAGGCTGAGTGGTCCATGTTGGACTTAGATCACTTGATTCGCACAGGGGTAGTCAAGCAGTGTAGCACAAGATACCTTTATATCTTTGGTTACAACAAGCATAGAGTAATATTGTCAGCAAATGTAGAGTTTGCATGTCGGGAAACACTCATGGACGTCTCTCTATTGGACACTTAGAGAAACGTTCAATAAGTGGGCAGAACTATAGGAGCATTTTCTTCAGCACCACCAGTGCCAGAGACTCAAGAGGCCGGATGACATACAGGGGCAACCTTCCATGACATACCATATCAGCCCCCCCCTACATAGAGATGCCTACAACATATTACAAATCCCTCCTCAGTATGAGCAATACACCCCAAATTTCAACTCGGGGAACCTTTATGAGCTTATGACTGATTTTAGGGATGACTCCGATAGACAGTTTGATACACTAGAGCAAGATGTGCAGTACCTCAGATAGAGGTTCGACATAGCCTTCCCTCCACTGCCTCTACCAACTTTTCAATAGCTATTTCAACAACCCCTCCAGCCTTTCTACCAGCCAACCCAGGACTTCAGACAGTCATTTCACTTTCAGCAAGGAATACACCAGGATTATAAGAATCCACCAGGGGGCATCGACAATCTGAACCAATATATAAACAGTGACCACCAGTAGCCGTTGTTTTCTACGCCATCCAGATCTTGAGATTTGCTCGAGGATGAGTAAATTTTTTTAAGCTTGGGCTGGTGGCAAGGTGTAACACCATCTATCTTCCACTTTTCCCTTTTATTTCTTTGCATGCATGCATATTTATTTTCTATGTTCCTTGCATTTAGCATAAGTTTTCAGCTTTGTAAGACTTTGTTTCATAATTTGTAGCTTTGCAATTAAGGCTAAATGATGCAAATCTTAGAACTAAATGCTTATCCTTATGCCTAAATGCACAATTTTAATCTTAAACTACTTGACCTTTTGCTTGAGTTGTTCTTTGACTCTTTCCTTAAGTTTGGTAATAAATCTAAGGTTATGCGCCTTTTTCATAGATCAAAACATTATTCCCTTGATCAATGTTGTGAATGACAAATCCAGGATAAAGGACTTATGGAAAGAGCTATAGTTTGATCAAAACTCCATGCTGCATTTCTCATTAACTTGCCTCTATTCTAAGGACCCTTGAATCATAATTACTATCTTTACACACGGGTATCAAGCGAATAATGATGAGTTTTGAGCTATAATCAAGTTGAAGTGTTTTTCTTTGATGGTCTCCGCTCCCTCTCACCTTAGATTGATTTAAAAAGATGAAAAATAAAAAAGTTGCAAAAGAGGGTTGGGCACCCACAAAATCCCAAAAATATCAAAATCATTCTCACCCAAGCCTATAAAAATAGAATGCAGGGAATACAATCCTGAGTGTGAATAAATGAGCGTTGTTTTCTCTTTTAGGAGAGTTGAGGATGATGCCCATGAATGTTGGTATGTCATGCCTCGTAGTGCCACCCTAAGGCTCATTAGAGAGTCACTAGGAACCCCTAGGAGACCTATGAGATCATCCTAGTAGCATGATTGGTTCGAGTGTAGTACGAGGAGTTCATCTCACTACTTTGGGCCAACTGGCTCAGACTGCAGGGACTGTTGCTTGTTACATGGACCAACCTGACATAGATCGGGATCATCAGAAGTCATTAGAGTCTTTTTGTTTTTGTTTCTTCTTAGGACCTGAATAAGTGGGAGGCGTGTTGTTCCCAATTGGTCTACATGAATACATGATGACACTCATTTCTCATCACCCATGTGATCACCTACGTGACAATTCTTTTATGTTTTATAATTATGATTCAAACCCTCATGAGTATCGATAGGTTGTAGTGAATTTGCTTAATCTTGCCTGGATGCACATTGATCATACCTTAGCAGGATTATGCTCGATTGGTGGGGGTTTGATCTAAAATGAAGTAGGTCAAGAGAATTGATATTTTAAACTATTCTTCTTAACTTTAACATTTATTGCCAAGCTTAATTTGGATGTTATCTATTTATTCTTTAAGCACAATCTTGCTTGAGGACAAGCTAAGGTTTAAGCTTGGGGTGGTTGATTACACCCAAATTTAGGCATCTATGCTAAGCATTTATTTATGGTTTTGTGTCAATATAGCCTTAATATGCCCAAAATAACCATATATTCTTATCTTTTAGTAATTTTTATCATTTCATAGATAAAGTTGCTCAACTGGCCAATTTTGGGACTTGCAGGCACCGAACCTGAAAAGACATCTATTCTCCAAGATTTCTCCCCAACACATGATTTTTGCAGCAGCTAGGATTCCACCCGTCACGACTGCGGTGGACTAAGCATTGCCCTATGTGCATCAACTTAGGAGATGGTGGTCCCGCCAATCGACTAGCGGGCCTAAGAAACTTCAAATTTCTTGGACCCTATTTTTGATGGCCAGTCCTTTATCAAAATACATCCTTGTCAATCAGAAGGTTAATGGATGGGGGCCCCTCGACCACCAGTAATAACCCCCCTCCTCGTGGGGGTGGGTTTGGGCCATGATGCCGTGATCGCGACCAAGAAGGCAACACCACCACCGTGACTGTGGGGTCGACCGTGACCACAGAGTCGACCACGACTGCAAAGTCAACCTCGACTATGGTACGACCGCGACCATCTTTCACCTTCACCTATAAATACCCACCCCTTGTGACCTGGGGAGGGGTTTGGAGATTGGGAGTTCCAAGTTTTGAATATTCTTGGTTCCCAAAGCCCCGCGAGGGAGTTCCAAGGTCTGGAAAGGCTGAGGTGCTCATCCTACATCCGTTCCTCTAGTTTGCTTCCATCTGCCACCATTTTCCACCATCATTCACCCATATCCTACCATTTTCAGCCATCTTCCACATCCATACACCCACCAAGCTACCGTTCAGGGCAGAATTGAAGAGAAAGGAGACCAAGGAATCTAGAAGACTAAGGAGTATGACCCAAAGATGAGATCCAGCCTATACAAAGACTAAGGAGAGAGAGCCACCTCTCCTCTTTGGTCTAAATCTCTTCTTCTTCTTCTCCTTTCCTCTACCATTCTCCTTTGTTTTTTTACAAATGATGTTCTTCCATTTTTGTTTGGTGCCAACTATGCTTGTCCATGGCTAGTTGAGCTCCTTCTTGTCTATGTAGCCCATTTTGGGCATGTTTATGTACTTTTACCTTAAGCAAAGTAGCTTTATTCCAGATCTAATACGTTTCTTATTCCATCTTCTTTCTGGTTATGATTGCTAGTTTGGCTGATCTCTTTCTTTCTTGAACTTCTATTTTTGCCTATATCGAGAGATTCATTATAGAAATAGATAAGAGAAGGTAGTTTGGATCAAAATATGAAAGGAGAACAATTCAAAGTGATCTGTGCAGAATCGTAGACCTAGGCACGGCTGGGCCCAGCCCAACACGGTCAGGCCGACTGCTTGGTTTTGCCCAGATCACACCCTTTCCTAGTACCACAGAACATTCTAGACCTGAGAGGGTATCTAGAATATACTTGAATTTCCATATTTATATAACTAAGGGTGAGGGAGACACTAGTTTATCATAAACCAAAAAGGAAGATGACTAATCCCATTATGCATCGAAAAATCCTCATAACCCCTCTTCTCCGTTTCTTTATACTTTCTTCCTTGGTGTACAAGGAATATGTCAAAAGGGAAAGGTACTTATAACATTACGAGAACATTTACCATCTTTCTATAAATAAAAAGATGTCTCATTTATCCAATTAAAATAAAAGGAGAAGGCAAGACATTTTGCTTAAGAAGCAATTAAACATATACTCATATGTTTCCTATACGGAACTCTAGACTTTAAAATTTGGATTTGGCACCAAAATTCCTTTATTAATTATTTATGTATGAATCCGTTCTATTTATTTATCTTGTGCCACAATGACATATTTGCAACCCAAATAGTCTCATGGACCTCATGTGTTGAGCCCATGCTACATAAATGCCTTTTATTATTTCATGTATAATACATTTAAGGAATTCATATATCAATTCATGCTTTAACATGATAATTCAAATTTTCTAAAATTGAGGATATTACATTCACCTCTCCTTAAAAGGAATTTTGTCCTCAAAATTCACACATAGTAAGCTTAATGTGAATGAGAACTCATCTTAGTTTCAAGCCATATGATTAGCAACCCTAGTTAGAAAGATGTAACTTTGGACTCCTTGGGACCCAAGGAAGCCAAGAGGCACGAAATCCACCTTTGGATTATATTCCTTTGCCTTCTAGGTGTTTCTACATCTTTCTTTTCTCAAATATTCAATTATTCATTTACGAATTGAATTTTCTTGTTATTAGGGCCCAATAGCCAATAAAGCCCACAACACAATCATCAAGACTATTTAACTGAAATCCATTTATTCAAAACAAATTATATCATTATTTTTTCAAATATTTTTAATATGAGAAATTACATTTCTCACCAAATAATCCCAAAAATTGGGTTGTAACAGTGATGATCTTGGGGACTAGTTATTTTGGTATTATCTCTTGAAGATAATGACCTGGAGAATCATTGATGTTATAGTGACAATGTGAGTTTTTCCATTACTTAATTTATATTTTCACCTTTATAATGATCATACATAATCCCATTTGACTCTTTGATCAAGATAGATACCCAAAATAAAATTCCTTCATCTTCTATTAATTTCATGCACTTTTGGGCACCTTGATTAGCTTAATACACCTCTTTGTTCAAATACTTGAGTTTGACTAGTTAACTTTATCTTTTGGTTTCCAAACTTGTACACATTATTCTACACTTCATGTTGAAGATATGGTCCAAATTTGAGATCATTTGGACCTTCCCATGATTTTATACGATTTTTCTAAGGTTTTAGCCTTTTCCTAGTTTTTCTTTGCCTTTTTCTTACTTTTTCCTTGCTGGGCCCGGCCCATCCCTTTACACGGTGGACTAGACACCCTGGTTCCTAACCCGATCAACCAAACTAGTTGGTGTCGCCCCAATAACTCGAACAAATGATCCCGCCCACCCTATCGAAGCTTCCACACAGATCGGTGCTACATATTCACTGCTTGGAGGCTAAGGAAATAGGCCATCCCCTTAGGGTGCGCCGCACCCCCAGTAGCCCTAACCCTAGCAGCAAAACACTATATAAGACCCCCTTTGAGTTCGGCCCGCCACCACGAAGCCGAGCGGCACCCTGTCTCCTCACATCGTGCCCTCTCTCTCGCTCCCTTTTTCTCCGGCCACCACATCGTCGTGGAGCAACCTGCTCGCGGGCGGCTTCTGCTACTTGGGACGACCAACAATGACCATCATATTGGATTCCACGCTGGTCCAAGGCGAGATCGACGGTCACAGATCCCCGCGTAAACCATGCCTCTATTTCTTCTCCGCGACCACATGCCTGGGAGCGCGACTCCTCCTTACCGCTGATCTTCTTTGTGGGTGAACGGTTGACGAATGATCGACGACCCCTATTTTTCTGGTATTTTGCCCTCTCTGCCCAAAACTCCAGAAAATAGCCTAAACTTGCAAAAATTCTATCTTGAGATTCCTAGCTCCAAATATATCAAATGTATAGTCAATTTTTATCAAAATAATTAGCCTGATTTAATAAAAATGGTTTTTGAACCTATTTCATACCTCTTCTCTCTATTTTGATGCAAATACTTGTGAATAACCCTCTTGAGCATAAAACGAACAACTTTCTTGAATTTATGATCCTAATCTAGTCCATGATCAAACATGCAATCTTACTCTGATGTTTAGTCTCAAACCTATCTTTATGATCTAGAAACTTGATTAATGGCTTGGATGTTGATGATAGTAGGGTTAACTAATATGATTCCTAAAAAGCACCCAAGTGGATCCTTCATTCTTGATATATGCTTGATGCTTGATTAAATGTTGGAATATGGATATAATGGATGATCTACCCTAGGGTTGTAATAGGAATGCAAAACCATAATCTTGCATACACGGTTCTTTCATATTATGATCTTGACCCTCGAATCTATATCTTGTTTAATCTAGGATCTACTTGAGACCTTGACCTTTTCACTCTTGGACCTTTACTCGATTAGCACTCAAAAAGGTACGCTATTATACTACTCCTCCTTGGTTGTATGATGATAATTTTAGGTATCTCTTGAATTATGCTTGGCTAGTTATTTGGATGAACTATTGTTCCCTATGAATAGACTTCCATTTTTCTTCTATATGATATTTTGAGAAACATGAAACCCTAAATCACAATACCCATTATGACTGCCCGTATATTGATGTTGGTAATGATGTTGGAAAAGTTGATAATGTTGATATTCAATATAAGCAAAACTCCCTTTTTGGAAAGGTGGGATTTTGCACTTTGATCTCCTATCTCATATGGTGAGAAGGAGCTTGGTGACCTCCCCATCGCGTTGGGGTAGTAGAGTCACCTAAACTAATATAAGCATGCTTCTTGAATTATAGCATAATGGGAAATTCATAATAAAATTCATGTTGATTAACATTTTGGTTTTTGGAAGATCGTTCAATAATGTTTTGAAACATACATCCTTCCAAGCATACTAGTTTTCTTATAAACTACTTTACTTGTTTTTATATAGCGTACCATGCAATTGCATTGACATTGTGTCTTGATTTTCTCGATTTTAGGTAATGCAAGGAACTAGTTTCATCTACTCAATTATCCACAACAATAAATAATGCTACATCACTTATGGACTCTACATGGGAGCTAATTGTAAAAGGAATGTAGTCGTAGGCTAGTTCTTATCTTTTTCTCTTTCCTGTTTCCTATGGGCCTTATGTACTAAACATTTTGGTTCATTTTAATAAAGAAGGATGTTATTTCATTTTTGCATATTATCTTTGTGTGCTTTTCGGGCCACTCAGGGACGGACACTCTAATCCCTCTAACACTGCCCTTTTGGACAACGGGATTGGGATTAGGGTAAGAATGGATCCGTGATAGTTGGTATCAGAGCCATAACACACTTCATATGCATTAGTGAAATGATGTTTTTAATCGTTGAACTAGGGAAGCCCTAAAATTCACTATGGTGAAAACTGAGGTGTCTAGAAAGAGCACAAAGGGGGTTCTTGCATAATTCCTCCTATCCGTCTTCACGATGGTTGAGGTTCCTCCTGCTCCACCTGGCCTTAGTTCATCCAGAAATGGATGGAAGGACTTCCTAAAACCCTAGAGAGTCTTCTAGAATCTTATCTCTTCTTTAAGGACATCCCAAGCCACCTATTAAAAGGAAGTAGGATGACTTCTCATCTTCTCATTCTCCTTAAGGTGTCATGACTTGATCTTGATACTCTCTCTATTTTTGGGTAAATTAAGGATGGGAACACCTAAAATCTGAAAATAAATTGAGAAAACCTATTACAATATTTCCATGATATATCATACTCTTGCTTTGAAGGTTATAAACAAGGAAACTTATATCATTTGAACTCTTGCAGATGGCCCCAAAAACCAGGAACAACAGCGATGGTGAAGGGACCTCTGGTACTAAAGACAAGGGGAAGAAGCCTTGCATGGATGATGATGAAGATGTCAGTTCTACCAATAAGACCAACAATATGGGGAAATGGGAACTAAAACAAAAGGCCATTATGGATGCCCTCCATGACCTAGCTGTTCGTACAACATCCCTTGTGCCAACCCATAACCCAAAACCCATCACTATCTAGGATTTTCTGAAACTCAGCCCTGAAGCCTTCTATGGGGAAGACAAAGATGATGTCCTAGACAAGGCCAACGCCTGGTTAGTGTCCATGGAAAACACTTTTAGGGTTTTGAGGTGCCCTGAACAAGACAAAGTTGGTTTTTCCACCTACCAGTTGAAGGGAGCAGCCAAACTGTGGTGGGAGAATTATATCCGGTTACAACAGGTCATCCCTGTCAACTGGGAAGCCTTCAAACCTATTTTTTACCAACCGTTTCCAACCCACATCTGAGAGAAAGGAGAAACAAAAACAATTCCTCACCCTTACCCAAGGAACTAACACAGTGGCTGAATACAACCGAAAGTTCCGCCTACTGGAGAGGCATGTCACCAACCTTACCGAAGAACAAAAACTTGACCTCTATATTGATGGGCTTTTCCTTACCCTAAAATCTTTTGTATCCTCATCCAAACCCACTAATTTTCAAGATGCCTATGACCATGCCTTATCCATGGAGAGAACCATAGGGATGGGACACGGGAAACCATTACCTACCCTTGCCTATCTAGGCCTAACTGAAGTTGTACCTGCAAAACCTGAACAGAAGGGAAAACCCCATATTGGTGGCAATAAGAACAAGAACCGACAGAAGAACCAGAGGAATCCTCCTGCCCAAGGTCAGAACTAGAATTACAACCATGGTCCTGCACAAAACTAGAATCATGGCCAAAACAGGGGTCCAGGCCAGAATGCCAATATTCCTCGTTGTCGTAACTGTGGTAATTTCCACCCTGGCCAGTGAAAGTATCTGTCCCCGATATGCCATTACTGCAAACAGGAGGGTCACTTCAGAGATAGCTGTCCCCACCCTCCTCCAGCATGGGCTAGGCAAGGTGAACATCGACATGCCCGTGTCTTTGCTGTGAATGTAGATGAGGCGAAGGCCAATGAAAACAAACTCATGGAAGGTACTTTTTAAATTCAAGATTATTTCCAAAACTTTATATCATGATTATCTTGTACATAGTCCTTACACAAAATATATGTATACGTAGGTATGATGCAAATCTCTAACCATTTTGTTGTTACTCTTTTTGACTCCGGGTCAACAAACACTTTCATGTCTAAGAATCTTGCCTTTATGTTGAATCTTGAAACAAGGGACTTAGGGTACGTACTTGATGTAACTACCCCAAGTGGGAAGATGAAAGTCTCCTACTATATTGGCGAGAAAGTCCCTCGATCCTATGCTGGACGTAGTTTTGAGTCAGATTTCATAATCTTAGACATGGAAGACTTTGACCTTATTTTAGGGATGGATTGGCTCCATAAAAATCATGCCCTAATCGAATGTCGTGCCAAGAAAGTAATTATTTCCAAACCCAACCTCCCTATTCTTGTAATCCCTGGAAGGAAAGTTCAAAATCAAAATGTTGTCATTTCTCTAATTAAAGCCCAAAACTTGATAGCTAAAGGGTGCAAAGCATACCTAGCAACTGTAACCATAGTCAATCCTGATACGAGTGCCCTAGAAAACATTGATATAGTGTGAGAGTACCCGAGTGTCTTTCCTGAGGAGCTCCCTGGGCTACCACCAGATCGTGATGTCGAGTTTTCAATTGTTTTAGCACCTGGTACCACACCTATTTCTCGAGCACCCTATCGGATGGCTCCTGCTAAATTGACTGAGCTGAAAAAGCAGTTGCAGGAATTGCTTGACAAGGGTTTCATCCGCCCTAGTACCTCTCCTTGGGGAGCCCCCATTTTATTTGTCAAGAAAAAGGATGGTTCCCTTCGCATGTGTATTGACTATCGTCTGATTAATCAAGCTACTATAAAAAACAAGTATCCACTTGCCAGAATTGATGACCTTTTCGATCACCTCCGTTATGCACATGTCTTTTCAAAAATTGATCTCCGTTATGGTTACCACCAACTCAAAGTTAAGGATGAAGACATCCCTAAAACAACCTTTCGAACCCGATACGTGCATTATGAATTCCTTGTCATGCCTTTTGGGTTGACTAATGCCCCTGGGGTGTTTATGAACTTGATGAATAGTGTCTTCCAACCTTTCCTCGATGAGTTTGTAGTAGTCTTCATTGATGACATATTGATATATTCAACTGATGCTGAATCACACTGCATTCACCTTCGCAAAGTTCTTGACATCCTCCAATCTCAGAAATTCTATGCAAAGTTGTCAAAATGTGAATTTTGGATTTCTGAAGTCATGTTCTTGGGCACATAATTTCTGGTGGGAAAATTTCTGTTGACCCCGCCAAAGTCTCGGCTGTTCTTGAGTGGCAAGCCCCAAAGAATGTTTTAGAGATTTGCAGTTTTCTAGGTCTTGCTGGCTATTATCGACGTTTTATTCAGAACTTCAGCAGGACTGCCTTGCCTCTCACTAAGCTCACTAGGAAAGGAGAATAGTTTATCTGGTCAAAGGAGTGTGAGTCCAGGTTTCAAGAGCTAAAGACAAAGCTAACAACGACACCTGTCTTGACTCTTCCCTCGGGAAATGATGGGTTCGTCATCTTCACTGATGCATCAAGTTTCGGTCTGGGTTGCGTTCTCATGCAAGAGAGAAAAGTAGTTGCTTATGCCTCTCGATAATTGAAGCCAAATGAGGTCAACTACCCAACCCATGACCTCGAGCTTGCTGCCATCATATATGCTTTGAAAATATGGCGACACTACTTGTATGGTGCCACCTTCGACATCCTCACCGACCACAAGAGTCTGAAATACATTTGGACATAGAAGGATCTCAATCTCAGATAGAGGCATTGGATTGAGTACCTTAAAGACTATGACTTCACCATTTCCTACCACCCCGTTAAGGCAAATGTGGTGGTCGATGCACCCAGTAGGAAGCAGGCTAAATGTGTTGCTGTTGTTACTTCTGAATGGAGAAGCATGGAAATCATGTCACCTTGGGCCCCAAGGAGAATGGGAAACATTCTTAGATTGGCCAGTGTCCATGTAAAACTGGGCCTCCAGTCCGAAATCCTGTCAGCCCAAAAGAATAGCAAGAGCCTTGATGATATGACTAAGCTATTAGAGAAGCCCCAAACTCATCTGACAGTCAGCATGGATCGTGGAATCCGATACAAACAGCGCATATGGGTCCCAGAAGATTCAGTCATGATAGAAATGGTGTTACGAGAATCTCACGGGTCAAAATATACTGTGCATCCTGGATCGACGAAGATGTACAAGGATCTGCAAAGGCACTTCTGGTGGAGGAATATGAAGACTGACATTGCTACTTTCATCTCCAAGTGTCTAACCTGCCAACAGATCAAGGCTCAACATCAACATCCAGGAGGTCTTCTACAACCCCTACCTATCCCCGAGTGGAAATGGGAAAACATCACCATGGATTTCGTGGTGGGACTACCCAGGACCAGAAAAGGGAGTGATGCCATTTGGGTTGTTGTTGATCGTCTGACTAAATCATCCCATTTTATTCCAATCAAAACAACAACCAAGGTTCTTGAGTTAGAAGAACTTTATGTTCGAGAGATAGTCAGGCTGCATGGAATTCCTATATCTATAGTATCAGATCGTGATGCAAAGTTCACTTCTCACCTGTGGCGACAAGTACAGGAAGAACTGGGAACTCAATTGAATTTCAACACTGCCTATCACCCCCAAACTGACGAACAATCTGAGAGGACAATCCAAGTTCTAGAAGACTTGCTGAGATCATGCGTCCTCGATTGGGGTGGTTCTTGGGACCACTACCTTCCTCTCGTTGAGTTTTCCTACAACAATAGCTACCAATCCAATATCGGCATGCCTCCCTATGAAGCTCTGTATGGAAGACCGTGTAGATCTCCACTTTACTGGGATGAAGTAGGCGAAAGACGAATTCTGAGATCTGAGGAACTACAACTCTATTCTGACAATGTCAACCTAATCAAGAAAAGGTTAAAAAGGGCACAAGATCGTCAGAAGTCTTATGCTGATGCACATAAGATTGACACTCAGTTCTTAGTAGGTGATCATGTTTTCCTGAAGATTCGACCAATTCGAGCCATTGCAAAGAACAAAGGAAAACTCAGTCCTAGATATGTGGGTCCTTTTGAAAGTTTGGATCGCATTGGGGAATGTGCTTACAGGTTGGCTCTACCTCCACAATATAGCATGATGCACAACGTCTTTCATGTGTCAAACCTAAAGCGGTATGTCAAAGACCCTAGCCATGTCCTCAATCATGAACCAATTGAATTAAAGGACACCCTTGTGTACCAAGAAACTCCGGTCAAGATACTTGATAATCGCACCAAGGAACTCAGAAATAAGAAAATCAATATGGTTAAGGTGTTTTGGAAGCACCATGGGAGTGATGATGCTACTTGGGAGTTGAAGTCAGACATGGAGGAACGATTTCCTGACCTCTTCAAGGAAGTTTGAATTTTGAGGACAAAATTCTTTATAAGGAGGGGATGATGTGACAATGTGAGTTTTTCCATTACTTAATTTATATTTTCACCTTTATAATGATCATACATAATCCCATTTGACTCTTTGATCAAGATAGATACCCAAAATAAAATTCCTTAATCTTCTATTAATTTCATGCACTTTTGGGCACCTTGATTAGCTTAATACACCTCTTTGTTCAAATACTTGAGTTTGACTAGTTAACTTTATCTTTTGGTCTCCAAACTTGTACACATTATTCTACACTTCATGCTGAAGATATGGTCCAATTTTGAGATCATTTGGACCTTCCCATGATTTTATATAATTTTTCTAAGGTTTTAGCCTTTTCCTAGTTTTTCTTTGCCTTTTTCTTCCTTTTTCCTTGTTGGGCCCTACCCATCCCTTGCTTTGGGCACCGCTGGGTAAGGCGGATTGATCCAACATCCTTGGATCTCAATACAACAATGCTGGCGTCATCCCCTACCTTGCACCTGGTATGGCAGGTACACGGTGGACTAGCCACCCTAGTTCCTAACCCGATCAACCAAACCAGTTGGCGTCACCCCAATAACTCGAACAAATGATCCTGCCCCCCTCTCGAAGCTTCCACACGGATTGGTGTTGCGGATTCGCTGCTTGGAGGCCAAGGAAACAGGCCATCCCTTTAGGGTGTGCCACCCCCGGTAGCCCTAACCCTAGCACCAAAACACTATATAAGACCCCCTTTGAGTTCGGCCCGCCACCACGAAGCCGAGCGGAACCCTATCTCCTCACGTCATGCCCTCTCTCTCTTTCTCCCTTTTTCTCTGGCTGCCGCACCGCCACGGAGCAACCTGCTCGCGGGCGGGTTCTTCTACTTGGAACGACCAACAACGACCATCAGATTGGATTCCATGCTGGTCCAAGGTGAGATCAACAGTCACAGATCCCCGTGCGAACCCTACCTCTGTTTGTTCTCCACGACCACATGCCTGGGAGTGCAGCTCCTCCCTACTGCTGATCTTCTTCATGGGTGAACGGTTGACCAACAATCGACGACCCCTATTTTTCCGATATTTTTCCCTCTCTGCCCAAAATTGCAGAAAATAGCCTAAACTTGCAAAAAATCTATCTTGAGATTCCTAGCTCCAAATATATCGAATGTATAGTCATTTTTTATCAGAAAAATAGCCTGATTTAATAAAAATGGTTTCAGAATCTATTTCATACCTCTGCTCTCTATTTTGATGCAAATACTTGTGAATAACCCTCTTGAGCATAAAATGAACAACTTTCTTGAATTTATCATCCTAATCTAGTCCATGATCAAACATGCAATCTTACTCTGATGTTTAGTCTCAAACCTATCTTTATGATCTAGAAACTTGATTAATGGCTTGTATGTTGATGATAGTAGGGTTAACTTATATGATTCCTAAAAAGCACCCAAGTGGATCATTCATTCTTGATATATGCTTGATGCTTGATTAAATGTTGGAATATGGATATAATGGATGATCTACCCTAGGGTTGAAATAGGAATGCAAAGCCCTAATCTTGCATACATGGTTCTTTCATATTATTATCTTGACCCTCGAATCTATATCTTGTTTAATCTAGGATCTACTTGAGACCTTGACCTTTTCACTCTTGGACCTTTACTCGATTAGCACTCAAAAAGGTACGCTATTATACTACTCCTCCTTGGTTGTATGATGATACTTTTAGGTATCTCTTGAATTATGCTTGGGTAGTTATTTGGATGAACTATTGTTTCCTATGAATAGTCTTGTGTTTTTCTTCTATATGATATTTTGAGAAACATGAAACCCTAAATCACAATACCCATTATGACTGCCCATATATTGATGTTGGTAATGATGTTGGAAAAGTTGATAATGTTGATATTGAATATAAGCAAAACTCCCTTTTTGGAAAGGTGGGAATTTGCACTTTGATCTCCTATCTCATATGGTGAGAAGGAGCTTGGTGACCTCCCCATCGCGTTGGGGTAGTAGAGTCACCTAAACTAATATAAGCATGCTTCTTGAATTACAGCATAATGGGAAATTCGTAATAAAATTTGTGTCGAATAACATTTTGGTTTTTGGAAGATCGTTCGATAATGTTTTGAAACATAAGTCCTTCCAAGCATACTAGTTTTCTTATAAACTGCTTTACTTGTTTTTATATAGCGTATTGTGCAATTGAATTGACAGTGTGTCTTGATTTTCTCAATTTTAAGTAATGCAAGGAACTAGTTTCATCTACTCAATTATCCACTACAATAAAGACTGCTACATCACTTATGGACTCTACATGGGAGCTAATTGTAAAAGGGATGTAGTCGTAGGCTAGTGCTTATCTTTTTCTCTTTCCTGTTGCCTATGGGCCTTATGTACTAAACATTTTGGTTCATTTTAATAAAGAAGGATGTTATTTCATTTTTGCATATTATTTGTGTGTGATTTTTGGGCCACTCAGGGACGGGCGCTCTAATCCCTTTAACACTGCCCTTTTGGACAGTGGGATTGGGATTAGGGTAAGAACGGATCCGTGACAGTTATCAACTAGAAAGGGAGAGAAGTCCAGGGGGAGTCAACATCTCTTCTTTGTGGGTTCTAGTCTAGAGATAAGTTAGAGGTGATGAGATCTTGCTCATAGACTCATCTGGATTCACATTTCGGATCCAGGTGGACTTTTTCCATCCATTTTCCCTTCATTTTTTTACTTCTGTTAAATAAAAACCATGTTCGTATATTAATTCCATAGGCCATGCTACTACCCTATGTTATCCCAAATTTTGGGATTAAATTCCTTTTTCCATTATCATTTCTTAGTCTGGAGATTAGTCCTAAAGTAATCCTATAAATGCGACCATCTTTCCTTTAAAGGAATTTCTAGACACTTACTAAATTAATTAAATAGGTTACAAAATAACTTCGAATTATCTATAACTTCTTTAGTAATCTTATATTATGATTATCAACATACTAAAATCATCATTAGTATTCATTATAATCATGTAATATTGAATTCCACATTTTTCATTTCAAGGACCCATATGTAAACCCTAATTGGTTCAATTGGGCTTGAATCGGGTTCCAGGTCATTTGGCTCATACTGTGAGCCTTCCAAAGGGTCCACAAGATCTATTATCTTCCTAATTACAAAATAACATCTCCAATAAATACAACATCTTAAATGAAGCCTTAATTAATACATTTTTCCATTATTACATTATTAACTTTAATTGAAGACTTAAAATAGGTTGAGGACTTACATTCATCTACCAAGGTCATCATATTCCATTTGTTAATCTACTTTGATTACCACATTATATCATCAAATTAGATATTATATCCCAAATTTTGAGGTCGTTACATATATCAATTTTATGCTTCATGTATATGTAGTTGTGTGAAAACTTCTTTTTCCTCCTGTGATATTCTAGCTCCAGTTCCTTGATTGGATCCACATTGTTGTTGGGAGGATCTAAAACAAGATTTGAGTCTCACACTGTCTCCTAATCCTTTGGCATGATCAAGATGCTCGTGAGTACAAGAGAAAGTATCAGTTCATCTCTTTGGCCTTGAGAGGTGAACTTCCCTTCTTTTCATTGCTCATGGATCTCCTTCTAATCATAAGTAATATTTATATTTAGTAAAATGTAACAATTAGAGAGAAAATAGACATGGAATTGTGACGTTTGAACTTTAGCATTTTTTGTGCCAGAACTTTTTTTTGAGGGTTGGGTTCTTATCCTCATGTTGGGTTGGATGTGGGACTATATATGTGGTTGTGGATTCCTTCCCAAAGAAGGCCATTTTCTCCTCATGTTGGGTTGTTCAAGCATCAATCCACTCCTCATGTTGGGTAGGACATGAGATTGTATATGTGGTTGTGTATTCCTTCCAAAATGAGACCATTTTCTCCTTTCTTTAGCATGTCTTTTGTAATACTAAGTTTTTTGACTATGTTGAAGCATTTTCAAGAAAGCTCATTTCTAATATTGATAGTAAACACACACTCATCTCCTTTAATGTAGGTGATGCAAAGTTGGTCAAATATCCCTTTAGATTTAAAAATGCATGGGCCTATTGGGAATATTTTCTCGATATTATGGAAGAAGCTTGGGATGTCAATATTGATGGTTTTGTGATTTATAGATTTTACATAAAAAATAGAATATCAAAATGAAACTCATAAGCTAGAATCAAACTGTCATTGGGAACTTATTTGACAAGGTCATGAATCTCAAGTATAAGACTTTGTGTTCTCAGATTGATGAATATGTCTCTTCAAACTACACTTTATGATTTGAGAAAATATCTTCAAGTTTTCAAAGCTAATGAAGAAATAATTCTTAGATAGAAATATAGGTTTCAAAGATTAAAAGAGGGTGATCAAAACAAGAGGTTCTTTTATTTTTCTATGAATACCAGAAACCATAGAAATCATTTCAAAACCTTAAATGTTGATGACTTTATTTTAATATTCAAGATACCGAGGAGCATGTTACTAACTATTATTCTGATCTATCTAATAATGGGAACAAATTTTCTAGTCTCAATGACTTTGTGTGGACATGACCTAAATTATCAAATACTTAGAAGACTGCTCTTATTGCTCGTGTCTCTCAGAAGGAAATAAATGATATTGTGTCTAATGTCGGTTCAGATAAATCCCTTGGGCCTGATGGTTTTTAAGGCATGTTTCAATAAAAAAATCTTGATCTATTATTGGTTCTAATATCTCTCAAGCTATCATGGATTTTTTTTTCTAATGGCAAGGTGTTAAAGGAAGTTAATAGTACCTTTCCAGTCTTGATTCCCAAGGGACTTGACACCTATAAAATTAGGAAGTGGAGGCCCATCTGATATACTTCAATATGTTCTCCCTTTTATGATCAACTCTAATCAATGTGCATTTATAAAATATATAAGTACAAGGATGCTATTCTCTTATCTAATGAAATAGTACATGATTTCAATAGAAGTAGTTTGGGGGTAAAATGTGCCTCAATATTGATATCTCTATGACATATGATATTGTCAATTGAGAGTTTACATATGTTGTTATGTTCAATATGTATTTCCCCTCTATCTAGAGCAATGGAAATCTAATATGTTTAATTTTATTTCTTATCATAATCTTTTTAACGATGACCAAATGAGTTTTTTAAACCTTCTAATGACATTAGGCAAGGGGACACTATTTTCCCTTATCTCTTTGTCATTGTTATTTAGGCATTCTCGATTATCATGGACTAGGATACAAATAACAACGATATAACACCTTTGAAGTCTTTAAAGAACATGAAACTCTCTCACTTAATTTTTTAGATGACCTGATGATTTTTCTTGAGCCTAACAGTCACAATGTTATGAATAACATGAACATTATTGAGAAGTTTTGGAGTCTTTCAGGTCTAATAATTAATGTCTCCAACAGTGAAGTTATATTTAGTAAGGAAGCTTCTAAAGATGGGCTCATTCAGATTCCCAAGTTCAAAAGAGAATTCTCTCCCCTAAAATCATTTAGGGTTTCTCCTGTTGTTGGGAAGATTAGCACAATAGCATGTTCCCCTTTTGTTGACAAAATTAAAGTAAACTTGAAGGATGGAAGTCTCAATGCCTTTCTATGGCCGGTGGATTGGAGATAATTCAATTGCTATTAATTCCATTTATCAATATTGGTACTACTCTTTCCCTATTCTTAATTCCACTATAGAGGATATTGAGAATCTTTATTGATATTTTCTATGCATAAAAAATGATGATAAGTCTATGATTTACTATGTGACATGAGAAAAGGTTACCAAACCAATAGGGAAGGGTTTGGGCATCAAAAGAATTTATGATATCTCTCTTTCATGCCTCAAGGTCAATGGTTGGGATGTAGCTAGTAAAAAATACACATTGTGGGTTAAACGAGTGAGTAAAAAAACCTACCTAGTCTTACTTTTGGTTTTTTACCATTAATTCAACTATGTCTTGGGTGTTTATAATTTTAAAGAGTAAAGCAAAAATGTCTAGCCTTAGGCTGCTCCATTTGGGGGATGTAAGAAAGACTAAACTCTAGATAGATCCTTGGATCCCAAATAGAAAATTTCTTCATGAGATTATTGGCAATGATGCAATCATGAAGCTCGGTTTTCCTCTAAGCTATGATTTGAGTTCTATTCTCTTAGGTGTAAAATGGAATGTTCCTGTTAACATGAATAATAGGAATCTCCTTAATTATCTCATTTCAATTTCTCTTCCTAATAATTCTAAAGATGTTATAAACTTCTATGATCAGAAACATCTAAAAGCAAAGGGCACTTAGGATTCTAAGAAATCATACTCCAAAATATAGTATTATTAATTGGATTTGGAAAGGTAACTGCCATAAAATATTCCAAGTGCATTTACAGGAATCTACTCACAACAAACTTCCTATAATTGACTACATGAGGAGGGGTATTCATACTGCCTCTTTGTGCTTTCTGTGTAGAAATGGGTATGAAGATATTGGTCATATTTGTAACATCCAAAGATTTGAGGCCTTGGATAAAACACTCTTAAAGGGAATGATTAGACTACCCATATCACCAAGGTGTGTCTCCTTTTCTGGGAGTCCATCACTAAGAACTCCATAGTTAAGCGTGCTCAACTTGGAGTAGTACTGGGATGGGTGACCTGTCGGGAAGTTGATCCTGGCATGCACGTGAGTGAGGACGAAGCACACAATTAAGGCTAGTGGTGGTTTGTGGGGTCAGTCATCATTCTTGAAACTCTACTAGAGCCTCGTGCTGTGGGCCCGGGCATTACAAATGGTATCAGAGCCAATTCCCCTTTAGTAGGTGGGGCCCACATGGGCATGGCATGCCAGTCTTGAGTCATGCGGTCCAGGCATGTAGGAAAGGGTTATCCATGGTTGATGTAGCCACCCTTGCACTGGTATTCCGTGATTGGGAGTTTGGTGTCCATGGGCCATTGTGGGTCTGCACTGAAATGGGGAAGATATTATGAGGCCTTATAATTGAGCCTTGACAAGGATGTCAAGAGTCTAAGTGGGTGATATTGTAACATCCCAGGATTTGAGGCCTTAGATAAAACACTCTTAAAAGGAATGATTGGACTACCCATATCACCAAGGTGCATCTCCTTTTTTGGAAGCCCATCACTAAGAACTCCATAGTTAAGCGTGCTCAGCTTGCAGTAGTACTGGGATGGGTGACCTATCGGGAATTTGATCATGTCATGCACATGAGTGAGGACAAAGCACGCAGTTAAGGCTAGTAGTGGTTTGTGGGGACAACCATCATTCCTGAAACTCTACTAGAGCCTCGGGAAGTGGGCCCAGGCGTTACAATATTCTCTTCTCATGTTCTTTTAGTTGAACTTTCTAGGTCATAGTTAGCTCTAATGTTGATCACGATATTCATCCTGGCTCACAGCAAGACCTCATTAGGATCTCTACCAAAAATGATACATTTCTACTTATGTCTGTCATTTACAATGTTTGGTTAAAAAGGAACAAGAGGGTTCGTGAGGATAGATAAAGCCCTATTTCCAAGCACTGTTCGGGAAATCGGTCCGCACGACCGCATATACTCCCGCATATACCTATTCAGTCACCCTACCGCACCGCATATTACTAATCGGTCCATTAAGCGGTCATGGGCCGCATATACTCCCGCTTGGCCGATTAAGCGGCCGATTAAACTCCGCTTTTCTAAAAGCCCACAATGTATGTTCATGCATTTCGTACATACATGCATACATATACACACATTTCATTATATATTTAAATTGAGATATATAATCATTAAATTATATGTATACATTGTAATACATATAAAAGTTTTCCACACACATTTGTACATTTATTCGAATACCTTTTGATATATTAACATGTATAGATACATATACAATATACCTAAATATACAATCACATATTTGTGCATCTATATATACATTTTGATTTATTCAAATTTATACACACTCTACACATATTTGTACATTGATTTACCTACATTTTAGTATTTGTACATATATTACAAACACATTCCATATATAGACATATATACATATATAAGCATATCATACATCATACATGCATAATAATATGTTTATAAGTAAATAGATGTACATTCCCACTCTATATATTTTAATTTATGATCTTGATATATTAATTTATATATAATTAGTTTATTGAAATAAAAAATCGAAAACCGCATATACTCACGTATATACTCCCGCATACCGCATATACTCTATGCAGTACCCTCTCCGCCCGTACACCGCATACCGCTTTCCTGAACAATGTTTCCAAGATGTGGGGAGTTATTAGGTCTGACTATATTGATTTTGGTCATGGGTTATGACTTTCTAGATTTCTAGATCTTTTTTGTTGCTTTTAGTGGTGTTTCCTTGGTTTTCCTTAGATCTTATGCCTCCTCTTCGGTAGTCTTATCATGATGTGACAACTCAACTTTCTAACTCTGCATTGTACTATTTCTCTCTCAAAAAGTGGCCTTCTTACCATTTTTAATATCAATTTCATAGTTTGAGTGTTGTGATGCTCCAATTTGGTCACCACAATGATTAATATTGCAATATGTGACACTATATTACACATTTGAACAAAGTGTTATGCTTTAATTTATCAAGTTTTTGCAATAAACATTGAACCTCTTCAATGTACTCCACTTGATCTATACAATATTCCATGTTGTATAGGTTTCAATTCTAAATCCAATGGCACATATAACGCCTTAGGACCTTATGTAGGCAAGTTATGACCTTGCTAATTTGGGTTATTTATCATTTTTCTAAGCCCTCTTTTACCCCGACCCCTTCTATTGTTGGGCCAATCAATTGGGCCCATGGGAGTGTGTGCGTCCTAGACACCACTTCCCTTCCCCTGACCCTAACATGCCTCCTTTTTGGACCACTGTATCATATATTGGGGATCCGATAACACCAGCCCCCACTTTATTCCACCTCCATACATGCCAGTAACTTTGTTGATGTACTTTGTCCTACCTCGATAACCTAGTCCCATTCAGCCTTTATTTTGCTTCCTTCATCTAAATTATATACTAATTTCTCCATGTCTTGACTCTCCATATCTCTCCCCTCATGTTTCCTTCTCTTTCATGCCCTAATGCTCCCCCATAGTACTACCTTCTTCCCCTTGCATATGGGTGGCACCATCGCAACCACCACTGTGGACGTGGCCACCACATGCCCCCTCACACCTATAAAAGATAATAGATGAGTCCAGTAGGATGATGCAAGCAAGGCCCTTCATCTAATGGGGCTCCCTGTGTCACTTTCCTCCACCCAATCACAACACCACCAAGGTCTAGCACCATGACGTAAACCTTATACCCACGAGAGGGTTCCTAAGAAGAAGATAACCCACATTGGTTGGATGGAGATGAACCACCATGGGTTGGGGATCTAAGGGTCCATCATGTACAACCACCTCAGCATGCCCCCAGGCAAGTCTAATAGTGGTTTCCAATCATGGGGTGACGCATCAGTGGCTAGGTTGACCAACTTCTACGATCGGCCCACAAAATCATTACATGGTAAGACCTACTCTCAATTTCATATGGTTTCAATACAAGTTTTCCAAAAATATTAACTTCCCCCTAGATTATCCAAATATAGAGACTCAATATACCAAATTTATTAAATTGATGAGATCTACACAATGGCCTTGTCACACCGTAATTCAAACATTTGTTTCCCTCAAATTGTAAAAATACTAACTTTATTCATTTTGGATACATTTAATGAATTATTATGTTAAAGCTTAAATTATTATTGATCAACCTACCTCCTAATCACCAAACCAATAACTTTTACTCACTCTTGAACTATTTGACGGCCCAAATCACCCTTCATGTACTCTTGATGACTTATTGTGAAAATGTAACTAGTTTGGGACTTTAATGATGCACATTACCCTATTTTTTATGATGCTCCTTGATTATATCTAATGTGGGACCAATCTCAAAAATTAGTAGATTTATCTCCTCCACAACACAATATACAACCATGATCTCCCTTGAGCACTTCTTGGACACTTATGACTTGAAGTGTATGACAATTTCCCTAGATTTCTAATATGTTATAACATAATCAAATGTTTTATTTTGAACTATGTTCTACTTACGACTCCTCTATATCCTTTAAGCCAATAGACTTTTGATATCTTGTGACTTTAATGTCTAAGGCCAATCATTTTTGTGATATGGGTGTTCGAAACCCTATGTCCACTATCAATGAACTAATATGACATTTGTGGCTTAATTGTCAAGCTTGTGCCCTAATAATGATATGGATCTTTTTATCTTATCCTCCCTTCTCAAATAAGGGAATAATCAATCCCTTATGAAGACTTGTATGTGAATGTCCTATATAAGCCACATGTCAAATCTTGATGGAATTCTTAAACTATGTTGATGATTGAATGTATGTTGATATGATGATACCAAGTTTGGATTTTGATTCCTAGACCCCAAGGGACATCCACCTAACATTTAATATGCTTCTTGTATCCATATCTTGCTAATCCAAACCATATTTCTATGTTTGATCCTTGACCTTGTTGCTCTATTATGAGTCTTTTCACCACAAAATGTGCAAAAAGTGACATAAATCTGGTAATAATCATATAAGATAGATGTAACATTGAAATGACTTGAAACTTTAAGAGAACCTATATGATGGGCCCTAAATCACTAAAATATCATCAAATGCACTAACAAGCAACCTTTACCTAACTTGATCTAAACCCTAAAATGGAGCTAGTTAGGTTTAATGATGAACATCAAATATATGCATGTAATCTTGTTGGTAACTAGGTGGCTGCTTGTGACTAGATGGTCATAGATAGGTTAAGAATTTCTAAATCAGTTTTGGGCTTTAAAATTATATGATTTTGGATGTCTTGATTAATCCTTGATTTATATTTGTGCTTGTTTACTTGCTCAATTATTGACATGCAATATTGTAGTATTGTACTTGATATTTGTGTCTTTGATTTTATAACTTGAACACATAATATAGAACTCCATTACACAAACCTTGTGAACCTTACTGTATTTTTAGGGTAAGTACACAAGGCTGGGTGTCCATCTTGAGTTGTCAAGTTAGGGCAGACCATGTTGTTAAATAGGGTTAACTAAAGGCATTGTGCCCTAGGCACCCTCACGATATCAAAGGGCTTATGATACATGATATTTTTTGTATAATTTGAATAAAATGGACTAAAACATGGGTTTTCATTTTGTAAGTACTTAACTTGCTTATTCTTGTTTGTTACTTCTACAAATATTTTCAAATTTATACAAACCTTACATAAATGCATTTTTTCCTATGCATTGGCCCGATTGTATCTCTATGTTATAGATTCAAAGTTAGACTAGTAGTTGATGGCTTGTGAGCATGTGTTCAAGTGTAGTTGATGTAAGATCTTAGACAGTGTACATGAGCAAACTTGTATAAGTGTACTGTTGAATATGTACATGGGATCATGTAATAAACAATGTTGTATGATAACACTTGTTGAATTTTGATATTATTGGTGCTTTCATCTTGTTATTTGTTCATGTATGCCAAACTTTTACACTTTTGCATTCGTAGTTTGATGTTATCATCCTTAGGGATAGATGCTTATGTCCTTCAGCCATTGACTTTCTAGTAATTCGGTCATTGGATTTGAGTAGTAAATGGTTCCATGACATATAGTATTAGAGCATGAACAATAGCTACACCAAACATTTACTCACACAAAACAAAATCAACTAAACCTTACATTCAACCCTAGAAACTTAATCAATTGTCCTTCTCAGACTTTGTTGACTTGGCCTCTAGGTTAGAACCTAGTTGTTCTAGAACTAAGTCAAGACTTGTGTAATCTCTAAAACCTTTCTTTTCTCCTCCTTCTATCATGTAGTATCGGATGTAGGTTCAGGAAAGTCAGAAAAGGGACTTATTGAAAACTTTATATATATGTGTGTGGCTTGTTCTTAGCTTAGCTACACAAGGGTGCACCATATTTAAAATGACCCCCACCTTTCAGTGTCCCTAAATTAAGAGAGACCTCAAAGTCGAGGATCATTACTCTCAATTTTCAGGATCAAATTTAACATATAATAAAGAATAGTAAATAGTTTCGATTAAATTGAACTTGATTGAATACATACATTGAACTTTACACCTCGAAGGTATTACATGAATACTTTAAGAACTAATTTTTATATAAATGAGAAGATATACTAAACTATCTAATCATCCTTGCCTCATCTTTAATATCTTCAAGTGCTTTCAATTTTTATCTTCAAGTCCTTTATCATGGGTATCAAATACCTAAAATGTCGACAAACAAAATGAGGTTAGCATATTTCTATATTGGTATGTTAGTTCATCCAAACATCACATATACATATATTCAACAAATATTTAACAACACATATGAACTTGGATTTCCTTTCATATTCTAACACATGTTTGGTATGCCCTTTTGGGTGTAATCAGTGTCCATCATTGGACTTATGTTCATTACCCTTGACGGGTGAAACCTAGGGTTTAGATTATTTTATTTATTCATGTAATAGTCATAGGGGCTTTATAATTTACATGGAATAAATAAACATACATCAGTTACCATTCACTCATTCATTGAGAAACCTCAGCAAATGTGGAACTCAATACATGTAATCATAAGTGTAACCATGTACCCTTTCCATGTCGATTCTATGTAGGATATTTCCAGTTCACTTTATGTAATCCAATCAATCGGGTGAATATACAACCAATCATTCAATCATGATTACCTTATTAGCTAAAAGCCATGTGTGTATTCCATCTAATGGATGCTGATTGCTTTAGCCTTGTACTCCAGTGTGTTCTTGTGTAGGTTTTGATGAAAGGTCACAAAAGCCCTTTCCTCACAGTGCTCCACCCTGGGGCAACCTTGTCTTTTCGCACCTGATCATCCTCCTCCTTTCTCTGAGCCTTCACACACTATTGTGCTATGGATGGGTCAACCTTGCGGTTGACTTCTTCATAGACACCTTAACAGGCCCAGGTCTCATCAACCTCTACTTTCTCATGCTTCTCTGGTCTTGTCGACCCCCTCATGATCTCCTGTTGTGTCTGGAGGTGACCCCACAATGAGGATATTCAAGATCGAGGAACCAGATCTTAGGCTCCTGCTTGGTGCTTCCCTGGGCTCTTCTAAAGGTTGGTAATCTTCATAGAATCCTCATGAATCCCTGGGCCAAAGGAATTTTTCCAGAGATGCTTCAAGGCATCAATGTTAGGCTAAGATTGCCAGAGGATGTGATGATGGTCAGTATGGGTTCTAGGGTTTTCTATGAACAATTAGAAGAGAAGTCGGGGTCTTTTTTCCTTCTGTGATCCCTGAGTCTCCCTCATATAGGATTTAGAGTAGAGAAGGATGGCCCCAATCAGTATCTGTATCTACTTAGACAACTGGAACTTTGGGCATTATCACAAGGGGGGAAATTAATGGCTATAATATAGCTTATTGAGTTCGTTGTGACTTCCTAGAGCCTTTGAGACTGGTTTGGAGAGAAACTGTTAGGAGATGCCAGAGATCTAATGAGGGAGGATGTTTGGGAGATGGTGGACTCTGTGTGCCAGGTACATGACAATATGAGAGTCTTCTGATCACAATTTAGCGGTCGGATCTCTCATTCTGGTTTTCCTTTATGTCTTGACTAATCTGGGTCCCAGTGTGACATGCTTTATTTGATGATTTTTAAATGTGAATCCAAACTATATTGGGATTTCCTCCAACCTTGTGAAATCTATAAGTGGCTCTAGAACAATCTATTTGATACCAAATTTTGAGGATGTCATTATATCAGTATTATCTCATCTTGGGTCAAATTATAGGTTTAGAATTTAAGTATAAACCCCCTTTTATTGGTATTTAAGGAATTACTTAATTAGTCCACCTAGGTCACAAATAACCACACAATCATCTCAAATCTTGAATTAATCTTATTTGAATCAATATCTCATATCATGACGAATGTTAGGTCATATTATCTGCACTTAATATCTAAATATTTGGATTCTAAGAAAAGACTAGATAATGCTCATTTGATTGCCTAGGTTACTAGGCACACTGGAATATTTGAGAAACTTACTCATTATCTCTTAATTATCTCACTAATAAATTCAGAATATATTTTATATCTCATTTATGCAAGAAATCCCCATTTTATATATCCTATATCCCATGGATCTATTTGCTACTCTTATAGCCCATTGGGCCTGGATTGAATTTTCATGGCCCAATTCTCACACATGGGCACTCCAATGAGTCCAAAAGCCTAAGTACCTTTCTAATTATGAGATTAAGGCATATATATTTCAATTGAAGCCTCGTGTAGGAATAAAAGTTCTACATGACGTTATTTCTTTTCCCCTAGACTTTATTGAAGCCTTAGATTCATAATTTGTCTTAGCATAACTTGGATTATCTTAAAATGGATCTCAGTATTATTATTGAACTCATGTCTTAGAATCAAATTGACCAAATTTGAATATATTACAATATTCTTTCCAGTTCTCTAGGTGCCATGGTATTGTACTATCTGATGTGTGTAGTAATTCATTTTGCTTTTTGTTTTGGTTTTAAATCAAATGGAGTACGTTGGTTTCAATTTCTTATTTCCAACAATAGAGAAAACCCATTTCAAATATTAGTGTATATGTACACATGAAACGATTTTACCACACACAGAAAGGTAATGAGTGTCCATATAACATAAAAGAAAGAGATGTAGCATCAATCTAGATTAGAGTGTTTAGATGATAGTTGTAGTCTCTAGTTTTATATAGAGCCATAATAAATGTTAGGCTAGTAAGTAGCCTAGATGATCTAAGTTGACGATTATATTTACATTGATGTTGCTATGGGTGACATGCGTTTACTTCATGATAACCTAATTTCAATTTTGGAGGATTCAAGTATGTTCAATGACATGAGATTAGTTTTGACCATGTAACTTTATCTAAGTCTAGCACCATGTATGATACAATGGCTTAGTTGATGTGCTACACCTAGCTAGTGGGTTGGCATGGTTACATGTGCATAGTTTTATATATGTTGAAAAATGGTTAGTAAAATATGGTTTTAGACCAACACGGGGCTCAATCTATTTATAGAGGCAGACCTATGGTATGGGACATACAATAAGGGTGAATACTTAAAATGAGTTTAACTGATATGGGAGAAGATTAGAGTACCTAACCTCCAAAATATATGTAAAATGTTGAAAATACAAATGATGAAATACATGATGATGAGTCCCTATATAGACTACTTCTAAGTATATGAGTTTAGTCACCTAGTGTGTTGTTCCCATGAAAATTCCAAACCCCATATTTCCTACAAAAAGATCTAACTTAGAGAAAGAGGCATGAATTATATGAATATTTGCCATCTAGTTGAGGGAGATGTCCCAAAACCCTATGATGATGTATATGATATCTAATCTTCATGATGAGCCTCATACTCATGTAAGTGGTTGTATGTGAAGAATCTAGTGGCTGCCCTTTTTTTTGAAAGATGTGTATAAGTGTGGTATGAGTAAATGTTGGTGGTTGGTATGTTTTCCCTTGACATTGGGGGTTATAGATTGAGTGGATCTATCTTTTGAAGCTCTTTTTAGATAAAATGATATAATTAAAAAACCTTGATGTTGATCATAATGTTGTTCCTCAAATGATGCTTGATACATGAAATAGTCTCACTTAAGTTAAAACTTGATAGGTGTATGATAAGTCACGCCCATAAGCTAGACCTAATATGAAACCATACCTTGCATAAAAGATGTAAACTTGAAATCATGCACCCTTTATGAAGATACCTTCGGATCTTAACTTGAGTGATCATGAATAGAATGCTTAATTTTAGACCCCAAATGAAAAATAATGAACATAATTTGGGATAGATGGTAGATTCATGGGGGGAAGCTGAACAATGCATGTGATTTTAATTTGATGAGGAAATAAAAGGGTGATGAAAACCCTAATTGAAAGTAATGACAAATAACATGATTCCCTGGCTTTTATAGCACATGTTGAGCTTTTATGAGTATGTGACAAAAATCCTGATGTAGGATAAGGGATGTAAAAACCGTGATGTCAAGATGATACCATAATATGATGGAGAACTAAGTAACATGTATACAATTGTGATGGGTACACCTTTGATGATAAGGAACCTATGTGTGAAAATCATGATGGAGGATTCTTTTTTTTTGAAAATATGATGGAGGATTTTTTAAAAACCTATATGGTGGTAAATTAAACATGATCAATGCCGAATTTGACCTTTGAATGTGATCTTGGACGAATTTTGAGGACAAAATTTCTTTTAATGAGAGAAAGATGTGACAACTAAACTTTATATCCCTTCCATTGTACTCTTTCTCTCTCATAAAGTAGACTTGTTACTCCATTCAATATAAATTTGATATTTTAAGTGTTGTGACACTCCAATTAGGTCACCTCAATGATGAATGTTACAATATGTGACACACTACACATATGAACTAAGTGTCATGCTTTAATGTATCATGCTTTTGCAATAGATATTGAACCTCTTCAATGTCATCCTATTTCTCTATAAAGTATTTCATGTTGTATAGTTTCCAATTCTAATTCCAACCGTGCAAAAATTACCTCAATCAGACCAATGTAGCCCAAGTTATGTCCTTGGTAATTTTGGTTATTTATCCTTGTTTTAAGACCCTTTACCCCTCCCCTTCTGTTGTTGGGAAAGCCAATTGAGCCCATTGGAGGGCACTATTCCCAGCCCCTACCTCCCTTCCCCTAACACTAACTTGCCTCCTTTTTAGATTGTTGGATCGTAGATCGAGAATTCGACATCTCCCTAGATTTTTTACCTCTGTACACACCTAGTGGAATTTTCGATATACCTTGTCCCACCTCAATGACCAAGCCCCAATAACCCTTTATTTTTCTTCATTCTTTCAAATTATACATCATGTTCACCTTTCCTAGAATCCCCCTCTCTTTCCCCTCACTTTCCTCTCTCTTTCATGCCCTAACACTCCCTTCAATGCTACCTTCTTCCCCTTGTAGCTAGGCGGCACTACTACAACCGCCACCATAGATGTGGTTGCCACAACCCCCCTTGCACCTAGAAAAGATGACAGGTGGAATTTTTGGGCTAAGGCAAGCAAGGTTGGCCAGATCACAGACCCCCATGTTCCCCTTTGAACCACCAAACCCTAGTGCACGTCGGGATTTTTGTTTCCATGACGTAGAACTTCTATGTGCAAGAGGGTTCGTGTGAAGAAGATACCCACAATTGTTGGATGGAGACGGACCACCATGGGTTGAGGATCCAAGTTCCCAACACACATATCCACCTCAACATGCCTCCACATAGGGTGTTGCTTCTACAGTTGGTGCAACACACTTCCACAGTCGGCCCTACAAAATCACTGAATTGTAAGGCCTACTCTCAGTTTCATATGGTTTCAATATGAGTTCTAAAAAAGTGATATGTCCCTCTCCCTTATCCAAATATAGAAAACTAATATACCAAATTGATTAGTTCAACAAGATCTAAATACTGGTCTTGGTCCTAGATCCTATCTATACATCTTGCCTCTTTAGGTACGTGCCTCTTTCCTATGTAGGTATGTGCCTCTTTCCAACTCATATATGTTTTTTAGGGTTCCTAAATGGTCACCACTAACCTCCTCAATGATGGAGTTATCCCTCACCCTAACAGGTACGACCCACACAAGTTTGAGTCACCCAAAATACACTAGGTCAAACAACCACACCTAGGTCATGCTTCTCAAGGGTACTCAAACCTTTACATAAAGCATGTATGTCTAACCCACGTACATGAAGGTATAGAAGACTAAGGTATCCAACCCATCTTGTCATCTCTTTACCTAACTATCACTTAGGGTTAGGATTATCATCGTCCTTGGAGAATGTTTTAGGTCTCATCATCTTCCTAGAGGCTTCTTCCTCCAAGGCCAACTCTCTCCTCATGCTCCTACAAGAAGGTCTAACCTCATATGTGATAGAGTGAACCTTTGGAGTCTTTGGACATACAATAGACATAAGTATATCATGAGTTTGAGTTGTTTAAGATTTCTAAGTGCTCTGATGAAGTTTTAAGGTCAAAAGATATGTATATTCTCTAAATGTTCTTAGGTATACATGCCTACTTGAAGGATTTATTTGATCAATCATACTATATACTTTTGGTACCAATGCTATATGAATGGAATATTGAGTTATGAGGAACACGTAGCTTAATTTTGGTATATTGATTGTATTTTTCTGAGCATCGAGCTAATTTCTACGAATTATTGAAGATATGTTCATTTACTAAAATTATTTACCTTTTGGCCAATGAGATCCCGCCACGTGGCTTCTCGGGTAGCGCTGCTCTTCAGCTGGTCTCAAGTGAGCCGCCGGTTCACTGGTCATGCGGCCGGTTCGCTACCTGGACCCGGTCCGCCTTTCTCTGGTCCACATGAACTGAGCCCTCCCCTTCGTTCTACGTGAGTCCCGCAGCGGGTGACGCAGCCGCCGCCTGGGTCTCTTCCCCGGCGTGCGAAGCTGCCACGTTCTGTATGAGCGTGAGTGCTGCCGTGTTCAGTTCTCTACTTCCTGATCTCTGGCGCCGTCGGGGACTCAGTCGCCTCCTCTGTGCGTCGTCTACACAGCTGCCGCACCAAAGCTGCTTCTCAGTGAGCACGACTCCTTCCATGCTGTCAGTTGCTCTCTTCGGCGAGAGATCTACGTCCGTCTCCTTTGGTTCTCACATCGTGCAACCCCGTCCATCAGTTCGTCATTGCACGAGACCGCCGCCGCCTGTTCTCCTCTCCCGATCCATGCCACCGCCGTGGCTGGTTCTCCGACATGTGGACCGCCTGCCTGAGCGCCGCGCCTCCAGGAAAACAGCTGCCGCCGTGACATTCTAGATCTTCTCCATCAGATTATGTTGTAGCCGCCGGCTTCTACACCTCTCTTATTCTGTCCTTGTCTTCTTTCCATGGCGGTGTTGCTTCAGAAGTTCGTTGCTAGACCTCGATCGGAGGTCTCGAAAAGACAAGGTGGAGCAGAAGAGGTTCTTCTTAGAAGCTCTTCTGATGCATCATAAACTCCAAGGTAGCCTAGAATCTCTCCTCTAACTATGTATTCCTATTGCATTCTTGCCCCGACACCTGCAAGATGTGCG
This sequence comes from Alisma plantago-aquatica, assembly GCA_963693085.1. Taxonomy (NCBI): domain Eukaryota; kingdom Viridiplantae; phylum Streptophyta; class Magnoliopsida; order Alismatales; family Alismataceae; genus Alisma; species Alisma plantago-aquatica. The sequence continues at coordinate 485,975,397 of OY856414.1, forward strand.
ATGGACAAAAGGGGGGAGAAGCCTCGAGTGTTGATAAATAAACGTTCTCAAGCATTGTTTAAGGAGTCCAAGTTTGTCTTTCCTTGTCAATGGTAACTATCCTTCAGTTGCCTCCACTGAACCACGACTGCAACGTGGGACGAGTTGGGCTCGTCGTTATTGCTACCCCACTATCTCTAACCAGACACAAGGTAGGGAAAGAGCCCCATCCATTCGATCCAAAGAAAGGGCCAGGATCAGCTATCCTCAAGGCCAATCAGTGGCTTCTCAAAGGGGCACCAACCTATATACGTCAAAACGGGAAGCGTGACACACACATATCACAAGTTGATCATTACCAACCATAGCCTATTGTCTTGATTTAATTATACTTTCCTAAATATTCAAGCCAGGATATCTTCAATTAGGGACATCTATATATCACCAAAATTAAGCTAAGTGTTCCTCATAACTCAATATTCCATTCATATAGCATTGGTACCAAAAGTATATAGTATGATTGATCAAAGAAATCCTTCAAGTAGGCACGTATACCTAAGAACATTTAGAGAATATACATATCTTTTGACCTTAAAACTTCATCAGAGCACTTAGAAATCTTAAACAACCCAAACTCATGATATACTTATCTCTATTGTATGTCCAAAGACTCCAAAGGTTCACTCTATCACATCCTACATGCCTTAAAGGAAATTTCATCCTCGAAATTAAGCCAGAAAACCACTTTGTCACATCATATACATCTTAAAGGAACTTTCGTCCTCGAAAGTACACCATACTCATACTTCCAGGGAAAACCTTATCTTGCTTTCATCCACATGTGGGCACTATTCTACGTGTAACATATTCACGAAACAAAGTTCCATGGTCATGTCCAAACCATCTTAGGAGGTTTCAAAAGCATCTAGGGTGAAACCTCACTTCATAGAAGGCTCAACCAAGGGTTTAGAAGCTCTGATACCACCTGTGACGTCCCCGGATTTTCTAAAACTTCTTCTTAGCCTTGTGTGGGGTGTTTAAATTGGAATTTTCGCTGAGGTGAGGGTTTCAATTTGGACGTCACACATCAGACAGCGTGGAAGGAGTCGTGCTCGCCGAGAAGGAGCTTTGGTGCGGCAGCCCTGTAGACGACGCACGGAGGAGGTGACCGAGTCCCCGACGGCGCCAGAGATCAGGAAGTAGAGAACCGAACACGGCAGCACTCACGCTCATACGGAACGTGGCAGCTTCGCACGCCGGGGAAGAGACCCAGGCGGCGGCTGCGTCGCCTGCTGCGGGACTCGCGTAGAACGAAGGGGAGGGCTCAGTTCATGTGGACCAGAGAAAGGCGGACCGGGTCCAGGTAGCGAACTGGCCGCATGACCAGTGAACCGGTGGCTCACTTGAGACCAGCTGAAGAGCAGCACTACCCGAGAAGCCACGTGGCGGGCTCTCATTGGCCAAAAGGTAAATAATTTTAGTAAATGAACATATCTTCAATAATTCATAGAAATTAGCTCGATGCTCAGAAAAATACAATCAATATACCAAAATTTTCAGAAAAATGAGAAGAACAAAGTGGAATGATAATATCAGGCTTTTAATGCATGAATATCAGTGATATCTTATTAGTTGTAAAATGCTTATTTTGATGGATAATAAATATCAAACAGTGGCCTAAAATCATGATAAAATGTCAGTAGATTCGTGATTATGTTTATAGTGCACCTGATGTCAGTAATGATCATGCTGATGCACGAAATTATGTAATTTTTCTCTATATGGCTAATTAGGGCTAATAAGGCTAAATAAAATGCAATAAATGCATACATGTTCAATAAATGATGAAATTCACAGAGTAAGCTTATATCAGTATATGGAACCTCAGTTTTAATTATGAGATCATAATGATGAACAAAGTTCATGTTATGTGAAGTTGACCCGTATTACATGTTTTAAACCCCTAATCTAGGTTAATGATGTAACCTAAGGTTAATATGTGCACAAAAAGGATATGGAACCTAATGTTCAGATGATGAAATTTGATAATGAGATGGAATCTGGAAAATGACATCAGTATGATAATTATAAGAAAGGAATACAAGTAATGACACACATATCCTAATGAGATAAGCAAACCCTAATATGAGCACGATTAGGGTTAAGATGAGATATAATAGGATGAGAACCTGATGATAGTATATGATCTTGTCTTAATCAGGGTTGACCAAGGATGTAGTTGGCATGAGGAATATTATGATTAAGTTTATCTCTTTGGAAGGTACGCCATTACCTCTTACTTGGCTTATTATACAATATGCTTGTGTTATATGCATAGTAAAATACTTGGCATATGGTATTGGATGAAATGATTGTTCTTGTATGATATGTTGGTTAGTTTTTCATACTTATGGCTATGAACACCTGCAAACATAATATAAATGTTCCATCATAAGATAGCTCATAAACCACTCGGTGGTAGAGCGTATGCATAATGATCACAAACCACTTGGTGGTAGATCATATGATGTTTGTATAATGATCACAAACCACGTGGTGGTAGATCATAAGGCCTAAAGATGTCAAAGCCACTTGGTGGTAGACGCACGAGATGTATGATGGAAATGTGCTTAAAATATGTGTTCTCTTTTGATAATGAATATCTTTGTGCAAGTATACGCTTTTCTTATATTCTTCTGTTACTGCCAAGTATTAGTTTTATCTTATTGCCAAGATATGTTGAGAGGTATATAAAAAGACACGTAGGCGTACTCAATACAATATTCATGAAATATTTTGCTGACGTGTACCACTTGTAATCTTTTGTTTAGGTTGTGGTTATACTTTGAAGATCCAGGATAGTGAGAGTTGTGTGGCGAGCTGATGTACAGGTGGACCTGTTGTCTTAAGATCCTGCAGTTTAGATGTAGTACATGTATATGTTTACGTTTGCTGTTCAATATGTAATATCAAATGTTGTAACAATTCATGTTGTAATTATATGTTGAATGGTGAACAGGTGTTGTGGTTTTATTATTGTTCATGTACATGTGCTACTGATGTATGTTCCTTCTGACTCCCTTGAGTTTCTTCTCCTTAGCCTAGTGTGGGATGTTTAAATTGGGATTCTCGCTGAGGTGAGGGTTTGAATTTGGACGTCACACATCAGATTAAGTTTTAGAAAATCTGGGGACGTCACATCATAACTCTCCTGAGGACACAACGACACACGCCATGTAACCTAAGCATGTACTAAATTTTAGTTTACGCTTAAATTATCAAAACTTATGTCCATGACATCTTGTTTACATGCTTTTCATTATTTGGTGGAGGATTCCTTAATCCATATTACACTTATCCCGAGCACTGTAAGGAAGTGTACAGAGAGAAAACTTAAGCACTTAGAATCCTATGTGAATTAGGGTTGAGAAGGGAAGAAGACTGATGAGAGAATCCCAGAGGTATCTTATTTTGAGTGAAATCCTTTGATTTTGGCTAGGAAGTCACACAACATCTGGGAGTCCTCATAGACCGACTAGCGGGGTGGAGGAAAATATGGCCATCCCCTGAATCGTGATCCTTTTCTAGACACTTCCATCATTGGTAAATCCTCTAATAACTCCCTTGGGATCTAAAGAGTTTGTAAATTTACTAATTATTAGAGATAAAATGGAAAACCATCCTCTGATACCAAATGTACCAACCCCGCTCCATGTTAACCCCCAATTAAGGAAGAACAAGAAGTTAGAGGTGTTATCCCAAAAACATGATCAATGGTTTTACAAATAATAAAAAATAATTAATAAATTCTATGAAAGACTAAACTTTAAAATGGAATAAAATTTTACTTTTCACACACCTTTCAAAATTAGGAATCTGGAACTTCTACCACCAGTAGAGTTATATCTAACTAAATCCTCCTTTATAAATTAACTTTAATCTTCAAAAGTCCCACTTGACTGTTTGTCCAATTTCAAATATTCCTAAAACACCGACAAACAAAACGTCGGTCAGTATAAATGAATATATCGGTATGTGGTGACAACCAAAACATTGCACATGTATTCTAACAACATAATCACATGAAATAGTTGTTAACAATGCAAACTTATATTTTTCAATATGACTTGTCGATCACTTTTACTCATCCTCTGGGATACCCTCTCTAGGGTTAAGTCCTTGCAAGTGACTTTAAGGCTACCTTCTCCATCCTGAGCTTGGTACATGGGGTCACCTCTCTAGGTGCCATGTGGTCTTCCCTCCAGAGCTTGACCCCCTTGACCTTCCCTCCAGGGCTTGGTCTCTTATCTTACATCCAGAGATGGTATGTAGGTTCAAGCAAGTCATATATATACTTAAATTGTGCTAATCATATTCACTTTAAAGATTGCAAAAATAAAATCATCCAAGCTGTTTATTTCCATTGCAATTGATAAAACATCGGGAAAATGCCAGAAAACTAAAGCGTGTACCCATAAATAACCACATACCTGATTTGGATATTTTACTAGAAATAAGCACAGTCCAATCCAATTAGGAAATCCAAGCAAGCAATCAAGCCAATCACACAAAAGAACATAATCCTGAAAAGCATGTACAACCTATTTACTACATACTCATCAAGAATATACTTTATTGATTTGAAATTAGAATTTAGGGTTTCTAATCTGAATTATTGTTTCATTAGGGTTCCTTTATATCTATTTACAACTTCCTTCTTTTATTTCCACAAAACCTTGAAATAGCAGTTCTAGGTGCAAAACCCTAATTGTCCAACTTAATCATATTAACATCTTCCTATCACATAATAGGCTTACGATCATCCTAGTATTATTTTCATATAATGAATTTCGAAATATTTCACATTAGAAACCATTAACATTGAGATTAGGGTTTCTAAGCCCATTAATGCATATCAACACATAAAAACCCAATATTAGGTTATTAAACACATGGATCTTATACTTAGACATCAAAACGTCTTTTTATTAACAATAGGTTAATATGTCCATAGATAATCCATATTACTCATCTCAATTCCATAGAATATCAAATTAGGGTTTTTCCTCATTATAAAGCATTAAGGATAGAAACTTTAGTCATTTATCAAACTATGATAAAATTCAAGCTCTACAACTATTTTTATTGAAATTGACATAATTGTTTGATCAATTTTTACATATTACATGTCTCCATCTGATCTACCATTAATTAGATATGAATTTCATAAATTATTTACCTTTCAGCCAATCATTGGCTACCACATGAGCAACTCGGTCCCTAATCCTACTCCACGTGGGTCTCGGCTCGAACAACATGCCTCTTCCATGCTAGCACCCTGCACTAACTGTGGGTCAGGAAGAAAACACCCTAAAAGGTCATAAACGCCTTTCCCTTGGCAAAGACAATGTGGGGGCATACTGATAATTTCACGCATCCTCATCTCCTTCCTCCAATCTGTGTCACTTCCTACGTCTGTGCTGCATCGGGTCAGGTCAACAATAAGGTTGACTCCAGACACCAGTACTCCCGAGCACTGGGCAAAGGTAGGTCGACATCTACCGTGACCTACTGAGTCCCTCGGTAGCCTCCAAAGTCGCCGAAGAGGGCTAGAGTCCCAACAACCCGATCCAGATTTGAGGGTGGTACACTGGGTGTTTACAAGGAACCACCATGGAGAAAGGTGGCATATTGATAGGAATTGAAGGTGAGGAGAGCTCCTCAAACTCATTTGGATGCTCTCGTACAATCAGCTCTATTGCAAAGAGGACAGGGTCCCTTGTATAGATTTGGCCTCCAGTGTTCATGGAGTCTAGCTCCACAAGGACATTAGGGAAACTCCCAATGGAACACGAAATTGATATACCAAAGGATCATTAGATCTGGTTTACTCTCCCAAAATGGAAAATCATCCTTTTAAGACTCCCAATGGATAAGGGAGAGAGCAAGATACAATATATTGCTCCTATTACTATTCCAGCTTTCTTAAAACAAGTCAGAGGTAGGAGACAACATCATGGCCATTGGATCGCAAATCAACGGTCCACAAAGAGAGCGTCCTGATAAAAGGTCTGAGATATAATTCTAATTGAAATCAAAATCGTGACATTTATCACAAACTCTTTCAATTTAGAGTTTCTATAAAAATCTATATCTCTGAAACCACTCATCCTTTAAATCCCAAATTTTAGAGGAAAGTCCATGATGACTTGAGCTACTTGTGTTCCAAGTTTGGGAATCAAACTCAAAAGTATGAGAGACTTTTCTTCATATGCAAGTTATTACTTATTAAGGCATATTTTATGCATATTTTCTCTCTCCTATTCTTTTATATTCTTTATTGGATTCCTTTTACCATTAGAAACCATGTAGACTCAAAATCTCATCCAGGATGAGTCAATCACACATCTTTCCACATATTTCTCATATTTTCTCAAATTTCCTTCTTAATAATGCATTATTTGATTTCTTCATTTTTATTTTAATCATATTGGACTCATTCACATATCATGATCCATGAAATCCCATGCACAAAGAAAATATTGCAAAGGGAATCCATTCAATACATATATTTCAAAAAATTCCCATAATTATGCATTTATTGGGGAAATTGCATTTCCAACTATATGAACCAAAAAATTGGGGTTATAACATCCTTCCCCTCTTAGAGGAATTTTTCCCTCAAAATTCCACCAAACATACAAACAATTCAAGACAAGACTTTTCCATGTCAATCATTGGCTCCCATGTGGCTTCATCCTCTCCATGGTGCTTCCAAAGAACCTTTATCATCTTATATTCTTACATTTGAGTTCTCCCTCACCTTGGTATCTCATACGCTCATAGGTGACTCATGGTAAGTTAGCATCCCTTGGAGTTCAATAGGTTCAATGCTCAACACATGGCTCAGGTACCACACATAATGCTCTAGATCGGACACATCAAACACATCATACATCATATTATCTTGAGAGGTAAGGCTAAACATAAGCAACTCCACCAATCCATATCAAATGGACCCATGTATCGGGGACTCAGCTTCCTTAGCTATAGCTTAGAGGGGTCAGGTTTTCATATCGTATGTTCACCCATAGTGAACTGCATGTCAGTCTACTTTGCATCAGCTCATGACTCATATATGTCGATCCTGGGCTTTCTCATCCATTGCTCAATCAAAGTGACTTCATCTGCATACATTGTGGTCTCTCTCTAACCTTCATAAGGTACTCTCACCGACACCATCCAAGTGAAATGGTGATCGACACATCCTCCCTTATAGAGCTTCTATGGCGTACAAAATGTTATTAACTAATGTGACAAGATCAAATAATGCGGAAGCATATTGACACGATTTTACCATGCGTCGAACACAAGTGCACGCGTCAATGTAGTATAGGCCCTTGTGAGGCCTGAGTCGAAATCAGGGACACTGAATTATCGGTAGACTACTACTAACTACTCACAATCAGCCATGCCAATTAAAAGGTTCTGAGAGTTGTTTTAAAAATAAAATAAAATAAAATAAAATAAAATAAAACAAAGCAATAGATTAAAGGTTTAGTTTAATCAATTCAAGTGGAGATCTTTAGGATTGCGGTTTCACCGTGGGTTTTCATTGTATGAATTTCCATATAGTTATTCAGGTTCATCGCTCAATCCAGGTAGTGGCCTGTAATCAGAATTTCCCACTGTCGTGGTACAATTCACTACATATGTCTAGGTCGATTCCACCGTCGTAGTAACCTATACCCTAAACTAGGTGCTTTAGAAACGACCTCTGGGTTTCCACCATTAACCTTACATCACCTTGTTCAAGGGATTTGTTAATTAATGTGAACTTCATCTCTTTTCAACCGTTAATTCTTCTTTCAAAGCAATTAAAGGCATTAGATTATCATTATGGTGATCAAGCATAACAATATAATTGAGAAAATGAAGTCATACCACGGATTTAAGAGATAAATTATGAATTACTATGATAAAAATGTCATACAATGCTTCCCCGGGCTACTCCCGGTCCTAAAGATAAAGGGGATTAGCCCCGCATGTTCATCTCAGAGCAAAACATGGTTGAGAAAAGGGGAAACATGGAGAAAAACGTGAATAAGTAATGAAATCCCTGAACGGAGAAGATCCAAGCATTCCTCGGCGTAGAATACACGATCTACACCCTTTCGGCGGTGGAAAATGCCTTCTTCGGCTTCCGGAATGGCTGGGGCGTGCTTCTGGGCTCCGTTCTTCTCTCCACACCTTCTCAGGACGTGGGCAGCGGCTAATGATGTGATACCCTGCTCTTGGCCGCCGTCATTAGGTATAATCACCAAGTTAGGTATATCACAACCATCATATTTAAGTTGATCTGAAACAAACTCTGATCTGACGGTGTCGATACCATTGACGTGGGTCTATGGTATCGACTCTGCGCGATATCGGCAAGCCTTCTTTTCTTTTCTTCATTGCGCCTGATGCTGACTCGATACCATCAACGCGGGTCGATGGTATCGACACCCTTAGGCATCAGTTTTATCCCTTTTCCATCGCCGAATCTTCTTGTGTCGATAGTATCAACTTTTGGGTCGATAGTATCGACTGTCTGCTCGCCAGCAACCTGATGGTAACTCAATACCATCGACTTCTCTATCGATGGTATCGACTCTGTGCTGCTCCTTGCGGCTGGCTACCTCTGGCTGTGTCGATAGTATCGACGGCCGTCGATGGTATCGACAACTGTAGATATGTGTTTTTCCTAAAATTTCAAAACAAAACCACATAAGCCGAGATAAAACCTATCATTGTAATCATTTATACTCAAAACAATAAAATAAGGGAAATTTGACACTAAGAAGGGTCATAGACTAAAGTAAGTGAATTATGTAATATTAACCGCCAACATGACCAATAAATGCATAAAACGCAAGTAAAACAAGTCTATAAATGCGACTCAAAATCATCGCATCACATATTATTAGAAGCAAGATTACAAAAAATCACTAAAAACTAAAACCATTTATCAAAAGATCCATTCACAGGAAAACTATTTCATTCAGAACCAAAGTAAATCATTACATCCTGGTTCACTAGTACATCTCTTGTACTGTTTCATTTCGAGAGTTACAAGCATTCACTACTCTGTCTCAACTGTACACAGGTAGTATAAAACCCTCGAGGCTTAAAAACCAAAATCTCAGATCGAATTATTAAAAGCACTAACTCCTAGGACCCGAGAGTACATAGACAACTCATAGGACTAACTACACAAAACCAGACAACCAATGTCTCCACCTGATGGATCACTACTGTCCTTGTGACCGTTGTTGCTGCTCTTTTCCTACAGAAGGGTTTCTGCCTTGTTTTCTGTATTTACCTAAAAACATTGAATCCCACGGGGGTGAGACAATTATAAAAATTTCCCTAGCGGGAGATATAACTCTCAGCCAAAACATTATCATTGCAGTTTAAAAGAAATAAACTGAGCAGTGAGATAATATATTTAGTAGAAGTTGAATCAACATCTATGCAGATTAGAGCAACATTCTTATGCAAGTAATTCAACTATAATTTGATAAAATGACATGTCTCTTATTCAATATGAATTAAAAGAACATAAGTACATTTATGAATCAAGGACATGCTAAGCAGTATAACATCAACCAGTGTTTCTCGTATTTCAATCTTATACAAATATGCTACACGGCTGATTACATTTTTCAAACATATTTAAGCTCTGAGGAGATGAGGTATACCGCTCAATCTCCAACCGACCATTTCTAAACTGAAATCGGTACCATAAATAGGTTAGTGGAAGAGCCAGATTCCCATGACCTCCAACATCCTGGTCAGTACGGGACCACAAGCAAGACTATATGTCAGCTGCTCAAAATAGCTTTCCAGGGTATACTGGAACTTCTCTATAGAGTAACAACATCAACTGCACTCTCATAGGAAATCGAGAGAATTCATATTTATCTCCATCGACCCGACATTAAATATCATTGGGAGATTAATGATACATGCATCCCAACCATCGGGAGATTTATGATACATCCATCTCGACACATGAAGGATTGAGAGGTTTGATGTTTACCTTCCGTCAATCTCTTCACCAGGACGTAAGGATATTTTCGTCCATTTACCCCCACATATTCAGAATATGCGAACTCCAGGAATTCCATAGGAAAACCTATTTCACCATCACCAACTACTGACGATGATGGATCTATGGTCAGAGCACTACATGAAGATATTTCACTTGATTAATTAAGTACATTTTCATATTCTTTTAGCATCAACCAAGTTCTCAAACATAACTTATTATGACAATGTTATAAAGAAACATGTACTATTTTCATCAATTACTCATCAGTCCTTAAAAGACATTGGGTACTCAATCCCTCATTTCAAAACTGGGAATTCTCATCCCTTCAAAATCTCATTACCACAATCATATAGTTCTGGGTATTCAAACCCTTAGCTCATCACTGAGCATTGTTACCACTTTTCCAAGTAACTATCACCTTCAGGTCATCTGACCAAGATAAACATGATACTTACCATTATAAGCATCACTCATGGTACTTGAGACCCATTAACTCTCTTGTTACCTCTTACCAGGAAGCAAGGTATATTATGGTACACAAGGCCCAAACACAATAGTGAATTAAACTTCATAGCTCATACCTGGCCATGATCATCATTTCAACATATCTGCATGATTAGCACATTTGATAATAGTGATATCAATTTCATATCAGTGCCATGTAAAACAATTATGGATTCACTATTTAAGGGTAACACCATTATTCCCTTACTAGGGTTAGGGTTTCCCATTTCATGTCCTTTGGGGATAATCATCCCATCACCCACATCAGGGTTATGGTTTATCACCATATTGTCCAAGATTAGGGTTCATTAAGCATTACTTACTATTACCCTAGATTTGAGATTCACATCACATCAAACATCAGGGTTTCTCATGAAACCATTCTTAGTTAGGGTTTTACATCAATTTTACCCCATAATAGGGTTTACATTCAATAATCCATAATTAGGGTTTACTATTCATCCCAATTAGGGTTTCATGTTCCATTACCCATAACCAGGGTTTATTATTCATCTAATTTAGGGTTTTACATCTCATAACCTTAAATTAGGATTATTCAAGTCCTCACCCTCAAGTAGGGTTTCACTATTACCCTAGGTTAGGGTTTCTCTCATAATTGCCCTGAAATAGGGTTAAGGTTCAATAACCTTATCAATTAGGGTTTATGCTCGTGATTAGGGTTTCATGATCTCTTTACTTAAGGATCATACCCTTGATCACTACATGAATCATACTCATGTATGAATTCTATTCTTTCATCCTCTCAACTTGATTAGGTCATATCAACCCTTCAATCAAGTACATACAACTATGATTGACATAGTGTACAAAATTATTGTTCTTATAACAATTAGGGTTAATCCATTAAATGGTACTAATCACCTAGGTACTTTCAGGGTTTCAACCTTTGTACCTTCATTGATTATCATAACTATAAATCATTGGATCTATGGAACAATCATCACTTCAATTCCCAATTGATTGAATCACCATCAACCTTCATTCAGTTTTGAGGTTCCATCACCAAACGGTTTTGAAACTGTTTGAACCCAAACGGTTTTGAAACCATTTGACCCCAAATGGTTTCAAGACCATTTGGTCTCGAACGGTCTCAAGACCGTTTGGGCCAAATTAGTCCCAAAACTGCAAGGGCTCTCTAGGTAATTTATTCAATCAATTGAATGCAATTTGCACCATTGAATCGATTATTGATTAGGCAATTGAAGGATTCATCAATCAACACCATTAGATCTTTATCCAATAATAAAGGATCAACCCATAACCCTCGAAATGGTTTTGAAACCATTTGGTCCCAAATGGTTTCAAGACCATTTTGGCTCAAGCGGTTTCCAAACTGTTTGACCCAAATTATCTTGAAATCATTAGGATCAATCATGGATTCTTCAATCAACTTGATTAGGGTTTCCATTTGAAGGATTGTACATACATTGAATCAATCAATTGGATACATTGGATCATCATCCAACACATACTTAGGTTCATATCTCAAACGGTTAACATAACCAAACGGTCAACTCTCTCTTGCGGTTTGGAGTCCAAGTCACCAAACGGTTTGGTGAAACTGTTTGGACCAAAAGTCCCAAACCGTTTTCCCTTGTTCTTAATTGAGGTGTATGCTTTTGATCAGGTTATCATCTTCAATCTTCAAACTCCCAAAAGCTACTTCCATTTCCATGGCAACTCTTTCAATCAAACAAAGGAATTGTAAAAAGAACAATTAAACATAAAGGGTTGAGAATTTGGATTCAATAATAATGAAAAAGGGTTCAAGTTATATAACCCACCTTCTAATATGATTCCAAGCTCTAAGCTCCATGTATCAAATGGTGGATGAACCTCTAACAACTTCCTAAGGTCCGTTGTCAAGCTTTTGGAGTGAAAGGATCAACTAGGGTTGAAGATGGAGTGAAGAAAAGAAGAAATTATGCATTGTTGTATGATTTCCACCATGAAATCAAGAAGAACGAAGGTCAAGAACTTGCCAACAGGTTGGGGGCGTGCTTCTCCTTCTCCCAAGTTCTCTTGTGGTCGGCCAAGGCAAGAAGAGAAAGGAAATTCCGAAAAAGATCCTTATGTGGGTTGGAAATGGAATAGTTATAAGGAATTTTCAAGGAAAGAGAAAATGTTTTTTAAAAAAATCTTTTATTTCCAAAATTATTGCCACCACTTCCCCCTTGTTGTCTTGAATGCAAAGGAAACTCTATCCCCACCGAGATCTCTTCCATTATCCATGAATTAAGGGAAAAGAAATTAAGCACCTTAACCCTTATAATAGTAATATCCATATTTGAGTGGAATATTTTTTTCTTATAATAAGGTGAGTGGAGTTTTCACCTCCTTGGGATATTTCATGGTCCTTGCAAAGCTCAAGGAAGTCCACACACATATGAAACCAACCATTTTAATTTTGGTTGAAGGTCCTTCAATTATTTTATTTATTTTTGCACTAATTTGAACTAATGTTTCCATTATGCTTAAATTTTGATTATTTTAATATCAAGATTCTCTCTCCTTCAAAGAGACACAAATGAGATGCCCCTCTCATTTTCTTTACCCCACATGATGACAAGAATCATTAGGGACCTTTTTGAAGTGGTGATTTGTATATTGAACCCTAGGTTTTGGGTAAATTGCTCATTACACCAAAACTAGGTTTTAATGCACAAACATTGCTTTATCAACTCTTTCTTTGTATTCAGGCTATCACAAGCCATACCTCTACATCATCTTCACTGTCATGATGCTTCAAAACATGAGGAACATATTATCATGCACAATTTGCAAATAAACCCCTCAACTTGGGTAATTTGCACTTTAGTCCAAAACAAGCAAAACATTGATTTCAACAATATTCAAAAAGGACTAGAATTGCAATATAAGTTCCTCTTAAGCCTTAATTATCTTTCAAAAGATAAAAGAAAACATATAATCACTTTTATTAAACAAAACACATAGGGTTAAATCATAACCCGGGTCAGGGATGTTACAAGTTATCCACCCCTTACAATGATTTCGTCCCCGAAATCATCAACAAAACATTAAGAGAAAAGAGTAGGGTATTTCCTCCTCATCTCTTCCTCTAACTCCCACATAGCTTCCTCAATGCCACGGTGATTCCAGAGGACTTTTACAAGACTAATATCTTTCTTTTTCAACTTCTTGATTCTTCTGTCAAGAATCAACACAGGTCATTCAACATAAGATATGTCATCATTTAGTTCTACCTCCACAGGTTGCATAACTAACTCAATGTCAGGATGACACTTCCTCAACATAGATATATGAAACACTGGGTGCAATCTATGCAACTCAGGTGGTAACTCCAGCTCATAGGCTACCATTCCCATCCTTTCAATGATCGGATAAGGCCCCATAAATCTAGGAGCTAACTTCCCTTTCTTCCCAAATCTCATGATACCTTTCTAAGGTGAGACCTTAAGGTATACCATGTCTCCGACTTGGAATTCTAAGGGTCTACGACGCTTGTCAGCATAAGATTTTTGTCTATCCTGGGCAGCTTTCAACTGTTGTTGTATGACTTTAACCTTCTCAGTTGTTTGTTGAACCAACTCAGGACCCAAAAGTTGATACTCCCCTATTTCATACCAACATAAAGGAGATCTACAACGTCTACCATACAAAGCCTCATATGGTGCCATCTCAATACTATGTTGATAGATGTTATTATAAACAAACTCTAACAAACTCAGATGTAGATCCCAACTCCCTACAAACTGAAGGACACATGCCCTAAGCAAGTCCTCTAAAGTTTGTATCGTCCTCTCTGATTGTCCATCTGTTTGGGGATGAAAGGTTGTACTAAACCTTAATCGCGTACCCAAATCTTTATAAAGTCGCTCCCAAAAATGACTCGTAAACTGAGGACCTCTATCAGAAACTATGGTAATCGGAACCCCGTGCAAACGCACTATCTCATCTACATATAACTGTGCCAGCTTCTTAGCTATATAGGTTGTTTTGACAAGTAAGAAATGTGTTGTCTTAGCCAACGACTATCACCCAAATGAAAGCATGACTTTTGGCTGCTCTAGGCAAACCAACCACAAGGTCCATGGTTACATGATCCCATTTCCATTGTGGTATAGGCATAGGTTGCATTGTTCCTGCAGGCTTCTGATGTTCATATTTAACCTACTGACACATCGGACACCGCATAACAAACTCAGCAACATCCTTCTTCAAACCGGGCCACCAATACATATCTTTTAAGTTATGATACATCTTGGTGCTTCCTGGATGCATAGCATATATTGAAGAATGAGCTTCTTCCAGGATTAACTTTCTTAAGTTATCAACATCAGGAACTACCATCCTTCCATGGTAACATGCTACCTGATCATCTGAATCATGGAAACCATCTCATTTCTCACTACCATATTCTGATCTAGTCTGCTGAACTACAACATCAGTTTGCTTTGCATCTTTAATCTGTTGTCTCAGAGTAGGTTTTACTTGCATCTCAACTAACAACCCAGATAACAATGATACCTTAAGTTGTATATTATCTTGTCTCAAAGAGATAAGCATATCTCTCTTAGAGCACACTAAGGAGTTCAAATGTGCTTTGTTTAATGCTGGTGTTTCTGATTTTCTACTTAGTGCATCAGCAATCATATTGGCTTTCCCTGGATGATAATCAATTGTACAATCATAGTCCTTGATTTACTCCATCTAGTGGCGTTGCCTCATGTTTGACTCATGCTGAGAGAAGATATACTTTAGGTTCTTATGGTCTGTGAAAATCTGGAATGTTTCTCCATAGAGATAATGTCTCCAGATCTTCAAAGTATAGACCACAACTGCTAGCTCTAGATCATGTGTCGGATAATTCTCCTCTTGTTTCTTAAGCTGTCGAGAAGAAAAAGAAATCACTTGCTTATCCTGCATCAACACACATCCTAATCCATTCTTAGATGCATCACAGAAGACTATATACCCCTTTCCTTGCTCAGGTAACACCAATAAAGGTGCACTTGTTAGCCTTTCCTTCAGCAACTGGAAAGATTGTTGACACTTGTCATTCTAGACAAAAGGAATATCTTTCCTGGTCAACTTGGTCAGGGGTAAATCTATAGAACTGAAGTTCTTAATGAACCTCCTGTAATAGCCCGCCAGTCCTAGGAAACTACATATCTCTGTCAGTGTGTTCGGCTGTTCCCATTGCAGGACAAATTCTACTTTCTTAGGATCAACATGAATACCTAAACCAGATATTACATGTCCAAGAAAAGAAACTTCTGGTAACCAGAACTCACATTTCCTAAACTTAGCATATAGTTTATGCTCTCTTAGCAAAGTCAAAGCTTGACGAAGATGCTGCTCATGTTGTTGAGCATCTGTACTATATATCAGGATGTCATCTATAAAGACGACTACACACTGATCAAGAAAAGGTCAAAAGATTCTATTCATGAGTTCCATAAATGCAGGTGGTGCATTAGTTAGTCCAAATGACATAACTATGAACTCATAGTGACCATACCTTGTTCTAAAGGTAGACTTAGATATGTCACTCTCCTTAATACGCAACTGATAGTATCCTGACCTTAGGTCTATCTTAGAAAAGACAGTTGCACCACACAACTGGTCGAACAAGTCATCAATCCTTGGTAGAGGATACTTGTTCTTTATATTTACTTTATTCAACTGCCTATATTCGATGCATAATCACATAGACCCATCTTTCTTCTTTACAAAGAGGACCGGAGCACCCCATGGTGAAGTACTCGATCAGATAAAACCCTTCTCAAGCAACTCCTAAAACTGTTTCTTAAGATCTGCCATTTTAGTATGTGCCATCATATATGGCGTTTGTTCTATTGGTTGCGTTCCTAGGATTAGATTAATCTCAAAATCAATTTCTCAGGGTGGTGGAACACTTGAAAGTTCTTCAGGAAATACATCTTCAAATTCCCTAACTACTGGAACTTCAGAAGGATGAGGGTTCTCCATTGTGGTATCAACCACATGGGCTAAGATTGCAAAGCATCCTTGCCTCATCAGCCTCTCCGCTACCATAGCTGACACTAAACAGGTTGGAAGAATCTTTCTATCTCCCTGAAAGATCCATGTGTCACCATTATCTGTGAACGCAGCCAACTTGGAACTGCAATCCAAGACAACCTTATACTTATCTAAGGTGTCCATCCCAAGGATTATATTGAACCCATGCATTTCAAGTGGTATAAGATCCATTTGAATGCAGTGATCATAAAAGGAAAGATTGCAGGAAGAACACACCTCCCACATCACTGTAGATCCTAGCAAAGGGGTTTCTAGCATCAAACTATCTGCTCTATGACTAACAATCATGTTGCAGTCATAAATCACTTCTCGAGTGATAAAAGAGTGTGTAGCATCTGGATCAATTAACATAGATACAAAGCAGGATGAAGACATATCAGAATAAAATAGTTCCATCTGACCTATCACAACCCGATGGTTGACTACTGCTTCAGGCCGATTCATGGCATAGAATATATGTGTTGCTTACTGTTGACCATGTGCTCGATTGTTGGATGTCGATGAACCAGCTTGGGAAGCTTGTCCACGTCCTCTAGCACCACTGCTAGGCTATTTCCTCTGAGAGCCTTGTTGACTTTTCCTCTGTTGCTGGGTCACATTCCTGACTTTTTAAGGACAGTCCCTCACCACATGGCCTTCTCTCCCACATCTATAACATGTTACACTTCCCTTCTGTGGTCTAGGTGGTCCTGTTACTGACATTGAGGCTGAGCTATGAGCTCCCTTCAGTGGTAAACTATGGTCTCTACCCTTACATGACGTCCATTGCGTCTAGGTATTGAACCTTGGCAGTGGTGTAGGCACATAATACCTTTATTTCTTAAAACTTCCATAATTCTATCCTTGGAACTATGGGCACTCTTTCTTACCCTTGGTCTGTTGCTTCTCCATTATAGACCTCTCTATGTGTCTTACAGACTCCACAAAAGTGGCAAACCTCTCTCGATTCTCTAGAGCAGACACCAGAGTGGTTAATTCAACATTTAGCCCCTTCTCAAAATGCTGAATTCTCTCCTCATCAATTGATGCCATGTGCGGATAGAACCGCAACAGCTCCATGAACCTAGCTTCATATTCGCTAATGTTCATTTGTCCTTGTCTCAACCTCTCAAATTGAGAGATCTTCTCATCTAGATACGTCTTGGGAAAGTATCTAGCAACAAATTCATGTTGGAATTCTTCCCATCCGATCACAACGCCAGGTCTTTTACCTTCCTCAATGGTCCACCAGTTTCCAGCACTCCGTTTTAGGAGATATACAACATGCCTCACCTTCTCATCATCAGGAATCATCAGGATTCTGAAGGCTTTCTCCAGTTCAGTCAACCATAGGTTAGCATCTACTGGGTCGGCTGTACCAGCATACTCTATGGCTCCTACCCTCTTCATCCATTCAAAAGTCTTTTCGGCACCATGTCTTTCATCGTGGACTGGTGCACTAGGTGCAGGTAATGGCATCCTATCCGTCATGTGCGTCATAGCTGCCATAAACTGCCCAAACATAGCCTGGAAGGTTGGGTTCCCCATATCAGCTTGGTTGAACTGGGGTTGTTTAGGTACAGGATCCTCCCTATCTTGATCTCTTGCACCTGCTCCTGGTGCAACAACACTTCTCTCAGCATCATGTTCATCGTGTGATCCAGACATCTTTAGTTCTTCTTCTCCTCCTATATGAGCAGAAGATACTATCAGATAACTGGAAGACACTAGAACAGACTCTACAACCTTAATCCTATGTCTCTGTAGACTCAGAGAACCTAGAGCTTTGATATTAACAAATTTGTGGCGTACAAAACTTTATTAACTAATGTGACATGATCAAATAATGCAGAAGCGTATTATTAGCAGTGGGATTACTGAATATCACTAAAAATTAAATCCATTTATCAAGAGATCCATTCATAGGAAAACTCTTTCATTCAGAACCATAGTAAATCATTACATCCTGGTTCACTAGTACATCTCTTGTACCATTTCATTTCGAGAGTTACAAGCATTCACTACTCTGTCTCAACTGTACACATGAAGTATAAAACCCTCGAGGTTTAAAAACCAAAATCTTAGATCGAATTATTAAAAGCACTAAATCCTAGGACCTAAGAGTACAGAGACGACTCATAGGACTAACTACACAAAACCAGACAGCCAATGTCTCCACCTGATGGATCACTACTCTCCTTGTGACCGCTGATGCTGCTCTTCTCCTGCAGAATGGTTTATGCCTTGTTGTCTGCGTTTACCTAAAAATGTTAAATCCCATGGAGGTGAGACAAATTTTAAAAAGTGCCCCAGCGGGAGATATAACTCTCCACCAAAACATTATCATTGTAGTTTAAAAGAAATAAACTGAGCAGTGAGATAATATATTTAGTAGCAGTTGAATCAACATCTATGTAGATTAGAGAAACATTCTTATGCAAGTAATTCAACTATAATTTGATAAAACAACATGCCTCTTATTCAATATGAATTAAAAGAACATAAGTACATTTATGTATCAAGGACATTCTAAGAAGTATAACATCAACCAATGTTTCTCGTATTTTAATCTTATGCAAATACGCTACAAAGTTGATTACATTTTTCAAACATATTTAAGCTCCGAGGAGATGAGGTGTACCGCTCATACTCCAACTGACCATTTCTAAATCGAAATCAGTACCATAAATAGGTCAATGGAAGAGCTGGATTCCCATGACCTCCCACATCCCGATCAGTACGGGACCACAAGTAGGACTATGTCAATTGCTCAAAATAGCTTTCCAGGGTATACTGGAACTTCACTATAGAGTTACAACATCAACTGCACTCTCATCGGCAATCGAGAGAATCAATATTTATCTCCATCAACCCGACATTAAATATCATTGGGAGATGAATGATACATCCATTCCAACCATTGGGAGATTTATGATACATCCATCCTGACACATGAAGGATTGAGAGGTTTGATGTTTACCTTACGCCAATCTCTTCACCAGGATGTAAGGATATTTTCGCCCATTTACCCCCACATATTCAGAATATGTGAACTCTAGGAATTCCATAGGAAAACCTATTTCACCATCACCAACTACTGACGATGATGGATTTATGGTCAGAGCACTACATGAACATATTTCGCTTGATTAATTAAGTACATTTTCATATTCTTTTAGCATCAACCAAGTTCTCAAACATAACTTATTATGACAATGCTATAAAGAAACATGTACTATTTTCATCAATTACTCATCAGTCCTGAAAAGACATTGGGTACTCAATCCCTCATTTCAAAACTGGGAATTCTCATCCCTTCACAATCTCATTACCACAATCATATAGTTCTCGGTATTCAAACCCTTAGCTCATCACTGAGCATTGTTACCACCTTTCTAGGTAACTATCACCTTTTGGTCATCTGACCAAGGTAAACATGATACTTACCATTATAAGCATCACTCATGGTACTTGACACCCATTAACTCTCTTGTTACCTCTTACCAGAAAACAGGGTATATTATGGAACATAAGCCCCAAACACAATAGTGAATTAAACATCATTGCACATACCTGGCCATGATCATCATTTCAACATATCTGCATGATTAGCACATATGATAATAGTGATATCAATTTCATACTAGTGCCATGTAAAACAATTATGGATTCACTATTCAAGGGTAACACCACTATTCCCTTACTAGGGTTAGGGTTTCCAATTTCATGTCATTTGGGGATAATCATCCCATCACCCACATTAGGGTTATGGTTTATCACCATATTGTCCAAGATTAGGGTTCATTAAGCATTACATACTATTACCCTAGATTTGAGCTTCACATCACATCAAACATCATGGTTTCTCATGAAACCATTCTTAGTTAGGGTTTTACATCAATTTTATCCCAGAATAGGGTTTACATTCAATAATCCACAATTAGGATTTACTATTCATCCCAATTAGGGTTTCATGTTCCATTACCCATAATTAGGGTTTACTATTCATATAATTTAGGGTTTTACATCTCATAACCTTAAATTAGGATTATTCAAGTCGTCAACCTCAATCCGGGTTTCACTATTACCCTAGGTTAGGGTTTCTCTCAGAATTGCTCTGAAATAGGGTTAAGGTTCAATAACCTTATCAATTAGGGTTTATGCTCATGAATAGGGTTTCGTGATCTCTTTACTTAAGGATCATACCCTTGATCACTAAATGAATCATACTCATGTATGAATTCTATTCTTTCATCCTCTCAACTTGATTAGGTCATATCAACCCTTCAATCAAGTACATACAACTATGATTGACATAGTGTACAAAATTATTGTTCTTATAACAATTAGGGTTAATCCCTTAAATGGTTTTAATCACTTAGGTACTTTTAGGGTTTCAACCTTTGTACCTTCATTGATTATCATAACTATCAGTCATTGGATCTTTGGAACAATCATCACTTCAATTCCCAATTGATTGAATCTCCATCAACCTTCATTCGGTTTTGAGGTTCCATCACCAAACGGTTTTGAAACCGTTTGACCCCAAACGGTTTCAAGACCATTTGTTCTCAAATGGTCTCAAGACCGTTTGGGCCAAATCAGTCCCAAACCTGCAAGGGCTCTCTAGGTAATTTCTTCAATCAATTCAATGTAATTTGCACCATTGAATCGACTATTGATTAGGCAATTGAAGGATTCATCAATCCAGACCATTAGATCTTTATCCAATAATCAAGGATCAACCCATAACCCTCCAAACGGTTTTAAAACTGTTTGGTCCACACAGTTTCAAGACCTTTTGGGCTCAAACAGTTTCCAAACTGTTTGATCGAAATTATCTTGAAATCGTTAGGATCAATCATGGATTCTTCAATCAACTTGATTAGGGTTTCCATTTGAAGGATTGTACATACATTGAATCAATCAATTGGATCCATTGGATCATCATCCAACACATACTTAGGTTTAGACCTCAAACGGTCAACATAACCAAACAGTCAACCCTCTCTTGCAGTTTGGAGTCCAAGTCACCAAATGGTTTGCTAACCGTTTGGTCTCCAAACGGTTTGGTGAAACCGTTTGGACCAAAAGTCCAAAATCGTTTTCCCTTGTTCTTGATTGAGGTATATGCTTGTGATCAGTTTATCATCTTCAACCTTCAAACTCATGAAAGATACTTCCATTTCCATGGCAAGTATTTCAATCAAACAAAGGAATGATAAAAAGAACAATTAAACATAAAGGGTTGAGAATTTGGATTCAATAATAATGTAAAAGGGTTCAAGTTATATGACCCGCCTTCTAATATGATTCCAAGATCCAAGCTCCATGGCTCAAATGGTGGATGAAGCTCTAACAACTACCCCAGGTCTGTTTTCAAGCTTTTGGAGTGAAAGGATCATCTAGGGTTGAAAATGGAGTGAAGAAAAGAAGAAATTATGCATTGTTTTATGATTTCCACCATGAAATCAAGAAGAACGAATGTCAAGAACTTAGCATCAGGTTGGGGGCGTCCTTCTCCTGCTCCCAAGTTCTCTTGTGGTCATCCAAGGCAAGAAGAGAAAGGAAATTCTGAAAAAGATCCTTATGTGGGTTGGAAATGGAATAGTTATATGGAATTTTCAAGGAAAGAGAAAATGTTTTTTTTAATCTTTTAATTCCAAAATTATTTCCACCACTTCCCCCTTGTTTTCTTGCATGCAAAGGCAACTCTATCCCCACCAAGCTCCCTTCCATTATCCATGAATTAATGGAAAAGAAATTAAGCACCTTAACCCTTATAATAGTAATATCCAAATTTGAGTGGAAATTCTTTTTCTTATCATAAGGTGAGTGGAGTTTTCACCTCCTTGGGATATTTCATTGTCCTTGCAAAGCTCAAGGAAGTCCACACACATATGAAACCAACCATTTTAATTTTGTTTGAAGGTCCTTCAATTATTTTATTTATTTTTGCATTAATTTGAACTAATGTTTCCATTATGCTTAAATCTTGATTATTTTAATATCAAGATTCTCGCTCCTTCAAAGAGACACAAATGAGACACCCCTATCATTTTATTTACTCCACATGATGCCTACAAACATTAGGGACCTTTTTGAAGTGGTAATTTGCATATTGAACCCTAGGTTTTGTGTAAATTGCACATTACACCAAAACTAGGTTTTAATGCACAAACATTGCTTTATCAGCTCTTTCTTGGTATTCAGGCTATCACAAGCCATACCTATGCATCATATTCACTCTCATGATGCTTCAAAACATGATGAACATATTATCATGCACAATTTGCAAATAAACCCCTCAACTTGGGTAATTTTCACTTTAGTCCAAAACAAGAAAAACATTGATTTCAACAATATTAAAAAAGGACTAGAATTGCAATATAAGTTCCTCTTAAGCCTTAATTATCTTTCAAAAGATAAAAGCAAACATATAATCACTTTTATTAAACAAAACACCTAGGGTTAAATCATAACCTAGGTCAGGGATGTTACAGCTTCATTCATCCTGATACTGGCTATGGTGGCTATCATAACAAGCGAACTCTACTAGGGGTAGGAACAACTCCCATGAATCACCTTGAATGAACACACATATTCTCATCAGACTGTCTAAAGTCTAGATCATACTCTCTTGGTTGTCCATCAGTCAGGGATGATATGTTGTACCCAACTTCAATCTAGCATTGAGTTCTTCTTTAACCTATTTCCACAACATGGACGTGAACTTGAGGTCATGCTTAAGATATTAAACTTAGATCACAATGTAGTTGAACTATCTCTCTCTCATATATAGTTCAACTAGATCTGTCACACTAACAACACTCTCTCTTAGGCAAGGGATTAGGTCAACTTGGTAAGGCGATCTACCATAACCCATATTGCAACATGACCTCTCTTGGTCCAGGGGAGACCCACTGTAATGTCTATGGTGTACTACCCCCATTCCCTCTCGGGGACTCTTCATTATCCATAGAAACTCACTAGGTTATTGGTGTTTGTCCTTCACCCTCTGGCATGTATGGCAACTGGTCACATGCAACCCGATACACCTCTTCATCTCAGGTCCTCAAAGTACTACTACAAACTCTAACTATCTTAGTAGTACCATGATGTATGGTGTACTTACAATCATGAGCTTATGGCATGAAAAGATTCCTCAATGGTGACTCCTCAGAAACCCTAAAACACTCTAGTAGTGGGTTTCACCACCTTGTTTTCCTGATAGGTGTATCTGATATCAATCCTTGCATCTCATCAAGCTCTGGGATGGCTAACTAGGCAACCACCAACTTGACTGACGGGTCTAATTGTATATGGTTGTTAGCCACATAGGTCTAGCATTTTAATGATCATAGGGTTCACCTAGAAACCACTTCTAGCCTCTCTACTAGATATACAAGATAGTTGTGCACCTGAGATGTATTCAACTGATAACATCTCATTACCACATAATCTTCTTCACGTGTTAGGTAATGGTGAAGACATAAACCCTTATATACTCTAATCATCATCCTCATCTCGGGGTTAGGTCTATCTGAGTCAAGAAAACTTCGAGCTCATCATCTCGATTACCAAACCCAAGTTCCAAGTCTTAGGATCCAAACTACTCTTAACAAGTACGTCCTCATATGACGATTACCTTAGATCATCTATGCTTGCATACCATCTATCCAATATTTCCAAAAGGGTGTGGTACTTCCTCTATCCTCAATCATCATGAAAAGGTTTCAACTCATATCACCTCTATCCTTAGTATATGGCATGCATTTTGTCATGTCTCTCACACCCATAACAAGATAAAATAAGCATTTGGTTGCAGTCAAAATACAAAGTTCATCCCGTTCCAAGAGTAGAGATCATGCATCACACATCGCCATCACTCTTTCCAATCTAAGTTGAAACATACTTCACATGACTCCTTACTATGAACGTCTCCATTATGGGTCTACACCCATGGGAAGAGTTTTAAAAACCACTAGAGGGGGGGTGAATAGGGTTTTATGATATTTTAATAAAAGTTCAACCAAATTAAGCAACCACAAAAGATTGGACAAGGGGACAAGGATTTAGAGTGGTTCCAACCTTAGCAAATACTAAGGCAGTCAATCCACTACCCGGTTTCTTACCCAACCGGGATTTTGAAAGAATCAAATTTTATTACCTCGCAAGGACTTTACATAAAATTACAATTCTTTCACCAAACCCTTCGAACAACCTTCACCTAGAAGTAGTTGCACCGACTTTGAAGCAGCCTTCTTGAAGTAACTTCAAGCTCCCCCTTGAAGTAGCCTTCCTCTTGAAGTAGCTTCCCATTGCAACAACCTTCTTAAAGTAGTCCGAAGTCCACCTTCTCCACTAAGAAGAACCTTCTCCAATCCGCAGCCTCCAACCCTAGGGGTAGCAAGGAGAATACAAAAGATACAAAGGAACAAGAAGGGAAAATAGAAATTACAATACCACTTTGCAGCTCAAGGCTTGATTTCCTATATCAAGCGTTTTGATCTCCTAACCAATGTATATAGAAGTGTAATTGATGTGGATAGGAGATGCTAGCCTATAGGACACGAAATTGGAGCAAGGAGAAGAATAGCCAATGCAAGTGTTGCTCAATTTCTCAAAACAGATTGCCAATTTGCAAGTGTAAGCTCAAGTATAGCACAAGTGTATATATGTATGTTTAGGTGTCCTAAGGCATGTCCTATTTATAGGAATGACCTACAAGTGCTTAAGGACGTTCTAGAAACTTTCTAGGGGTTTCTAAGTGCTTAACTAGGCGTTAGGTACAAGTTAGTTGCTTTAACAACAACTAGTTAATTAATTCTGCAGTTGCTGTCAGAGACCATCTCGGTCGAGAAATGGTCGACCGAGACACCTACTCGGTCGAAGTTTTGTCGACCGACAGTCTCTCTGGATCAAGTGTTTGCAACGTTTATCTCCAACTGCCAACTACCTTGTCAGCTGTGTCTAACGGCTACTTGGGTCTTTCTCGGTCGAGAAGTTTGTCGACCGAGAGTGTCTCGGTCGAGGAGTTTGTCGACTGAGATTGACCCTGTTTCAATCTTTCAATTAAGGCACTCAGTGTGTGTATGAGTGTGCATATGTGACACTATTGAAGGGGATGACCTATCTAAGTGTGGTGATTGGCTGGGGAAGATCTAACGCTTGATTTACATGAAGTCTAAGTACTTGTACATTATATATTTGTACAAGTTTACAATTGATTACATTTCATGAAATTTACAAGTATTCAAGCATATATATTCCCTAGTACTTTGTCATCCACCTTATTCCTGCAACACTCAAGTAGCACGTTAGATCGAAAAGAATGAAATATTTGTCATCATCGAAACAAAGAGATTTATCATAATGTCAATTTAGCCAAAAATCTCCCCCTTTTTGAAGATGACAAACATTTCCTAAATATAAAATAAGGAAATATAAAAGATGTGAGTTTCATACCGGAAATTTACCTTTGTAGTCATCTTTGGTTTTGCAAATGACTACTGTCCAAGATATTATGAAACTCATTTTAATTTTATGTTGACCAAGATATTATGAAACTCATTTTAATTTTATGTTTATGATTTTATATTATTTCTCCCCCTTTGTCATTTCAAAAAGATATCCAATTCAATCATTTAGTATTTCTTTTTAAGCTTTGCTCCCCCTTAAAGAGATATCCAATTAAAATCAAGGGATTTTATTGTCAAATTTAGCCACAGTTTGTTTCTCAATCATTTGCAAAGGATGTTAAGCGTTGAAATGATATGAGTTTCTTTTAAGTTTATGGCTTATGTGTATTGATTTCTCACCCATTTTACAAGGGATGTTAAGCCCTAAAAATGAAATGAGAATCCTTTAATCTTAGAGTACATAAAAATGTCTCTAACCAAATGCATGGGATGTTAAGCCCTGATTTGTTTAGAGAGTTCCTTTAAGAACAAGATATATCAGTTTTATGAAATTCATAGATTTCTTCATAACCAAGAGTAAAAATACTAAGGTCGTAACAAGCTTCAAATGATGTTTTACAATGTTTTTGTAAGCTTCTTAATCAAATAATCCATTTTGTTTTATGAGCTCCCCCTTAATCTTACAATTTAAAGCAATTTAAAGCTTCTAAGGTCACAAATGATTTTAAATTTTGATTTTGACCTTTATCAAAAGTATACTAAGATTAAATAAAATGATGTCCAAATAAGCATTTTGTCAAAGCTTATTTTAGGTCGACCTTGACTTCGACCATAGCGCCCCTTGGTCAAATTGCATTTCAACCAAGAGGCAAAATCTGCAGATTTCACATGTGAAGTATAAATTTTGCAGGTAACTTAAAGAGATATCAATTTGAAATACTTTAAGTAAAACCTATATGACATAGTCCATCATAGATTCTTATTTTTATAGCAACATCTTTACATGGAGAACTGAATGGTGAAATAGTGAACACATATGTATGATGATAGAACATTAGAATCATGAAATTCAATACAAGGTTGTTATGTAGATATGTCAAGGAATACATAGAATAAACCATGAAAACAATAATTTTCCTTGACTTAAAACAAATATGATTCATAACATAGATGAAAATATTCTCATATAAGTGTTCAAGATTTTTATAATTGTTCATGCCTAACCAGCGTTTTCAACAATCAGTCTTCTTATAGCACAATTTTTCATAAATATCCATCTTAACTCATGATGGAAAACTTTAATATATTGTGTTCCAAGAATGATTTCCAGAATTTATTCTTATGTTGCAAGTAAAATAGTTATTGACAGAAAATAGATAGCCACTTGATTAAAAAAAAATTATTCAGCAATTTTTACTGCAGACTGAAATCAGTGACCTACTCGGTCAAAGATTTCTCGACCGACTGACCGCTCGGTCAAAGATTTCTTGACCGATCAGGTTTCTGTATTGTTTTCAGAACTATTTATTGTTTCCAAGTAAAATAAGATTATGCAAGTTTGAGCTCGATTGTGTTGAGACATGACATTTGTATATCAAGAATCAGTTTAGGTCAAATCTCAACTAGTTAAATTTGAGCTTCTAAGTTTTAGGAATCCAAGCTAGATCATCATTCCTTTTCTTATGTGGGCATGAAAATGAATAATGTCCAAGACGCATGCAATAATGATAACTAATGGAGTCAATTTCATTTCTCTTTCTAGGAATTGTGTTTTTAGATACAAACACGGTCTTAGTCTTGGATGCTTTAGCTCTTTTGGGTTGACTTCTGTTTGGATCATATCCTAATCCTCTTCTTCCATTATAACTAGAGGAAATTTTCAGAATATTTTCAAGGATGTCATTTCCTCTTAACTCATTTATTTTTCTTTGTAGCTTAGCAATATCATCCATCTTCTTATTCATATCTTTCTTTACTTGATCTAAAGCAGATAATAGAAAGTTTCTTTGTTTTACAACCTCATAATAATCTAAGTGTGAACATAAAATAGGTTGTTTCTGACGATTATTCACTTGAGTTTGCAAGTTTAACTTTTCTAAGGAAAGAAGATTGCAATTTGCTTCTATAGATTTTAACTTAAGATCATAATCTTCATTTGCCCTTTTGAGATCCTCATTTTCAGATGCAAGAGCAAGAAATTTATCATTTACTTTATTTGATTTCTTAAGTTTCTTCTTGCACTTAATATATTTCTCATGAGTATCTTGAAGAATAGCAATTAGATATTCTTTTGGTAGATCAAAAAGACTTACCTCTTCTTCTTCATTTGTTGTAGCAATGAGGCATTCTACTTCTTCTTTTCCATCATCACTATCATCACTTGAATCATCCCATGCAGCTTTATATGCTCTTTCTTTCTTTTTGTGAGATGATTTCTTCCCTTTCTTGAGTTTTGGACAATCACCTTTCATGTGTCCCTTCTTTCCACATTCAAAGCACCTGGAAGAAGAAACACTAGAAGTTTTATTAGTTTTAAAACTTTTATACTGCTTACCATTTACAATGAGAGTTTGTTCTTCACTATCATCTTCACTTGTATCATGATTGTTCTTGGTTGATGCTTTGAATGCAATGTCCTTCTTCCTCCCTTGTTGAAGTTCATGTTCTCTTCTTTCTTCCTCTTCTAGGGTTGCTTTGAATACTAAAGTTTTATTAGTTCATCTTCACTTGTATCATGCTTTGAATGCTCTGATACCAATTGAAAAACTACTAGAGGGGGGGTGAATAGAGTTTTAAATATAA
The DNA here is from genome assembly GCA_963693085.1 of Alisma plantago-aquatica. Classification (NCBI taxonomy): domain Eukaryota; kingdom Viridiplantae; phylum Streptophyta; class Magnoliopsida; order Alismatales; family Alismataceae; genus Alisma; species Alisma plantago-aquatica. The sequence continues at coordinate 486,004,245 of OY856414.1, forward strand.
TTTTAACAATTATTGAAACTCAAACAACCAACCACAAAATATTGGACAAGGGGACAAGGATTTAGAGTGGTTCCAACTTTAGCAAATACTAAAGTTGTCAGTCCACTACCCGGTTGCTTACCCAACCGGGATTTGGAAAGAATTTAATTTTATTACCTCGCAAGGACTTTACATAAAATTACAATTCTCTCCCTAAACCCTTCAAGCAGCCTTCACCTAGAAGTAATCGCCCAACCTTGAAGCAGCCTTCACCTAGAAGTAATTGCACCACCTTGAAGCAGCCTTCCTCCTGAAGTAGCTTCCCGTTGCAATAGCCTTCTTGAAGTAGCTTCCCGTGCGATAGCCTTCTTGAAGTAGCTTAAAGTCCACCTTCTCCTCCGAGAAGAACCTTCTCCAATCAGCAGCCTCCAACCCTAGGAGTAGCAAGGAGAATACAAAGGATAAAAGGAACAAGAAGGAAAATAGAAATTACAACTTATCCTTTGAAGTACAAGGCTTGATTTGCCTATATCAAGCGTATCGATCTCCTAACCAATGAGTGTAGAAGTGTAAGTGCTGTGGTAAGGAGATGCTAGCCTATAGGACACGAAATGGAAGCAATGAGAATGAATAGCAAATGTAGGAATTGCTCTATTGCTCAAAATAGTATTGCCAATGTGTATTCAAGCTCAAGTATAGCACAAGTGTAGCTTAGGTGTGTTTTGGTGTCCTAAGGCATGTCCTATTTATAGGAATGGCCTATGGATGCTTAAGGACGTTCTAGACAACTTCTAGGGGCTTCTAAGTGCTTAACTAGCCGTTAGGTATAAGTTAGGTGCATTAGTAACGGCTAGTTACTTTATTATGCAGTTGCTGTCAGAGACCATCTCGGTCGACAATTTGTCGACCGAGATACCTACTCGGTCGAAGTTTTGTCGACCGACAGGCTCTCTGGATCAACATTCATTTGCAACTGCCAACTACCTTGATAGTTGTGTCTAACGGCTACTTGGGTCTTTCTCGGTCGAGAAGATTGTCGACCGAGAGTGTCTCGGTCGAGGAGTTGGTCGACCGAGATTGACCCTGTTTCATTGTTTCAATTTAGGCACTAATTATATGTATGAGTGTGCATATGTGATCCTATTTGAAGGGGATGACCTATCTAAGTGTGTTGATTGGCTAGGGAAGATCTAACGTTTGATTTACATGAAATCTAAGTACTTGTACATTATATATTTGTACAAGTTTACAATTGATTACATTTCATGACATTTATAATCATTCAAGCATATAGATTTCCTAGAGCTTTGTCATCCTCCTTAATCCTGCAACACTCAAGTAGCTCGTTAGATCAATAAGAATGAAATGTTTGTCATCATCGAAACAAAGGGATTTATCATAATGTCCAATTTATCCAACAATCTCCCCCTTTTTGAAGATGACAAACATTTCCTAAATATGAAATAAGGAAATATAAAGCATGTGAGTTTCATACCTGAAATTTACCTTTTGTAGCCATTTCTTGTTTTTGCAAGTGAATGCTAGCCATCAAGATGAAACTCATTTATATTTTTGATTTTGTATTCTTTCTCCCCCTTTGTCATTTCAAAAAGATATCCAAGTTGAATATTTTATTTTTCTTCTCCCCCTTAATTTTATATTATGCTCCCCCTTAAATAGATATCCTATTAGGCACATGGATTTAATATCATTTTTGTCTAATTTATCCATAATTTTTTTCTCAATCATTTGCAATGTATGTTAAGCCTTGAAATGATATGAGTTCCTTTTAGGTTCATGGCATTTGTGTATTGATTTCTCATCCATTTTACAAGGGATGTTAAGCCCTAAAAATGAAATGAGAATTCTTTAATCTTAGAGTACATAAATATTTCTCTAGCCAAATGCACAAGATGTTAACCCCTAATTTTTCTAGAGAATTCCTTTAAGAACAAGATATATCATTTTATGAAATTTGTTGATTTCTTCATAACCAAGAGTAAAAATACTAAGGTCATAATAGGCTTCAAATGATGTTTACAATATTTTTGTACGCTTCTTAATCAAATAATCAAATTTGTTTTTTATGAGCTCCCCCTTAATCTTACAATTTAAGGCTTCTAAGGTCACAAATGATTTTAAATTCTGATTTTGACCTTTATCAAACGTATACTAAGATTAAGTACAATAAAGTGATGTCAATATAAGCATTTTGTCAAAGCTTATTTTAGGTCGCCCTTGACTACGACCATGGCGCCCCTTGGTCAATTTTAATTTTAACCAAGAGGCAAATTCTGCAGATTTCCAAGATAAACATTCATATGTGAAGTATAATTTCTGCAGATAGCTATAAATATCAATTTGAAGCACATTAAGATATACCTATTATGAAGACTTAATATGAGCATCATAGTGAAGTATTTGACCTTGATTTTTCTAGAATGCATGTTTTACATTCATTGTAAATGATGTTTCATATGCTTTGCTATGGGTACAGAAATATCAAATCCCATTTCTTCTTATACCCTTATCATAAGATTCTTTTAGAAACATATATTTTGAAAGCAAGATTAATATCTTTAAAGTCAAGATTTTTTCTTTTGATTTCTTAGAACAAGCAAATAGATAAAAACATTAATATTTTGTTCTAAGAGGCACCGTTTGTCATAGCAACATCATCATCACAACCTGTGTCCACAATCATTATCTATTATGTCAAGATGCTTTTATGCTAATGACATTTGCAATTATCGGAATCACAATGATCATTCATGGTTTGTATATATGAATTAAAGCTTATTTTAAACCAATAAAACATAATGATAGAACAATTGAAGCATGAAATTGAACCCATGGTTTTTATGTAACTAGATCAAGGAATACTTAGAATGGACCTATATGATTCAAGTGAAGGCATGTTGCAAATATCAATGTGTGATTTGTCTTAAAGATTCATTCATAATTCCAATTAAATTTATAGCAGACTGAGATAGTCGGTTTCCAGAAACTTATTTGGTCGAACTCTTCTCAACCGAAATATTTTTGGTCGAAGTATTTCTCGACCGGGAATGTTTCTGCAAATTTCATTCAGAAATTTGTATGTTTTATGTATAAGTTCTGTTATAAGTGTCAAATCCTATTTACTCTTGTTTTCAGATAATATACTTTAGAAGCATTTTTCCTTGAATCCTTACTTTTTATTTCTTAGAACAAATAAATGGATAAACATTAAAAAAAATGTTCTAAAGAGACATAGTTATTGAAATGTAATAATCATGATGCTATAGAGAGGTAGAAGCATATCCATAGTGCAATAATTTAAATTGCAACACATACATGGTTCATGTATAGATATTCCAAGGATTACTTAGGAAAACCATGTAAATTATGATAAAATAGTAATTTCCTTAGTTAAGCTAATCATGATTTTTCAGTTTTAAATCCAACCATTGAGAGTAAACCAAAATAGTCTCATATAAGTTTTCAATTTTAAGACAAACTTTTATAACTGATCATGCCGAAGAAACTTTTCAAACAATGAATAAGGTTTGTTCAAGATTTGTCTTCTTTCAGCACTTTTGCAATATGTTTAAGGATTTTCTACTCATAATGTTATATACTGTAAACGATCAATATGTCTTGCTACAACAATTGTCTTCCAAGATTTTATTCTTGATTTGCATAACAATTTGATAGCAAACTAGGTTGATTGAAAAACAATTTCAGAAGATTTATGTCAGACTTGACAACAGAAGCCTGCTCGGTCGACCATTTCTCGACCGACAGATCCCTCGGTCGACAGTGTTTCGACCGAGAAAGGTTCTGTGTTGTTTCAAACCTGTTTTCAAATATTGTTTATAATTAAAAGCAAACGTATGAAAGTTAAAGCTTGATTTAGTTGAGATATTTAACTATCAAAGCAACATTTAGGTTAAATCTCAACTAATCATATACATTTTGTGAATCCAAACTAAACAAGTAGTTTAAGATGTATATTTGGAAATTTAATTTCTTGGATTAACTTGGTGTCCTATTATGTTAAGTTGAGATAGACATAGAGATAAACAATTTAGAGTCTTTGGTCATATCTCAACTTAATTTTATCCATTTAGTTTGGGGGTTTTGGAACCCATACTAACTCAACATTCTTTTTCTTGTATGGGCATGAAAAAGAGTAATGTCCAAGACGTGAGCAATAATGGCAACATATAGAATCAACCTCAAGTCTTTTTCTATGGTTTTGTTCTAGGTTGTTCTTTGGTACAAATGTAGCTTGATGTGCTCGTGTCTTTCTCCAACTAGGTTGTTGATGAGATTTCCCTTTGGGCTTATAACCTAGTCCTCTTCTCCCGATTTGATGATAGGAATCATCCAATATTCTATCAAGGATTCCATTGTTGCTTAACCTACTAACTTATTGTTGCAACTTAGCAATCTCATCCATTCTTTTCTTAATATCTAGTTTTGCTTGATCTAGATTAGATAATAAAGAATTCCTTTCTTTCACTATATTATCATAATCTAGATGTGTACACAAAACAGGTTGTTTTTGAAGATCATTTAACTTTGCAAGTAATCCAACCTTTTCTTGATATAGAAGATCATAATTTGTTTCTAGAGTAAAAATCTTCACATCACTACTACTTAAAGATGATTTCAAAGTACGATTTTCAGAAACAATGCTATCTTTCTCAAAACCAAGATTATTCAATTTAGCATATAAATCTTCATTTTCGGATGTAAGAGCAAGAAGTCTAGCATTTAACTCATCGTTTGTTTTACTAGATTTCTTTAATTTCTTCTTGCACTCAATATACTTATTGTGTGTTTCTTCAAGACTAGAAATTAGCTCTTCTTTTGATAAATCAAGAAGGCTTACCTCTTCTTCTTCTTCTTCTTCATTGGTTCTAGCAATGAGACAATTTTTGTGGACCTCTTTCTTCTTTTCTCTCCATGGACAACCGATTGTTGTATGGTTTGTTCCTAAACACCAATTGCAGCTTGTTGAAGGTTGGTCCAAGTTGCTCCTTTGCCTGCGGTTGTAGTCACCTCCACCCTTCATTCTTCAAGACCTGGTTAGGGTTCCTTGAAGCCTGCTCTGATACCAATTGAAAAACTACTAGAGGGGGGGTGAATAGAGTTTTAAATATAATTTTAACAATTATTGAAACTCAAACAACCAACCACAAAATATTGGACAAGGGGACAAGGATTTAGAGTGGTTCCAACTTTAGCAAATACTAAAGTTGTCAGTCCACTACCCGGTTGCTTACCCAACCGGGATTTGGAAATAATTTAATTTTATTACCTCGCAAGGACTTTACATAAAATTACAATTCTCTCCCTAAACCCTTCAAGCAGACTTCACCTAGAAGTAATCACCCAACCTTGAAGCAGCCTTCACCTAGAAGTAATTGCACCACCTTGAAGCAGCCTTCCTCCTGAAGTAGCTTCCCGTTGCAATAGCCTTCTTGAAGTAGCTTCCCGTGCGATAGCCTTCTTGAAGTAGCTTAAAGTCCACCTTCTCCTCCGAGAAGAACCTTCTCCAATCAGCAGCCTCCAACCCTAGGAGTAGCAAGGAGAATACAAAGGATAAAAGGAACAAGAAGGAAAATAGAAATTACAACTTATCCTTTGAAGTACAAGGCTTGATTTGCCTATATCAAGCGTATCGATCTCCTAACCAATGAGTGTAGAAGTGTAAGTGCTGTGGTAAGGAGATTCTAGCCTATAGGACACGAAATGGAAGCAATGAGAATGAATAGAAAATGTAGGAATTGCTCTATTGCTCAAAACAGTATTGCCAATGTGTATTCAAGCTCAAGTATAGCACAAGTGTAGCTTAGGTGTGTTTTGGTGTCCTAAGGCATGTCCTATTTATAGGAATGACCTATGGATGCTTAAGGACGTTCTAGACAACTTCTAGGGGCTTCTAAGTGCTTAACTAGCCGTTAGGTATAAGTTAGGTGCATTAGTAACAGCTAGTTACTTTATTCTGCAGTTGCTGTCAGAGACCATCTCGGTCGACAATTTGTCGACCGAGATACCTACTCGGTCGAAGTTTTGTCGACCGACAGGCTCTCTGGATCAACATTCATTTGCAACTGCCAACTACCTTGATAGTTGTGTCTAACGGCTACTTGGGTCTTTCTCGGTCGAGAAGATTGTCGACTGAGAGTGTCTCGGTCGAGGAGTTGGTCGACCGAGATTGACCCTGTTTCATTGTTTCAATTTAGGCACTAATTATATGTATGAGTGTGCATATGTGATCCTATTTGAAGGGGATGACCTATCTAAGTGTGTTGATTGGCTAGGGAAGATCTAACGCTTGATTTACATGAAATCTAAGTACTTGTACATTATATATTTGTACAAGTTTACAATTGATTACATTTCATGACATTTATAATCATTCAAGCATATAGATTTCCTAGAGCTTTGTCATCCTCCTTAATCCTGCAACACTCAAGTAGCTCGTTAGATCAATAAGAATGAAATGTTTGTCATCATCGAAACAAAGGGATTTATCATAATGTCCAATTTATCCAACACTTTCCACATTCAAAGCACCTGGAAGAAGAAACACTAGAAGTTTTATTAGTTTTAAAACTTTTATACTGCTTACCATTTACAATGAGAGTTTGTTCTTCACTATCATCTTCACTTGTATCATGATTGTTCTTGGTTGATGCTTTGAATGCAATGTCCTTCTTCCTCCCTTGTTGAAGTTCATGTTCTCTTCTTTCTTCCTCTTCTAGGGTTGCTTCATGAGCTTCTAGGTTGCCAATGAGTTGTTCCATCCTCAGTCGGGTGAGGTCATTTGCTTCTTCAATGGCCGTCACCTTGGGCTTGTATTTGGGAGGAAGTGATCTAAGGATCTTTGATACCTGATCTTCCTCACTAATAGCCTTTCCTAAAGCATTTAAACCATTTACAATAGAAGAAAATTTTGCATACATTTCACTAATAGATTCATTCAGATCCATACAGAAGTGTTCAAACTTTTGTTTAAGCATACTAATCTTAGAATTCTGAACTTGAACAGTCCCTTCATAGGTAATAGATAGTCTATGCCATATTTCATAGGCTGTTTCACAGTTTGATATCCTATTCAATTCTCCTACTGAAATTGAACAATAGAGAATAATTATGGCCTTGGCATTCATTTGAGCCGACTTTACCGTATTTGCATCCCATTCTGCATATTGCACTTGAGGAAGCTCGTATGGGGTTGACACCATCCTCCATAGATCCCAACTAATGCCTTGGAAGAAGAATTGCATCCTTCTCTTCTAGTATGTGTAGTTTGTTCCATCAAATGCTGGAGGCCTAGCAACAAGTGTCCCTTCAAGATTGAGGTTGTTGAGCAACCCATCACCCATTCTTCAAGACCTGGTTAGGGTTCCTTGAAGCCTGCTCTGATACCAACTAAAAAACCACTAGAGGGGGGGGTGAATAGGGTTTTATGATATTTTAATAAAAATTCAACCAAATTAAGCAACCACAAAAAGATTGGACAAGGGGACAAGGATTTAGAGTGGTTCCAACCTTAGCAAATACTAAGGCAGTCAATCCACTACCCGGTTACTTACCCAACCGAGATTTTGAAAGAATCAAATTTTATTACCTCGCAAGGACTTTACATAAAATTACAATTCTTTCACCAAACCCTTCAAATAGCCTTCACCTAGAAGTAGTTGCACCGACTTTGAAGCAGCCTTCTTGAAGTAACTTCAAGCTCCCCCTTGAAGTAGCCTTCCTCTTGAAGTAGCTTCTCGTTGCAACAACCTTCTTGAAGTAGTCCAAAGTCCACCTTCTCCACTGAGAAGAACCTTCTCCAATCCGCAGCCTCCAACCCTAGGAGTAGCAAGGAGAATACAAAAGATACAAATGAACAAGAAGGAAAAATAGAAATTACAATACCACTTTGCAGCTCAAGGCTTGATTTCCTATATCAAGCGTTTTGATCTCCTAACCAATGTATATAGAAGTGTAATTGTTGTGGATAGGAGATGCTAGCCTATAGGACACGAAATTGGAGCAAGGAGAAGAATAGCCAATGCAAGTGTTGCTCAATTTCTCAAAACAGATTTCCAATTTGCAAGTGTAAGCTCAAGTATAGCACAAGTGTATATATGTATGTTTAGGTGTCCTAAGGCATGTCCTATTTATAGGAATGACCTACAAGTGCTTAAGGACGTTCTAGACACTTTCTAGGGGTTTCTAAGTGCTTAACTAGTCATTAGGTACAAGTTAGTTGCTTTAACAATGACTAGTTAATTAATTCTGCAGTTGTTGTCAGAGACCATCTCGGTCGAGAAATGGTCGACCGAGACACCTACTCGGTCGAAGTTTTGTCGACCGAAAGTCTCTCTGGATCAAGTGTTTGCAACGTTTATCTCCAACTGCCAACTACCTTGTCAGTTGTGTCTAACGGCTACTTGGGTCTTTCTCGGTCGAGAAGTTTGTCGACTGAGAGTGTCTCGGTCGAGGAGTTTGTCGACTGAGATTGACCCTGTTTCAATCTTTCAATTAAGGCACTCAGTGTGTGTATGAGTGTGCATATGTGACACTATTGAAGGGGATGACCTATCTAAGTGTGGTGATTGGCTGGGGAAGATCTAACGCTTGATTTACATGAAGTCTAAGTACTTGTACATTATATATTTGTACAAGTTTACAATTGATTACATTTCATGAAATTTACAAGTATTCAAGCATATATATTCCCTAGTACTTTGTCATCCACCTTATTCCTGCAACACTTAAGTAGCACGTTAGATCGACAAGAATGAAATGTTTGTCATCATCGAAACAAAGAGATTTATCATAATGTCAATTTAGCCAACAATCTCCCCCTTTTTGAAGATGACAAACATTTCCTAAATATAAAATAAGGAAATATAAAAGATGTGAGTTTCATACCTGAAATTTACCTTTGCCGTCATCTTTGGTTTTGCAAATGACTACTGGCCAAGATATTATGAAACTCATTTTAATTTTATGTTGGCCAAGATATTATGAAACTCATTTTAATTTTATGTTTGTGATTTTATATTATTTCTCCCCCTTTGTCATCTCAGAAAGATATCCAATTCAATCATTTAGTATTTCTTTTTAAGCTTTGCTCCCCCTTAAAGAGATATCCAATTAAAATCAAGGGATTTTATTGTCAAATTTAGCCACAGTTTGTTTCTCAATCATTTGCAAAGGATGTTAAGCCTTGAAATGATATGAGTTTCTTTTTAGTTTATGGCTTATGTGTATTGATTTCTCACCCATTTTACAAGGGATGTTAAGCCCTAAAAATGAAATGAGAATCCTTTAATCTTAGAGTACATAAAAATGTCTCTAACCAAATGCATGGGATGTTAAGCCCTGATTTGTTTAGAGAGTTCCTTTAAGAACAAGATATATCATTTTTATGAAATTCATAGATTTCTTCATAACCAAGAGTAAAAATACCAAGGTCGTAACAAGCTTCAAATCATGTTTTACAATGTTTTTGTAAGCTTCTTAATCAAATAATCCAATTTGTTTTATGAGCTCCCCCTTAATCTTACAATTTAAAGCAATTTAAAGCTTCTAAGGTCACAAATGATTTTAAATTTTGTTTTTGACCTTTATCAAAAGTATACTAAGATTAAATAAAATGATGTCCAAATAAGCATTTTGTCAAAGCTTATTTTAGGTCGACCTTGACTTCGACAATAGCGCCCCTTGGTCAAATTGCATTTCAACTAAGAGGCAAAATCTGCAGATTTCACATGTGAAGTATAAATTTTGCAGGTAACTTAAAGAGATATCAATTTGAAATACTTTGAGTAAAACCTATATGACATAGTCCATCATAGATTCTTATTTTTATAGCAACATCTTTACATGGAGAACTGAATGGTGAAATAGTGAACACATATGTATGATGATAGAACATTAGAATCATGAAATTCAATACAAGGTTGTTATGTGATATGTCAAGGAATACTTAGAATAAACCATGAAAACAATAATTTTCCTTGACTTAAAACAAATATGATTCATAACATAGATAAAAATATTCTCATATAAGTGTTCAAGATTTTTATAATTGTTCATGCCTAACCAGCTTTTTCAACAATCAGTGTTCTTATAGCACAATTTTTCATAAATATCCATCTTAACTCATGATGGAAAACTTTAATATATTGTGTTCCAAGAATGATTTCCAGAATTTATTCTTATGTTGCATGTAAAACAGTTATTGACAGCAAATAGATAGCCACTTGATTAAAAAAAAATTATTCAATAATTTTTACTGCAGAATGAAATCAGTGACCTGCTCGGTCAAAGATTTCTCGACCGACTGACTGCTCGGTCGAAGATTTCTTGACCGATCAGGTTTCTGTATTGTTTTCAGAACTATTTATTGTTTCCAAGTAAAATAAGATTATGCAAGTTTGAGCTCGATTGTGTTGAGACATGACATTTGTATATCAAGAATCAGTTTAGGTCAAATCTCAACTAGTTAAATTTGAGCTTCTAAGTTTTAGGAATCCAAGATAGATCATCATTCCTTTTCTTATGTGGGCATGAAAATGAATAATGTCCAAGACGCATGCAATAACGACAACTAATGGAGTCAATTTCATTTCTCTTTCTAGGAATTGTGTTTTTAGGTACAAACACGGTCTTAGACTTGGATGCTTTAGCTCTTTTGGGTTGACTTCTCTTTGGATCATATCCTAATCCTCTTCTTCCATTATAACTAGAGGAAATTTTCAGAATATTTTCAAGGATGTCATTTCCTCTTAACTCATTTATTTTTCTTTGTAGCTTAGCAATATCATCCATCTTCTTATTTATATCTTTCTTTACTTGATCTAAAGCAGATAATAGAAAGTTTCTTTCTTTTACAACCTCATCATAATCTAAGTGTGAACATAAAATAGGTTGTTTCTGAAGATTATTCACTTGAGTTTGCAAGTTTAACTTTTCTAAGGAAAGAAGATTGCAATTTGCTTCTATAGATTTTAACTTAAGATCATAATCTTCATTTGCCTTTTTGAGATCCTCATTTTCAGATGCAAGAGCAAGAAATTTATCATTTACTTTATTTGATTTCTTAAGTTTCTTCTTGCACTCAATATATTTCTCATGAGTATCTTGAAGACTAGCAATTAGATCTTCTTTTGGTAGATCAAAAAGACTTACCTCTTCTTCTTCTTCTTCTTCATTTGTTGTAGCAATGAGGCATTCTACTTCTTCTTTTCCATCATCACTATCATCACTTGAATCATCCCATGCAGCTTTATATGCTCTTTCTTTCTTTTTGTGAGATGATTTCTTCCCTTTCTTGAGTTTTGGACAATCACCTTTCATGTGTCCCTTCTTGCCACATTCAAAGCACCTGGAAGAAGAAACACTAGAAGTTTTATTAGTTTTAAAACTTTTATACTGCTTACCATTTACAATGAGAGTTTCTTCTTCACTATCATCTTCACTTGTATCATGATTGTTCTTGGTTGATGCTTTGAATGCAATGGCCTTCTTCCTCCCTTGTTGAAGTTCACGTTCTCTTCTTTCTTCCTCTTATAGGGTTGCTTCATGAGCTTCTAGGTTGCCAATGAGTTGTTCCATCCTCAGTCGGGTGAGGTCATTTGCTTCTTCAATGGCCGTCACCTTGGGCTTGTATTTGGGAGGAAGTGATCTAAGGATCTTTGATACCTGATCTTCCTCACTAATAGCCTTTCCTAAAGCATTTAAACCATTCACAATAGAAGAAAATTTTGCATACATTTCACTAATAGATTCATTCGGATCGATACGGAAGTGTTCAAACTTTTGTTTAAGCATACTAATCTTAGAATTCTTTACTTGAACAGTCCCTTCATAGGTAATAGATAGTCTATGCCATATTTCATAGGCTGTTTCACAGTTTGATATCCTATTAAATTCTCCTACTGAAATTGAACAATAGAGAATACTTACATCCTTGGCATTCATTTGAGCTGACTTTACCGTATTTGCATCCCATTCTGCATATTGCACTTGAGGAAGCTCGTATGGGGTCGACACCATCCTCCATAGATCCCAACTAATGCCTTGGAAGAAGAATTGCATCCTTCTCTTCCAGTATGTGTAGTTTGTTCCATCAAACGCTGGAGGCCTAGCAACAAGTGTCCCTTCAAGATTGAGGTTGTTGAGCAACCCATCACCCATTCTTCAAGACCTGGTTAGGGTTCCTTGAAGCCTGCTCTGATACCAATTGAAAAACCACTAGAGGGGGGTGAATAGGGTTTTATGATATTTTAATAAAAATTCAACCAAATTAAGCAACCACAAAAAGATTGGACAAGGGGACAAGGATTTAGAGTGGTTCCAACCTTAGCAAATACTAAGGCAGTCAATCCACTACCCGGTTGCTTACCCAACCGAGATTTTGAAAGAATCAAATTTTATTACCTCGCAAGGACTTTACATAAAATTACAATTCTTTCGCCAAACCCTTCGAACAACCTTCACCTAGAAGTAGTTGCACCGACTTTGAAGTAGCCTTCTTGAAGTAACTTCAAGCTCCCCCTTGAAGTAGCCTTCCTCTTAAAGTAGCTTCCCATTGCAACAACCTTCTTGAAGTAGTCCAAAGTCCACCTTCTCCACTGAGAAGAACCTTCTCCAATCCGCAGCCTCCAACCCTAGGAGTAGCAAGGAGAATACAAAAGATACAAAGGAACAAGAAGGGAAAATAGAAATTACAATACCACTTTGCAGCTCAAGGCTTGATTTCCTATATCAAGCATTTTGATCTCCTAACCAATGTATATAGAAGTGTAATTGCTGTGGATAGGAGATGCTAGCCTATAGGACACGAAATTGGAGCAAGGAGAAGAATAGCCAATGCAAGTGTTGCTCAATTTCTCAAAACAGATTGCCAATTTGCAAGTGTAAGCTCAAGTATAGCACAAGTGTATATATGTATGTTTAGGTGTCCTAAGGCATTTCCTATTTATAGGAATGACCTACAAGTGCTTAAGGACATTCTAGACACTTTCTAGGGGTTTCTAAGTGCTTAACTAGCCGTTAGGTACAAGTTAGTTGCTTTAACAATGACTAGTTAATTAATTCTGCAGTTGCTGTCAGAGACCATCTCGGTCGAGAAATGGTCAACCGAGACACCTACTCAGTCGAAGTTTTGTCGACCGACAGTCTCTCTGGATCAAGTGTTTGCAACGTTTATCTCCAACTGCCAACTACCTTGTCAGCTGTGTCTAACGGCTACTTGAGTCTTTCTCGGTCGAGAAGTTTGTCGACCGAGAGTGTCTCGGTCGAGGAGTTTGTCGACCGAGATTGACCGTGTTTCAATCTTTCAATTAAGGCACTCAGTGTTTGTATGAGTGTGCATATGTGACACTATTGAAGGGGATGACCTATCTAAGTGTGGTGATTGGCTGGGGAAGCTCTAACGCTTGATTTACATGAAGTCTAAGTACTTATACATTATATATTTGTACAAGTTTACAATTGATTACATTTCATGAAATTTACAAGTATTCAAGCATATAGATTCCCTAGTACTTTGTCATCCACCTTATTCCTGCAACACTCAAGTAGAACGTTAGATCGACTAGAATGAAATGTTTGTCATCATTGAAACAAAGAGATTTATCATAATGTCAAGTTAGCCAACAAAGTTTTCCAATCACCTATGAATCTTAACATCTCTCTTATGTATAATACTTAGTCATTACCTCAAGGTCTCTAGGGTGCCGACGCTTTTGGGGTGATCTGACCCTTATGCATCTAGGGAGTGCCTCACACATTTACCCCTTAGGCCCCATGAACTCATGATGGTGGCCAACCTCATATCCCATGGACCTAGAGAAAAGGTAATTGTTACCTCCCGACCTAATGGTATTGTTTACAGACAATTCCTACTCCAATCGGTCCTATCCCTAGTTGACCTTAGTGTTGACTTAGGATTCTACTATAGCTCGTAGTTCCTGTGTTGATACTCAAGCACATCTCATACTTAAATCCTCACCTGAATCTCCATCCTTTTTCTGGGCATTCATGGTTAACTTTGCATCCCTCATAAGAATCATGGTGACCTACCTATCTCTGTCTGGCCCCATACATGTTACCTCCATGGCAATATATCCTCATGCCCCTCAGAGATTGTCACACATGGGTCCAAGATTCATGCTCACATGATGTGCTCTTACTCTTAGCTCATCAAGATCCTATGAGAGAGATATTTATGTTACCTCACACCTAACCAAAAGTTGGTACTCACCCTACAGAAGGATCCCTACCCAGGATGGGGAGAAAAACCATCTCTTGATAGTAACAAAGGTCACAAACATCCTTACTTCCAAGGTTTATATCATCACATGCATGCTTAGCTCTACCATGCTACATATACACGTAGCCAGCCAGAAGACAACCTACAAAGCCATTCTGAGTTCGTTGGTATTTCATACTTGTTCCTTATTCCTCAAAGTTGGCCAATCTCATACATATGTCACCAAAATGAGTGAGGGGTTCATCAAACAGACAACTTTGTTCAAGTGGGGTTTCCTTTTTGCTCTATACATGAGGGGGTGACATACTCAGATCCTTAGGAACTCAAACAACCTCGTGAGCATCAGGTGCACCAGGTACTACTACCTCCCCTCTTAGGTCTACGAACCCCGGGTTTTCCACTTAAGCATCATTTGTCTAACTGCATGCTTAGTTGTTCAACAATGAACCAAACATGTACAAGATATGGCACATACTTCCTACCACTGTTCCATGTGAACAACCCTGACACTTCCACACATGGATAACCAACTGGGTGTGAGGCCTCACAATTTGTTACCATACCTCTTCAGGAATTCTCCTTCCTATACCTAGAGGTAGGTACTCACATCCTCTGTGTGTTCATTCATGAAGCCTCTTTCCCTTCCTCATATTTGGTTCCTCTAAAGGCAACCAAGGCACGATAAGACTCTAAGGATCATGCATGAGGCAACCACATACATCTACTTAGTGTCTGGCCATATCATACCCAACTTCTCATGCATCTCAACCAAGGTCTCCAACCTTCTTCATTGGGTCTTGCTCTTTCTCTAGAGCTATCCCTACAACTAGTCCTACCATTGGAGGCTCTCTCTTAGAAGCTCTTAAGGATACATGTCTACACCTACCTGGGTGAAACATACTATTAAGACCTCTGTCCGGCCAAGATTGTCTAAGGCTTTGTATGCTTATCTCATGAACTAGGAGCCATAACTCTTCTGGCCTAGGTCTCCACCTACTACCAGCCTTACCACTCTCTTCTATGTAGGTAAGTTCCTCTTTCCTACTCATATATATGTTTGTTAGGGTTCCTATATGGTCACCACTAAACTCCACAATGAGGGAGATATCCCTCACCCTAACAGGTACGACCCGCACAAGGTCGGGTCACCCAAAAGGCACTAGGTCAAACAACCACATTTTGTTCGTGCTTCTCATAGGTACTCAAACCTTTACATAAAGAATGTATGTCTAGCCCACATACATGAAGGTATATAAGACTAAGGTATCCAACTCATCTTGTGATCTCTTTCCCTAACTAACACTTAAGGTTAGGGTTAACATCGTCCTTAGAATATGTGTCAGGTCTCTTCCACTTCCTAGATGCTTCTTCCTCCAAGGCCAACTCTCTCCTCATCCTCGTACAAGAAGTTCTAACCTTATAACTCTCCTAAGGGAAAAATGACCCACACCATGCAAGATAAGCATGTACTAATCTTTAGTTTACGCTTAAACTATTAAAACTTATGTCCATCACATCTTGCTTACATGCTTTTCATTATTTGGTGGAGGATTCCTTAATCCTTATTACACTTATCCCAAGCACTGGAAGGAGGTAGAGAGGGAGAAAACTTAACCACTTAGAATCCTATGTGAATTAGGGTTGAGAAGGGAAGAAGACAGATGAGAGAATCCTAGAGGTATCTTATTTTGAGTCAAATCCTTTGATTTCATCCAGGCAGTCCCACAACATCCGGGAGTCCTCATAGACTGACTAGCAGGGTGGAGGAAAATATTGCCAGCTCCTGGATCATGATCCTTTTC
Source organism: Alisma plantago-aquatica (assembly GCA_963693085.1). NCBI lineage: Eukaryota > Viridiplantae > Streptophyta > Magnoliopsida > Alismatales > Alismataceae > Alisma > Alisma plantago-aquatica. The sequence goes on from OY856414.1 coordinate 486,020,304, forward strand.
TAGACAACTCCATCATTGAAAAAATCCTCTAATAACTCCCTTTGGATCTAATGAGTTTGTAAAATTTACTAATTATTAGAGATTAAATGGAAAACCATGCTCTGATTCCAAATCTAATGACCCGGCTCCCCAGTAACCCCCAATTAAGGAAGACCAAGAAGTTAGAGGCATTATCCCAAAAATAGGATCAATAGTTTTACAAATAATAAAAAATAATTAATAAATTCTACGAAAGACTAAACTTAAAAATGGAATAAAATTTTACTTTTCACATACCTTTCAATATTAGGAATCTGGAACTTCTACCACCAGTAGAGTTCTATCTAACAAAATCATCCTTTATGAATTAATTGTAATCTTCACAAGTCCCACTTTACTGTTTGTCCAATTTCATATATTCCTAAAACGTCAAACGTCGGTCAGTATAAATGAATATACTGGTATGTGGTGACAACCAAAACATTGCACATATATTCTAACAACATAATCACATGAAATAGTTGTTAACAATGCAAGATTACATTTTTTAATATGACTTCTCAACTACTTTTACTCATTCTCTGGGATACCCTCTCTAGGGTTAAGTCCTTGCAAGTGACTTTAAGGCTACCTTCTCCATCATGAGCTTGGTACCTGGGGTCACCTCTCTAGGTGCCCTATGGTCCTCCCTCTGGGGCTTGACCACCTTGACCTTCCCTCCAGGGCTTGGTCTCTTATCTTACATCCAGAGACAGTATGTAGGTTTGAGAAACTCATATATATACTTCAATTGTGATAATCATATTCACTTTAAAGTTTGTAGAAATAAAGTCATCCAAGTAGTTTATTTCCATTTCAATCAATAAAACATCAAGAAAATGCCAGAAAACTAAATTGTGTACCCATAAATAACCACATACCAGATTTGGAGATATCACTAGAAATAAGCACAGCCCAATCCAATCAGGAAATCCAAGCAAGCAATCAAGACAATCACACAAAAGAACATAATCCTAAAAAGCATGTACAACCTATTTACTACATAGTCATCAAGAATCTACTTTATTGACTTGAAATTACTTTTTAGGGTTTCTAATCTAAATTAGGATTTCATTAGGGTTCCTATATATCTATATACAACTTCCCTCTTTTATTTCCTCAAAACCCTAAAACAACAGTTCTAGGTGTAAAACCCTAATTATCCAACTTAATCATATTAGCATATTCCTATCACCTAATAGGCTTAGGATCATCCTAGTATTACTTTCATATAATGAATTTTGAAATATTTCACATTAGAAACCATTGACACCGAGATTAGGGTTTTTTTTTTTTTTAGAGAAGTCAGGCGGTCATCTTATTCATCTTGCCCACCTCATGCAAGCGAAATTAAAATTAGCATTACAATTATTAGGAAACTACAAAAATTGAAACATGGTAGTACTACTACCATTACATGGATGTGCTTGACCAGTGTCCAGCACACATCTGGGGGGGTTTTATAGTGGGTGTAAACAATACTCTGTTTAGAGTGGTACTTAGCGAGAGCGTCTGCCTGTCTGTTGTTCTGTCTATCAGAATATATGACCTCTGTAGTCTCCTTCTTGATCAAGTGAATCCCTCTAATGATGTTAGCATATCGAGGATAGTTCCAATACTCATCAGCTAACATAACAGAAGCTTGACGGCAGTCTGTAATGATCATCGCGTTATGTGCAACACTACTCTTAATAATTCCAGCATCCAGCCCGATAGCCAACAGCTCCGCCTCCAGAGGACTCCTTGCCGTAATAAGCTGAACAACACCACTAAGCCAATTTCCCTCAGAATCAGTAATAACAAGAGAATTAGCACCCTTACCCTTCTTCCAAGCTGCATCCGTATTGAAGCGGATGAGATCCGGCTTGAGGTTTTCATACCTACATCTTCCAGCCTACTCCGTACTATTTCCAGCTGTGGTCCAAGCTCTACTATTCATCATGATCTCATGATTGGTGAGGTTGATAATATGTTGAAGATTGTGCTCTCTACCTTCGAAAATCCACAGATTGCGCTGCTTCCACATGCTCCAGCACACGATAAAGAACAGGTGTTTGTGTGCGTCAGATGCCTTGATGTTCATATTCATCCACTGATCCAAATTATCAACAGTCCAGAACCGATGAGTGTGCTCCAGTTTCAGGATAGAGTTCCACACACTCTTCACCTTCGGGCAGTCCCAGAGAGCGTGGAGGATGGTTTCATCGTCTAGATTACACCTGGTACAAACAGCAATGGATGTCATCTTCCGACGTTTCCTGTTGTGATTTGTAAGAAGCGCCCCATTAGCTACGATCCACATAAACATTTTTATGCGTGCTGCCACCTGTGCGTGCCAGATAAAGTGCCAATGACCTTGCCTTTTAATTTCAGTTTCAGCTCTTATAGCTTGGTATGCCGTTTTGGCAGTGTAGCTACCACCTTCATTGAGCGTCCACACCCTGATGTCTTTAGCCTCTGGATCAGTTGGTGGACTGAAAGTATAGATAACCTTGGTGACTTCGGCTGGTAACCACTGCTCCAAGAAGCTGCGATCCCAATGTCCCTCCATATTTACTAAGCTGCTAACTACTAAGTCGTCCAGCTCAGTGGGAATAGGCTGCAGAACATGGTTGCTTAACGGGCTTTCAATGGGTAACCACTTATCATGCCAAACATTAATGGAGCTACCGCTCACAGGACTCATGTATGTGTTGGCTTCCATGAACGGTTTGGAGAGAACGACATTGCGAGCCAGGTGCGACATGTTCTGGGAAGGACTATGCGTGTCTTTTAGAATTTTCTTCGTCATTGCCTCACTCCAGATAGTCCCTCTTCTGCTATAGATGTCCCAGTTGTTCTTCATAAGGAGAGCTTGGTTCCACTCTCTCATAGATTTGATCCCAAGACCACCATGAATCTTCCTGCTGGTAATACGGCTCCAAGATATGAGCGGAATACCCCTTTTGCTTCTCCCCCCATTCCAAATGAATCTTTCTATTTCACCATCAATCCTGCTACATAAATGTATGGGTAGCTTTGCCGTCTGCATAACATAAGTAGGTATTGCAGTTAAGGTACTTTTAGCCAGGCTAACCCGTCCCGCCATAGATAAACTTTTAGCCATCCAGGAGTTAATAGTTTTAGTAACCTTCTCCAAAACTTCATTATAGGTATCCTTGCTAACCCGGTTATGTATAATAGGAACACCAAGGTACTTTCCCAGGTCTTGAGTTCTCTGCAAGCCACTTCTACGACAGATAATATCAGCTTCTTGTCTCGAAACACTCCGTGAGAAGAACACTCTAGTTTTTTCAACCGAGATGGCTTGACCAGATGCTTTTTCAAATAAATTGAAGCACTTCATGATGGTCTTTATGTTGGATTCATTTGCTTTGGCGAATAGAATGATATCATCTGCAAAGCATAAATGAGCAATCTTCGGGCCTCCTCTTCCTAGTTGCATGGGCGACCATTTCTTCTCTGCTACAAGCTGATCAATCAGTTGACTCAACCTCTCAATGCACAGCACAAAAATATAAGGACTTAGGGGATCTCCCTGGCGTAGCCCTCTGGAAGATTTAAACTGTGGTGTCGTTGCTCCATTCCAAACAATCTGTGAGCTTCCCAACCTGATAGAATTCATGATATAACTTTGTAAGTTGGTAGGAATGCTAGTTTTCTCAATACTATCCTGGATGAAGCTCCATGACATTTTATCATAAGCTTTGGTGAGATCAACCTTGATGGCCATAGTTTTAATTGAGTTCCTCCTTCTCATCGTATGGATGAGCTCCTGAACAACATTAATATTATCAGAAATTTTCCTTCCAGGAACAAACACACTCTCTACCGGGCTGACCCATTTAGGAATCCATTGTTTCAGGCGTTCCACAACCACCTTAGAGCAGAGTTTAAGTTTAAGAATAGTGTTGTTAAGAGAAATGGGCCTGAATTGGCTACGGCAGACTGGCTTCTTTTCCTTTGGAATGAGCACAATGGTTGCATTACAAAGCTTGTCGTCTAAGGTGAAAGAGTTTATAGCTTCGTGAATCGTTTTGATAACAGACTCCTTCACATTTGCCCAGTTGGATTGTAAGAACTGAGTGGTTGTTCTGTTTGGACCAGCAGCCTTGAACGAGTTCATGGAGAAGAGAATGGCCTCTACTTCCTCCATTAGAACAACCCTCGTGAGAAACTGATGTTGAGCTTCGGGTATGGTTTCAAATGCACCGGGAATCCGTCCCATAGCTGAACGGCTGACGCTGCTAGGAGTAGTGAACAACTTAATATAAAAGTCAGTAACCACGTTAAAAACCTCCATGCTATCAGTAACCCAACCGCCGTTAGGGTGTTTGATGGCTTCACACCTGTTCATTCTTGCACGTTGGTTGACATAAGCATGATAGAATCGAGAGTTAGTGTCACCATCCTTAAGCCAGACTATATGACTTTTTTGTTTCCAGTCCTCTTCCTCCTTCTTCAGCAAAGTATTCAGATCATCCTGCATAGTGAAACACAGCTTCTCGGTAGTATCATCATACCTGGCAGCCAGATTTTTCTAGAGAGTTTCAATATTATGAAGAAGCCTATCTTTGTTGGCCCGTTTAGATTTCTACAGCTCCCCGTCCCAAGTTCTCAGCTATGGGCTAGCTATATCAAGAGCATTCTTGAAGTTCAAATCCTTGCGCCATATTTTATCAAGACACGATTTGAAAGTCGGCTCCTTCTGTCAGGACACTTTAGTCATGAAACGTCCAGGGCCATTAGCACACCTGGCCATATTGATCAGCAAGGGGCAGTGGTCAGATTCGATCCTTGGTAGATGTAGCACAGAAACATTAGGGAACTTCATAATGAATGCACTATTCGCTAGACCCCGGTCGAGTCTACTCTGTTTTAGACCATTGCAAAACATAAAACGTTGTCCAGAGAAGCCAATATCAGCTAATCCTGCTTGCATCATAGTAGCAGTGAAGGTTTGTGCTTCCCTATGATTAAAAGTAAGATATCCAATCCTTTCAGCTGGGGTGATCATAGTATTGAAATCTCCTACAACCAACCAAGGTTCTTTGTATCTATCTCCTAGCTCTGCAATATTCTTCCAGATCAGGCTTCGAATCTGGATATGTGGATTTGCATATATGAAAGTAGCACAGTAGGATTTATTAATTCTGCAAGTCACAAATTGGCGGTGGGTATTTATAATTTCGACTGTACAAGTAGCTGCGCTCCAGCATACCCATATGCCCCCCGAGAAACTGCGAACTTTAGATCTATGAGAGTTTGAGAACCCCAATCTTTGAATAGTGTCTACTGCCTTTTCAACAGTGATTCTAGGTTCAAGAATGATAGTAACCAAGGGCCTGTGGATAGATATGTACTCTTTAAGGACTCTGCACGTATCGACTTTGCCTATTCCTCAGATGTTCCAACAAAGGATCTTCATCATATACCAACCAGAACAAAAAAAGAAGGAGGAGGACCGCTTACAGGGCCGACTCTTCGTTTTCCTTGTTTGCAACAGTCTTCAAGGCCTCCACCACTGCTTCGCAATCTTGGGCACCTCACTGCCGGGGACTTCTGCATATCCCTTCGACACTCGATTTAGCTATTCCGAATCTCTTCATCCTGGTGCCGCTGCCTTTGAAGATTTTACCAATCTTGGTCTTTTGGGAGTCTTTGTGCTCTTTGGGAATACTCTGCGCCATGGGTATAACATTTCTGTCATCATTCTTTGGTTCTGCAATACCAGCAAACACTTCATCGTCGGCCACTGAAAGGATGTCCACTACTTCATCTAATTCCCGGGTCAGCCATGGTATGATCTTCTTTTTTCTTGTTGTTTCTGTCGCTCGCCTGGGCTTTGCTATGAGTCGCTGGGCCATTAGTTATGTCTTTAAGGACCTCAACTTTTTGTGCTGCTGTAACTATAGAAGTCAGCTTTGACTTCTTTTTCCACACTTTAGCTACTCTAGCACCTCCGTCAGAATTAGAACCACCTGCAGTCTACTGCTGTCTGCTCATCTCAACACCATCGTCACCATTATCTTGTGGAAGGTCTCCATACCTATTATAATTGGCACTTGGTTTATCAGGAGGTTTACCAATCGGTTCTTTCCCCTGCCGTCGACGCCTGCTGCGTTGTGTCTGCCACTGTGTGTTTTCAGTTTCTGCAAGGCTGTCGTTGTTCGTCTTGGCTTGCTCCTCCTTCTCAGTTTCTGCCATGTTCTCGGTTCTTATCAATTCACATATTTGTGATGTGTGTCCCTCCTCCCCGCACTTGGCGCAGGCGTAAGGCAATCCTTCATACTCGACCTCGTAGTCAATGCCATTGATTTGTATGTACGGTGCAAGCTGCTTTGTGGTGTCAATTCCTATAGTCAATCTAGCGAACTTACTCCTCGTCCGCTTGATGGTATGTTCATCTACCTTGACCAGTCGACCCAGTGCCTTTCCTATGCATTCAAACATGGTCTGGAAATACATATGGAGAGGTAGATTGAGAATTTTCGTCCAGCAAACTATTTTCCTCGGCAGATCATGCGACGGGATGAAAGTTGGGTTCTAGTCCCAAACTAACAGATTGCGCCCGAAGACCTTCCATGGCCCCCCAGTCATGGCCATCTCATAGTCACGGCGACATGATAGATGTATAACATAATGATTGAGATCGAGTTCATATATGTTATACTTACCAACGAGACTCCACATGGCTCACAGACGATCACGCAAGGTCATGTATCCAATCTGGGTTCCCATGGCTTTCACCATGACGGCATATTGCCACGGCCTTATCAAGAACACTTCCTCGATCGAGTCGACAATGATGTCCAGCTTGTCGTCGATGAACGTTAAACTAACCGCCTCCGGATTCAGGTGCTCCTCAAATAGCTTATTCAGGAAAAGGTCTGAGGTACCTTGCTCTATGGACTTACTCCCAGATCTCGAACTGTTCGATGCCCATACGTTGCCATTGGTCCGTGCCTCCTGTTGCGCTTCATCTTGGTGATGCCCATTCAACGGCGGGAACTGAAAGTTTGGGGCGCTGCTTCCTTCCGACCTCCGTGCATCTACGCCTCGATCGAGGGTTTGTCCCTGCCGCTCTTGAGGTTCCGTGGTAGTTGTACTCGATGGGCCCTTCATGCCGCTGAATCAGAACTCAATCCCGACGTGTGGGAGACTGAGTTTATCTCCTTCCCTATCCTTCGGGATCGCCACGTCCGGATCAGTAGAATGACCCCGTCTCTCCCCGCCATCTTGACTTCCCTGATCATCGATCCTCCGGTCACCTGTTCCCGCAGCAGTTGCCTTGGAATTCTGAACATCGATGTGGCCCCCTTGGCCGTCCGCCGGCGTCCCTCACCCTCCATCCCCTTGATCGCCCCCCGCCACCACGCTCCCCTCGTCCTCTTCCATGTCTTCCACTTCTATTTTCCCTTTCAACGAGATTAGGGTTTCTAAGCCCATTAATGCATATCAACACATAAATATCCTAAATTGGGTTATGAAACACATGGATCTTCTACTTAGACATCAAAACATCTTTTTATTAACAAGAAGTTAATATGTCCATAGATTATCCATATTACTCATCTCAATTCCACCGAATATCAAATTAGGGTTTTTCCACATTATAAAGCATTAAGGTTAGCAACTTCATGCACTTCTTGAACTATGATCAAATTCAAGATCTACAAATATTTTTATTGTAATCTACATAATTTTTTGATCAATTTTCATATATTACATGTCTCCACCTGATCTACCATTAATTAGATATGAATTTCATAAAGTATGTATCTTTCAACCAATGGATGGCTGCCACATGAGCAACTCGGTCCCTAATCCTACTCCATGCGGGTCTTGACTTGACCAACAATCCTCTGCCATGTTGGCACCCCACACTAACTGTGGGTCAAGCAGAAAACACCCCAAAATGTCAGAAATGCCCTTCCCTTCGCAAAGACGATGCAGGGGCATACTGATAATTTCACACATCCTCATCTCCTTCCTCTAGTCTTCGTTGCTTTCTATGAATGTGTTGCGTCGGGTCGGGTCAACAACAAGGTTGAATCCAGACACCAAGACTCCCGAGTGTTGGGTGAGGCTAGGTTGACCTCCGCCGCGGCCTGCCAAGTCCCTCGGTAGCCTCTGAAGTCACCGAAGAGGGCTAGAGTCCCAACAACCCGATCTGGATTTGAGGGTGGTGCACTGGGTGTTTTATAGGGAATCACCATGGAGAAAGGCGACATATTGATAGGAATCAAAGGCGAGGAGAGCTCCTCAAACTCATTTGGATGCTCTCATACAATCAACTCTATTGCGAAGAGGACATGGCCCCTTATATAGATTCAACCTCCAGCGTTCATGGAGTCTGGATCCACAAGGACATTGGGGAAACTCTTAATGGCACATGAAATCAAGATACCAAAGGATCATTAGATCCAATTTACTCTCTCCAAACTGAAAATCATCCTTTTAAGACTCCCGTTGGATCAGGGAGAGAGCAAGATACAATCAATTCCTCCTGTTACTGTTCTGACTTTCCTAAAACAAGCTGGAGGTAGGAGACAACATGATGGTCATTGGATCACAGATCAACGGTCCACAAAGAGCGTGTCCTGATAAAAGGTCTGAGATATAATTCTAGTTGAAATCAAAATCGTGACATTTATCACAAACTCTTTCACTTTAGAGTTTCTAGAAAAATCCATATCTCCCAAACCAATCATCCTTTTAATCCCAAATTTTAGATGAAAGTCCATGATGACTTAAACTACATTTGTGCTAAGTTTGGGACTCAAGCTCGAAGGTATGAGAGACTTTTCTTCATATGAAATTTATTACTTATTAAGGCATATTTTATACATAATTTCTCTCTCCTATTATTTTATATTTCTTTATTTTGATTCCTTTTACCATTAGAAACCATGTGGACTCAAAATCTCATCTAGGATGAGTCAATCACACATCTTTCCACATATTTTCTTCTTAATAATTCATTATTTGATTTCTTCTTTTTCTTTTAATCATATTGGACTCATTCACATATCATGATCCATGAAATCACATGCACAAAGAAAATATTGCAAATGGAATCCATTCAATACATATAATTCATACAATTCCCATAATCATACATTTATTGGGGAAATTGCATTTCCAACCATATGAACCCAAAAATTGGGGTTGTAATAGCACCACTCTTTTCTTGTAAAGTCATAAGTGAGTTATGGACTTTCACTACCAACGTGAAATGGGACCTATAGGGTCACACACATAGGATTAACCTGGAAGAGGAGTTTATCCATGAATGATGTTTATATTGATTACTAAAGTGTTTAGGTACTCAGTTAAACATTCAATCAACAGACTTGACTTAGAATCATCAAGTTTAAGTGTTGAACTAATTGATCAGAGTATCTTATTGATTGAGAACTGCATTCACTGAGTTCTATACAACTTGGACCACCAACTAACTGGTTCACTGATTGAACCGATCAACTCATGGTCAATGAGACGATCAGTTCACTCTAGTGGACCGATCAGTTCACATGGACCAATTGAGCAGGTGTTGGGTTTCCCAGTTTGTGAGAAAAGAATTTCATTTCACACGTTCAATTTGATTCAGACAAGAATTAATCTTTGTATTTATTAGAAACAAATAAGGAAAATCAATTATGGGAAAGTCTAGGAAGTGAAATGACCTGTTTACTAAGGGAACCGACCGATTAACACTCCCAAGCGAAAGGTTTAAAAGTGAACCAATCATCTCACCTGCCCAAACGACCAAATCATTTGTGAAATGATCGATTCACCTACCGTAGTGCAATCGGTTTGTGGAAAATCTAGACCCTTTGACACGATTAAACCATGTATCAAATGCAAGTGCACGCGTCAATGTAATATAGGTCTTCGTGAGGCCTGAGTTGAACTCAGGCAATGTGATTTTGGTAGACTACTACTAACTAATTGCAGTTAGCTAGACCGATTATAAAAGTTTGAGAGTTGTTTGAAAGAAAAAATAAAAATAAAAATAAAAGAAAAACAAAGCAATCAATTAAAGGGTTGGTTTAACCAATTAAAATGGAATCTTTAGGATTGCAGTTTCACCACAGATTCTCATTGTACTAATTCCTACACAATTATCACAACTTATCTCCTATTTTGGGTAGTGGCATGTATATAAAATTATTTGCTTCAGTGATACAATTTACTACCTTAATCTAGGTCGGTTCCACGTTAGTGGTAACCTATACCCTAAATTAGGTGCATGAAGAAAATACATTTAGGTTTCCACAATTAACTGTACCTCGCCTTTTCCAAGGGATTTATAAGTTAATGTGATTATTGCGTCTTTTCAACCGTTAATTCTTCATCAAAAGCCATTAAAGGTATTAAATTACCATTATGGTGATCAAGCACAATGATAGAATTGAGAAAACAAAATCATACCACAGATTTGAGAGACAAATTATGATTAACTATGCACAAAGTGTCATACAACGATTATCTGGGTTACACCCGTGATGTGATATATTGAATGCACTAACAAACTCACTTGGGGTTGAAATCCCCGAGCTTTTACCAAAACCAAAGTGCAATAATACCACCCACAAGCAGATGAGTCTTATCGCAGTATAGTTAAGGATCGAACCCAAAGGACAACGCTTTTAAGAATCCTTATCGGTCAAATCTAGCTCAAGCAAAACTAATATTTAGAATGATTGGTTGAGTTGAGGTTAATTAAACTAATTGCAAGAAAGTAAAATCTGAATTAAAGTTTGATTTAGACCAATGATATGGAATCACTGGGATGGTACCGGGTCTCATGTAACAACCCCGCCTCCCGGAAACCCCCAATTAAGGGAGACCCGAAGGTCAGAGCCGTTATTCAATTAACAGGATCAAAGGTTCGACAAATAATCAATAATAATTAATAAACTTTACCAACTAAACTGAAAATGGGTATAAAATAAAAATTTGTTTACCTTTTAAAATCTGGGATTTCTAATCTTCTATCCATGAAGATACTAATCTAACTAATCCTCCTGCGCACGTTACTTCTCATTTAATTCCACATATGCCACTTTACTATTTGTTCTTTTCATTTGTACCTAAAATGCCGACAAACAAAACATCGGTCAGCCGAAGCTGGTATGTGGGGGAAACAATAATTGTGCAACTATGTTAACAATGTAATCAACCAAATATCATTTAACAACCAAGATTACTTTTTAAGAAATACTACTCAATCCTTGCCTATCCCCTTTCTCTGTAACGTCCCTGCAGTGGACATGGATACCACTTCTCTCATATGGTAGATCCTTACCCCCATGGCCCTACCACACAGGTAGCCAATACCTAGGGTTATGGAGTCGCATGGTCCTACCCAAAGGTAGACCAATCCCTGACTCATGATGACTTGATGGACCTACCCCATTGGTAGCCATTTACTAAGTCATTTAATGACCTGATGGACCTACCCTCATTGGTATCCATTTACTAGGTCAATCTATAAAGCTACAGAGGGGACCAGGATCTGAGCTAGTAGGCACATATCTTAGATGATAATCATATTCACATTATAATTTGCAAGAATTAAATGCATCCAACACATTATTTCAAGCCACGATGGAAACATCGATAAAATCCTGGAAAACTAATTCGGGTAGTCATAAGCGTAACCACATACATGTCAATTTGATGCGAGATAGAAACAATCCAATCATCCAATAGGAAAGCAAGCATTCAATATGATCCTGAAACAATTATACAATTTCCTTTTATTACTCATGTCATTTAAGATCTATTAAATCTAGCTCGCTTCCTAGGGTTTCTAGTCCACTTTTAGGGTTTCCATTGCAATTAGGGTTTCCATTTCAATTAGGGTTTCCCTTCATCGTTTATTATTTTAAACCCTAATTTAACACAATTGATCATAAACCCTAATTATTTCCACATATAATTATCAAGCTCGGATTAAAGACATAATTAACCATTAATTAAGCTCATTAAGCCTCTTTTTAATAAAGCTACTATTTTTATCCTCTTAATCCGTGACAATATCATTATATGTGTTTGTCATTGATTCATAGTTCATTACAGTCCAAATCACATATGAACTCGATTTGCCATTAATCCACCTTTTTATTCATGAGAAAACCTTGATTACTTCATTTAGGGTATTTATCCATCAATTAAGAACTTTAATGCTTGAAATAACTAAAACTTAGCATATTCCAATTTTAACCATGAAATTAATCAATTACAGCCATTAATAGTCGAATTAGTCAACATTAGGGTTTCAAGGCCCATTAAAACATAGTTATGCACAAGAAACTCTAAATTAAACTAATTACATGCAAATTCATCCTTTTTCAATCTTTAATGATCCTTTTTATCATTAACAGGCTAAGATCAACTTTAATCATCTATTAAACCCTACTCATCACTTTAATCATACCAAAATAGGGTTCTTTAACCATTAACACATTAAAGTTAATAACTTCCATTACTTTTAGAATTGCAATAAGAATCAGGCTTTAATTTTATTTTTATTATATTCTCCTCATTTTTCTGAGCAACTTTCATATTTTATGCGTGCTAATCCGAGCTACGAATAAATAGATATGATTTTAGCAAAATTACCTATTTCAGGCCAATCCAGGAGCGCCACGTGGTCAATCCCTTGCAAGGTCGTCCGATTAGGAAAATATAACTGAATTACCAATTTGCCCTCCACTTAAGTAGCCCGTCGTTTGATACGTCGCGGGAAGAATTGTTCAATGCATATCTAACCTTCTTCAACCTCGAGCAACAGACCTGTGGCCGCCCTAGCCGCCGATCTGCAGCTTCGGCGCGCTCCTCCTCGCCTCCCTTCGCCTCGGCGGCCACCACAGAGGGTTCTCCTACCCCCGCCATGCCCTGGAGCACACAAAGCTCCTCCAATTTGTGGCTTCACTACCGTTTGTGAGTGCAATTCCATTTGCGGTTGCTGCTGCACGTGCAACACCTTTGCAGACCTATGGACGGAGTTGTTCCAAGCCCAGGACGTCGGTGATGGTCCCAATGCTTCCGCCTCCCTCCGTTGTACCTATAGTAGCTCAAAGATAGAGCCACAGTGGCTGGGATTGGGCGTGATGATCTGCAACCCATGGCGGTCCTATGCAGTCATACTACTGCAGTGGCGCACAGCTAGGAGGAAGGGACGTCCACCAAGCGTCCCCATGATGTCGTGGGAGCAGCATGGCCCCAACGTAACTCTTCCACATCTTCTCTTCTCCATGGATCGATCATGCTTTCGACTAGGGTTTGAATGTGGAAGAACATGAAGAAAAGAAGAAGAGATACGTGTGAGATCTCTTTGGAACTCAAACCAGCAGGCCAACCCCTTATACAGGGGAGGGTTTTCGCACCCCAAGATGTGCATCCACAAAGATGCAAGGTCTTTTCCAATTAGGAAACTAATTCCTTCATTAGGAAGCCAGCTTTCTCTCTCGTTACTATCCCTTTGATATTTCTCTTTTCTTGGGTGATTAAGAATTTGAGACTCATCTCATGATTATCTTTATGATTTGATTTTAATTCATTGATCACGAAATCCCATCTTCCTTTATTAGAAAATACTTTCTTTTTAACGATACCACATACTTATTCAATAATGTATCACATTATTTTCTTATTTTGCTTTATAGGTATTTTCTCTTTCCTATTTCTTCATTGGGACTCCTTGGATCCCAAGAAACTCTTTTATTTCTAAATCCTTTTTATTGGACACTCATTATCCTCCTAGATGCATCTAAATGCATTATTCTTCATTATTTCCCATTCTCTTGTTTATTCCTTATTAAAATAGTTCTTTTTGAGAATCTTTCTTTATTTCTCTTTTATTTTCCTCATTGATATTCCCTTTAACATTAGAAATCCTTGGGATACAAAATTCCTTAAAGGATAACTCAATTATACATCTTGTCACATATTTTCCACATTTCATCAATGTTTTCAATTTCTTTCTTAATAAAGAAATACTTATTGGATCTTTTCTTTTATTATTGGCCTTTCCTTGCAATATTGGATTCCTTGGAACCCAAGGAACCTAAAGGTACGAAATCCATCGTTGGATTCCATTCGTTTGCCTTCTATAGGTTTCCACACTTTTCCTTTTTCTCTATTTTCTTATTTACTCGATAATAGTGGAATTTCTTTTATCCTTTCGTGTTATTGGGCCCAATAGCCAATAAAGCCCACAAACAAATCAACAAGGCTATTTTAAATGAAAATCATGCATTCATTCATTATTTGTTCATTTATCTTTAATATGAGAAATTACATTTCTCAACATATGAACCCAAAATTGGGGTTGTAACATCCTTCCCCTCTTATAAGAATTTTGTCCTTAAAATTCTACCAAGAAAACAATTTAGGATAAACCTTTCATATGTCCATCATGGCTCCCATGTGGCCTTACCCTTTCCATGGTGCTTCCCAAGAACCTTTATCATCTCATATTCTTCCATCTGAGTTCTTTCTTACCTTGGCATATTGTACCCTCATAGGTGACTCAGGACATTTCAGCCTTTCAAAAGCTGAATAGGTTCAGGGCTCAACACATAGCTTGGGTACCTCACATAGTGCTCTAGATCGGACTCATGCAACACATCATTTTATCCTGAGGGGTAAGGTTAAACACAACCATATCCACCAAACTATCTCAAATGGACCCATATATTAGGGACTCAGCTTTATCAGCTGTAACTTAGAGGGGTCGGATTTTCACATCACATATTCTCCCACAGTGAACTGCATGTCAGTTTGCTTTGCATCAGCTCGTGACTCATGTCACCCTTGGGCTCTCTCTTTCAGACATTGCACGATCAAGCAACTTCATCTGCACACACTGTGGTTCTTTTATGACCTTCATGAGGCCTCCTTCACCAACATCATCTTAATGAAGCGGTGACCGACACAACCTCCTTCTTACATCCCGATAAAGGCTATGGTGGTTAACATCACATCTTAAGAACTGTCTCTATGTATCACCCTAAATGAGCACACATGCTCTCATCAGACCCTCTAGTCCGGATCATACTGTCCATTAGTATGGGGTGATAAACTGTACAAACACTGAGCTCTTCATGTATCTACTTCCACCTCATGGAAGTGAACCTTTAGGTCATATCAAGAACTTTGAATTTGTATCATGGTGTAATTGAACCATCCCTTTTCATATATAGTTCAACTAGATCTGTCCCTTGACAGAACTCTTCCTTTCTCATGTCATCTAGGTAAGGCGATCTACCATAACCCATATTGTATCTTGACCTTCTTGGTCTAGGAGAAACTCACATCATCCATAATGATGAACTCCCATTCCCTCTCGGGAACTCTTTATACATTATATCCATGCACTGGGTTAATGGTGTTCATCCTTCACCTCCTGGATTGCATGGACACATGCTACATGCAACTTTGTTTTAATCATCCAGAATGCTGCCATCACTTACTATCTTTGTAGTACCAAGGTATATCATGTCCTCCTGTATTGTTATGATTCCTCAAGCTTGATACCTCGGAAAACCTAAACCACTCTCAAAAGGGTTTTATTATCTTTGTATCCAAAGAAGTGTACCTGAGGTTCTATCACCATCCTTTTACTACATCAAGGACTAAACTGGCTACCCAAACAACCATTAACTTGTTCCACATATCTCATCCAGAGCATTCATTACCACTCCTTATCCTTAGGTGTTAGTTAATGTCAAAGACACACACCGCCATGCATTATACTTATCATCTCTTCTCATACTCTAAGTTCGTCTTCATCAAGAAACTCTGAGCTCATCCTCATGGTGGTAAAACTCAACCTTGTGATTCCTTGTAACACTTGCAAAAATCCACTTACTTCAAGATAAAACATCCTCGCAAGATGATCTTCTTAATACTTTTAGTGTTTGTAAACCATCCATGTATTATGCTCTCCACAAAGGTATGTTATCATCTCTATCCTCATACCTTGTATCATCTTTATCCTTGGTGTAAGGCAGGCGTACTGTCCTATCTCTCACTCCCATAATAAGAAGAAATAAGCATTTGGCTGCAGTCCAAATACAGAGTTCTTCTTGTTCCAAGAGTAGAGATGGTACAGCCCACCTTTCCCGTACACCTTTAAAGCTGAGTTTGAAATGTGCTCACCTGTCCCTACATCACAAACATCATGATGTCAAAGTTACCTCCATGGGAAACTGGCCTCGAACCTACTTGGGTTACTACACAATCCTTGGTCATCTCCTCTAGGTCTATAGGGTACCGACACTTTTGGAGTCATCCCTTTTCCCTTATGCATCCAGAGAGTGCCCTACTCATCTACCCTTTGGGTCCCATGAGTTTATGAAGGTGATCAATCTCCTAACCCATGGCCCTCAAACAATGATAGCTGTTACCTCCCGACCCTATGGTCATGTGCAACTAAGGAATTAGGCAACTCCTTCTTCCATCGGTCTTATCCCTACCTGACCCTTGGATAGACTTAGGATTCTAACATAGTACATATTCAAATTAGAACCTTACCCAAGCCTTCATCATCTCTCTCTGCATTCATGGGTTGTCTTTCATCCTTTAATAGGGATCATGGCGTCCTGCCTATCTTGGCCAGGCCCCAAACTGGTTACTTCCATGGTAACACATCCACATGCACTTTAGAGATGGCTATATATGGGTCTACATGTTCATTCTCATGCCATGTACTTTTCACTTAACTTCTCCAGATCCTACGAAACCTCCTTAGGTTACCTCAAAACCAACCAAACTAGCAAACTCCCTACCAAAGGGTCGCTCTCCCAGGATGGGAGGAAACTACACCTTGATAACAAAGGTCACAAGCATTCTTAGGGTTTACATCCATATGAGCATGCTTAAACCAGCAACTACTAAGGCACAAGCGTACCTACAACACCATGCTAGGTCGCACTTGTTCTCATCCTCAATATTACATCAACTTGGTTGTGAGGGGTTCATCAAACATACCCTTAACATAAGGGATTTCCTTTACTTCTACACATGAGGAATACCATGCTCGAAACTATAGAGACTCAAATCTCATCATGCGCATCAGGTATATGGCTTCCCCTCTTAGGCCTAGGAACCCTAGGTTCTCCTTTGGATATCCAACTACATTCTCAATCTCTTAACCATGAATCAATCATGTCCAAGGTATGCCATGCACTCCCATGATCTTTTTTTTTTATGAGCAATACCTTAGAGTTGAGTCCTCCTCAAGGACATTCAACTAGGTATAAAACCTCACAACAGGGTACATAAACCTCCTCATGGTCTAAGGCACTCTTTATCTCATCAGCAGGTAATCACTTATACCCTAGGTACTAGAAGCATCATCCTCTCTCTAGGGTTTGGTTCCTCCAAGATATCATCCACTTAGGCCGCATCATTCTCGACTCCCCACTATTCCTCAAGTTTCGGGGTTTTAGGCTTCCAACCTCCCTGTTCGGGTTCTACTTTCTCTCTCTAGAGCTAAATCCACTTCCAACCATACTTACTAGAGGTCCCTTCTCCATGAAGGCTCATGCTCACAAGCATACCCCTATATGGTTGAAGCCTATGCTCAACTCATGTTTGGCTCATGAGCATCCATACCCCTTTCATTAGCCATCCATCATGATCTCATAACCAGGATTTCATCAAGCTATACCCTACTTTCCTAATCCCATAGGGTAACTATAAGTTCTCTAACCTCATACACAAAGGACCTATCCTTTGCTATGGCATGCATGACCCTTTCCAGGGTTGGGTCGCCAAAGGTACTAGGTCATCTACCCTCTTATGGCATCCCAAAGGCATGACCAACCAAACACTCGGGTCAATCATGTCATCTCTCTCTCTAACCCTCTCTTAGGGTTAGGGTTACCATCATCCTCAAATGATGAGCTAGGTCTCTACCTTTAATGGAGATCTCTACCTCCAAGACCAACTCTCTCTACTCATCCTCCTACCAAGGAGGTCTATCCTCAGGTCTCTCCTGAGGGCAATGACAACTCGTGTCATACGACCTAAGCATGTATCTATTCCTTTTACGCTTACTCTATTAAGATTATGTCCATGACATCTTATTTACATGCTTTTTATTAATTTGGTGGAGGATCCCTTAATCCTGATCAACCTTACCCATACCTCGAGAGGGTGAGGAGAAGAGAGGAAACCCTAATCCTTAAGGTCCTTAATAGAATTTGAGTTGAGAGGGAATGAACAAGATGAGAGAGTCCTAAAGGTATCTTATTTCGATTCATACCCTAAGACTTTGGCCAGGTAGTCACACGGATCTGAGAGTCCTCGTATTCTGACTAGCGGTGCGGAGGAAAATATTGCCAGCCCTCGGTCGTGATCCTTTTCTAGACACCTCTATCTTTCGGATAATCTTTTACTAACTCCCTTGGGTTCTATAGAATTTGTAAAATTTAATAATTATTAAAGATTACTTGAGGAACCTATGCTCTGATACCAATTGTAACGACCCTGCCTCCCGGTAACCCCCAATTAAGGGAGACCCGAAGGTCAGAGTCGTTATTCAATTAACATGATCAAAGGTTCGACAAATAATGAGTAATAATTAATAAACTTTACCAACTAAACTGAAAACGGGTATAAAATAAAAGTTTGTTTACCTTTTAAAATCTGGGATTTCTAATCTTCTATCCATGAAGACACTAATCTAACTAATCCTCCTGTGCACGTTACTTCTCATTTAATTCCACATATGCCACTTTACTGTTTGTTCTTTTCATTTGTACCTAAAACGCCGACAAACAAAACATCGGTCAGCCGAAGCTGGTATGTGGGGGAAACAATAATTGTGCAACTATGTTAACAATGTAATCAACCAAATATCATTTAACAACCAAGATTACTTTTTAAGCAATACTACTCAATCCTTGCCTATCCCCTTTCTCAGTAACGTCCCTGCAGTGGACATGGATACCACCTCTCTCATATGGTAGATCCTTACCTTCATGGCCCTACCACACAGGTAGCCAATACCTAGGGTTATAGAGTCGCATGGTCCTACCCAAAGGTAGACCAATCCCTGACTCATGATGACTTGATGGACCTACCCCATTGGTAGCCATTTACTAAGTCATTTAATGACCTGATGGACCTACCCTCATTGGTCGCCATTTTCTAGGTCAATCTATAAAGCTACAGAGGGGACTAGGATCTGAGCTAGTAGGAACATATCTTAGATGATAGTCATATTCACATTATAATTTGCTAGAATTAAATGCATCCAACAATTTATTTCAAGCCATGATGGAAACATCGATAAGATCCCAGAAAACTAATTCGGGTAGTCATAAGCGTAACCACATACCTGTCAATTTGATGCGAGATAGAAACAATCCAATCAACCAATAGGCAATCAAGCATTCAATAAGATCCTGAAACAATTATACAATTTCCTTTCATTACTCATGTCATTTAAGATCTATTAAATCTAGCTCGCTTCCTAGGGTTTCTATTCCACTTTTAGGGTTTCCATTGCAATTAGGGTTTCCCTTCATCCTTTTATTATTTTAAACCCTAATTTAACACAATTGATCATAAACCCTAATTATTTCCACATCTAATTATCAAGCTCGGATTAAAGACATAATTAACCATTATTAAGCTCATTAAACCTCTTTTTAATAAAGCTACTATTTTTATCCTCTTAATCCATGACAATTCCAGCTCACCAGGTCTTATTGGTGTGTGGCGGGCTTTCCCCTTTAGAAAAGAGGCTCCATCAAGGGCAAGGGCAAATTACCAATTATCCTCTTAATCCGAATGATGAGGATGAGGACATTCCGCCTTCCATGGAAGATGATGTAATTGCTATTTCTGTTCTTGATGCATATCCTGAATTACCATTGGAGGCTTGCTTGGTAAATATTACACATGATTGGATGAGAAGCAAATCTCTCAAGGAGTGCGCCAAGATGCTCCAGATGCTTCCATGCTTCTATGCGAGGCATTATGAAGATCTAGGTGAAATTCCCCCGCCATTTTAATCATCTTTGATCAGCCCGCCGGATCTAGAATTAAAGTCGCTGCCACCGCATCTCAAATATGTCTTCCTAGCTGGGGAGGACAAGTTACCAATGATCATATTTGCTTATCTGATTGCAGAAGAGGAAGACCAACTGTTGATAGTGCTGAAGAACCACCGAGGAGCTTTTGGGTGGTCTGTTGCAGATATCAAGGGGATTTCCCCTACTCTATGTCAGCATAAGATTCGGCTCGAGGAGGGAGCCAAGCCTGTGATCCAACCTCAATGATGTCTCAATCCAAGCATGATGGAGGTTGTGAAGAAGGAGGTTATTAAACTTCTGGCTGCAGGTATTATTTACGCCATATCAGACTTGACATGGGTGAGTCCCACACAGGTAGTCCCTAAGAAGGGGGGAATTATTGTCACCCAAAATATGTTAAATGAACCTGTCACCACCCGATTGGTAACCGGGTGGCGAGTTTGTATTGATTACCGCCGTCTGAATGCCGCTATGCTAAAGGATCATTTTCCTTTACCTTTTATCGATCAAATTCTAGAGCGTCTTGCCGGCCGATCGCACTTCTATTTTCTAGACGAGTACTCAGGGTACAACCAGATCTCGATTGATCCTTTGGATCAAGAGAAATATACCTTCACTTGTCCTTAAGGGACTTTCGTGTACCGTCGAATTCCTTTTGGTTTATGCAATGCACCTGCGACGTTTCAGCGTTGTATGCTCGCCATATTTTCTGACATGGTAGAGCGCTGTCTTGAGGTTTTTATGGATGACTTTTCGGTGTATGGTGCATCGTTTGATGAATGTCTCTATAATTTGGACAAAGTTTTACAGCGCTGTAAGGACACACATTTGGTCCTCAACTGGGAGAAATGTCACATGATGGTGACTGAGGGGATAGTGCTAGGACACAAGGTGTCTAGCAAAGGTTTAGAGGTAGATCCGGTCAAAATTGAGGTCATTTCCAAGTTGCCCCCTCCAAATTTTGTTAAAGGGTTAAGAAGTTTCTTGGGACACGCCGGGTTCTATCGTCGATTTATAAAAGATTTTCAAAAATCGTGAAACCTCTATCCGAGCTTTTAGAGAAAGACGATGTATTTGATTTCAATGATAAGTGTCTACATGCGTTCGACGTTTTAAAAGAAAAACTGATTTCTACACCGGTTGTTCAAACGCCGGATTGGACGAAACTGTTCGAACTAATGTGTGACGCCTCGGACTTTGTGGTAGGAGCTGTCTTGGGGCAGCGGGTGGACAATAAACCCACCGTGATTTTTTACGCTTCAAAGACTTTGAATGACGCCCAATTAAATTACACAACTACTAAGAAAGAATTACTCGCCGTTGTTTTCACTTTTGAAAAATTCTGGTAGTATTTAGTGGGATCTAAAGTAGTTGTATGGACTGACCATGCCGCAATCAAATACTTGATGGAGAAAAAAGACGCAAAGACTAGATTCATTAGGTGGATTTTGCTCTTACAGGAATTTGACATCGAAATCAAGGATAAATCTGGGATGGAAAACGTTGTTGCTGATCATTTGTCTAGGTTAGAAAGGGTGGATGAAAAAGATTTATATATACCCATAACCGAGACGTTTCTGGATGAACAGATTTTGAAAATTAACTCTAGGGATCCTTGGTTCGCTGAGATTGTAAACTATTTGGCTTGCGGGATCATCCCGGAAGATTGGTCATATCAGGAGAAGAAAAGATTTTTCCATTCTTTACGATATTATTTTTGGGATGACCCAATTCTTCTTAAGCAATGCAGGGATGGTATCTTGCGCAGGTGTGTGCCTGAAGTAGAGTACGAGAGCGTTTTTCGTCATTGCCATGCTTCACCTACGGGAGGACACCATGCCAGCTCACGTACGATAGCTAAAGTTTTGGAAAGCGGTCTTTATTGGCCAACTTTGTTTGGAGATGCCTACGAGTTTGTGAGGCAATGTGATTCCTGCCAAAAAGCAGGTAATATCTCAAAGCAACATGAGATGCCCCTAAATGTGTTTCAGGAAGTGGAGGTATTTGATTTGTGGGGCATAGATTTCATGGGACCCTTTGTGTCCTCAAACTCCAATTTATATATTTCATTAGCAGTTGATTATGTGTCGAAGTGGGTGGAAGCAATACCCACAAGGACTAATGATTCCACTGTAGTGTGCAGATTCGTGAAAGAAAATATTTTCTGCAGGTTTGGGGTACCCCGAATGATAATCAGTGATGGGGGTATGCATTTTAGGAATCAGAAGTTCTTGACATTATTGAAGAAATATGGGGTCAAGCACAACATAGGTACCCTATATCACCCGCAAACGCAAGGCCAGGTGGAGGTCTCCAACCGTGAAATTAAGAAGATTTTAGAGCGTACGGTGACATCCACGAGGAAGAACTGGAGTGCCCTACTGCCGGATGCTCTGTGGGCATACAAGATGGATTACAAAACACCTATAGGCACCACACCTTTTAGGTTGGCGTATGGCCGGGCTTGTCACCTGCCGGTAGAGTTAGAGCACAAAGTGCATTGGGCACTGAGAAGGCTAAACCTGAGTTACAATGAAGCGGGGAGGAAGACTTTGCTGGAATTGAACGAGTTGGATGAGCTACGGATGACGGCATATGAGAACGCATGGATATATAAGGAGCACACAAAGCTGATCCACGATCGCCACATCCAGTTGCACACGTTCAAAAAGGGAGATAGTGTTTTGTTATTCAACTCACGACTGAAGTTGCATCCCGGGAAGCTCAAATCGCGGTGGAGTGGGCCGTTCGTGGTAGAAGAGGTCAAACCACACAGTGCAATCTTAGTGCGTGATGGTGATACCACATTTTTGGTAAACGGACAAAGGCTGAAGCTCTATTTTGGTAAGAATTACAAGAGGAAGGTGAATGAGGTCAAACTCATTTCACTTTCGGGTGCATTAGGTGACGAAAATCGTCTAACCTAAGACATTATATAAGGGCGCTTGTTGGGAGGCAACCCAACCATCGGTACTTTAGTTTCGTTTATGTACAATCATAGGTTGATTTCTTTTTGGTTCAATTTTTAGTGTAAAAAAGATACCGTGATCGGTTCGTTCCTTGTGCAGGCTGAGGCAGAGTCGATACCATCGACACACTGGTCGATGGTATCGACCATGGTACAGGTTGACGACCGCGGATTTTTCTCTGCGTCGATACCATCGACGGCCTCGTCGATGGTATCGACCTACCTACAGGTAGGTCGTGAAGAAAAAGTCAATGGCATCGAGATGGCCGTCGATACCATCGAGATCTCTAAAGATTTACAGAAGAAATCGACTCAGGAAATTCGATACCATCGACGGGCGTGTCGATGGTATCGACACATTCAAGTGAAAAAGGCGGCGGCCGGTCTCGCGAGGATTTACCCTAATCAGAAAAGTCGATACTATCGACTTGCGTTGATGGTATCGACCATCCACATCACCGATCCGCGTGAACAAATCAACGGCGATCACGGCATCAAGACGGTCGATCCGGGTGCAGCGTCGATACCATCGACCCATGTCGATGATATCGACACGTCAGCGATCCGGGTTTCCAGATCCAGCCATCGACAACCGTCGATACTCGTGATGGGGGCGGATAGCATCGACTAGTGTCGATACCATCGACTCGCGTCAATGGTATCGACGGGCCAACAGTGGCGCCATTCCAGTTTATTTAAGGAGATTCGTTACGTCAGTTGACGTCACACCTTCAGAGCGATCTCCTCCCTTTGCACCGAGCACTCCCCCGAGCCGTCCAAGACTGAAGAAAAGCATCACCGAGCGATGATCTTCATCGAGCGGAGATTCAACTCTCCAATCTTCACTGAGATCTCTTTTTGATCCCCATCTCTAATCGCAAGCATGGC
This sequence comes from Alisma plantago-aquatica, assembly GCA_963693085.1. Taxonomy (NCBI): domain Eukaryota; kingdom Viridiplantae; phylum Streptophyta; class Magnoliopsida; order Alismatales; family Alismataceae; genus Alisma; species Alisma plantago-aquatica. The sequence goes on from OY856414.1 coordinate 486,044,241, forward strand.
GCATGTGGCCGGAGCTTCCTCCTTGCACGCAAATCCGATGGACATCCCGAAATGTGTACCGCCACTGCCATCGTCGATCGCACGTCCCATGTCCATACCTCCTCGGAGGTCCGGAAGATCTACGAGGAGATCATGCGGAGGAAGATAGATCCCACCCGGTACGTGGACCGGGAAATGATCCGAGATCTCAGATTCGAGGCCAACTTGGCCTACGTTCTGAAGGGGCAAGCCTGCCACACACCAATAAGGCCTAGCGAGCTGGAATTTCATGCAGATAGCCAGCCGTTCTTCGGCGACTGGCCCACGTACAAGGAATTGGTGGCAGAGTTCATGGTGTCGCTGGATGTCTGTGTCGTGCCCAATGACATCGTAACTACCGATCATGAGTGGATCAAGGGTCGGGTGTCTTTCTGGCTGTACAACCATGACTACACCCTCACGCTCAAGCAGTTCAACATGATCTTCAATTGGAACCATTCTCAGTACGACCACTGGCGGCCGGACAACCGCACCGATTACGACGTCATCTTCTCCGAGTTGGTGACGATGCCGCAAGGGAAGTCGATGAGCTACTACAATGCCGCAGTAGCTGATTTTGAGCACCCTTTCGTCCGGGTATTGTACCGGATGTTGAGTTCTACGCTTTTTGCCCGGGGTGATCTGGCCCTCAGCAAATTTCAGGGGTCGGACCTATTCTTTATGTATAAACTCCTGAAGAGACAAGAATGCAATAGGGGTGCCTTCTTTCTGCAGTGAGTATTGGACGTGAAGAGGAGTACGAGGAAAGCCCCGATTCATTTTGGCGGGCTTATCACGAAGCTAGCCATCTACCTGGGGTTGAATCTCGAGCAGCTGACTCCTCTCTCTACAAGAAGCAAGGTGAACTTGCAGCATTTACACCGGTCCAATCTCCTACTTCTCCAAGATGGCATGGCGTTTTCACATTGCCATGTCAACCACACATACCAGGAGTGTGCGCTGCCTGATCCGGTCTTCAACATCGACGGGGCACAACATTTTCGATGGCCAATCATAGCCATTGCCGACTCCGATGATGAAGGCGACAATGACGGCGGTGACGACGGACATGACGACTAGGCTGAGGAGGAAGAGGAGGCCTTTACACCTCTTCGAGCACGAGTGGCACCCCGGAAGCGTCCCCGGATGCATCCGGGTGCATCTTCATCATCATAGCCTACGCCGCCACCACCACCGCCCTCACAGTCAAGCGAGGATGCCTATTCCATGCAGGGCATGTACACGATGCTGCAAGACATCCAGCAGACCCAGCATGGCCACACCGCCACCTTTGCCAGTATTCAAGATACTACCAACCGGCTCTTTGTCAATCAGCGGGCGATCTTTGAGAATGAGCGCCTTTTGTTCGAGAATCAGCAGAACATCCATGACCGGCTGCACAGGATGGAGGAGCAGCAGTAGCCATTTTTCGATCATTACTGGAGCCAAAATTATTTTGGGGGGTATCCACAGCCTCCTCCGATGCCTCAGTATGATCAGAATTTCCAAGGGCAATACCCGTCTTGGGACCCCATGGCACCGCAGTACCCGCCTCCACCACCACAGGAGTGATCCGATATCACTATTCCAATCTTTATGTTTGTTTTTGACTATGAGGTCATAGTCGAATTCAAGCTTAGGGGGGTAGTTGGAACATCTTTATCTCTTTTATTGTTTTTGTTCTTTTTAGTTGTTTTTGCAATTTTAGTTTGTTTAGGATCCACATGCTATCTAGTGTAATCGTGGATGTCATAAAGTTTGTGTCATCTCTATAGTGTGCATGGGAAATATCAAGGGAATTTTAAAACAACATGTGCAAATCTTGTCGTGTTTAACCTTGTGCAATTAACCTACAAAAATGATTGGTTCTGTCAACTCTAAAACAACAATTCACATCTGTACTCCTAATGATTCATGAAAGTGGACAGACATGTTTGTTTGAGCCTAATCCGACCAAATGGTAATGTGACTTTAATCGGAAGTAGGAGAGAGAAACTTCTTAACTACTACACAGGTCAGTAAGGAGGGACACATAATATTTATCTAAGGTTCAGTCACCTAGTCTTGTGATTTTCCACATTTTCACTTTTTGCAATCCACCACAAGAATTGGAAGTACTTTACAGTTTTAACTTCTTTAACTGCATTGCACGTAGATAGGGCTTGCAATAATTCTTTTTCCATATGTTTTGCATAAAAAGAAAGAAAAAAATGAGAATAGTGATACATGCACATTACCTTTAGGTACATGTCATGTAGATGCATTCATAATTTTTCATGCATGAAGTATATCATGTATCTTAATTTTTCTTCAATGGTGAATTAAATTGTTTCATACCTTCTAAATAAGTGCAAATTTCTGAGTTATGAAGAAAAATAAGCCCAATAAAATATTCATTATCAATTATGGATATAAGGGTTTGAAAAATGAAAAAAGGAGAAAAATCAGAAAAAAAAATCTTCATGTTAAAAAAAAAGAGAAAGTTTTAGAAGCTATTAGAATAAGAAGGAGAAAGGAACGTAATATCACCTACATTTTAAGATAATTGAGTACATGATGTAGCTTACATAGACGTCCATCTCATTTTGAGGTGGATGGTTAGTGCATGCATCATTCCACCCAGTTTTAGGCATTAAGGCATTTCTCATGTGCATTTGCATCATGTAGGACATTTTTGTTTTATGCATGTTGAAACTGTATCATACTTCCATTTTCTTCCATGAATCACCCATCTTCATCCACCCGTTGCTCGGATTGGTAGGCCACCGTGAATTTCTCCTCACTAATGTATATCAGGAGAACTGCTTCCATTTAGATAGTAGTTAGGGTGAGCAACGTAGTATAGGAGATCACAAGATGCATCAAGTCTGAACCGGCGAGTTTTATTATGTTAACTGCCTTATGTGATAGTGTTCATCAGTTTTGAGGTCAATTTCTTTTAGGGATGATTACTGTCGCCTACAGGGTAATTACCATTCTATGGTTAGAGAGGGCCGGTATGTGATTGTTAGGTGGGAGTCATTTGGATGTTGGTTGTGATGAGTTGTTCTTCAGTTGACATTAGCATTTCTATTCTAAGGATTAGTTGCTCGAGGGCGAGCAACGTTCAAGCTTAGGGGAGTTTGATGCGACGATTTTGAGTCGCATTTATAGACCTATTTCATATGTGTTTTATGATTTTATTAGTTATTTTTATGGTTAATGTGGCATAATTCATTCACTTTGGTCTTTGCTACTATTTTATGTCAAATCTCCTTTATTTCATCGTTTTGAGCATCAATTGTCAAAATATTATTATTTGTGTGAATTTATGTGGTTTCGTGTTTGAAATTCAGAAAAAACAAGTATCTGCTTCCGTCGATACCATTGACGGAAGTCGATACCATCGACCGGACCACAGGCTGCCAACCGCGAGTATCAACAAAAAGTCGATACTATCGACAGGGATGTCGATGGTATCGAGCTATCATCAGGTTGCTGGCGAAGAAGCAGTTGATAGTATCGACACCAAGTCGATACCATCGACGCACGGAGGCTACATCGACACAAAACGACAAAACTGTCGCTACAGGGTAGTCGATACCATCGACCCGCGTCGATGGTATCGAGACTACATCAGGCACTCGAACGAAAGGAAAGAACGGCGGACACTACTACAGCGGGTCGATACCATCGACTCGTGTCGATGGTATCGACACCGTAGGATATGAGTTGGCTTCCTAATGATCTCAATCGGACAGCTACGGTTAATTAGCGACCTAATGAGGGAGATATACCAAAGGACGGCCGCCCAGACGGGAGGAGGATCGGGATGAGCCATTGCACGAGTATCGAGGAGCAGTAGAGAGGAGAACGGAGGCGAGAAGCTCATACCTATTGATTCGGACACCGCAGAAGATGGATTTCACCACCGAAAGGCGGGAGAGCATGTGTTCTACGCAAAGGATCAACCGGTTCTTCTCCGTTCATGGGTTTCACCTCTCAATTCACGTTTTTCACATGATTTCCCCTATCTCTACCTTGTACTTGTTTGAGATGAACATGCGGGGCTAATCCCCTTCGTCTTTAGGATCGGAAGTAGCTCGGGAATTCATTGTATGACAGTTTTATAATAGTGAATCATATTTTATCTCTTAAATCCGTGGTATAGTTTCGTTTTCTCAATATATTGTTATACTTGATCACCATAATAATAACTTAATGCCCTTAATCACTTTGAAAGAAGGATTAACGGTTGAAAAGAGACAGAATTCACATTAACCCTTGAACAAGGTGGTGTAAAATTAATGGTGGATACTGAGAGATCGTTCATAATGCACCTAGTCTAGGGTATAGGTTACTATGATGGTGGAACCGACCTAGACCTAGGTAGTGAATTGCACCACGACAGTGGGCAATTCTATTTTCAGGCCACTACCCGGATAGAGAGATAAAATTGAGGAATTATATAAAATCTAATACAATGAAAAACTGCGGTGAAACCGCAATCCTAAAGATACCTTCTTGAATTGATTAAACCAAAAATTTAATCGATTGTTCGTTTTGTTTTCTTTCAATTTTCTTTTTAATTTTCACAAAAACCCTCAACTTTTAATCGGCTTAGCTGATCGCAACTAGTTAGTAGGAGTCACCAACGATTCCGAGTATCCCTGTGTTTGACTCGGGCCTCACAAGGCCTATATTACTTCGACGCGTTCTCTTGCATTTAAGCGCATAGTAAAATTGCGTCAGTCCTCCACTTAAGTAGCCCATCCTTTGATACGTCGAGGGTAGAATTGTCCAATGCATATCTAACCTTCTTCAACCTCAAGCAACAGACCTGCGTCCACCCTAGCCACTGATCTGCAGCTTCGGCGCACTCCTCCTCGCCTCCCTTGGCCTCAGCGGCCACCACGGAGGGTTCTCCTGCCCACGCCATGCCCTGGAGAACACAAAGCTCCTCCAAGTTGTGGCTTCACTGCCGTTCGTGAGTGCAATTCCATCTGCGGTTGCTGCTACACGTGCATCACCTTTGTAGACCTATGGAAGGAGTTGTTCCAAGCCCAGGATGTCAGCGATGGTCCCAATGCTTCCGCCTCCCTCCGTCGTACCTATAGCAGCTCAAAGATAGAGCCACGGTGGCTGGGATTGTGCGTGACGATCTGCAACCCATGGCGGTCCTATGCAGTCATACTACTACAGCGGCGCACAGCTAGGAGGAAGGGACGTCCACCGAGCATCCCCATGATGTCGTGGGAGTAGCATGGCCCCAACGTAACTCTTCCACATCTGCTCTTCTCCATGGATCGATCATGCTTTCGAATAGGGTTTGAACGTGGAAGAACATGAAGAAAAGAAGAAGAGATACGTGTGAGATCTCTTTGGAACTCGAACCAGCAAGCCAACCCCTTATATAGGGGAGGGTTTTCGCACCCCAAGATGTGCATCCACAAAGATGCAAGGTCTTTTCCAATTAGGAAACTAATTCCTTCATTAGGAAGCCAACTTTCTCTCTCCTTACTATCCCTTTGGTATTTCTCTTTTCTTGGGTGATTAAGAATTCGAGACTCATCTCATGATTATCTTTATGATTTGATTTTAATTCATTGATCAAGAAATCCCATCTTCCTTTATTAGAAAATACTTTCTTTTTAACAATGCCACATACTTATTCAATAGTGTATCACATTATTTTCTTATTTTGCTTTATAGGTATTTTCTCTTTCCTCTTTCTTCATTGGGACTCCTTGGATCCCAAGAAACTCTTTTATTTTGAAATCCTTTTTATTGGACACTCATTATCCTCCTAGATGCATCTAAATACATTATTCTTCATTATTTCCCATTCTCTTGTTTATTCCTTATTAAAATAGTTCTTTTTGAGAATCTTTCTTTATTTCTCTTTTATTTTCCTCATTGATATTCCCTTTAACATTAGAAATCCTTGGGATACGAAATTCCTCAAAGGATAACTCAATTATACATCTTCTCACATATTTTCCACATTTCATCAATGTTTTCAATTTCTTTCTTAATAAAGAAATACTTATTGGTTCTTTTCTTTTATTATTGCCCTTTCCTTGCAATATTGGATTCCTTGGCACCCAAGGAACCTAAAGGTATGAAATCCATCCTTGGATTCCATTCTTTTTCCTTCTAGAGGTTTCCACACTTTTCCTTTTTCTCTATTTTCTTATTTACTCGATAATAGTGGAATTTCTTTTATCCTTTCCTGTTATTGGGCCCAATAGCCAATAAAGCCCACAAACAAATCAACAAGGCTATTTTAAACGAAAATCATGCATTCATTCATTATTTGTTCATTTATCTTTAATATGAGAAATTACATTTCTCAGTAAATGAACCCAAAATTGGGGTTGTAACATCTCACCTCCACTACTCATGCAAACACATTCAATCGCAAACAATCCAGGAAAGATATAACAATCCAAATAGAGCTGCTGCAGAACCCCCCGTTAGGGTGTTAGGTTCGCGTAAGTATCAACTTAGGCATCAGATGTCTCGTCACCAACTGGATCACTTACTTATGGCTCCGAAGAAATCCCATTCTATTTCAAGGCTGGGAGTCAACCACATTAATCGATAAGCAAGCAGGTGATAGATCTACAAACTAATATCGACGATAAACAAAGACGATACAAAATCCAAATAAGGTTGTGGTCCTCCCTGAGGGATGTTTAGATCACAGAAGCTTCACCGTAGGCTAGATGTCTCATCCCCTAACGGATCATATACTTACGACCTTATGGAATCTTATCAGAAGTTCTCGTCAAAGAGTCGAACTTTGTAAACCGCCATTCCATCCCACATATAGAATATTTCTCAATATAGGAAAGAACAAAATGAAAGCAAGTAGATAATCAACTACAAACGTACCAACTAACAACGAAATGGAAAGTTATATACATTGTCATGGAGAGTTTAACAAAAGAACATGATCTGCATGGGCAGCGGGGCTAGTCCCTGCACCCCAGCAAAAAGGTACTACTCATTCATGACATGAGAAACAAGAAGAATGAGAAAGCGAGAGAAATCTTCCATGAACTCGGTGCAGAAGGTAGTCGCACCTCGGTGAAGAAGATACGGCCTCCTACGTCGTGTCGGAGCAGATATGGACATGAACGGGAGATGCCAAGACAGACCAGATAGTCTCCCTTGCTCTGTCTTCCTTCTCTCCTCATCCTCCTTGGTTACAACACGGGCAGTAGTTGGAATAAAACTGGCATGGATGACACTGGATTCGGATCAGACCTGTGTACAGGCATCCTGTCGGTGTCTCAGAACCGACGTGAAATAAGGACCCTATTGGTCCTATTTATAGGCGATGGACAGGTCATCACGCTTTTGGTGTGATTTTTGTCCAAACGGTTTGGTCACTCAGTTTACTAAATATCTATTTCATACGGTCTTGGTATTCTAGCACTTTATCATTCGATTTGCATGATCCACTTTTGCAAACGGTTTGGTGAGCTCAACTTTATCAAATAGTCTTTTCAGCAAGTGGCCATTCGGTTTGGCTTTGTGCCACTTTACCATGTGATTTGGCTTGGTGCCACTTTACCATGCGGTTTGCATGCATTGCTGGTTGGTTATTCATGTGTTGCTCCATTCGATCTTCAATTCATCCAGTCTTGACTTTGCAGCAATTGGTCATTCCGTCTTCAAGCAGCAATTGGCCATTCGGTTTTCAAGAAGCACCTTTAGCAAACGGTTTCGCAGCTAACCTCCAACTGGTTTGCTGCCAACTTTTTCAATCGATCTTGTGAGTTTAGTTCTTTAGGTCTTTTATGCATGCGGTACTCATGCATTTGGTTTAGCTAAACCAATCGATCTAATAATTTGTTTGGTATTTGCTTCAGCCACTCACAGGACCTTTCATGCATGCACATAGGTCTCATGCATACATGCCATTCACGTGATTGTTGCTCATTTGATTTCCATTCTGCTGGAGAATATGTTATTTACGTGGCAAGCAAGAGACCAAACGATCTCCATGCATTGCTATTAGCAAATGGTCTTGATGCAATTATGCTCAAATGGTCTTCTTTTATCAAGTCCAAACGGTCTTTGCTAATTCACAAACGGTCTTGCATAGGCTCATACGGTCTGGGAACTCCATGCGGTTTGCATGCACTCTAATCCAAACGGTCCTCACGTGGCTTCATGTCTAAACAGTTTCATATGTTCATTCAGTTTACACGCAAACAAGAAAACGGTCTTTACGTTGCTTTTATCATACAAACGGTCTACACGACCTTCAAACGGTCTTGACATTTGCAGCAAATGGTCTACGTGCATGTGCTCATACGGTCCAACTCCATTTAGTTTTGGAAGTGTGATATCCTGGCCACTTGAGGAGCGAGACTAAGAAATGCATGGCTATGCACATGTAAGTAAATATATGATATTGAGCATACATATATCTCAGACAGACTACTCTAAGTCAAAAAATATGGATTGAATGTTTATAGAGGGTGACAAGTCCATGCCTCAAGTTCAATTCGGATATCAATGACAAAGGGACTATACATTCACTGTATCACCAATAATAGATTGTAGGTTGAAATTTGTTCTCCAACTTTCCTCTTCACTTGCGTAGCACTAATGTGCGACTAGGCACCACTCTTTGCTTGTGATGGAAGAAGTTAGTTATGGACATTCACCGCCAACATGAAATGGAACCTATAGGGTCACACACATAGGATTAACTTGGAAGAGGTGTTTATCCGTGAATGATGTTTAGATTGATTACTAAAATGTTTAGGTACTCAATTAAACATTCAATCAATAGACTTGACTCAAAATCATCAAGCTCAAATATTGTACCAACTAATTAGAGTGTCAGATTGATTGAGAACTTGATTGACTGAGTTTTGCACAACTTGGAGCACCAACCAACCAGTTCACTGGGTGAACCGATCAGCTCATGGTCAGTGAGATGACCGGTTCACTCTAGTGAGCCGATTGGTTCACATGGACCAAACGAGTAGGTGTTGGGTTTCCCAGTTCGTGAGAAAAAGATTCTCATTTCACAGGTTCAATTTTGTTGGGACAAGAATTAATCTTTGCATTAATTAGAAATGAATAAGGAAAGTCAATTGTAGGCAAGTTTGGGAAGTGAAATGACCAGTTCACTGAGTGAACCGATCGACTCACCTACCCAAATGACCGGTTCATTTATTAACCAATCGGTTTGCCTGCCACAATATAATCAGTTCATGGAAAATCTAGACCCTTCTACTCCTACACAGACTGGGAACCCTGACCCTTCCCTCTACTATTAATAGAGGGGTACATGGGGCTTCTCAGGACACACAACTTAGAACATCAGTTGCTCTACAAAGTTTTTTTCCCCTCTGGTTTTTGTAATAGAGAGAACCCAAGCAAGTTCTACCCTTCCAGGGAGGAACAACGAGGGAAAGACAAATGTACAAAAGTGACAGGTAGTGGGAGAGTGTGTCGGTGACTAGTATGCTGACAGAGGGGGATGAATCCTTCTAGTATATCCTTCAGGATGGCTAGAGTTCCCGATGGTCTGTGTAGACTATCTATACAGGAGGGAGATTTCTACCGCTTAGGAGGATGACTGTCAACCGCAATCTGAGTCCAGACCAGGAGCTGCACGGATGTCGTCAAAGACTAGGTGGTAGAAGAACACACTAGCTGTGAGGTATATCTCGCTAAACTATCTTTCCTATTGCCTAGTTGTTGATGTGACCTACTAGTTATGGGTTTTTGGTTAGATAAATTTTTTGTTTCCGCTGCCTATTCTGTCCCACAAAACCCAACAACTATGTCTTTGGACCCCTATATCGTGATGTGAAGACTTGGATACAAGAGGCATTTCCCTATTGACTTCTATGACTCTTTCTAAGCTTAATTTTGAATAAACATGATGGACATGGATATCACTCTTAACCTATCATTCTCAAACTTTTGAGCTCCTGTTTTGACTTTTCAATTTCTAAAACACACAGTTTTCCTTGATCTATAGAAGGAAGGGAGAAATATTAGACCATCAACTCACTCTTAGGAATTGTGTTCCAACTTAAGGTGGGTCAAAACAAGAATGCAAAAAGGACATACTAGGGAGGAATAACCCAAGACCCATGCAATCCAATTTTGGATAGAAAGCCCAACCTCCTCCTGTGAGCTGAGAAGGTAGCCTAGGTTAGGACCTTCCCTAGAAGAGTGAGTTAACTAATTAGTTTAAGAACTGAGGTCAACTTTAATGTTACCTAAATTTTAAAAGATTAAGTATACAAATCATGAAAGCACATATTTTGGGTGTAATTTTGTGAACCCAAATATATCATCTCTGAGGGACATATGGAAGAGTCACTGACAAAGTGGCTGACAGTATGAGACCAGGCCTAGGAGGGAAGGTCACCAAGAGACCAAGCCTAGGAGGGAAGGCCACCATGAAGACCAATCCCAGGAGGGAAGGTCACCAAGATACCAAGCCCAGGAGGGAAGGTCACCAACATACCAAGCCCAGGAGGGAAGGTCACCAAGAAGCCAAGCCCAAGAGGGAAGGCCACCATGAAGACCAAGCCCAGGAGGGAAGGTCACTAAGAAGCCAAGCTTAGGAGGGAAGGCCACCATGAAGACAAAGACCAAGAGGGATGGTCACCACAAAGACCAATCCTAGGAGGGAAGGTCAGTGAAAGGACCAAGCCTAGGATGGAAGGTCACCATGAGCCCAATGTAGGGACGTAAAGTACATAATGTGCACCCTAAGAGATGGATAAAATATGGGCTAACAAATTATGCAAAAAATCATGTGTTTGGATTTTGTTAGAGAAGCCTCAAGAAAAATGTGTATTCTGTCTCAATAAAACCATAGGAAGGGTACCACCCTAAGTCACCCATAACATCTAAAGTAGGAACCTAAGCCCTACTTTTCAAATTTTGGACCTATGACTTTGATGTCCAAAACATTGACTCTTAATATTGATTTAAGAAATCTTGACTCATGATTATTCAACTCCTATGATCACCCTATTTTTGATCCTAAGATCACCCAATATATGGCCACTAACTTTTATATCCCCAAATTTTTAAATTTTTAAATAATGGCTATGATTGATTCTCTTTATTTATGACTTAGGGTTTATCTCTCTTATGGACTAGGTGGGACCTTCAACTGAATTTTAAAATGGAATCAACGATTGAAATATGATTTGATCAAAAACTGTTGAAATATGAAGTCTTGATCATAGAATCACAACCCCACCTATGCCAATGAAGAAGCTAGAACCCTAAATGTTTGCATTGAAAGTCATCTTGTACTCTTGATTCAAGAGCTCTATTTACTTAACCTAAAATGTGATCTCTCCAAAACATAGAACTAAGAAATAATCTCTCCGAAATTTATGCTTATGTAATGACCTCCCCAATTTGATGATCAATGTGACTTTCCTTGACCATAATGCTCAATGGCTCAATTTTGATAAATATTGATGTTAAAGGAATATCAAGTTGATTTTGATATGGAATATGAAAACCCAATCTCAACAGATGACCTAATTTATTTTTGGGGACACAATTCTTTTAAAGTGGGGAGGATTTACTCAACTGGAACTTTCTATCTCTTCAATGTATGTCCCCTATATTTCTACCTTGTCTTATTCATTACTATAGCCCTCAATTTCATGATTGAATGTGTTTTGATGCTTGATTGGGTTATCTTATGCACATGTGTGACACTCAATTTAGCTTAAAATCTTGTTTTCAACAAATTTATATATTATCCTATTCATCCTACTTATATATCGTATTGGTACCTCTTTATATCAAAATCTTGTACTCATAGTCTAAAGGATTCTCTTTCATTTCCAATGCCTCAATTTTTTTTTAAATTGGAGCTCAGATAAAGGATTCATGCTTAGTTGAATATCATAAAATTGCACACCTTTTTTGTTTGTTTCCTACTATAATCCTTGGTCTTGGGCTGGCCTTTTGGGGCCCAGACCCTTGAAGCCCACACACCGATCCCCTTTTCCCATTCTCTTCTTTTCCTTTTTTACCATGTGGTCTACCTACCTAGCCCACTAGAAGCCTTCGATCCTCACGATCTAGGGATTGTTGTTTGATCTGACGGCTACAAGGGTTTCCCCTCACCTCACTCCTACTATGTTGTAGGTATCCAATTTTGCTTCTAGGAAGGATGATTAGATCCAACCCAAGGTCGTACTCACCTCCTATAACGACCTCAGTTTTTAGTGTCGATCAAATAAGAAAGGACCTTAAAGTTGAGAGTCATTACCATATTCCCAAGGATTCATATTTATCAAATAACAAATAATAGAAAATAATTTCCAGCATTTCACAAATATTGTTTACAAGATGTGTAATGATGCTTCTATAAGGATTTACATGAATTTTTGAAATGATATCTATTACATATGGGAAGAAGTGTCACATTTAATAAATTCTCTTGACTTATCTTTAGTATCTTCAATTTCTTTCATCTGGTTCACCATGTCTTGTGTTATCTTAATATTTGGTAGTTACCTAAAACACCACAAACCAAAATGCAGTCATCATATTTCTATACCGAGTGTGTGGTGCAAGAAAAACATTTGCATGTAGGTGTAACAACATAACAACCATATCAGCAATTAATATTACATAATTGAGCATGCTTTTTCTGTTATAACTTCTCAATCCATATTTTCTCAATCTGTGGCATGCCCACACGCTGGGGAAATCTTTGTGGTGTACCCTCTTGCTGGGGGTTTTATCCCTACAAAAATGGACTCCCATAACCTTCCCTCTCATGAGACTGATTTTATATCATCCTTCCTTTCCCGATTTGGTCTTTTATCGGTTTTCCTTTCTTGGCTTGACCTATTAGTGACCTTCCTTTCATGGATTGATAACTTCTCATTGAAATGACTTCCTTTCTCCCACATGTACATTCAACCCTCCAACGATATCTTCTTGGGTATGAGAAAGTTATGTTCATATAGGATAATACACATACAACCTTATAGTTTGCAGGAAGTAAATAAACAACCAAGAAATTTAATTGCAAACCATATGTGAAACTTTAGAAAACATTGGAAGTCGATAAGAGCAAGTATTCATAACTGTAAACATGTAACCCATTTCCATGAAGAAACCATGTAGCATGTAATTCAAGCATATATCCAAACATCCAAGCATTAAACATAATCAAGAAACATTATCTACATGTATGTATACTCTAAAGTGTCACCATCATACTCAAGACATACTAAACATACCTCCTAAACTAGGCTTTACGGTTGTTAAGGGTACAAACCCTATTCCCAATACACAATAATCCAATTAGGTTTATAAACACATATTAAACAATAGATGAAACCCTAATTATTAAATCTAACATATCAATGTGTTATGAACACCTAGATTCAATTATGTGCATTGATAACATAGTAAGTTATGATCTTTAGTTTCAAAACCCTAATTGTACATCATGATTATCATCATCATCATCATCATCTTATATTCCTATTATATTCAACAATATTAGATTAGAACATGAAATAAAATCATTTAATGTACTCAACAACTTTATCAAGAATGCTAGGGTTTCCACATACTAATTATCCTAAATTCATGAATTGTATACACTTTTGGATTTAGGATCATAATCAGACATCAATTCTATTTTATTTATATTGCTCTCATTTTCTAGATCAATTTCATATATAGGTTCATTACTATCTAAGTTAGTAGTAATTTCTAACATTAATTGCAATATTAATATCAATAACCAATTACAAAAGGACAAATCATCATATTAATATATATTCCTATTACCTTTCTTCTCCAGGCATGTAAATCTCAATTTGGGTCTGTTTAGTTGAGAGCCCAAATTTGGAGCCTCTCTTTTCCCTCACATGGGTGTTCCACGTGCACGACTCTATTTTGACAAAGAAATAGAGAACCACAACGAAGATAAAGCTTCATTGACCTTCCCCCACCTGCCAGGTCTAAGAAACCCTACAAAAAAGATCTCTACACATTTATAGAGCATCTAGACACCTTAGCGGTATCCTGACTCATGGTTGGGTGCTCCAGAAATTGAAGTTCCTCTTCTCATTGTTGTAGCTTCCTTTTCTCATCACCCGCTGATCCATGACCTCCCTCTTCTATCTTTGAGACATTTGGCATCATCCATCATGAAGGAGATCTATATATCTTACTAGCAGTAGGTGTTCAATGGGTCAGTAGTCATGGTTCATCCTACCCGAGGTATTAGTCATGCCCACAGAAATAAGGGAAGGAGGGGTAGAAGGATATCAACTAAGTGGCAAAGGTCTAGAAGGAAGTCAGTGTTCCCTTATTCCTGTTGTACTCAAACTCAGGGAATCCATATGATCCCTTATATAGGCACCAAGTGGGGTAGAATTATGCAACCACATTTTCATGGAGTTATGGCTCGATCGTCAATTGGGGAAAGTCCCAAACTCATACGAAACCAAAAAAAAATAGGGTTAGGAAGATTCATGAAGATCTCCAGAACTTAATGCAAGAGGTTCGAGGGACTTATATGGTCTGAGGAGAGAGAGAGGAATCAAATAACAACTATCTAGTTGTAGCCCATCTTTCCTATTCAAGCTAGAGGTGGAAGATGACTTCTAAGTTGTTGATCAATGATACAACTACCACAAAGGTGTGTGACACATTAAAGGGTAGCACCTAAGCTTCCTGATCACATTAAATGTGATAGATAAATATACGTACCAATTAACTACTACTTTTTAGAAACTTGGAAAATTCATATTTCTCTCCTTTTTACTAGATTTGGTCCCAACTTTGAATATGTTCGTTATAATACCATAATATTGTATTGGGAAAATTGAGGTATCCATGGGACACATTTAGATATCTTTTTCTCTCCCTTCAAATAAGGGAACAACATTTAATTGTAACAAGTAGGTGTCTCATCCTTCACAATTTTCTATAGGCTTTTAGGAGCCTCCTTTTGATATGAAACTTGAAGGGTAACTCATTAATGACTTTTCCAACTTATATATAATTTTTGAGATTTATTGAGATAAATCTCATTGGCTAAACTTTCCCTTTATGTATTTTTTTTAAATATTTACCCACTTCACATGGAAAGTCATGTTTCTTCCAAATTCTAGAATTGTCTTACTTTCCTCATTATCTTTAAGTATTCTAAAAGTCAAATATAAATATCCTTATTTCATTCCCACAACTTGCATTGCAAGCCAGGATTAGATAATTACTCCATGAAATTTCTAAAACACCACATATCTTATTTTATTGTGGAAACATTCCTATTATTCCATATTTCATTTTCTATCAAACCATGCAATTATCCTTTATTTATCCATGAATTGATTTTATATCTTAAACTTGTGTCACAAATGCCTATTTGCAAAGAAAACAATCTCATCGGCCTCACCTGGGCCATGGGTTGAGCCCATGTCATAAAGATAACATTATCATTCCATCAATTAGGGAATTTACATATCAATTCAAGCCTTATATTTATATATTTCAAACACACAAAATTTGAGGATACTACACCTCAATTTGGCCTATGCAACCCCAGCAAAGAACCAAAGGGGAGCTAGGGACCCTTGGGCAGGGCAGAATCGGTGTTGAACACCTTCTTTTCCTTGCACCAACGACAACAACCACCATAAAACCCTAAACATGCACCCCCATCCCACCATATAAATGACTCTTTTCACCCTACCTCAACCTCATCTTCTTGTGCTATCCTCTGCCCAAGTGCTTCCACGCCTTCAACTCACCCCAGTATCCATTGTTGCTCTAGGTTGAGTCCAAGAAGCCCTAGCCAAGCTAGGAGATGACGACCAGCCCATGATCGATTCACGTCATCAGGCATCACCCCCCCTCTCACACACTATTGCTTGTGGCCACATCCTATCACCCTTCCATGACCAACAGATGCTTCCAAATGACCACAAAAACTGCTTTCTCACATGGTGATTAAAGTTCCTAGGACATCCTGGAGGGCCCAACGGGGTAGGGAGATCCACCTATTTAGTGGAATTTTTGGGTAACAATCCTACCCAAATCTCTAATTTGATGGTTAATCTTCACACACCTTAACTTCTTAGCCTTTACCCAAATGTCATTATGTGATATATGGTTTCTATTAGAAAAATTCCACCTTTGCATTAACACTATTATCTACTTATTGCTATGCTTGAATCTCCCCTATTTTTTTAAAAGTGCTTCACTATGATAATTTGGATGATAATAACACTCAATCATGCTTCATGTAGTATCAATTACGATCTCTAGCTACCCTACACCCTGAAATTAATAACCTTTAGTTCACTTTTATTGTGTATGACATCTTGGACCATATAAATGCACCCCAATGATAATCTTGACCTTCTATGACTATCCTAGCCTTTCCAATTGTTCATTTTTATGTACACATGATATGACTTGATCAAGTTTAGGACTTCTACTTATTTTTTCATCACCCAATATTTTAACCTTGAAATCAGTAAATCTTGTGGTGATTTGTAATATGTTTGATTATCTCTTATCCCTCTTTCCATGATGTAACTCTTATGACATAGAAGAGTTACCTTTATACATTCTTATAGCCTAATATGTGTTGTTTTAGTATTTACAAGTCCAGATCCTTCAATCCTAATGTGAAAGTGATCCTAAATCTTTGTAGCTATATGATGAATTTCAATCATTACTATGTATTATCACACTAAATTCCATGTGACTCACTCATGTGCACCTTTGACTACATGTAACATACTTATGACACCTCTCACATTCTAAATGCAAATAATTGATTGTTTGGGATATAACCTTTGTAGATCATGTTATAATGTTATCAATGCTATCTCAATGACTTCAAGTTAGTAGAATTGTCATACTATAACACTAAATCCTCACTTGATCTACTTAGTGCTCATATGACTCCAAAATGTGACCTCATCGCATGAAATTGATCTAGATTGGCCAGTTATGATCTTATATGATTAAACATCAATGGAAACCTAAATAGCATGCTTCCTTAATTGTCAAATCAGACTTTATCTCTATCTAGAATCGCTCATACTGCACATGGTTCACCTTGATCTAGGACTTAATGTTGATACACGTGTCAGGTTGAATTTGTGTATGCATGATTGGAATGTTGGATCAATGAACAGATTATTTGAAACCTAGGCCTAGGGGAACATACACATGAATTATTTGGTGTTTATCTTATCACAATTCTACTGATCTAAGACCCCATATATGTATTTTTACTTCTTAGGTCGCCTTTGGGTTGGACCCTCTCTAGTAATCTCACTCAAGAATCATAACTTGTTCTCTACTCGCAAGGTATGATTTATCTCTTGACCCTATTATGATATTGGCTTGTTTGTATGTATGCTTGTATGAATGCTTATCTACTTACTTACTTGGTTGAGATATTGTTACTAGGAATACTACTTTCATGCTTGGTTATAATGTGTTGACAAACCTTGAAAATAATATAGAGAAATCCATTATATGACCCTTGTGTACCTGCCTTAATTCTTAGGTTAAGGGCACAAACACGACGGAATGTTGATATATAAATATATCTAAAACATTCTTTGTATAAAAGACTACTCTCAAGTGTTGTCTCCTTATTTCTAATTCTTGTTTATAGTCATGTTTCTTACTCTTAAATTGTGTTTACTTTCCCTTTAATACCATACTTAATGCTTAGCATTAATATGTTTTATTTATCAAACTTTTAGTTTCCAATTGAAGATCCACTACACAACTCTCTAATCCCCAATATGGAAGACCAACTAGCTAACTTGATTGTAGGAATGGGTACATGTCTCTATCTCCATGTTTAGTATCCTATTGCATCTTTTTGGTTTTGTGATTCCCTTTTCATATATATTGCTTGTGTGAAACTATGTGCCATTCTATGGACGGACACCCAAGTCCACATGCCTTTGGATATGTATCCATTAGGTGTGTGGATTTATGCTAATAAGCAGTTCCATGACAACATGAGTGGTTACTCAACATTTCCAAGATTTGAATTTATAATAAGTAACATAGAAAAATGAATAGTTCCAAACAAAAGTAATGTTGAGAAGAATAAGGAACGTAAGATATCCTTTAAGTAAGTACATAATTTTCAGAAGAGGAGAAATGGTACTAATTATTTAGAAAGGAAAAGACTAAAAGTAACTATGTAATCCTCCATGTATAGTTAGCTTTATGCCTTGTGTATTATACCTTTTAAAATCCATTTCTTCATCCTTCAAATATGTAACTTACCTAAAATAACGACCAACAAATGTGGTAAACATATCAGTATGATGTGTAAATTGTGTGTATGTCATATTAACAACATATATAACAATTAAAATTAAATTATTGACAAGTAATGACCTTTCACTTTTAGTTTATATTTTTTGGGTTTTAGGGGAGACAGAGAAGGTAGTGAAAACAAAATTTTCTTCTCCCAAACCCAAAATAAAGGAATTGCATCAATGTATATACAATAGGAAGGGTGGATTGTAGAGGCATACCTTGTCTGAAGTCTTGCTCAGCAACATTACCTAGTGACTTGCGCGGTCTTCACCTTAGGTCTTGGACAGTGTCTGTGCAGCTCCTGGTCTCATCGGGACTGTCTGAATTGACAACTGTCCTCTGAGCGGAAGAAGTCCCCCGCCTCTGTAGTAGTACACACAGATCACCTGGAACTCCGATCTCCTTGTCCCACAAGGAATCAAAAGGAGTCGCACCCTCCTGTCGGTGTACTAGTCACTGACACACTCTCCTGCCACCAGTTGCCTTTCTGCAGTTGTCTTTCCCTAGCTGTGCCTCCCTTATCGGGTAGCACTTTCTCGGGCTCTCCTGGTTACCACAACTAGAGAGAATGACAACTTTACAGAGCAACTGGTCTTCTTTCTGAGAAGCCCCCAATACCTCTATATATATGAGGGTCATGGGATAGGGTTCTCTACCCCGGGAAATGCATGATTAAAGTAGGAGTAGAAGGGTTCGATATTTTCTACAAAAAACAACCAATTGCGCCAGCTAAATTGATCAGTTCACACCCTGAAACGATCGTTTCGGGCTTGAGCCGATGTGTGGGACCTGAGCCGATCGTCTGGTGCTCTGAGATGATTGGTTCATGCCTGAGCTGATTGGTTCATGGTCCTGATCCAACTCAAATTGACTTTCATATTTGTTTCCAACTAATCAAACATTAATCCTCGTCCAAATCGAATTTGTACAGGTGAAACAAATTGTATTTCTAAAATAGTCTTCTGAATTTCCAAACGATCTCGGTTGGTCCACGAATCGACCAGTTCAAGAATTGAGCCAATCGTTTCATGGAACATGGGCCGATCGTCTCACCAGTTAAGTCAATCGGTTCACCAACCTGAGCCAATCGGTTCATCCTATGAGCCAATCGGTTGGGGCAGCAGACTATGCAAAATCAGTCAATTGCAGTTTCAATCAATCTGATACACTAATCAATCGGTCCAACACCTTGAACACTATGATACTGAGCTATCAATTGATTGAGTGTTTAATTGAACTACTAAACTCCTTTAGTAATCAATCTAAACATCGTTTGTGGATAAACTCCTCTTCTAGGTTATATCCTTTGTGTGTGACCCTGCAAGCCCATTTCATATTGGCAGTGAAAGTCCATAACACTTATGACTTCACAAGTAAAGAGAGGTTCCTAGTCGCACATCAGTGCTACCCAAGTGAAATAGAAAGTTGGAAAACAACTTTCAATCCTACAATCTGTGAATGGTGTTATAGTGAATGTATAATTCCTTTGTCACTGATATCCTGAATGAACTCAAGGCATGGAGCAGTCATCCTGTCAACATTCATTCACTTTCTTGATCTCAGAGTAGATTGGAGGAGATATGTATGACATCAATATCACATACTAATTCACACATGCATGTGCACACCTATCTCAATACAACTCATCAAGTGGCCATGGATATAAAACTCTCTCAGGAAGGACAAATCCCATATCTATCACTCACCCCTCAAAAGCCCCATGTGTCAAAGCCACCCAATCATCACCTTTATAACAACCCATGTTTCAGGACTACGTTTGATGATGTCAAAGTGTACCCAATGACATGTGTTGAGTGTAGTGATTTTAGGTCAAAGAATCACACTCACCACCATCACATGTGAGAACTGATTGTGACTACCATGTCATGGTTCCATGTATCAAACTCACGGTGGGTCTGTCTAGTATACTTGTTCTCTAACAAGTACCTATGTATTTGGTTTGATATCTCCATATCATGACTAATGAGATTTTGTCATCAACCAACACCACAATCTAGTCTTGTGTGTCATTGATGTCTATCTACATTACACAATGACATCTGACTAGGGACATAATAAGAATGAACAAACTCTTAGAATCTGTATGATCTCATCATTCAGATCCTCAACTTGAAAGCATACGTCAATGAGTACTATCATTCTCAAGACATTCAATCTGTTCTATCATTATCTCATATGACTGAACCAGAAAGAATTGGAAGCTTGCCTTTGATGTTTATCAAATCAATCTTAATGTATCCTACCAATCATCCCATGATTGGCTCTCAGGGCATACATACCAACAGACTCCCACTTGCACTGTGAGCCAATCGTCCTTGAATCATATTCATAGTGATCTTCAAACATGTCCCACATGTTACTATGTTGTAGTGCTAACATAGTGAGTTATGGCAACACCTTGCCAAAGTCGGTATTAACTGCATGTCTCTCATCTCTTCGATGTACGTCACACGTATGTGATGGAGTTGCCTTAATATGAAATCTAGTATTCCTTTGCTAACCTTTAGCCACATTGCATGACCAAGCACTCCTAACTTGTCATCAATGACCGGAATAACTATAAGTTCATCTCTATGAACTCCTAGATCCATATAGTATCCACTATTGTTCTCTAACACATAGATACTCAACATTTCCTTTTAAAACAATTTTATTGGAACATTTCCAATTATCAACAAACATTCACTTTTATATATCCCATATATATTTTGCAATTAATTTTCTTTGTCCTTTTCGGAAGTTTGCATCAGTGTAACTCTTTACAGTGAACCCTTCCTTATTTCCATAGAACTAGTACTTCTCAAGTACTTATCAAGTTCTCATGGTATTCCAGTAACCCTTACTGGAACTAGACAAGCATCCACTCGTCATGTCCCACATATGAGTTATCAAGATGAGAATATCATATTGTCATGTCCTACATACAAGATGATGAATGCACTTTATTTTTCTATTTACATACATGCAAGATAATGGGATGATTACATACATGATAGATCCTTATCTATTCTTAGTGTTCCCATTCTTCAAAATAATTGGACACTTGGCCTTGGGATACAAACTCCATGTAACATGGACAAGTTTTCTCCCACTGAATTTGTGCATACTGAACCCTTCAGTATAGATTGCTAATGTATGATTTCTCTTTACAGGTCAAGAGGTTTTCGAGAACTATCTCCATATATCTCTATTCCTATCACATAGGAAACGTCTCTATCTTCCCTAAAGATAATTTCCACTTTGGATTTCCATTCTAGAACATTCCCATTTCACATCAACATGTGGAATGTGAATACGCTCCCACTAAATCACAGATCCCTTCTTTATCTTTGACATGTCAGTCAAACCCTTTGACCATATTGTCAAAGTAAGGATCACAGTTCTGAGTTGCTTGTACTCAATCAATCACATTGATTAGTTCATTGTAACTTATAGACTTCATTTGCATTAATGGATTCAAAAACCTTACAGGTTGTGTCACATACACATCCTTGGTTTTATTCCTCATAGGAATGCGGTTTTAGGATCTATATGCCATATTTCTGAGTCATTAAGTTTCAATCAACAAGCATCATCCTTCTCAAAATGTTATCCATGTGTCTTAACGCTTAAGACTCATTTGTACTTATGGATTTTATCCCAATGGGTGCTACCATCAAGGTCATGCCTTATGGTTCACATGGAAGTCATTTAGGATGTAATGGTCACAAACCATAACTCAAAATCTGGTTCCTCAGATTCATCTAGATAGTTGACTCATCACATGACCAACTCATCACATAGATAATTGAGGTGTATCTATCAAGGATATAAGAACTCACAACTCTTTGTGATTCTTAATGTCCTTTATTAGTGTAGGGTATTCTTTAATTAAGAAGAAGTTAGTTATATGAAAATCATACTCTAACTCCTTAGAGTATGACTCCTTTTGATTTAGACATCACCATGCCTTAATCAGGATCTCACTATGATACATTATCATAATCACTCATCAGGATCTCAAACATTTGGTTCAAGTATTTCATTCATTGATCTCATCAAGAATTAGCACTTTACCAAATTCGTACTTCATCTATGATATTCTTGAACACTTCAAGATATTCATATTGGTATTTCTCTAAACACCATTTGAAGTACTAGCATTAACTCCAATAGGTATGTAAATACATCACATGTATTATACCTAATAGGATAATCATTCTCCCACTACCACTAGTGAAGATTGATTAATCATGTCTAAGAGATTCATGTCTCTTACTGGCTCTCTAACCAAAAGAGTCTAGATTTATCCATCATATGGAAACTAGAAATGAATTTCTCATGATTTATGCTAATTTGATTGTTTGAGTTATCAATAACTTTTAGGTATCACTTTATCTTATGCATATCAAGTACCACAAGATAACCAAGGCATTTCCACAAAGATCATATCTTTGAAACATCAACTATATTGATAGTCATCTTGTCACTACAAGATGCAACAATAAAGTGTTTCTATTGGCAAATTGAAATAGCAGTTCTAAACTCTATTTCTTGCCTTCAAGGCTGAAAATAAACTAAAGTACTCCTATCTATGGCGGAAACACTTGCCCCATGTATTGGGTGCTTTACACTTTATATCTTGGTATCATATACCTTAAAAGTGTTATAAGTTTATTTCATGACACCTTCAGGTGGAGACATCTGTTGCCTCCTTCTTCTTTATTTTTTCCAGATAGAGTGGACAATTCCTTTTCCAATGTCCTGGATTTTGACAATGGTGGAAATTGCCTCTCTTGGTCATGCTACCTTGGCCTTGAGAGTTGAAGATGACTTGGGTTACTGGATAGCATTAGGACTCTTCTTAGCTTTGCCCTTGTTCTTGACCTTGGACTTGCCTTTCTTTCTGTTGATCAACATCGCAGACTTAGGCTTGTCCTTCTTCATCTATGTCTCAGCTATCCTCAACATGCCCAACAACTCTGTCAATGGTTTGTCAAAGTTGTTCATGTTGTAGTTCATCACAAACTAACTATAGGATTCTGGAAAAGATTACAGTATCACGTCAGTAGCCAACTCTTGGCTCAGGGGAAATCCCAGTCTCATCAGGTTCTCCACATACCCAATCATCTTGAGCGTGTGAGGACCAACTGGATCTCCTTCTATCATGACACACTTGAACAACGCCCTGGATACATCATATCTCTCTTACCATGCTCAATCTTCATACATGTTCTTCAGATGTTGAATCATATCAATGACACCCATGTTCTCATGTTGTCTCTGCAACTCGTGGTTCATGGAGCACAACATCAAGCATTTTGCATCAATGGTATCTTCAGAATGCTTCTTATAAGCATCCCTTTCTGCCTTTGGTGCGGTAGGAGCATGTTCCTCTGGAGCTGGAGTATCCAGGACATAGAGCTTTCACTCTTGAGTGAGAACAATTCTCAATGTCCTAAACCAGTCGTGGAAGTTAGTCCCATTCAGCTTGTCCTTTTCAAGGACCAAACACAATGAAAAGTGATTGTTGTTTGTTGTCATTTGTACTACAAAAAGAAATATATGCAATTTAGTCCAAAACTCAATTTTGACTTGTTTTGATTGATTTGAAAGGTTGACGATATAATTAGGACTTTAATTAATTATCACTCCCACTATTTTTGTTCAAATTGACAGCCCTCACAATCAATCCGGAAGATTGTAGCGTACAATCTTCTAGTGGGTCAAGACCCATATTTCATCAAGTCATGAGTCAGCTTTGGCTGATCGCCCACAATCTTGATTATTTAGGTAGGCTATCATGCCAATTGCATCATATACAACTCTTGATGAATGAACATACTCAACACCTTGCCATGAACATTTCGTGCATCTGGGCTTAGACGCTCTAAGAATCACTAGTTAAGTCTAACCCAAAAGCCGACACGGTAAACATGCACCATGCTTTTGAAGAACCTACATGTCTACCCTTCACACTTCTACGAGATAGACAGCGTACCACGCTTTGGCATAAACTACGCTTGGTCGATCAAGTTTTTCATGTGTGCCGCTAACGGAAGGTGTAAAAGACTTAATATTTAGATGAGGGATTTGGTTTTATAGGTACATATACATATCCAATCACCACAATACATAGTATGTGTCATATACATGCTATATCCCACAGAAAAAATGTGAAATGATAAAAGCAATGATTATGGCCATCCTAATGTGATTCCTCGAGCCAAGAGGAATCACGGTCATCTAGGTCTACATCATATGCAACCTGTACAAGATGAACTTTTTGCTTTTCCTTTACTGGGTTTGATCAACTCATCACATGAATGACCTGCTCACCTTGGTCGGTCGTCTGGGTGCCACCAGCCGATCGGTTGGTGCCTCCAACCGATCAGTTCACCTGGTCATCGTGCATCTCATCATGGCCGCCACCCGATCAAAATTGGTCGTCTGGATCGCCAACCAATCAATTCACACTTTGAACCGATCGTCTCAGTTGTCGTCAGGTTGTCCGCCGTTCTTTGACATAACAAAAAATAAAAGATCTATCCTATTTTACATTTGAATTGGGAAACCCCAAGTTACATTCGGGGGGAGCAAAGGTAGGAAAGAAATCTCGAGTTATCTTGAGTTACATCAGGAATAGGAGATAGGGAATCAGTGCGCAAACCAAGATGCAAGCAACCATATACAACCAAGCACACATACATAGGGTTTATAGGACATAACCACGCTATACATCCACCACAAAACTCATTTAAGGGCGACGTGTATCGAGTGCATTCATACTATATATCATATATGTATATTAGGATTTATGGATTTAGGATTGGACATGCATAAAGACAATTTTATTCACATCGTATGTAATAGATAAAGGTGACAAACCAAAATCGATCATATCGATAATCCTAAAGTATAGAGAAGTTGACTTGGCTCTGATACCACTGTTGGGTTTTAGGGGAGACAGAGAAGGCAGCAGAAACAAAAAATTTCTTCTCCCAAACCTAGAATAAAGGAATCACGTCAACGTCTATAAAATAGCAAGGATGGTTTATAGAGGCATACCTTGTCTCGAGGCTTGCTCGGTGATGTTACCTCACGAATTGTGAGGTCTTCACCTCCGATCTTGGATGGTGTCTATGCAGCTCTTGGTCTCACCAGGACTGTCGAGATTGACAGTTGTCCTCCGAGCGGTAGAAGTCTCCCACCTCTATAGTAGTCCACATGAACCACCTGGAACTCTGATCTCCTTGTCCCACAAGGAATCGGAACGAGTCACACCCTCTTGTCAGCATACTAGTCACCGATACACTCTCCTGCCACCATTTGCCTTTCTGCAGTTGTCTTTCCCTTATTGGTCCTCCCTTATCGGGTAGCACTTGCTTGGGCTCTCCTAGTTACCACAATCAAAGAGAACCACAAATTTACATAGCAGTTGGTCTTCTTTCTGAGAGGCCCCCAGTACACCTATATATATAGGAGGGTCATGGGACAGGGTTCTCTACCTCGGGCAATGCAAGATTAAAGTAGGAGTAGAAGGGTTCGAGATTTTCCACAAAAAACAACCAACTGCGCCAGCTGAACCGATCAGTTCACACCCTGAAATGATCGTTTCAGGCCCTAAACCAATCATTTGGGACCTGAGTTGATCGTCTGGTGCTCTGAGCCGATCGGTTCATGCATGAGTCGATCGGTTCATGCCTGAGCCGATCGGTTCATGCCTGAGCTGACCGGTTCATGGTCCTGATCCAAATCAAATTGACTTTCATATTTGTTTCCAACTAATCAAACAAACATCCTTGTCCAAATCGAATTTGTACAAGTGAAACAAATTGTATTTGCAAAATAGTCTTCTGACTTTTCAAACGATCTCGATTGGTCCATGAATCGACCGTTTCAACAATTGAGCCGATCATTTCATGGCACATGGGTCGATTGTCTCACCAGTTGAGTCGATTGGTTCACCAACTTGAGTCGATTGGTTCATCCCATGAGCCGATCGGTTGGGGCAACAGACTATGCAAAATCAGTCACTTGTAGTTTCAATCAATCTGATACTCTAATCAATCAGTCCAACACCTTGAACACTAGGATACTGAGCTATCAATTTATTAAGTGTTTAATTGAACTACTAAACTCCTTTAGTAATCAATCTAAACATCATTTGTGGATAAACTCCTCTTCCAAGTTAAATCCTATGTGTGTGACCCTACAGGCCCATTTCACGTTGGCAGTGAAAGTCCATAACACTTATGACTTCACAAGCAAAGAGCAGTGCCTAGTCGCACATCAGTGCTACCCAAGTGAAATAGAAAGTTGGAGATCAACTTTCAATCCTACAATCCGTGAATGGTGTTACAGTGAATGTATAATTCCTTTGTCCCTGATATCCCAAATGAACTCAAGGCATGGAGTAGTCATCCTGTCAATGTTCATTCACTTTCTTGATCTCAGAGTAGATTGGAGGAGATATGTATGACATAAATAGCACACATTGATTCACACATGCGTGCACACTCCTGTCTCAATCCTACTCATCAAGTGTCCATGGATATCAAACTCCCTCAGGAGGGACAAATCCCATATCTATCACTCACCCCTCAAAAGCCCCATGTGCCAAAGCCACCCAATCATCACCTTTATAACAACTCGTATTTTAGGACTGCTATAACATAATGAATCTTAGATGTAATCTCCATGTAAACCTTTTTCCCAAGTTTCCCTCTCATTTCTATCCTTTATGTCATTTATGTTTAATTAGTTAAATTTATAGTGGTTTAGTGAACATTTATTCACTAATTGTACCAATATAAGGGTTTATGCACAAATACCTCAGTGAAAGCTTAATTACCATAACTAAGTGTTATAAACCTTAATATAACTTTTTTATATGATTTGAAAACTTAAAATGAGACTAAGTTTCAAATTTGGTTTGATTTGGATGTTGTTAGTGCAAGTTATGCAATTTTAGGTACATTCTGGACTTCTATGCAATTTACCCAATTGGGAGGTTTTCTTTGCAAATTATCAACTGAATTTTAATCCTTAGATATTCCCTTAGCATTAAATATATTTGAAACCATTGGAGAACCTAGTTTCACCTTGGTTTGATGGTATTTCTTTCCAAGGGCATCAACCAATGAGGTTATTTCTTTCTTGAAAAACAGTGGGGATGGCCTAGAAGGATCTGTGGGATCTTAGGACCAAATTTTGATATCCCAGAAGAGTCCATGAGCTGTCCTCTTTCATGGCCATCAATCCCTATGCTAAAGATACATGGTAAGTCCCTTAGGACACCTCATGCTTCACCTCTTTCTATATATAGCCATGTATACCCCTTCCCAACTCACAATTCAAAAACTCTTGCTCTCCTTTTCTTTCCTCTATCTTATATAATAGTTCCTTCTATATTTGACCATGAAGTTTCTATCTTAAGGTAATAGAGGGAGCCTACCTTGGTGAAGAAGGCTCCTAGGGCTTCCAAATTGCTCTATTAGGGTTTCTAAAGCTCCTCCTTGGTAATTTTAACCAAAACTAGTAAGTTTCCTCCCTTCCTTCCCTATTTTCATACTGCTGGTCTTCCTTACACCTTCTTCTAGGTTGAAACCATGATCATACATGGTAAAACTCCACCTAAAACCCTAAAACATCTCATCTCCATGCTCTTTTGCTAGGGTTTGCACCTCTAATGTGGAGAAGGTGATCTTTGCTCAAGAAAGGAGCTTAGCTTGGAGAAACCATACCTTATAATCTCGAGATCAATTTTGTTTGGACCTTATTACATTCCTAGAGGCAAGCTTTGTTAACCCCCTTCTCATATATTGCTTAAGTACATGCTTAAAACCCATGCTTCTATGTTGATAATCGATGATTTCCATCTCTTTTTACCATGTTCTTCTAACGTTTTGGTTTCTTGCTATTTTATTTTATCTAGAATCTCTAGTTTGGTTATCTAAGAAACTTAAAACCTGATCTTGGGTCAAATGGTGTTTTCTCCCTCTCCCTCTCTCTTTAATTATCTCGATCGGTTTGATGATGTGGCAATTTTCTATTGGTCATTATTGCAAAATTCATATCTTCTAAACCGCTTATCCAAATTTGACAAATAAATATGTTTTCGAATTGGAAAATTAATCTCTATCTAATAAAAGTATTTTCAAGGTCTAAATTCATGGTTTTATGAAGGGTGATTTTTGTAAAACGAATTTAATGCATAAAACACATAAAAATTACATCTTAATCATCATAACTCCAAAATTAACATAAAAATATGTTTTCTTAATTAGAAAAACCTAATAAGTTCATTGGTGATATTTTCAAAAGCTAAATCTGAATTTTTCTAAAAATCTCTAAAAATAAGGTTTCTATATATTAATGTGCACTATGTACTCTATTAGATTTTAATACATTGAAAATAGGCAAAGTGGAACTTGGACTCAATTAAAGTGGTGAAAGTTAGTAATTGATATTAGTAAGAGAGGTATGTGCATTCCTTACACCCTATGTTGGGATAATGGCAGCCCAACCCTATATTTCCCTAATGAGGCTTAAATGAACCCTAAATATTCTATTCTTGAATCCTAATTTTGTTCATTCCTCAAATTAGATTATAATTCCTTCTTGTTTGGGTCTTATAACCCACTTCCATGCTTATTGAATATTATGAATACTCTTTCCATGACTACTTTTCTAGAATGTGGATTTATGTTCTATTTAACTTAAAGTGGTGGTACTTATGTACAACCACCCACAGAGGGCATGTAAATAATCGCCCTGGGGAATGTCTTATTCTCCCCATTATATTGTAGATGACTGGGAATGTCTTATTCTCCCCTCATCTAAAGTTAGAGATCTGGTAGGTGCCTCAAGCCTACTTAGTTAGGTAGGCATAATTATCTTACATGCAAATCCTTTTTGATATAATTGTTAATGGAAAGTTTCTTTTGAATATAGCCTCATATTTTTGTTATCTTCATCATATGATGAACCCTAGCCTGCTTTTATTTGTTGTACTTATCTTTATATCCCAGATTAGTTTTATGACACATACCATGTTTTCTTTCCCTTTTTCTGGGTGCTTTCCCAACCACCCAGGTGTTGGTGCTGAGCAAGGAGAAGGACAAGTTTGAAGGAATTCATCTCAGGAGTAGATCTCAAGCCATCTGAAAGGATGTCTAGGTTGCTATAGCTAGATCCTTTTCTCTTATCTTTTTCTTTTGGGAACAATCATGTAATGAACAATGAAATCCATGTAATAGGCTTAGTACTTTTATTTCCACTGCTATTGCCATTTTGTAATGTATCTGGTGCATGCTTATTTACTTGGAATATTATACATGCATCCCTTAGTATCTTTTATCTATCTAAAAAGGTGGATGTTTTGTAATTCCTTTAAATTTTAGTAAGGAGGTGATCTCTCCTCTTTACATCATGGTATCAGAGCCTTTAGGCAACTATTAGGATATGAAGTTGAAGCAAAGGTGTCTAGAATGGATCAGGGTTTTGGGGGCTGGAAATATTTTCCTCCACACCACTAGCTTGGTTTACAAGGACTCCCATTCCCATATGATACTAGCCTGGCCTGAGCTGATATGAATTTCCCAAAATAGTATGCTTTTAGGCAATAGCATTCTAGATATTCTTTTCTCGTCTATTCTTCTATTCTTTTTCATCTATGATTCAAATACTCCTGGGAACTTTATATGTTAACCCTACCTTTCAGGATAGGTGACTTGTTCGACAGCATGAACAAGGGAAAGGAGTCAAACCCTAATGACTCCAATGTGGGAAACACTCCTGTGACTCCTATCAGCCATAGTATGGTCAATCCTGCTACTCCGGGCACCCCCTCCTTCACACCAGAGAAAGAGTTAGCAATGTTGCACCAGGTGCTCTCCGCCATGATGGGGCAGCTCCACACAGTGGCTGCCAATGCCAACAAGCTGAGGGAGTTCACCCTCACTGACTTCATAAAGATGCAGCCACCCTACTTCAAGCGTGAAAGTGAACACAACATGGTGGACAAAGCTGATGACTGGGTGTTGGCTTTGGATCGGACCTTTGAGGGTATGACGTGCCCTCCTCACCAGAAAGTTCGGTTTGTGACGTATGTGCTAGATGGACCGGCGCGTGTCTGGTGGAATCGTGTCTCCCGCACTTGAGACACCACTACCATTGAGTGGGACCAGTTCCTAAAGCTCTTCAGGGAGAAGTACATCTATCATGCCTTCCTGAGGAATAAGGAAGCCAAGTTCTACAGTCTCAGGTAGGGAAGCATGAGTGTGGCTAACTACATCCAACAGTTCCTATTTCTCGAACGCTATGCCACTGACCTTGGAGCTGAAAGAAGGGCAACATTGTTCTTAGAGGGCCTGAACTACCAAGTAGGCCGAAGTCTTGTTCCACAACTTCCACTCACCTTCCAACAGATGTTGGATAAGGCCCTGGCCATCGAGTCCTACCCATGATTCCAATCCTATGGAAACAGTAATGGCAATAGCAACAACAAGAGGAAGAACCCTACCCAGAATGAGAATCACAGATGTGATTGATGCAATAGGTGCTCTCGTCACCATCCTCCAGGGAGATGTCCTGTCAACAATGCACCTTCTCATAGAGACAGCTGGCCTCCTCCGACCTGCCACGAGTGTGGCTAAGTTGGGCATATCTGACCACTCTGCCCCCATTTCCAGCAAGGACAGAATAATGCCCAACAACCGCAGCAACCAAGGCAGAATCTGCCTCTATGAAATAATAACAACAACAACAACCAGAACCCGAGGTGACCACTAGTGGAGAGGAGGAATGGGAGAGTGATTTCTCTCAATGCTAAGGAAGCAGGCAAAGATAATGAAGTTATTGAAGGTACCTTGCATCTTAATATGCATCCTATAAAGGCAATGTTTGATTTTGGCTTATCCAATACCTTCATATCATGTCATCTTGCTTCCATGTTAGAAATAGAATCTGAGTATATGGATCATATATTAGATGTAAAAACCCCTAGTGGTAATATCTGCTCTTCGTATCTCCAAACTCCGACCATGGACCTCTGTATATTTGGTATAATGTTTCCCTCAGATTTCATCTTGCTCGACATGATCGCCTTTAATTTGATATCATCCTGGGAATGGATTGGTTGAAGAGGTATAAAGCTATTTTGTTTTGTGAAGAATCAAAGGTTAGTTTATCACATCCTGTTGAGGGAAGATTGTGTGTCAAGGGTAGGAAGCGAGAAGATCGACAATTTGTTATCTCTGCTATCAAAGATGAAAAGCTAGTATCACAAGGGTGTAGAGCTTTGCTAGCCTCTATAGTCCTCAAGACTACACTTCCTTCTCTCGACCACATAGATGTGGTGAAGGACTTCCCAAACATTTTTCCCGAGGAGTTACTTGGTTTGCCACCAACTCAGGAGGTGGAGTTCTCCATCGAGCTTGTACCCGAAACTTCACCAATATCGAAGCTGCCTTACCGCTTGGCCCCTGCCGAGCTTGCCGAACTGAAGAAGCAGCTAGAAGAGCTTCTCAACATGGGCTTCATCCGCCCCAGTGTTTCACCCTCGGGAGCCCCTATCCTGTTCGTGAAGAAGAAGGATGGTTCGATGCAAATGTGTATGGACTACCGCATGCTTAACCAAGTGACGATGAAGAACTATTATCCTTTGCCTCACATCGATGACTTGTTCGACCAACTAAATTCAGCCACTGTGGTCTCCAAGATGGATCTATGAAGTGGCTACTAACAGATGCATGTGAAGGACCATGATGTACCAAAGATGGCATTCATAACTCGCTATGGGCATTACAAATTCATGGTCATGCCTTTTGGCTTGATAAATGCCCCTACTGCCTTCATGGACTTGATGAACTGAGTGTTCCGCCCATACCTTGACAAGTTTTTGGTGGTGTTTATCGATGATGTTTTGGTTTATTTTGAGACGTTAGAACAACATCATGAGCATCTGCGGATTGTACTCAACACACTATGAGAAAATCAACACTATGCAAAATTCTCAAAGTGTGAGTTCTGGATAAAGGAAGCGATGTTTCTAGGTCATGTGATTTCTGCCGAACATATAGTTATTGATCCTGCAAAGGTAGAAGCTGTGACCAAGTGGAAAGCTCCAAAGAATCCCTGAGAGATTCGTAGTTTCCTTGGCTTAATAGGTTACTATCGAAGGTTTATCAAAAACTTCTCTGAGTTGGTCTTTCCTTTAACCAAGTTGACGTGAAAGGAGGTCAAGTTCTCTTGGACACCAGAATGTGAGAATAGTTTTCTGAAGCTGAAGAAGAGTCTGACTTCTGCTCCTGTGCTTTCTTTGCTTGTTGAGGGCATACCCTATGTCATCTATACGGATGCATATAGATAAGGCTTAGGGTGTGTTTTGATGCAAGAAGGAAAGGTGATCGCCTATTCTTCTCGACAGTTGAAACCTAATGAAGCTAATTGGCCTACACATGATTTGGAGCTTGCTTCCATAGTTCATGCTTTGAAGATCTGGCGACACTATCTCTATGGTGAAAAGTTTGAAGTCTTTTCTGATCACAAGAGTCTGAGATATCTGTTGACTCAGAAGGATCTGAACTTGCGACAATGTAGGTGGATGGAATATCTTAAAGATTATGACTTCACCATTACCTATCATCCTGGTAAAGCGAATGTCATAGTTGATGCTTTAAGTCGCACGAATGATGATGTTTGTGCTGCTCTGAGATGTTCAGTATGGGAAAACCTTAAACATGTGGCTATATGGAGACCTCAGCTTTTTGAATCAGTAGATGAAGACAAGTTGTGTGTTCATATGGCCAGCTTGACCATTACACCAACCTGGATCTCGGAAGTTGTGGTTGCACAGTTGGAGAGTTTTGAGCTTGAGGAGATGAAAGCTTTAACTGAGAAACTACAATCTGACTTATCTATCAGAGTGGATGGTGTTGTCCACTTCAAACAAAGGTTGTGGATTCCTAATGTTGGTGATCTTAGATAGAAGGTTCTGAGTGAAGCTCATGGGTCCAAGTACACTATTCATCATGGCACAACAAAGATGTATAAGGACTTACAATGAAGCTTCTGGCGGAAGAACATGAAGAATGATATAGCTCTATTCGTCGCAAAGTGCTTGACATGTCGAGCAAGTCAAGATCGAACATCAACGACCTGGTGGTCTTCTTCACCCTCTTGAAATTCTAGAATGGAAGTGGGAGAAAATCACAATGGACTTCGTTACTGGTTTCCCCAAGTCCAAGAAAGGTTATGATGTCGTTTGGGTGGTTATTGACCAGGTTACAAAATATGTTCATTTCTTACCTTTCAAAACCAATTACAAAGTTGTAGATATGGCTCAATACCAATTACAAAGTTGTAGATATGGCTCAATTGTACATTGAGTGGATCGTACGCCTACATGGAGTACCTGAGGTAATAGTTTCTGATCGTGACCCAAAGTTTACTTCTCGTTTATGGGGTCAGATTCAGGAGGAGATGGGTACTGACTTGCGTTTCAGTACTGCTTACCACCCGTAGACAGATGGTCAATATGAGAGAACAGTTCAGATTATGGAGGACTTGCTTCGTGCATGTGTGATGGATTGGGGTGGTGCATGGGATCGATATTTGCCATTAGCTGAGTTTGCTTACAATAATAGCTACCAAGCTAGTATTGGTATGCCACCTTTTGAAGCTCTCTATGGTAGACCATGCCGTTCACCTTTGCATTGGGATGATGCCGGTGAACGTTCTCTAGTGAAGACCGATGACATGCAAATGATGATAGAAAAGGTGCAGTTGGTAAAGAAATGCATGAAAGCTGCTCAATACTGACAGAAGATGTATGTTGATAAGAATAGGTCTGATGTTAACTTCCTAGTAGGTGACTATGCATTTCTGAAGATCAAACCTATTTGTTCTATTGCTAGATCTAAAGTTAAAGGCAAGTTGAGTCCCCACTATGTTGGACCATTTGAAATCTTAGATAAGGTTGGAGACTGTGCATATCTCTTAGCCTTACCTCCTTCCTATGATAAGATTCATAATGTGTTCCATGTCTCTATGTTGAAGAAGTATGTGAAGGACTCTTCTCATGTGCTTACTGTTGAGCCTTTGGAGATACATGAGAATCTGACCAATGAAGAACTACATGTGAAGATTCTTGACTCCTAAGTAAAGCAGCTAAGGAACAAAGAGATTGAGCTGGTAAAAGTTTTGTGGAAATATCATGGTCAGGAAGAAACCACTTGGGAGTTGAGAGATGAAATGTTACGTACTCACCCTTCTCTTTTTGCTTGAGATTTCGAGGATGAAATCCTTTTAAAGGGGTGGAGTGTTGTAACATAATGAATCTTCAATGTAATCTCCATGTAAACCTTTTTCCCAAGTTTCCCTCTCATTTCTATCCTTTATGTCATTTATGTTTAATTAGTGGAATTTATAGTGGTTTAGTGAACATTTATTCACTAATTGTACCAATATAAGGGTTTATGCACAAATACCACAATGAAAGCTTAATTACCATAATTAAGTGCTACAATCCTTAATATAACTTTTTTATATGATTTGAAAACATAAAATGAGGCTACGTTTCAAATTTGGTTTGATTTGGATGTTCTTTGTGCAAGTTATGCAATTTTAGATACATTCTGGACTTTTATGCAATTGACCCAATTGGGAGGTTTTCTTTGCAAATTATAAACTGAATTTTAATCCTTAGATGTTACCTTGCCATTAATGATATTTGAAACCATCGGAGAACCTAGTTTCACCTTGGTTTGATGGTATTTCTTTCCAAGGGCATTATAGGGATTACACTCTTTATAAATATGCTTATCTTTAAAAGCTATCAACCAATGAGGTTATTTCTTTCTTGAAAAATGGTGGGGATGGACTAGAAGGATCTGTGGGATCTTAGGACCGAATTTTGATATCCAAGAAGAGTTCATGAGCTGTCCTCTTCCATGGCCATCAAGCCCTAGGCTAAAGACACATGGAAAGTCCCTTAAGACACCTCATGCTTCACCTCTTTCTATATATAGCCATGTATACCCCTTCCCAACTCACAGTTCGAAAACTCTTGCTCTCCTTTTCTTTCCTCTAGCTTAGATAATAGTTCCTTCTGTATTTTTCCATGAAGTTGTTGTCCCAAGGTAATAGAGGGAGCCTACCTTGGTGAAGAAGGCTCCTAGGGCTTCCAAATTGCTCTATTAGTGTTTCTAAAGCTCCTCCTTGGTAATTTCAACCAAAACTAGTAAGTTTATTCCCATCCTTCCCTATTTTCATACTTTTAGTCTTCCTTACACCTTCTTATAGGTCGGAACCATGATCATACATGGTAAAACTCCACCTAAAACCCTAAAACATCTCATCTCCATGCTCTTTTGCTAGGGTTTGCACCTCTAAAGTGGAGAAGGTGATCTTTGCTCAAGAAAGGAGCATAGCTTGTAGAAACCATACCTTATAATATCGAGATCATTTCTCTTTGTACCTTCTTACATTCCTAGAGACAAGTTTTGTTTACCCCCTTCTCATATATTTCTTAAGTACATGCTTAAAATCCATGCTTCTATGTTGATAATCGATGGTTTCCATCTCTTTTTACCATGTTCTTCTAAGGTTTTGGTTTCTTGCTATTTTATTTTCTCTAGAATCTCTAGTTTGGTTATCTAAGAAACTTAAAACCTGATCTTGGGTCAAATGGTGTTTTCTCCCTCTCCCTCTCCCTCTCTCTTTAATTATCTCGATCGGTTTGATGATGTGGCAATTTTCTATTGGTCAGTATTGCAAAATTCATATCTTCTAAACTGCTTATCCAAATTTGACAAATAAATATGTTTTGGAATTGGAAAATTAATATCTATCTAATAAAAGTATTTTAAAAGTCTTATTTCATGGTTTGACGAAGGGTGATTTTTGTTAAACGGATTTAATGCATAAAGACAATAAAAATTACATCTTAATCATCATAACTCCAAAATTAACATTAAAATATGTTTTCTTAATCAGAAAAACCTAATAAGTTCATTGGTGATATTTTCAAAAGCTAAATCCGAATTTTGCTAAAAATCTCTAAAAATAGGGTTTCTATATATTAATGTGCACTATGTACTCTAATACATTTTAATACATTGAAAATAGGCAATGTGGAACTTGGACTCAAATAAAGTGGTGAAAGTTAGTAATTGATATTAGTAAGAGAGGTATGTGCATTCCTTACACCCTATGTTGGGATAATGGCAGCCCAACCCTATATTTCCCTAATGAGGCTTAAATGAACCCTAAATATTCTATTCTTGAATCCTAATGTTGTTCATGCCTCAAATTAGATTATAATTTCTTCTTGTTTGGGTCTTATACCCCATTGCCATGCTTATTGAATATTATGACAACTCTTTCCATGACTACTTTTCTAGCATGTGGATTTATGTTCTATTTATCTTAAAGTAGCGGTACTTATGTACAACCACCCACAGAGGGCATGTAAATAATCGTCCTGGGGAATGTCTTATTCTCCCCATTATATTGTAGGTGACTGGGAATGTCTTATTCTCCCCTTACCTAAGGTTATAGGTCCGGTAGTTGCCTCAAGCATACTTAGTTAGGTAGGCATAATTATCTTACATGCAAATCCTTTTTGATATAATTGTTAATGGCAAGTTTCTTTTGAATATAGCCTCATATTCTTATTATCTTCATCATATGATGAACCCTAGCCTGCTTTTATTTGTTGTACTTATCTTAATATCCTAGATTAGTTTTGTGACACATACCATGTTTTCGTTCCCCTTTTGTTGGGTGTTTTCCCAACCACCCAGGTGCTGGTGTTGAGCAAGGAGAAGGACAATTTTGAAGGAATTCATCTCAGGAGTAGATCTCAAGCCATCTGAAAGGATGTCTAGGTTACTATAGCTAGATCCTTTTCTCTTATCTTTTACTTTTGGGAACAATCATGTAATGAACAATGAAATCCCTACAATAGGCTTAGTACTTTTATTTCTGCTGCTATTGATATTTTGTAATGTATCTGGTGCATGCTTATTTACTTGGAATATTATACATGCATCCCTCAGTATCTTTTATCTTTCTAAAAAGATGGATGCTTTGTACTTCCTTTAAATTTTAGTAAGGAGGTGATCTCTCCTCTTTACAACTGCATTTGATGATGTCAAAGTGTACCCAACGACATGTGTTGAGTGTAGTGATTTCACGTCAAAGAATCACACTCACCACCATCACATGTGAGAACTGACTGTGACTACCATGTCATGGTTCCATGTGTCAAACTCACGGTGGGTCTTTCCGGTATACTTGTTCTCTAACAAGTACCTATATGTTTGGTTTGATATCTCCATATCATGACTAATGAGATTCTATCATCAACCAACACCACAATCTAGTCTTGTATGTCATTGTTGTCTATCTACCTTTCACAATGACATCCGACTAGGGACATAATAAGAATGTACAAACTCTTAGCATCTGTATGATCTCATCGTTCAGGTCCTCAACCTGAAAGCATACGTCATTGAGTACTTTCATTCTCTAGACATTTAATTTGTTCTATCATTATCTCATATGACTAAACTAGAAAGAATTGGAAGCTTGCCCTTGATGTTTATCAAATCAATCTTAATGTATCCCACCAATTATCCCATGATTGACTCTCAGGGCATACATACCAACAGACTCCCACTTGCATTGTGAGACAATCACCCTTGAATCATATTCATAGTTATCTTCAAACGTGTCCTACATGTTACTGTGTTGTAGTGCTAACATAGTGAGTAATGGAAACACCCTGCCAAAGTCGGTATTAACTACATGTCTCTCATCTCTTCGATGTACGTCACATGTATGATATGGAGTTGTCATAATATGCAATCTAGTATTCCTTTTCTAACCTTTAGGCACATTACATGACCAAGCACTCCTAACTTGTCATCAATGATCAGAATAACTATAAGTTCATCTCTATGAACTCCTATATCCATATAGTATCCACTGTTGTTCTCTAACACACAGATACTTGACATTTCCTTTTTAAATAGTTTTATTGGAATGTTTCCAATTATCAACAAACATTCACTTTTATATATCCCACATATATTTTGCAATTAATTTTCTTTGTCCTTTTCAGAAGTTCGGATCAGTGAAACTCTTTACAGTGAACCCTTCCTTATTTCCATAGAACTAGTACTTCTCAAGTACTTATCAAGTTCTCATGGTATTCTAGTAACCCTTACTAGAACAAGACAGGCATCCACTCATCATGTCCCCCATATGAGTTATCAGGATGAGTATATCATATTGTCATGTCCTACATACAAGATGATGAATGCACTTTATTTTTCTATGTACATACATGCAAGATAATGGGATGATTACATACATGATAGATCTTTATCTATACTTAGTGTTCCCATTCTTCATAAGAATTGGACACTTGGCCTTGGGATACCAACTCCATGTAACATGGACAAGTTTTCTCCCACTGAATCTGTGCATACTGAACCCTTCAATATTGATTGCCAATGTATGCTTTCACTTTTCAGGACAAGAGGTTTCCAAGAACTATCTCCATAGATCTTTATTCCTATCACATAGGAAACATCTCTATCTTCCCTAAAGAATGTTGAATCCTAGATGGGTGATTAGATGCTCTAGAGGGGGGGTGAATAGAGCTGAAAGCACTTAAACAAAACTCATTAAACCTTCAAAATATATGACAAGATAAGGTTGCTAAATAGGCAATTTGAGTGCAACTAAATCATGCATAGCAAGGATAAGAGAGATTGAACATGCACCAATTAGACAAGCTATTTAGAGTGGTTCCACACTTCAAACTAGAAGTGTGTCAGTCCACTTGCCTAGAGAGGTCAACCTCTAGGACTTCCAATAATTTGCACTCTTATATTCACTTATAAGACTTACAAAACATGACCAACAAAGGACTTACCTATCCAATACAAAGAGTCTTCAACCTTACCAAGGACTTACCCAATTTGCAAGAGTCTTCGGCCTTCTCCAAGGACTTACCCACTATTGCACAAGTCTTTGGCCTTGTAGGAATTACCCACTCTTCTTGGATCTTCCGCCTTTGACTTCACCTTCACTCGGAGAAGCTTCCACCAAGGTCTTACCCACTTGAGCTTGAGTCTTCTGCCTTCTCCAAGGACTTACCCACTCTAGCTCCAAGTCTTCAGCCTTACCAAGGACTTACCCACTTTGCAAGAGTCTTCGGCCTTCTCGAAGGACTTACCCACTCTTGCACAAGTCTTCAGCCTTGTAGGAATTACCCACTCTTCTTGGATTTTCCGCCTTTGTCTTCACCTTCACTCGGAGAAGCTTCCACCAAGGTCTTACCCACTTGAGCTTGAGTCTTCTGCCTTCTCCAAGGACTTACCCACTCTAGCTCCAAGTCTTCAGCCTTGATCTTCACCAAGGGACTCCTTCCCTTGTTCTTCTTCACCTCTCTTAGATAAGAGAGAGAACCTTCATCTTCATGATTACAAAAGAGAGATGGGGAGGTGGAGGAAGTGAGAGCCTCACAAGATATACAAATAGGACTAGCTCTCTTACAGATTTCCTACAAACTCTAATGGATGTAGAAATTGATTAAGCTTAGAGAGAGAGAGGAGGTTGTAGCATCACTCAACTATAGAATAGGAACCTTCATAGTGAATGCTCAACCTTGTAATGAAGCCCAACGGGTCCTATTTGTAGCTGGGGATGCCTCTTAGCCTTTGGGAACACTTATGAACGAAAAATAGCCGTTTTGTAGCTTAAAACGGATCTATTTTCACTTGTTGCAACTCCACAACGGCTAGAAACACTTTTCTGCACTTTTCCGTACAGTGCAATCGGTCGAGTTTTAATGGGTGTAACTCGACCGATCAAGTAGGAGGCAAACCGATGTTCAAAGGATCGATCGAGTTTGTCCTGAGGAAACTCGACCGACCATTTCAACTGGAAATGGCCTACTACCCAATCAGTCAAGTTATGTGAGTGCACAACTCGACCGATGCAATCTTCAAAAAATCGATCAAGGTTGATCGGTCGAGTTTCAGGGTGGGAAACTGGACCGACCAAGTGCCTGTAATTGATTTTCAAAGATGCATTTAAAGTGCTCTAATATTCGATCTAAGTGTTCCTGATATTTTTCTAAGCTTAATTACAAGTCATACAATCATTACAAGTGATTTACAACATGATTCTAATGGATATACATCATATTACAAAAATGTGCACTTGTATGACTTTGACTTGTCTTTTCTCCAATTTGAGATAAGCAAGTTAGGGCATTTGGAGTGTGTCTATACCTAATCTGAAATCACTCAAGTAGAAGCATTAGACACCAAAATGTGGAATGGTTATTCATCATCAAAACATGGCTTTAGTCAATTTAGACGTGAGTCAACATTGACCTAATTGACCTTGAGTCAACAATCTCCCCCTTTTTGAAGATGACAAACCATTCCATAAATGTATTGAAAGCATTTAAGCAAATTCATACCTTTGAAGAAACCTAGGGGTTTCAATGGAATTGAGCTCATATGCTCCCCCTCAATTGATGTGCATGGAGTTCTCATACTCCCCCTCAATTTATGCTATTTCTCCTGCATGGTTAGCTTTCATAACATTTATAGAATACTATGTCTTCTACTCATATATGTTCTACACATATATGTCTTCTCCCATTTACCTTCTCCCCTTTACATGAACATACTTCTCATCTTCATGTAAGACATGCCTTCTTCCTCTTTTAAAAGAAGACATACCTTTCTCCCCCTTTGTCATTTCAAAAAGTGGGGTTATGAAGAAAATAAGAAACATCACTTGTTAAAGAGAAAGGAGATAACACAAATATTTATAAGGGGAGTAGAAGAGCACAAATAGGGGCTTGTCCAAGCATAGAAAGAAAAGCAAGTTAAAGCATATACTTGAACAACCCAAAAATGCAAGATAAAGTGCTGCAGAAAAACAATAAATCACAATTTTGACCCTCAAGATGATGGAATTTGACCAAAAACCACCAGATCTCATGGCAAAGTGATGAGTCTTGCTCAGAAGGTCGTTTCTGCATGAAAAACACTAGTCTTGCACCAAAAACTGAAACTAGAGCGAAATCTGCATAAAAATCCATAAATACTCCAATTCCCACATATCATGTAGATCTATGTACCCTGCATCACAATGTTATGCAAGCAACTCAAGATAATAGATATTCAATTTAAGGAACAATCTTGAGCATGTATGAGACTAGATACGAGCATAGCATATATATGAGCAAATATTCCAATTATAAACAGGGTTAGAACTACATGTATATGAACAACTAGTAGATGATATCACAAGTTAGGACTACTAGTAGGATCTAGATCATAGCAAGAGATACACAAGATAAAACAAGCTATGAGTAGATATAGAGATATATCCAAACAAAGAGATATGCAATTTTAGAAGTATGAAAGGATATAACTCACATACAAATATGCATAATTACCAAAAGATGATTACCACTAAGAACCTCAAGGTTGTATCAAAACAAGATATACACCTAGAAAGATGTAGCAAGTTAGAGCACAACGGAAGCAATTTAAGACACAACCAAGAGATCCAAAGAGATCATCATCAAAACCTGCAAAATAACTCAAAGCAAGTAATTGCAACATATAGATATATCAATTTAGAGCAATTAGAGAGATAGAGTTGTAAGCAAGATAGGCAATTTATAACATGGCAATATGCATATATAAAGGTACCAAATGAGAGTGCCAAAGAATGAGGCTATTGGTTGAGAAAATATAGTTGAGAGGGAAATTCTCACTCAATAAGCCAAATGTATATTCTGTGCACAGTGTTGTCGGTCGAGTTCTGTGCATTGGCAAATCGACCAATGACAACTGCTGGCAACACCCATTGGTGCCTATTGGTCGAGTTTCAATAGGGCAAACTCGACAGACAAACCAGCTGTCAAAAAGCACATATATTTCATAAAAACATATTTAAAGGCAGAAAAATAAAACAAACCATATCCAAACATGTCTAAGCAAGTTAGTAATGCACTATAGAAGCATTAGAAATAGTTTTTGAGCAAGAGTGTGAAGAGACACAAAATACCACTTTTGACTCAAAAACCATATGTATAGTGCACACTAACTTGACAAAAAACAAGTTAGGATAGGTTATAAGCAATAAAACATTTACCTTTGTGCTTACCATTTCTTTTTCCACTTGTTGTCACCCTCTACACATCTCACCTTTCTTCTTTCATGTGGATTGAGAAGTCAATTTGCAATTCAATAGCTCAAGTCAATCCATTTGCAAGTACCTACAAGAAGAAATATGAAATGGCCCCCAATCATGTTTTTGGGTCCGGAGGGGTTAGTTTAGCAACCCAAATCCTATTGCTCTTGGGTGCTTTCCTAAAAGAACAACAATTTGAATAATGACCAAAATCATTGCAATAGTTGCATGTGCCCATAGTCTTCGAACTAGAGGATTCTCCATGGAATATTGGAGGTCCTTTTTCTTTGTTGTTCCCTTGACTACTATCATACCCCAAACCATGTCTACCAATTTGTTTAGTGGAGTGGTGTAGGATATCATTAAGGCTCTTCTTACCAACTAAGAATCTTTGCAAAGAAGATCTCAAACTTTCATTGTCATGCTTAAGAGAAGTAAATGTAAAACACAATAGATTCATATCATCTCTAGCATGCACAATATAGATTTCTAATCAGACATCTTTAGTCATATAAGAATATTTATCACAAGATAGATCATCAAAAACTTTCTCTCTATAAGAAAAGATAGTATGAGGGTCAAGAGAAATTGCACTACTATGCAAGGAAGCAAGTTCATATACAAGACAAGTAATCTTTGAAGGATAAACTTTATCTACACATTCTATTCCTTTCAAAGTAAGCTCTTGACTCTCATAAGCACAATTAAGAGCATAAGAAACAATAGAGAGAGAAACAATAGTAGTAGCAAGCTCTATGAATGAAGTAGTCATAGAAGGTTGAGATTCAAAATATTTAATCTTATCAAGCAAGCTAGAATTTGCAAATTTAGAAGCATTTAGTTGACTAAGATAAAAATTGGTTAGAATCTCAACACTTGGATTTACCTCATTTAAATCTTTAATTGAGCTTGTCAAGAGGGTGCAATGGCATCTTCCATCTTCAAATTCACTAGATCTTCCACTAGTGCTTTCATTTGTTGATGGAGCCTTTGTGATCCCTTTTTCACTGTTGTTTCCTTCTATTGTTCTCTTTGAAGGTTGCCCATCTTCATAATCACCCATATTCTCCTACTTGTGGAAGTATGCTTGTAGAAGACCCGCTCTAATACCACTTGTTGGATCCTAGATTGGTGATTAGATGCTCTAGAGGGGGGGTGAATAGAGCTGAAAGCACTTAAACAAAACTCATTAAATCTTTAAAATATATGACAAGATAAGGTTGCTAAATAGGAAATTTGAGTGCAACTAAATCATGCATTGCAAGGATATGAGAGATTGAACATGCACCAATTAGACAAGCTATTTAGAGTGGTTCCACACTTCAAACTAGAAGTGTGTCAGTCCACTTGCCTAGAGAGGTCAACCTCTAGGACTTCCAACAATTTGCACTCTTATATTCACTTATAAGACTTACAAAACATGACCAACAAAGGACTTACCTATCCAATACAAAGAGTCTTCAACCTTACCAAGGACTTACCCACTTTGCAAGAGTCTTCGGCCTTCTCCAAGGACTTACCCACTGTTGCACAAGTCTTCGGCCTTGTAGGAATTACCCACTCTTCTTGGATCTTCCGCCTTTGACTTCACCTTCACTCGGAGAAGCTTCCACCAAGGTCTTACCCACTTGAGCTTGAGTCTTCTGCCTTCTCCAAGGACTTACCCACTCTAGCTCCAAGTCTTCAGCCTTGCCAAGGACTTACCCACTTTGCAAGAGTCTTCGGCCTTCTCCAAGGACTTACCCACTCTTTCATAAGTCTTCGGCCTTGTAGGAATTACCCACTCTTCTTGGATCTTCCACCTTTGACTTCACCTTCACTCGGAGAAGATTCCACCAAGGTCTTACCCACTTGAGCTTGAGTCTTCCGCCTTCTCCAAGGACTTACCCACTCTAGCTCCAAGTCTTCAGCCTTGATCTTCACCAAGGGACTCCTTCCCTTGTTCTTCTTCACCTCTCTTAGATAAGAGAGAGAACCTTCATCTTCATGATTACAAAAGAGAGATGGGGAGGTGGTGGAAGTGAGAGCCTCACAAGATATACAAATAGGACTATCTCTCTTATAGATTTCCTACGAACTCTAATGGATGTAGCAATTGATTAAGCTTAGAGAGAGAGAGGTGGCTGTAGCATCACTCAACTATAGAATAGGAACCTTCATAGTGAATGCTCAACCTTGTAATGAAGCCCAACGGGTCCTATTTGTAGCTGGGGATGCCTCTTAGCCTTTGGGAACACTTATGAACGAAAAATAGCCGTTTTGTGGCTTGAAACGGATCTATTTTCACTTGTTGCAACTCCACAACGGCTAGAAACACTTTTCTGCACTTTTCCGTACAGTGCAATCGGTCGAGTTTTAATGGGT
The DNA here is from genome assembly GCA_963693085.1 of Alisma plantago-aquatica. Classification (NCBI taxonomy): domain Eukaryota; kingdom Viridiplantae; phylum Streptophyta; class Magnoliopsida; order Alismatales; family Alismataceae; genus Alisma; species Alisma plantago-aquatica. Next base: position 486,089,193 of record OY856414.1, read on the forward strand.
GTAACTCGACCGATCAAGTAGGAGGCAAACCGATGTTCAAAGGATCGATCGAGTTTGTCCTGAGGAAACTCGACCGACCATTTCAACTGGAAATGGCCTACTACCCAATCAGTCAAGTTATGTGAGTGCACAACTCGACCGATGCAATCTTCAGAAAATCGATCAAGGTTGATCGGTCGAGTTTCAGGGTGGGAAACTGGACCGACCAAGTGCCTGTAATTGATTTTCAAAGATGCATTTAAAGTGCTCTAATATTCGATCTAAGTGTTCCTGATATTTTTCTAAGCTTAATTACAAGTCATACAATCATTACAAGTGATTTACAACATGATTCTAATGGATATACATCATATTACAAAAACGTGCACTTGTATGACTTTGACTTGTCTTTTCTCCAATTTGAGATGCGCAAGTTAGGGCATTTGGAGTGTGTCTATACCTAATCTAAAATCACTCAAGTAGAAGCATTAGACACCAAAATGTGGAATGGTTATTCATCATCAAAACATGGGTTTAGTCAATTTAGGCATGAGTCAACATTTACCTAATTGACCTTCAGTCAACAATCTCCTCCTTTTTGAAGATGACAAACCATTCCATAAATGTATTGAAAGCATTTAAGTAAATTCATACCTTTGGAGAAACCTAGGGGTTTCAATGGAATTGAGCTCATATGCTCCCCCTCAATTGATGTGCATGGAGTTCTCATACTCCCCCTCAATTTATGCTATTTCTCCTGCATGGTTAGCTTTCATAACATTTATAGAATACTATGTCTTCTACTCATATATGTTCTACACATATATGTCTTCTCCCATTTACCTTCTCCCCTTTACATGAACATACTTCTCATCTTCATGTAAGACATGCCTTCTTCCTCTTTTAAAAGAAGACATACCTTTCTCCCCCTTTGTCATTTCAAAAAGTGGGGTTATGAAGAAAATAAGAAACATCACTTGTTAAAGAGAAAGGAGATAACATAAATATATATAAGGAGAGTAGAAGAGCACAGATAGGGGCTTGTCCAAGCATAGAAAGAAAAGCTAGTTAAAGCATATACTTGAACAACCCAAAAATGCAAGATAAAGTGTTGTTGAAAAAAAATAAATCACAATTTTGACCCTCAAGATGATGGAATTTGACCAAAAACCATCGAATCTCATGGCAAAGTGATGAGTCTTGCTCAGAAGGTCGTTTATGCAAGAAAAACACTAGTCTTGCACCAAAACCTGAAACTAGAGCAAAATCTGCATAAAAATCCATAAATACTCCAATTCCCACATATCAGGTAGATCTATGTACCCTGCATCACAATGTTATGCAAGCAACTCAAGATAGTAGATATTCAATTTAAGGAACAAATTTGAGCATGTATGAGACTAGATATAAGCATAGCATATATATGAGCAAATATTCCAATTATAAATAGGGTTAGAACTACATGTATATGAACTACTAGTAGATGATATCACAAGTTAGGACTACTACTAGGATCTAGATCATAGCAAGAGATACACAAGATAAAGCAAGCAATGAGTAGATATAGAGATATATCCAAACAAAGAGATATGCAATTTTAGAAGTATGAAAGGATATAACTCACATACAAATATGAATAATTACCAAAAGATGATTACCACTAAGAAACCAAGGTTGTATCAAAACAAGATATACACCTAGAAAGATGTAGCACGTTAGAGCACAACGGAAGCAATTTAAGACACAACTAAGAGATCCAAAGATCTCATCATCAAAACCTGCAAAACAACTCAAAGCAAGTAATTGCAACATATAGATATACCAATTTAGTGCAATTAGAGAGATAGAGTTGTAAGAAAGATAGGCAATTTAGAACATGGCAATATGCATATATAAAGGTACCAAATGAGAGTGCCAAAGAATGAGGCTATTGGTTGAGAAAATATAGTTGAGAGGGAAATTCTCACTCAATAAGCCAAATGTATATTCTGTGCACAGTGTTATCGGTCGAGTTCTGTGCATTGGCAACTCGACCGATGACAACTGCTGGCAACACCCATTGGTGCCTATCGGTCGAGTTTCAATAGGGCAAACTCGATCGACAAACCAGCTGTAAAAAAGCACATATATTTCATAAAAACATATTTAAAGGCATGCAAAAAAAAACAAACCATATCCAAACATGTCTAAGCAAGTTAGTAATGCACTATAGAAGCATTAGAAACAGTTTTTGAGCAAGTGTGTGAAGAGAAACACAAAATACCACTTTTGACTCAAAAACCATATGTATAGTGCACACTAACTTGACAAAAAACAAGTTAGGATACGTTATAAGGAATAAAACATTTACCTTTGTGCTTACCATTTCTTTTTCCACTTGTTGTCACCCTCTACACATCTCACCTTTCTTCTTTCATGTGGATTGAGAAGTCAATTTGCAATTCAATAGCTCAAGTCAATCCATTTGCAAGTACCTACAAGAAGAAAGATGAAATGGTCCCCAATCATGTTTTTGGGTCTGGAGGGGTTAGTTTAGCAACCCAAATCCTATTGCAATTGGGTGCTTTCCTAAAAGGACAACAATTTGAATAATGACCAAAATCATTGCAATAGTTGCATGTGCCCATAGTCTTGGAACTAGAGGATTCTCCATGGAATATTGGAGGTCCTTTATCTTTGTTGTTCCGTTGACTACTATCATACCCCAAACCATGTCTACCAATTTGTTTAGTAGAGTGGTGTAGGATATCATTAAGGCTCTTCTTACCAACTAAGAATCTTTGCAAAGAAGATCTCAAACTTTCATTATCATGCTTAAGAGAAGTAAAGGTAAAACACAATAGATTCATATAATCTCTAGCATGCGCAAGATAGATTTCTAAGCAAACATCTTTAGTCATATAAGAATATTTATCACAAGATAGAGCATCAAAAACTTTATCTCTATAAGAAAAGATAGTATGAGGGTTAAGAGCAATTACACTACTATGCAAGGAAACATGTTCATATACAAGACAAGTAATCTTTGAAGGATAAACTTTATCTACACATTCTATTCCTTGCAAAGTAAGCTCTTGACTCTCATAAGCACAATTAAGAGCATAAGAAACAATAGAGAGATAAACATTAGTAGTAGCAAGCTCTATGAATGAAGTAGTCATAGAAGGTTGAGATTTTAAAATTTTAATCTTATCAAGCAAGCTAGAATTTGCAAATTTAGAAGCATTTAGTTGACTAAGATAAAAATTGGTTAGAATCTAAACACTTGGATTTACCTCATTTAAATCTTTAATTGATCTTGTCAAGATGGTGCAATGGCATCTTCCATCTTCAAATTCACTAGATCTTCCACTAGTGCTTTCATTTGTTGATGGAGCCTTTGTGATCCCTTTTTCACTCTTGTTTCCTTCTATTGTTCTCTTTGAAGGTTGCCCATCTTCATAATCACCCATATTCTCCTACTTGTGGAAGTATGCTTGGAGAAGACCCGCTCTGATACCACTTGTTGGATCCTAGATGGGTGATTAGATGCTCTAGAGGGGGGTGAATAGAGCTTAAAGCACTTAAACAAAACTCATTAAACCTTCAAAATATATGACAAGATAAGGTTGCTAAATAGGCAATTTGAGTGCAACTAAATCATGCATAGAAAGATAAGAGAGATTGAACATGCACCAATTAGACAAGCTATTTAGAGTGGTTCCACACGTCAAACTAGAAGTGTGTCAGTCCACTTGCCTAGAGAGGTCAACCTCTAGGACTTCCAACAATTTGCACTCTTATATTCACTTATAAGACTTACAAAACATGACCAACAAAGGACTTACCTATCCAATACAAAGAGTCTTCAACCTTACCAAGGACTTACCCACTTTGCAAGAGTCTTCGGCCTTCTCCAAGGACTTACCCACTGTTGCACAAGTCTTCGGCCTTGTAGGAATTACCCACTCTTCTTGGATCTTCCGCCTTTGACTTCACCTTCACTCGGAGAAGCTTCCACCAAGGTCTTACCCACTTGAGCTTGAGTCTTCTGCCTTCTCCAAGGACTTACCCACTCTAGCTCCAAGTCTTTAGCCTTACCAAGGACTTACCCACTTTGGAAGAGTCTTCGGCCTTCTCCAAGGACTTACCCACTTTTGCACAAGTCTTCGGCCTTGTAGGAATTACCCACTCTTCTTGGATCTTCCGCCTTTGACTTCACCTTCACTCGGAGAAGCTTCCACCAAGGTCTTACCCACTTGAGCTTGAGTCTTCTGCCTTCTCCAAGGACTTACCCACTCTAGCTCCAAGTCTTCAACCTTGATCTTCACCAAGGGACTCCTTCCCTTGTTCTTCTTCATCTCTCTTGGACAGGAGAGAGAACCTTCATCTTCATGATTACAAAAGAGAGATGGGGAGGTGGTGGAAGTGAGAGCCTCACAAGATATACAAATAGGACTAGCTCTCTTACAGATTTCCTACTCACTCTAATGGATGTAGCAAGTGATTAAGCTTAGAGAGAGAGAGAGGAGGCTGTAGGATCACTCAACTATAGAATAGGAACCTTCATAGTGAATGCTCAACCTTGGAATGAAGCCCAAGGGGTCCTATTTATAGCTGGGGATGCCTCTTAGCCTTTGGGAACACTTATGAACGAAAACTAGCCGTTTTGTGGCTTGCAACAGATCTATTTTCACTTGTTGCAACTCCACAACGGCTAGAAACACTTTTCTGCACTTTTCCGTACAGTGCAATCGGTCAAGTTCTAATGGGTGTAACTCGACCGATCAAGTAGGAGGCAAACCGATGTTCAAAGGATCAGTTGAGTTTGTCCTGAGGAAACTCGACCGACCATTTCAACTGGAAATGGCCTACTACCCAATCGGTCGAGTTCTGTGAGTGCACAACTCGACCGATGCAATCTTCAAAAAATCGATCAAGGTTGATCAGTCGTGTTTCAGGGTGGGAAACTGGACCGACCAAGTGCCTGTAATTGATTTTCAAAGACGCATTTAAAGTTCTCTAATGTTCGATCTAAGTGTTCCTGATATTTTTCTAAGCTTAATTACAAGTCATACAATCATTACAAGTGATTTACAACATGATTCTAATGGATATACATCATATTACAAAAATGTGCACTTGTTTGACTTTGACTTGTCTTTTCTCCAATTTGAGATAAGCAAGTTAGGGCATTTGGAGTGTGTCTATACCTAATCTGAAATCACTCAAGTAGAAGCATTAGACACCAAAATGTGGAATGGTTAGTCATCATCAAAACATGGGTTTAGTCAATTTAGACGTGAGTCAACATTGACCTAATTGACCTTGAGTCAACAGTCTCCCCCTTTTTGAAGATGACAAACCATTCCATAAATGTATTGAAAGCATTTAAGTAAATTCATACCTTTGGAGAAACCTAGGGGTTTCAATGGAATTGATCTCATATGCTCCCCCTCAATTGATGTGCATGGAGTTCTCATACTCCCCCTCAATTTATGCTTTTTCTCCTGCATGGTTAGCTTTCATAACATTTACAGAATAATATGTCTTCTACTCATATATATACTACACATATATGTCTTCTCCCATTAACCTTTTCCCCTTTACATGAACATACTTCTCATCTTCATGTAAGACATGCCTTCTTCCTATTTTAAAAGAAGACATACCTTCCTCCCCCTTTGTCATTTCAAAAAGTGGGGTTATGAAGAAAATAAGAAACATCACTTGTTAAAGAGAAAGAAGATAACACAAATATATATAAGGAGAGTAGAAGAGCACAGATAGGGGACTGTCCAAGCATAGAAAGAAAAGCAAGTTAAAGCATATACTTGAACAACCCAAAAAAGCAAGATAAAGTGTTGCAGAAAAACAATAAATCACAATTTTGACCCTCAAGATGATGGAATTTTACCAAAAACCATCGAATCTCATGGCAAAGCGAAGAGTCTTGCTCAGAAGGTCGTTTCTGCATGAAAAACACTAGTCTTGCACCAAAAACTAAAACTAGAGCAAAATTTCCATAAAAATCCATAAATACTCCAATTCCCAAATATCATGTAGATCTATGTACCCTGCATCACAATGTTATGCAAGAAACTCAAGATAGTAGATATTCAATTTAAGGAATAATCTTGAGCATGTATGAGACTAGATACAAGCATAGCATATATATGAGCAAATATTCCAATTATAAACAGGGATAGAACTACATGTATATGGACTACTAGTAGATGATATCACAAGTTAGGACTACTAGTAGGATCTAGATCATAGCAAGAGATACACAAGATAAAGCAAGCTATGAGTAGATATAGAGATATATCCAAACAAAGAGATATGCAATTTTAGAAGTATGAAAGGATATAACTCACATACAAATATGCATAATTACCAAAAGATGATTACCACTAAGAACCTCAAGGTTGTATCAAAACAAGATATACACCTAGAAAGATGTAGCAAGTTAGAGCACAACGGAAGTAATTTAAGACACAACCAAGACATCCAAAGAGATCATCATCAAAACCTGCAAAACAACTCAAAGCAAGTAATTGCAACATATAGATATACCAATTTAGAGCAATTAGAGAGATAGAGTTTTAAGCAAGATAGGTAATTTAGAACATGGCAATATGCATATATAAAGGTACCAAATGAGAGTGCCTAAGAATGAGGCTATTGGTTGAGAAAATATAGTTGAGAGGGAAATTCTCACTCAATAAGCCAAATGTATATTCTGTGCACAGTGTTATCGGTCGAGTTCTGTGCATTGGCAACTCGATCGATGAAAACTACTGGAAACACCCATTGGTGCCTATCGGTCAAGTTTCAAGAGGGCAAACTCGACCGACAGACCAACTGTCAAAAAGCACATATATTTCATAAAAATATATTTAAAGCCATGCAAAAAAAAAACAAACCATATCCAAACATGTCTAAGCAAGTTAGTAATGCACTATAGAAGCATTAGAAACAGTTTTTGAGCAAGAGTGTGAAGAGAAACACAAAATACCACTTTTGACTCAAAAACCATATGTATAATGCACACTAACTTGACAAAAAACAAGTTAGGATAGGTTATAAGCAATAAAACATTTACCTTTGTGCTTACCATTTCTTTTTCCACTTGTTGTCACCCTCTACACATCTCACCTTTCTTCTTTCATGTGGATTGAGAAGTCAATTTGCAATTCAATAGCTCAAGTCAATCCATTTGCAAGTACCTACAAGAAGAAAGATGAAATGGTCCCCAATCATGTTTTTGGGTCCGGAGGGGTTAGTTTAGCAACCCAAATCCAATTGCTCTTGGTGCTTTCCTAAAAGGACAACAATTTGAATAATGACCAAAATCATTGCAATAGTTGCATGTGCCCATAGTCTTGGAACTAGAGGATTCTCCATGGAATATTGGAGGTCCTTTATCTTTGTTGTTCCCTTGACTACTATCATACCCCAAACCATGTCTACCAATTTGTTTAGTAGAGTGGTATAGGATATCGTTAAGGCTCTTCTTACCAACTAAGAATCTTTGCAAAGAAGATCTCAAACTTTCATTATCATGCTTAAGAGAAGTAAAGGTAAAACACAATAGATTCATATCATCTCTAGCATGCACAAGATAGATTTCTAAGCAAACATCTTTAGTCATATAAGAATATTTATCACAAGATAGAGCATCAAAATCTTTCTCTCTATGAGAAAAGATAGTATGAGGGTCAAGAGCAATTACACTACTATGCAAGGAAGCAAGTTCATATACAAGACAAGTAATCTTTGAAGGATAAACTTTATCTACACATTCTATTCCTTGCAAAGTAAGCTCTTGACTCTCATAAGCACAATTAAGAGCATAAGAAACAATAGAGAGAGAAACAATAGTAGTAGCAAGCTCTATGAATGAAGTAGTCATAGAAGGTTGAGATTCTAAAAATTTAATCTTATCAAGTAAGCTAGAATTTGCAAATTTAGAAGCATTTAGTTGACTAAGATAAAAATTGGTTATAATCTCAACACTTGGATTTACCTCATTTAAATCTTTAATTGAGCTTGTCAAGAGGGTGTAATGGCATCTTCCATCTTCAAATTCACTAGATCTTCCACTAGTTCTTTCATTTGTTGATGGAGCCTTTGTGATCCCTTTTTCACTCTTGTTTCCTTCTATTGTTCTTTTTGAAGGTTGCCCATCTTCATAATCACCCATATTCTCCTACTTGTGGAAGTATGCTTGGAGAAGACCCGCTCTGATACCACATGTTGGATCCTAGATGGGTGATTAGATGCTCTAGAGGGGGGGTGAATAGAGCTGAAAGCACTTAAACAAAACTCATTAAACCTTCAAAGTATATGACAAGATAAGGTTTCTAAATAGGCAATTTGAGTGCAACTAAATCATGCATAGCAAGGATAAGAGATATTGAACATGCACCAATTAGACAAGCTATTTAGAGTGGTTCCACACTTCAAACTAGAAGTGTGTCAGTACACTTGCCTAGAGAGGTCAACCTCTAGGACTTCCAACAATTTGCACTCTTATATTCACTTATAAGACTTACAAAACATGACCAACAAAGGACTTACCTATCCAATACAAAGAGTCTTCAACCTTACCAAGGACTTACCCACTTTGCAAGAGTCTTCGGCCTTCTCCAAGGACTTACCCACTGTTGCAAAAGTTTTCGGCCTTGTAGGAATTACCCACTCTTCTTGGATCTTCCGCCTTTAACTTCACGTTCACTCGGAGAAGCTTCCACCAAGGTCTTACCCACTTGAGCTTGACTCTTTTGCCTTCTCCAAGGACTTACCCACTCTAGCTCCAAGTCTTCAGCCTTACCAAGGACTTACCCACTTTGCAAGAGTCTTCGACCTTCTCCAAGGACTTACACACTGTTGCACAAGTCTTCGGCCTTGTAGGAATTACCCACTCTTCTTGGATCTTCCGCCTTTGACTTCACCTTCACTCGGAGAAGCTTCCACCAAGGTCTTACCCACTTGAGCTTGAGTCTTCTGCCTTCTCCAAGGACTTACGCACTCTAGCTCGAAGTCTTCAACCTTGATCTTGACCAAGGGACTCCTTCCCTTGTTCTTCTTCACCTCTCTTGGACAAGACAGAGAACCTTCATCTTCATGATTACAAAAGAGAGATGGGGAGGTGATGGAAGTGAGAGCCTCACAAGATATACAAATAGGACTAGCTCTCTTATAGATTTCCTACTCACTCTAATGGATGTAGCAAGTAATTAAGCTTAGAGAGAGAGAGGAGGTTGTAGGATCATTCAACTATAGAATATGAACCTTCATAATGAATGCTCAACCTTGGAATGAAGCCCAAGGGGTCCTATTTATAGATGGGGATGCCTCTTAGCCTTTGGGAACACTTATGAATGAAAACTAGCCGTTTTGTGGCTTGCAACAGATCTATTTTCACTTGTTGCAACTCCACAATGGATAGAAACACTTTTTTGCACTTTTCCGTACAGTGCAATCGGTCGAGTTTTAATGGTGTAACTCGACCGATCAAGTAGGAGACAAACCGATGTTCAAAGGATTAGTCGAGTTTGTCCTGAGGAAACTCGACCGACCATTTCAACTGGAAATGGCCTACTACCCAATCGGTCGAGTTTTGTGAGTTCACAACTCGACCGATGCAATCTTCAAAAAATCGATCAAGGTTGATCGGTCGAGTTTCAGGGTGGGAAACTGGACCGACCAAGTGTCTGTAATTGATTTTCAAAGATGCATTTAAAGTGCTCTAATATTCGATCTAAGTGTTCCTGATATTTTTCTAAGCTTAATTACAAGTGATTTACAACATGATTCTAATGGATATACATCATATTACAAAAACGTGCACTTGTATGCTTTGACTTGTCTTTTCTCCAATTTGAGATGCGCAAGTTAGGGCATTTGGAGTGTGTCTATACCTAATCTGAAATCACTCAAGTAGAAGCATTGGACACCAAAATGTGGAATGGTTAGTCATCATCAAAACATGGGTTTAGTCAATTTAGACGTGAGTCAACATTGACCTAATTGACCTTGAGTCAACAATCTCCACCTTTTTGAAGATGACAAACCATTCCATAAATGTATTGAAAGCATTTAAGTAAATTCATACCTTTGTAGAAACCTAGGGGTTTCAATGGAATTGAGCTCATATGCTCCCCCTCAATTGATGTGCATGGAGTTCTCATACTCCCTCTCAATTTATGCTATTTCTCCTGCATGGTTAGCTTTCATAACATTTATAGAATACTATGTCTTCTAGTCATATATGTTCTACACATATATGTCTTCTCCCATTTACCTTCTCCCCTTTACATGAACATACTTCTCATCTACATGTAAGACATTCCTTCTTCCTCTTTTAAAAGAAGACATACCTTTCTCTCCCTTTGTCATTTCAAAAAGTGGGGTTATGAAGAAAATAAGAAACATCACTTGTTAAAGAGAAAGGAGATAACACAAATATATATAAGGAGAGTAGAATAGCACAGATAGGGGCTTGTCAAGCATAGAAAGAAAAGCAAGTTAAAGCATATACTTGAACAACCCAAAAATGCAAGATAAAGTGCTGTAGAAAAACAATAAATCACAATTTTGACCCTCAAGATGATGGAATTTGACCAAAAAACATCAGATCTCATGGCAAAGCGATGAGTCTTGCTCATAAGGTCATTTCCGCATGAAAAACACTAGTCTTGCACCAAAAATTGAAACTAGAGCAAAATCTGCATAAAAATCCATAAATACTTCAATTCCCACATATCATGTAGATCTATGTACCCTGCATCACAATGTTATGCAAGCAACTCAAGATAGTAGATATTCAATTTAAGGAACAATCTTGAGCATGTATGAGACTAGATACAAGCATAGCATATATATGAGCAAATATTCCAATTATAAACAGGGTTAGAACTACATGTATATGGACTACTAGTAGATGATATCACAAGTTAGGACTACTAGTAGTATCTAGATCATAGCAAGAGATACACAAGACAAAGCAAGCTATGAGTAGATATAGAGATATATCCAAACAAAGAGATATGCAATTTTAGAAGTATGAAAGGATATAACTCACATACAAATATGCATAATTACCAAAAGATGATTACCACTAAGAACCTCAAGGTTGTATCAAAACAAGATATACACCTAGAAAGATGTAGCAAGTTAGAGCACAACGGAAGCAATTTAAGACACAACCAAGAGATCCATAGAGATCATCATCAAAACCTGCAAAACAACTCAAAGCAAGTAATTGCAACATATAGATATACCAATTTAGAGCAATTAGAGAGACAGAGTTGTAAGAAAGATAGGCAATTTAGAACATGGCAATATGCATATATGAAGGTACCAAATGAGAGTGCCAAAGAATGAGGCTATTGGTTGAGAAAATATAGTTGCGAGGGAAATTCTCACTCAATAGGCCAAATGTATATTCTGTGCACAGTGTTATCGGTCGAGTTCTGTGCATTGGCAACTCGACCGATGACAACTGCTGGCAACACCCATTGGTGCCTATCGGTCGAGTTTCAATAGGGCAAACTCAACCGACAGACCAGCTGTCAAAAAGCACATATATTTCATAAAAACATATTTAAAGGCATGCAAAAAAAAACAAACCATATCCAAACATGTCTAAGCAAGTTAGTAATGCACTATAGAAGCATTAGAAATAGTTTTTGAGCAAAAGTGTGAAGAGAAACACAAAATACCACTTTTGACTCAAAACCCATATGTATAGTGCACACTAACTTGACAAAAAACAAGTTAGGATAGGTTATAAGAAATAAAACATTTACCTTTGTGCTTACCATTTCTTTTTCCACTTGTTGTCACCCTCTACACATCTCACATTTCTTCTTTCATGTGGATTGAGAAGTCAATTTGCAATTCAATAGCTCAAGTCAATCCATTTGCAAGTACCTACAAGAAGAAAGATGAAATGGTCCCCAATCATGTTTTTGGGTCCGGAGGGGTTAGTTTAGCAACCCAAATCGTATTTCTCTTGGGTTCTTTCATAAAAGGACAACAATTTGAATAATGACCAAAATCATTGCAATAGTTGCATGTGCCCATAGTCTTGGAACTAGAGGATTCTCCATGGAATATTGGAGGTCCTTTATCTTTGTTGTTCCCTTGACTACTATCATACCCCAAACCATGTCTACCAATTTGTTTAGTAGAGTGGTGTAGGATATCATTAAGGCTCTTCTTACCAACTAAGAATCTTTGCAAAGAAGATCTCAAAATTTCATTATCATGCCTAAGTGAAGTAAAGGTAAAACACAATAGTTTCATATCATCTCTAGCATGCACAAGATAGATTTCTAACAAAACATATTTAGTCATATAAGAATATTTATCACAAGAAAGAGCATCAAAAACTTTCTCTCTATAAGAAAATATAGTTTGAGGGTCAAGAGAAATTACACTACTATGCAAGGAAGTAAGTTCATATACAAGACAAGTAATTTTTGAAGGATAAACTTTATCTACACATTCTATTCCTTGCAAAGTAAGCTCTTGACTCTCATAAGCACAATTAAGAGCATAAGAAACAATAGAGAGAGAAACAATAGTAGTAGCAAGCTCTATGAATGAAGTAGTCATAGAAGGTTGAGATTCTAAAAATTTAATCTTATCAAGCAAGCTAGAATTTGCAAATTTAGAAGCATTTAGTTGACTAAGATAAAAATTGGTTAGAATCTAAACACTTGGATTTACCTCATTTAAATCTTTAATTGAGCTTGTCAAGAGGGTGCAATGGCATCTTCCATCTTCAAATTCACTAGATCGTCCACTAGTGCTTTCATTTGTTGATGGAGCCTTTGTGATCCCTTTTTCACTCTTGTTTCCTTCTATTGTTCTCTTTGAAGGTTGCCCATCTTCATAATCACCCATATTCTCCTACTTGTGGAAGTATGCTTGGAGAAGACCCGCTCTGATACCACTTGTTGGATCCTAGATCGGTGATTAGATGCTCTAGAGGGGGGGTGAATAGAGCTGAAAGCACTTAAACAAAACTCATTAAACCTTCAAAGTATATGACAAGATGAGGTTGCTAAATAGGCAATTTGAGTGCAACTAAATCATGCATAGCAAGGATAAGAGAGATTGAACATGCACCAATTAGACAAGCTATTTAGAGTGGTTCCACACTTCAAACTAGAAGTGTGTCAGTCCACTTGCCTAGAGAGGTCAACCTCCAGGACTTCCAATAATTTGCACTCTTATATTCACTTATAAGACTTACAAAACATGACCAACAAAGGACTTACCTATCCAATAAAAAGAGTCTTCAACCTTACCAAGGACTTACCCACTTTGCAAGAGTCTTCGGCCTTCTCCAAGGACTTACCCAATGTTGCACAAGTCTTCGGCCTTGTAGGAATTACCCACTCTTCTTGGATCTTCCGCCTTTGACTTCACCTTCACTCGGAGAAGCTTCCACCAAGGTCTTACCCACTTGAGCTTGAGTCTTTTGCCTTCTCCAAGGACTTACCCACTCTAGCTCCAAGTCTTCAGCCTTACCAAGGACTTACCCACTTTGCAAGAGTCTTCGACCTTCTCCAAGGACTTACCCACTGTTGCACAAGTCTTCGGCCTTGTAGGAATTACCCACTCTTCTTGGATCTTCCGCCTTTGACTTCACCTTCACTCGGAGAAGCTTCCACCAAGGTCTTACCCACTTGAGCTTGAGTCTTCTGCCTTCTCCAAGGACTTACCCACTCTAGCTCCAAGTCTTCAGCCTTGATCTTGACCAAGGGACTCCTTCCCTTGTTCTTCTTCACCTCTCTTGGACAAGAGAGAGAACCTTCATCTTCATGATTACAAAAGAGAGATGGGGAGGTGGTGGAAGTGAGAGCCTCACAAGATATACAAATAGGACTAGCTCTCTTACAGATTTCCTACTCACTCTAATGGATGTAGCAAGTGATTAAGCTTACAGAGAGAGGAGGTTGTAGGATCACTCAACTATAGAATAGGAACCTTCATAGTGAATGCTCAACCTTGGAATGAAGCCCAAGGGGTCCTATTTATAGCTGGGGATGCCTCTTAGCCTTTGGGAACACTTATGAATGAAAACTAGCCATTTTGTGGCGTGCAACGGATCTATTTTCACTTGTTGCAACTCCACAACGGCTAGAAACACTTTTCTGCACTTTTCGGTACAGTGTAATCGGTCGAGTTTTAATGGGTGTAACTCGACCAATCAAGTTGGAGGCAAACCGATGTTCAAAGGATTAGTCGAGTTTGTCCTGAGGAAACTCGACCGACCATTTCAACTGGAAATGGCCTACTACCCAATTGGTCGAGTTCTGTGAGTTCACAACTCGATCGATGCAATCTTCAGAAAATCGATCAAGGTTGATCGGTCGAGTTTCAGGGTGGGAAACTGGACCGACCAAGTGCGTGTAATTGATTTTCAAAGATGCATTTAAAGTTTTCTAATATTCGATCTAAGTGTTCCTGATATTTTTCTAAGCTTAATTACAAGTCATACAATCATTACAAGTGATTTACAACATGATTCTAATGGATATACATCATATTACAAAAATGTGCACTTGTATGACTTTGACTTGTCTTTTCTCCAAGTTGAGATAAGCAAGTTAGGGCATTTGTAGTGTGTCTATACCTAATCTGAAATCACTCAAGTAGAAGCATTAGACACCAAAATGTGGAATGGTTAGTCATCATCAAAACATGGGTTTAGTCAATTTAGACGTGAGTCAACATTGACCTAATTGACCTTGAGTCAACAATCTCCCCCTTTTTGAAGGTGACAAACCATTCCATAAATGTATTGAATACATTTAAGTAAATTCATACCTTTGGAGAAACCTAGGGGTTTCAATGGAATTGAGCTCATATGCTCCCCCTCAATTGATGTGCATGGAGTTCTCATACTCCCTCTCAATTTATGCTATTTCTCCTGCATGGTTAGCTTTCATAACATTTATAGAATACTATGTCTTCTAGTCATATATGTTCTACACATATATGTCTTCTCCCATTTACCTTCTCCCCTTTACATGAACATACTTCTCATCTACATGTAAGACATTCCTTCTTCCTCTTTTAAAAGAAGACATACCTTTCTCTCCCTTTGTCATTTCAAAAAGTGGGGTTATGAAGAAAATAAGAAACATCACTTGTTAAAGAGAAAGGAGATAACACAAATATATATAAGGAGAGTAGAATAGCACAGATAGGGGCTTGTCAAGCATAGAAAGAAAAGCAAGTTAAAGCATATACTTGAACAACCCAAAAATGCAAGATAAAGTGCTGTAGAAAAACAATAAATCACAATTTTGACCCTCAAGATGATGGAATTTGACCAAAAAACATCAGATCTCATGGCAAAGCGATGAGTCTTGCTCATAAGGTCATTTCCGCATGAAAAACACTAGTCTTGCACCAAAAATTGAAACTAGAGCAAAATCTGCATAAAAATCCATAAATACTTCAATTCCCACATATCATGTAGATCTATGTACCCTGCATCACAATGTTATGCAAGCAACTCAAGATAGTAGATATTCAATTTAAGGAACAATCTTGAGCATGTATGAGACTAGATACAAGCATAGCATATATATGAGCAAATATTCCAATTATAAACAGGGTTAGAACTACATGTATATGGACTACTAGTAGATGATATCACAAGTTAGGACTACTAGTAGTATCTAGATCATAGCAAGAGATACACAAGACAAAGCAAGCTATGAGTAGATATAGAGATATATCCAAACAAAGAGATATGCAATTTTAGAAGTATGAAAGGATATAACTCACATACAAATATGCATAATTACCAAAAGATGATTACCACTAAGAACCTCAAGGTTGTATCAAAACAAGATATACACCTAGAAAGATGTAGCAAGTTAGAGCACAACGGAAGCAATTTAAGACACAACCAAGAGATCCATAGAGATCATCATCAAAACCTGCAAAACAACTCAAAGCAAGTAATTGCAACATATAGATATACCAATTTAGAGCAATTAGAGAGACAGAGTTGTAAGAAAGATAGGCAATTTAGAACATGGCAATATTAATATATGAAGGTACCAAATGAGAGTGCCAAAGAATGAGGCTATTGGTTGAGAAAATATAGTTGCGAGGGAAATTCTCACTCAATAGGCCAAATGTATATTCTGTGCACAGTGTTATCGGTCGAGTTCTGTGCATTGGCAACTCGACCGATGACAACTGCTGGCAACACCCATTGGTGCCTATCGGTCGAGTTTCAATAGGGCAAACTCAACCGACAGACCAGCTGTCAAAAAGCACATATATTTCATAAAAACATATTTAAAGGCATGCAAAAAAAAACAAACCATATCCAAACATGTCTAAGCAAGTTAGTAATGCACTATAGAAGCATTAGAAATAGTTTTTGAGCAAAAGTGTGAAGAGAAACACAAAATACCACTTTTGACTCAAAACCCATATGTATAGTGCACACTAACTTGACAAAAAACAAGTTAGGATAGGTTATAAGAAATAAAACATTTACCTTTGTGCTTACCATTTCTTTTTCCACTTGTTGTCACCCTCTACACATCTCACATTTCTTCTTTCATGTGGATTGAGAAGTCAATTTGCAATTCAATAGCTCAAGTCAATCCATTTGCAAGTACCTACAAGAAGAAAGATGAAATGGTCCCCAATCATGTTTTTGGGTCCGGAGGGGTTAGTTTAGCAACCCAAATCGTATTTCTCTTGGGTTCTTTCATAAAAGGACAACAATTTGAATAATGACCAAAATCATTGCAATAGTTGCATGTGCCCATAGTCTTGGAACTAGAGGATTCTCCATGGAATATTGGAGGTCCTTTATCTTTGTTGTTCCCTTGACTACTATCATACCCCAAACCATGTCTACCAATTTGTTTAGTAGAGTGGTGTAGGATATCATTAAGGCTCTTCTTACCAACTAAGAATCTTTGCAAAGAAGATCTCAAAATTTCATTATCATGCCTAAGTGAAGTAAAGGTAAAACACAATAGTTTCATATCATCTCTAGCATGCACAAGATAGATTTCTAACAAAACATATTTAGTCATATAAGAATATTTATCACAAGAAAGAGCATCAAAAACTTTCTCTCTATAAGAAAATATAGTTTGAGGGTCAAGAGAAATTACACTACTATGCAAGGAAGTAAGTTCATATACAAGACAAGTAATTTTTGAAGGATAAACTTTATCTACACATTCTATTCCTTGCAAAGTAAGCTCTTGACTCTCATAAGCACAATTAAGAGCATAAGAAACAATAGAGAGAGAAACAATAGTAGTAGCAAGCTCTATGAATGAAGTAGTCATAGAAGGTTGAGATTCTAAAAATTTAATCTTATCAAGCAAGCTAGAATTTGCAAATTTAGAAGCATTTAGTTGACTAAGATAAAAATTGGTTAGAATCTAAACACTTGGATTTACCTCATTTAAATCTTTAATTGAGCTTGTCAAGAGGGTGCAATGGCATCTTCCATCTTCAAATTCACTAGATCGTCCACTAGTGCTTTCATTTGTTGATGGAGCCTTTGTGATCCCTTTTTCACTCTTGTTTCCTTCTATTGTTCTCTTTGAAGGTTGCCCATCTTCATAATCACCCATATTCTCCTACTTGTGGAAGTATGCTTGGAGAAGACCCGCTCTGATACCACTTGTTGGATCCTAGATCGGTGATTAGATGCTCTAGAGGGGGGGTGAATAGAGCTGAAAGCACTTAAACAAAACTCATTAAACCTTCAAAGTATATGACAAGATGAGGTTGCTAAATAGGCAATTTGAGTGCAACTAAATCATGCATAGCAAGGATAAGAGAGATTGAACATGCACCAATTAGACAAGCTATTTAGAGTGGTTCCACACTTCAAACTAGAAGTGTGTCAGTCCACTTGCCTAGAGAGGTCAACCTCCAGGACTTCCAATAATTTGCACTCTTATATTCACTTATAAGACTTACAAAACATGACCAACAAAGGACTTACCTATCCAATAAAAAGAGTCTTCAACCTTACCAAGGACTTACCCACTTTGCAAGAGTCTTCGGCCTTCTCCAAGGACTTACCCAATGTTGCACAAGTCTTCGGCCTTGTAGGAATTACCCACTCTTCTTGGATCTTCCGCCTTTGACTTCACCTTCACTCGGAGAAGCTTCCACCAAGGTCTTACCCACTTGAGCTTGAGTCTTTTGCCTTCTCCAAGGACTTACCCACTCTAGCTCCAAGTCTTCAGCCTTACCAAGGACTTACCCACTTTGCAAGAGTCTTCGACCTTCTCCAAGGACTTACCCACTGTTGCACAAGTCTTCGGCCTTGTAGGAATTACCCACTCTTCTTGGATCTTCCGCCTTTGACTTCACCTTCACTCGGAGAAGCTTCCACCAAGGTCTTACCCACTTGAGCTTGAGTCTTCTGCCTTCTCCAAGGACTTACCCACTCTAGCTCCAAGTCTTCAGCCTTGATCTTGACCAAGGGACTCCTTCCCTTGTTCTTCTTCACCTCTCTTGGACAAGAGAGAGAACCTTCATCTTCATGATTACAAAAGAGAGATGGGGAGGTGGTGGAAGTGAGAGCCTCACAAGATATACAAATAGGACTAGCTCTCTTACAGATTTCCTACTCACTCTAATGGATGTAGCAAGTGATTAAGCTTACAGAGAGAGGAGGTTGTAGGATCACTCAACTATAGAATAGGAACCTTCATAGTGAATGCTCAACCTTGGAATGAAGCCCAAGGGGTCCTATTTATAGCTGGGGATGCCTCTTAGCCTTTGGGAACACTTATGAATGAAAACTAGCCATTTTGTGGCGTGCAACGGATCTATTTTCACTTGTTGCAACTCCACAACGGCTAGAAACACTTTTCTGCACTTTTCGGTACAGTGTAATCGGTCGAGTTTTAATGGGTGTAACTCGACCAATCAAGTTGGAGGCAAACCGATGTTCAAAGGATTAGTCGAGTTTGTCCTGAGGAAACTCGACCGACCATTTCAACTGGAAATGGCCTACTACCCAATTGGTCGAGTTCTGTGAGTTCACAACTCGATCGATGCAATCTTCAGAAAATCGATCAAGGTTGATCGGTCGAGTTTCAGGGTGGGAAACTGGACCGACCAAGTGCGTGTAATTGATTTTCAAAGATGCATTTAAAGTTTTCTAATATTCGATCTAAGTGTTCCTGATATTTTTCTAAGCTTAATTACAAGTCATACAATCATTACAAGTGATTTACAACATGATTCTAATGGATATACATCATATTACAAAAATGTGCACTTGTATGACTTTGACTTGTCTTTTCTCCAAGTTGAGATAAGCAAGTTAGGGCATTTGTAGTGTGTCTATACCTAATCTGAAATCACTCAAGTAGAAGCATTAGACACCAAAATGTGGAATGGTTAGTCATCATCAAAACATGGGTTTAGTCAATTTAGACGTGAGTCAACATTGACCTAATTGACCTTGAGTCAACAATCTCCCCCTTTTTGAAGGTGACAAACCATTCCATAAATGTATTGAATACATTTAAGTAAATTCATACCTTTGGAGAAACCTAGGGGTTTCAATGGAATTGAGCTCATATGCTCCCCCTCAATTGATGTGCATGGAGTTCTCATACTCCCCCTCAATTTATGCTATTTCTCCTGCATGGTTAGCTTTCATAACATTTATAGAATATTATGTCTTCTACTCATATATGTTCTACACATATATGTTCTACACATATATGTCTTCTCCCATTTACCTTCTCCCCTTTACATGAACATACTTCTCATCTTCATGTAAGACATTCCTTCTTCCTCTTTTAAAAGAAGACATACCTTTCTCTCCCTTTGTCATTTCAAAAAGTGGGGTTATGAAGAAAATAAGATACATCACTTGTTAAAGAGAAAGGAGATAACACAAATATATATAAGGAGAGTAGAAGAGCACTGATAGGGGCTTTTCCAAGCATAGAAAGAAAAGAAAGTTAAAAAATATACTTGAACAACCCAAAAATGCAAGATAAAGTGTTGTAGAAAAACAATAAATCACAATTTTGACCCTCAAGATGATGGAATTTGACCAAAAAACATCGGATTTCATGGCAAAGAGATGAGTCTTGCTCAGAAGGTCGTTTCTGCATGAAAAACACTAGCCTTGCACCAAAAACTGAAACTAGAGAAAAATCTGCATAAAAATCCATAAATACTCCAATTGCCACATATCATGTAGATCTATGTACCCTGCATCACAATGTTATGCAAGCAACTCAAGATAGTAGATATTCAATTTAAGGAACAATCTTATGCATGTATGAGACTAGATACAAGCATAGCATATATATGAGCAAATATTCCAATTATAAACAGGGTTAGAACTACATGTATATGGACTACTAGTAGATGATATTGCAAGTTAGGACTACTAGTAGGATCAAGATCACAACAAGAGATACACAAGATAAAGCAAGCTATGAGTAGATATAGAGATATATCCAAACAAAGAGATATGCAATTTTAGAAGTATGAAAGGATATAACTCACTTACAAATATGCATAATTACCAAAAGATGATTACCACTAAGAACCTCAAGGTTGTATCAAAACAAGATATACACCTAGAAAGATGTAGCAAGTTAGAGCACAACGGAAGCAATTTAAGACACAACCAAGATATCCAAAGAGATCATCATCAAAACCTGCAAAACAACTCAAAGCAAGTAACTGCAACATATAGATATACGAATTTAGAGCAATTAGAGAGATAGAGTTGTAAGCAAGATAGGCAATTTAGAACATGGCAATATGCATATATGAAGGTACCAAATGAGAGTGCCAAAGAATGAGGCTATTGGTTGAGAAAATATAGTTGAGATGGAAATTCTCACTCAATAAGACAAATGTATATTCTGTGCACAGTGTTATCGGTCGAGTTCTGTTTATTGGCAACTCGACTGATGACAACTGCTGGCAACACCCATTGGTGCCTATCGGTCGAGTTTCAATAGGGCAAACTCGACCGACATACCAGCTGTCAAAAAGCACATATATTTCATAAAAACATATTTAAAGGCATGCAAAAAAAAAAACCATATGCAAACATGTCTAAGCAAGTTAGTAATGCACTATAGAAGCATTAGAAACAGTTTTTGAGCAAGAGTGTGAAGAGAAACACAAAATACCACTTTTGACTCAAAAACCATATGTATAGTGCACACTAACTTGACAAAAAACAAGTTAGGATAGGTTATAAGCAATAAAACGTTTACCTTTGTGCTTACCATTTCTTTTTCCACTTGTTGTCACCCTCTACACATCTCACCTTTCTTCTTTCATGTGGATTGAGAAGTCAATTTGCAATTCAATAGCTCAAGTCAATCCATTTGCAAGTACCTACAAGAAGAAAGATGAAATGGTCCCCAATCATGTTTTTGGGTCCGGAGGGGTTAGTTTAGTAACCCAAATCCTATTGCTCTTGGGTGCTTTCCTAAAAGGACAACAATTTGAATAATGACCAAAATCATTGCAATAGTTGCATGTGCCCATAGTCTTGGAACTAGAGGATTCTCCATGGAATATTGGAGGTCCTTTATGAAAAACCACTAGAGGGGGGGGTGAATAGGGTTTTCAACTTATTTAACAATAATTTAACTCAAACAACCACAAATGAGAAATCAAGAAGGAGACAAGGGGTTTAGAGTGGTTCCAACCTTAGCAAATACTAAGGTTGTCAGTCCACTACCCGGTTGCTTACCCAACCGGGATTTTGAAAGTATCAATTTTATTACCTTCACAAGGAATTACACAAAATACAATACTTTCTTACACCCCTTGAACAACCTTCACCTGAAGTAGATGCACCAACCCGAGGTAACCTTCTTGAAGTAACTCCAAGCTCCCCCTTGAAGTAGCCTTCCTCTTTAGAAGTAACCTCCCGTTGCACCAGCCTTCTTGAAGTAGCTCAAGGTCCCCTTCTTCACCAAGAAGATCTCCAACCTCTCCAATCTGCAGCCTCCAACCTAGGAGTAGCAAGGAGAGTACAAACAATAATAGTGAACAAGAAAGGAAAAAGGAAATTACAACTTATCCTTTGAAGCACAAGGCTTGATTTGCCTAGATCAAGCGTATAAATCTCCTAACCAATGTGTATGGAATTTTAATTGCTGTGGATAGGCGATGCTAGCCTATAGGACACGAAATTTGAGCTAAGAGAAGAAGTAGCCAGTTGTCAATATGCTCAATTGCTCACAAACATGTTACTCAATGTAAGTGTATGCTCAAAGATTGTTCAAGTGTAAAAACAAGTTAGTTTAGGTGTCCTAAGGCATTTCCTATTTATAGGAATGTCCTACAAGTGCTTAAGGACGTTCTAGACACTTTCTAGGGGTTTCTAAGTGCTTAACTAGCCGTTAGGTATAATGTAACGACCCCGTCTCCCGATAACCCCCAATTAAGGGAGACCAGAAGGTCAGAGCCGTTATTCAATAAACAGGATCAAAGGTTCGACAAATAATCAATAACAATTATGAAATTCTACTAACTAACTGGAATTTGGTATGAAATTAAAACTTTACTTACCTTTGAAAAACTTGGCAATCTACCTATCCAAGCTTGTATCCACTCTAACTAATCCTCCTTGCACTTTATGTTTTACTTTCACGATGTGTCACTTTACTGTTTGTTCTTTCAATTGTTCCTAAAACGCCGACAAACAAAACGTCGATCAGTATATCGAAATATACTGGTATGTGGGGTCAACCAAAAGTTTGCACATATGACTAACAATTTAATAATCACAATCAAATTATTTAACAATGCCAATTTACACTTTTCAGTATGACATTCTCCACCGCTTTTGCCCTAACCCTGGCATACCCACCTTAGGGTTTATTTTTCCCATGACTTAAGGCCACCTTCTCAATCCCGAGCTTGGTGCCTGGGGGTCACCACTCATTTTGCCCTCTAGTCATGCAATATTACAGGCCACCTTCTTGGTGCCTGGGGGTCACTACTCATGGTGCCCATTGGTCTACCCATCTGGGCCTGACTCTCTTGGCATCATCCATCAGGGTGGCATGTAGGTGCGAGAATACATACTTCTACTATTAATGTGATAATCATAGTGACTTTATGATTTGCAAGTATGAACATCCAAATAGTTTAGTTGCAGTCAATGCGATTAACCATCCGGCAAACACGCGGGAAACTAATGCGGTTATTCATAAGCGTAACCACATACCTGGCAGACTCAGATGCAGGAATATTCCAAACAAGCAAGTAATCCAGAATCAAGCAAGTACACAATTCAATCCTGAAATATTCAGCCAATATTTTCTATCATTGATCATGGCACACAAAACTAATAGATCTACTCGTGCCTTAGGGTTACTAGCCTTTTTAGGGTTTTGACTATAATTAGGGTTTCACTTCCTTTTTATTACTTTTATCTTACTTTTATCAAATATCCATCAAACCCTAATTATCTTGTCTTATTTTCCATTAAAGTCCTTAAGATTAGGTTTGGACCACGAAAACCCCTAATTATTCATCTATTCATCACAAAAGATGTTAAGGTTAACATTTAACAATATTTAATCTTATTTTCAGACTAATAACACCATCATCTATCGGTTAAGTCTATCAAGCCTCTTTTCATTAAAGCTACTATTTTAATCCTTTTAATCCATGGCAAACTCATTATAACCATTTATCACCAATTCATAGCCCATTATGATCTAAGTCGCATATGAATTCATTTTGTCATAATTTTACCCTTTTATTCCTGGGAAAACCCTAATTACTACCTTTAGGGTATATATCCATAATTAATGACTTTTATACTCTAATAGCTTAGATTCAACATGTTTCAACTCCACTCATCAGATTTATCATTTAAAGCCTTTAATAATCTTATTCACTAAAATTAGGGTTTCAAGGCCCATTAATGCTTATTTATGCTCATGAACTCTCAATTAAGCTACCAACGTGCAAAACTCCTCCTTTTTATTCCTAATGTTTCTTTTTATCATTAACAGGCTAATATCAACTTTAGTCAGCTATTGAACCCTATTAATCACTTTAATAATATCAAAATAGGGTTCTTTATTCACTAAAACAATAAAGATGATATCTTCCATTACTTTTCGAATTGCACAAGGAATAAGGCTTCAATTATATTTTATTTAGATTCCTCCCGATTTTCTGAGCAAAATTCATATATAATGCGAATCTATCCGAGCTACGGTTCATTAGATAAGAATTTTGCATTAAAACCTCACCTGAGCCAATCTGGTTCTGCCACGTCACCCTGCGCATGCGCGGCTTGCCTTGAGTTTGAGAATATTTCGAAATGACAATACTGCCCCTCCTTAAGTGGCCGACCCTTCACTACCGAAAAGGGTAGAACGGTCCAAACTCAGCCTGGTTGTCTTCAACCTCGGCTCTTGCCCTAGCAGCCGACGGTCGCCAATCAGCAGGTTTTGTGGGCGCGCCCCTCCCTCTCCAGCCTTCAAGGACCACCGTCATTGGGCCCCCAAGCTCGCCTGCCATGTTGCGCACCTAGGGTACCGCCTAGGTCGCGGTTTAGCTGGCTGGTGCATGGGCACCTGACCTGCCATGCGTGGCCGCAGTTGCAGCCACGTAGCTGCGGTTGTGCGAGGTCGAGGTCGTTGGAGCGGTAGACAATTGATTCTGGGAGGTCGTGGAGGTTCCCCACCGCAAGCAAAGCCAGAAGACACTCCCATGTTGGTCCAGGGATCGAACTACACTCTCGTTAGGTTTTGAAGAAGAAGAAGGAGAAGAAGAGTGGGATACGAGGGAAAGGTTGAGTCTGTGGATCCGTCCCTTTTATAGGGATGGGTAGCAGCATCCTAGCATGCCTGCCCATGAGGAGAGCCAATAGGAAACTCCTTTCCTTGATTACCAAGATATCCTCTCTTTTCTAACTATTCCTATTCCTTAGTTAATAGGAAAATCCGAATTTTATCTCCTTGATATTCTTTTATGCTCCAAATCTCAAGATTTCGAAATTAACTTCTTTTATTCTCTTAAAACTTGCCCTTTTTTCTAATGGCACGAAATCCTCTTTCCATTAAATAGGAAAATACTTTCTTTTTACCAAATTCACAAAATTCATTAAGAATGTATCACATTATCTTCATATTTTGCAAATCTTGGTAGTTTCTCTCTCTTTCCTATTTATTGGGGTTCCTTGAATCCCAAGAAACTCAAAGATCTCGAAATTCCTCATTAAGGATACTCATTATCCTTCTAGATGCATCTAAATGCATTATCCTCATTATCTTGTTTTATTTCTTATTAAAATATTTCCTTTTGTGGATTTCTCTTTATTTCTCTCTTATTTTCCTCATTAGTGTTCCTTTTATTATTAGGAATCCTTGTAACACGAAATTCCACTAAGGATTACCCATTTATTCCTCTTTTCACATATTTTCCACATTTCATCAATGTTTTCAATTTCTTTATTAACCAGGAAATACTTAATTGATATTTTTTTCCTTATTGCTTTTTCTTTGCAATATTGGACTCCTTGGAACCCAAGGAATCTAAGAGGCACGAAATCCTTTTTGGATTTTCCTTCCAGAGGTTTCCACACCTTTCTTATCTCAAATTCTCAGTTATTCATTAATTAATTGAATATCCTTGTTATTGGGCCCAATAGCCAATAAAGCCCTCAAATCAAACAACACGGATATTGTAAATGAAATCCATTTATTCAAAATAGATTATATCATTTATTCGTTCAAAAATCTTTAATATGAGAAATTATATTTCTCAGCAAAAGAACCCAAAATTGGGGTTGTAACATCCTTCCCCTCTTATAAGAATTTTGTCCTCAAAATTCCATCAAGCAAGAAATCAAACAGGATAATCCATTCTTATGTCCATCAGGGCTACCATGTGGCTTTACCCTATCCATGGTGCTTTCCAAGAACCTTCATTATCTCATATTCTTCCATCTGAGTTCTTTCTTACCTTGGTATATCGTATCCTCATAGGTGACTCAGGACATTTCAGCCTCTCAAAAGATGAATAGGTTCAGGGCTTAACACATGGCTTGGGTACCTCACATAGTGCTTCTAGATCGGACTCATGTAACATATTACACATCACGTTATCCTGTGGGTCAAGGATAAACACAATCATACCCACCAATCCATCTCAAATGGACCCATATATCGGGGATTCCGCTCTCTCAGCTGTAGCTTAGAGGGGTCGGATTTTCACATTATATTCCTCCACAGTGAACTGCATGTCAGTCTGCTTTGCATCAGCTTGTGACTCATGTCACCACTGGGCTCTCTCTCATCCATTGCACGATCAAAGCGACTTCATCTGCACACACCTGGGGTTCTTTTCTGACCTTCGCGAGGCCTCCATCACCAATCATCATAATGAAGTGGTGACCGACACAACCTCCCTATAAAACTTCTTGCATCCCGATAAAGGCTATGGTGGTTAACATCACATCTTTAGAACTACTTCATGGTATCACCCAGAATAAGCACACTTGCTCTCGTCAGACCATCTAGTCTGGATCATACGAACCATTAGTATGGGGCGATAAACTATACAAACACTGAGCTCTTCATGTATCTACTTCCACCTCATGGAAGTGAACCCTTGGGTCACATCAAAAACTTTTGAATTCACATCATGGTGTAGTTGAACCATCTCTTTCATATGTAGTTCAACCAGATCTGTCCCTTGACAAAACTCTTCCTTTCTCATGTCATCTAGGTAAGGCGATCTACCATAACCCATATTGTATCTTGACCTTCTTGGTCTAGGAGAGACTCACAACATCCATAATGATGAACTCTCATTCCTTCTCGGGAACTCTTTATACTTTACATCCATGCACTGGGTTAATGGTGTACGTCCTTCACCTCCTGGCTTGCATGGCCACATGCTACATGCAACTTTGTTTTAAGCATCCAGAATACTACCATCACTTATTATCTTTGTAGTATCAAGATGTATCATGATCTTAAAACCATGATCTTCTGTAAGTCATGATTCCTCGAGATCGATACCTCAGAAAACCCAAACTACTTTCATCAGGGTTTCATTACATTCTCTTCCAGAGAAGAGCATCTGAGGCTCTAACCCATCCTTTCATTACGTCAAGGACTAGACCAGCTAACCCAACAATCATTAACTTGTTCAACCTATCTCATTACATCTGAGTGTTAGCCAAAACACATCTTCTTTCCAAACTTAGGGTTAGCCAAACAACCTCCACTTCTTCTAGTTTCCCGCTAAACTAGGTAGCTATACTTGAACCAGAGTATTCATTACCACTTCTCCCCCTTAGGTGTCAGGTAATGTGACTATATACACCTCCATGTATTATACTTATCATCTCATATCAAACTCTAAGTTGGTCTTCATCAAGAAACTCTGAGCTCATCCTCATGGTGATTCAACTCAACTTTGCATAACTTGCAATTTCCACATAGCTCATGATAAAACATCCTTACAAGATGATCTCCTTATACTCTTAGTGTTAGTAAACCATCCATGTACCATTAACTTCACAAGGGTATGTTATCATCTCTTTCTCTTTCAACATACCTCATAGCAATGTTCCAACTCGCAACATCTTTTATCCTTGGTGTAAACCATGCGTATTGTCCTATCTCTCACTCCCATAACAAAAGGAAATAAGTATTTGGCTGCAGTCCAAATACAGAGTTCCTCCTATTCCAAGAGTAGAGATGGTACAACCCACCTTGCCCGTAAACTTTCAAATCCAAGTCGAAACGTGCAGCTTATGTCTCTATACTACAAACATCATGATATCCACATAATTTCCATGGAAACTAGTCTCGAACTTACTTGGTCTGAGCACAATCCTTGGTCATCTCCCGTAGGTCTATAGGGTGTCGACACTTTTGGGGTCCTCCCTTTTCCCTTATGCATCCAGAGAGTGCCCTACTCATATGTCGTCTGGGTCCCATGAGTTTATGAAGGTGATCAATCTCCTAACCCATGACCCTCGGACAATGATAGTTGTTACCTCCCGACCCTATGGTCATGTGCAACTAGGGAATTAGGCAACTCCTTCTTCCATCGGTCTTATCCCTCCCTGACCCTAGGATACACTTAGGATTATATCATAGTACATGTTCAACATAGAACCTTACCCAATCCTTCATCATCTCTCTCTGCATTCTTGACTGACTTTCATCCCTTCATCGGGGTCATGGAAACCTACCTACCTTGGTCAGGTCCCATATCGGCTACCTCCATGGTAACACATCCACATGCACTTAGAGATGGTTATCTATGGGTTTATGGTTCATTCTCGTACCATGTACTTTTCACTTAGCTTCTCAAGATCCTATGAAACCTCTTTAGGTTACCTTAAAACCAACAAAACTGGTATACCCACTACCAAAGGGTCCCTCTCCCAGGATGGGAGGAAACTACAACTCTTGAAAAAAAGGTCACAACTGCTCTTAGGGTTTACATCCACATGAGCATGCCTAAACCAACAACTATTACAAGCGTACCTATAAAACCATGCTAGGTCGCACTTGTGCACATCCTCAACATTACATCAACTTAGTTGTGAGGGGTTCATCAAACATACCCTTTACGTAAGGGATTTCCTTTACCTTTACACCTGAGGAGTACCATGCTCGAAACTATAGAGACTCAAATCTCACCATGAGCAATGGATACAGTGCTTCCCTTCTTAGGCCTAGGAACCCTAGGTTCACCGTTGAGCATCCAACTGCATGCTCATTCTCTTAATCAGGAATCCAGCATGTCCAAGATATGTCATGTACTCCCATGATCTTTCTACTCAAGCAACACTTCAAAGTTGATTCCTCTTCCCGGACAACTACTAGGTATAAAGCCTCACAACTGGTGCCTTAACCTCCTCAGGGTCTAAAGCACTCTTTATCTCATCTTAGCAGGTAGTTACTTATACCATAGGTACCAGAAGCATCATCCTCTCGCTAGGGTTTGGTTACTCTCAAGCTAACCAAGACATCATCATCCTTCAGGGATCAAACATAAGGCAACCACTATCATCCACTTAGGTCGCATCATTCACGACTCCCACTGTTTCTCAAGTTTAGGCTTACAACTTTCTTGGCCGAGGTCTTCTCCCTCTTTCTAGAGCTAATCCTACAACCAACCTCTCTATAAGAGGTCCTGTCTTTATGAAGGATCAAGCTCATAAGCATGTCCCTACCTGAGTGAAACCTATACTCGAACTTGTGTTTACTCAAGGTTATCCATAACCCCTTATGCTTATCTCATCATGATCCCTGACTAGGGTTTCATCAAGCTATACCCTACCTGCCTATGCCTATAGGGTAACTATAGGTTCTCCTCTAACCTCATCGAGGAAGGAGCTATCCTTCACTCTAACATGCATGACCCTTTCCAGGGTTGGGTTGCCATAGGTACTTGATCATTCAGCCTCTTATGGCATCCCAAAGGCGTGTCCAACCAACACTCGACCAACCATGATATCTAACTCATCGTGTCATCTTTCTCTCTAACATATACTTAGGGTTAGGGTTACCATCATCCTCAAAGGATGTTCTAGGTTTCTACCTTGAGTGGAGGTCTCTACCTCCACGACTAACTCTCTCTACTCATCCTCCTACCAAGGAGGTCCATCCTCAGGTCTCTCCTGAGGGCAATGACAACTCATGTCATGCGACCTAAGCATGTATCTATTCCTTTACGCTTACTCTATTAAGCTTATGTCCATGACATCTTATTTACATGCTTTTTATTAATTTGCTGGAGGATTCCTTAATCCTTATCAACCTTACCCATACCTCAAGAGGGTGAGGAGAAGAGAGAAAACCCTAATCCTTAAGGTCCTTAATAGAATTTGAGTTGAGAAGGGATGAACAAGATGAGAGAGTCCTAAAGGTATCTTATTTTGAGTCTTAACCAAAGACATCGGCCAGGCAGTCACACGATCCGGGAGTCCTCATATTCCGACTAGCGGTGCAGAGGAAAATATTGCCAGCCCCCGGTCGTGATCGTTTTCTAGACACCTCTTTCCTTTGGATAATCCTCTAATAACTCCCTTGGGTTCTACGGAATTTGTAAAATTTAATAATTATTAAAGATTAGATGCGGAACCTATGCTCTGATACCAATTGTAATGACCCCGTCTCCCGATAACCCCCAATTAAGGGAGACCAGAAGGTCAGAGCCGTTATTCAATAAACAAGATCAAAGGTTCGACAAATAATCAATAACAATTATAAAATTCTACGAACTAACTGGAATTTGGTATGAAATTAAAACTTTACTTACCTTTGAAAAACTTGGGAATCTACCTATCCAAGCTTGGATCCACTCTAACTAATCCTCCTTGCACTTTATGTTTTACTTTCACGATGTGTCACTTTACTGTTTGTTCTTTCAATTGTTCCTAAAACGCCGACAAACAAAATGTCGATCAGTATATCGAAATATACTGGTATGTGGGGTCAACCAAAAGTTTGCACATATGACTAACAATTTAATAATCACAGTCAAATTATTTAACAATGCCAATTTACACTTTTCAGTATGACATTCTCCACCGCTTTTGCCCTAACCCTGGCATACCCACCTTAGGGTTTATTTTGCCCATGACTCAAGGCCACCTTCTCAATCCCGAGCTTGGTGCCTGGGGGTCACCACTCATGGTTCCCTCTAGTCATGCAATATCACAGGCCACCTTCTTGGTGCCTGGGGGTCACTACTCATGGTGCCCATTGGTCTACCCATCTGGGCCTGACTCTCTTGGCATCATCCATCAGGGTGGCATGTAGGTGCGAGAATACATACTTCTACTATTAATGTGATAATCATAGTGAGTTTATGATTTGCAATTATGAACATCCAAACAGTTTAGTTGTAGTCAATGCGATTAACCATCCGGCAAACACACGGGAAATTAATGCAGTTATTCATAAGCGTAACCACATACCTGGCAGACTCAGATGTAGGAATATTCCAAACAAGCAAGTAATCCAGAATCAAGCAAGTACACAATTCAATCCTGAAATATTCATCCAATATTTTCTATCATTGATCATGGCACACACAACTAATAGATCTACTCGTGCCTTAGGGTTACTAGCCTTTTTAGGGTTTTGACTATAATTAGGGTTTCACTTCCTTTTTATTACTTTTATCTTACTTTTATCAAATATCCATCAAACCCTAATTATCTTGTCTTATTTTCCATTAAAGTCCTTAAGATTAGGTTTGGACCACGAAAACCCCAATTATTCATCTATTCATCACAAAAGATGTTAAGGTTAACATTTAACAATATTTAATCTTATTTTCAGACTAATAACACCATCATCTATCTGTTAAGTCTATCAAGCCTCTTTTCATTAAAGCTACTATTTTAATCCTTTTAATCCATGGCAAACTCATTATAACCATTTATCACCAATTCATAGCCCATTATGATCTAAGTCGCATATGAATTCATTTTGTCATAATTTTACCCTTTTATTCCTGGGAAAACCCTAATTACTACCTTTAGGGTATATATCCAGAATTAATGACTTTTATACTCTAATAGCTTAGATTCAACATGTTTCAACTCCACTCATCAGATTGATCAATTAAAGCCTTTAATAATCTTATTCACTAAAATTAGGGTTTCAAGACCCATTAATGCTTATTTATGCTCATGAACTCTCAATTAAGCTACCAACGTGCAAAACTCATCCTTTTTATTCCTAATGTTTCTTTTTATCATTAACAGGCTAATATCAACTTTAGTCAGCTATTGAACCCTATAAATCACTTTAATAATATCAAAATAGGGTTCTTTATTCACTAAAACAATAAAGATGATATCTTCCATTACTTTTCGAATTACACAAGGAATAAGGCTTCAATTGTATTTTATTTATATTCTTCTCGATTTTCTAAGCAAAATTCATATATAATGCACATCTATCCGAGCTACGGTTCATTAGATACGAATTTTCCATTAAAACCTCACCTGAGCCAATCCGATTCTGCCACGTCACCCTGCGCATGCGCGGCTTGCCTTGAGTTTGAGAATATTTCGAAATGGCAATACTACCCCTCCTTAAGTGGCCGACCCTTCACTACTGAAAAGGGTAGAACGGTCCAAACTCAGCCTAGTTGTCTTCAACCTCGGCTCTTGCCCTAGCAGCCGACGGCCGCCAATCAACAGCTTTTGTGGGCGCGCCCCTCCCTCTCCAGCCTTCAAGGACCACCGCCGTTGGGCCCCCAAGCTCCCCTGCCATGTTGCGCACCTAGGGTACCGCCTAGGTCACGGTTTAGCTGGCTGGTGCATGGGCACCCGACCTGCCATGCGTGGCCGCAGTTGCAGCCACGTAGTTGCGGTTGTGCGAGGTCGAGGTCGAGGTCGTTGGAGCGGTAGACAATTGATTCTAGGAGGTCGTGGAGGTTCCCCACCACAAGCAAAGCCACAAGACACTCCCATGTTGGTCCAGGGATCGAACTACACTCTCGTTAGGTTTTGAAGAAGAAGAAGGAGAAGAAGAGTGGGATACGAGGGAAAGGTCGAGTCTGTGGATCCGTCCCTTTTATAGGGATGGGTAGCAGCATCCTAGCATGTCTGCCCATGAGGAGAGCCAATAGGAAACTCCTTTCCTTGATTACCAAGATATCATCTCTTTTCTAACTATTCCTATTCCTTAGTTAATAGGAAAATCCGAATTTTATCTCCTTGATATTCTTTTATTCTCCAAATCTCAAGATTTTGAAATTAACTTCTTTTATTCTCTTAAAACTTGCCCTTTTTTCTAATGGCACGAAATCCTCTTTCCATTAAATAGGAAAATACTTTCTTTTTACCAAATTCACAAAATTCATTAAGAATGTATCACATTATCTTCATATTTTGCAAATCTTGGTAGTTTCTCTCTCTTTCCTATTTATTGGGGTTCCTTGAATCCCAAGAAACTCAAAGATCTCGAAATTCCTCATTAAGGATACTCATTATCCTTCTAGATGCATCTAAATGCATTATCCTCATTATCTTGTTTTATTTCTTATTAAAATATTTCCTTTTGTGGATTTCTCTTTATTTCTCTCTTATTTTCCTCATTAGTGTTCCTTTTATTATTAGGAATCCTTGGAACACGAAATTCCACTAAGGATTACCCATTTATTCCTCTTTTCACATATTTTCCACATTTCATCAATGTTTTCAATTTCTTTATTAACCAGGAAATACTTAATTGATATTTTTTTCCTTATTGCCTTTTCTTTGCAATATTGGACTCCTTGGAACCCAAGGAATCTAAGAGGCACGAAATCCTTTTTGGATTTGCCTTCCAGAGGTTTCCACACCTTTCTTATCTCAAATTCTCAGTTATTCATTAATTAATTGAATATCCTTGTTATTGGGCCCAATAGCCAATAAAGCCCTCAAATCAAACAACAAGGCTATTGTAAATGAAATCCATTTATTCAAAATAGATTATATCATTTATTCGTTCAAAAATCTTTCATATGAGAAATTATATTTCTCAGCAAAAGAACCCAAAATTGGGGTTGTAACATATAAGTTAGTTGCTTTAACAACGGCTAGTTAATTAATTCTGCAGTTGCTGTCAGAGTCCATCTCAGTCGAGAAATGGTCGACCGAGATACCTACTCGGTCAAAGTTTTGTCGACCGACAGGCTCTCTGGATCAAGTGTTTTGCAACGTTTATCTCCAACTGCCAACTACCTTGTCAGCTGTGTCTAACGGCTACTTGGGTTTTTCTCGGTCGAGAAGTTTGTCGACCGAGAGTGTCTCGGTCGAGGATTTTGTCGACCGAGATAGACCTTGTTTCAATGTTTCAAATAAAGCCATTAAGTGTGTGTATGAGTGTGCATATGTGACACTATTGAAGGAGTTGACCTATCTAAGTGTGGTGTTTAGCTAGGGAGGATCTAACGCTTGATTTACATGAAGTATAAGTACTTGTACATTATATATTTGTACAAGTTTACAATTGATTACATTTAATGACATTTACAATCATTCAAGCAAATAGATTACCTAGTGCTTTGTCATTCACCTTATTCCTGCAACACTCAAGTAGCACGTTAGATCAACAAGAATGAAATGTTTGTCATTATCAAAACAAAGGGATTTACAGATGTCCATTTAGCCAACAATCTCCCCCTTTTTGAAGATGACAAACATTTCCTAAATATAAAATAAGAAAATATAAAACATGTGAGTTTCATACCTGAAGATTACATTTGTAAATTTCTTCTCTTGTCTATAAAATGTGTGCTTATTATTCCCCATGAATTATGGAACATGAAATCCAATTCTTTAGGGAATATAGCAACTTTCAATGTAAAGCCAAGAGTTTTTTTATGAAACTCATTGATTGAGTTTTGCATTTATATTTATTTCTCCCCCTTTGTCATTTCAAAAAGATATCTGTTTAAGAACAAATATTATATGAATAGTATTGCTCCCCTTTAAATAGATATCCCTCTTCAATAGATGGTCAATTTAGCCACAATTTTATATTTCAGGTATTGCAAAGATTTCATCCTTTTTGATTTATGACATATGTATTACTCCCCTTACTTTGTATGCTCTACTAGAATAGTCTTATAAGCCATGTTCGAAGATAACCAAGTCATGTAAAGATAACCAAGTCATGTAAAGATGCCATAGAGGAATATCCATTATAATCAGTAAAGATAACCAATTCATTAGAATCATGGAATTATTACAATCATGCAAAGATAACCAAGTCATGTAAAGATAACCATTTCATTACAATCATGCAAAGATAACCATTTCATTACAACTAACACAACGGACACTCCAAATCTCACTGGAAAGACTTAAATATTACATCAATGTCAGGGTCTTTTCCAAGAAATGGCTCAGCTCCATAATACTTGACTAAAGTTTGCCACTCCAAAGCACCTGTCTTGGTTAAGGCATATGCTTCCAAGAAGGTAGAAACACGATCAAAGCAGAAATGAGCAGCAATGTCTTGTAATTGTATTGAGGAAAACTGAGTATGTATGAGATATGTAGATGGTGGATGTGGAGTTTGGTAGTAGTTGTAAGATGGATTATATGGGTTGAGCATGCCAGGATTTAAAGAATAAGGATATTCATCTGGTTGATTTGGAGAGAGGGTTTGCATCCTTTGATTTAGGTAGGTCATGGCATGGTGGCTATAATCTAATTGTCTGCTTAGATGGTATTGTGACCCAGCAACATAGGTTAGGGTGTTTTGGATGGGATCATAGGATGGGTTAGTAGGGGGAGGTGGTGGTGGTATGTCTTGACTAGATGTCTCACCTCCCGTCCTAGCCCTCTTGTGACCAAAATCAATTCCCATCTTCTCTACTGTGTTTTTGCTTATTTTTTGTGGTCTTCTTTCCCATGTGTATCCCATGTCCTCAATTTGTGTCTTATGAAAGTGTTGAGTGATTTGGCATACGAAATCAGCATATGGAGGATTGCCATAAAACTCAAGCATATTCTTAATGATGATGCGGATAAAGTTAATGGGAATGTGTTTGATGATGGCATAGATTAGATACATGCGAAACGTAGGGACTTCAGACTTATTAGCTCTAGGATGTATATTTGTGGAAACAATAAGGTTGATAATCCTAGCTATAGGTTTGAGGTTAATGGCATAGTAGGTACCCCTATGTTCGTGACAAGTTGTATTAGATTGAAAAATGGTTCGTTTGATCTCACTAAGATTTACGGTATTGTCATCTTGGGAAAGAGTATTGAGTGGATTTCCAATGGTAAGGTCAAGAGTGTCTTGGTATTCTTCTGAGTCTATGTTGAGCATGTCAAGAATATCCTCCTCAGTAAATCGAAAGCTATGCCCATTGACCATAGAGTAGAAGAAGTTATTTTCATTTTTGGAATGGGAGATTAGGTTTGCATAGAACTCATTTACCACTTTGGAAGAATAGGAAGGGAAGGAAGGGTTAAGAAATTCTTTCAAATTTTGCACCTCAAAAAGATCCTCCAGGTCGACGATGCTGAGGAAGTCCATGACGTCAACCGGCCGTCGTGGAAGAGGAGTTTTGGAGGAGAGCCTGAGATAGCGATCACCAGCATCTACGTCGACGAAGGGGATGTCGTTGATGATCGTCAATGGTGGAGTAGCCACCCTTTCTTTCCTGCTAGCAACTTTCTTCTTTCCACGTGTTGATGATGAAGCCATTTCTTGTCTTTAAGGTGGAGAAGAAGCAAGAAAGTCTTGGAGATGGAGAGGCTAAAGAGTTGCACACAAATGCACTAGAAGGAAGCCAAGGAAGTAAGAATGTGAAGGTGTAATACAATGACTCGTTTTTGGTCCTTTTTATAGCAATCCAGTAACCTGGTCGGTCGACAAATTGTCGACCGATGACCGGCAACGGTCATATCCTAGGCGCGCCACTCGGTCACCCAACGGTCGACCGGAAACGGTTATATTCAAATGGTCAGATTCCAACGGTCATATCCCAACGGTCAATTCTCGGTCGAGCACTTGTTGACCAACATTGGCTCGGTTGAATAATTGTCGACCGAATGTGTGTTTGAGTTTTGCCGATGTAATTTTTTATTTGATGTCTGTCGGTCGAGAGAGATAGGTTGACCGAGATGTTTTCGGTCGAGGAATTCGTCGACCGACAAACTTACTGTGGATGAATTTATAAGAGGATTCTTAATGCAAATGATAGACTGAATTTGTAGAGCATATATATGTTTTCTAAGGGAGTAATATTGTGATTACTATTACCAATCTTTGAACAATTTTGTGGTCATAATTTTAATTGGTCTTTTGATCATAATTTTTATATATAGAATGATATTCAAATAAGTATTGTGCCAAACTTATTTTAGGTCGACTTTGACTACGACCATAGTGCCCCTTGGTCAAGCTTGATTTTAACCAAGAGGCAATTTTGAGTGATACTTAATATGAAGATTTCCGTTCGTAATTCTCCTAGAATATTTATATAAGCTTTGTTGTAGGTACATAAATATCAAATTCTATTTCTTCTTGTACCCTTGTTTTCATGTAAGATTCTCCAAGAAAATATACATCCTTGAAAGCAATATCTCACGTTCTTAATTGAGAAATTTTTATCTTATGTGTTGCAAGCCTTAAAGTTCTTTTTCGTATCACAAATGAATCATTTTTCTTGCCAATGTGTCATCAAGGATCCATGCATACAATAATCATTTTTATGAGCATGTCCACGATGTAATGAACAACATATAATAATAATAAACTACAGTGATCATTTATACTAGACGTCATAACACATGATGGTCTTCAACTTGTATGATCAATCATTAACAATAAATCGATAGCAATTTGATCAATTTGAAAACACATTCAGAAGATTTATCAGAGACTGGATCGGTCGACCATGTCTTCGACCGACTGTCTTTCTCGGTCGACAGATTCTCGACCGAGAAAGGTTCTGTACTATTTCATAGCTGTTTTCAGTAAGTAAATCAGAATTGTTTTTGTAGATTTAAAGGAATTATATATTAGATGTTTAAATACTTGAATTAATTTGTTAAGTTGAGATATACATATAAATATGCAATTTGAGTCCTTGGTCATATCTCAACTTATTTTTTCTCATTTAGTTTGGGGATTTTGGGACCCAAACTAACTCAACATCCTTTTTCTTGTAAGGACATGAAAAGGAATTGTGACCAAGACGCAAGCAATAATGACAACATATAGAATCAACTTCATATCTCTTTATATGATTTTGTTCTAGGTTGTTCTTGGGTACGTATGTATTTGTACCTTTAGGTACATACATAGATTGACTCTTTGGCGCTTGTGTTCTTCCCTTACTAGGTTGTTGATAAGATTTTCCTTTAGGCTTGTAACCTAGTCCTCTCCTTCCAATTTGATGATAAGGATCATTTAGGATTTTATCAAGAATGCCATTGTTACTTAGACTACAAACTTCTTGTTGTAGCTTAGCAATTTCCTCCATTCTTTTCTTGATGTCTAGCTTTGCTTGTTCTAGATTAGATGATAATGAATTTCTTTCTTTCATGATAGTATCATAATCTAGATGTGAGCACAAGATGGGTTGTTTTTGAAGATTGTTCACTTGAGTTTGCAACTTAATCTTTTCTAAAGAGAGAAGTTTGCAATCTGCCTCTATAGATTTTATCTTAATATTATGATCTTCAATGATCTTTTTAAGATCTTCATTTTCAGATGCAATAGCAAGAAGCTTAGCATGTAATTCATCATTTGCTTTATTAGATTTCTTTAATTTCTTCTTGCACTCAATATATTTATTATGTGTCTCTTCAAGACTAGCAACTAGCTCATCTTTAGATAAATCAAAAAGGCTTACCTCTTCTTCTTCTTCACTTGTTGTAGCAATAAGACAATCTTTGTTCTCATCTTCCTTCTTTGATCTCCATGGGCAGCTAGATGTTGTGTGGCTTGTTCCTAAGCACCAATTGAAACATGTTGTAGATTGGTCCAGGTTTCTCCTTTTATTCCGGTTGTAATCACCATCACCCTCCATTCTTCAAGACTCGATTAGAGCTCCTTGAAGCCTCCTCTGATACCAATTGAAAAACCACTAGAGGGGGGGTGAATAGGGTTTTAAACTTATTTAACAATAATTTAACTCAAACAACCACAAATGAGAAATCAAGAAGGAGACAAGGGGTTTAGAGTGGTTCCAACCTTAGCAAATACTAAGGTTGTCAGTCCACTACCCGGTTGCTTACCCAACCGGGATTTTGAAAGTATCAATTTTATTACCTTCACAAGGAATTACACAAAATACAATACTTTCTTACACCCCTTGAACAGCCTTCACTTGAAGTAGATGCACCAACCTGAGGTAACCTTCTTGAAGTAACTCCAAGCTCCCCCTTGAAGTAGCCTTCCTCTTTAGAAGTAACCTCCCGTTGCACCAGCCTTCTTGAAGTAGCTCAAGGTCCCCTTCTTCACCAAGAAGATCTCCAACCTCTCCAATCCGCAGCCTCCAACCTAGGAGTAGCAAGGAGAGTACAAACAATAATAGTGAACAAGAAAGGAAAAAGGAAATTACAACTTATCCTTTAAAGCACAAGGCTTGATTTGCCTAGATCAAGCGTATAGATATCCTAACCAATGTGTATGGAATTGTAATTGCTGTGGATAGGAGATGCTAGCCTATAGGACACGAAATTTGAGCTAAGAGAAGAAGTAGCCAGTTGTCAATATGCTCAATTGCTCACAAATAGGTTGCTCAATGTAAGTGTATGCTCAAAGATTGCTCAAGTGTAAAAACAAGTTAGTTTAGGTGTCCTAAGGCATGTCCTATTTATAGGAATGTCCTACAAGTGCTTAAGGACGTTCTAGACACTTTCTAGTGGTTTCTAAGTGCTTAACTAGCCGTTAGGTATAAGTTAGTTGCTTTAACAACGGCTAGTTAATTAATTCTGCAGTTGCTATCAGAGTCCATCTCGGTCGAGAAATGGTCGACCGAGATACCTACTCGGTCGAAGTTTTTTCGACCGACAGGCTCTCTGGATCAAGTGTTTTGCAACGTTTATCTCCAACTGCCAACTACCTTGTCAGCTGTGTCTAACGACTACTTGGGTCTTTCTCGGTCGAGAAGTTTGTCGACCGAGAGTGTCTCGGTAGAGGATTTTGTCGACCGAGATAGACCTTGTTTCAATGTTTCAAATAAAGCCATTAAGTGTGTGTATGAGTTTGCATATGTGACACTATTAAAGGATATGACCTATCTAAGTGTGGTGTTTAGCTAGGGAAGATCTAACGCTTGATTTACATGAAGTCTAAATACTTGTACAATATATATTTGTACAAGTTTACAATTGATTACATTTCATGACATTTACAATCATTCAAGCATATAGATTCCCTAGTGCTTTGTCATTCACCTTATTCCTGCAACACTCAAGTAGCACGTTAGATCAACAAGAATGAAATGTTTGTCATTATCAAAACAAAGGGATTTACAGATGTCCATTTAGCCAACACTTTATCTTTGTTGTTCCCTTGACAACTATCATACCCCAAACCATGTATACCAATTTGTTTAGTAGAGTGGTGTAGGATATCATTAAGGCTCTTCTTACCAACTAAGAATCTTTGCAAAGAAGATCTCAAACTTTCATTATCATGCTTAAGAGAAGTAAAGGTAAAACACAATAGATTCATATCATCTCTAGCATGCACAAGATAGATTTCTAAGCAAACATCTTTAGTCATATAAGAATATTTATCACAAGATATAGCA
Source organism: Alisma plantago-aquatica (assembly GCA_963693085.1). NCBI lineage: Eukaryota > Viridiplantae > Streptophyta > Magnoliopsida > Alismatales > Alismataceae > Alisma > Alisma plantago-aquatica. The sequence continues at coordinate 486,129,459 of OY856414.1, forward strand.
TCAAAAACTTTCTCTCTATAAGAAAAGATAGTATGAGGGTCAAGAGCAATGACACTACTATGCAAGGAAGCAAGTTCATATACAAGACAAGTAATCTTTGAAGGATAAACTTTATCTACACATTCTATTCCTTGCAAAGTAAGCTCTTGACTCTCATAAGCACAATTAAGAGCATAAGAAACAATAGAGAGAGAAACAATAGTAGTAGCAAGCTCTATGAATGAAGTAGTCATAGAAGGTTGAGATTCTAAAAATTTAATCTTATCAAGCAAGCTAGAATTTGCAAATTTAGAAGCATTTAGTTGACTAAGATAAAAATTGGTTAGAATCTCAATACTTGGATTTACCTCATTTAAATCTTTAATTGAGCTTGTCAAGAGGGTGCAATGGCATCTTCCATTTTCAAATTCACTAGATCTTCCACTAGTTCTTTCATTTGTTAATGGAGCCTTTGTGATCCCTTTTTCACTCTTGTTTCCTTCTATTGTTCTCTTTGAAGGTTGCCCATCTTCATAATCACCCATATTCCCCTACTTGTGGAAGTATGCTTGGATCCTAGATGGGTGATTAGATGCCCTAGAGGGGGGGTGAATAGAGCGGAAAGCACTTAAACAAAACTAATTAAACCTTCAAAATATATGACAAGATAAGGTTGCTAAATAGGCAATTTGAGTGCAACTAAATCATGCATAGCAAGGATAAGAGAGATTGAAAATGCACCAATTAGACAAGCTATTTAGAGTGGTTCCACACTTCAAACTACAAGTGTGTCAGTCCACTTGCCTAGAGAAGTCAACCTCTAGGACATCCAACAATTTGGACTCTTATATTCACTTATAAGACTTACAAAACATGACCAACAAAGGACTTACCTATCTAATACAAAGAGTTTTCAACCATACTAAGGACTTACCCACTTTGGAAGAGTCTTCGGCCTTCTCCAAGGACTTACCCACTGTTTCACAAGTCTTCAGCCTTGTAGGAATTACCCACTCTTCTTGGATCTTCCGCCTTTGACTTCACCTTCACTCGGAGAAGCTTCCACCAAGGTCTTACCTACTTGAGCTTGAGTCTTCTACCTTCTCCAAGGACTTCCCCACTCTAGCTCCAAGTCTTCAGCCTTACCAAGGACTTACCCACTTTGCAAGAGTCTTCGGCCTTCTCCAAGGTACCCACTCTTGCACAAGTCTTTGGCCTTGTAGGAATTACCCACTCTTCTTGGATCTTCCGCCTTTGACTTCACCTTCACTCGGAGAAGCTTCCACCAAGGTCTTACCCACTTGAGATTGAGTCTTCTGCCTTCTCCAAGGACTTACCCACTCTAGCTCCAAGTCTTCGGCCTTGACCTTCACCAAGGGACTCCTTCCCTTGTTCTTCTTCACCTCTCTTGGACAAGAGAGAGAACCTTCATCTTCATGATTACAAAAGAGAGATGGGGAGGTGGTGGAAGTGAGAGCCTCACAAGATATACAAATAGGACTAGCTCTCTTACAGATTTTCCTACTCACTCTAATCGATGTAGCAAGTGATTAAGCTTAGAGAGAGAGAGGAGGTTGTAGGATCACTCAACTATAGAATAGGGACCTTCATAGTGAATGCTCAACCTTGGAATGAAGCCCAAGGGGTCCTATTTATAGCTGGGGATGCCTCTTAGCCTTTGGGAACACTTATGAACGAAAACTAGTCGTTTTGTGGCTTGCAACGGATCTATTTTCACTTGTTGCAACTCCACAACAGCTAGAAACACTTTTCTGCACTTTTCCGTACAGTGCAATCGGTCGAGTTTTAATGGGTGTAACTCGACCGATCAAGTAGGAGGCAAACTGATGTTCAAAGGATCGGTCGAGTTTGTCCTGAGGAAACTCGACCGACCATTTCAACTGGAAATGGCCTACTACCCAATCGGTCGAGTTCTGTGAGTGCACAACTCGACTGATGCAATCTTCAGAAAATCGATCAAGGTTGATCGGTCGAGTTTCAGGGTGGGAAACTGGACCGACCAAGTGCCTGTAATTGATTTTCAAAGATGCATTTAAAGTGCTCTAATATTCGATCTAAGTGTTCCTGATATTTTTCTAAGCTTAATTATAAGTCATACAATCATTACAAGTGATTTACAACATGATTCTAATGGATATACATCATATTACAAAAATGTGCACTTGTATGACTTTGACTTGTCTTTTCTCCAATTTGAGATGTGCAAGTTAGGGCATTTGGAGTGTGTCTATACCTAATCTGAAATCACTCAAGTAGAAGCATTAGAAACCAAAATGTGGAATGGTTAGTCATCATCAAAACATGGGTTTAGCCAATTTAGACGTGAGTCAACATTGACCTAATTGACCTTGAGTCAACAATCTCCCCCTTTTTGAAGATGACAAACCATTCCATAAATGTATTGAAAGCATTTAAGTAAATTCATACCTTTGGAGAAACCTAGGGGTTTCAATGGAATTGAGTTCATATGCTCTCCCTCAATTGATGTGCATGGAGTTCTCATACTCCCCCTCAATTTATGCTATTTCTCCTGCATGGTTAGCTTTCATAACATTTATAGAAAAGTGTGTCTTCTACTCATATATGTTCTACACATATATGTCTTATCCCATTTACCTTCTCCCCTTTACATGAACATACTTCTCATCTTCATGTAAGACATGCCTTCTTCCTCTTTTAAAAGAAGACATACCTTTCTCCCCCTTTGTCATTTCAAAAAGTGGGGTTATGAAGAAAATAAGAAACATCACTTGTTAAAGAGAAAGGAGATAACACAAATATATATAAGGAGAGTAGAAGAGCACAGATAGGGGCTTGTCCAAGCATATAAAGAAAAGAAAGTTAAAACATATACTTGAACAACCCAAAAATGCAAGATAAAGTGCTGCAAAAAACAATAAATCACAATTTTGACCCTCAAGATGATGGAATTTGACCAAAAACCATCGGATCCCATGGAAAAGTGATGAGACTTACTCAGAAGGTCGTTTCTGCACGAAAAACACTAGTCTTGCACCAAAAACTGAAACTAGAGCAAAATCTGCATAAAAATCCATAAATACTCCAATTCCCAATATCATGTAGATCTATGTACCCTACATCACCATGTTATGCAAGCAACTCTAAATAGTAGATATTCAATTTAAGGAACAATCTTGAGCATGTATGAGACTAGATACAAGCATAGCACATATATGAGAAAATATTCCAATTATAAACAGGGTTAGAAATACATGTATATCAACTACTAGTAGATGATATCACAAGTTAGGACTACTGGTAGGATCTAGATCATAGAAAGAGATACACAAGATAAAGCAAGCTATGAGTAGATATAGAGATATATCCAAACAAAGAGATATGCAATTTTAGAAGTATGAAAGGATATAACTCACATACAAATATGCATAATTACCAAAAGATGATTACCACTAAGATGATGCGGATAAAGTTAATGGGAATGTGTTTGATGATGGCATAGATTAGATACATGCGAAACGTAGGGACTTCAGACTTATTAGCTCTAGGATGTATATTTGTGGAAACAATAAGGTTGATAATCCTAGCTATAGGTTTGAGGTTAATGGCATAGTAGGTACCCCTATGTTCGTGACAAGTTGTATTAGATTGAAAAATGGTTCGTTTGATCTCACTAAGATTTACGGTATTGTCATCTTGGGAAAGAGTATTGAGTGGATTTCCAGTGGTAAGGTCAAGAGTGGCTTGGTATTCTTCTGAGTCTATGTTGAGCATGTCAAGAATATCCTCCTCAGTAAATCGAAAGCTATGCCCATTGACCATAGAGTAGAAGAAGTTATTTTCATTTTTGGAATGGGAGATTAGGTTTGCATAGAACTCATTTACCACTTTGGAAGAATAGGAAGGGAAGGAAGGGTTAAGAAATTCTTTCAAATTTTGCACCTCAAAAAGATCCTCCAGGTCAACGATGCTGAGGAAGTCCATGACGTCAACCGGCCGTCGTGGAAGAGGAGTTTTGGAGGAGAGCCTGAGATAGCGATCACCAGCATCTACGTCGACGAAGGGGATGTCGTTGATGATCGTCAATGGTGGAGTAGCCACCCTTTCTTTCCTACTAGCAACTTTCTTCTTTCCACGTGTTGATGATGAAGCCATTTCTTGTCTTTAAGGTGGAGAAGAAGCAAGAAAGTCTTGGAGATGGAGAGGCTAAAGAGTTGCACACAAATGCACTAGAAGGAAGCCAAGGAAGTAAGAATGTGAAGGTGTAATACAATGACTTGTTTTTGGTCCTTTTTATAGCAATCCAGTAACCTGGTCGGTCGACAAATTGTCGACCGATGACCGGCAACGGTCATATCCTAGGCGCGCCACTCGGTCACCCAACGGTCGACCGGAAACGGTTATATTCAAATGGTCAGATTCCAACGGTCATATCCCAACGGTCAATTCTCGGTCGAGCACTTGTTGACCAACATTGGCTCGGTCGAATAATTGTCGACCGAATGTGTGTTTGAGTTTTGCCGATGTAATTTTTTATTTGATGTCTGTCGGTTGAGAGAGATAGGTTGACCGAGATGTTTTCGGTCGAGGAATTCGTCGACCGACAAACTTACTGTGGATGAATTTATAAGAGGATTCTTAATGCAAATGATAGACTGAATTTGTAGAGCATATATATGTTTTCTAAGGGAGTAATATTGTGATTACTATTACCAATCTTTGAACAATTTTGTGGTCATAATTTTAATTGGTCTTTTGATCATAATTTTTATATATAGAATGATATTCAAATAAGTATTGTGCCAAACTTATTTTAGGTCGACTTTGACTACGACCATAGTGCCCCTTGGTCAAGCTTGATTTTAACCAAGAGGCAATTTTGAGTGATACTTAATATGAAGATTTCCGTTCGTAATTCTCCTAGAATATTTATATAAGCTTTGTTGTAGGTACATAAATATCAAATTCTATTTCTTCTTGTACCCTTGTTTTCATGTAAGATTCTCCAAGAAAATATACATCCTTGAAAGCAATATCTCACGTTCTTAATTGAGAAATTTTTATCTTATGTGTTGCAAGCCTTAAAGTTCTTTTTCGTATCACAAATGAATCATTTTTCTTGCCAATGTGTCATCAAGGATCCATGCATACAATAATCATTTTTATGAGCATGTCCACGATGTAATGAACAACATATAATAATAATAAACTACAGTGATCATTTATACTAGATGTCATAACACATGATGGTCTTCAACTTGTATGATCAATCATTAACAATAAATCGATAGAAATTTGATCAATTTGAAAACACATTCAGAAGATTTATCAGAGACTGGATCGGTCGACGATGTCTTCGACCGAGTGTCTTTCTCGGTCGACAGATTCTCGACCGAGAAAGGTTCTGTACTATTTCATAGCTGTTTTCAGTAAGTAAATCAGAATTGTTTTTGTAGATTTAAAGGAATTATATATTAGATGTTTAAATACTTGAATTAATTTGTTAAGTTGAGATATACATATAAATATGCAATTTGAGTCCTTGGTCATATCTCAACTTATTTTTGCTCATTTAGTTTGGGGATTTTGGGACCCAAACTAACTCAACATCCTTTTTCTTGTAAGGACATGAAAAGGAATTGTGACCAAGACGCAAGCAATAATGACAACATATAGAATCAACTTCATATCTCTTTATATGATTTTGTTCTAGGTTGTTCTTGGGTACGTATGTATTTGTACCTTTAGGTACATACATAGATTGACTCTTTGGCGCTTGTGTTCTTCCCTTACTAGGTTGTTGATAAGATTTTCCTTTAGGCTTGTAACCTAGTCCTCTCCTTCCAATTTGATGATAAGGATCATTTAGGATTTTATCAAGAATGCCATTGTTACTTAGACTACAAACTTCTTGTTGTAGCTTAGCAATTTCCTCCATTCTTTTCTTGATGTCTAGCTTTGCTTGTTCTAGATTAGATGATAATGAATTTCTTTCTTTCATGATAGTATCATAATCTAGATGTGAGCACAAGATGGGTTGTTTTTGAAGATTGTTCACTTGAGTTTGCAACTTAATCTTTTCTAAAGAGAGAAGTTTGCAATCTGCCTCTATAGATTTTATCTTAATATTATGATCTTCAATGATCTTTTTAAGATCTTCATTTTCAGATGCAATAGCAAGAAGCTTAGCATGTAATTCATCATTTGCTTTATTAGATTTCTTTAATTTCTTCTTGCACTCAATATATTTATTATGTGTCTCTTCAAGACTAGCAACTAGCTCATCTTTAGATAAATCAAAAAGGCTTACCTCTTCTTCTTCTTCACTTGTTGTAGCAATAAGACAATCTTTGTTCTCATCTTCCTTCTTTGATCTCCATGGGCAGCTAGATGTTGTGTGGCTTGTTCCTAAGCACCAATTGAAACATGTTGTAGATTGGTCCAGGTTTCTCCTTTTATTCCGGTTGTAATCACCATCACCCTCCATTCTTCAAGACTCGATTAGAGCTCCTTGAAGCCTGCTCTGATACCAATTGAAAAACCACTAGAGGGGGGGTGAATAGGGTTTTAAACTTATTTAACAATAATTTAACTCAAACAACCACAAATGAGAAATCAAGAAGGAGACAAGGGGTTTAGAGTGGTTCCAACCTTAGCAAATACTAAGGTTTTCAGTCCACTACTCGGTTGCTTACCCAACCGGAATTTTGAAAGTATCAATTTTATTACCTTCACAAGGAATTACACAAAATACAATACTTTCTTACACCCCTTGAACAGCCTTCACTTGAAGTAGATGCACCAACCTGAGGTAACCTTCTTGAAGTAACTCCAAGCTCCCCCTTGAAGTAGCCTTCCTCTTTAGAAGTAACCTCCCGTTGCACCAGCCTTCTTGAAGTAGCTCAAGGTCCCCTTCTTCACCAAGAAGATCTCCAACCTCTCCAATCCACAGCCTCCAACCTAGGAGTAGCAAGGAGAGTACAAACAATAATAGTGAACAAGAAAGGAAAAAGGAAATTACAACTTATCCTTTAAAGCACAAGGCTTGATTTGCCTAGATCAAGCGTATAGATCTCCTAACCAATGTGTATGGAATTGTAATTGCTGTGGATAGGAGATGCTAGCCTATAGGACACAAAATTTGAGCTAAGAGATGAAGTAGCCAGTTGTCAATATGCTCAATTGCTCACAAATAGGTTGCTCAATGTAAGTGTATGCTCAAAGATTGCTCAAGTGTAAAAACAAGTTAGTTTAGGTGTCCTAAGGCATGTCCTATTTATAGGAATGTCCTACAAGTGCTTAAGGACGTTCTAGACACTTTCTAGTGGTTTCTAAGTGCTTAACTAGTCGTTAGGTATAAGTTAGTTGCTTTAACAACGGCTAGTTAATTAATTCTGCAGTTGCTATCAGAGTCCATCTCGGTCGAGAAATGGTCGACCGAGATACCTACTCGGTCGAAGTTTTTTCGACCGACAGGCTCTCTGGATCAAGTGTTTTGCAACGTTTATCTCCAACTGCCAACTACCTTGTCAGCTGTGTCTAACGACTACTTGGGTCTTTCTCGGTCGAGAAGTTTGTCGACCGAGAGTGTCTCGGTAGAGGATTTTGTCGACCGAGATAGACCTTGTTTCAATGTTTCAAATAAAGCCATTAAGTGTGTGTATGAGTTTGCATATGTGACACTATTAAAGGATATGACCTATCTAAGTGTGGTGTTTAGCTAGGGAAGATCTAACGCTTGATTTACATGAAGTCTAAATACTTGTACAATATATATTTGTACAAGTTTACAATTGATTACATTTCATGACATTTACAATCATTCAAGCATATAGATTCCCTAGTGCTTTAACATTCACCTTATTCCTGCAACACTCAAGTAGCACGTTAGATCAACAAGAATGAAATGTTTGTCATTATCAAAACAAAGGGATTTACAGATGTCCATTTAGCCAACACTTTATCTTTGTTGTTCCCTTGACAACTATCATACCCCAAACCATGTCTACCAATTTGTTTAGTAGAGTGGTGTAGGATATCATTAAGGCTCTTCTTACCAACTAAGAATCTTTGCAAAGAAGATCTCAAACTTTCATTATCATGCTTAAGAGAAGTAAAGGTAAAACACAATAGATTCATATCATCTCAAGCATGCACAAGATAGATTTCTAAGCAAACATCTTTAGTCATATAAGAATATTTATCACAAGATATAGCATCAAAAACTTTCTCTCTATAAGAAAAGATAGTATGAGGGTCAAGAGCAATGACACTACTATGCAAGGAAGCAAGTTCATATACAAGACAAGTAATCTTTGAAGGATAAACTTTATCTACACATTCTATTCCTTGCAAAGTAAGCTCTTGACTCTCATAAGCACAATTAAGAGCATAAGAAACAATAGAGAGAGAAACAATAGTAGTAGCAAGCTCTATGAATGAAGTAGTCATAGAAGGTTGAGATTCGAAAAATTTAATCTTATCAAGCAAGCTAGAATTTGCAAATTTAGAAGCATTTAGTTGACTAAGATAAAAATTGGTTAGAATCTCAACACTTGGATTTACCTCATTTAAATCTTTAATTGAGCTTGTCAAGAGGGTGCAATGGCATCTTCCATCTTCAAATTCACTAGATCTTCCACTAGTTCTTTCATTTGTTAATGGAGCCTTTGTGATCCCTTTTTCACTCTTGTTTCCTTCTATTGTTCTCTTTGAAGGTTGCCCATCTTCATAATCACCCATATTCCCCTACTTGTGGAAGTATGCTTGGATCCTAGATGGGTGATTAGATGCCCTAGAGGGGGGGTGAATAGAGCGGAAAGCACTTAAACAAAACTAATTAAACCTTCAAAATATATGACAAGATAAGGTTGCTAAATAGGCAATTTGAGTGCAACTAAATCATGCATAGCAAGGATAAGAGAGATTGAACATGCACCAATTAGACAAGCTATTTAGAGTGGTTCCACACTTCAAACTACAAGTGTGTCAGTCCACTTGCCTAGAGAAGTCAACCTCTAGGACATCCAACAATTTGGACTCTTATATTCACTTATAAGACTTACAAAACATGACCAACAAAGGACTTACCTATCTAATACAAAGAGTTTTCAACCATACTAAGGACTTACCCACTTTGGAAGAGTCTTCGGCCTTCTCCAAGGACTTACCCACTGTTTCACAAGTCTTCAGCCTTGTAGGAATTACCCACTCTTCTTGGATCTTCCGCCTTTGACTTCACCTTCACTCGGAGAAGCTTCCACCAAGGTCTTACCTACTTGAGCTTGAGTCTTCTACCTTCTCCAAGGACTTACCCACTCTAGCTCCAAGTCTTCAGCCTTACCAAGGACTTACCCACTTTGCAAGAGTCTTCGGCCTTCTCCAAGGTACCCACTCTTGCACAAGTCTTTGGCCTTGTAGGAATTACCCACTCTTCTTGGATCTTCCGCCTTTGACTTCACCTTCACTCGGAGAAGCTTCCACCAAGGTCTTACCCACTTGAGATTGAGTCTTCTGCCTTCTCCAAGGACTTACCCACTCTAGCTCCAAGTCTTCGGCCTTGACCTTCACCAAGGGACTCCTTCCCTTGTTCTTCTTCACCTCTCTTGGACAAGAGAGAGAACCTTCATCTTCATGATTACAAAAGAGAGATGGGGAGGTGGTGGAAGTGAGAGCCTCACAAGATATACAAATAGGACTAGCTCTCTTACAGATTTTCCTACTCACTCTAATCGATGTAGCAAGTGATTAAGCTTAGAGAGAGAGAGGAGGTTGTAGGATCACTCAACTATAGAATAGGGACCTTCATAGTGAATGCTCAACCTTGGAATGAAGCCCAAGGGGTCCTATTTATAGCTGGGGATGCCTCTTAGCCTTTGGGAACACTTATGAACGAAAACTAGTCATTTTGTGGCTTGCAACGGATCTATTTTCACTTGTTGCAACTCCACAACAGCTAGAAACACTTTTCTGCACTTTTCCGTACAGTGCAATCGGTCGAGTTTTAATGGGTGTAACTCGACCGATCAAGTAGGAGGCAAACCGATGTTCAAAGGATCGGTCGAGTTTGTCCTGAGGAAACTCGACCGACCATTTCAACTGGAAATGGCCTACTACCCAATCGGTCGAGTTCTGTGAGTGCACAACTCGACTGATGCAATCTTCAGAAAATCGATCAAGGTTGATCGGTCGAGTTTCAGGGTGGGAAACTGGACCGACCAAGTGCCTGTAATTGATTTTCAAAGATGCATTTAAAGTTCTCTAATATTCGATCTAAGTGTTCCTGATATTTTTCTAAGCTTAATTATAAGTCATACAATCATTACAAGTGATTTACAACATGATTCTAATGGATATACATCATATTACAAAAATGTGCACTTGTATGACTTTGACTTGTCTTTTCTCCAATTTGAGATGTGCAAGTTAGGGCATTTGGAGTGTGTCTATACCTAATCTGAAATCACTCAAGTAGAAGCATTAGACACCAAAATGTGGAATGGTTAGTCATCATCAAAACATGGGTTTAGCCAATTTAGACGTGAGTCAACATTGACCTAATTGACCTTGAGTCAACAATCTCCCCCTTTTTGAAGATGACAAACCATTCCATAAATGTATTGAAAGCATTTAAGTAAATTCATACCTTTGGAGAAACCTAGGGGTTTCAATGGAATTGAGTTCATATGCTCCCCCTCAATTGATGTGCATGGAGTTCTCATACTCCCCCTCAATTTATGCTATTTCTCCTGCATGGTTAGCTTTCATAACATTTATAGAATAGTGTGTCTTCTACTCATATATGTTCTACACATATATGTCTTATCCCATTTACCTTCTCCCCTTTACATGAACATACTTCTCATCTTCATGTAAGACATGCCTTCTTCCTCTTTTAAAAGAAGACATACCTTTCTCCCCCTTTGTCATTTCAAAAAGTGGGGTTATGAAGAAAATAAGAAACATCACTTGTTAAAGAGAAAGGAGATAACACAAATATATATAAGGAGAGTAGAAGAGCACAGATAGGGGCTTTTCCAAGCATATAAAGAAAAGAAAGTTAAAACATATACTTGAACAACCCAAAAATGCAAGATAAAGTGCTGCAAAAAACAATAAATCACAATTTTGACCCTCAAGATGATGGAATTTGACCAAAAACCATCGGATCCCATGGAAAAGTGATGAGACTTACTCAGAAGGTCGTTTCTGCACGAAAAACACTAGTCTTGCACCAAAAACTGAAACTAGAGCAAAATCTGCATAAAAATCCATAAATACTCCAATTCCCAATATCATGTAGATCTATGTACCCTACATCACAATGTTATGCAAGCAACTCTAAATAGTAGATATTCAATTTAAGGAACAATCTTGAGCATGTATGAGACTAGATACAAGCATAGCACATATATGAGAAAATATTCCAATTATAAACAGGGTTAGAAATACATGCATATCAACTACTAGTAGATGATATCACAAGTTAGGACTACTGGTAGGATCTAGATCATAGAAAGAGATACACAAGATAAAGCAAGCTATGAGTAGATATAGAGATATATCCAAACAAAGAGATATGCAATTTTAGAAGTATGAAAGGATATAACTCACATACAAATATGCATAATTACCAAAAGATGATTACCACTAAGAACCTCAAGGTTGTATCAAAACAAGATATACACCTTGAAAGATGTAGCAAGTTAGAGCACAACGGAAGCAATTTAACACACAACCAAGAGATCCAAAGAGATCATCATCAAAACCTGCAAAACAACTCAAAGCAAGTAATTGCAACATATAGATATACCAATTTAGAACAATTAGAGAGATAGAGTTGTAAGAAAGATAGGAAATTTAGAACATGGCAATATGCATATATGAAGGTACCAAATGAGAGTGCCAAAGAATGAGGCTATTGATTGAGAAAATATAGTTGAGAGGGAAATTCTCACTCAATAAGCCAAATGTATATTCTGTGCACAGTGTTATCGGTCGAGTTTTATGCATTGGCAACTCGACCGATGACAACTGCTGGTAACACCCATTGGTGCCTATCGATCGAGTTTCAATAGGGCAAACTCGACCGATAGAACAGCTGTCAAAAAGCACATATATTTCATAAAAACATATTTAAAGGCATGCAAAAAAAACAAACCATATCCAAACATGTCTAAGCAAGTTAGTAATGCACTATAGAAGCATTAGAAACAGTTTTTGAGCAAGAGTGTGAAGAGAAACACAAAATACCACTTTTGACTCAAAAACCATATGTATAGTGCACACTAACTTGACAAAAAACAAGTTAGGATAGGTTATAAGCAATAAAACATTTACCTTTGTGCTTACCATTGCTTTTTCCACTTGTTTTCACCCTCTACACATCTCACCTTTCTTCTTTCATGTGGATTGAGAAGTCAATTTGCAATTCAATAGCTCAAGTCAATCCATTTGCAAGTACCTACAAGAAGAAATATGAAATGGTCCCCAATCATGTTTTTGGGTCCGGAGGGGTTAGTTCAGCAACCCAAATCCTATTGCTCTTGGGTGCTTTCCTAAAAGGACAACAATTTGAATAATGACCAAAATCATTGCAATAGTTGCATGTGCCCATAGTCTTGGAACTAGAGGATTCTCCATGGAATATTGGAGGTCCTTTATCTTTGTTGTTCCCTTGACTACTATCATACCCCAAACCATGTCTACCAATTGGTTTAGTAGAGTGGTGTAGGATATCATTAAGGCTCTTCTTACCAACTAAGAATCTTTGCAAAGAAGATCTCAAACTTTCATTATCATGCTTAAGAGAAGTAAAGGTAAAACACAATAGATTCATATCATCTCTAGCATGCACAAGATAGATTTCTAAGAAAACATCTTTAGTCATATAAGAATATTTATCACAAGATAGAGCATAAAAACTTTCTCTTTATAAGAAAAGATAGTATGAGGGTCAAGAGAAATTACACTACTATGCAAGGAAGCAAGTTCATATACAAGACAAGTAATCTTTGAAGGATAAACTTTATCTACACATTCTATTCCTTGCAAAGTAAGCTCTTGACTCTCATAAGAACAATTAAGAGCATAAGAAACAATAGAGAGAGAAACAATAGTAGTAGCAAGCTCTATGAATGAAGTAGTCATAGAAGGTTGATATTCTAAAAATTTAATCTTATCAAGCAAGCTAGAATTTGCAAATTTTGAAGCATTTATTTGACTAAGATAAAAACTGGTTAGAATCTCAACACTTGGATTTACCTCATTTAAATCTTTAATTGACCTTGTCAAGAGGGTGCAATGGCATCTTCCATCTTCAAATTCACTAGATCTTCCACTAGTTCTTTCATTTGTTGATGGAGCATTTGTGATCCCTTTTTCACTCTTGTTTCCTTCTATTGTTCTCTTTGAAGGTTGCCCATCTTCATAATCACCCATATTCTCCTACTAGTGGAAGTATGCTTATAGAAGACCCGCTCTGATACCACTTGTTGGATCCTAGATGGTTGATTAGATGCTCTAGAGGGGGGTGAATAGAGCTGAAAGCACTTAAACAAAACTCATTAAACCTTAAAAATATATCATAAGATAAGGTTGCTAAATAGGCAATTTGATTGCAACTAAATCATGCATAGCAAGGATAAGAGAGATTGAACATGCACCAATTAGACAAGCTATTTAGAGTGGTTCCACACTTCAAACTAGAAGTGTGTCAGTCCACTTGCCTAGAGAGGTCAACCTCTAGGACTTCCAACAATTTGCACTCTTATATTCACTTATAAGACTTACAAAACATGACCAACAAAGGAATTACCTATCCAATACAAAGAGTCTTCAACCTTACCAAGGACTTAACCACTTTGCAAGAGTCTTCGGCCTTCTCCAAGGACTTACCCACTGTTGCACAAGTCTTCGGCCTTGTAGGAATTACCCACTCTTCTTAGATCTTCCGCCTTTGACTTCACCTTCACTCGGAGAAGCTTCCACCAAGGTCTTACCCACTTGAGCTTGAGTCTTCTGCCTTCTCCAAGGACTTACCCACTCTAGCTCCAAGTCTTCAGCCTTACCAAGGACTTACCCACTTTGCAAGAGTCTTCGGCCTTCTCCAAGTACTTACCCACTCTTGCACAAGTCTTCGGCCTTGTAGGAATTACCCACTCTTCTTGGATCTTCCGCCTTTGACTTCACCTTCACTCGGAGAAGCTTCCACCAAGGTCTTACCCACTTGAGCTTGAGCCTTCTGCTTTCTCCAAGGACTTACCCACTCTAGCTCCAAGTCTTCAACCTTGATCTTCACCAAGGGACTCCTTCCCTTGTTCTTCTTTACCTCTCTTGGACAAGAGAGAGAACCTTCATCTTCATGAGTACAAAAGAGAGATGGGGAGGTGGTGGAAGTGAGAGCCTCACAAGATATACAAATAGAACTAGCACTCTCACAGATTTCCTACTAACTCTAATGGATGTAGCAAGTGATTAATCTTAGAGAGAGAGAGGAGGTTGTAGGATCACTCAACTATAGAATAGGAACCTTCATAGTGAATGCTCAACCTTGGAATGAAGCCCAAGGGGTCCTATTTATAGCTGGGGATGCCTCTTAGCCTTTGGGAACACTTATGAACGAAAACTAGCCATTTTGTGGCTTGCAACGGATCTATTTTCACTTGGTGCAACTCCACAACGGCTAGAAACACTTTTCTGCACTTTTCCGTACAGTGCAATCGGTCGAGTTTTAATGGGTGTAACTCGATCGATCAAGTAGGAGGCAAACCGATGTTTAAAGGATCGGTCGAGTTTGTCCTGAGGAAACTCGACCGACCATTTCAACTGGAAATAGCCTACTACCCAATCGGTCGATTTTGTGAGTGCACAACTCGACCGATGCAATCTTCAGAAAATTGATCAAGGTTGATCGGTTGAGTTTCAGGGTGGGAAACTGGACCGACCAAGTGCATGTAATTGATTTTCAAAGATGCATTTAAAGTGCTCTAATATTTGATGTAAGTGTTCCTGATATTTTTCTAAGCTTAATTACAAGTCATACAATCATTATAAGTGATTTACAACATGATTCTAATGGATATACATCATATTACAAATACGTGCACTTGTATGACTTTGACTTGTCTTTTCTCCAATTTGAGATGCGCAAGTTAGGGCATTTGGAGTGTGTCTGTACCTAATCTGAAATCACTCAAGTAGAAGCATTAAACACCAAAATGTGGAATGGTTAGTCATCATCAAAACATGGGTTTAGTCAATTTAGACGTGAGTCAACATTGACCTAATTGACCTTGAGTCAACAATCTCCCCCTTTTTGAAGATGACAAACCATTCCATAAATGTATTGAAAGCATTTAAGTAAATTCATACCTTTGAAGAAACCTAGGGGTTTCAATGGAATTGAGCTCATATGCTCCCCATCAATTGATGTGCATGGAGTTCTCATACTCCCCCTCAATTTATGCTATTTCTCCTGCATGGTTAGCTTTCATAACATTTATAAAATACTATGTCTTCTACTCATATATGTTCTACACATATATGTCTTCTCCCATTTACCTTCTCCCCTTTACATGAACATACTTCTCATATTCATTTAAGACATGCCTTCTTCCTCTTTTAAAAGAAGACATACCTTTCTCCCCCTTTGTCATTTCAAAAAGTGGGGTTATGAAGAAAATAAGAAACATCACTTGTTAAAGAGAAAGGAGATAACACAAATATATATAAGGAGAGTAGAAGAGCATAGATAGGGGTTTGTCCAAGCATAGAAAGAAAAGCAAGTTAAACCATATACTTGAACAACCCAAAAATGCAAGATAAAGTACTGCAGAAAAATAATAAATCACAATTTTGACCCTCAAGATGATGGAATTTGACCAAAACCCATCGGATCTCATGGCAAAGCGATGAGTCTTGCTCAGAAGGTCGTTTCTGCATGAAAAACACTAGTCTTGCACCAAAAATTGAAACTAGAGCAAAATCTGCATATAAATCCATAAATACTCCAATTCCCACATAACATGTAGATCTATGTACCCTGCATCACAATGTTATGCAAGCAACTCAAGATAGTAGATATTCAATTTAAGGAACAATCTTGAGCATGTATGAGACTAGATACTGAAAAACACTAGAGGGGGGGTGAATAGAGTTTTAAATTTATTTTAACAATTATTTAACTCAAACAACCAACCACATGAATATTGGACAAGGGGACAAGGATTTAGAGTGGTTCCTACCTTAGCAAATACTAAGGTAGTCAGTCCACAACCCGGTTGCTTACCCAACTGGGATTTGGAAAGAATTTAATTTTATTACCTCGTAAGGACTTTACATAAATTTTCAATTCTTTCCCTAAACCCTTCAAGCAGCCTTCACCTTGAAGTAATTGCACCAACCTTGAAGCAGCCTTCACCTAGAAGTAATTGCACCAACCTTGAAGCAGCCTTCCTCCTGAAGTAGCTTCTCGTTGCAATAGCCTTCTTGAAGTAGCTTCCTATTGCAATAGCCTTCTTGAAGTAGCTTGAAGTCCACCTTCTCCTCCGAGAAGAAACTTCTCCAATCTGCAGCCTCCAACCCTAGGAGTAGCAAGGAGAATACAAAAGATAACAGGGAACAAGAAGGAAAAACATAAATTACAATACCACTTGTAGCTCAAGGCTTGATTTGCCTAAATCAATCATATAGATCTCCTAACCAATGAATATTGGAATGTAGGTTTAGTGGATAGGAGATGCTAGCCTATAGGACACGAAATTTTGGAGCAAAGGAAAGAATAGCCAATGCTAGTGTTGCTCAATTGCTCAAACAGTTTGCCAATTGTAAGTGTAAGCTCAAGTATATGCACAAGTGTCGATTGGTGTCCTATGGCTTGTCCTATTTATAGGAATGGCCTATGGATGCTTAAGGACATTCTAGATACTTTCTAGGGGGTTGCAAGTGCTCAATTATCCGTTAGGTATCCACTAGTTGGTTTAACAACGACTAGTTTAATTAATTTTGCAGTTGCTGTCAGAGTCCATCTCGGTTGAGGAATTGTCGACCGAGACACCTACTCGGTCGAAGTTTTGTCGACCGACAGGCTCTCTGGATCAAGTGTTTGCAACGTTCATCTCCAACTGCCAACTACCTTGTCAGCTGTGTCTAACGGCTACCTGGGTCTTTCTCGGTCGAGAAGCTTATCGACCGAGAGTGTCTCGGTCGAGGAGTCTGTCGACCGAGATTGACCCTGTTTCAATGTTTCAATTTAAGGCATTAAGTATGTGTATGAGTGTGCATAGGTGATACTATTGGAGGGGATGACCTATCTAAGTGTAGTGATTGGCTAGGGAATATCTAACGCTTGATTTACATGATGTCTAAGTACTTGTACATTATATACTTGTACAAGTTTACAATTGATTACATTTCATGAAATTTATAAGCATTCAAGCATATAGATTCCCTAGTACTTTGTCATCTACCTCATTCCTGCAACACTCAAGTAGCACGTTAGATCAACAAGAATGAAAAGTTTTCCATCATCGAAATAAAGGGATTTATCATAATGTCAATTTAGCCAACAATCTCCCCCTTTTTGAAGATGACAAACATTTCCTAAATATAAAATAAGGAAATATAAAACATGTGAGTTTCATACCTGAAGTTTACCTTTTGTAGCCATTCTTGTGTTTTGCAAGTGGGTGCTGGCTGAGATATTATGAAACTCATTTTATTTTATGTTTTTGATTTTATATTATTTCTCCCCCTTTGTCATTTCAAAAAGATATCCAAGTTTTACTTTGTATTTCTCCCCCTTAATTTTATGCTATGCTCCCCCTTAAAGAGATATTCAATTTAAAGTCAAGGAATTGATATAAATGTAAGTCATTTATTGTCGAATTTAGCCATAGTGTATCTCTAACCAAATACACGGGATGTTAAGCCCAAATTTGTTTAGAGAATTCCATTAAGAACAAAATATATGTTATATTCATGAATTTTGTAGATTTCTTTGCTTTCATAACAAAAATTACTTTCATGGATACTAAGGTCATAACAAGCTTCAAAGCTTTGTAAACTTCTTGATCTTATAATCAAATTTGTTTTTGTGAGCTCCCCCTTAATCTTATAATTAAGACAATTTAAGGATTCTAAGGTCACAAATGATTTTTAAGTTTTGATTTTGACCTTTTATTAAGGCTCCATGTTTTCAATATGATGCACTCGTTTTGAGTCAAGATACTTAGATTTAAATGCATTAAAATGATGTACAAATAAGCATTTTTTCAAGCTTATTTTAGGTCGACCTTGACTTCGACCATAGCGCCCCTTGGTCAAATTTCATTTCAACCAAGAGGCAATTGCTGCAGATTGCACATTTGAACATTCGTATATGAAGTATCATTCCTGTAGGTAGCTTAAAGAAATATCAATTCTTTGAGTGAAAATTATTATGAATGATGTCCCTTAATCTTTGCTATAAATATCAAGTCCTATTTATTTTTGTGATCTTGTGTTCAGATTAATCACGTGATTCTTCAAGAAAAATATACCCTTGAAAGCAAGATTAATATCTCAAGTTCTTAAAATACCAATATAGAAATTTTTATCTTATGTGTTAATAAGCATTGACATTCTTGTTCTAAAGCAACATGTGAAATAGTGAACACATATGTATGATAATAGAACATTTGAATCATGAAATTCAATACAAGGTTTCTATGTGAATATGTCAAGGAATACTTAGAATAAACCATGAAAGCAGTAATTTTCCTTGACTAAAACAAATATGATTCATAACATAGATGAAAGTATTCTCATATAAGTGTTCAAGATTTTTATAATTGTTCATGCCTAACCAGCTTTTTTTAACAATCAGTCTTCTTATAGCACAATTTTCATGAATATCTATCTTAATTCATGATGGAGAACTTTAATATATTGTGTTCCAAGAATGATTTCCAGAATTTATTCTTATTTTGCATGTAAAACAGTTATTAACAGCAAATAGATAGCCACTTGATCAATTGAAAAATTATTCAGCAATTTTACTGTAGACTGAAATCAGTGACATGCTCGTTCAAAGATTTCTCGACCGACTGACTACTCGGTCGAAGATTTCTCGACCGATCATGTTTCTATATTGTTTTCAGAACTATTTATTGATTCCAAGTAAAATAAGATTATGCAAGTTAGAGCTCGATTGTGTTGAGACATGACATTTGTATATCAAGAATCAGTTTAGGTCAAATCTCAACTAGTTAAATTTGAGCTACTAAGTTTTAGGAATCCAAGCTAAATCATCATTCTTTTTCTTATATGGGCATGAAAATGAATAATGTCCAAGACGCATGCAATAATGACAACTAATAGAGTCAACTTCATTTCTAGGAATTGTGTTCCTAGGTACAAACATAATCTTAGTCTTGGATGCTTTAGCTCTTTTGGGTTTATTTCTCTTTGGATCATATCCTAATCCTCTTCTTCCATTATAACTAGAGGAAATTTTTAGAATATTTTCAAGCATGTCATTTCCTCTTAACTCATTTATATTTCTTTGTAACTTAGCAATATCATCCATCTTCTTGTTTATATCTTTCTTTGCTTGATCTAAATCAGATACTAGAGAGTTTCTTTCTTTGACAATCTCATCATAATCTAAGTGTGAACATAGAATAGGTTGTTTCTGAAGATCATTCACTTGAGTTTGCAAGTTTAACTTTTCTAAGGAAAGAAGATTGCAATCAGCTTCTACAGATTTTAACTTAAGATCATAATCTTCATTTGCCTTTTTGAGATCTTCATTTTCAGATGCAAGAGCAAGAAGTTTAACATTTAAATCATCATTTACTTTATTTGATTTCTTAAGTTTCTTATTGCACTCAATATATTTCTCATGAGTATCTTGAAGACTAGCAATTAGATCTTCTTTTGGTAGATCAAAAAGACTTACCTCTTCTTCTTCTTCATTTGTTGTAGCAATGAGGCATTCTACTTCTTCTTTTCCATCATCACTATCATCACTTGAATCATCCCAAGCAGCTTTATATGCTCTTTCTTTCTTTTTGTGAGATGATTTCTTCCCTTTCTTGAGTTTTGGACAATCACCTTTCATGTGTCCCTTTTTGCCACATTCAAAACACCTGGAAGAAGAAACACTACAAGTTTTATTAGTTTTAAAACTTTTATATTGCTTACCATTTACAATGAGAGTTTCTTCTTCACTATCATCTTCACTTGTGTCATGATTGTCCTTGGTTGATGCTTTGAATGCAATGTCCTTCTTTTTCCCTTGTTGACGTTCACGTTCTCTTCTTTCTTCCTCTTCTAATGTTGCCTCATGATCTTCTAGGTTTCCAATGAGCTGTTCCATCTTTAGTCGGGTGAGGTCATTTGCTTCTTCAATGGCTGTCACCTTGGGCTTGTATTTGGGAGGAAGTGATCTAAGAATCTTTGATACCTAATCTTCCTCAAGAACAACTTTACCTAAGGCATTTAAACCATTTACAACAGAAGAGATTTTTTCATACATTTCACTAATAGATTCATTTGGATCCATACGAAAATGTTCAAACTTTTGTTTAAGCATACTAACTTTGGAATTCTTAACTTGAACTATCCCTTCATAAGTTATAGAAAGTCTAAGACATATTTCATAGGTTGTTTCACAGTTTGATATTCTATTAAATTCTCCTACTGAAATTGAACAATAAAGAATACTTACAACCTTTGCATTCATTTGAGCCGATTTTACCGTATTGGTGTCCCAAGCTGCATATTCCATTTGAGGTAGCTCATAAGGGGTTGACACCATTGTCCATAGATCCCAACTTATGCCTTGAAAGTAGAACTGCATCCTTCTCTTCCAATATATGTAGTTTGTTCCATCAAACGCTGGAGGCCTAGCAACAAGTGTCCCTTCAAGGTTAAGGTTGTTGAGCACCCCGTCACCCATTCTTCAAGACCTTGTTAGGGTTCCTTGAAGCCTGCTCTGATACCAATTGAAAAACACTAGATGGGGGGTGAATAGAGTTTTAAATTTATTTTAACAATTATTTAACTCAAACAACCAACCACATGAATATTGGACAAGGGGACAAGGATTTAGAGTGGTTCCTACCTTAGCAAATACTAAGGTAGTCAGTCCACTACCCGGTTGCTTACCCAACCAGGATTTGGAAAGAATTTAATTTTATTACCTCGCGAGGACTTTACATAAAATTACAATTCTTTTCCTAAACCCTTCAAGCAGCCTTCACCTTGAAGTAATTGCACCAACCTTGAAGCAGCCTTCACCTAGAAGTAATTGCACCAACCTTGAAGCAGCCTTCCTCCTGAAGTAGCTTCCCGTTGCAATAGCCTTCTTGAAGTAGCTTCCTGTTGCAATAGCCTACTTGAAGTAGCTTGAAGTCCACCTTCTCCTCCGAGAAGAACCTTCTCCAATCCGCAGCCTCCAACCCTAGGAGTAGCAAGGAGAATACAAAAGATAACAGGGAACAAGAAGGAAAAACAGAAATTACAATACCACTTGTAGCTCAAGGCTTTATTTGCCTATATGAAGCATATAGATCTCCTAACCAATGAATATTGGAATGTAGGTTTAGTGGATAGGAGATGCTAGCCTATAGGACACGAAATTTTGGAGCAAAGGAAAGAATAGCCAATGCTAGTGTTGCTCAATTGCTCAAACAGTTTGCCAATTGTAAGTGTAAGCTCAAATATATGCACAAGTGTCGATTGGTGTCCTATGGCTTGTCCTATTTATAGGAATGGCCTATGGATTCTTAAGGACATTCTAGATACTTTCTAGGGTGTTACAAGTGCTCAATTAGCCGTTAGGTATCCACTAGTTGGTTTAACAACGACTAGTTTAATTAATTCTGCAGTTGCTATCAGAGTCCATCTCGGTCGAGGAATTGTCGACCGAGACACCTACTCGTTCGAAGTTTTGTCGACCGACAGGCTCTCTGGATCAAGTGTTTGCAACGTTCATCTCCAACTGCCAACTACCTTGTCAGCTGTGTCTAACGTCTACCTGGGTCTTTCTCGGTCCAGAAGCTTGTCGACCGAGAGTGTCTCGGTCGAGGAGTTTTTCGACCGAGATTGACCCTGTTTCAATGTTTCAATTTAAGGCATTAAGTATGTGTATGAGTGTGCATAGGTGACACTATTGGAGGGGATGACCTATCTAAGTGTAGTGATTGGCTAGGGAAGATCTAACACTTGATTTACATGATGTCTAAGTACTTGTACATTATATACATGTACAAGTTTACAATTGATTACATTTCATGAAATTTACAAGCATTCAAGCATATAGATTCCCTAGTACTTTGTCATCTACCTCATTCCTGCAACACTCAAGTATCACGTTAGATCAACAAGAATGAAATGTTTGTCATCATCGAAACAAAGGGATTTATCATAATGTCAATTTAGCCAACAGATACAAGCATAGCATATATATGAGTAAATATTCCAATTATAAACAGGGTTAGAACTACATGTATATGAACTACTAGTAGATGATATCACAGGTTAGGACTACTAGTAGGATCTAGATCATAGAAAGAGATACACAAGATAAAGCAAGATATGAGTAGATATAGAGATATATCCAAACAAAGAGATATGCAATTTTAGAAGTATGAAAGGATATAACTCACATACAAATATGCATAATTACCAAAAGATGATTACCACTAAGAACCTCAAGGTTGTATCAAAACAAGATATACACCTAGAAAGATGTAGTAAGTTAGAGCACAACAGAAGCAATTTAAGACACAACCAAGACATCCAAAGAGATCATCATCAAAACCTGCAAAACAACTCAAAGCAAGTAATTGCAACATATAGATATACCAATTTAGAGCAATTAGAGAGATACAATTGTAAGCAAGATAGGAAATTTAGAACATGACAATATGCATATATAAAGGTACCAAATGAGAGTGCCAAAGAATGAGGCTATTGGTTGAGAAAATATAGTTGAGAGGGAAATTCTCACTCAATAAGCCAAATGTATATTCTGTGCACAGCGTTATCGGTCGAGTTCTGTGCATTGGCAACTCGACCAATGACAACTGTTGGCAACACCCATTGGTTCCTATCGGTCGAGTTTCAATAGGGCAAACTCGACCGACAGACCAGCTGTCAAAAAGCACATATATTTCATAAAAACATATTTAAAGGCATGCAAAAAAAAACAAACCATATCCAAACATGTCTAAGCAAGTTAGTAATGCACTATAGAAGCATTAGAAACAATTTTAGAGCAAGAGTGTGAAGAGAAACACAAAATACCACTTTTGACTCAAAAACCATATGTATAGTGCACACTAACTTGACAAAAAACAATTTAGGATAGGTTATAAGCAATAAAACATTTACCTTTGTGCTTACCATTTCTTTTTCCACTTTTGTCACCCTCTACACATCTCAACTTTCTTCTTTCATGTGGATTGAGAAGTCAATTTGCAATTCAATTGCTCAAGTCAAACCATTTGCAAGTACCTACAAGAAGAAAGATGAAATGGTCCCCAATCATGTTTTTGGGTCCGAAGGGGTTAGTTTAGCAACCCAAATCCTATTGCTCTTGGGTGCTTTCCTAAAAGGACAACAATTTGAATAATGACCAAAATCATTGCAATAGTTGCATGTACCCATAGTCTTGGAACTAGAGGATTCTCCATGGAATATTGGAGGTCCTTTATCTTTGTTGTTCCCTTGACTACTATCATACCCCAAACCATGTCTACCAATTTGTTTAGTAGAGTGGTGTAGGATATCATTAAGGCTCTTCTTACCAACTAAGAATCTTTGCAAAGAAGATCTCAAACATTCATTATCATGCTTAAGAGAAGTAAAGGTAAAACACAATAGATTCATATCATCTCTAGCATGCACAAGATAGATTTCTAAGCAAACAACTTTAGTCATATAAGAATATTTATCACAAGATAGAGCATCAAAAACTTTCTCTCTATAAGAAAAGATAGTATGAGGGTCAAGAGCAATTACACCACTATGCAAGGAAGCAAGTTATATACAAGACAAGTAATCTTTGAAGGATAAACTTTATCTACACATTCTATTCCTTGCAAAGTAAGCTCTTGACTCTCATAAGCACAATTAAGAGCATAAGAAACAATAGAGAGAGAAACAATAGTAGTAGCAAGCTCTATGAATGAAGTAGTCATAGAAGGTTGAGATTCTAAAAATTTAATCTTATCAAGAAAGCTAGAATTTGCAAATTTAGAGGAATTTATTTGACTAAGATAAAAATTGGTTAGAATCTCAACACTTGGATTTACCTCATTTAAATCTTTAATTGAGCTTGTGAAGAGGGTTCAATGTCATCTTCCATCTTCAAATTCACTAGATCTTCCACTAGTTCTTTCATTTGTTGATGGAGCCTTTGTGATCCCTTTTTCACTCTTGTTTCCTTCTATTGTTCTCTTTGAAGGTTGCCCATCTTCATAATCACCCATATTCTCCTACTTGTGGAAGTATGCTTGGAGAAGACCCACTTTGATACCACTTGTTGGATCCTAGATGGGTGATTAGATGCTCTAGAGGGGGGGGGTGAATAGAGCTGAAAGCACTTTAAAAAAACTCATTAAACCTTCAAAATATATGACAATATAAGGTTGTTAAATAGGCAATTTGAGTGCAACTAAATCATGCATAGCAAGGATAAGAGAGATTGAACATGCACCAATTAGACAAGCTATTTAGAGTGGTTCCACACTTCAAACTAGAAGTGTGTCAGTCCACTTGCCTAGAGAGGTCAACCTCTAGGACTTCCAACAATTTGCACTCTTATATTCACTTATGAGACTTACAAAACATGACCAACAAAGGACTTACCTATCCAATACAAAGATTCTTCAACCTTACCAAGGACATACCCACTTTGCAAGAGTCTTCGGCCTTCTCCAAGGACTTACCCACTGTTGCATAAGTCTTTGGCCTTGTAGGAATTACCCACTCTTCTTGGATCTTCCGCCTTTGACTTCACCTTCACTCGGAGAAGCTTCCACCAAGGTCTTACCCACTTGAACTTGAGTCTTCTGCCTTCTCCAAGGACTTACCCACTCTAGCTCCAAGTCTTCAGCCTTACCAAGGACTTACCCACTTTGCAAGAGTCTTCAGCCTTCTCCAAGGACTAAACCACTCTTGCATAAGTCTTTGGCCTTGTAGGAATTACCCACTCTTCTTGGATCTTCCGCCTTTGACTTCACCTTCACTCAGAGAAGCTTCCACCAAGGTCTTACCCACTTGAGCTTGAGCCTTCTGCCTTCTCCAAGGACTTACCCACTCTAGCTCCAAGTCTTCAGCCTTGATCTTCACCAAGGGACTCCTTCCCTTTTTATTCTTCACCTCTCTTGGACAAGAGAGAGAACCTTCATCTTCATGATTACAAAAGAGAGATGGGGAGGTGGTGGAAGTGAGAGCCTCACAAGATATACAAATAGAACTAGCTCTCTTACAGATTTCCTACTCACTCTAATGGATGTAGCAAGTGATTAAGCTTAGAGAGAGAGTGGAGGTTGTAGGATCACTCAACTATAGAATAGGAACCTTCATAGTGAATGCTCAACCTTGGAATGAAGCCCAAGGGGTCCTATTTATAGCTGGGGATGCCTCTTAGCCTTTGGGAACACTTATGAACGAAAACTAGCCATTTTGTGGCTTGCAACGGATCTATTTTCACTTGTTGCAACTCCACAACGGCTAGAAATACTTTTCTGCACTTTTCCGTATAGTGCAATCGGTCGAGTTTTAATGGGTGTAACTCGACCGATCAAGTACGAGGCAAACTGATGTTTAAAGGATCGATCGAGTTTGTCCTGAGGAAACTCGACCGACCATTTCAACTGGAAATGGCCTACTACCCAATCGGTCGAATTCTGTGAGTGCACAACTCGACCGATGCAATCTTCAGAAAATTGATCAAGGTTGATCGGTCGAGTTTCAGGGTGGGAAACTGGACCGACCAAGTGCATGTAATTGCTTTTCAAAGATGCATTTAAAGTGCTCTAATATTCGATCTAAGTGTTCCTGATATTTTTCTAAGCTTAATTACAAGTCATACAATCATTACAAGTGATTTACAACATGATTCTAATGGATATACATCATATTACAAATATGTGCACTTGTATGACTTTGACTTGTCTTTTCTCCAATTTGAGATGCGCAAGTTAGGGCATTTGGAGTGTGTCTGTACCTAATCTGAAATCACTAAAGTAGAAGAATTAGACACCAAAATGTGGAATGGTTAGTCATCATCAAAACATGGGTTTAGTCAATTTAGACGTGAGTCAACATTGACCTAATTGACCTTGAGTCAACAATCTCCCCCTTTTTGAAGATGACAAACCATTCCATAAATGTATTGAAAGCATTTAAGTAAATTCATACCTTTGGAGAAACCTAGGGGTTTCAATGGAATTGAGCTCATATGCTCCCCCTCAATTGATGTGCATGGAGTTCTCATACTCCCCCTCAATTTATGCTATTTCGCATGCATGGTTAGCTTTCATAACATTTATAGAATACTATGTCTTCTACTCATATATGTTCTACACATATATGTCTTCTCCCATTTACCTTCTCCCCTTTACATGAACATACTTCTCATCTTCATGTAATACATGCCTTCTTCCTCTTTTAAAAGAAGACATACCTTTCTCCCCCTTTGTCATTTCAAAAAGTGGGGTTATGAAGAAAATAAGAAACATCACTTGTTAAAGAGAAAGGAGATAACACAAATATATATAAGGAGAGTAGAAGAGCACAGACAGGGGCTTGTCCAAGCATAGAAAGAAAAGCAAGTTAAAGCATATACTTGAACAACCCAAAAATGCAAGATAAAGTGATGCAGAAAAATATTAAATCACAATTTTGACCCTCAAGATGATGGAATTTGACCAAAAACCATCGGATCTCATGGCAAAGTGATGAGTCTTTCTCAGAAGGTCGTTTCTGCATGAAAAACACGAGTCTTGCACCAAAAACTGAAACTAGAGCAAAATCTGCATATAAATCCATAAATACTCCAATTCCCACATATCATGTAGATCTATGTACCCTGCATCACAATGTTATGCAAGCAACTCAAGATAGTAGATATTCAATTTAAGGAACAATCTTGAGCATGTATGACACTAGATACAAGCATAGCATATATATGAGTAAATATTCCAATTATAAACAGGGTTAGAACTACATGTATATGAACTACTAGTAGATGATATCACAAGTTAGGACTACTAGTAGGATCCAGATCATAGCAAGAGATACACAAGATAAAGCAAGCTATGAGTAGATATAGAGATATATCCAAACAAAGAGATATGCAATTTTAGAAGTATGAAAGGATATAACTCACATACAAATATGCATAATTACCAAAAGATGATTACCACTAAGAGCCTCAAGGTTGTATCAAACCAAGATATAAACCTAGAAAGATGTAGCAAGTTAGAGCACAACGGAAGCAATTTAAGACACAACCAAGATATCCAAAGAGATCATCATCAAAACCCGCAAAACAACTCAAAGCAAGTAATTGCAACATATAGATATACCAATTTAGAGCAATTAGAGAGATACAGTTGTAAGCAAGATAGGCAATTTAGAACATGGGAATATGCATATATAAAGGTACCAAATGAGAGTGCCAAAGAATGAGGCTATTGGTTGAGAAAATATAGTTGAGAGTGAAATTCTCACTCAATAAGCCAAATGTATATTCTGTGCACAGTGTTATCGGTCGAGTTCTGTGCATTGGCAACTCGACCGATGACAACTGTTGGCACACCCATTGGTGCCTATCGGTCGAGTTTCAATAGGGCAAACTCGACCGATAGAACAACTGTCAAAAAGCACATATATTTCATAAAAACATATTTAAAGGCATGCAAAAAAAACAAACCATATCCAAACATGTCTAAGAAAGTTAGTAATGCACTACAGAAACATTAGAAATAGTTTTTGAGCAAGAGTGTGAAGAGAAACACAAAATACCACTTTTGACTCAAAAACCATATTTATAGTGCACACTAACTTGACAAAAAACAAGTTAGTATAGGTTATAAGCAATAAAACATTTACCTTTGTGCTTACCATTTCTTTTTCCACTTGTTGACACCCTCTACACATCTCACCTTTCTTCTTTCATGTGGATTGAGAGGTCAATTTGCAATTCAATAGCTCAAGTCAAACCATTTGCAAGTACCTACAAGAAGAAAGATGAAATGGTCCCCAATTATGTTTTTGGGTTCGAAGGGGTTAGTTTAGCAACCCAAATCCTATTGCTCTTGGGTGCTTTCCTAAAAGGACAACAATTTGAATAATGACCAAAATCATTACAATAGTTGCATGTGCCCATAGTCTTGGAACTAGAGGATTTTCCATGGAATATTGGAGGTCCTTTATCTTTGTTGTTCCCTTGACTACTATCATACCCCAAACCATGTCTACCAATTTGTTTAGTAGTGTGGTGTAGGATATCATTAAGGCTCTTCTTACCAACTAAGAATCTTTTCAAAGAAGATCTCAAACTTTCATTATCATGCTTAAGAGAAGTAAAGGTAAAACACAATAGATTCATATCATCTCTAGCATGCACAATATAGATTTCTAAGAAAACATCTTTAGTCATATAAGAATATTTATCACAAGATAGAGCATCAAAAACTTTCTCTCTATAAGAAAAGATAGTATGAGGGTCAAGAGCAATTACACTACTATGCAAGGAAGAAAGTTATATACAAGACAAGTAATCTTTGAAGGATAAACTTTATCTACACATTCTATTCCTTGCAAAGTAAGCTCTTGACTCTCATAAGCACAATTAAGAGCATAAGAAACAATAGAGAGAGAAACAATAGTAGTAGCAAGCTCTATGAATGAAGTAGTCATAGAAGGTTGAGATTCTAAAAATTTAATCTTATCAAGCAAGCTAGAATTTGCAAATTTAGAAGCATTTATTTGACTAAGATAAAAATTGGTTAGAATGTCAACACTTGGATTTACCTCATTTAAATCTTTAATTGAGCTTGTCAAGAGGGTGCAATGGCATCTTCCATCTTCAAATTCACTAGATCTTCCACTACTGCTTTCTTTTGTTGATGGAGCCTTTGTGATCCCTTTTTCACTCTTGTTTCCTTCTATTGTTCTCTTTGAAGGTTGCCCATCTTCATAATCACCCATATTCTCCTACTAGTGGAAGTATGCTTGGAGAAGAGCCACTCTGATACCACTTGTTGGATCCTAGATGGGTGATTAGATGCTCTAGAGGGGGGTGAATAGAGCTGAAAGCACTTAAACAAAACTCATTAAACCTTCAAAATATATGACAAGATAAGGTTGCTAAATAGGCAATTTGAGTGCAACTGAATAATGCATAGCAAGGATAAGAGAGATTGAACATGCACCAATTAGACAAGTTATTTAGAGTGGTTCCACACTTCAAACTAGAAGTGTGTCAGTCCACTTGCCTAAAGAGGTCAACCTCTAGGACTTCCAACAATTTGCACTCTTATATTCACTTATAAGACTTACAAAACATGACCAACAAAGGACTTACCTATCCAATACAAAGAGTTTTCAACCTTACCAAGGACTTACCCACTTTGCAAGAGTCTTCGGCCTTCTCCAAGGACTTACCCACTGTTGCACAAGTTTTCGGCCTTGTAGGAATTACCCACTCTTCTTGGATCTTCTGCCTTTGACTTCACCTTCACTCGGAGCAGATTCCACCAAGGTCTTACCCACTTGAGCTTGAGTCTTCTGCCTTCTCCAAGGACTTACCCACTCTAGCTCCAAGTCTTCAGCCTTACCAAGGACTTACCCACTTTGCAAGAGTCTTCGGCCTTCTCCAAGGACTTACCCACTCTTGCACAAGTCTTCGGCCTTGTAGGAATTACCCACTCTTCTTGGATCTTCCGCCTTTGACTTCACCTTCACTCGGAGAAGATTCCACCAAGGTCTTACCCACTTGAGCTTGAGTCTTCTGCCTTCTCCAAGGACTTACCCACTCTAGCTCCATGTCTTCAGCCTTGATCTTCACCAAGGGACTCCTTCCCTTGTTCTTCTTCACCTCTCTTGGACAAGAGAGAGAACCTTCATCATCATGATTACAAAAGAGAGATGGGGAGGTGGTGTAAGTGAGAGCCTCACAAGATATACAAATAGGACTAGCTCTCTCACAAATTTCCTACTCACTCTAATGGATGTAGCAAGTGATTAACCTTAGAGAGAGAGAGAGGAGGCTGTAGGATCACTCAACTGTAGAATAGGAACCTTCATAGTGAATGCTCAACCTTGGAATGAAGCCCAAGGGGTCCTATTTATAGTTGGGGATGCCTCTTAGCCTTTGGGAACACTTATGAACGAAAACTAGCCATTTTGTGGCTTACAACGGATCTATTTTCACTTGTTGCAACTCCACAATGGCTAGAAACACTTTTCTGCACTTTTCCGTACAGTGCAATCGGTCGAGTTTTAATGGGTGTAACTCGACCGATCAAGTAGGAGGCAAACCGATGTTCAAAGGATCGATCGAGTTTGTCCTGAGGAAACTCGACCGACCATTTCAACTGGAAATGGCCTACTACCCAATCGGTCGAGTTCTGTGAGTGTGCAACTCGACAGATGCAATCTTCAAAAAATCGATCAAGGTTGATCGGTCGAGTTTCAGGGTGGGAAACTGGATCGACCAAGTGCATGTAATTGATTTTCAAAGATGCATTTAAAGTTCTCTAATATTCGATCTAAGTGTTCTTGATATTTTTCTAAGCTTAATTACAAGTCATACAATCATTACAAGTGATTTACAACATGATTCTAATGGATATACATCATATTACAAAAACGTGCACTTGTATGACTTTGACTTGTCTTTTCTCCAATTTGAGATGTGCAAGTTAGGGCATTTGGAGTGTGTTTGTACCTAATCTGAAATCACTCAAGTAGAAGCATTAGACACCAAAATGTGGAATGGTTAGTCATCATCAAAACATGGGTTTAGTCAATTTAGACGTGAGTCAACATTGACCTAATTGACCTTGAGTCAACAATCTCCCCCTTTTGGAAGATGACAAACCATTCCATAAATGTATTGAAAGCATTTAAGTAAATTCATACCTTTGGAGAAACCTAGGGGTTTCAATGGAATTGAGCTCATATGCTCCCCCTCAATTGATGTGCATGGAGTTCTCATACAACCCCTCAATTTATGCTATTTCTCCTGCATGGTTAGCTTTCATAACATTTATAGAATACTGTGTCTTCTACTCATATATGTTCTCCACATATATGTCTTCTCCCATTTACCTTCTCCCCTTTACATGAACATACTTCTCATCTTCATGTAAGACATGCCTTTTTCCTCTTTTAAAAGAAGACATACCTTTCTCCCCCTTTGTCATTTCAAAAAGTGGGGTTATGAAGAAAATAAGAAAAATCACTTGTTAAAGAGAAAGGAGATAACACAAATATATATAAGGAGAGTAGAAGAGCACAGATAGGGGCTTGTCCAAGCATAGAAAGAAAAGCAAGTTAAAGCACATACTTGGACAACCCAAAAATGCAAGATAAAGTGCTGCAGAAAAACAATAAATCACAATTTTGACCCTCAAGATGATGGAATTTGACCAAAATCCATCGGATCTCATGGCAAAGCGATGAGTCTTGCGTAGAAGGTCCTTTCTGCATGAAAAACACTACTCTTGCACCAAAAACTGAAACTAGAGCAAAATTTGCATAAAAATCCATAAATACTCCAATTCCCACATATCATGTAGATCTATGTACCCTGCATCACAATGTTATGCAAGCAACGCAAGATAGTAGATATTCAATTTAAGGAACAATCTTGAGCATGTATGACACTAGATACAAGCATAGCATATATATGAGTAAATATTCCAATTATAAACAGGGTTAGAACTACATGTATATGAACTACTAGTAGATGATATCACAAGTTAGGACTACTAGTAGGATCCAGATCATAGCAAGAGATACACAAGATAAAGCAAGCTATGAGTAGATATAGAGATATATCCAAACAAAGAGATATGCAATATTAGAAGTATGAAAGGATATAACTCACATTCAAATATGCATAATTACCAAAAGATAATTACCACTAAGAACCTCAAGGTTGTATCAAAACAAGATTTACACCTAGAAAGATGTAGCAAGTTAGAGAACAACGGAAGCAATTTAAGACACAACCAAGAGATCCAAAGAGATCATCATCAAAACCAACAAAACAACTCAAAGCAAGTAATTGCAACATATAGATATACAAATTTAGAGCAATTAGAGAGATATAGTTGTAAGCAAGATAGGAAATTTAGAACATGGCAATATGCATATATAAAGGTACCAAATGAGAGTGCCAAAGAATGAGGCTATTGGTTGAGAAAATATAGTTGAGAGGGAAATTCTGACTCAATAAGCCAAATGTATATTCTGTGCACAGTGTTATCGATCGAGTTCTGTGCATTGGCAACTCGACCAATGACAACTGCTGGCAACACCCATTGGTGCCTATCGGTCGAGTTTCAATAGGGCAAACTTGACCGACAGACCAGCTGTCAAAAAGCACATATATTTCATAAAAACATATTTAAAGGCATGCAAAGAAAACAAACCATATCCAAACATGTCTAAGCAAGTTAGTAATGCACTATAGAAGCATTAGAAATAGTTTTTGAGCTAGAGTGTGAAGAGAAACACAAAATACCACTTTTGACTCAAAAACCATATGTATAGTGCACACTAACTTGACAGAAAACAAGTTAGGATAGGTTATAAGCAATAAAACATTTACCTTTGTGCTTACCATTTCTTTTTCCACTTGCTGTCACCCTCTACACATCTCACCTTTCTTCTTTCAGTGGATTGAGAAGTCAATTTGCAATTCAATAGCTCAAGTCAATCCATTTGCAAGTACCTACAAGAAGAAAGATGAAATGGTCCCCAATCATGTTTTTGGGTCCGGAGGGGTTAGTTTAGCAACCCAAATCCTATTGCTCTTGGGTGTTTTCCTAAAAGGACAACAATTTGAATAATGACCAAAATCATTGCAATAGTTGCAGTTGCCCATAGTCTTGGAACTAGAGGATTCTCCATGGAATATTGGAGGTCCTTTATCTTTGTTGTTCCCTTGACTACTATCATACCCCAAACCGTGTCTACCAATTTGTTTAGTAGAGTGGTGTAGGATATAATTAAGGCTCTTCTTACCAATGAAGAATCTTTGCAAAGAAGATCTCAAACTTTCATTATCATGCTTAAGAGAAGTAAAGGTAAAACACAATAGATTCATATCATCTCAAGCATGCACAAGATAGATTTCTAAGCAAACATCTTTAGTCATATAAGAATATTTATCACAAGATAGAGCATCAAAAACTTTCTCTTTATAAGAAAAGATAGTGTGAGGGTCAAGAGCAATTACACTACTATGCAAGGAAGCAAGTTCATATACAAGACAAGTAATATTTGAAGGATAAACTTTATCTACACATTCTATTCCTTGCAAAGTAAGATCTTGACTCTCATAAGAACAATTAAGAGCATAAGAAACAATAGAGATAGAAACAATAGTAGTAGCAAGCTTTATGAATGAAGTAGTCATAGAAGGTTGAGATTCTAAAAATTTAATCTTATCAAGCAAGCTAGATTTTGCAAATTTAGAAGCATTTAGTTGACTAAGATAAAAATTGGTTAGAATCTCAACACTTGGATTTACCTCATTTAAACATTTAATTGAGCTTGTCAAGAGGGTGCAATGGCATCTTCCATCTTGAAATTCACTAGATCTTCCACTAGTGCTTTCATTTGTTGATGGAGCCTTTGTGATCCCTTTTTCACTCTTGTTTCCTTCTATTGTTCTCTTTGAAGGTTGCCCATCCTCATAATCACCCATATTCTCCTACTTGTGCAAGTATGCTTGGAGAAGACCCACTCTGATACCACTTGTTGGATCCTAGATGGGTGATTAGATGCTCTAGAGGGGGGTGAATAGAGCTGAAAGCACTTAAACAAAACTCATTAAACCTTCAAAATATATGACAAGATAAGGTTGCTAAATAGGCAATTTGAGTGCAACTAAATCATGCATAGCAAGGATAAATGAGATTGAACATGCACCAATTAGAGAAGCTATTTAGAGTGGTTCCACACTTCAAACTAGAAGTGTGTCAGTCCACTTGCCTAGAGAGGTCAACCTCTAGGACTTCCAACAATTTGCACTCTTATATTCACTTATAAGACTTACAAAACATGACCAACAAAGGACTTACCTATCCAATAC
Organism: Alisma plantago-aquatica; assembly: GCA_963693085.1. Classification (NCBI taxonomy): domain Eukaryota; kingdom Viridiplantae; phylum Streptophyta; class Magnoliopsida; order Alismatales; family Alismataceae; genus Alisma; species Alisma plantago-aquatica. The sequence goes on from OY856414.1 coordinate 486,163,768, forward strand.
AAAGAGTCTTCAACCTTACCAAGGACTTACCCATTTTGAAAGAGTCTTCGGCCTTCTCCAAGGACTTACCCACTGTTGCACAAGTCTTCGGCCTTGTAGGAATTACCCACTCTTCTTGGATCTTCCGCCTTTGACTTCACCTTCACTCGGAGAAACTTCCACCAAGGTCTTACCCACTTGAGCTTGAGTCTTCTGCCTTCTCCAAGGACTTACCCACTCTAGCTCCAAGTCTTCAGCCTTACCTAGGACTTAACCACTTTACAAGAGTCTTCGGCCTTCTCCAAGGACTTACCCACTCTTGCACAAGTCTTCGGCCTTGTAGGAATTACCCACTCTTCTTGGATCTTCCGCCTTTGACTTCACCTTCACTCGAAGAAGCTTCCATCAAGGTCTTACCCACTTGAGCTTGAGTCTTATGCCTTCTCCAAGGACTTACCCACTCTAGCTCCAAGTCTTCAGCCTTGATCTTCACCAAGGGACTCCTTCCCTTGTTCTTTTTCACCTCTCTTGGACAAGAGAGAGAACCTTCATCTTCATGATTACAAAAGAGAGATGGGGAGGTGGTGGAAGTGAGAGCCTCACAAGATATACAAATAGGACTAGCTCTCTTATAGATTTCCTACTCACTCTAATGGATGTAGCAAGTGATTAATCTTAGAGAGAGAGAGGAGGTTGTAGGATCACTCAACTATAGAATAGGAACCTTCATAGTGAATGCTAATCCTTGGAATGAAGCCCAAGGGGTCATATTTATAGATGGGGATGCCTCTTAGCCTTTGGGAACACTTATGAACGAAAACTAGCCGTTTTTTGGGTTGAAATGGATCTATTTTCACTTGTTGAAACTCCACAACGGCTAGAAACACTTTTCTGCACTTTTCCGTACAGTGCAATCGGTCGAGTTTTAATGGGTGTAACTCGACCGATCAAGTAGGAGGCAAACCGATGTTCAAAGGATCGGTCGAGTTTGTCCTGAGGAAACTCGACCGACCATTTCAACTGGAAATGGCCTACTACCCAATCGGTCGAGTTCTGTGAGTGCACAACTCGACCTATGCAATCTTCAGAAAATCGATCAAGGTTGATCGGTCGAGTTTCAGGGTGGGAAACTGGACCGACCAAGTGCCTGTAATTGATTTTCAAAGATGCATTTAAAGTTCTCTAATATTCGATCTAAGTGTTCCTGATATTTTTCTAAGCTTAATTACAAGTCATAAAATCATTACAAGTGATTTACAACATGATTCTAATGGATATACATCATATTACAAAAACATGCACTTGTATGACTTGGACTTGTCTTTTCTCCAATTTGAGATGCGCAAGTTAGGGCATTTGGAGTGTGTCTATACCTAATCTGAAATCACTCAAGTAGAAGCATTAGACACCAAAATGTGGAATGGTTAGTCATCATCAAAACATGGGTTTAGTCAATTTAGACGTGAGTCAACATTGACCTAATTGACCTTGAGTCAACAATCTCCCCCTTTTTGAAGATTACAAACCATTCCATAAATGTATTGAAAGCATTTAAGTAAATTCATACCTTTGGAGAAACCTAGGGGTTTCAATGGAATTGAGATCATATGCTCCCCCTCAATTGATGTGCATGGAGTTCTCATACTCCCCCTCAATTTATGATATTTCTCCTGCATGGTTAGCTTTCATAACATTTATAGAATACTATGTCTTCTACTCATATATGTTCTACACATATATGTCTTCTCCCATTTACCTTCTCCCCTTTACATGAACATACTTCTCATCTTCATGTAAGACATGCCTTCTTCCTCTTTTAAAAGAAGACATACCTTTCTCCCCCTTTGTCATTTCAAAAAGTGGGGTTATGAAGAAAATAAGAAACATCACTTGTTAAAGAGAAAGGAGATAACACAAATATATATAAGGAGAGTACAACAGCACAGATAGGGGCTTGTCCACTTTAGAGTGGTTCCACACTTCAAACTAGAAGTGTGTCAGTCCACTTGCCTAGAGAGGTCAACCTCTAGGACTTCCAACAATTTGCACTCTTATATTCACTTATAAGACTTACAAAACATGACCAACAAAGGACTTACCTATCCAATACAAAGTGTCTTCAACCTTACCAAGGACTTACCCACTTTGCAAGAGTCTTCGGCCTTCTCCAAGGACTTACCCACTGTTGCACCAGTCTTCGGCCTTGTAGGAATTACCCACTCTTCTTGGATCTTCCGCCTTTGACTTCACCTTCACTCGGAGAAGCTTCCACCAAGGTCTTACCCATTTGAACAACCCAAAAATGCAAGATAAAGCGCTGCAGAAAAATAATAAATCACAATTTTGACCTTCAAGATGATGGAATTTGACCAAAAACCATCGGATCTCATGGCAAAGCGATGTGTCTTGCTCAGAAGGTTGTTTCTGCATGAAAAACACTAGTCTTGCACCAAAAACTAAAACTAGAGAAAAATCTGCATAAAAATCCATAAATACTCCAATTCCCACATATCATGTAGATCTATGTACCCTGCATCACAATGTTATGCAAGCAACTTAAGATAGTAGATATTCAATTTAAGGAACAATCTTGAGCATGTATGAGACTAGATACAAGCATAGCATATATATGAGCAAATATTCCAATTATAAACATGGTTAGAACTACATGTATATGAACTACTAGTAGATGATATCACAAGTTAGGACTACTAGTAGGATCTAGATCATAGCAAGAGATACACAAGATAAAGCAAGCTATGAGTAGATATAGAGATATATCCAAACAAAGATATATGCAATTTTAGAAGTATGAAAGGATATAACTCACATACAAATATGCATAATTACCAAAAGATGATTACCACTAAGAACCTCAAGGTTGTATCAAAACAAGATATACACCTAGAAAGATGTAGCAAGTTAGAGCACAACGGAAGAAATTTAAGACACAACCAAGAGATCCAAAGAGATCATCATCAAAACCTGCAAAACAACTCAAAGCAAGTAATTGCAACATATAGATATACCAATTTAGAGCAATTAGAGAGATAGAGTTGTAAACAAGATAGGCAATTTAGAACATGGCAATATGCATATATAAAGGTACCAAATGAGAGTGCCAAAGAATGAGGCTATTGGTTGAGAATGTTGTCTAAATGGACATTTGTAAATCCCTTTGTTTTGATAATGACAAACATTTCATTCTTGTTAATATAACGTGCTACTTGAGTGTTGCAGGAATAAGATGGATGACAAAGCAATTAGGGAAATCCATATGCTTACATATTTATATTTTCATGAAATGTAATCGCTTTGTAAAAACGTGTACAAATATATAATGTACAAGAACTTAGATTTCATGTAAATCAAGCGTTAGATTCTCCCTAGCTAAGCATCACATTTAGATAGGTCATCCCCTTAAAATAAGTGTCACATATGCACACTCATACACACACTTAGTGCTTTAATTGAAAAATTGAAATAGGGTCAATCTCGGTCGACTAACTCCTCAACCGAGACACTTTCGGTCGACAATCTTCTCGACCGAGAAAGACCCAAGTAGCCGTTAGACACATCTGACAAGGTAGTTGGCATTTGGAGATAAACATTGCAAAACACTTGATTCAGAGAGCCTGTCGGTCAACAAAAGTTCGACCGAGTAGGTGTCTCGGTCAACCATTTCTCGACCGAGATGGACTCTGACAGCAACTGCAGAATTAATCAATTAGCCGTTGCTAAAGCAACAAACTTGTACCTAACGGCAAGTTAAGCACTTAGAAACCCCTAGAAGGTGTCTAGAACGTCCTTAAGCACTTGTAGGTCATTCCTATAAATAGGACATGCCTTAGGACACCTAAACTCACTTGTTACACTTGAGAAATCTTTGAGCATACTTTGAGCAACCTGTTTGTGAGCAAATTGAGCATAGTGACAATTGGCTACTTCTTCTCTTAGCTCAAAATTCATGTCCTATAGGCTAGCATCTCCTATCCACTGCAATTACATTTCCACACACTTTGGTTAGGAGATCTACACGCTTGATCTAGGGAAATCAAGCCTTTTGCTACAAAAGGATAAGTTGTAATTTCTATTTTCTTTCTTGTTCTCTATTGTTGTTTGTACTCTCCTTGCTAATCCTAGGTTGGAGGCTGCGGATTGCAGAGGTTGAAGATCTTCTTGGTGAATAAGGGGACCTTGAGCTACTTCAAGAAGGCTGGTGCAACGGGAGGTTACTTCTAGAGAGGAAGGCTACTTCAAGGGGGAGCTTGGAGTTACTTCAAGAAGGATACCTCAAGTTGGTGCATCTACTTCAAGTGAAGGATGTTCAAGGGGTGTAAAGAAAGTATTTTATTTTGTGTAAATCCTTGTGAAGGTAATAAAATTAATACTTTCAAAATCCCAGTTGGGTAAGCAACCGGGTAGTGGACTGACAACTTTAGTATTTGCTAAAGTTGGAACCACTCTAAACACCTGTCTCCTTCTTCCATTCTTCATTTGTGGTTGTTTGATTTAAATAATTGCTAAAATATTTAAAAACTCTATTCACCCCCCTCTAGTGTTTTTCAATTGGTATCAGAGCAGGCTTCAAGGAACCTTAACAAGGTCTTGAAGAATGGGTGACGGGGTGCTTAACAACCTTAACCTTGAAGGAACACTTGTTGCTATACCTCCGGCATTTGATGGAACAAACTACACATATTGGAAAAGAAGGATGCAATTCTACTTCCAAGGCATCAATTGGGACTTGTGGAGGATGGTGTCAACCCCATACAAGCTTCCTCAAACACAATATGCAGAGTGGGATGCAAACACGGTAAAGTTGGCTCAAATGAATGCCAAAGCTGTAAGCATTTTATATTGTTCAATTTCTGTAGGAGAATTTAATAGGATATCAAACTGTGACACACCCTATGACATCTGGCATAGACTGTCCATAACTTATGAAGGTACAGTTCAAGTCAAGAATTCTAAGATTAGCATGCTTAAACAAAAGTTTGAACACTTCCGTATGGATCCAAATGAATCTATTAGTGAAATGTTTGCAAAATTCTCTTCTATTGTTAATGGTTTAAATGCCCTAGGAAAAACTGTTCTTGAAGAAGATCAGGTATCAAAAATCCTTCGATCACTTCCTCCTAAATACAAGCCAAAGGTGACAGCCATTGAAGAAGCTAATGACCTCACTAGGCTGAAAATGGAGCAACTCATTAGCAATCTAGAAGCTCATGAAGCAACCCTAGAAGAGGAAGAAAGAAGAGAACGTGAACTTCAGCAAGGAAAGAAGAAGGATGTGGCTATAAAAGCTTCAAAGATAATCACACCAGAAAGTGAGGAGTCAAGTGAAGAAGAAGGAGAAGAAGCATTGATTGTCAATGGTAAGAAATATAGAAGATTTAAATCTAACAAAATTTCTAGTTCTTCTTCTCCTCCTAGGTGCTTTGAGTGTGGAAAGAAAGGACATTTCAAAAATGAATGTCCTAAAACAAAGAAAGGAAAGAAAAACTCACACAAGAAGAGAGGAGAAAAAGCCTATAAAGCTGCATGGGACGAGTCAAGTGAAAGTGAAAGCGGAGAAGAAAAGGTGGAATGTCTAATGGCAAGAGAAGATGATGAAGACTCTCAAGAGGTAAGCCTACTTGATCTTCCTAAAGAAGAGTTAATTACTAGTTTACAAGAAACTCATGATAAATATGTTGATGTCAAGAAGAAACTAAAGAAGGTTCTCCAAACAAATGATGAGCTATATGCTAAATTAAATGATCTCTCTTCTGAAAAGAACAACATTGATCTTGAAAATTTGTCTTTAAAAACATCTTTAAATGATTGCACTAACAAGCTACTCACTCTAGAAACAAATGTCGATCTTCTCTCTCAAGAAAAGACTGAATTGTTAGCTAAACTAAAAGATTTTCAGACTCAACCAATTCTGTGTAACCATCTAGACTATGACAATGTTGTAAAAGAAAGAGACTCCCTATTATTTGATTTAGATCAAGCTAGAAAAGATTTACACAAGAAGATGGATGATATTGCTAAGCTACAAAGAAACCTACATGAGTTAAGAAGAAAAGATATCCTTCACAACATCCTAAAAGCCTCCTCTAGTTTCAATGGAAGAAATGGTTTGGGATATGATCCTAAGAAAAATCAACCCAAAAGAACTCAGACTATGTTTGTACCTAAGAACACAATTCCTAGAAAGAGAAATGAAGTTGACTCTATTACTTGTCATTTTTGTCTACGTCTTGGACATTATTCATTTTCATGCCTGTATAAGACCAAGGATTCCTACTTAGTTTGGGTCCCAAAATCCCAAACATAGTAGAGTAGCATGCAATTCAGTTGAGATATGATCAAATGCTTAATTTTGCAATTCATATTGTATTATCTCAACTTAATAAAAGGTTTTATGCATTGTAATAATTTTCTAAACTGCTGTACTGAAACATAAACTTAGTCGGTCGAAGTATTGTCGATCGAAAATATAATCGGTCGAACTTTTGTCGACCGACCAGATTCCTGTGACAAATCAAAATCAAACAGCAACTATTTCGGTCGAAAATTAGTCAACCGGCTGAATTTCTGTCTTTAATTTGCAATACAGCAACCTTCTCGATCGACGATTAGTCGACCGAGAAAGATGTCGGTCGAACAATTGTCGACCGACTGAAGTTCTGAATCAGAATTTTTATACAATCTCTACTTAAATGCTTCTAACCATATCAGACCATCACATGGGTACCAAAACCTACATTCTAATGCAGGATTGGGTGGTTGATAGTGGATGTTCCAAACACATGACTGGAAACAAGGATGCATTTCAAACCTTTGAAGAAAAGAAGAGTGGAACATTCACTTTTGGAGATAACGGTAAAGGTAAAATTGTTGGAATAGGTAACATTGGTACAAACCTCGAAATAAAGAATGTTCTACTTGTTGATGGTTTGCACCATAACGTAATAAGTGTGAGTCAATTATGTGATAGTGGCTATGATGTTTTATTTAACAAAACATGCTGCAAATTATTAATAGAAAACACTACAAATGTTGTCGATGAAGGAAAAAGAGTTGGAAATCTTTATATCCTTAGACCTAACTCTATGAAATCTGTAGTAGGAAAATGCTTGCTTGCAAATGAAAATACTTTACAATTATGGCATAAAAAGATAGGACATGCTAGTTCACATGTTATCAAAAAGTTAGTGAAATATGATCTTGTTCATGGTTTGCCTACTTTATCCTTTGATGAAGTTGAAAATTGTGAACCATGCACATTGGGAAAGCAAACAAAAACCTCTTTTAAACCAAAACATGAACTTAGCACCAGTTGATTTTTAGAATTAATTCACATGGATTTATTTGGACCTATGAGGACACAATCTATCGGTGGCAAAAGATATTGTTTTGTTATTGTTGATGATTATAGTAGATATACATGGGTACATTTTATTGCAACCAAAGATGATACTATTCATGCTTTTATAAAATTTTGCTCTATGATTGAAAATCTATTACAAAGCAAAATATGTACCATTAGAAGTGATCATGGTGGAGAATTTGAAAATCATATATTTGAAGAATTTTGCACATCTCAAGGGTACACTCACAATTTTTCTGCTCCACGCACATTACAACAAAATGGTATAGTTGAAAGGAAAAATCGATCACTACAAGAAATGGCTAGAACTATGATGCTCGAACATAACACACCCAAAACCTTTTGGGCTGAAGCTGTAAACACCGCATGCTATGTGTTAAATAGAGTAACCGTTCACTCTCATTTGAAGAAAACTCCGTATGAAATAATACATTCTAAGAAACCTAGAGTTGACTATTTTCATACCTTTGGATCTACATGTTATATCTTAAATACCAAAGATGATAGAGATAAGTTTGATTCTAAATCACACAAAGCATTCTTTTTGGGATATTCTACCTCTAGCAAAGCATTTAGAGTCTATAACACTATCTCTAGAAAAGTTGAGGAATCTATTCATGTCTCTTTTCATGAAGAGTCCAAATCAGAAAATCTAGAAATAATTGATCTTACTAATCAATTCGAAAACCTAAACATACCAAATGACAGTGAGAAAGATACTACAAACAATAACCAAGTTGAAACACAACCTATACCTAGACTTATTAAGGATCATCCTCAAGAATTAATTATTGGAAATCCAAATGATAAAGTAAAAACTCGGTCTTCCTTTAAGGATGTTGCAAACATGGCCTTTGTTTCTATCATTGAACCTAAGAAGATATCTGAAGCTCTTAAAGATGATTATTGGATAATAGCAATGCAAGAAGAACTAAACCAATTCACTAAAAATGATGTATGGGATTTAGTTCCTAAACCACAAGATAAAACCATCATTGGAACTAAATGGGTTTTTAGGAATAAACTAAATGAGGAAGGAGAAGTAATAAGGAATAAAGCTCGGTTAGTAGCACAAGGATATAATCAACAAGAAGGAATAGATTTTGATGAAACGTATGCACCAGTAGCTAGACTTGAAGCTATAAGAATGTTACTAGCTATTGCTGCACATAAAAATATCAAACTCTACCAAATGGATGTAAAAAGTGCATTTCTAAATGGAATCATTCAAGAAGAAGTATATGTTGCCCAACCACCCGGTTTTGAAATACCGGAAAAAGGTGACTATGTTTATAAACTTAAGAAAGCACTTTATGGTTTAAAACAAGCACCTAGGAACTGGTATGAAAGGCTCAAGACATGTCTTTTTGATAATGGTTTTTCTATTGGAAATTACGATTCTACTTTATTTTTCAAAACATATACATCTGATTTCCTAGTTGTGCAAATATATGTTGATGACATTATTTTTGGAGCTTCAAATGAATCGTTGTGCACACAATTCAGTGACATTATGCAAAAAGAATTTATAATGAGCCTCATGGGTGAACTAACTTTCTTTCTTGGTTTCCAAATTAAACAAACGCCTGCCGGAATTTTTATAAGCCAAGAAAAATATACTAAAGAACTCTTAAAACGTTTTGGGATGGATCAGTGCAAACATGCTACTACTCCTATGGCCACTTCTATAAAAATTGATAAGGATGAAAATGGGGAACCAATTGATGATTCCTTATATAGAGCCATGATTGGTAGTTTGCTTTACTTAACTGCTTCTCGACCGGACATCATGTTTTCTGTTGGTCTTTGTGCTCAATTTCAATCACAACCTATGCACTCTCATTTTCAAGCAGTTAAACGAATTCTTCGATACCTAGCCGGCACTACATGTTTTGGTTTATGGTATCCAAAAGGACAATCCTTGGATTTTAAAGCTTATACTGATGCGGATTATGCTGGTTGTCGACTTGATCGCAAGAGCACTAGTGGTGGCTATTTCCTATTAGGGAGAGCTCTAGTATCTTGGTTTAGCAAGAAACAAAACACAGTTTCCCTCTCTACAAATGAAGCTGAATATATGGCAGCCAGATCTTGTTGTGCTCAAGTGCTTTATATGCAACAAGTGTTAAATGATTATTGTTTTACTCTTTCATCTACGCCTATCTTTTGTGACAACACGAGCGCTATAAACTTAGCACATAATCCTATTTTACACAGCCGAGCTAAACATATTGAAATCCGTCATCACTTTTTAAGGGATCATATCTCCAAGAATCATGTTTCCCTTCATCATGTTGATACGGAAGATCAATTGGCTGATATTTTTACAAAACCGCTTCCACTAGACCAATTTAACAAAATTAGGAAGCAATTGCTTATCACTCCTTTGGAAGATGTTTTCTTTGATATTTGTGCTTCTTAAAAATAACTTTTACTTACATCATTTTGGCTTTTAATGGACATTTTTTTTGGGACATCTAATTAAGGGGGAGTTTTATTCTTAAACGGATATCTTTTTGAAATGACAAAGGGGGAGAAATAAATATAAAACTTAGTAATTGTGCAAAACTCAATCAATGAGTTTCATAAACTCTTGGCTTTACATTGAAAGTTGCTATATTCCCTAAAGGATTGGATTTCATGTTCCATAATTCATGGGGAATAATAAGCACACATTTTATAAACAAGAGAAGAAATTTACAAAGGTAATCTTCAGGTATGAAACTCACATGTTTTTATACTTTCTTATTTTATATTTAGGAAATGTTTGTCATCTTCAAAAAGGGGGAGATTGTTGGCTAAATGGACATTTGTAAATCCCTTTGTTTTGATAATGACAAACATTTCATTCTTGTTAATCTAACGTGCTACTTGAGTGTTGCAGGAATAAGATGGATGACAAAGCAATTAGGGAAATCCATATGCTTACATATTTATATTTTCATGAAATGTAATCGCTTTGTAAAAACTTGTACAAATATATAATGTACAAGTACTTAGATTTCATGTAAATCAAGCGTTAGATTCTCCCTAGCTAAACATCACATTTAGATAGGTCATCCCCTTCAAATAAGTGCAACATATGCACACTCATACACACACTTAGTGCTTTAATTGAAAAATTGAAACAGGGTCAATCTCAGTCGACTAACTCCTCGACCGAGACACTTTCGGTCGACAATCTTCTCGACCGAGAAAGACCCAAGTAGCCGTTAGACACATATGACAAGGTAGTTGGCAGTTGGAGATAAACGTTGCAAAACACTTGATTCAGAGAGCCTGTCGGTCGACAAAAGTTCGACCGAGTAGGTGTCTCGGTCGATCATTTCTCGACCGAGATGGACTCTGACAGCAACTGCAGAATTAATCAATTAGCCGTCGCTAAAGCAACAAACTTGTACCTAACGGCTAGTTAAGCACTTAGAAACCCCTAGAAGGTGTCTAGAACGTCCTTAAGCACTTGTTGGACATTCCTATAAATAGGACATGCCTTAGGATACCTAAACTCACTTGTTACACTTGAGAAATCTTTGAGCATACTTTGAGCAACCTGTTTGTGAGAAAATTGAGCATAGTGACAATTGGCTACTTCTTCTCTTAGCTCAAAATTCATGTCCTATAGGCTAGCATCTCCTATCCACTGCAATTACATTTCCACACACTTTGGTTAGGAGATCTACACGCTTGATCTAGGCAAATCAAGCCTTGTGCTACAAAAGGATAAGTTGTAATTTCTATTTTTTTTCTTGTTCTCTATTGTTGTTTGTACTCTCCTTGCTACTCCTAGGTTGGAGGTTGTGGATTGGAGAGGCTGAAGATCTTCTTGGTGAAGAAGGGGACCTTGAGCTACTTCAAGAAGGCTGGTGCAATGGGAGGTTACTTCTAGGGAGGAAGGCTACTTCAAGGGGGAGCTTGGAGTTACTTCAAGAAGGCTACCTCAAGTTGGTGCATCTACTTCAAGTGAAGGCTGTTCAAGGGGTGTAAAGAAAGTATTGTATTTCGTGTAAATCCTTGTGAAGGTAATAAATTTAATACTTTCAAAATCCCGGTAGGGTAAGCAACCGGGTAGTGGACTGACAACTTTAGTATTTGCTAATGTTGGAACCACTCTAAACACATGTCTCCTTCTTCCATTCTTCATTTGTGGTTGTTTGAGTTAAATAATTGCTAAAATATTTTAAAAACTCTATTCACCCTCCCTCTAGTGTTTTTCAGAGAAAATATAGTTGAGAGGGAAATTCTCACTCAATAAGCCAAATGTATATTCTGTGCACAGTGTTATCGGTCGAGTTCTGTGCATTGGAAACTCGACCGATGACAACTTCTGGCAACACCCATTGGTGCCTATCAGTCGAGTTTCAATAGGGCAAACTCGACCGACATACCAGTTGTCAAAAATCACATATATTTCATAAAAACATATTTAAAGGCATGAAAAAAAAAAACAAACCATATCCAAACATGTCTAAGCAAGTTATTAATGCACTATAGAAGCATTAGAAACAATTTTTGAGCAAGAGTGTGAAGAGAAACACAAAATACCACTTTTGACTCAAAAACCATATGTATAGTGCACACTAACTTGACAAAAAACTAGTTAGGATAGGTTATAAGAAATAAAACATTTACCTTTGTGCTTACCATTTCTTTTTCCACTTGTTGTCACCCTCTACACATCCCACCTTTCTTCTTTCATGTGGATTGAGAAGTCAATTTGCAATTCAATAGCTCAAGTCAATCCATTTGCAAGTACCTACAAGAAGAAAGATGAAATGGTCCCCAATCATGTTTTTGGGTCCGAAGGGGTTAGTTTAGCAATCCAAATCCTATTGCTCTTGGGTGCTTTCCTAAAAGGATAGCAATTTGAATAATGACCAAAATCATTGCAATAGTTGCATGTGCCCATAGTCTTGGAACTAGAGGATTCTCCATGGAATATTGGAGGTCCTTTATCTTTGTTGTTCCCTTGACTACTATCATACCCCAAACCATGTCTACCAATTTGTTTAGTAGAGTGGTGTAGGATATCTTTAAGGCTCTTCTTACCAACTAAGAATCTTTGCAAAGAAGATCTCAAACTTTCATTATCATGCTTAAGAGAAGTAAAGGTAAAACACAATAGATTCATATCATCTCTAGCATGCACAAGATAGATTTCTAAGAAAACATCTTTAGTCATATAAGAATATTTATCACAAGATAGAGCATCAAAAAGTTTCTCTTTATTAGAAAAGATAGTATGAGGGTCAAGAGTAATTACACTAATATGCAAGGAAGCAAGTTCATATACAAGACAAGTAATCTTTGAAGGATAAACTTTATCTACACATTCTATTCCTTGCAAAGTAAGATCTTGACTCTCATAAGCACAATTAAGAGCATAAGAAACAATAGAGAGAGAAACAATAGTAGTAGAAAGCTCTATGAATGAAGTAGTCATAGAAGGTTGAGATTCTAAAAATTTAATCTTATCAAGCAAGCTAGAATTTGCAAATTTAGAAGCATTTAGTTGACTAAGATAAAAATGGGTTAGAATCTCAACACTTGTATTTACCTCATTTAAATCTTTAATTGAGCTTGTCAAGAGGGTGCAATGGCATCTTCCATCTTCAAATTCACTAGATCTTCCACTAGTGCTTTCATTTGTTGATGGAGCCTTTGTGATCCCTTTTTCACTCTTGTTTCCTTCTATTGTTCTCTTTTAAGGTTTCCCATCTTCATAATCACCCATATTCTCCTACTTGTGGAAGTATGCTTGGAGAAGACCCACTCTGATACCACTTGTTCGATCCTAGATGGGTGATTAGATGCTCTAGAGGGGGGGTGAATAGAGCTGAAAGCACTTAAACAAAACTCATTAAACCTTCAAAATATATGACAAGATAAGGTTGATAAATAGGCAATTTGAGTGCAACTAATCATGCATAGCAAGGATAAGAGAGATTGAACATTGATCCAACCCTATTCTAGGGCTGTATCTTGTGTCATTTTGTGCTTTTATCACATTCAAATGCATTAGAATTACATGTTATTTCCCCCAATATGATTGTCATTGCAAATACGCTTATGGATGTTCTTTGCACTGCTTTCCAGGTACTTGGACCTTGCTTAGATGGACGAGGGGGAGAGAGGGACCCAAATAAGGCCCCAAAGTATCCCTCAACCTATCTCCAGTGGCCAAGAATCATCCCCGAGCAAAGACATCTGAAATTGACAGAGTAAGAAGCAAAATCAAGAAGTCAAGCCTCACCACGGCCGTGGCCCCAATGCCACGATCGTGGCTTTATTACCAAATTCCAACAGGTTGCAACAGGAGAATCCATAGATCGCCCATGACCGTGGCAACCCTGCCACGACCGTGGCCATTGAAGACACCACGGCCGTGGCCATTAGCACGGTCGTGGTCAGTAGAAGAGAACACGGCCGTGGCACCCCGCCACGGTCGTGGGAATTAAATGACCAAAAGCCAAGTTCAACAGGTTCTTCCTCCGAGCCGCCACGACCGTGGCCATCCCGCCACGACCGTGGCCAAAGACAAGCAAAACGCCCGTGGCCCCTCCCCACGGTCAGCCCAACTCCTCCAAAACGGCCGTGTTACTCAACACGGCCGTGGTGCATGCTACCCACCACGACCGTGGCACTCCGCCACGGTCGTGGCCACCACCCTACTTTGTTTTTTTACCACTTTCTTCACACCACGACCATGTTCACCACCCTACGGTCGTCCACCACTACCCCCACCACGGCAGTGGCACACCCACCACGACCGTGGTGATCACATACCCTACATAACTTTCCACTGTTATTCCTATTCTACCCCCACTTAACCCTAGCTCCTATATAAGCAATAGATGCTTCTAGGGCTCGAGGGGAGGCATCTCTAAAGCACCCCTAGCCGACCCTAGCTTCTTCCTTGCCTCCATTACTCCAATCCACCTACTCCCTTGCATCTAACCCCATTTCCACCCATTTTCACTCATTTCCACCATAGAAACCTAGTTTCTCTAGGTTTCTATCCATCCATTCCACCATTTTCATGCACCCGTGCACCTTTGGAGGAGGGAGGTCGTCTGCAGCTGCTTGGAGGTGAAGAAGGAGGCCACTACATCGAGCTTCATGGTGTTTTCCCTTCTTCTATCCCCTTCTTTTCCTAGTTTGATCATGTATAGCTAAGCCCCCTTGGGTGGGCTGTTTGGGGCAAAAATGTGACTTTGATACCATGTTGGGGGAATATAATTTGTAATGAACATATTTCATTTCTATGATGATTGCCTTTGCTTATACCTCATTTCCCATTACTTGTGCATGTGGTTGTTGTTTAATTACATTAATTGCTTGCCTTGTGGTGTTTGAAGACATTTGTCTCTAGGATGTTTTGGTTTCTATGTAGCTATCATAGGATTGGCTCCTAGGTCCTTAATTCGGATCCCTAGCTAGCTCCCTATCTTCCTACATAATCACCTTCTTCCTACATGCAAATGTGAGTTCTAAGTGACTAGTATAAGTGTGATTAGTGCAATTGCCTAGGATTTCCTAAAGGCTGAGGTGGCTAGTGGCATGAGGTCAAATTCCCTCATCTCTACTCCCATCCTTACCCTTGGTCCTCAATTGACTAATACCACTTATCCTAGAGACCTAGACTAGGTACGTCCTATGAGAATTACACCTAGCCCTAGTTCTCCAATTAGTAGCTTAGGGTAAATTCTCATAGCACCCACCTTGTTGTTTGGTTTGGTAATCTAGAATGAGATATGTTAATTGATTATTATGGTGACATCCCCCAACTAATGTCAAGGTCACATTCTCAAACGGCCCACCTCCTTCATCTAATTGCTTTAAAACCCTAATTGCCTAGTTTGTTTGTTAATGCTAGTGTAGTTCTTTTGCTTTAGTTAACTTAGTTAATTGCCTAGTTTTGTTAGCTAAGTGGTAATTTAGGTTTTTGATCTTGATTAGTGGTTAACTTAGGTTCTCAATTGCTAGTTGCTTGCTTAGTCTAGTATAGTCTGTTCTTGCTCTTGTTTAGATAGCTTGTTAACTCAGATTGCTAATTTAGTCTTTTGATAACTTAGTTTCACATTGCTTTTCCTACTTGCTCATTTAGCTTAATCAATCAAACAAACCTTCAAACCCTAAAAAACCCTAAGCTCTGCATAAGGAACATAGCTCACGCTTTCCAACTCTAGCGCCCCCTCTATCTCCGCGGTTCGACCCCGCATCTTGCCTTTGATCTATACTACAACAGTACCCCGTACGCTTGCGGGCGCATTGTTTTAGTTTTAGTGATAGACTTGATTTGGGACCATATAAATTTCGAAAGCAAGGATCCCATCCATCATCCCGTGCCTCCCGACCTCGTGGATTGCACTCGGCCACCCTAGTTGGTCGGTGTTGTAACCCTCTAGCGGGAGCGCACCAAGCTTTCTGGTGCCGTTGCCGGGGAATAGAGGTGCTCGGCCTAGTTAGATAGCGTAGCTTAGCCTTTCCTTTTGCCCTCACCATTGCTATTCTTTATTTTTTGCGTTACTCTTTCATATTGGTTCACTAACTTGGCTCTTTGTTGTTTGTTTGTGATTTGCGCAGGTGACAGCTGTGCATGCGCAACACACGTTCGACTTGCACCGACTTGGTGGTTTACGACCCCGAGATTGGGAGAAGAAGATGTCAAGTGTGCCGCAATCTACACCGAGGGGCCGAGATGGACGATAACAACCCGCCATCGGAAGTTCCTCCACCACCGCACCGCCCGCTTCATGAGTATTTCACGCCGGGGAATTACAATTCCCCCATCGCCACGCTAGTTGATCAAATGCCCGGACAGCAGTTTTCCATCCCACCGGCACTCTTGGGGCTTCTTCCCACATACTATGGAATGGAGAACGAAAATCCTTATCACCATATAGATGCATTCTTGGAAACGTGCTCCACATTCCGTACGCCCGCCGCCACAGACGACTCGATTAGGCAGATGCTTTTTCCCTTCTCTCTAAAAGAGAAGGCCAAGGAGTGGTACGTTTCGAGGCCCGAGCTTGTCACATGGAATGAAGTAAAGAATGAGTTTCTGAAGAAGTTCTTTCCGATAGCCAAGTTATCCTACATGAGAAGGTGCATCACGTCCTTCGCCCAAAAAGAGAATGAACCCTTCCATGAGGCAAGGGAGCGGTTCCAGAAGTTGCTTCGTGACTGCCCTCACCACGAGGTCCCTCTTTGGCAGCTAGTTCAGGCCTTTTACACTGGGCTTGAGGAGCAGAGTCAAAACAATGTAGATTCTTCTTGTGGGGGCACATTCATGGCAAAGCCACCCGAAGACTCATGGTCGCTGTTTGAGCATCTAGCCGAGAACTCTCGCCACCGAGCTTCCACAAAAGGGGGGCATTGCGGTTGGGACTACACCTCCCCACCCGCCTCCGTGGCTCCCGCACGCAACACCGCCAACCCCGATATGATGAAAATGATGGCAGATATGATGCAAATGATGAAGAATCAAGTGGGTGGCTCTTCTAGTCAACCCGCAATGGCTGTGGAGACTGTAGACGAGGAAGTTAACGTCTTACATTCCTTTGGTGGCCGCAACAACCAGGGCCCGATGTCCCAATCCTACACTCCCGAGTGGAGGAACCACCCAAATTTCTTGTGGAAACAATCAAATGAGGATGGACAAGGGCAGGGGCAACAGAAGCCACGATACAACTCCAAATTTGAGGATGAGGTTCTTGGAAGGCTAAGAAGCCTTGATGAAGTAAAAAAGGATGTTAATGCACATGGCCAATCGATAAGCCGTCTTGAGCAGAGGCTAGATCAGATCTCCCTCTCTTTGGATAGAAGAGAAGAAGGAAGACTCCCCTCTCAACCTATGCCAAATCCAAACAACGATGGGACTTTTCTAGGAAGCACTTCGAGTGCTTATGTTTCGCCACCTTGCCAAGCCCCACCGAACCCTTATGCTCCTCCGCCTCCTCAAGCGCCGCTCAATTATCAATATGCTCCACCTCCACCTCACACTTACCAACAACCACCCCCACAATATCATCCTCCACCACAACAACAACCGCAACCCCAATTCATCCTCCAAAACCCCAATTCCCCTCACCAAAGGGCTTCACCACCCCAACAACCACAACCACCTCCACAAGCTCCCCCTTCTACCACCCATGAGCATGTGAAGGCTGTGACTACATTGAGGAGTGGTAGGACTTTGGAGAGACCCCATGGTACAGTTGTTGGCAGAGATGACACCGAGGCAGAGCAGGTTGATACTGAGATGCGGATGGAAGATACTGTGATGAGAGGCAGTGTTGATACTGTGACGCCGAGCAGTGATACTGTGATTCCAGTGATACCGGTAGATGATAATGTTGATTTGGACCGCTTGGGATCCCAACTCCCGCCATATCCTGATGCACTTGAGGAACCTTCTGCTGCCAAGAAAAAGAAGAAGCATGCAGATGATATCTTGGAGATCTTCAAGCAAGTGAAAATCAATGTACCTCTTCTAGATGCAGTCAAGCAAATTCTGTCCTATGAAAAGTTCCTTAAAGAATTGTGCACCTTCAAGAGAAAGACAACAGGGAGGACGCCTAAGAAGATCAAGCTCACTGAGCAAGTGAGTTCCATTCTCCAACACACCATCCCCCGGAAAAGAAAAGACCCCGGTGCTCCAATCATCTCGTGCTACATTGGGGCACATCGCATAGACCAGGCTCTTCTTGACTTGGGGTCTAGCGTAAACTTGATGCCGTATGATCTGTTTGCTGATCTCCAAATGGGAGAGTTGAGGCCAACCCATTGCACTCTACAGTTGGCCGACCGATCTGTGAAGACGCCTAGAGGGCGTGTGGATGATGTGTTGGTCCGTCTTGATGAGGATACTTCTGCCTTTTTCCCAGCCGACTTTATCATTCTTGATATGGAAAGGGAAGCTAGAAAGGTGCCAATCATCTTGGGGAGACCTTTCTTAGCCACAGCTGATGTCGTGATCCATGTGAGGATGGGGACCATGTATGTTACATTCATGCACATGAAGATCAGGTTGAACATTTTCAAGTCTTCTACGACAGCCGAAGTGATAGGGGCCACCGAAGAAGATTGTTATTTGGTGGAATGCCTAGATCAGATTGTTGAAGAGTTCCTACCTGCGTGGATTGAAACTGCTACTCACGGTAGAGGTCTTGAACCAATTGTTGAGTTCCCTGATGACGATGATGAGGATGATGAAGAGAGCGAGCTAGCCTTAGTGGCTGCAAGCCAGGACCTCCCGTCTATTTCTGTACCTTTGAAAAACTCCCTTGAAGCACCCCCCGTTCTTGAGTTGAAAAAACTTCCTGAAGGATTGAAGCATGCTTTCCTTGGCTCAAATGACACCCTCCCAGTGATCATTTCCTCCATTCTCTCTCCTGAGCAAGAAGATGTTTTGATGAAAGTCTTGATGAAGAACATCCAAGCCATTGGATGGTCTATTGCTGACTTGAGAGGGATTGACCCCTCCATTTGTGTGCATCAGATATACTTAGAAGAAAATGCGAGACCGACCCGTCAAATGCAAAGAAGGCTAAATCCAAAGTTGAAGGACGTTGTAACTCAAGAGGTTGTAAAGTTGCTCGATGCAGGGATCATCTATCCCATTTCTGACAGTACGTGGGTGAGTCCCATCCAAGTTGTGCCCAAGAAGGGCGGGATTACAGTTGCAGAAAATGTCGATGGTGAGCTTATGCCGGTGAGAGAACAGTCAAAGTGGAGAATGTGCGTGGATTACCGGAAGCTCAATGAAAAGACAAAGAAAGATCACTACCCACTTCCTTTTCTTGATCAGATTCTAGAGAGATTGGCTGGGCAGAGCTTCTAATGTTTTCTTGATGGGTACTCGGGATATTTTCAGATTGCTGTGCATCCGGCAGACCAGGAAAAAATGACATTCACTTGTCCAAGTGGTACATTTGCCTATCGGAGAATGCCATTTGGACTGTGTAATTCCCCTTCCACTTTCCATAGGTGTGTAACCTCAATCTTCGCTGACATGCTCGATTCATCACTTGAAGTCTTCATGGATGATTTTTCAGTTTTTGGGAAAACTTTTGATGAATGTTTACTACACTTGGCTGCTGTCCTCGAGAGATGCGTGAAAGTTCGGTTGGTTCTTTCTTGGGAGAAAAGCCACTTCATGGTGCCTGAGGGTATAGTTCTGGGACACTGAGTTTCGAAGGATGGGATTGAAGTTGACAAGGCCAAGGTGGGTCTTATTTCTACACTCGACTTTCCTTCGACCGTAAGGCATGTTCGATCTTTCTTGGGACATGCAGGATTCTACCGGCGTTTCATCAAGGACTTTAGCAAAATCTCAAGACCACTCTGTCGATTACTTGAGAAAGATGTTGAATTTCAGTTTGATGACAAATGTGTTGAAGCCTTCAATCATCTAAAAGAGAGGCTTGTTTCTGCTCCTATCATGCAGCCCCCAGATTTCTCCTTGCCATTCGAGATCATGACGGATGCATCTGATATGGCGGTGGGGGCTGTGCTGGGTCAACGCATTGGCTGAATTCCTCATGCTATCTATTATGCAAGTAAAATGATAGACGATGCTCAAAGAAACTATACGACTACCGAGAAAGAGTTGCTTGCGGTAATCTTCACTCTTGACAAGTTCTAGCCGTATCTCTTGCAAAACAAAGTGACAATCTACACGGACCATGATGCGTTGAAGTATCTCATGTCCAAGAAAGACTCAAAGCCAAGGTTGATCCGATGGATTTTGTTGCTCCAAGAATTTGACATAGAAATTGTGGATAAGAAAGGAATAGAAAATGGTGTTGCAGATCATCTCTCCCGCCTTGATGAACCATTTGATGTGACAAGTCCAATCAAAGAGACAATGCCACATGAGCAGCTCCTCTTAGTCTCATATGTCCAAAAGCCATGGTACAAGCACATAGCGAACTTCCTAGCCAGTGGAAGGATACCGAGCATGTGGACGAGAGAGGAAAGTAAGAGATTATTTGCTATGGTAAAGAACTACATTTGGGACGACCCTCACCTCTTCAAGTATTGCCCGGACCAACTCATTAGAAGGTGCATTCTGGAGATGGAGCAGCAAGAAGTCTTATCTATGTGCCATTCCGGAGTTTGTGGGGGTCATTTTGGAGGGAAACGTACAGCCGCCAAAATTCTTCAATGTGGATTCTATTGGCCGACAATGTTCAAAGATGCGCACGATTTCTGCAAGAGTTGCATCAAGTGCCAAAAAGTGGGCACTATCTCCAAGAGGGACACGATGCCTTTATCACCTATTCTTGTGGTAGAGGTGTTTGATGTTTGGGGGATTGACATTATGGGTCCCTTCCCTCCTTCTTTTGGATTTGTCTACATCTTGGTTGCTGTCGATTATGTGTCAAAATGGATTGAGGCTGTGGCAACGAGGACAAATGATCACAAGGTGGTGTGTGACTTCGTGAAATCCAACATCTTTAGCCGCTTTGGTATTCCAAGGGCTATGATTAGTGATGGCGGGAGTCATTTCATCCACCGCACCTTTGAAGGGCTGCTAAAGAGACATGGAGTGAACCATCGTGTAGCTACTCCTTACCACCCTCAAACGAGTGGTCAAGTTGAGTTAGCAAATCGGGAGATAAAGCTCATTCTGGAGAAGACGGTGTGACCGGACCGCAAGGATTGGTCACTTCGCCTCAATGAAGCTTTATGGGCATATAGAACTACTTACAAAGCCCCGATTGGCACTACACCGTTCAAGCTTGTCTATGGTAAGAGTTGCCATTTGCCGGTTGAGATGCAACACAAGGCACTATGGGCCTTGAAGAAGATGGACTTCGATGAAGAGAGCGCCGGAATGAAAAGAAAGTTTCAATTGCATGAGCTAGATGAAATGAGGCATGAAGCATATGAAATGTCAAAACGTTACAAGGAAAGAACTAAGTTTTTACATGACAAGATCATGAGAAAGAAAAAGTTTGAGCCCGGCAAATGGGTATGGATCTACGATTCTAGAATGAAGTTCTTCCCCGGGAAACTCCGATCGAGATGGGAAGGACCTTACCTAGTCAAGAAGGTGTACCCATCCGGGGCAGTGATCATTAGTGCAAAAGAAGGAACTAAGGAATTTGTTGTCAATGGGCAAAGGTTGAAACCTGTCGTTGAGGTCGGCCCGGACAAGGCCAACCAAGATTTTGATATTGTCATGATGGTAGAAGAAGAATTTGATGAAGATGAAGATGAGGATGAGAAAGGGATTTACTACAAGGATCTCTTGAAAGTCCCAAAGAAGTGAAAAGTCCAATAATCAATAAGCCCGGCTGAAGGCGTAAAATTTAGCGCTAGTGGGAGGCAACCCGCGTGGTTTAAGATTCTTGAACCTTTTCCTTTTCCTATACTTTAGTTTTGTTTTACACGAATACACACACACACACTTGTGCTTTACAGTTTTTGTTTGAGTTTTGATGATGGCAGGTGATAGACATTAGAGAGAGAGTATCTAGAAGTTAATCAAGGCCATTAATTCAAATTTGTGGCAATAGAACAAATGAAACCGAAAGATCATGTTTTGAAGTTTGAAATTTGAAAAAACACTCCACCACGACCATGGCAAGTCGACCACGACTGTGGCGCAGGCTGCCAAGCACGACCGTGGGCTACAGCCACGGCCGTGGGAATTAAAGCACCTTTTTGGCCAAAGTTACAGGTTGTTTCGAAAATCGGCCATGACTGTGGCAAGTCGAACACGACCGTGGTGTGAGGACAAGGCCACGACCGTGGTGGGATACCACGACCGTGGCGAGGTCAGACATGGGAGTTCTTCATCGACAACACGACTGTGGCACCCGCCATGGCCGTGCTACATAACCCCCGCCACGACCGTGGCCGAACACGGTTCAAGAAAAAAATATACTTTTAAACGTCCAAACTCGACCCCCCTCTTCATTCCTTCGTCTTCCACCTCCAGAAAATGACCATGGCGGCCAAAGATGACCCTGTGCTCCCCATTCACCACCAAATCCACCACAATCCACCCCCTTTTGATCCCCAATCCATCCCAAATCGATCCCTAGCCTTCCCTCTCCCATTCCCACCATCCAATCTCTCCCAATCGCATCTCCATCTCCATTTCCATCTCCATTCCGCCCAGCAGCACCCCCACACAAAACCTCCACAAAAACACCTCCATTCTCGCCCAAATCCACCACTAACCATGTAACCACCATCCGTACATCACTATCCTTCCATTCCACCCACAAAACCACATCCACAACACCTCTCCCATAAAAATCCAAAAATCACCACATCCACCTCCATTTTCCGCAATGAAGAAGATTGGGAAAGCTATCACAAAGGGGACCAATATCCTCACCGGAGGGAAACGGCGTTCTAAAAACGCCTCCTCCGATGTATCCGTCCCATCCCACACCCTGTCACCTACCACTTCCGCCCACCATTCCCTCCGTCGGTCACAATCGGTGAGCGGATCACACTCTCGCTCATCCGACAGCCACCACATCACAGACGCCACCTACGAGGGGGAGGATGAAGAAGAGGAGGAGTCTATGGGGGTCGACTTGGACCACCTCATAGATGAGATCGAGCCGGTGGCCGCAAAAAGAAACCATCGATCCAAAGCGGCACCGTCCTCATCCAGGCTGCCTCCAAAGCCCGCACCGCCCCGCCATTCAACATCCAGCGCGACGGTGAGACATGAGGTGCAGCCGCAACGCTCGCGGCAATTGCAGCACAACGAGGAGCAGTCGGCCCACTGGTACAATTTTGATACCAGTTCGGGGTCGCAATCTTATGCAATGGAGGAAGAACAAGATAGCGAGGAGGAAGAGGTGGAGCTGGAGCCGGAAGGAGAAGATGTCCTGACTTTTTTGGAGGCAGACAGAGAGAAGACCCTGGGCAAAGCACTGGTGGGAGTGTCCTATGGTAGAGGACACAGGCAGAAGAAGGCTCATCTTAATTACCCCGAGTGCATGACAAGGCGAGTCGTCGCCTCCAGGTACGGCTGCGAGAAGACAATTGAAGAACTTGGAATCAAAAAGACAGTGGAAACGGGTTTGAAGAGGATTGGGTTGTGGAATATTCTTTTCACACCCCCAATGTACATATCCCACTTTGACCCAAGAATTCTTTGCCACTCTGGAGAAGACAAAAGTGAGGGGTTGTGATGCACTCAGATTTGCCATAATGGGCAACATGCACACCCTCACTTCCACTGAGCTGAATGCTATCTTCGCCTCTAGTCCTGAAGAAGCTATGAAATTGGACGACGGCCTGTTAGAAAGAGAGGTCAGTTTGGACTATGCGCATTATTGGAAGACCTTCACGGGCAGGGAGGACTACAACGCGGGTAGATCAAAGATTGCATCTATAAGTAACCCGCAGACGCGCTACGTGCAAAAGGTCCTAGCAAATACGATTGTGGGCAGATACGACAACCAGGGCAGCATTTCTCAAAAGGATATGCTTGTCTTGATCAGTATGCACTACAAGAGATATGTTGACCTCGGAGTCCTTTTGATAGATCATATGAAATCCATACCTTATAAGAGTTCAAAGCCTTTTGTTATGGGTGGATTTGCGACTTCGATTGCACTAGCGCTGGGATACAATCTCTCGGGGGCACAAGGCGCGATTGGGGCAGAGTTCGTTGACCTCAATTATCTGACGCGTTCGCACACAGTAAAGATAAAGAACAAAAGAATGATCTATTTGGCCACTAGTGTGCATGATTTTGACCTTGAGCTGCCATACCATGCAGAGCCTCTATTATCCACAATGGGACCTGGCAACAGGATGAGGGAGAATTTGAGGGCATGGCAGCTAGACCACCCGAGAGAGACTTATGTAAGGGGAGCCACTGCCGCGCACGAGGACGTTGCTGAATCTAATGTGCAAGGGCAAAAGCATGAAGCAGAACAAGAACGGAAACCCCAAAGAACAAAAAGGAGGGATGAGGGAACATCCCAGCTGAAGCCACCCGCGGGGAACGCCTACGACATGGCCACCATCCAGGCACACCTCGAGAACATCCAAAAGACTCAAGGTGACATGCAGCATGTCCAGCAGTACATGTGGCAAGATCAACAGCAGATGCACTACCAAATCAACCACTTGTACCAATACCAACATGCCCAGGCAGCACGAAACCCCGAATGGGGTGCAGACTTTTGGGGTGGTATAGCTGGACATCCATAGGCGTATCCTCCACCCTAGGACGACTACTGGGGGCACTACTATCAGCATCCTCCTTCCAGCTCGGCTCCAGACTCAGCTCCTCCTCCTGATCCTCCTCAAATGCCGGACCAGCCACCGCAGCCTTGATTCTTTCCCTATCTACCCTAAGTTGTAGTTTCATGCTGATGACAACATGATTCTAAGGTTTGGGGTGGGTAGGGCGGTATGCACCACCCTTTCTCTCTTTCTGTCATTTTGTTTCACCTGGCCAGTTTGTTTTAGATTTCTACTGATGTTTTGTTCATTGTTTTGTTGCCTGTCATGTAGTTTAATTTCATGCATTTTTGAGTAATTTTTCAAAATTTTTGCATTGCATCTCATGTAGGTTTTTGCTAATTTTTGCATGCTTTAGCTAGGATTTACTTGCTTTCTACCTAAAATTGTGTTTGAATGTGATTTAGTACAATGTGACACATTTTTGGCCAATTTTGCCCAGATTTGATATCTCTTGTCCAAAAAGCGTGTTTTGACTCAATCTTTACCATATTGAATGAAATTGCTTATCTTTGACAAATACAAGATGATATGCTATGATAAAGTGCTATGTGGTATCAATGAGTGACTTCTTACATGCTCGTCACCTCCCTTGGGAATGTGTTGGTTTGTTTGAATTATGATCCGAGCAAGCATAGAACGTTTAATGTTTGTGGAGTTACTTGATTGATATATGGATTTCATTTGGTTCATTCATGTGATGTGATATCTATGGTGAAGTGTTGGACTAGTTTTCATGCAGGAGACCTTATGTGGAAGATTATGCCAAGTGACCCCTCTTTGACCCGACCACTCTTTCATCATCTTCATACCTCTCCGCCTCACAAAAAGATGCCAAAGTGCACATATTAGCCGTGGCCACCTCCAAAAGTTTGGGGTGGCCACATCTTTATCCCCCCCGCTTCATTCTATCCACCATAGGCCCCATCTACACCAAGGGCAAGAAAAAGAAAAGAAGAAGAAAAGCAAAAATAAAATAAAAGGATGCTCCTGTTTAAGAGCATTCAAATAAAGAAAAGAAGAGTGTGTAAAAGCACTCCGAATCTTACCGCAACCCTTTCTTCTTCTTTTATACCCATTGAGCTAGGAAACTTCAAACCTAGCTCACTTTATCCCTTTTCCGCAGCCATGTGGGTCATTTGGCATAACTTGAAGCATAAGGTTGAAGGCATGAAGGTGAAACGACACTCCTAGTCATCGGTGATTAACATCATCATGAAACGGTCTACCCAGAACCTTATGGATGAGGTATTGATAACTTGTGCAATCCATGCATTATATGTGAAGTTCTTGTGCTCTGTGCTCCCTTCATGGTTGGTTTGTGAAAGTAGAAGAGGAGGGAAGTGATTTGCATGTACCTAGTCACCGTTGATCCCATTTAGCATTTGTCGCCCAACATATTGTATTTGTCATATCTTTTGATTGAGAAAAAGGGAAAAGAGATTGAGTTGGAGCATACTTGAGGACAAGTGTGTTTCAAGTTTGGGGTGGTGATCCAACCCTATTCTAGGGTTGTATCTCGTGTCATTTTCTGCTTTTATCACATTCAAATGCATTAGAATTACATGTTATTTCCCCCAATATGATTGTCATTGCAATTACGCTTATGGATGTTCTTTGCGCTGCCTTCCAGGTACTTGGACCTTGCTTAGATGGACGAGGGGGATAGAGGGACCCAAATAAGGCCCCAAAGTCTCCCTCAACCTATCTCTAGTGGCCAAGAATCATCCCCGAGTAAAGACATCCGAAATTGACAGAGTAAGAAGCAAAATCAAGAAGTCAAGCCTCACCACGGTTGTGGCCCCAATACCACGGTCGTGGCTTTATTACCAAATTCCAACAGGTTGCAACAGGAGAATCCATAGATCGCCCACGACCGTGGCAAACCTGCCACGACCGTGGCCATTGAAGACACCACGGCCGTGGCCATCAGCACGGTCGTGGTCAGTAGAAGAGAACACGGCCGTGGCACCCCGCCACGGTCGTGGGAATTAAATGACCAAAAGCCAAGTTCAACAGGTTCTTCCTCCGAGCCGCCACGACCGTGGCCATCTCGCCACGACCGTGGCCATCCCGCCACGACCGTGGCCATCCCGCCACGACCGTGGCCAAAGACAAGCAAAACGCCCGTGGCCCCTCCCCAAGGTCAGCCCAACTCCTCCAAAACGGCCGTGTCACACAACACGGCCGTGGAGCATGCTACCCACCACGACCGTGGCACTCCGCCACGGCCGTGGCCACCACCCTACTTTGTTTTTTTTACCACTTTCTTCACACCACGACTGTGTTCACCACCCCACGGTCGTCCACCACTACCCCCACCACGGCCGTGGCACACCCACCACGACCGTGGTGATCACATACCCTACATAACTTTCCACTGGTATTCCTATTCTACCCCCACTTAACCCTAGCTCCTATATAAGCAATAGATGCTTCTAGGGCTCTAGGGGAGGCACCTCTAAAGCACCCCTAGCTGACCCTAGCTGCTTCCTTGCCTCCATTACTCCAATCCACCTACTCCCTTGCATCTAACCCCATTTCCACCCATTTTCACTCATTTCCACCATAGAAACCTAGTTTCTCTAGGTTTCTATCCATCCATTCCACCATTTTCATGCACCCCTGCACCTTTGGAGGAGGGAGGTCATCTGCAGCTACTTGGAGGTGAAGAAGGAGGCCACTACATCGAGCTTCATGGTGTTTTCCCTTCTTCTATCCCCTTCTTTTCCTAGTTTGATCATGTATAGCTAAGCCCCCTTGGGTGGGCTGTTTGGGGCAAAAATGTGACTTTGATACCATGTTGGGGGAATATAATTTGTAATGAACATATTTCATTTCTATGATGATTGCCTTTGCTTATACCTCATTTCCCATTACTTGTGCATGTGGTTGTTGTTTAATTACATTAATTGCTTGCCTTGTGGTGTTTGAAGACATTTGTCTCTAGGATGTTTTGGTTTCTATGTAGCTATCATAGGATTGGCTCCTAGGTCCTTAATTCGGATCCCTAGCTAGCTCCCTATCTTCCTACATAATCACCTTCTTCCTACATGCAAATGTGAGTTCTAAGTGACTAGTATAAGTGTGATTAGTGCAATTGCCTAGGATTTCCTAAAGGCTGAGGTGGCTAGTGGAATGAGGTCAAATACCCTCATCTCTACTCCCACCCTTACCCTTGGTCCTCAATTGACTAATACCACTTATCCTAGAGACCTAGACTAGGTACGTCCTATGAGAATTACACCTAGCCCTAGTTCTCCAATTAGTAGCTTAGGGTAAACTCTCATAGCACCCACCTTGTTGTTTGGTTTGGTAATCTAGAATGAGATATGTTAATTGCTTATTATGGTGACATCCCCCAACTAATGTCAAGGTCACATTCCCAAATGACCCACCTCCTTCATCTAATTGCTTTAAAACCCTAATTGCCTAGTTTGTTTGTTAATGCTAGTGTAGTTCTTTTGCTTTAGTTAACTTACTTAATTGCCTAATTTTGTTAGCTAAGTGGTAATTTAGGTTTTTGATCTTGATTAGTGGTTAACTTAGGTTCTCAATTTCTAGTTGCTTGCTTAGTCTAGTATAGTATGTTCTTGCTCTTGTTTAGATAGCTTGTTAACTCATATTGCTAATTTAGTCTTTTGATAACTTAGTTTCACATTGCTTTTCCTACTTGCTCGTTTAGCTTAATCAATCAAACAAACCTTCAAACCCTAAAAAACCCTAAGCTCTGCATAAGGAACATAGCTCACGCTTTCCAACTCTAGCGCTCCCTCTATCTCCGTGGTTCGACCCCGCATCTTGCCTTTGATCTATACTACAACAGTACCCCGTACGCTTGCGGGCGCATTGTTTTAGTTTTAGTGATAGACTTGATTTGGGACCATATAAATTTCGAAAGCAAGGATCCCATCCATCATCCCCTACCTCCCGACCTTGTGGATTGCACTCGGCCACCCTAGTTGGTCGGTGTTGTAACCCTCTAGCGGGAGCACACCAAACATGCACCAATTAGACAAGCTATTTACAGTGGTTCCACACTTCAAACTAGAAGTGTGTCAGTCCACTTGCCTAGAGAGGTCAACCTCTAGGACTTCCAACAATTTGGACTCTTATATTCACTTATAAGACTTACAAAACATGACCAACAAAGGACTTACCTATCCAATACAAAGAGTCTTCAACCTTACCAAGGACTTAACCACTTTGCAAGAGTCTTCGGCCTTCTCTAAAGACTTACCCACTGTTGCACAAGTCTTCGGCCTTGTATCAATTACCCACTCTTCTTGGATCTTCTTCCTTTGACTTCACCTTCACTCGGAGAAGCTTCCACCAAGGTCTTACCCACTTGAGCTTGAGTCTTCTGCCTTCTCCAAGGACTTACCCACTCTAGCTCCAAGTCTTCAGCCTTACCAAGGACTTACCCACTTTGCAAGAGTCTTCGGCCTTCTCCAAGGACTTACCCACTCTTGCACAAGTCTTCGGCCTTGTAGGAATTACCCACTCTTCTTGGATCTTCCGCCTTTGACTTCACCTTCACTCGGAGAAGCTTCCACCAAGGTCTTACCCACTTGAGCTTGAGTCTTCTGCCTTCTCCAAGGACTTACCCACTCTAGCTCCAAGTCTTCAGCCTTGATCTTCACCAAGGGACTCCTTCCCTTGTTCTTCTTCACCTCTCTTGGACAAGAGAGAGAACCTTCATCTTCATGATTACAAAAGAGAGATGGGGAGGTGGTAGAAGTGAGAGCCTCACAAGATATACAAATAGGACTAGCTCTCTTACAGATTTCCTACTCACTCCAATGGATGTAGCAAATGATTAAGCTTAGAGAGAGAGAGGAGGCTGTAGGATCACTCAATTATAGAATAGGAACCTTCATAGTGAATGCTCAACCTTGGAATGAAGCCCAAGGGGTCCTATTTATAGCTGGGGATGCCTCTTAGCCTTTGGCAACACTTATGAATGAAAACTAGACGTTTTTTGGCTTGCAATGGATCTATTTTCACTTGTTGCAACTCCACAACGGCTAGAAACACTTTTCTGCACTTTTCTGTACAGTGCAATCGGTCGAGTTTTAATGGGTGTAACTCGACCGATCAAGTAGGAGGCAAACCGATGTTCAAAGGATCGGTCGAGTTTGTCCTGACGAAACTCGACCGACCATTTCAACTGGAAATGGCCTACTACCCAATCGGTCGAGTTCTGTGAGTGCACAACTCGACCGATGCAATCTTCAGAAAATCGATCAAGGTTGATCGGTCGAGTTTCAGGGTGGGAAACTGGACCGACCAAGTGCCTGTAATTGATTTTCAAAGATGCATTTAAAGTGCTCTAATATTAGATCTAAGTGTTCCGGATATTTTTCTAAGCTTAATTACAAGTCATACAATCATTACAAGTGATTTACAACATGATTCTAATGGATATACATCATATTACAAAAATGTGCACTTGTATGACTTTGACTTGTCTTTTCTCCAATTTGAGATGCGCAAGTTAGGGCATTTGGAGTGTGTCTATACCTAATCTGAAATCACTCAAGTAGAAGCATTAGACACGAAAATGTGGAATGGTTAGTCATCATCAAAACATGGGTTTAGTCAATTTAGACGTGAGTCAACATTGACCTAATTGACCTTGAGTCAACAATCTCCCCCTTTTTGAAGATGACAAACCATTCCATAAATGTATTGAAAGCATTTAAGTAAATTCATACCTTTGTAGAAACCTAGGGGTTTTAATGGAATTGAGCTCATATGCTCCCCCTCAATTGATGTGCATGGAGTTCTCATACTCCCCCTCAATTTATGCTATTTCTCCTGCATGGTTAGCTTTCATAACATTTATAGAATACTATGTCTTCTACTCATATATGTTCTACACATATATTTCTTCTCCCATTTACCTTATCCCCTTTACATGAACATACTTCTCATCTTCACGTAAGACATGCCTTCTTCCTATTTTAAAAGAAGACATACCTTTCTCCCCCTTTGTCATTTCAAAAAGTGGGGTTATGAAGAAAATAAGAAACATCACTTGTTAAAGAGAAAGGAGATAACACAAATATATATAAGGAGAGTAGAAGAGCACAGATAGGGGCTTGTCCAAGCATAGAAAGAAAAGCAAGTTAAAGCATATACTTGAACAACCCAAAAATGCAAGATAAAGTGATGCAGAAAAACAATAAATCACAATTTTGACCGTCAAGATGATGGAATTTGACCAAAAACCATCAGATCTCATGGTGAAGCGATGAGTCTTGCTCAGAAGGTCATTTCTGCATGAAAAACACTAGTCTTGCTCCAAAAACTGAAACTAGAGCAAAGTCTGCATAAAAATCCATAAATACTCCAATTCCCACATATCATGTAGATCTATGTACCCTGCATCACAATGTTATGCAAGCAACTCAAGATAGTAGATATTCAATTTAAGGAACAATCTTGAGCATGTTTGAGACTAGATACAAGCATAGCATATATATGAGCAAATATTCCAATTATAAATAGGGTTAGAACTACATGTATATGAACTACTAGTAGATGATATCACAAGTTAGGACTACTAGTAGGATCTAGATCATAGGAAGAGATACACAAGATAAAGCAAGCTATGAGTAGATATAGAGATATATCCAAACAAAGAGATATGCAATTTTAGAACTATGAAAGGATATAACTCACATACAAATATGCATAATTACCAAAAGATGATTACCACTAAGAACCTCAAGGTTGTATTAAAACGAGATATACACCTAGAAAGATGTAGCAAGTTAGAGCACAACGGAAGCAATTTAAGACACAACCAAGAGATCCAAAGAGATCATCATCAAAACCTGCAAAACAACTCAAAGCAAGTAATTGCAACATATAGATATATCAATTTAGAGCAATTAGAGAGATAGAGTTGTAAGCAAGATAGGGAATTTAGAACATGGCAATATGCATATATAAAGGTACCAAATGAGAGTGCCAAAGAATGAGGCTATTGGTTGAGAAAATATAGTTGAGAGGGAAATTCTCACTCAATAAGCCAAATGTATATTCTGTGCACAGTGTTATCGGTCGAGTTCTGTGCATTGGCAACTCGACCGATGACAACTGCTGGCAACACCCATTGGTGCCTATCGGTCGAGTTTCAATAGGGCAAACTCGACCGACAGACCAGTTGTCAAAAAGCACATATATTTCATTAAAACATATTTAAAGGCATGCAAAAAAACAAACCATATCCAAACATGTCTAAGCAAGTTATTAATGCACTATAGAAGCATTAGAAACAGTTTTTGAGCAAGAGTGTGAAGAGAAACACAAAATACCACTTTTGACTCAAAAACCATATGTATAGTGCACACTAACTTAACAAAAAACAAGTTAGGATAGGTTATAAGCAATAAAACATTTACCTTTGTGCTTACCATTTCTTTTTCCACTTGTTGTCACCCTCTACACATCTCACCTTTCTTCTTTCATGTGGATTGAGAAGTCAATTTGAAATTTAATAGCTCAAGTCAATCCATTTGCAAGTACCTACAACAAGAAAGATGAAATGGTCCCCAATCATGTTTTTGGGTCTGGAGGGGTTAGTTTAGCAACCCAAATCCTATTTCTCTTGGGTGCTTTCCTAAAAGGACAACAATTTGAATAATGACCAAAATCATTGTAATAGTTGCATGTGCCCATAGTCTTGGAACTAGACGATTCTGCATGGAATATTGGAGGTCCTTTATCTTTGTTGTTCCCTTGACTACTATCATACCCCAAACCATGTCTACCAATTTGTTTAGTAGAGTGGTGTAGGATATCATTAAGGCTCTTCTTACCAACTAAGAATCATTGCAAAGAAGATCTCAAACTTTCATTATCATGCTTAAGAGAAGTAAAGGTAAAATACAATAGATTCATATCATCTCTAGCATGGACAAGATAGATTTCTAAGCAAACATCTTTAGTCATATAAGAATATTTATCACAAGATATAGCATCAAAAACTTTCTCTGTATAAGAAAAGATAGTATGAGGGTCAAGAGCAATTACACTACTATGCAAGGAAGCAAGTTCATATACAAGACAAGTAATCTTTGAAGGATAAACTTTATCTACACATTCTATTCCTTGCAAAGTAAGCTCTTGACTCTCATAAGCACAATTAAGAGCATAAGAAACAATAGAGAGAGAAACAATAGTAGTAGCAAGCTCTATGAATGAAGTAGTCATAGAAGGTTGAGATTCTAAAAATTTAATCTTATCAAGCAAGCTAGAATTTGCAAGTTTAGAAGCATTTATTTGACTAAGATAAAAATGGGTTAGAATCTCAACACTTGGATTTACCTCATTTAAATCTTTAATTGAGCTTGTCAAGAGGGTGCAATGGCATCTTCCATCTTCAAATTCACTAGATCTTCCACTAGTGCTTTCATTTGTTGATGGAGCCTTTGTGATCCCTTTTTCACTCTTGTTTCCTTCTATTGTTCTCTTTGAAGGTTGACCATCTTCATAATCACCCATATTCTCCTACTTGTAGAAGTATGCTTGGAGAAGACCCGCTCTGATACCACTTGTTGGATCCTAGATGGGTGATTAGATGCTCTAGAGGGGGGGTGAATAGAGCTGAAAGCACTTAAACAGAACTCATTAAACCTTCAAAATATATGACAAGATAAGGTTGCTAAATAGGCAATTTGAGTGCAACTAAATCATGCATAGCAAGGATAAGAGAGATTGAACATGCACCAATTAGACAAGCTATTTAGAGTGGTTCCACACTTCAAACTAGAAGTGTGTCAGTCCACTTGCCTAGAGAGGTCAACCTCTAGGACTTCCAACAATTTGCACTCTTATATTCACTTATAAGACTTACAAAACATGACCAACAAAGGACTTACCTATCCAATACAAAGGGTCTTCAACCTTACCAAGGACTTACCCACTTTGCAAGAGTCTTCGGCCTTCTCCAAGGACTTACCCACTGTTGCACAAGTCTTCGACCTTGTAGGAATTACCCACACTTCTTGGATCTTCCGCCTTTGACTTCACCTTCACTCGGAGAAGCTTCCACCAAGGTCTTACCCACTTGAGCTTGAGTCTTCTGCCTTCTCCAAGGACTTACCCACTCTAGCTCCAAGTCTTCAGCCTTACCAAGGACTTACCCACTTTGCAAGAGTCTTCGGCTTTCTCCAAGGACGTACCCACTCTTGCACAAGTCTTCGGCCTTGTAGGAATTACCCACTCTTCTTGGATCTTCCGCCTTTGACTTCACCTTCACTCGGAGAAGCCTCCACCAAGGTCTTATCCACTTGAGCTTGAGTCTTCTGCCTTCTCCAAGGACTTACCCACTCTAGCTCTAAGTCTTCAGCCTTGATCTTCACCAAGGGACTCCTTCCCTTGTTCTTCTTCACCTCTCTTGGACAAGAGAGAGAACCTTCATCTTCATGATTACAAAAGAGAGATGGGGAGGTGGTGGAAGTGAGAGCCTCACAAGATATACAAATAGGACTAGCTCTCTTACAGATTTCCTACTCACTCTAATGGATGTAGCAAGTGATTAAGCTTAGAGAGAGAGGAGCTTGTAGGATCACTCAACTATAGAATAGGAACCTGCATAGTGAATGCTCAACCTTGGAATGAAGCCCAAGGGGTCCTATTTATAGCTGGGGATGCCTCTTAGCCTTTGGGAACACTTATGAATGAAAACTAGACGTTTTGTGGCTTTCAATGGATCTTTTTTCACTTGTTGCGACTCCATAACGGCTAGAAACACTTTTCTGCACTTTTCCGTACAGTGCAATCGGTCGAGTTTTAATGGGTGTAACTCGACCGATCAAGTAGGAGGCAAACCGATGTTCAAAGGATCGGTCGAGTTTATCCTGAGGAAACTCGACCGACCATTTCAACTGGAAATGGCCTACTACCCAATTGGTCGAGTTCTGTGAGTGCACAACTCGACCGATGCAATCTTTAGAAAATCGATCAAGGTTGATCGGTCGAGTTTCAGGGTGGGAAACTGGACCGACCAAGTGTCTGTAATTGATTTTCAAAGATGCATTTAAAGTGCTATAATATTTGATCTAAGTGTTCCTGATATTTTTCTAAGCTTAATTACAAGTCATACAATCATTACAAGTGATTTACAACATGATTCTAATGAATATACATCATATTACAAAAACGTGCACTTGTCTGACTTTGACTTGTCTTTTCTCCAATTTGAGATAAGCAAGTTAGGGCATTTGGAGTGTGTCTATACCTAATCTGAAATCACTCAAGTAGAAGCATTAGACACCAAAATGTGGAATGGTTAGTCATCATCAAAACATGGGTTTAGTCAATTTAGACGTGAGTCAACATTGACCTAATTGACCTTGAGTCAACAATCTCCCCCTTTTTGAAGATGACAAACCATTCCATAAATGTATTGAAAGCATTTAAGTAAATTCATACCTTTGGAGAAACCTAGGGGTTTCAATGGAATTGAGCTCATATGCTCCCCCTCAATTGATGTGCATGGAGTTCTCATACTCCCCCTCAATTTATGCTATTTCTCCTGCATGGTTACCTTTCATAACATTTATAGAATACTATGTCTTCTACTCATATATGTTCTACACATACATGTCTTCTCCCATTTACCTTCTGCCCTTTACATGAACATACTTCTCATCTTCACGTAAGACATGCCTTCTTCCTCTTTTAAAAGAAGACATACCTTTCTCCCCCTTTGTCATTTCAAAAAGTGGGGTTATGAAGAAAATAAGAAACATCACTTGTTAAAGAGAAAGGAGATAACACAAATATATATAAGGAGAGTAGAAGAGCACAGATAGGGGCTTGTCCAAGCATAAAAAGAAAAGCAAGTTAAAGCATATATTTGAACAACCCAAAAATGCAAGATAAAGTGCTGCAGAAAAACAGTAAATCACAATTTTGACCCTCAAGATGATGGAATTTGACCAAAAACCATCAGATCTCGTGGCAAAGCGATGAGTCTTGCTCAAAAGGTTGTTTTTGCATGAAAAACACTAGTCTTGCACCAAAAACTAAAACTAGAGCAAAATCTACATAAAATCCATAAATACTCCAATTCCCACATATCATGTAGATCTATGTACCCTGCATCACAATGTTATGCAAGCAACTTAAGATAGTAGATATTCAATTTAAGGAACAATCTTGAGCATGTATGAAACTAGATACAAGCATAGCATATATATGAGAAAATATTCCAATTATAAACATGGTTAGAACTACATGTATATGAACTACTAGTAGATGATATCACAAGTTAGGACTACTAGTAGGATCTAGATCATAGCAAGAGATACACAAGATAAAGCAAGCTATGAGTAGATATAGAGATATATCCAAACAAAGAGATATGCAATTTTAGAACTATGAAAGGATATAACTCACATACAAATATGCATAATTACTAAAAGATGATTACCACTAAGAACCTCAAGGTTGTATCAAAACAAGATATACACCTAGAAAGATGTAGCAAGTTAGAGCACAACGGAAGAAATTTAAGACAACCAAGTGATCCAAAGAGATCATCATCAAAACCTGCAAAACAACTCAAAGCAAGTAATTGCAACATATAGATATACCAATTTAGAGCAATTAGAGAGATAGAGTTGTAAGCAAGATAGCAATTTAGAACATGGCAATATGCATATATAAAGGTACCAAATGAGAGTACCAAAGAATGAGGCTATTGGTTGAGAATGTTGGCTAAATGGACATTTGTAAATCCCTTTGTTTTGATAATGACAAACATTTCATTCTTGTTAATCTAAGGTGCTAGTTGAGTGTTGCAGGAATAAGATGGATGACAAAGCAATTAGGGAAATCCATATGCTTACATATTTATATTTTCATAAAATGTAATCGCTTTGTAAAAACTTGTACAAATATATAATGTACAAGTACTTAGATTTCATGTAAATCAAGTGTTAGATTCTCCCTAGCTAAACATCACATTTAGATAGGTCATCCCCTTCAAATAAGTGTCACATATGCACACTCATACACACACTTAGTGCTTTAATTGAAAAATTGAAACATGGTCAATCTCGGTTGACTAACTCCTCGACCGAGACACTTTCGGTCGACAATCTTCTTGACCGAGAAAGACCCAAGTAGCCGTTAGACACATCTGACAAGGTAGTTGGCAGTTGGAGATAAACGTTGCAAAACACTTGATTCAGAGAGCCTTTCGGTCGATAAAAGTTCGACCGAGTAGGTGTCTCGGTCGACCATTTCTCGACCGAGATGGACTCTGACAGCAACTGCAGAATTAATCAATTAGTCATTGCTAAAGCAACAAACTTATACCTAACGGCTAGTTAAGCACTTAGAAACCCCTAGAAGGTGTCTAGAACGTCCTTAAGAACTTGTAGGACATTCCTATAAATAGTACATGCCTTAGGACACCTAAACTCACTTGTTACACTTGAGAAATCTTTGAGCATACTTTGAGCAACATGTTTGTGAGCAAATTGAGCATAGTGACAATTGGCTACTTCTTCTCTTAGCTCAAAATTCGTGTCCTATAGGCTAGCATCTCCTATCCACTGCAATTACATTTCCACACACTTTGGTTAGGAGATCTACACGCTTGATCTAGGCAAATCAAGCCTTGTGCTACAAAAGGATAAGTTGTAATTTCTATTTTCTTTCTTGTTCTCTATTGTTGTTTGTACTCTCCTTGCTACTCCTAGGTTGGACGCTGCGGATTGGAGAGGTTGAAGATCTTCTTGGTGAAGAAGGGGACCTTGAGCTACTTCAAGAAGGCTGGTGCAACGTGAGGTTACTTCTAGAGAGGAAGGCTACTTCAAGGGGGAGCTTGGAGTTACTTCAAGAAGGCTACCTCAAGTTGGTGCACCTACTTCAAGTGAAGGCCGTTCAAGGGGTGTAAAGAAAGTATTGTATTTTGTGTAAATCCTTGTGAAGGTAATAAAATTAATACTTTCAAAATCCCGGTTGGGTAAACAAGCGGGTAGTGGACTGACAACTTTAGTATTTGCTAAAGTTGGAACCACTCTAAACACCTGTCTCCTTCTTCCATTCTTCATTTGTGGTTGTTTGAGTCAAATAATTGCTAAAATATTTAAAAACTCTATTCACCCCCCCCCTCTAGTGTTTTTCAGAGAATATATAGTTGAGAGGGAAATTCTCACTCAATAAGCCAAATGTATATTCTGTGCACAGTGTTATCGGTCGAGTTCTGTGCATTGGAAACTCGACCGATGACAACTGCTGGCAACACCCATTGGTGCCTATCGGTCGAGTTTCAAAAAGCACATATATTTCATAAAAACATATTTAAAGGCATGCAAAAAAAAACAAACCATATCCAAACATGTCTAAGCAAGTTATTAATGCACTATAGAAGCATTAGAAACAGTTTTTGAGCAAGA
The DNA here is from genome assembly GCA_963693085.1 of Alisma plantago-aquatica. NCBI lineage: Eukaryota > Viridiplantae > Streptophyta > Magnoliopsida > Alismatales > Alismataceae > Alisma > Alisma plantago-aquatica. The sequence continues at coordinate 486,201,781 of OY856414.1, forward strand.
GTGTGAAGAGAAACACAAAATACCACTTTTGACTCAAAAACCATATGTATAGTGCACACTAACTTTACAAAAAACTAGTTAGGATAGGTTATAAGCAATAAAACATTTACCTTTGTACTTACCATTTCTTTTTCCACTTGTTGCCACCCTCTACACATCCCACCTTTCTTCTTTCATGTGGATTGAGAAGTCAATTTGCAATTCAATAGCTCAAGTCAATCCATTTGCAAGTAGCTACAAGAAGAAAGATGAAATGGTCCCCAATCATGTTTTTGGGTCCGAAGGGGTTAGTTTAGCAACCCAAATCCTATTGCTCTTGGGTGCTTTCCTAAAAGGACAACAATTTGAATAATGACCAAAATCATTGCAATAGTTGCATGTGCCCATAGTCTTTGAACTAGAGGATTCTCCATGGAATATTGGAGGTGCTTTATCTTTGTTGTTCCCTTGACTACTATCATACCCCAAACCATGTCTACCAATTTGTTTAGTAGAGTGGTGTAGGATATCTTTAAGGCTCTTCTTACCAACTAAGAATCTTTGCAAAGAAGATCTCAAACTTTCATTATCATGCTTAAGAGAAGTAAAGGTAAAACACAATAGATTCATATCATCTCTAGCATGCACAAGATAGATTTCTAAGCAAACATCTTTAGTCATATAAGAATATTTATCACAAGATAGAGCATCAAAAACTTTCTCTTTATAAGAAAAGATAGTATGAGGGTCAAGAGAAATTACACTACTATGCAAGGAAGCAAGTTCATAGACAAGACAAGTAATCTTTGAAGGATAAACTTTATCTACACATTCTATTCCTTACAAAGTAAGCTCTTGACTCTCATAAGCACAATTAAGAGCATAAGAAACAATAGAGAGAGAAACAATAGTAGTAGCAAGCTCTATGAATGAAGTAGTCATAGAAGGTTGAGATTCTAAAACATTAATCTTATCAAGCAAGCTAGAATTTGCAAATTTAGAAGCATTTAGTTGACTAAGTTAAAAATGGGTTAGAATCTCAACACTTGTATTTATCTCATTTAAATCTTTAACTGAGCTTGTCAAGAGGGTGCAATGGCATCTTCCATCTTCAAATTCACTAGATCTTCCACTAGTGCTTTCATTTGTTGATGGAGCCTTTGTGATCCCTTTTTCACTCTTGTTTCCTTCTATTGTTCTCTTTGAAGGTTGCCCATCTTCATAATCACCCATATTCTCCTACTTGTGGAAGTATGCTTGGAGAAGACCCGCTCTGATACCACTTGTTGGATCCTAGATGGGTGATTAGATGCTCTAGAGGGGGGGTGAATAGAGCTGAAAACACTTAAACAAAACTCATTAAACCTTCAAAATATATGACAAGATAAGGTTGCTAAATAGGCAATTTGAGTGCAACTAAATCATACATAGCAAGGATAAGAGAGATTGAACATGCACCAATTAGACAAGCTATTTACAGTGGTTCCACACTTCAAACTAGAAGTGTGTCAGTCCACTTGCCTAGAGAGGTCAACCTCTAGGAATTCCAACAATTTGGACTCTTATATTCACTTATAAGACTTACAAAACATGACCAACAAAGGACTTACCTATCCAATACAAAGAGTCTTCAACCTTACCAAGGACTTACCCACTTTGCAAGAGTCTTCGGCCTTCTCCAAAGACTTACCCACTGTTGCACAAGTCTTCAGCCTTGTAGGAATTACCCACTCTTCTTGGATCTTCCACCTTTGACTTCACCTTCACTCGGAGAAGCTTCCACCAAGGTCTTACCCACTTGAGCTTGAGTCATCTGCCTTCTCCAAGGACTTACCCACTCTAGCTCCAAGTCTTCAGCCTTACCAAGGACTTACCCACTTTGCAAGAGTCTTCGGCCTTCTCCAAGGACTTACCCACTGTTGCACAAGTCTTCGGCCTTGTAGAATTACCCACTCTTCTTGGATCTTCCGCCTTTGACTTCACCTTCACTCAGAGAAGCTTCCACCAAGGTCTTACCCACTTGAGCTTGAGTCTTCTGCCTTCTCCAAGGACTTACCCACTCTAGCTCCAAGTCTTCAGCCTTGATCTTCACCAAGGGACTCCTTCCCTTGTTCTTCTTCACCTCTCTTGGACAAGAGAGAGAACCTTCATCTTCATGATTACAAAAGAGAGATGGGGAGGTGGTAGAAGTGAGAGCCTCAGAAGATATACAAATAGGACTAGCTCTCTTACAAATTTCCTACTCACTCTAATGGATGTAGCAAGTGATTAAGCTTAGAGAGAGAGAGGAGGTTGTAGGATCACTTAACTATAGAATAGGAACCTTCATAGTGAATGATCAACCTTGGAATGAAGCCCAAAGGGTCCTATTTATAGCTAGGGATGCCTCTTAGCCTTTGGCAACACTTATGAACGAAAACTAGACGTTTTGTGGCTTGCAATGGATCTATTTTCACTTGTTGCGACTCCACAATGGCTAGAAACACTTTTCTGCACTTTTCCGTACAGTGCAATCGGTCGAGTTTTAATGGGTGTAACTCGACCGATCAAGTAGGAGGCAAACCGATGTTCAACGGATCGGTCGAGTTTGTCCTGAGGAAACTCGACCGACCATTTCAACTGGAAATGGCCTACTACCCAATTGGTCGAGTTCTGTGAGTGCACAACTCGACCGATGCAATCTTTAGAAAATCGATCAAGGTTGATCGGTCGAGTTTCAGGGTGGGAAACTGGACCGACCAAGTGCCTGTAATTGATTTTCAAAGATGCATTTAAAGTGCTCTAATATTCGATCTAAGTGTTCCTGATATTTTTCTAAGCTTAATTACAAGTCATACAATCATTACAAGTGAATTACAACATGATTCTAATGGATATACATCATATTACAAAAACGTGCACTTGTATGACTTTGACTTGTCTTTTCTCCAATTTGAGATGTGCAAGTTAGGGCATTTGGAGTGTGTCTATACCTAATCTGAAATCACTCAAGTAGAAGCATTAGACACGAAAATGTGGAATGGTTAGTCATCATCAAAACATGGGTTTAGTCAATTTAGACGTAAGTCAACATTGACCTAATTGACCTTGAGTCAACAATCTCCCCCATTTTGAAGATGACAAACCATTCCATAAATGTATTGAAAGCATTTAAGTAAATTCATACCTTTGGAGAAACCTAGGGGTTTCAATGGAATTGAGCTCATATGCTCCCCCTCAATTGATGTTCATGGAGTTCACATACTCCCCCTCAATTTATGCTATTTCTCCTGCATGGTTAGCTTTCATAACATTTATAGAATTCTATGTCTTCTACTCATTTATGTTCTACACATATATGTCTTCTCCCATTTACCTTCTCCCCTTTACATGAACATACTTCTCATCTTCATGTAAGACATGCCTTCTTCCTCTTTTAAAAGAAGACATACCTTTCTGCCCCTTTGTCATTTCAAAAAGTGGGGTTATCAAGAAAATAAGAAACATCACTTGTTAAAGAGAAAGGAGATAACACAAATATATATAAGGAGAGTAGAAGAGCACAGATAGGGGCTTGTCCAAGCATAGAAAGAAAAGCAAGTTAAATCATATACTTGAACAACCCAAAAATGCAAGATAAAGTGCTGCAGAAAAACAATAAATCACAATTTTGACCGTCAAGATGATGGAATTTGACCAAAAACCATCAGATCTCATGGTGAAGCGATGAGTCTTTCTCAGAAGGTCATTTCTGCATGAAAAACACTAGTCTTGCACCAAAAAGTGAAACTAGAGCAAAGTCTGCATAAAAATCCATAAATACTCCAATTCCCACATATCATGTAGATCTATGTACCCTGCATCACAATGTTATGCAAGAAACTCAAGATAGTAGATATTCAATTGAAGGAACAATCTTGAGCATGTATGAGACTAGATACAAGCATAGCATATATATGAGCAAATATTCCAATTATAAACAGGGATAGAACTACATGTATATGAACAACTAGTAGATGATATCACAAGTTAGGACTACTAGTAGGATCTAGATCATAGCAAGAGATACACAAGATAAAGCAAGCTATGAGTAGATATAGAGATATATCCAAACAAAGAGATATGCAATTTTAGAAGTATGAAAGGATATAACTCACATACAAATATGCATAATTACCAAAAGATGATTACCACTAAGAACCTCAAGGTTGTATCAAAACAAGATATACACCTAGAAAGATGTAGCAAGTTAGAGCACAACATAAGCAATTTAAGACACAACCAAGAGATCCAAAGAGATCATCATCAAAACCTGCAAAACAACTCAAAGCAAGTAATTGCAACATATAGATATACCAATTTAGAGCAATTAGAGAGATAGAGTTGTAAGCAAGATAGGCAATTTAGAACATGGCAATATGCATATATAAAGGTACCAAATGAGAGTGTCGAAGAATGAGGCCATTGGTTGAGAAAATATAGTTGAGAGGGAAATTCTCACTCAATAAGCCAAATGTATATTCTGTGCACAGTGTTATCGGTCGAGTTCTGTGCATTGGCAACTCGACCGATGACAACTTTTGGCAACACCCATTGGTGCCTATCGGTCGAGTTTCAATAGGGCAAACTCGACCGACAAACCAGCTGTCAAAAAGCACATATATTTCATAAAAACATATTTAAAGGCATGCAAAAAAAAAACCATATCCAAACATGTCTAAGCAACTTAGTAATGCACTATAGAAGCATTAGAAACAGTTTTTGAGCAAGAGTGTGAAGAGAAACAAAAAACATACCACTTTTGACTCAAAAACCATATGTATAGTGCACACTAACTTGACAAAAAACTAGTTAGGATAGGTTATAAGCAATAAAACATTTACCTTTGTGCTTACCATTTCTTTTTCCACTTGTTTTCACCCTCTACACATCCCACCTTTCTTCTTTCATGTGGATTGAGAAGTCAATTTGCAATTCAATAGCTCAAGTCAATCCATTTGCAAGTACCTACAAGAAGAAAGATGAAATGGTCCCTAATCATGTTTTTGGATCCGAAGGGGTTAGTTTAGCAACCCAAATCCTATTGCTCTTGGGTGCTTTCCTAAAATACAACAATTTGAACAATGACCAAAATCATTGCAATAGTTGCATGTGCCCATAGTCTTGGAACTAGAGGATTCTCCATGGAATATTGGAGGTCCTTTATCTTTTTTGTTCCCTTTACTACTATCATACCCCAAACCATGTCTACCAGTTTGTTTAGTAGAGTGGTGTAGGATATCATTAAGGCTCTTCTTACCAACTAAGAATCTTTGCAAAGAAGATCTCAAACTTTCATTATCATGCTAAAGAGAAGTAAAGGTAAAACATAATAGATTCATATCATCTCTAGCATGCACAAGATAGATTTCTAAGCAAACATCTTTAGTCATATAAGAATATTTATCACAAGATAGAGCATCAAAAACTTTCTCTTTATAAGAAAAGATAGTATGAGGGTCAAGAGTAATTACACTACTATGCAAGGAAGCAAGTTCATATACAAGACAAGTAATCTTTGAAGGATAAACTTTATCTACACATTCTATTCCTTGCAATGTAAGCTCTTAACTCTCATAAGCACAATTAAGAGCATAAGAAACAATAGAGAGAGAAACAATAGTAGTAGCAAGCTCTATGAATGAAGTAGTCATAGAAGGTTGAGATTCTAAAAATTTAATCTTATCAAGCAAGCTAGAATTTGCAAATTTAGAAGCATTTAGTTGACTAAGATAAAAATTGTTTAGAATCTCAACACTTGGATTTATCTCATTTAAATCTTTAATTGAGCTTGTCAAGAGGGTGCAATGGTATCTTCCATCTTCAAATTCACTAGATCTTCCACTAGTGCTTTCATTTGTTGATGGAGCCTTTGTGATCCCTTTTTCACTCTTGTTTCCTTCTATTGTTCTCTTTGAAGGTTGCCCATCTTCATAATCACCCATATTCTCCTACTTGTGGAAGTATGCTTGGAGGAGACCCGCTCTGATACCACTTGTTGGATCCTAGATGGGTGATTAGATGCTCTATAGGGGGGTGAATAGAGTTGAAAGCACTTAAATAAAACTCATTAAACCTTCAAAATATTTGACAAGATAAGGTTGCTAAATAGGCAATTTGAGTGCAACTAAATCATGCATAGCAAGGATAAGAGAGATTGAACATGCACCAATTAGACAAGCTATTTACAATGGTTCCACACTTCAAACTAGAAGTGTGTCATTCCACGTGCCTAGAGAGGTCAACCTCTAGGACTTCCAACAATTTTGACTCTTATATTCATTTATAAGACTTACAAAACATGACCAACAAAGGACTTACCTATCCAATACAAAGAGTCTTCAACCTTACCAAGGACTTACCCACTTTGCAAGAGTCTTCGGCCTTCTCCAAAGACTTACCCACGGTTGCACAAGTCTTCGGCCTTGTAGGAATTACCCACTCTTCTTGGATCTTCCGCATTTGTCTTCACCTTCACTCAGAGAAGCTTCCACCAAGGTCTTACCCACTTGAGCTTGAGTCTTCTACCTTCTCCAAGGACTTACCCACTCTAGCTCCAAGTCTTCAGCCTTACCAAGGACTTACCCACTTTGCAAGAGTCTTCGGCCTTCTCCAAGGACTTACCCACTCTTGCACAAGTCTTCGGCCTTGTAGGAATTACCCACTCTTCTTGGATTTTCCGCCTTTGACTTCACCTTCACTCGGAGAAGCTTCCACCAAGGTCTTACCCACTTGAGCTTGAGTCTTCTGCCTTCTCCAAGGACTTACCCACTCTAGCTCTAAGTCTTCAGCCTTGATCTTCACCAAGGGACTCCTTCCCTTGTTCTTCTTCACCTCTCTTGGACAAGAGAGAGAACCTTCATCTTCATGATTACAAAAGATAGATGGGGAGGTGGTGGAAGTGAGAGCCTCACAAAATATACAAATAGGACTAGCTCTCTTACAGATTTCCTACTCACTCTAATGGATGTAGCAAGTGATTAAGCTTAGAGAGAGACAGGAGGCTGTAGGATCACTCAACTATAGAATAGGAACCTTCATAGTGAATGCTCAACCTTGGAATGAAGCCCAAGGGGTCCTATTTATAGCTGGGGATGCCTCTTAGCCTTTGGGAACACTTATGAATGAAAACTAGCCATTTTGTGGCTTGCAACGGATCTATTTTCACTTGTTGCAACTCCACAACGGCTAGAAACACTTTTCTGCACTTTTCCGTACAGTGCAATCGGTCGAGTTTTAATGGGTGTAACTCGACCGATCAAGTAGGAGGCAAACCGATGTTCAAAGGATCGGTCGAGTTTGTCCTGAGGAAACTCGACCGACCATTTCAACTGGAAATGGCCTACTACCCAATCGGTCAACTTCTGTGAGTGCACAACTCGACCGATGCAATCTTCAGAAAATCGATCAAGGTTGATCGGTCGAGTTTCAGGGTGGGAAATTGGACCGACCAAGTGCCTGTAATTGATTTTCAAAGATGCATTTAAAGTGCTCTAATATTCGATCTAAGTGTTCCTGATATTTTTCTAAGCTTAATTACAAGTCATACAATCATTACAAGTGATTTGCAACATGATTCTAATGGATATACATCATATTACAAAAAACATGCACTTGTATGACTTTGACTTGTCTTTTCTCGAATTTGAGATGCGCAAGTTAGGGCATTTGGAGTGTGTCTATACCTAATCTGAAATCACTCAAGTAGAAGCATTAGACACGAAAATGTGGAATGGTTAGTCATCATCAATACATGGGTTTAGTCAATTTAGACGTGAGTCAACATTGACCTAATTGACCTTGAGTCAACAATCTCCCCCTTTTTGAAGATGACAAACCATTCCATAAATGTATTGAAAGCATTTAAGTAAATTCATACCTTTGGAGAAACCTAGGGGTTTCAATGGAATTGAGCTCATATGCTCCCCCTCAATTGATGTGCATGGAGTTCTCATACTCCCCCTCAATTTATGCTATTTCTCCTGCATGGTTAGCTTTCATAACATTTATAGAATACTATGTCTTTACTCATATATGTTCTACACATATATGTCTTCTCCCATTTACCTTCTCCCCTTTACATGAACATACTTCTCATCTTCACGTAAGACATGCCTTCTTCCTATTTTAAAAGAAGACATACCTTTCTCCCCCTTTGTCATTTCAAAAAGTGGGGTTATTAAGAAAATAAGAAACATCACTTGTTAAAGAGAAAGGAGATAACACAAATATATATAAGGAGAGTAGAAGAGCACAGATAGGGGCTTGTCCAAGCATAGAAAGAAAAGCAAGTTAAAGCATATACTTGAACAACCCAAAAATGCAAGATAAAGTGCTGCAGAAAAACAATAAATCACAATTTTGACCGTCAAGATGATGGAATTTGATCAAAAACCATCGGATCTCATGGTGAAGCGATGAGTCTTTCTCAGAAGGTCATTTCTGCATGAAAAACACTAGTCTTGCACCAAAAACTGAAACTAGAGCAAAGTCTGCATAAAAATCCATAAATACTCCAATTCCCACATATCATGTAGATCTATGTACCCTGCATCACAATGTTATGCAAGAAACTCAAGAAAGTAGATATTCAATTTAAGGAACAATCTTGAGCATGTATGAGACTAGATACAAGCATAGCATATATATGAGCAAATATTCCAATTATAAACAGGGTTCGAACTACATGTATATGAACAACTAGTAGATGATATCACAAGTTAGGACTACTAGTAGGATCTAGATCATAGCAAGAGATACACAAGATAAAGCAAGCTATGAGTAGATATAGAGATATATCCAAACAAAGAGATATGCAATTTTAGAAGTATGAAAGGATATAACTCACATACAAATATGCATAATTACCAAAAGATGATTACCACTAAGAACCTCAAGGTTGTATCAAAACAAGATATACACCTAGAAAGATGTAGCAAGTTACAGCACAACGGAAGCAATTTAAGACACAACCAAGAGAACCAAAGAGATCATCATCAAAACCTGCAAAACAACTCAAAGCAAGTAATTGCAACATATAGATATACCAATTTAGAGCAATTAGAGAGATAGAGTTGTAAGCAAGATAGGCAATTTAGAATATGGAAATATGCATATATAAAGGTACCAAATGAGGGTGCCAAAGAATGAGGCTATTGGTTGAGAAAATATAGTTGAGAGGGAAATTCTCACGCAATAAGCCAAATGTATATTCTGTGCACAGTGTTATCGGTCGAGTTCTGTGCATTGGCAACTCGACCGATGACAACTGTTGGCAACACCCATTGGTGCCTATCAGTCGAGTTTCAATAGGGCAAACTCGACCGACAGACCAGCTGTCAAAAAGCACATATATTTCATAAAAATATATTTAAAGGCATGCAAAAAAAACCATATCCAAACATGTCTAAGCAAGTTAGTAATGCACTGTAGAAGCATTAGAAACAGTTTTTGAACAAGAGTGTGAAGAGAAACACAAAATACCACTTTTGACTCAAAAATCATATGTATAGTGCACACTAACTTGACAAAAAACTAGTTAGGATAGGTTATAAGCAATAAAACATTTACCTTTGTGCTTACCATTTCTTTTTCCACTTGTTTTCACCCTGTACACATCCCACCTTTCTTCTTTCATGTGGATTGAGAAGTCAATTTGCAATTCAATAGCTCAAGTCAATCTATTTGCAAGTACCTACAAGAAGAAAGATGAAATGGTCCCTAATCATGTTTTTGGGTCTGAAGGGGTTAGTTTAGCAACCCAAATCCTATTGCTCTTGGGTGCTTTCCTAAAAGACAACAATTTGAATAATGACCAAAATCATTGCAATAGTTGCATGTGCCCATAGTCTTGGAACTAGAGCATTCTCCATGGATTATTGGAGGTCCTTTATCTTTGTTGTTCCCTTGACTACTATCATACCCCAAACCATGTCTACCAATTTGTTTAGTAGAGTGGTGTAGGATATCATTAAGGCTCTTCTTACCAACTAAGAATCTTTGCAAAGAAGATCTCAAACTTTCATTATCATGCTTAAGAGAAGTAAAGGTAAAACACAATAGATTCATATCATCTCTAGCATGCACAAGATAGATTTCTAAGCAAACATCTTTAGTCATATAAGAATATTTATCACAAGATAGAGCATCAAAAACTTTCTCTTTATAAGAAAAGATAGTATGAGGGTCAAGAGAAATTACACTACTATGCAAGGAAGCAAGTTCATATACACGACAAGTAATCTTTGAAGGATAAACTTTATCTACACATTCTATTCCTGGCAAAGTAAGGTCTTGACTCTCATAAGCACAATTAAGGGCATAAGAAACAATAGAGAGAGAAACAATAGTAGTAGCAAGCTCTATGAATGAAGTAGTCATAGAAGGTTGAGATTCTAAAAATTTAATCTTATCAAGAAAGCTAGAATTTGCAAATTTAGAAGCATTTAGTTGACTAAGATAAAAATTGGTTAGAATCTCAACACTTGGATTTATCTCATTTAAATCTTTAATTGAGCTTGTCAAGAGGGTGCAATGGTATCTTCCATCTTCAAATTCACTAGATCTTCCACTAGTGCTTTCATTTGTTGTTGGAGCCTTTGTGATCCCTTTTTCACTCTTGTTTCCTTCTATTGTTCTCTTTGAAGGTTGCCCATCTTCATAATCACCCATATTCTCCTACTTGTGGAAGTATGCTTGGAGAAGACCCGCTCTGATACCTCTTGTTGGATCCTAGATGGGTGATTAGATGCTCTAGAGGGAGGGTGAATAGAGCTGAAAGCACTTAAATAAAACTCATTAAACCTTCAAAATATATGACAAGATAAGACTTCTAAATAGGCAATTTGAGTGCAACTAAATCATGCATAGCAAGGATAAGAGAGATTGAACATGCACCAATTAGACAAGCTATTTATAGTGGTTCCACACTTCAAACTAGAAGTGTGTCAGTCCACATGCCTAGAGAGGTCAACCTCTAGGACTTCCAACAATTTGGACTCTTATATTCACTTATAAGACTGATACAAAACATGACCAACAAAGGACTTACCTATCCAATACAAAGAGTCTTCAACCTTACCAAGGACTTACCCACTTTGCAAGAGTGTTCCGCCTTCTCCAAAGACTTACCCATTGTTGCACAAGTCTTCGGCCTTGTAGGAATTACCCACTCTTCTTGGATCTTCCGCCTTTGACTTCACCTTCACTCGGAGAAGCTTCCACCAAGGTCTTACCCACTTGAGCTTGAGTCTTCTGCCTTCTCCAAAGACTTACCCACTCTAGCTCCAAGTCTTCAGCCTTACCAAGGACTTACCCACTTTGCAAGAGTCTTCAGCCTTCTCCAAGGACTAACCCACTCTTGTACAAGTCTTCGGCCTTGTAGGAATTACCCACTCTTCTTGGATCTTCCGCCTTTGACTTCACCTTCACTCGGAGAAGCTTCCACCAAGGTCTTACCTACTTGAGCTTGAGTCTTCTGCCTTCTCCAAGGACTTACCCACTCTAGCTCCAAGTCTTCAGCCTTCATCTTCACCAAGGGACTCCTTCCCTTGTTCTTCTTCACCTCTCTTGGATAAGAGAGAGAACCTTCATCTTCATGATTACAAAAGATAGATGGGGAGGTGGTGGAAGTGAGAGCCTCACAAGATATACAAATAGGACTAGCTCTCTTACAGATTTCCTACTCACTCTAATGAATGTAGCAAGTGATTAAGCTTAGAGAGAGAGAGGAGGCTGTAGGATCACTCAACTATAGAATAGGAACCTTCATAGTGAATTCTCAACCTTGGAATGAATCCCAAGGGGTCTTTTTTTATGGCTGGGGATGCCTCTTAGCCTTTGGGAACACTTATGAACAAAATCTAGCCATTTTGTGGCTTGCAACGGATCTATTTTCACTTGTTGCAACTCCACAACAGCTAGAAACACTTTTCTGCACTTTTCCGTACAGTGCAATCGGTCGAGTTTTAATGGGTGTAACTCGACCGATCAAGTAGGAGGCAAACCGATGTTTAAAGGATCGGTCGAGTTTGTCCTGAGGAAACTCGACCGACCATTTCAACTGGAAATGGCCTACTACCCAATCGGTCAAGTTCTGTGAGTGCACAACTCGACCGATGCAATCTTCAGAAAATCGATCAAGGTTGATCGGTCGATTTTCAGGGTGGGAAATTGGACCGACCAAGTGCCTGTAATTGATTTTCAAAGATGCATTTAAAGTGCTCTAATATTCGATCTAAGTGTTCCTGATATTTTTCTAAGCTTAATTACAAGTCATAAAATCATTACAAGTGATTTACAACATGATTCTAATGGATATACATCATATTACAAAAACATGCACTTGTATGACTTTGACTTGTCTTTTCTCCAATTTGAGATGCGCAAGTTAGGGCATTTAGAGTGTGTCTATACCTAATCTGAAATCACTCAAGTAGAAGCATTAGACACCAAAATGTGGAATGGTTAGTCATCATCAAAACATGGGTTTAGTCAATTTAGACGTGAGTCAACATTGACCTAATTGACCTTGAGTCAACAATCTCCCCCTCTTTGAAGATGACAAACCATTCCATAAATGTATTGAAAGCATTTAAGTAAATTCATACCTTTGGAGAAACCTAGGGGTTTCAATGGAATTGAGCTCATATGCTCCCCCTAAATTGATGTGCATGGAGTTCTCATACTCCCCCTCAATTTATGCTATTTCTCCTGCATGGTTAGCTTTCATAACATTTATAGAATACTATGTCTTCTACTCATATATGTTCTACACATATATGTCTTCTCCCATTTACCTTCTCCCCTTTACATGAACATACTTCTCATCTTTATGTAATACATGCCTTCTTCCTCTTTTAAAAGAAGACATACCTTTCTCCCTCTTTGTCATTTCAAAAAGTGGGGTTATGAAGAAAATAAGAAACATCACTTGTTAAAGAGAAAGGAGATAAAACAAATATATATAAGGAGAGTAGAAGAGCATAGATAGGGGCTTGTCCAAGCATAGAAAGAAAAGCAAGTTAAAGCATATACTTGAACAACCCAAAAATGCAAGATAAAGTGCTGCAGAAAAACAATAAATCACAATTTTGACCCTCAAGATGATGGAATTTGACCAAAAACCATCGGATCTCATGGCAAAGCGATGAGTCTTGCTCAGAAGGTCATTTCTGCATGAAAAACACTAGTCTTGCACCATAAACTGAAACTAGAGCAAAATCTGCATTAAAATCCATAAATACTCCAATTCCCACATATCATGTAGATCTATGTACCCTGCATCACAATGTTATGCAAACAACTCAAGATAGTAGATATTCAATTTAAGGAACAATCTTGAGCATGTATGAGACTAGATACAAGCATAGCATATATATGAGCAAATATTCCAATTATAAATAGGGTAAGAACTACATGTATATGAACAACTAGTAGATGATATCACAAGTTAGGACTACTAGTAGGATCTTGATCATAGCAAGAGATACACAAGATAAAGCAAGCTATGAGTAGATATAGAGATATATCCAAACAAAGAGATATGCAATTTTAGAAGTATGAAAGGATATAACTCACATACAAGTATGCATAATTACCAAAAGATGATTACCACTAAGAACCTCAAGGTTGTATCAAAACAAGATATACACCTAGAAAGATGTAGCAAGTTAGAGCACAACGGAAGCAATTTAAGACGCAACCAAGAGATCCAAAGAGATCATCATCAAAACCTGCAAAACAACTCAAAGCAAGTAATTGCAACATATAGATATACCAATTTAGAGCAATTAGAGAGATAAAGTTGTACGCAAGATAGGCAATTTAGAACATGGAAATATGCATATATAAAGGTACCAAATGAGAGTGCCAAAGAATGAGGCTATTGGTTGAGAAAATATAGTTGAGAGGGAAATTCTCACTCAATAAGCCAAATGTATATTCTGTGCACAGTGTTATCGGTCGAGTTTTGTGCATTGGCAACTCGACCGATGACAAGTGCTGGAAACACCCATTGGTGCCTATCGATCGAGTTTCAATAGGGCGAACTCGACCGACAGACCAGCTGTCAAAAAGCACATATATTTCATAAAAACATATTTAAAGGCATGCAAAAAAAAACAAACCATATCCAAACATGTCTAAGCAAGTTAGTAATGCACTATAGAAGCATTAGAAACAGTTTTTGAGCAAGAGTGTGAAGAGAAACACAAAATACCACTTTTGACTCAAAAACCATATGTATAGTGCACACTAACTTGACAAAAAACTAGTTAGGATAGGTTATAAGCAATAAAACATTTACCTTTGTGCTTACCATTTCTTTTTCCACTTTTTGTCACCCTCTACACATCTCACCTTTCTTCTTTCATGTGGATTGAGAAGTCAATTTGCAATTCAATAGCTCAAGTCAATCCATTTGCAAGTACCTACAAGAAGAAAGATGAAATGGTCCCCAATCATGTTTTTGGGTCCGGAGGGGTTAGTTTAGCAACCCAAATCCTATTGCTCTTGGGTGCTTTCCTAAAAGGACAACAATTTGAATAATGACCAAAATCATTGCAATAGTCGCATTTGCCCATAGTCTTGGAACTAGAGGATTCTCCATAGAATATTGGAGGTCCTTTATCTTTGTTGTTCCCTTGACTACTATCATACCCCAAACCATGTCTACCAATTTGTTTAGTAGAGTGGTGTAGGATATCATTAAGGCTCTTCTTACCAACTAAGAATCTTTGCAAAGAAGATCTCAAACTTTCATTATCATGCTTAAGAGAAGTAAAGGTAAAACACAATAGATTCATATCATCTCTAGAATGCACAAGATAGATTTCTAAGCAAACATCTTTAGTCATATAAGAATATTTATCACAAGATAGAGCATCAAAAAATTTCTCTCTATAAGAAAAGATAGTATGAGGGTCAAGAGCAATTACACTACTATGCAAGGAAGCAAGTTCATATACAAGACAAGTAATCTTTGAAGGATAAACTTTATCTACACATTCTATTCCTTTCAAAGTAAGCTCTTGACTCTCATAATCACAATTAAGAGCATAAGAAACAATAGAGAGAGAAACAATAGTAGTAGCAAGCTCTATGAATGAAGTAGTCATAGAAGGTTGAGATTCTAAAAATTTAATCTTATCAAGCAAGCTAGAATTTGCAAATTTAGAAGCATTTAGTTGACTAAGATAAAAATTGGTTAGAATCTCAACACTTGGATTTACCTCATTTAAATCTTCAATTGAGCTTGTCAAGAGGGTGCAATGGCATCTTCCATCTTCAAATTCACTAGATCTTCCACTAGTGCTTTCATTTGTTGATGGAGCCTTTGTGATCCCTTTTTCACTCTTGTTTCCTTCTATTGTTCTCTTTGAAGGTTTTCCATCTTCATAATCACCCATATTCTCCTACTTCTGGAAGTATGCTTGGAGAAGACCCGCTCTGATACCACTTGTTGGATCCTAGATGGGTGATTAGATGCTCTAGAGGGGGGGGGGGGGTGAATAGAGCTGAAAGCACTTAAACAAAACTCATTAAACCTTCAAAATATATGACAAGAAAAGGTTGCTAAATAGGCAATTTGAGTGCAACTAAATCATGCATAGAAAGAATAAGAGAGATTGAACATGCACCAAGATAAGCTATTTAGAGTGGTTCCACACTTCAAACTAGAAGTGTGTCAGTCCACTTGCCTAGAGAGGTCAACGTCTAGGACTTCCAACAATTTGCACTCTTATATTGGACTTATAAGACTTACAAAACATGACCAACAAAGGACTTACCTATCCAATACTAAGAGTCTTCAACCTTACCAAGGACTTACCCACTTTGCAAGAGTCTTCGGCCTTCTCCAAGGACTTACCCACTGTTGCAAAAGTCTTTGGCCTTGTAGAAATTACCCACTCTTCTTGGATCTTCCGCCTTTGACTTCACCTTCACTCGGAGAAGCTTCCACCAAGGTCTTACCCACTTGAGCTTGAGTCTTCTGCCTTCTCCAAGGACTTACCCACTCTAGCTCCAAGTCTTCAGCCTTACCAAGGACTTACCCACTTTGCAAGAGTCTTCGGCCTTCTCCAAGGACTTACCCACTCTTGCACAAGTCTTCGGCCTTGTAGGAATTACCCACTCTTCTTGGATCTTCCGCCTTTGACTTCACCTTCACTCGAAGAAGCTTCCACCAAGGTCTTACCCACTTGAGCTTTAGTCTTCTGCCTTCTCCAAGGACTTACCCACTCTAGCTCCAAGTCTTCAGCCTTGATCTTCACCAAGGGACTCCTTCCCTTGTTCTTCTTCACCTCTCTTGGACAAGAGAGAGAACCTTCATCTTCATGATTATAAAAGAGAGATGGGGAGGTGGAGGATGTGAGAGCCTCACAAGATATACAAATAGGACTAGCTCTCTTACAAATTTCCTACTCACTTTAATGGATGTAGCAAGTGATTAAGCTTAGAGAGAGAGAGGAGGCTATAGGATCACTCAACTATAGAATAGGAACCTTCATAGTGAATGTTCAACCTTGGAATGAAGCGCAAGGGGTCCTATTTATAACTGGGGATGCCTCTTATCCTTTGGGAACACTTATGAATGAAAACTAGTCATTTTGTGGCTTGCAACGGATCTATTTTCACTTTTTGCAACTCCACAACGGCTAGAAACACTTTTCTGCACTTTTCCGTACAGTGCAATCGGTCGAGTTTTAATGGGTGTAACTCGACCGATCAAGTAGGAGGCAAACCGATGTTCAAAGGATCGGTCGAGTTTGTCCTGAGGAAACTCGACCGACCATTTCAACTGGAAATGGCCTACTACCCAATCGGTCGAGTTCTATGAGTGCACAACTCGACCGATGTAATCTTCAGAAAATCGATCAAGGTTGATCGGTCGAGTTTCAGGGTGGGAAACTGGACCGACTAAGTGCCTGTAATTGATTTTCAAAGATGCATTTAAAGTGCTCTAATATTCGATCTTAGTGTTCCTGATATTTTTCTAAGCTTAATTACAAGTCATACAATCATTACAAGTGATTTACAAAATGATTCTAATGGATATACATCATATTACAAAAATGTGCACTTGTATGACTTTGACTTGTCTTTTCTCCAATTTGAGATGCGCAAGTTAGGGCATTTGGAGTGTGTCTATACCTAATCTGAAATCACTCAAGTAGAAGCATTAGACACCAAAATGTGGAATGGTTAGTCATCATCAAAACATGAGTTTAGTCAATTTAGACATGAGTCAACATTGACCTAATTGACCTTGAGTCAACAATCTCCCCCTTTTTGAAGATCACAAACCATTCCATAAATGTATTGAAAGCATTTAAGTAAATTCATACCTTTGGAGAAACCTAGGGGTTTCAATGGAATTGAGCTCATATGCTCCCCTTCAATTGATGTGCATGGAGTTCTCATACTGCCCCTCAATTTATGCTATTTCTCCTGCATGGTAAGCTTTCATAACATTTATAGAATACTATGTCTTCTACTCATATATGTTCTACACATATATGTCTTCTCCCATTTACCTTCTCCCCTTTACATGAACATACTTCTCATCTTCATGTAAGACATGCCGTCTTCCTCTTTTAAAAGAAGACATACCTTTCTCCCCCTTTGTCATTTCAAAAAGTGGGGTTATGAAGAAAATAAGAAGCATCACTTGTTAAAGAGAAAGGAGATAACACAAATATATATAAGGAGAGTAGAAGAGCACAGATAGGGGCTTGTCCAAGCATAGAAAGAAAAGCAAGTTAAAGCATATACTTGAACAACCCGAAAATGCAAGATAATGTGCTGCAGAAAAACAATAAATCACAATTTTGACCCTCAAGATGATGGAATTTGACCAAAAACCATCGGATCTCATGGAAAAGCAATGGCTCTTGCTCATAAGGTCGTTTCTGCATGAAAAACACTAGTCTCGCACCAAAAACGGAAACTAGAGCAAAATCTGCATAAAAATCCATAAATACTCCAATTCCCACATATCATGTAGATCTATGTACCCTGCATCACAATGTTATGCAAGCAACTCAAGATAGTAGATATTCAATTTAAGGAACAATCTTGAGCATGTATGAGACTAGATACAAGCATAGCATATATATGAGCAAATATTCCAATTATAAACAGGGTGAGAACTACATGTATATGAACTACTAGTAGATGATATCACAAGTTAGGACTACTAGTAGGATCTAGATCATAGCAAGAGATACACAAGATAAAGCAAGCTATGAGTAGATATAGAGATATATCCAAACAAAGAGATATGCAATTTTAGAAGTATGAAAGGATATAACTCACGTACAAATTTGTATAATTACCAAAAGATGATTACCACTAAGAACCTCAAGGTTGTATCAAAACAAGATATACACCTAGAAAGATGTAGCAAGTTAGAGCACAATGGAAGCAATTTAAGACACAACCAAGAGATCCAAAGAGATCATCATCAAAACCTGCAAAACAACTCAAAGCAAGTAATTTCAACATATAGATATACCAATTTAGAGCAATTAGAGAGATAGAGTTGTAAGCAAGATAGGCAATTTAGAACATGGAAATATGCATATATAAAGGTACCAAATGAGAGTGCCAAAGAATGAGGCTATTGGTTGAGAAAATATAGTTGAGAGGGAAATTCTCACTCAATAAGCCAAATGTATATTCTGTGCACAGTGTTATCGGTCGAGTTCTGTGCATTGGAAACTCGACCGATGACAACTGCTGGCAACACCCATTGGTGCCTATCGGTCGAGTTTCAATAGGGAAAACTCGACCGACAGACCAGATGTCAAAAAGCACACATATTTCATAAAAACATATTTAAAGGCATGCAAAAAAAAACAAACCATATCCAAACATGTCTAAGCAAGTTAGTAATGCACTATAGAAGCATTAGAAACAGTTTTTTAGCAAGAGTGTGAAGAGAAACACAAAATACCACTTTTGACTCAAAAACCATATGTATAGTGCACACTAACTTGACAAAAAACAAGTTAGGATAGGTTATAAGAAATAAAACATTTACCTTTGTGCTTACCATTTCTTTTTCCACTTGTTGTCACCCTCTACACATCTCACCTTTCTTCTTTCATGTGGATTGAGAAGTCAATTTGCAATTCAATAGCTCAAGTCAATCCATTTGCAAGTACCTACAAGAAGAAAGATGAAATGGTCCCCAATCATGTTTTTGGGTCTGGAGGGGTTAGTTTAGCAACCCAAATCCTATTGCTCTCGGGTGCTTTCCTAAAAGGACAACAATTTGAATAATGACCAAAATCATTGCAATAGTTGCATGTGCCCATAGTCTTGGAACTAGAGGATTCTCTATGGAATATTGGAGGTCCTTTATCTTTGTTGTTCCCTTGACTACTATCATACCCCAAACCATGTCTACCAATTTATTTAGTAGAGTGTTGTAGGATATCATTAAGGCTCTTCTTACCAACTAAGAATCTTTGCAAAGAAGATCTCAAACTTTCATTATCATGCTTAATAGAAGTAAAGGTAAAACACAATAGATTCATATCATCTCTAGCATGCACAAGATAGATTTCTAAGCAAACATCTTTAGTCATATAAGAATATTTATCACAAGATAGAGCATCAAAAACTTTCTCTTTATAAGAAAAGATAGTATGAGGGTCAAGAGCAATTACACTACTATGCAAGGAAGCAAGTTCATATACAAGACAAGTAATCTTTGAAGGATAAACTTTATCTACACATTCTATTCCTTGCAAAGTAAGCACTTGACTCTCATAAGCACAATTAAGAGCATAAGAAACAATAGAGAGAAAAACAATAGTAGTAGCAAGCTCTATGAATGAAGTAGTCATAGAAGGTTGAGATTCTAAAATTTTAATCTTATCAAGCAAGCTAGAATTTGCAAATTTAGAAGCATTTAGTTGACTAAGATAAAAATTGGTTAGAATCTCAACACTTGGATTTACCTCGTTTAAATCTTTAATTGAGCTTGTCAAGAGGGTGCAATGGCATCTTCCATCTTCAAATTCACTAGATCTTCCACTAGTGCTTTCATTTGTTGATGGAGCCTTTGTGATCCCTTTTTCACTCTTGTTTCCTTCTATTGTTCTCTTTGACGGTTGCCCATCTTCATAATCACCCATATTCTCCTACTTGTGGAAGTATGCTTGGAGAAGACCCGCTCTGATACCACTTGTTGGATCCTAGATGGGTGATTAGATGCTCTAGAGGGGGGGTGAATAGAGCTGAAAGAACTTAAACAAAACTCATTAAACCTTCAAAATATATGACAAGATAAGGTAGCTAAATAGGCAATTTGAGTGCAACTAAATGATGCATAGCAAGGATAAGAGAGATTGAACATGCACCAATTAGACAAGATATTTAGAGTGGTTCCAAACTTCAAACTAGAAGTGTGTCAGTCCACTTGCCTAGAGAAGGCAACCTCTAGGACTTCCAATAATTTGCACTCTTATATTCACTTATAAGACTTACAAAACATGACCAACAAAGGACTTACCTATCCAATACAAAGAGTCCTCAACCTTACCAAGGACTTACCCACTCTGCAAGAGTCTTCGGCCTACTCCAAGGACTTACCCACTATTGCACAAGTCTTCGGCCTTGTAGGAATTACCCACTCTTCTTGGATCTTTCGCCTTTGACTTCACCTTCACTCGGAGAAGCTTCCACCAAGGTCTTACCCACTTGAGCTTGAGTCTTCTGCCTTCTCCAAGGACTTACCCACTCTAGCTCCAAGTCGTCAGCCTTACCAAGGACTTACCCACTTTGCAAGAGTCTTTGGCCTTCTCCAAGGACTTACCCACTCTTGCACAAGTCTTCGGCCTTGTAGGAATTACCCACTCTTCTTGGATATTCCGCCTTTGACTTCACCTTCACTCGGAGAAGCTTCCACCAAGGTCTTACCCACTTGAGCTTGAGTCTTCTGCCTTCTCCAAGGACTTACCCACTCTAGCTCCAAGTCTTCATCCTTGATCTTTACCAAGGGACTCCTTCCCTTGTTCTTCTTCACCTATCTTGGACAAGAGAGAGAACCTTCATCTTCATGATTACAAAAGAGAGATGAGGAGGTGGTGGAAGTGAGAGCCTCATAAGATATGTAAATAGGACTAGCTCTCTTACAAATTTACTACTCACTCTAATGGATGTACCAAGTGATTAAGCTTAGAGAGAGAGAGGAGGTTGTAGGATCACTCAACTATAGAATAGGAACCTTCATAGTGAATGCTCAACCTTGGAATGAAGCCCAAGGGGTCCTATTTATAGCTGGGGACGCCTCTTAGCCTTTGGGAATACTTATGAATGAAAACTAGTCGTTTTGTGGCTTGCAACGGATCTATTTTCACTTGTTGCAACTCCACAACTGCTAGAAACACTTTTCTGCACTTTTTTATACAGTGTAATCGGTCGAGTTTTAATGGGTGTAACTCGACCGATCAAGTAGGAGGCAAACCGATGTTCAAAGGATCGGTCGAGTTTGTCCTGAGGAAACTCGTCCGACCATTTCAACTAGAAATGGCCTACTACCCAATCGGTTGAGTTTTGTGAGTGCACAACTCGACCGATGCAATCTTTAGAAAATCGATCAAGGTTGATCGGTCGAGTTTCAGAGTGGGAAACTGGACCGACCAAGTGCCTGTAATTGATTTTCAAAGATGCATTTAAAGTTCTCTAATATTCGATCTAAGTGTTCCTGATATTTTTCGAAGCTTAATTACAAGTCATACAATCATTACAAGTGATTTACAACATGATTATAATGGATATACATCATATTAAAAAAACGTGCACTTGTATGACTTTGACTTGTCTTTTCTCCAATTTGAGATGCGCAAGTTAGGGCATTTGGAGTGTGTCTATACCTAATCTGAAATCACTCAAGTAGAAGCATTAGACACCAAAATGTGGAATGGTTAATCATCATCAAAACATGGGTTTAGTCAATTTAGACGTGAGTCAACATTGACCTAATTGACCTTGAGTCAACAATCTCCCCCTTTTTGAAGATGACACACCATTCCATAAATGTATTGAAAGCATTTAAGTAAATTCATACCTTTGGAGAAACCTAGGGGTTTCAATGGAATTGAGCTCATATGCTCCCCCTGAATTGATGTGCATAGAGTTCTCATACTCCCCCTCAATTTATGCTATTTCTCCTGCATGGTTAGCTTTCATAACATTTATAGAATACTATGTCTTCTACTCATATATGTTCTACACATATATGTCTTCTCCCATTTACCTTCTCCCCTTTACATGAACATACTTCTCATCTTAATGTAAGACATGCCTTCTTCCTCTTTTAAAAGAAGACATACCTTTGTCCCCCTTTGTCATTTCAAAAAGTGGGGTTATGAAGAAAATAAGAAACATCACTTGTTAAAGAGAAAGGAGATAACACAAATATATATAAGGAGAGTAGAAGAGCACAGATAGGGGCTTGTCCAAGCATAGAAAGAAAAGCAAGTTAAAGCATATACTTGAACAACCCAAACATGCAAGATAAAGTGCTGAGAAAAACAATAAATCACAATTTTGACCCTCAAGATGATGGAATTTGACCAAAAACCATCGGATCTCTTGGAAAAGCAATGAGTCTTGCACAAAAGGTCGTTTCTGCATGAAAAACACTAGTCTTGCACAAAAAATTGAAACTAGAGCAAAATCTGCATAAAAATCCATAAATACTCCAAATCCCACATATCATGTAGATCTATGTACCCTTCATCACAATGTTATGCAAGCAACTCAAGATAATAGATATTCAATTTAAGGAACAATCTTGAGCATGTATGAGACTAGATACAAGCATAGCATATATATGAGCAAATATTTCAATTATAAACACGGTTAGAACTACATGTATATGAACTACTAGTAGATGATATCACAAGTTAGGACTACTAGTAGGATCTAGATCATAGCAAGAGATACACAAGATAAAGCAAGCTATGAGTAGATATAGAGATATATCCAAACAAAGAGATATGAAATTTTAGAATTATGAAAGGATATAACTCACATACAAATATGCATAATTACCAAAAGATGATTACCACTAAGAACCTCAAGGTTGTATCAAAACAAGATATACACCTAGAAAGATGTAGCAAGTTAGAGCACAACAGAAGCAATTTAAGACACAACCAAGAGATCCAAAGAGATCATCATCAAAACCTGCAAAACAACTCAAAGCAAGTAATTGCAACATATAGATATACCAATTTAGAGCAATTAGAGAGATAGAGTTGTAAGCAAGATAGGCAATTTAGAACATGGCAATATGCATATATAAAGGTACCAAATGAGAGTGCCAAAGAATGAGGCTATTGGTTGAGAAAATATAGTTGAGAGGGAAATTCTCACTCAATAAGCCAAATGTATATTCTGTGCACAGTGTTATCAGTCGAGTTTTGTGCATTGGCAACTCGACCGATGACAACTGCTGGCAACACCCATTGGTGCCTAACGGTCGAGTTTCAATAGGGAAAACTCAACCGACAGACCAGCTTTCAAAAGGCACATATATTTCATAAAAACATATTTAAAGGCATGCAAAAAAAAACCATATCCAAACATGTCTAAGCAAGTTAGTAATGCACTATAGAAGCATTAGAAATAGTTTTTGAGCAAGAGTGTGAAGAGAAACACAAAATACCACTTTTGACTCAAAAACCATATGTATAGTGCACACTAACTTGACAAAAAACAAGTTAGGATAGGTTATAAGCAATAAAACATTTACCTTTGTGCTTACCATTTCTTTTTCCACTTGTTGTCACCCGCTACACATCTCACCTTTCTTCTTTCATGTGGATTGAGAAGTCAATTTGCAATTCAATATCTCAAGTCAATCCATTTGCAAGTACCTAAAAGAAGAAAGATGAAATGGTCCCCAATCATGTTTTTGGGTCTGGAGGGGTTAGTTTAGCAACCCAAATCCTATTTCTCTTGGGTGCTTTCCTAAAAGGACAACAATTTGAATAATGACCAAAATCATTGCAATAGTTGCATGTGCCCATAGTCTTGGAACTAGAGGATTCTCCATGGAATATTGGAGGTCCTTTATCTTTGTTGTTCCCTTGACTACTATCATACCCCAAACCATGTCTACCAATTTGTTTAGTAGAGTGGTGTAGGATATCATTAAGGCTCTTCTTACCAACTAAGAATCTTTGCAAAGAAGATCTCAAACTTTCATTATCATGCTTAAGAGAAGTAAAGGTAAAACACAATAGATTCATATCATCTCTAGCATGTACAAGATAGATTTCTAAGCAAACATCTTTAGTCATATAAGAATATTTATCACAAAATAGAGCATCAAAAACTTTCTCTTTATAAGAAAAGATAGTATGAGGGTCTAGAGCAATTACACTACTATGCAAGGAAGCAAGTTCATATACAAGACAAGTAATCTTTGAAGGATAAACTTTATCTACACATTCTATTCCTTGCAAAGTAAGCTCTTGACTCTCATAAGAACAATTAAGAGCATAAGAAACAATAGAGAGAGAAACAATAGTAGTAGCAAGCTCTATGAATGAAGTAGTCATAGAAGGTTGAGATTCTAAAAATTTAATCTTATGAAGCAAGCTAGAATTTGCAAATTTAGAAGCATTTAGTTGACTAAGATAAAAATTGGTTAGAATCTAAACACTTGGATTTACCTCATTTAAATCTTTAATTGAGCTTGTCAAGAGGGTGCAATGGCATCTTCCATCTTCAAATTCGCTAGATCTTCCACTAGTGCTTTCATTTGTTGATGGAGCCTTTGTGATCCATTTTTCACTCTGGTTTCCTTCTATTGTTCTCTTTGAAAGTTGCCCATCTTCATAATCACCCATATTCTCCTACTTGTGGAAGTATGCTTGGAGAAGACCCGCTC
The DNA here is from genome assembly GCA_963693085.1 of Alisma plantago-aquatica. NCBI lineage: Eukaryota > Viridiplantae > Streptophyta > Magnoliopsida > Alismatales > Alismataceae > Alisma > Alisma plantago-aquatica. Next base: position 486,226,691 of record OY856414.1, read on the forward strand.
TGATACCACTTGTTGGATCCTAGATGGGTGATTAGATGCTCTAGAGGGGGGGTGGATAGAGCTAAAAGCACTTAAACAAAACTCATTAAACCTTCAAAATATATGACAAGATAAGGTTGCTAAATAGGCAATTTGAGTGCAACAAAATCATGCATAGCAAGGATAAGAGAGATTGAACATGTACCAATTAGACAAGCTATTTAGAGTGGTTCCACACTTCAAACTAGAAGTGTGTCAGTCCACTTGCCTAGAGAGGTCAACCTCTAGGACTTCCAACAATTTGCACTCTTAAATTCACTTATAAGACTTACAAAACATGACCAACAAAGGACTTCCCTATCCAATACAAAGAGTCTTCAACCTTACCAAGGACTTACCCACTTTGCAAGAGTCTTCGGCCTTCTCCAAGGACTTACCCACTGTTGCACAAGTCTTCGACCTTGTAGGAATTACCCACTCTTCTTGGATCTTCCGCCTTTGACTTCACCTTCACTCAGAGAAGCTTCCACCAAGGTCTTACCCACTTGAGCTTGAGTCTTCTACCTTCTCCAAGGACTTACCCACTATAGCTCCAAGTCTTTAGCCTTACCAAGGACTTACCCACTTTGCACGAATCTTCGGCCTTCTCCAAGGACTTACCCACTCTAGCACAAGTCTTCGGCCTTGTAGGAATTACCCACTCTTCTTGGATCTTCCGCCTTTGACTTCACCTTCACTCGGAGAAGCTTCCACCAAGGTCTTACCCACTTGAGCTTGAGTCTTCTGCCTTCTCCAAGGACTTACCCACTCTAGCTCCAAGTCTTCAGCCTTGATCTTCACCAAGGGACTCCTTCCCTTGTTCTTCTTCACCTCTCTTGGACAAGAGAGAGAACCTTCATCTTCATGATTATAAAAGAGAGATGGGGAGGTGGTGGAAGTGAGAGCCTCACATGATATACAATTAGGACTAGCTATCTTATAGATTTCCTACTCACTCTAATGGATGTAGCAAGTGATTAAGCTTAGAGAGAGCAAGGAGGCTGTAGGATCACTCAACTATAGAATAGGAACCTTCATAGTGAATGCTCAACCTTGGAATGAAGCCCAAGGGGTCCTATTTATAGTTGGGGATGCCTCTTAGCTTTTGGGAACACTTATGAATGAAAACTAGCCGTTTTGTGGCTTGCAACGGATCTATTTTCACTTTTTGCAACTCCACAATGGCTAGAAACACTTTTCTGCACTTTTCCGTACAGTGCAATCGGTCGAGTTTTAATCGGTGTAACTCGACCGATCAAGTAGGAGGCAAACCGATGTTCAAAGGATCGGTCGAGTTTGTCCTGATGAAACTCGATCGACAATTTCAACTGGAAATGGCCTACTACCCAATCGGTCGAGTTCTGTGAGTGCACAACTCGACCAATGCAATCTTCAGAAAATCGATCAAGGTTGATCGATCGAGTTTCAGGGTGGGAAACTGGACCGACCAAGTGCCTGTAATTGATTTTCAAAGATGCATTTAGAGTTCTCTAATATTCAATCTAAGTGTTCCTGATATTTTTCTAAGCTTAATTACAAGTCATACAATCATTACAAGTGATTTACAACATGATTCTAATGGATATACATCATATTACAAAAACGTGCACTTGTATGACTTTGACTTGTCTTTTCTCCAATTTGAGATGCGCAAGTTAGGGCATTTGGAGTGTGTCTATACCTAATCTGAAATCACTCAAGTATAAGCATTAGACACCAAAATGTGGAATGGTTAGTCATCATCAAAACATGGGTTTAGTCAATTTAGACGTGAGTCAACATTGACCTAATTGACCTTGAGTCAACAATCTCCCCCTTTTTGAAGATGACAAACCATTCCATAAATGTATTGAAAGCATTTAGGTAAATTCATACCTTTGGAGAAACCTAGGGGTTTCAATGGAATTGAGCTCATATGCTCCCCCTCAATTGATATGCATGGAGTTCTCATACTCCCCTTCAATTTATGCTATTTCTCCTGCATGGTTACCTTTCATAACATTTATAGAATACTATGTCTTCTACTCATATATGTTCTACACATATATGTCTTCTCCCATTTACCTTCTCCCCTTTACATGAACATACTTCTCATCTTAATGTAAGACATGCCTTCTTCCTCTTTTAAAAGAAGACATACCTTTCTCCCCCTTTTTCATTTCAAAAAGTGGGGTTATGAAGAAAATAAGAAACATCACTTGTTAAAGAGAAAGGAGATAACACAAATATATATAAGGAGAGTAGAAGAGCACAGATAGGGGCTTGTCCAAGCATAGAAAGAAAAGCAAGTTAAAGCATATACTTGAACAACCCAAAAATGCAAGATAAAGTGCTGCAGAAAAACAATAAATCACAATTTTGACCCTCAAGATGATGGAATTTGACCAAAAACCATCGGATATCATGGCAAAGCGATGAGTCTTGCTCAGAAGGTTGTTTCTACATGAAAAACACTAGTCTTGCACCAAAAACTGAAACTACAGCAAAATCTGCATAAAAATCCATAAATACTCCAAGTCCCACATATCATGTAGATCTATGTGCCCTGCATCACAATGTTATGCAAGCAACTCAAGATAGTAGATATTCAATTTAAGGAACAATCTTGAGCATGTATGAGACTAGATACAAGCATAGCATATATATGAGCAAATATTCCAATTATAAACATGGTTAGAACTACATGTATATGAACTACTAGTAGATGATATCACAAGTTAGGACTACTAGTAGGATCTAGATCATAGCAAGAGATACACAAGATAAAGCAAGCTATGAGTAGATATAGAGATATATCCAAACAAAGAGATATGCAATTTTACAAGTATGAAAGGATATAACTCACATACAAATATGCATAATTACCAAAAGATGATTACCACTAAGAACCTCAAGGTTGTATCAAAACAAGATATACACCTAGAAAGATGTAGCAAGTTAGAGCACAACGAAAGCAATTTAAGACACAACCAAGAGATCCAAAGAGATCATCATCAAAACCTGCAAAACAACTCAAAGCAAGTAATTGCAACATATAGATATACCAATTTAGAGCAATTAGAGAGATAGAGTTGTAAGCAAGATAGGAAATTTAGAACATGGCAATATGCATATATAAAGGTACCAAATGAGAGTGCCAAAGAATGAGGCTATTGGTTGAGAAAATATAGTTGAGAGGGAAATTCTCACTCAAGAAGCCAAATATATATTCTGTGCACAGTGTTATCGGTCGAGTTTTGCGCATTGGCAACTCGACCGATGACAACTGCTGGCAACACCCATTGGTGCCTATCGGTCGAGTTTCAATAGGGCAAACTCGACCGACAGACCAGTTGTCAAAAAGCACATATATTTCATAAAAACATATTTAAAGGCATGCAAAAAAAACAAACCATATCCAAACATGTCTAAGCAAGTTAGTAATGCACTATAGAAGCATTAGAAACAGTTTTTGAGCAAGAGTGTGAAGAGAAACACAAAATACCACTTTTGACTCAAAAACCATATGTATAGTGCACACTAACTTGACAAAAAACAAGTTAGGATAGGTTATAAGCAATAAAACATTTACCTTTTTGCTTACCATTTCTTTTTCCACTTGTTGTCACCCTCTACACATCTCACCTTTCTTCTTTCATGTGGATTGAGAAGTAAATTTGCAATTCAATAGCTCAAGTCAATCCATTTGCAAGTACCTACAAGAAGAAATATGAAATGGTCCCCAATCATGTTTTTGGGTCCAGAGGGGTTAGTTTAGCAACCCAAATCCTATTGCTCTTGGGTGCTTTCATAAAAGGACGACAATTTGAATAATGACCAAAATCATTGCAATAGTTGCATGTGCCCATAGTCTTGGAACTAGAGGATTCTCCATGGAATATTGGAGGTCCTTTATCTTTGTTGTTCCCTTGACTACTATCATACCCCAAACCATGTCTACCAATTTGTTTAGTAGAGTGGTGTAGGATATCATTAAGGGTCTTCTTACCAACTAAGAATATTTGCAAAGAAGATCTCAAACATTCATTATCATGCTTAAGAGAAGTAAAGGAAAAACAAAATAGATTCATATAATCTCTAGCATGCACAAGATAGAATTCTAAGCAAACATCTTTAGTCATATAAGAATATTTATCACAAGATAGAGCATCAAAAACTTTCTCTTTATAAGAAAAGATAGTATGAGGGTCAAGAGCAATTACACTACTATGCAAGGAAGCAAGTTCATATACAAGACAAGTAATCTTTGAAGGATAAACTTTATCTACACATTCTATTCCTTGCAAAGTAAGCTCTTGACTCTCATAAGCACAATTAAGAGCATAAGAAACAATAGAGAGAGAAACAATATTAGTAGCAAGCTCTATCAATGAAGTAGTCATAGAAGGTTGAGATTCTAAAAATTTAATCTTATCAAGCAAGCTAGAATTTTCAAATTTAGAAGCATTTAGTTGACTAAGATAAAAACTGGTTTGAATCTCAACACTTGGATTTACCTCATTTAAATCTTTAATTGAGATTTTCAAGAGGGTGCAATGGCATCTTCCATCTTCAAATTCACTAGATCTTCCACTAGTGCTTTCATTTGTTGATGGAGCCTTTGTGATCCCTTTTTCACTCTTGTTTACTTCTATTGTTCTCTTTGAAGGTTTCCCATCTTCATAATCACCCATATTCTCCTACTTGTGGAAGTATGCTTGGAGAAGACCCACTCTGATACCGCTTGTTGGATCCTAGATGGGTGGTTAGATTCTCTAGAGGGGGGTGAATAGAGCTGAAAGCACTTAAACAAAACTCATTAAACCTTCAAAATATATGGCAATATAAGGTTGCTAAATAGGCAATTTGAGTGCAACTAAATCATGCACATCAAGGATACGAGAGATTGAACATGCACCAATTAGACAAGCTATTTAGAGTGGTTCCACACTTCAAACTAGAAGTGTGTCAGTCCACTTTCCTAGAGAGGTCAACCTCTAGGACTTCCAACAATTTGCACTCTTATATTCACTTATAAGACTTACAAAACATGACCAACAAAGGACTTACCTATCCAATACAAAGAGTCTTCAACCTTACCAAAGACTTACCCACTTTGCAAGAGTCTTCGGCCTTCTCCAAGGACTTACCCACTGTTGCACAAGTCTTCGGCCTTGTAGGAATTACCCACTCTTCTTGGATCTTCCGCATTTGACTTCACCTTCGATCGAAGAAGCTTCCACCAAGGTCTTACCCACTTGAGCTTGAGTCTTCTGCCTTCTCCAAGGACTTACCCACTCTAGCTCCAAGTCTTCAGCCTTACCAAGGACTTACCCACTTTGTGAGAGTCTTCAGCCTTCTACAAGGACTTACCCACTCTTGCACAAGTCTTCGGCCTTGTAGGAATTACCCACTCTTCTTGGATCTTCCGCCTTTGACTTCACCTTCACTCGGAGAACCTTCCACCAAGGTCTTACCCACTTGAGCTTGAGTCTTCAGCCTTCTCCAAGGACTTACCCACTCTAGCTCCAAGTCTTCAGCCTTGATCTTCACCAAGGGACTCCTTCCCTTGTTTTTCTTCACCTCTCTTGGACAAGAGAGAGAACCTTCATCTTCATGATTAGAAAAGAGAGATGGGGAGGTGGTGGAAGTGAGAGCCTCACAAGATATACAAATAGGACTAGCTCTCTTACAGATTTCCTACTCACTCTAATGGATGTAGCAAGTGATTAAACTTAGAGAGAGAGAGAGGAGGCTTTAGGATCACTCAACTATAGAATAGGAACCTTCATAGTGAATGCTCAACCTTGGAATGAAGCCCAAGGGGTCCTATTTATAGCTGGGGATGCCTCTTAGCCTTTGGGAACACTTATGAACAAAAACTAGCCGTTTTGTGGCTTGCAACAGATCTATTTTCACTTGTTGAACTCCACAACGGCTAGAAACACTTTTCTGCACTTTTCCGTACAGTGCAATCGGTCGAGTTTTAATGGGTGTAACTCGACCGATCAAGTAGGAGGCAAACCGATGTTCAAAGGATCGGTCGAGTTTGTCCTGAGGAAACTCGACCGACCATTTCAACTGGAAATGGCCTACTACACAATCGGTCCAGTTCTGTGAGTGCACAACTCGACCGATGCAATCTTCAGAAAATCGATCAAGGCTGATCGGTCGAGTTTCAGGGTGGGAAACTGGACCGACCAAATGCCTGTAATTGATTTTCAAAGATGCATTTAAAGTGCTCTAATATTCGATCTAAGTGTTCCTGATATTTTTCTAATCTTAATTACAAGTCATACAATCATTACAAGTGATTTACAACATGATTCTAATGGATATACATCATATTACAAAAACATGCACTTGTATGACTTTGACTTGTCTTTTCTCCAATTTGAGATGCGCAAGTTAGGGCATTTGGAGTGTGTCTATACCTAATCTGAAATCACTCAAGTAGAAGCATTAGACACCAAAATGTGGAATGGTTAGTCATCATCAAAACATGGGTTTAGTCAATTTAGACGTGAGTCAACATTGGCCTAATTGACCTTGAGTCAACAATCTCCCCCTTTTTGAAGATGGCAAACCATTCCATAAATGTATTGAAAGAATTTAAGTAAATTCATACCTTTGGAGAAACCTAGGGGTTTCAATGGAATTGAGCTCATATGCTCCCCCTCAATTGATGTGCATGGAGTTCTCATACTCCTCCTTAATTTATGCTATTTCTCCTGCATGGTTAGCTTTCATAACATTTATAGAATACTATGTCTTCTACTCATATATGTTCTACACATATATGTCTTCTCCCATTTACCTTCTCCCCTTTACATGAACATACTTCTCATCTTCATGTAAGACATGCCTTCTTCCTCTTTTAAAAGAAGACATACCTTTGTCCCCCTTTGTCATTTCAAAAAGTGGGGTTATGAAGAAAATAAGAAACATCACTTGTTAAAGAGAAAGGAGATAACACAAATATATATAAGGAGAATAGAAGAGCACAGATAGGGGCTTGTCCAAGCATAGAAAGAAAAGCAAGTTAAAGCATATACTTGAACAACCCAAAAATGCAAGATAAAGTGTTGTAGAAAAACAATAAATCACAATTTTGACCCTCAAGATGATGGAATATGACCAAAAACCATCGGATCTCATGGCCTAGCGATGAGTCTTGCTCAGAAGGTCGTTTCTGCATGAAAAACACTAGTCTTGCACCAAAAACTGAAACTAGAGCAAAATCTGCATAAGAATCCATAAATACTCCAATTCCCACATATCATGTAGATCTATGTACCCTGCATCACAATTTTATGCTAGCAACTCAGGATAGTATATATTCAATTTAAGGAACAATCTTGAGAATTTATGAGACTAGATACAAGCATAGCATATATATGAGCAAATATTCCAATTATAAACATGGTTAGAACTATATGTATATGAACTACTAGTAGATGATATCACAAGTTAGGAGTACTAGTAGGATCTAGATCATAGCAAGAGATACACAAGATAAAGCAAGCTATGAGTAGATATAGAGATATATCCAAACAAAGAGATATGCAATTTTAGAAGTATGAAAGGATATAACTCACATACAAATATGCATAATTACCAAAAGATGATTACCACTAAAAACCTCAAGGTTGTATGAAAACAAGATATACACCTAGAAAGATGTAGCAAGTTAGAGCACAACGGAAGCAATTAAAGACACAACCAAGAGATCCAAAGAGATCATCATCAAAACCTGCAAAACAACTCAAAGCAAGTAATTGCAACATATAGATATACCAATTTAGAGCAATTAGAGAGATAGAGTTGTAAGCAAGATAGGAAATTTAGAACATGGAAATATGCATATATAAAGGTACCAAATGAGAGTGCCAAAGAATGAGGCTATTGGTTGAGAAAATATAGTTGAGATGGAAATTCTCACTCAATAAGCCAAATGTATATTCTGTGCACAGTGTTATCGGTCGAGTTCTGTGCATTGGCAACTCGATCGATGACAACTGCTGGAAACACCCATTGGTGCCTATCGGTCGAGTTTCAATAGGGCAAACTCGACCGACAGACCAGCTGTCAAAAAGAACATATATTTCATAAAAACATATTTAAAGGCATGCAAAAAAAACAAACCATATCCAAACATGTCTAAGCAAGTTAGTAATGCACTATAGAAGCATTAGAAACAGTTTTTGAGAAAGAGTGTGAAGAGAAACACAAAATACCACTTTTGACTCAAAAACCATATGTATAGTGCACACTAACTTGACAAAAAACAAGTTAGGATAGGTTATAAGCAATAAAACATTTACCTTTGTGCTTACCATTTCTTTTTCCACTTGTTGTCACCCCCTACACATCTCACCTTTCTTCTTTCATGTGGATTGAGAAGTCAATTTTCAATTCAATAGCTCAAGTCAATCCATTTCCAGGTACCTACAAGAAGAAAGAAGAAATGGTCCCCAATCATGTTTTTGGGTCCGGAGGGGTTAGTTTAGCAACCCAAATCCTATTGCTCTTGGGTGCTTTCCTAAAAGGACAACAATTTGAATAATGACCAAAATCATTGCAATAGTTGCATGTGCCCATAGTCTTGGAACTAGAGGATTCTCCATGGAATATTGGAGGTCCTTTATCTTTGTTGTTCCCTTGACTACTATCATACCCCAAACCATGTCTACCAATTTGTTTAGTAGAGTGGTGTAGGATATCATTAAGGCTCTTTTTACCAACTATGAATCTTTGCAAAGAAGATCTCAAACTTTCATTATCATGCTTAAGAGAAGTAAAGGTAAACCAAAATAGATTCATATCATCTCTAGCATGCACAAGACAGATTTCTAAGAAAACATCTTTAGTCATATAAGAATATTTATCACAAGATAGGGCATCAAAAACTTTCTCTCTATAAGAAAAGATAGTATGAGGGTCAAGAGCAATTACACTACTATGCAAGGAAGCAAGTTCATATACAAGACAAGTAATCTTTGAAGTATAAACTTTATCTACACATTCTATTCCTTGCAAAGTAAGCTCTTGACTCTCATAAGCACAATTAAGAGCATAAGAAACAATAGAGAGAGAAACAATAGTAGTAGCAAGCTCTATGAATGAAGTAGTCATAGAAGGTTGGGATTCTAAAAATTTAATCTTATCAAGCAAGCTAGAATTTGCAAATTTAGAAGCATTTAGTTGACTAAGATAAAAATTGGTTAGAATCTCAACACTTGGATTTACCTCATTTAAATCTTTAATTGAGCTTGTTAAGAGGGTGCAATGGCGTCTTCCATCTTCAAATTCACTAGATCTTCCACTAGTGCTTTCATTTGTAGATGGAGCCTTTGTGATCCCTTTTTCTCTCTTGTTTCCTTCTATTGTTCTCTTTGAAGGTTGCCCATCTTCATAATCACCCATATTCTCCTACTTGTGGAAGTATGCTTGGAGAAGGCCCGCTCTGATACCACTTGTTGGATCCTAGATGGGTGATTAGATGCTCTAGAGGGGGGGTGAATAGAGCTGAAAGCACTTAAACAAAACTCATTAAACCTTCAAAATATATGACAAGATAAGGTTGCTAAATAGGCAATTTGAGTGCAACTAAATCATGCATAGAAAGGATAAGAGAGATTGAACATGCACCAATTAGACAAGCTATTTAGAGTGGTTCCACACTTCAAACTAGAAGTGTGTCAGTCCACTTGCCTAGAGAGGTCAACTTCTAGGACTTCCAACAATTTGCACTCTTATATTCACTTAAAAGACTTACAAATCATGACCAACAAAGGACTTACCTATCCAATACAAAGAGTCTTCAACCTTACCAAGGACTTACCCACTTTGCAAGAGTCTTCGACCTTCTCCAAGGACTTACCCACTGTTGCACAAGTCTTCGGCCTTGTAGGAATTACCCACTCTTCTTGGATCTTCCGCCTTTGACTTCACATTCATTCGGAGAAGCTTCCACCAAGGTCTTACCCACTTGAGCTTGAGTCTTCTGCCATCTCCAAGGACTTACCCACTCTAGCTCCAAGTCTTCAGCCTTACCAAGGACTTACCCACTTTGCAAGAGTCTTCGTCCTTCTCCAAGGACTTACCCACTCTTGCACAAGTCTTCGGCCTTGTAGGAATTACCCACTCTTCTTGGATCTTCCGGCTTTGACTTCACCTTCACTCGGAGAAGCTTCCGCCAAGGTCTTACCCACTTGAGCTTGAGTATTCTGCCTTCTCCAAGGACTTACCCACTCTATCTCCAAGTCTTCAGCCTTGATCTTCACCAAGGGACTCCTTTCCTTGTTCTTCTTCACCTCTCTTGGACAAGAGAGAGAACCTTCATCTTCATGATTACAAAAGAGAGATGGGGAGGTGGTGGAAGTGAGAGCCTCACAAGATATACAAATAGGACTAGCTCTCTTACAGATTTCCTACTCACGCTAATGGATGTAGCAAGTGATTAAGCTTAGAGAGAGAGAGGAGGTTGTAGGATCACTCAACTATAAAATAGGAACCTTCATAGTGAATGCTCAACCTTGGAATGAAGCCCAAGGGGTCCTATTTATAGCTGGGGATGCCTCTTAGCCTTTGGGAACACATATGAATGAAAACTAGCCATTTTGTGGCTTGCAAAGGATCTATTTTCACTTGTTGCAACTCCACAACGGCTAGAAACACTTTTCTGCACTATTTCGTACAGTGCAATCGGTCGAGTTTTAATGGGTGTAACTCGACCGATCAAGTAGGAGGCAAACCGATGTTCAAAGGATCGGTCAAGTTTGTCCTGAGGAAACTCGACCGACCATTTCAACTGGAAATGGCCTACTACCCAATCGGTCGAGTTCTGTGAGTGAACAACTCGACCGATGCAATCTTCAGAAAATCGATCAAGGTTGATCGGTCGAGTTTTAGGGTGGGAAACTGGACTGACCAAGTGCCTGTAATTGATTTTCAAAGATGCATTTAAAGTGCTCTAATATTCAATCTAAGTGTTCTTGATATTTTTCTAAGCTTAATTACAAGTCATACAATCATTACAAGTGATTTACAACATGATTCTAATGGATATACATCATATTACAAAAATGTGCACTTGTATGACTTTGACTTGTCTTTTCTCCACTTTGAGATGTGCAAGTTAGGGCATTTGGAGTGTGTCTATACCTAATTTTAAATCACTCAAGTAGAAGCATTAGACACCAAAATGTGGAATGGTTAGTCGTCATCAAAGATTAATGCATGTATTAGGTTACTTAAAGGTACTTTAAGTGTAAAATGTCCACATTTATAACTCATGGGTAAAGGCTTTGGATTTTGGTTCTGGAAAAAGGTCCAAACGATCCCTAATATTTTTCTACTTGAGCAAACATATTTTATTGTCAAAAACAGAATTAAAACACTATTATTATCATTTTTTATCACTTTATACATTTAAATTAGTGTTTGAATTAATTAACAAGCTTATGATGAAAATCGGGGTTCAAAACATAAAAATTCGGATTCTACATATTTTTAGCTTTCCAACGAGTATTTATTTATAATTTTCCGACAATCGAGCGATTTACTATGAATTAAACAAGATTGACTAGTTAATTGCTAAATGGGTAAAAATCAAGGTTGAAGTTGACGGATCTGCCCTCGGCTAAAGAATCAGAGAGGAAGGGCGCGTTGGGGCAAAATAGACATTTGTCCATCGTTTCGTTCCCCAGGCCGTGCCTAGCCTTGCGGCGGGGTGCAAACTTGGCCCTTTGGGCGTTTTTGCGATACTCAACGAAAACAGTCGTTCAGGTACTCGAAACGAGGAGGATCGAACTACGAACTCACCTAACCGGTCAATTTTGATGCAGGAGCTGCCTAGCAACTGGGAGGAGTGCCATAAGGTCTACTGCAAAAACTCCATGTCGTTGGCCACACGTGCTTCCTCAGGCGAAATTGATGGTTTGGGCGAGTTGCTAAGGTTCCGACGAAGGTGTGTAGGTGGTATTTTATAGGTGATCGAGTCTGTGGAACCGTGATGGATGTGGCCGTGAGAGAGCTCGACCGGTGGCTCCTGCCATTCTGTCTATGCTGCGTCTCACTGTTTGATTGAGAGCTCAAATGACCCGGGGGGTCGCTACGAACTTGTAGGCGAAGAGATCTCGTAAAATGGTCGTCAAACGATAGAGAACGGAGCTGAGGAGTCGAGCTCGTTACTCATGTAACGGCTGGAGGTGGAAGACAGGGTCTAGACCATTGGATCGGGGTCGGGGCTCACATGAACCACTGGACCAGAGTCCACCATGGACCCGTGCGGCCAAAGCATGCGTGACGGACATTTAAGCCAAACTTTGGCTTAGATGATTTGCATATGCGAATGATATTATGCCCCACTTTAATAGAAACATGTTTAATGCATTTGGAAGGTCAAATGAACTCCAAATGACCCCAAATTTTAACCCTAGGTTTCTAATAACGTCTAGATTCATGCTATGCAATTATATTTGCGTTTTACTCAACCTTTGGCATCCAAATAATTATTTTGATTATTAAAGCATATTTTAATATAATGCTAGAGTAAACAATTATGTGTTGCTTTTATAAGCAACCCTTGGTTCCCAAATTTGAGATTTGGAGTCCAAGAGTTCATTACTCACTAATATCATGCATTTGTAAAATTAATTAGCCCATAATAAGAGTGAGGTGTGAAAGTTTATTTTAATTCACCATTTAATTCACACTTGCTAATTAAATCACTTCTTATCCATTTTAATTAATTATTGAGCTCCAACATTATCCATTAGATAACAAATTCGTGATTTAATGGTAAATTGCATAATTACCCCATCCATATATCAATTTGTGGTATTTTGTGCATCTAACCATCAAATTGGCATAAAGTGTACTTCAATCATCATTTTCTCAAATATTCAATATTAAGGACACAAAAAGGAAGAGAAAGAAATTAACATAAAAATTGAGGTGGAAATGATAATTTTATTGAAACTCAGGACGTTACAACACTCCACCCGTTAGAAAGGATTTCGTCCCTGAAATCTCATACAAAAAGAGAAGGGTGAGATCGGATCATTTCTTCTCTTAGCTCCCAAGTGGTTTCTTCTAGCCCAATGATACTTCCACAACACCTTCACTAACTCAATCTCTCTATTCTTCAACTGTTTCACCCGAGTGTCTAGGATTTTTACAGGTAGTTACTCATAGGTTAGGTTTTCATGAATCTCCAAGGGTTCTATTGTGGGTACATGAGAAGGGTCCTTCACATACTTTCTCAGCACGGACACATGAAAGACATTGTGTATCTTATCATAAGCAGGAGGAAGAGCCAGGCGGTATGCATAGTCACCAATCTTAGACAAGATCTCAAAAGGTCCCACATAACGCGGGCTAAGATTGCCTTTGACTTTGGATCGGGCAATAGAGTGTATTGGCTTGACCTTCAAGAACACATGGTCTCCAACAAGGAAGCTCACATCAGACCTATGCTTATCAGCATGCATCCTCTGTCATTCTTGAGAAGCTTTCAAACGCTTCTGAATTAGCTAAACCTTCTCTATCATCATTTGCATATTGTCAGTCTTCACTATAAGGAACGCTCACCCACATCATCCCAATGCAACGGGGAACGACAGGGTCTTCCATACAAAGCTTCATACGGAGGCATTCCTATGTTGGCTTGGTAGCTGTTATTGTACGCAAACTCAGCCAGAGGTAGATATCTATCCCATGCTCCTCCCCAGTCCATCACACAAGCATGAAGCAGGTCTTCTAAGATTTGTATAGTTCTTTCAGATTGACCATCAATCTGGGGGTGATAAGCAGTGCTAAACCGTAGGTCAGTCCTCATTTCTTCTTGTATCTGGCTCCATAGACGAGAAGTGAACTTGGGATCACGGTCAGAAACAATCACTTCCGGTACACCATGTAGACGAACTATCCGCTCCAGATATATTTGTGCCATATCCTCAACTTTGTAATTGGACTTGAAAGGCAGAAAGTGAGCAGACTTAGTGAGGCGATCAATGACAACCCACACAGCGTCGTAGCCTTTCCTGGTCTTGGGGAAACCAATGACAAAGTCCATCGTGATCTTCTCCCATTTCCACTCCGGAATTTCAAGTGGATGGAGGAGACCACCAGGTCATTGATGTTCTATCTTAACTTGTTGACAAGTCAGACACTTTGACACGAACAGAGCTATATCCGTCTTCATGTTCTTCCACCAGAAACTGCACTGCAGGTCCTTGTACATCTTGGTCATGCCAGGGTGAATTGTGTACTTGGACCCATGAGCTTCATAGAGAATCTTCTGTCACAGCTCATCAACATTAGGAACCCACAATCTTTTTCAAAAACGGAGTGCACCATCAACTCCAATAGAGAAATCAGATTGCGGTTTCAAGGTTAAGGCTTTCATCCCTTCTAGCTCAGGGCTCTCCAACTGGGCAGTGATAATATCGGACATCCAGCTTGGAGTGATTGACAGGCTGGCCATGTGAACACATAGCTTATCATCAACTTCATCATCTGGGATCTTTTTCAGTTGTGGTCACCATCCAGAAACATCCTCCATGTTCTTCCAAATGGAACAAGTTATAAAAGCACATGTCCCAGACTTCTTCCGACTCAAGGCATCAGTAACTACATTGGCTTTACCGGGATGATAAGTGTTGGTAAAATCATAGTCCTTGAGATACTCCATCCATCTACGTTGTCTCAGGTTCAAATATCTTTGTGTCAGGAGGTACTTTAAGCTTTTATGATCAGAGAAGACCTCAAATTGAACCCCATAGATGTAATGTCGCTAGATCTTTTGAGAATGAACAATAGTTGCGAGCTCTAAATCATGTGTAGGTCCGTTTTCTTCATTCGGCTTCAACTGGCGAGAGGCGTAGGAAATCACCTTGCCTTCTTGCATTAGAACACATCCCAATCCTTGCTTGGAGGCATCAGTGTAAATAACATAGGGTTTTCCTTCAACAGGTAGAGCAAGAACAGGAGCAGATGTCAGGCATTTCTTTACCTTTTGGAAACTATTCTCACACTCAAGTGACCAAACAAACTTGACATCCTTTCGTGTCAACTTCGTCATAGGAAGAGCGAGCTCTGAGAAGTTTTTGATAAACTTCGTGTAGTAACCTGCCAGACCGAGGAAACTACGAATTTCAGATGGATTCTTTGGAGCCTTCCACTTGGTCACTGACTCAACCTTAGCAGGGTCAACAGCAATGTGTCCTCCAGAAATGACGTGACCCAGAAACATAACTTCTTTAATCCAGAACTCACACTTGGAGAATTTAGCATAAAGTTGATTTTCTAGCAGTGTATTGAGCACCAGTCTTAAGTGTTCGTGATGTTTCTCTTCTGACTCAGAATATATCAAGACATCATCAATAAAAACCACGATGAATCAACCAAGGTAGGGGCAGAAAACTTGATTCATCGGGTCCATGAAAGCAGCTGGGGCATTGGTCAAACCAAACAGCATGACCAGAAATTCATAATGCCCATATCTAGTTCTGAAAGTTGTTTTGGGGATGTCTTCATCCTTCACTCGCATTTGATAGTAGCCACTCCGCAAGTCCATCTTTGAGAAGATAGTGGCAGACTTGAGTTGGTCGAAGAGATCGTCAATTCGAGGTAGTGGATAGCGATTCTTCACCATGGCATGGTTAAGCATGTGATAATCCATGCACATCCGCATCGATCCAACCTTCTTCTTTACGAATAGGACAAGGGCACCCCAAGGAGAAACTCTTGCGCGAATAAACCCCATATCAAGGAGTTCCTGAAGCTGCTTCTTTAACTCAGCAAGTTCAGTAGGTGCTAGGCGGTAAGGTGGATTTGAGATGGGCGAAGTCCCAGGTGCAAGCTCAATGGAGAATTCCACTTCACGAGTAGGAGGCAACCTGGGTAGTTCTTCAGGAAAGACATCAGGGAAGTCCTTCACAACCTCTATATGGTTGAGAGCAGGGGGTGTGGCTTCAAGAACTATGGAGGCAAGAAATGCCCTACACCCTTGCAAGATAAGCTTTTCGGCTTTGAAAGCTGAGATGACGAATTGTCGTTCTTCTCATTTCCTGCCTTTTACACAGATTCTACCCTCTACGGGGTGCAACAAGCTAACCTATGACTCCTCACAAAAGAGGATTGCCTTGTATCTTTTTGGCCAGTCCATTCCAAGGATAATGTCAAAGACAGACATTTCGAGCAAGATAAAGTCGATGGAAACATCTTTCCCGATAGACACAGGTCCAGGGTTGGAAGCTTGAGATAAGAGGAGCATATTCTACCACTAGGGGTTTTGACATCTAGCACATCGTCCATTAATTCAGACTCTATCTCTAGCATAGCAGCAAACGGAGTAGATATAAAGGTATTTCACGATCCGAAATCAAAAAGTGCTTTGACATGATACATATTAAGGTGTAGAGTACCTTCAATAACATTATTCCCATCATCAGCCTCTTCAGCATCAAGAGCAAAGACCCTTCCATTGCGCCTCTCCACAGGCAGACGTCATCCTTGCTAATTAAGGTTGCGGTTGTTGTTGTTCTGGTGATTGTTGTTGTGGTTGTTGTTGTTGTTCCTCGGGGGTGGATTTTGTCGTTGTTGCTGCTGCTAGGCAGGAGCCTGTCCTCGGTTGAACCTAGGACAGTTTGGCCTGATGTGACCAACTTGGCCACACTCATGATAGATAGGGGCAGGCAGATCATTCCTTCGGTAAGGTGCGTTGCCAGCTGGACATCTCCCAGGAGGATGAAATCGGGAGCAAGTGTTGCACCTATCACGCCCTTGTGGGCCACCATGGTTCGTCTACTTGTTGTTTTTATTGTTCGAACCAGAAGCGTGAAATCCAGGGTACACCTCCACGGCCAGAGCTTTATCTAGCATTTGCTGGAAAGTGAGCGGGAGTTGGGGCACCAGGTGACGCCCTATGATGTATTTGAAACCCTCAAGGAAGACGGTCGCCCTCTTCTCCTCAGCTAGACCCACAACACAATGTTCCAGCACCAGGAAACGTTGTACATACTCAGAGACTGACATATTCCCTTGCCGCAAACTGTAGAACTCAGCCTCCTTCTTCTTCAGGTAGGTTGTGCAGATGTACTTTTCCCGGAATATCTGGAGGAACTCATCCCAGGTCATAGTTGTTGTGTCTCATGTGCGGGTTATCCCATTCCACCAGACCCTTGTCGGGCCATCCAAAACATAAGATGCAAAGTGAACTTTAAGATGTGGGGGACACGCCATGCCATCAAATGTGCGCTCGAGGGCTACCACCCAATCATTCACCTTGTCTACCATGTTGTTCTCAGTTTCCCCCTTGAAGTAGGGAGGCTGCATCTTGATGAAGTCATTCAGGGTTAGCTCCTTAGGCTTGTTGGCATGGGCAGCAGCTGCAGTAAGCTGCCCCACTAAGGTCATGGAGAGTAGCTATCTCAGCATCGCCAACTCTTGCTCAGGAGTTAGAGGTGTCTCAGGTGATTCAGGGTTGGTGTCATCATTGTTTGAGCTTTCACCGAACAAGCTACCCTTCCTGAAAGACAAGTTTTAGGGTAAGATTCCTATGAGTATAAGATAGAAAAATATAAGGCTACTATTGCCTATAGGCATGCTATTTCGGGCGTTCAGTATCAGATCAGGCCAGGCCAGGTCATATGAGCTCAAGATTCCTCGTGACCAAGCTAGTGGGGTGGAGGAAAATATTGCCAGCCCCCAAGCTCTGACCCTTTCTAGACACCATCACTTTAAACATCACACCCTAGTAGCTACCCTACAGGCTCTGATACCATGATGTAAGGAGGCAATATCACCCCCTTACTTAAATTTAACAGAAAATACAGTACATCCCTCAAATTATTTAAAGCATTGTGATGGAAGGATGCATGCATAATAAATCCATTTAAATAAGCATGGACCAAATACAACCATTTGTCAATAGTAGCAGTGGAAGTAAATAAGATGAGAAAACTAAACTATTACATAGATTGTTCCAAAAGAAGAAGTAGATAAGAATCTAGGCTATTACAAAACTCTTATTTCTAGAGTTTATAACATATATTTTTAGCAAGGTCTTAGCAGCAACAACCTTGCCATGATATCAACTTCACTCCTGCCCTGGGTTTCCTTCTACTTGATCTAGCCCTTGTCCTGGTTCTGGGTGGTTGGGAAGCACCCAGTAAGAGAAAGATAGAAATGCATGTGTCACAACATGATAATGTACAAGAAGCGTAGAAGGAATGGAAACATAAAGATTTTCTATACTAAGATTGTTCAAGAGTATGAGGCATATAATTCAAATGGGATTTCCGCCAAGCATATAAGTCAAATATAGAACAAGCATGATTCATTATGACTAAGCTAAACTAACATAGGGTGAGGCGCCTACCAACCTCAACCAGGAGAAGAGGGGAAACAACATCCCAAACCTCAAAAATATATATAAAGTGGCAGAGGGACTAAAACCCCAGTGCCCTGTGGGTGACTTATACTCATGTACACTACATTAGTTAACTAGTGAAACTATCATTATCATGCTTACAATTAACAATGGCAGAGAAGGCAAATAACATTTATTCAAGTGGGACCCAATGACCCAAACATTTCCAAGAGATAACCAAAAAATGATGTTCATGCAACAAGATCTCATATTGGATACTCAAATGAATAGTTTAAGGGCAACATGTATATATCAAGATCTCAATCACATCAACAAGGAAAAGCAAGGCAATTGGGGTCCCATGACCCATATTCATCAAAGAATAACAATATAGCAAGACTATGCGTCATAGTTACAAATTTTCATGTCAAAGTAGAAGATGGATGATATTATTAAAAGTATGCCTCATATGAGAAAACTAGGCTAAGCATGATAGAAAGCCCAACTAAGGTGTTAGAATGCACATACCTATACTTTCTTTCTACATTATCCCTTATCCACTAAGATATCAGGTCCAAACTCACTTTATCCTAGGTTCAAAGATTAATGCATGTATTAGGTTACTTAAAGGTACTTTAAGTGTAAAATGGTTACATTTATAACTCATGGGTAAAGGCTTTGGATTTTGGTTCTGGAAATAGGTCCAAACGATCCCTAATATTTTTCTACTCGAGAAAACATATTTTATTGTCAAAAATAGAGTTAAAACACTATTATTATCAATTATTATCACTTTATACATTTAAATTGGTGTTTGAATTAATTAATAGGTTTATTATGGAAATCGGGGTTCAAAACTTAAAAATTAGGATTCTACGTATTTTTAGCTTTCCAACGAGTATTTATTTATAATTTTCCAACAATCGAGCGATTTACTATGAATTAAACAAGATTGACTAGTTAATTGCTAAATGGGTAAAAATTAAGGTTGAAGTTGATGGATCTGCCCTCGGCTAAAGAATCAGAGAGGAAGGGCGCACGGGGGCAAAATGGACATTTTTCCATTATCTTCTTCCCCGTGCCTAGCCTTGCGGTGGGGTGCAAACTTGGCCCTTTGGGCGTTTTTGCGATACTCAACGAAAACAGTCGTTGTACTCGAAACGAAGAGGATCGAACTACAAACTCACCTAACCGATCAATTTTGATGCACGATCTGCCTAGCAACTGGGAGGAGTGCTGCAAGGTCTGCTGCAAAAACTCCACATCATCGGCCACACGTGCTTCCTCAGGCAAAATCGATGGTTTGGGCGAGTTGCTAAGGTTCCGACGAAGGTGTGTAGGTGGTATTTTATAGGTGATTGAGCCTGTGGAACCGTGATGGATGTGTTGGATTTTAGGGGAGACAGAGAAGGCAGCGGAAACAAAAATTTCTCCCCAAACCCATACCGAGGAAACACGTCAACGTCTATATAATAGGAAAGGATGGTTTGTGGAATCATACCTTGTCCCGAGGCTTGCTCGGAGACAATACCTCGTGCAATGCGCGGTCTTCAACTCCGGTCTTGGACGGCGTCTATGTAGCTCCTGGTCGCACCAGGACTGACGACTCCTCCTCCTACCGGATTGTCGGATGACAGTTGTCCTCCTGAGCGGCAGTGTCCTCCCGCCTCTGTAGTAGTCCACACGGACCACCTGGAACTCCACTCTCCTTGTCCCACAAGGAAGTGGAAGGAGTCGCACCCTCCTGTTGACGTACTAGTCGCCAACACACTCTCCTGCTACTAGTTGCAACTGCAGTTGTCCTTCCCTTGCTGCACCTCCCTTTTGTGGGAAGCACTTGCTCGGGATCTCTCACGGTTACCAAAACCAGAGAGAACGACAACTTCGCAAAGAAACCGGCTTGCATTGAGTTGTGCTTTGAGAAGCCCCCAATACCCCTATATATATAGGCGGGTCATGGGACAGGGTTCTTTGTGCCTGGCAATACGAGACTAAAGCAAGAGTAGAAGGGTTCGAGAATTTTCCACAAAAAGCAACCGGTTCGCAACTTGAAATGATCGGTTCACAACTGAACCGATCGGTTCGGCCATTGAGCCGATCGGTTGGACCTGAGCCGATCGTTTGGGGCACTCCAACCGATCGGTTGGTGCCCTGAACCGATCGGTTCATAGTCCTAATCCGTCTCAAAAAGACTTTCCTTGTTTCGTTCTCAATTGGTATCGAATACCAATGTTATTCCCAATCGAATTGGGCAATTTGAAACCAAAGGAAAATTCTTGCCGACATGACTTTCCCAACTGGTCGGTTGCACCAGTTGAGCCGATCGGTTCAACCCTTGAACCGGTTGTTTCAACCTGGGCATGATCTGATCGGCCTGGACACTCCAGTCGACCGGTTCAGCACCTCAGCCGACCGGTTCATCACATGAACCGATCAGTTGGGAGCACAGATTGGGCAAAATCAGTCAATTGCGATTTCAATCAATCTGATACTCCAATCAATGCGTCCAACACCTTGAACCATATGATATTGAGCTATCAACTGATTGAGTGTTTAATTGAACTACTAAACTCCTTTAGTAATCAATCTAAACATTGCTTTGTGGACAAAACTCCTCTTCCAGGTTAAATCCTATGTGTGTGACCCTGCAGGTCCATTTCACGTTGGCAGTGAAAGTCCATAACACTTATGACTTCACAAGCAAAGAGCGGTGCCTAGTCACACATCAGTGCTACCCAAGTGAAAGTAGAAAGTTGGAGAACAACTTTCATCCTACAATCCGTGAATGGTGTTACAGTGAATGTATAATTCCTTTGTCACTGATATCCCGAATGAACTCAAGGCATGGAACAGTCATCCTGTCAACGTTCATTCACTTTCTTGATCTCAGAGTAGATTGAAGGAGATATGTATGACATCAATATCACATATTGATTCACACATGCGTGCGCACGCCTATCTCAATCCTACTCATCAAGTGGCCTTGGATATCAAACTCCCTCAGGAGGGACAAATCCCATATCTATCACTCACCCCTCAAAAGCCCCATGTGTCAAAGCCACCCAATCATCACCTTTATAACAACCCATGTTTCAGGACTGCGTTTGATGATGTCAAAGTGTGCCCAACGACATGTGTTGAGTGTAGTGATTTTAGGTCTAAGAATCACACTCACCACCATCACTGTGAGTACTGACTATGACTACCATCTCATGGTTCCATGTGTCAAACTCACAGTGGGTCTGTCCGGTACACTTGTTCTCTAACAAGTACCTATGTGTTTGGTTTGATATTTCTATATCATGACTAATGAGATTCTGTCATCAACCAACACCACAATCTAGTCTTGTGTGTCATTGCTGTCTATCTACCTTCCACAATGACATCTGACTAGGGACATAACAAGAATGTACAAACTCTTAGCATCTGTATGATCTCATCGTTCAGGTCCTTAACCTGAAAGCATACGTCATTGAGTATTGTCATTCTTTAGACATTCAATCTGTTCTATCACTATCTCATATGACTGAACCAGAAAGAATTGGAAGCTTGCCTTTGATGTTTATCAAATCAATCTTAATGTATCCCACCAATCATCCATGATTGGCTCTCAGGGCATACATACTAACAGACTCCCACTTGCACTGCGAGCTAATCACTCTTGAATCATATTCATAGTGATCTTCAAACATGTCCCACATGTCACTGTGCTCTCTAGTGCCAACATAGTGAGTAATGGCAACACAAAATTGCATGTCTCTCATCTCTTCGCTGTACGTCACACGTATGAGATGGAGTTGCCGTAATATGCGATCTAGTATTCCTTTGCAAACCTTTAGCCACATTGCATGATCAAGGATTACAGACTTGTCATCAATGACCGGAATATCTATAAGTTCATCTCATGAACTTCTAGATCCATATAGTATCCACTGATGTTCTCTAACACACGGATACTCGACATTTCCTTTTAAATGGTTTTATTGGAACACTTCCAATCATCAACAAACTTTCACTTTTATACATCCTATGTATATTTTGCGATTAATTTTCTGTCCTTTCAGAAGTTTGCATCAATGTAATTCTTTACATCGAACTCTTCCTTATCTCCATTGAACTAGTACTTCACAAGTACTTATCAAGTTCTCATGGTATTCCAGTAACCCTTACTGGAAGTAGACAGACATCCACTCGTCATCTCCTACATACGAGTTATCAGGATGAGCACATCATATTGCCATGTCCTACATACAAGATGATGAATGTATTTTATTCTTGCCATGTCAATACATGCAAGATAATGGGATGACTCCATACATGATAGATCCATATCTATTCTTAGTGTTCCCATTCTTCATAAGAATTGGACACTTGGCCTTGGGATACTAATATCCATATAACATGGACAAGTTTTCTCCCACTGAATATGTGCATACTGAACCCTTCAGTACAGATTGCCAATGTATGCTCTCTCTTTTCCAGGTCAAGAGATTTGTCGAGAACTATCTCTATAGATATCTATTCCTATCATATAGGAAACATCTCTATCTTCCTTAAAGATAATTTCCACTTTTGGATTTCCATTCTAGAACAATTCCATTTCACATCAATTTGTGGAATGTGAATACGCTCCCACTAAATCATAGATCCCTACTTTATCTTTGACATATCAGTCAAACCCTTTGACTATATCATCAAAGTAAAGATCCAATTTTGAGTTGCTTGTACTCAATCAATCACATTGATTAGTCCATTGTAACTTATAGACTTCATTTGCATTAGTGGATTCATAAACCTTATAGGTTGTGTCACGTACACATCCTGGTTTTATTCCTCATAGGAATGTGGTTTTAGTATCCATATGCCAAATGTCTTAGTCATTAAGTTGCAATCAACAAGCATCATCCTCCTCAAAATGTTATCCATGTGTCTTAACACTTAAGACTCATTTTCACTTATGG
The DNA here is from genome assembly GCA_963693085.1 of Alisma plantago-aquatica. Taxonomy (NCBI): domain Eukaryota; kingdom Viridiplantae; phylum Streptophyta; class Magnoliopsida; order Alismatales; family Alismataceae; genus Alisma; species Alisma plantago-aquatica. The sequence continues at coordinate 486,250,028 of OY856414.1, forward strand.
ATATGATCCAATGAGTGCTACCATCAAGGTCATACCTTATGGTTCACATGGATGTCATTTAGGATGTAATGGTCATAAACCATAACTCAAGAATCGGTTCCTCATATTCATCTTGATAGTTGACTCATCACATGAACAACTGATCACATAGATAATTGAGGTGTATCTATCAAGAATATAAGAATTCACAACCCTTGTGATTCTTAATGTCCTTTATTAGTGTGGGGTATTCTTTTATTAAGAAGAATTCAGTTATTTGATAATCATTCTCTAACTCCTTAGAGTATGATTCCTTCTTGATTTAGACATCACCATGCCTTAATCATGAGTTCACTATGATACACTATCATAATCACTCATAAGGATCTCAAACATTTGGTCCAAGTATTTCATTCATTGATCTCATCAAGAATTAATACTTTACCAAATTTGTACTTCATCTATGACAATCTTGAACACTTCAAGATGTTCATATTGGTATTTCTCTAAACACCATTTGAAGTATTAGCATTTGTTCCAATTGGTATGTAAATACATCACATGTATTATACCTAATAGGATAATCACTCTCCCACTACCTTTAGTGAAGATTGATTAATCATGTCCAAGATATTCATGTCTCTTAATGGTTCTCTAACCAAAAGAGTCTAGGTTTATCCATCATATGAAAAACTAGAAATGAATTTCTCATGATTGATGCTAATTTGATTGTTTGAGTTATCAATAACTTTAGGTATCATTTTATCTTATGCATACCATGTATCACAAGATAAACAAGGCATTGCCACAAAGATCATATCTTTAAGATTGAAACATCAACTTTATTAATTGCCATCATTGTCATACAATATGCAATAATAAAGTGTTTGTATCTATTGGCAATATATGAAATAGCAGTTCTCAACTCTATTTCGTGCCCTTTTAGGCTGAAATAAACTGAAAGATACTCCTATCTATGGCAGCAACACTTTCTCCAATGATGGGTATTTCTTTCTTGGTCCTTTCAGAAAGGCCATCACTTCTTTGCGGATATTGCATATCATATATGACATATCCATATCTTGGTATCATATACCTCGGATAAAGAAGTGGTTCATTTCATGATACCTTAGGTGGAGATCTCGATCCCCTCCTTCATCTTCTTTTGTTCTTCTAGATATAGAGGGCAATCCCTCATACACCCTTTCCCCATGTGCCTTGAGGCTAAAGACGGCTTGGATTTCTGGCTAGCATCAGAACACTTCTTAGCTTTGCCCTTGTCATTGCCCTTAAGAATTACCTTTTCTTTGATCACATCAAAGACTATGGTTTGTCTTTATTCATCTTTGCCTCTACTATCCTCAACATGTCCAACAACTCTGTCAACTCTTGTCAAAGTTGTTCATGTTGTAGCTTATCATGAATTGTATGATTCTCACAACATTTGCAGTATCATACCAATAGCCAATTCTTGGCTCAGAGGGAATCCTTCTTAATCAGGTTTTCCACATACCCAATCACATTGAGTGTGTGAATACCTTACTGGATTTCCTTCTGTCATGACATGCTAGGACAGTATCTTGGAGACATCATATGTCTCATGTTGTCTCTGCAACTCATAGTTCAGAGAACACAACATCTAGCACTCCTCATCAATGTCATCCTCAGTATGCTTCCATAAGCATACTTTCAGCCATTGATGTGGTGGGATCGAGTTCATCTGGTTCTGGTATAACTAGGATTTAGAGCTTTCGCTCTTTGATTGAGAACACTTCTCATCATCATCCTAACCAGTCGTGGAATTATTCCCATTTAATTTGTTGGTCTCAAAGACCGATCGCAAATAAAGTGATTTGTTGATTAACCATTTATTTTAACAAAAGGAAATATATGCAATTTTAGTCCAAAACTCTTTTTGACTTGTTTGATTGATTTGAAAAGTTGATGATAAAATTAGGCCTTTAATTAATTATCGCTCCCACTATTTTAGTTCAAATTGATAGCCCTCACCATCAATTCGGAAGATTGCAGCGTACAACCTTCTAGTGGGCAAGATCCTGAAATCCTCTAAGCCATGGACCAGCTAGGGCTGTCACCCACAACATAGACCTCTCAGGTAGGCAACTTTTGCCAATTGCATCATATGCAACTCTTGGTAAGATGTCATATACAACTCCTTGCAATGATCATCTCCATGCTTCAAGGTACTAGATCCCATCTAGATCACCTTGTTAAGTCCGACCCAAAGCAAACACGATGAATATGCACCCTGCTAGGGCAGACCCACACATTCATCCTTCACGCTTCCACGAGGTAGACGGTGCACCACGCTAGGGCGTGCCCACACTTGGTCGAACAAGCTTTTCACATGTGTCGCATTTGGAAGGCATCTAAAACTTAATATTTTAATGAGGGATTTGGTTTTATATATATATACATATCCAATCACCACAATACATAGTATGAATCATATACATGCTATATCCCATAGAAAACATGCACAAACGATAAAAAGCGATGATTATGGCCATCCTAATGTGATTCCTCGAGCCAAGAGGAATCACGGTCATCTAGGTCTACATCACATGCAACCTGTATAAGATGAACTCTGTGCCTTGCCTTCCGAGTTGATCAACTCATCTCATGAATGATCTGTACTCTCCAGTCGGTCGTCTGGGTGCCACCAGCCGATTGGTTGGCTCCTCCAACCGATCGGTTCGCCTGGTCGTCGTGCATCTCGTCATGTCCGCCACCCGCTCATCTCGCTCCTCGAACCGGACATCAACCGATCAGTTCACTCCTTGAACCGACCGTCTGGAACGTCAATCGATCGGTTCACTCCTTGAACCGATCGTCTGATCAGTCGTCTTGATGTCCGCCGGTCTTTGACATAACAGGAAATAAAATCTATCCTATTTATTACATTGCCTTTAAAAAGGGAAACCCCGAGTTACATTCGGGGGGAGCAAAGGTAGGAAAGAATCTCGAATTATTTCGAGTTACATCAGGAATAAGAGAGGGAAGATCGGTGCGCAGACTGAGATGCAAGAAACCACAAACAACCACACACAGATAGGGGTTTATAGGCCATAATCACGCTACACACATCCACCACAAAACTCGTTTAAGGGTGATGCGTATCGAGTGCATTAATAATACATATCATATATGTAATTTGAGATTTGTGGATTTAGGATTGGACATGCATAAAGCCGATATTATTCGCATCGTATGCAATAAATAAAGGCGACAAGCCAAAATCGATCATATCGATATTCCTAAAATATAGAGCAGCTGACGTGGCTCTGATACCACTGTTGGGCTTTTAGGGGAGACAGAGAAGGCAGCGGAAACAAAAATTTCTCCCCAAACCCATACCGAGGAAACGCGTCAACGTCTTTATAATAGGAAAGGATGGTTTGTGGAATCATACCTTGTCCCGAGGCTTGCTCGGTGACAATACCTCGCGCAATGCGTGGTCTTCAACTCCGGTCTTGGACGGCGTCTGTGCAGCTCCTGGTCGCACCGGGACTGACGACTCCTCCTCCTACCAGATTGTCGGATGACAGTTGTCCTCCTGAGCGGCAGTGTCCTCCCGCCTCTGTAGTAGTCCACACGGACCACCTGGAACTCCACTCTCCTTGTCCCACAAGGAAGTGGAAGGAGTCGCACCCTCCTGTTGACGTACTAGTCGCCAACACACTCTCCTGCTACCAGTTGCAACTGCAGTTGTCCTTCCCTTGCTGCACCTCCCTTTTGCGGAAAGCACTTGCTTGAGATCTCTCACGGTTACCAAAACCAGAGAGAACGACAACTTCGCAAAGCAACCGGCTTGCATTGAGTTGTGCTTTGAGAAGCCCCCAATACCCCTATATATAGGCGGGTCATGGGACAGGGTTCTCTGTGCCCGGCAATACGAGACTAGAGCAAGAGTAGAAGGGTTCGAGAATTTTCCACAAAAAGCAACCGGTTCGCAACTTGAAAATATCGGTTCACAACTGAACCGATCGGTTCGGCCATTGAGCCGATCGGTTGGACCTGAGTCGATCGTTTGGAGCACTCCAACCGATCAGTTGGTGCCCTGAACCGATCGGTTCATAGTCCTAATCCGGCTCAAAAAGACTTTCCTTGTTTCGTTCTCAATTGGTATCGAATACCAATGTTATTCCCAATCGAATTGGGCAATTTGAAACCAAAGGAAAATTCTTGCCGACATGACTTTCCCAACTGGTCGGTTGCACCAGTTGAGCCGATCGGTTCAACCCTTAAACCGGTCGTTTCAACCTGGGCATGAGCCGATCGGCCTGGACACTCCAGCCGACCGGTTCAGCACCTCAGCCGACCAGTTTATCACATGAACCGATCGGTTGGGAGCACAGGTTGGGCAAAATCAGTCAATTGTGATTTCAATCAATCCGATACTCCAATCAATGCGTCCAACACCTTGAACCATATGATATTGAGCTATCAACTGATTGAGTGTTTAATTGAACTACTAAACTCCTTTAGTAATCAATCTAAACATTGCTTTGTGGACAAAACTCCTCTTCCAGGTTAAATCCTATGTGTGTGACCCTGCAGGTCCATTTCACGTTGGCAGTGAAATTCCATAACACTTATGACTTCACAAGCAAAGAGCGGTGCCTAGTCACACATCAGTGCTACCCAAGTGAAAGTAGAAAGTTGGAGAACAACTTTCATCCTACAATCCGTGAATGGTGTTACAGTGAATGTATAATTCCTTTGTCACTGATATCCCGAATGAACTCAAGGCATGGAACAGTCATCCTGTCAACGTTCATTCACTTTCTTGATCTCAGAGTAGATTGAAGGAGATATGTATGACATCAATATCACATACTGATTCACACATGTGTGTGCACGCCTATCTCAATCCTACTCATCAAGTGGCCTTGGATATCAAACTCCCTCAGGAGGGACAAATCCCATATCTATCACTCACCCCTCAAAAGCCCCATGTGTCAAAGCCACCCAATCATCACCTTTATAACAACCCATGTTTCAGGACTGCGTTTGATGATGTCAAAGTGTGCCCAATGACATGTGTTGAGTGTAGTGATTTCAGGTCTAAGAATCACACTCACCACCATCATTGTGAGTACTGACTGTGACTACCATCTCATGGTTCCATGTGTCAAACTCACGGTGGGTCTGTCCGGTACACTTGTTCTCTAACAAGTACCTATGTGTTTGGTTTGATATCTCTATATCATGACTAATGAGATTCTGTCATCAACCAACACCACTATCTAGTCTTGTGTGTCATTGCTGTCTATCTATCTTCCACAATGACATCCGACTAGGGACATAACAAGAATGTACAAACTCTTAGCATCTGTATGATCTCATCGTTCAGGTCCTTAACCTGAAAGCATACGTCATTGAGTACTGTCATTCTCTAGACATTCAATTTGTTCTATCACTATCTCATATGACTGAACCAGAAAGAATTGAAAGCTTGCCTTTGATGTTTATCAAATCAATCTTAATGTATCCCACCAATCATCCATGATTGGCTCTCAGGGCATACATACTAACAGGATGTGGCCGTGAAAGAGCTCGACCGGCGGCTCCTGCCATTCTGGCTACACTGCATCTCACTGGTCAAGTGAGATCTCAAATGACCCAGGGGGTCGCTATGAACCTGTAGGCGAAGAGATCTCGTAAAATGGTCGTGAAACGACAGAGAACGGAGCTGAGGAGTCGAGCTCGTTACTCATGTAACGGCTGGAGGTGGAAGACAGGCTCTAGGCCATTGGATCGGGGTCAGGGCTCACATGAACCACTGGATCAGAGTCCACCATGGACCCACACGGCCAAAGCATGGGTGACGGACATTTAAGCCAAACTTTGGCTAAAATGATGTGCATATGTGAATGATAGTATGTCCCACTTTAATAGAAACTTGTTTAATGCATTTGGAAGGTCAAATGAACTCCAAATGACCCCAAATTTTAACCCTAGGTTGCTAATGACGTCTAGATTCATGCTACACAATTGTATTTGCGTTTCACTCAACCTTTGGCATCCAAATAATTATTTTGATTATTAAAGCATATTTTAATATAATGCTAGAGTATACAATTATGTGTTGCTTTTATAAGCAACCCTTGGTTCCCAAATTCGAGATTTGGAGTCCAAGAGTTCATTACTCACTAATATCATGCATTTGTAAAATTAATTAGCCCATAATAAGAGTGAGGTGTGAAAGTTGATTTTAATTCACCATTTAATTCACACTTGCTAATTAAATCACTTCTTATCCATTTTAATTAATTATTGAGCTCCAACATTATCCATTAGATAACAAATTCGTGGTTTAATGGTAAATTGCATAATTACCCCATCCATATATCAATTTGTGGTATTTTGTGCATCTAACCCTCAAATTGGCATAAAGTGTACTTCAATCATCAATTTCTCAAATATTCAATATTAAGGACACAAAAAGGAAGAGAAAGAAATTAACATAAAAATTGAGGTGGAAATGATAATTTTATTGAAACTCAGGACATTACAGGATGCACACGATTTGGTGTGGGAAAACAACTCCCTCTCACCTCCAGAAATTGATTGAGCCTTCATTTGGGACATTTCATGGATAGAGTAGAGATCGATTCTTCCCTCCCTAAAGTTTCTTCTCCACTACAACACACATACACCAATAGTTGAGTAATACAAAAAGAAGAATAGGTCCTGAAAGAGGGATCAAGTGAGTCATGTAGGGCTATTCTTGAGCCTCATCATGGTGATGGTGCCTCTTGACGGAGATCATCCTTCATGGAGACAAGCCAGGCTTTAGGTTAGCTTTCTTCAAGTTTCCTTACCTACAATTGAAGGATATAGTCACATCCAGTGGGGTATGGTGTGGCTTGCAAGTCCAACAGAAGGATGGGAGGAGGGTCACAATGTAAACGCCCCTTTTTCCTGATGCTACTCTATCACAACATCAAGCGAGAGATCAAAAAAAGTTGTAAGGCTTCAACAAGACAAGCCAAGGGTTTAGACGAGTCTCTCGAGCATGTATGGAGATATGTGAGGCATTATATTATAGATAAGCATAGTAGAGGCACTTCGCCTATTTGCTATGCCGTAACAGAGTCCAGTGGCAGTGAGCTTGGTCAGGGGAGAGCAAGGGGCTATTCTCCTTTTGTGTTGTTTCCAAAGCCTTTGTCGTCTATCAATCTACAGGCATTGTGGCTTGTGAGAAAAGATGCCTTCCTGATGAGAAGATAGTTCGAAATCACATAAAGGAGGACACACATGAAAATATCTCACCGTTGTGGATTCATATGGTGGCATCACAAAGAATAGGGTCGATGCTCGTGGTGAGAAGATGACGGTAGGCTCCTCAGTCCACAAAGAGAGGTGACAACTGAGATGGATATGAGAATGTCGGGGTAGGAGGAGGTCCACCAAAGATATTTGATGCCTCAGGATACAATGAGGAGGAGCAAGGTGTTTCCAAACCCTCTTTGGAGCAGAGCCCCTCATGGAGACAGTTTGCAGTAAGAGAAAAGTGACACCTTCGCATGTGCTGAGAATGAGAAATGCGAGGAAAGAGGGAGGAAAAGTCCTAGATTGGAAAAAAGGAACGTGAAGCGGCCAAACTAAACCCTGAACCAGGTTCCCTCAATCGAGAACTGGTTGGCTCAACTCAAGTCATGAGTTGAAGGCCGCTCCCTAGTTGGCATGTGGCAGCGTGCCACTAGCCACAAAAGGTAATTAATTTAGTAAATACCCAGTTCTTAGATATTTCATAGAAAATAGCACAATTATCAGAATAATACAAATAAGGTATCAAAATGTTCAGAAAAATGAGTAGAACAACTCTGAACTAGAATATCAGTACTTTGATGCCTAAATATTAGTGTTATCATGTAAGATGTATAATGCTTGTTTAATCGATAATAAATATCATAATGTTTAGAAAAATGATTAGAACAACTTTGAACCATAATAGTAGTACATTGATGCCTAAATCTTAGTGATATTATGTAAGATGTGTAGTTCTTATTTAATGGATAATAAAATAACAAATGATGACCTAAAATTATGAGAACTTATCAATAAATCCAAAATCATTTTTATAATGCATCTAATATCAGAAATTTTAATATTAATGCAAGAAATTATGTAATTTGCTCAATATGGTTAATTAGGGTTAATAACCCAAAGTAAAATACAATAAATACATTTATGATGATTAAATGACAAAATTTATAGAATATGCTCATATCAGTAACTAGAAGCTAATACGTAAGTTTGATATCAATTAGATGCACATAATTCATGCTAGATGAAGATGTCACTTACTAAATGGTTTGTAACCCTAATATGTCTATGTATAAAAATTTGGGTTAATATGTGTGAAAAATGACATGGAACCAAATTTTCAAATGATGCATAATAATCTAGAATATGACATCAGTAAGATAATTCTAAGACAAGAATAGAAGTAATTATGTGAATATACTAATGACTAAGTAAAACCCTAATGAACCATAATTAGGATTAAAATGAGATGTAAGATGATGAGAATCTGATGGTGGTATATGTCATCTTGTCTTTATCAGGGTTTGACCAAGAATATAGATGACATCAGGAATATGATTATTAAGATATCTTGATCATGGTACAACCTTACCTCTTACTTGGCCTACTATTTGGTATGTTTTTATTATATGAGTATAAATACTTGGCATATGGTTTTGGTGAAAATGATTGTTGTTGTATGATATGATGCTTTATTTACCATACTTATTATTATGAACACATGAAACATAATATATTGGTTCCATTACATGAACACACTATATGTCTTTGGTAAGTATATTGATAGTGAGTGATCTATCTCTTTAGTAAGAAGATCACATGTACAATGATCTATCTCTTTGGTAAGCATATCATAAGGCCTTAATGCATCTATCCCATTTGTAGGAAGATGCACACGCATATAATGGAAAATGCGCCTAAAATATGTGTTCTCTTTTGGTAACAAATATCTTTGTGCAAGTATATGTTTTTTCTTATATTTTTTATTACTTCCAATTTCTAGTTTTATATTATTGCCAAGCTTAGTAATGAGAGGTATATCAAAAGACACGTAGGCGTACTTAGTACAATATTCTTGAATATTGTGCTTACATGTACCATATGTAATATTTTGTTTAGGTTGTGGACATGTGCTCTTGAAGAACTATGATAGTTGAGAGTTGTGTGGTGAGATGATGTATAAGTGGACATGTTGTCTTAAGATCATGTTGTTTAGTGGTAGTACATGTACATGTAAAAGTTTACTATTCAATATATAATATAAAATGTTGTAACAATTCATTATGTAATTATATGTTGAATGGAAAACATGTGTTATATGGCTTTATTCTTGTTCATGTGCATGTGCTACTATTGTTTCCTTCTGACTCCTCTGATTTTCTTTTTCTTAGCCTAGTGTGGGTGTGTTTAAATTGGGATTCTCACTAAGGTGAGGTTTCAATTTTGACATCACACATTAGATTAAGTTTTAGAAAATACAGGGACATCATAGGTGGTATCAGAGCATGAAAAATAGAAAATCCTGGCATTTTCTCATTATGCAACTCAAACGAAAGAAAACCTTGAACTTTAAAAATCTTATAGGGTTAGATTAGTTGTATTATAGAGACTAGATTTGACCTAGCCTCCAAGTTAGCACCTATATGTCTAAGAACTAGGTCTAGACTGGACCATGTTGTTAGCAAGTCCTTAGATGTCGTTCTTTCCTTATAGTGCAACGGTATGGGACGTTGCATTATTTGGAAATGACAAAAATCATAGGGAGAGAAACCTTTGACATATAATGCATCTATATTTTAGGTAGCTACACCAGTCTACACCTTGTTCTCACCCTTTTCATTAGGTAACATGACACTAGACTCTCTATCATATGTGGGTCATTCATTTTGTGGGTTTGGTTTTTTATTCCAATTGGATCGAACCTCGATAGTTTTCTCTGATGCTTGTTTTATTGGAGAAAACTATATAATATTTTATTATATATGTAATTATTACAAAAATGTGTCCCCACACATGTACAAGTAGGAGCTGTTCATGCAACCTAAGTGAAAGTGAATGACATATGTCTAGAGAGAGAGAGAGTAGTTCTAGATTACATGTCTAAAGCCTTGTTAGAATATGTGATAGATGAAATAAGTTTGTTCGATACAACCTTAGTCTTATATAGATGATATAGGATGAATTGTGATGATATATGTTTGCCTTTGAGCACTTACATTTAGTTTTTAGGATGCAAAATAAGTTTTTATAATGCAAGTAACTAGGCTTTTATGAGATAAGATATGATAAGTTAAGACAAGAAGTGAATCGGCAAGAGCCTCATGCACATTTGCAAAGGAGGACCTCTAGTGTTGGGACCTATTGTAGGGTCAACTATAGAGAGAGTGAGACCTAGATGGAGAAGGTCAGAGAACCTATACTCCAAGATATGAGAAATATGAGATTTATGCGATATGATATGTTCTAAACTAGAATAATCCCGAGTGATTGAGTTGAATCGATTTATGCATTATTCTTATAGTCTTGTTGAACCCTAGATGTCCTTAGGAGGACTAAACCCTTGATACAAAGAGAGGCTAGTTATATGTGCATATATGAATATTAATATAAGAACCTATCAGCTTGATGAGGGAGAGAGAGTCCCAAGACCTTGTAAGAGGTAACTATGTTGGTTTCTATGAAGTCTCATGCTTGAATTCATGGTTCTCGTGTAGGATTCTAGTGGTGTACATGTAAGAGAGAAATGAGATATAGTATTTCATGGTTAGAGATGTATGAAAAGACAATATTGTATTGTGCTTTGGTTTGTGCTTATGTGGCTAGATCTTGTAAAGCTATCACTAGGTCCAATAAGGTAATCTAAGTACCCAAGACTAATAGAGGAAAGATAAAGTATATACATATGAGATACTCATTGAGTTGAGTTATCTTAGAGAGATTGAGCATGGAACTACCCTCATGATATGGGTCAGGAGAACCTCAATTGGACTAGATGAAGTTTTGATATATGTTTGAGGAGCCACTCATATAAGTTGGTTTAGTACAACCATGATATAACATAGATAAGAATGTGATCTAATCTTGAGATTTGACATATGGACATGGCATGATGGAACACCTAAAGATGGTTTAATAGATATCAATGTATAAATGGTTAACCATATACATGAATAATGATGATAATATGAATAGTTGGATGATCTCATGATGAATCTCTAATAGAGTTTACAACCTAATATGAGAAAGTACAATGAGATGACACTAGTGATACATGTTACATGAATAGTGATGACATAATATGGTTGATGATTCTAGTGAAGAATTCACTAATAAACTTAAAACTTAATATTAAAGTGAAATGAGATCATTTTAATGATATATGCCAGACAGTGATAATGTGCATAATAAATATGTTGAATATAGTATGAAACTTTTGCACAATATAATGATGATGGCACCTTGTTAAGATTTATATGGATAAAATTGAGTTAATTATAAATAACTCTTACTAAAATGAGGACTTAATGTTAGAACCTGATGTTTGGATAAAATGAGGATGTAAATCCTAAAATATAAAAAATTCCATGTATAATCTTTTGTTTGAATCTTATGCTTGGGTGAAATTAGTACAAAAATCCTAATTGGAAATGTGGCACAACCTAAGCATCTACATGATGTTATTTGTCATGGGGTTCACCTTAAATGCTTTTAAAATCTCTTACAAGTGCTCTGGATATATGACTCTAGGTATCCTATGTGGATATGTTGCATATAGAGTGGTGTCCTACATATGGATGAAGTTCCTTGAAGTAAGAGGATGACTTAATTTTGAGGACAAAATTTTTTTTAAGATGTATATGATGTGATAGAGTGAATTTTCTTTAATTTCGATGACAAAATTTCTTTTAAGGTGTGTAGGATGTGATAAAGTTCTCTTTTCAAACCTTTAATCTCCAATAACATATTGGAATTCATATGTTGAGTTATTTTGAGAGTTCCAAGTGTTTTGGTAAAGTTTGAGTGTTGATTGATGTTGATATCATGATTAAGATCCCTAATTTCATGCCCTTTTTGGAGTATTTATTAGGATGAACAAGTAGCTAATTTTTGTCACCAAATTTGATTATAATATATCTTGAGAGATAGTAAGGCTATGGTTAAATTGGTGGAAATTGCAGTATCCTAGGGGGAGTTATTAAGGTTTGAAATTTAGGAAATAATGTGCATTATTAAGGATTTATATACCTAAGTTGGGTCTAATCTAGTGTTACACGGCCTAGTTAGTGGGCTTGTCCCACATATCACATACCCTAACATGATCACAGCCACATCTGGATAAGATCAGATAGTTCTGACATTATCTTCTACCTTGCAGTTAGAAGATAGTTGTCGCAATGTGGTTGTTGGGTTTGTGGTTGACGTGGGGATGCACATGATTTGGTGTGGGACACGAATCCCTCCCACCTCCAGAAATCAATTAAGCCTTCATTTGGGCCATTTCGTAGAGAGAGGAGAGATCTCTACTTCCCCCCTAAAGTTGATTCTCCACTACAACACACATACACCATTGGTCGAGTAATAGAAGAAGAAGAATAGGTCCTGAAAGAGGGATGGAGTGAGTCGTGTAGGGATGTTCTCGAGCCTCATCAGGGTGTTAGTTCATGTTGATGGAGACCATGCTTACTGGAGACAATTGAGGCTCTAGGTTATCTTTCTTCAGGCTTACCTACCTACAATTGAAGGATATAGTCACATCTAGTGGGGTATGGCGCAACTTACAAGTCCAAAAGAAGGACGGGAGGAGGGTCATAGTGCAAACACCCCTATTTCCTGATGCTACTCCATCACAACGTCACGCTAGAGCTCAACAGCATTTGCAAGGCTTCAACATGACAAGCCAAGGGTGTAGATGAGTCTTTCAAGCATGTATGGAGATATGTGAGGCATCAGGTTATAGATAAGCAGAGTAGAGGCACTTCACCTCTTTTCTCCACCGTAGTGGAGGCCAGTGGGGGCGAGCTTTTCCTCAAGGGTGGCATGCGAGAAAAGATGCCTTCCTGATGAGAAGATAGTTTGGCATCACCAAAAAGGAGGACACATAGGGAAATATCTCTCCATTGTGGATTCGTGCAGCGATGCCCACAAAGAACAGGGTCGATGCCCGTGGCGAGCAGACAACGACAGGCTCCTTCGTCCATGAAGGGAGATGACAACTGAGACAAATATGAGAATGTTGGGGTAGGATGAGGTCTGCTAAAGATGTCTGATGCCTCAGGAGAGAATGAGGAGGAGAAAGGTGTTTCTAAGCCCTCACTGTAGCAGAGCCTCACAGCGGTGCTAGTTTACAGTCAGAAAAAAGTGATGCCTTCATGTGTGTTGAGAATGAGAAACATAAGGAATGAGGGAGACATAGTCCCAGATCGAAAAGAAGGAGCGTGAACTACCCAAACCAAATCCTGAATTGGGTTCCCTCAGCCAAGAACTGGTCGGCTCAACACAAGTCAGGAGTTGAAGGTCGCTCCCTAGTTGCCACATGGCAGCGTGCCAGTGGCCACATAAGGTAAATAGTTCAGTAAATACCCAGTTCTTAGGTAGTTTGTAGAAAATAGCATAGTTATCAGAAAAATACAAATAAGCTATCAAAATTTTCAATAAAAATGAGTAGAACAACTATGAACTATAATATTAGTAGTTCAATGCCTAAATCTTAGTGATATCATGAAAGATGTGACATACTTGTTTAATGGATAATAAATATCAAATGGTGAACTAAAATTATGAGAACTTGTCAATAAATTCAAAATCATTTTTATAATCAATCTAATATTAGAAATTTTAATATTAATGCACGAAATCATGTAATTTTCTCAATATGGCTAATTAGGGCTAATAACCCTAAGTAAAATACAATAAATACATTTATGATCATTAAATAACAAAATTTACAGAATATACTTGTGTTAGTAACTAGAAGATAATATGTAAGTTTGATATCAGTTAGATGTACAAAATTCATGCTAGATGAAGATGGCTCTTACTAAATGGTTTGTAACCCTAATATGTCTAATGTATATAAGTTAGGGTTAATATGTGAACCAAATTACATGGAACCAAATGTTCAAATGATGCATAATAATATGGAATATGACATCACTAAGATAATTCTAAGATAAGAATATAAGTAATTATGGGAATATACTAATGACTAAGGAAAACCCTAATGAACTATAATTAGGGTTATGATGAGATGTAAGATGATGAGAATCTGATGATGGTATATGCCATATTGTCTTTATCAGGGTTTAATCAAGGATATAGATGACATCAAGAATATGATAATGAGGATATCTTGCTCAAGGTACGCCCTTACCTCTTAGTTGGCCTACTATTTAGTATGGTTGTATTATATGTGTATAAATACTTGGCATATGGTATTGTTTAAAATGATTCTTGTTGTATGATATGTTTCTTGATTTACCATACTTATTGTTATGAACACATGAATCATAATATATCTGTTCCATTAAATGAAAACACTATCTCTTTGGTAAGTATATTTATAGTGAGTGATCTATCTCTTTGGTAAGCAGATCACATGTACAATAATCTATCTCTTTGGTAAGAAGATCATAACTGCTTAATGTATCTATCCCATTGGTAGGTAGATGCATGATAATATAATAGAAAATGTGCTTAAAATATGTGTTCTATTTTGGTAACAAATATCGTTGTGCAAGTATATGCTTTTTCTTATATTTGTTCATTACTACCAAGCTCTAGCTTTATCTTATTTCCAAGATTAGTAATGAGAGATATATAAAAAGACACATAGGTGTGCTCAGTATAATATCCTTGAATATTGTGATGATGTGTACCACATGTAATCTTGTGTTTAGGTTGTGGACATGTGCTCTTGAAGAACTTTTGTGTGGTGATCTGATGTACAGGTGGACCTATTGTCTTAAGATCTTGTTGTTTAGTGGTAGTACATGTATATTGTAAAAGTTTACTTTTCAATATGTAATATCAAATTTTGTAATTCATTATGTAATTATATATTTGAATGGTGACCATGTGTTGTATGGATTTATTCTTGTTCATGTGCATGTGTTCCTATATTTTCCTTCTTACTTCCTCTGATTTTCTTTTTCTGAGCCTAGTGTGTGTGTTTAAATTGGGATTCTTACTGAGGTGAGGTTTCAATTTGGATGTCACACATTAGGTTAAGTTTTAGAAAATTCAGGGATGTCACAGTCCATCACCAAGCTTCATGGAGGGCTTTTATAGCCTTCCTCCCCATGATTTGGATTGGGGTTGATCCCTTATTCTTTTCGGACATAACTCAACAGTCCATGACCTCCCTTTCATTTCTTTTCTTTAAATTTATTTTTCTTTTACATAAAAGTATGGTTTCAATAAATAAAATTATATGCCACACAATGAGTCCATTTAGTCTCAAATTTTAGATTAATATTATATTTCCATTATCCGTCCTTGGATAGGAGGTTAGGTCAAAGTTGAATAGATAAACACTCCAAAAGTACATTTTTAGTAAAAATTTGGATAATTACTACTTTAATTACCTAGGTCACTAGACAATTTAAAATCATCAAAAATTTCTCCCATGATCCTATACTTCAATTATATATCTACTAAAAATATTTTGAGCACTTATTATGATCACGAGATACTCCATTTCCAATTTTGTATATAAAGGACCCATATGTAAACCTTAATTGATCCAAATTGATTTGAATTTGATTGAAGGGCCAATGGCCCATTCTTTGGCCTTCTTAAGAGTCCATAAGATTAATCATGTTCTTGGTTATGAAACTAAATCTTGAATCAATATAATTTCCCAATTAAGGCTTTCTTATGATACATTAGATCAACATTACTTTACTTTCTTAATAAGGAGATCTAAGTTGGTCTAGGGCTGAAATTCATTAACTAGAGTCCTAATACTTCATTCAGTGTTCTACTTGGATTGTCACCTCATATCATCAAACTAAATCTGAAATTACCCACATTTGAGGATATTACAGAAGATCCCTTCTACATGCTTTTTCCCTTATATCTACATAATGAAAATGTTATAAGTATCCATGTCATAGAAAGAGTGACAAATTGATTATCTCCTTACAAGGCGGGTGGATCACAATATATGCAAGGATTGTAAAGTGATTCATGGCGAAGGACTCACGCCCCAAAATAGGTTGGTGGTTTTGGTTATTAACATGAAGATCAATAAAGGAAAGCATAATAGAAACCAAGATAGTAGGATCAAGTGGTGGAATCTTAAAGGAGAAAAGAAATTGACTTTTCATGATAAACTCAGTAAAGAGGGAACTTGGAACTTGGAGTCTGATGTTAACACTATGTAGCACAACATGAGCTCCTACATTAAAAAAATTTCCAAAGAGGTTTTTGGGGAGTCCAAAGGTTGTGGGCCTCCACAGAAAGAGACTTGGTGGTGGAATGATGAAGTACAAAAGGCTATTAAACTAAAAAGGGAGATCTATAGGAGCATGCACAAATCTCAAGATGATGCAACATTCCAAAGATACAAGCAAGCAAACAAATGAAGCTAAAAAGGTTATTCAAGAGGCAAGGTCTAGATACTTTGATGATATTTATAAGACGTTGGACAAAAGAGAAGAGAAAAAAGATATATATAAAATGGCTCATATAAGAGCAAGGAAAGGAAGAGACTTGATTCAAGTGAAATGTATCAAGAATGAAGATGACAAAGTGTTGGTGAAGGATGATGATATCAAGAACCAGTGGAGAAATTACTTCCATAAGCTTTTTGATGGAGATACTGCATATAATGTTAGAGACTCGCGTGACATGAATATAAGAGATATCATTTACACACGACCATTTTCACCATTTGAGGTCAAGAATGCTTTGAAGAAGATGAAAATGATAAAGGCATGTGGACCAAACAGTATTCCCATTGATGTATGGAAGAGTATGGGGGATGAAGGAGTTATGTGGTTAACAAATCTCTTTAATAAGATCATGAAGACCAAGAAGATGTCAGATGAGTGGAGAAATAGTATTATAATCCCCATATACAAGAACAAAGGTGATGTTCAGAGCTACATAAACTATAGAGGTATCGAGTTGATGAGTCACACAATGAAACTTTGGGAGAGGATTATTGAGCAGATTCTAAGATCTATAACGCAGATATCAAACAACCAATTTTTTTTTCATGCCTGGAAGATCAACAACTGATGCTATTTTTCTGATAAGGAGGCTTATGGAAAAATATAGAGAAAGAAAAAGAGATCTTCATATGGTGTTTATTGATTTAGAAAAGGCTTATGATCGAGTACCCAGAGAAGTGTTGTGGATGGTTTTGAAGAAAAAGGGTGTGCCAATCCAATACATTGACTTGATCAAAGACATGCATGATAACTCTACTGCAAGTGTGAAGACTCTTAGAGGAGAGACACCAACTTTTCCTATCATAGTTGGGGTTCACCAAGGATCCACACTCCACCCATATTTTTTTGTTCTTGTTATGGATGAGCTAACAAAGAATGTTCAAGATGATATTCCTTGGTGTATGCTATTTGATGATGATATTGTTTTGATTGACAAAACTAAAGATGGATTAAATGATAAATTTGAACGGTGGAGAGAGGCATTAGAATAAAATGGATTGATGATTAGTAGGAGCAAAATTGTGTATATAAATTGTAATTTCAGCCAATCCCATAGTGTGAATGATAGAGCCAAGTTGGATGGAGTAGATATACCAAAATGTGATAAATTTCATTACTTGGGTTCTATTCTTCAAATAGATGAGGATGTCTAAAATGACGTTTTTCACATGATCACTATAGGATGGTTGAAATGGAGGAGTGCAACTGAAGTTTTATGTGATCAGAAGATCCCTCTCAAGTTAAAAAGTATGTTTTATAAAATAGTTATACGGCCAGTCATGCTCTATGGGAGTGAATGTTGGGCAGTGAAGAAACAAGGTCTCAACAAGATGAACGTGGCTGAAATGCGTATGCTGAGATGGATGTGTGGGAAGACAAGAAAAGATCGCTTGAGAAATGATTATATCAAGAATAAAGTGGGAATGGTGAGCATTGAGGACAAGTTGTATGAGGGCCGACGCAGATGGTATGGACATGTGCAACGCAGACTGACTAATGCGCCTATACAAAGAAATGCTATTGAGTCAATCATAATAAATAGAAAAAGAGGAAGACCTAAATTAACTTGGTATGAGAATCTAAAGAGAGATTTTGAATCTCTACATCTCAACCAGAATATGCCCAATGATAGAGCTGAATGGAAATGAAGGATCCATGTAGCCGACCCCAACATAATTGGGACTAAGTCTTAGATGATGATAATCTGCATATAATGAAAAATTGGATGAAACATTATTATAACCATAAATGAATCTTATATTGATTCCATGAATAACTTTATTAAATACTTGATATGCTCTAGAAATTAGGGTGTGACATGCTTTAAATCTCTATTTAAGGTAATCAGAAGAGAGAATGGTCTATCACATCCACAAAGACGGCCTAGTCTATCCTGTAGTGCCCCAACAATATTCGATTGCACAACCTAGGCTTCACAACAAGCTTAACCAGATGAGCTAGATGACAACTATTTAGTTAGGAACAATGGCATGACATACGAAAAGGAAAATGAAACCAAAAGTGCATATTATTTCATAGTTATGTAGAAATTCACAACAATCAATAGAAATTTCCAATTTTTTAAAATTTTTGCTGAATTTCTATGATAGCCTTTTCTTGCTAAATAAGAATTTTGGAATCAAAATAAATTGTTGAGTATCATTTCTTGGCCTTTCATTGAAAAATTTATTAATTAAAAATGTCTCAAAATCACATATGACATTGTTTTATTTTCAAATTTTACTTATGGTACCTAATGGATACATTATACACAACAACATTACAATTGATTGACATATGTACCATGAACTGTAACTTCTTGGATTAATTTCCTAAAATATGTACAAGCAAAGATGCACCCCACACTATGTATTGAGATGTTTATTGTTACTAAACGTTTTCAACTACCACTTCTGAAGAAAAGAGGGAACTTCCGAGTCATCATAAATATATCAACATAAGTGAACTAGAGAAGATAGTTGCAAAAGTGTCAAAGAATACATTATATCTATGACAACTATGATGAGTATAACATTTTATGTCACATAATTATGGAGATGATGATGGAGGTGACTATACAGATAGCTCTATAGGTAGCCAACCAAGATCTAGCACAGAAATGATATATAACATCACATTTGATGACGTCAGTTAAAAATCAACAACTGATGTCATAAACTAATGACATCAACAAAATACTACAACCGTCACCAATATGTGAAGTTCGACCGATTTACAAAAGACATGGGTACCACTTTTACTGTAACATCAGTTTGTTTTCCAAAAAAACAGACGATTAAAATTAGCCGAAATATAATTTTCCAAAGAAAAAAAATTGCCTCTAAAAATTCAATATGGAATCAGTTGTATAGAAACTAAAAATAAAGGTTTTGCACCAGGGTCCCACAAAAACACCTAATCATCGGTTCTTCATCACCAATCGACGACTAATCACCATTTACGAAAAAATATGTATTCCCTTATTAGTCATCAATTTTTCTTAAAGAAACAATGACTAGGTGTTTTCTCGAGTTGTCCCTACAAAAACATCCCTCCTCCAATATGCTTATTTGGTGTTGGTTTTGGCTAGGCAACGGACAACTATGGTAAAAAACAATTTGTTGTGGTTTGTTAATAGACATCGGTTCTGTACCTAGAAACTGACGATTAAAATCCTAACTGGGTGTAAATTTTTTTGTTTAAAATTGCACTTAGTCGTCAGTTTTTCACATGTGACTGACGTGTATTGGTATTAGGCGTCAGTTTTTTCAAACAACCGATGAACAAAGTGAACTTATACCACCCTTACGAAATAGACCCTTCCTCTTTTGTATTTCATCATGATTGAGATTGGTCTCTCTAGCAATTTTCCCCTCCACCATCGCTGCTTCGTTGCTCGCCAATGTTGCTCTTCCTCCAGCC
Source organism: Alisma plantago-aquatica (assembly GCA_963693085.1). Taxonomy (NCBI): domain Eukaryota; kingdom Viridiplantae; phylum Streptophyta; class Magnoliopsida; order Alismatales; family Alismataceae; genus Alisma; species Alisma plantago-aquatica. The sequence goes on from OY856414.1 coordinate 486,270,181, forward strand.
GTTGCTCCCCTTTGCTCACTTGAGAGGACGTCAGAGCTTGGGAAGACGCCACCGCCACCATCATAGATGTTTTCCTAGCTCTAGCTACTCAGTTGGTCGTCGTCGATCTGCCTCCTCCGCCGCCACTCTATCAACCAACTCCAGCTGCTGAGTTGGCTGGCACTCTACCTCCTTTGTCGATGCTCTATCAACCCCCAGCTACTAAGTTTGCCATTCACCACCCAAGACCAATACCAACTCCACCCTTCCCCTGAAGAGGAGTTCTCTTCTCAGCCTTGTTGCTCTACTATTCAAGGAGATTGTCTTCCCTGTCTCTATCAATGATATTTGCAATATATATTCTTCGCATTAGATTGACAATAAATATGCCTAATTGATAACACTCTACTTTACGTATTCTATATATATATATATATATATATATATATATATTACACCACTTTTAGTATAACTTTCATCAACCTTTCACATAATTTTTCTATCTTTTTTTTACTAAAGCCTCACTTACATGTTTTCAGGAACATTCACAGCTCAGATCACAGTTTTGGGGACCGCGATCGTGGTCCACCTATCTCTCAAATGGGACCGCAGTTCTAGAGTACCCCAGAGATCTTGATCATCAGGTCATAAGGAAAGACTGTGGCTGCGATCACTGATGGATTCCTGAAGACCGGGACCGCGGTTGTCACCAAACCGCGACCGCAGTTATCACAACACCACGATCGTGGTCCACCTATCTCTCAACCGTGACCGCGATTATCACAACACCACAACCGCAGATACCAGCAGACCACGACCAAGTTGGACCACGAAAAGAGATGAAAAAGGAAGAAAATAGAATCCCGGTCTCACCCTCTCCTATTACCAGACCACGACTACGGTTCTAAGTCAATGGAATGTGTCTATAAATAGCACACCCACATGTCTTGTCAAATCATCAGATCATAGATCAGAACCAGAGGACCACGAAGTGCTACTGCATTCCAGATTTGTCCCAGACCATCCCATCCACCAGTCTTGGATCTCCAAAGGTAGAGGTTGAGGAGAGATAAGATTGCATACCCCTTCTTCGAGAGGAGAAGACCGTCCATGCCATCCATGTGATAGATCTAGATTTTATGAAGTAGTGTGTCATATCATGCTTCTTTCTTTCTAGATCTATCATCACATCTTGATGTACTCCCCTCCTCTCTTTGTGGACATCTCATCGATCTATCTTTCTGTAATGTTGTTATGCTATTTGCAAGCATGAGCAGCTAAACACCTTAACTTGGGTTGGGAGTAGCCACTAAGGCTCTCCCAACATGTATATTGTCTCTTTCTGTTGAATATACATATTCTTATGAAGATTATCTCCATGCACATGTTCTAATGCTTCACTTGTATGCTTAGCTACCATCTTGTGATGTTTGGTTGTTGATATCTTGAGAGGGTAATATCACTTTTATCATGTGTCATGGAGTAGTATGAATGTGCGAGAGTGTTGGAATGTTATGGTTTAAAACCATAGGTTTTGTTGTGAAGTTTACATGTGGTCATCTTGAGAGAGAGGCTACCCTTAGACTATGGTCTTTCATCATCTTGAGAGAGAGTGGAATGGATGCTTTTGGTGGTTTCTTATAATCTTGGTAAGGATGTGCAAGAGAAAGAGATGAAGTTGCATGTTAGTGAGATCTTTAGTAGGTGAACCCCAACCCGGGTTCCCTTCCAATTACTTGTTTCGTATTGTTTCCTTTGTTTTCTTTTATTCTTGTTATTTTTGAGCTGTTGTAGTTAGTGTGTTGTCATTCCTTAGGAAACACCCTTTTATATATATCCTCTTCGGTTGGAGTATACGAGTGCTAGATTCCGCGAGCTTAACATCGCCAACCTTGTCCCTGTGTTTGACCCCGATTGCTACATCGGACCCCATTTATCGTTGCGAGGGCCTGAGAGTCGGGTTATCTCTTTAAAAGTCTGAATAATATGAATCCACTCCTTTTTAAACGTGTGATTTAGGTCGATCAACTTTTTGGCATTATTGTTGGGGACAAGGAAAAATAGCAATGTTAAGAACCTGAGTCCACTTACTATACTCCCGTACCTCAAGCTTAGCAATAAGCTTGACAACACAGTTACATTAAGTTTGCTAACATGAGTTAGTGTAGAATAGTTCATTTGGACCAGTTCAGTTTTCTTACTTGACTATACAATCTATTAAGGCACCCTGGGAAGAAGCAACTTGTTTTAATTTACTCCTTTTTACCATGCCGCCTCACGTGGATGTTACCCTTTCAGGTGATGAGAGGAACGTGAGGAATGAGCACCACCCACCTCCACCAGCAACAGATGAAGATAGAGATGACCATTACAATGACGGACATCAAGATCAAGAGCAAGAAGAGGATGACCGTCACTACAAGGAGCGTCATCATCGTCGCAGACATAGAAGAAACCATAACAACCATGAGCACAATCGCATGAACAACGATAGCAAAAATGAAAAGGATGAGGAGAAGACTCTCTGGGGATTGGTAGCTACAAGATCCAACAACTCAAGATGCCCTGTGATCATCCCAATATTCGATGTAGCAAACTTCGAACTGAAGCCAGCTCTAATCTCTATGATCCAGAACAAAAGCCTTCAAGGAAGTTCAAAGAATGATAACCATTAGCATCACCTCAATGCTTTTAAGAATATATGTGACACCATCAAGATGTGGCAAGTGCCACAAGAACTCATTTATTGCAAAGGTTTTATTTTCTCCTTAGATGACAAGGTGTTGTCCTAGTACCTTGGATTACCACATCAAGCTTTGAATGGATGCAATGAATTGGCAGATGATTTTTTGAACAAGTTCTACCCCATAGAGAAGAATGTTCGTAATAGGCAGAAGATCGTGTATTTCGTGCAGAAACCAGGTGAGAATATGCATGAAGCCTGGGAAAGGTACCAGGAGTATCAGAGAGATTGCCCTCACCATAATTATAAGAAGGGTTTCCTAATAACAACATTCTATAATGGTCTAACACTAGATGAGAGAGTCTCACTAAATGTAGTAGCAGGAAGTGACTTTCTCAGTAAAAAGCCCAGTAGATCCAAGAAAATCATCAGAAACATGGCTAAATTACAAGTTGGGACTGATTATGACATGATCGACAGAGGGTGTGCTAAAAAGGCCACAAATGAAGGGTCATCAATTGAATCAAAGGCTCTCAAAGAAATCACATCACAAATACAAAAAATAGCCACTGATGTCCGACGGCTAAAGGAATCGGGGGAAAAGGAAAGAAGCACGTTGAGAAAGTGATGAAATGTGTCACTTCTTAATGAAGGTGGGCACGGAATGGAAACTGCATATACACCCGACCCGAAGAATCAAGTGAAAGTGATTCTGAGGAGGAGGAAGGTGAAAATGTCTCTTATGCTAACTTTAAGAGACCTGATCACCCAGGTTTCAATTATGGAAACAAAGATGTTACGGAGAATTTGTATAAGCTAAATAATCCACCCAAGCAACCGCCAGGTTTTGAGAAGAGAGGTGGGCAAGCTCAATATACTAGAACAAGTACTTTCCATACAAACAAAGCCAACTATCAAGGTCAGGGGAAGTATCAAAACCGCCAAGCGGCAAGCACAAGTCAAGGACAATCACAATCTCAAAGAAAGGGTCAGGCAAAGGATAACAGTCAACCTGACTTAGTGACTCAACTATTTGATTTCGTAAAGAGGCAGGATATGGTGAAAAATCAACTAGCACAAAGTGCACTGTCCAACTCTGGCATCCTGAATATGATGCAAGTCCAAATGGGGGATATGCAAACGCATCAATGCCAGATTGACCAATAGCTTGCATAGTTGGCTGAGCTAGTAAAGAACCCTTCAGGAAAAATCCCATCAAACACCGAGACTGCAAAAATGGCAACCCTATGATCAGGGAGGATGTTGATCAATTCTGGAACAGGAAACGACAAAGAAGAAGAAAAAATAGAAGAACCACAATGAGAGAAGGAAGTTTCTTCTGAGAAGTTTGTTAACAAGGAAGGGCCTACTGAAGAAGACCAGGAGGAAAATGGGGGAGTTAGGAACCCTGATCCTATATAAGAAATCTTTATGAAGAAAAGCCCATATGAAGTGAGAATCTTGTTTCCATACAAGCTTATCAAGGCCCACCCGAAGAAGAGATACAAAAAGTTCATGGAAGTTGTGAAGAAACTTCATATAGATGTCCCATTTCTGGATACTCTAGAAGATATGTTGACTTACGCAAACTTTTTCAAGGACCTTATCACAAAGTTAAGGAGAGGAAGTCAAGTCAAAATGGTGCACCTGGTGAACATGTCCAGTGCCTTTGTTCAAGCTAAACTACCTACAAAGAAGAAAGACCCAGGGGCCTTTAACATCCCCTTTTGTGTTGGAGACAATGTTGAAAGAAAGGGACTGGAAGACTTGGGAGCCAGCATAAGTTTGATGCCCCTAAGCCTAGCATAGAGACTTGGACTGACCGACATGGTCAAGACAAGTATGAGAATTGAGCTAGTTGATCATACTTTCAAGAGGACAGTGGGTATAGTGGAAGACGTTCCAATCCGTGTGGGACGGTTCTTCATACCCTGTGATATACTTATAATAGATATTGTAGAGGACCTTTAGTGTCTGATAATTTTTGGATGATCTTTTCTAGCCACTGGAAGAGCCCTGATAGACGTTGTAGAAGGCGTGATCACCCTTCGGGTCGCGAGAGACCAAATCAACTTTAAGGTAAAGGATACTATGAAAGGCCCAGCTCTTTCTGAGTCAGTCTACTTCATGGATAGCTACAACCAGTATTGTGAAGAAATTCAAGAAGAGAAAGCCATCGTGGACCCTCTCATGAAAGCTTTAAACAGCCTGAACCCTTCGATGGAAGACCCTGAAGTGGTCAAAATTCTAGACTACCTTAACCAAGGTGAAGAGAGTCTCAGTGATGAAGAAGAGGTAATAGAAATAGTAATGCATGCTTCCTTGGAACCATCAACCGAAGAGTCAAAAACTCTGAAGCCAAAGCCAAAACTAAAGGCATTACCAAAAGGGCTGAAGTACGAGTTCTTAGATAACGAAGGGAGGAACCCAATCATTATCAACGCTAACCTCACTAAGGAACAACAAGGAAGACTGTTGGAAGAATTGAAGGAACACAGAAGAGAAATTGTATATTCCGTAGAGGACATCAAGGGACTAAACACGGCCCTGTTCATGCACATAATTAACCTAGAAGAATCAGCAAGGCCTTTGGTGCAACCCCAAAGAAAATTGAATCAAATGTTGAAGGAAGTTGTCAAGAAGGAGATATTAAAACTACATGATGTGGGGATCATCTACCCAATAAGCAATAGCAACTGGGTAAGCCCCATTCATATAGTACCCAAGAAAGGTGGAATGATTGTGGTGAAGGTAGATAATGGTGATGAAGTCACCACAAGAATGGTCACAGGCTGGTGAATGTGCATTGACTAATGAAAGATGAATTCGACAATAGAGAGAGACCACTTCCCCTTACCATTTATTGATCAAGTCCAAGAAAGACTTGCCCACCATGATTACTTCTAATTTTTAGATGGCTATTCCGGATTTTATCAAGTCCCCATCCACCCCGACAATCAGGAAAAGACGACGTTCACATGCATCTACAGAACATACGCCTTTAGATGGATGTCATTCGACCTATGCAATGCTCCAGCGACGTTCCAACATTGCATGATTTCCATGTTCTTAGACTTTCTAGAAGACATAGTCGAAGTGATTATGGATGACTTTTCAGTTTATGGGACTGACTTCGACACCTTCCAGTGAAATTTATCTTTAGTTTTGCAACAATGCGAGGAGAAGCATCTCGTTTTGAATTGGGAGAAATGCCACTTTATGGTTCAAAGTGGCATTGTCCTAGGACATAAAATATCCAAGAAAGGTATTGAGGTAGATCTTAGCAAGATCGAGGCCATCTCCAAACTCCCACCACCAAGGTCCTTGATAGGAGTGAGGATTTTTCTAGGTCATGCTGGGTATTATACAAGATTCATTAAAGACTTCTCGAAAATATCAAAGTCGCTTTTGAATCTGCTAATTAAAGACATGCAATTTGAGTTTGATGATAAATGTTTAAAAACTTTTGAGACCCTATAAGAGGCCTTGACCTTTGCACTAATTGTGCATGCTCCAGACTGGGAGATACCATTTGAAATAATGTGTGATGCAAGCGACTATGCCGTAGGTGAAGTACTGGGAAAACAAAAGACTGAAAACACCACATCATATGTTACGCTAGCCGCACGTTAGACGAAGCCCAAGTTAATTACACCACCATAGAAAAAGAGATGTTGGTAATTGTTTTTGCATTTCACAAATTCAGATCATATCTTATAGGGTCCAAGGTAAAGGTCTATACTGAACATGGAGCCATACGCTATCTGATGCAAAAGCAGGACACAAAGCCAAGATTGTTGAGGTGGGCCCTACTACTATAAGAGTTTGACCATGAGATAATTGATAAGAAAGGAAAAGAAAATGTGGTCGAGATCATTTGTCCAGAATAGTTTGGGATGAGAAAAATCAGTTGCCAATAAATGACAACTATGCTGATGAAGCTTTGTTAATGGCTCAGTCTGACGAGCCAAGTTTGTCATGGTTTGTAGATATCTGCAACTATCTGGCTTGTGGCCAGCTACCACGGGACATCACATACACCAGAAAAAGAAACTCTTCTCCGATGTTAAAAACTATTATAGGGACGACCCATTGCTATTTAAGAGATGTTCAAACATTTTGTATAGAAGATGTATACCAGAGGAGGAAGTCCCATTGATCTTGAGAGAATGCCACTCCTCACCTTATGGAGGGCATCATAGTGGGGAAAGAACAGCTGCAAAAGTGCTTCCGTCAGGGTTTTACTGGCTCTCCATGTTCAAAGATGCTACATCTTTTGTAAAAGCTTGCAAGGAATGTCAACTAACTAGAAATATCAATAAAAGGAGTGAGATGCCTTTGGACGACTTGGTAGAAATAGAAATCTTTATTGTTTGGGGAATAGACTACATGGGTCCCTTCCCCTCATCAAAAGGGTATCTGTTACAACCCCAATTTTTTTGGGGGTTTTGGGTGAGAAATGTAGTTTCTCCTATTAAATATATTTGAACAAATAATGATATAATTTGTTTTGAATAAATGGAATTTGTTTACAATAGCCTTGTTGGTTGTTTTGTGTGGGCTTTATTGGCTATTGGGCCCAGTAACAAGGACAAGACAAAAGAAACTCCATTATTAATAATAAATGGAGAAAATAAAGATGTAGAAACCTCTAGAAGGCAAAAGAATATAATTCAAAGGGGGATTTCGTGCCTCTTGGGTTCCAAGCAGTCCAAAGTTGTAAAGATAATGCAACAAGAAAAGAAAAGATCAATTAAATATTTTTTTATTAGGAAAGAAATTTAAAACAATGATAAAATGTGGAAGATAAGTGGGAAGAGGTATAATTGAGTTATCCTTGGTGTATTTTCATATCCATGAGATTTCTAATATTAGAAGGAATTCCAATAAGGAAAATAAAAAGAGAGATAAAGAGAAATCCTCAAAAAGAGATACTTTAATCAAGAAATAAAAAGGATAATGAGAAATAATGGATATAGATGCATTTAGAAGGATAATAAGTATCCACTAAAAAGGATTTCTAAATATTAGAGTTTCTTGGGATCAAAGGAGCCCCAATGAAGAAAAAGAAAGAGAAAATGCCATTAATACAAAATAAGATGATAATGTGATGTATAAGTAATGAATTTTTTGGCATCGTTAAGAAGGAGGTATTTTCTATTAAAAGAAAATATAAATTTTTTGCCAATGAATTAAAAGTCAAACATAAAGAGAATAAGAGAGATAATTTTCAAATTCTTAAATATCCAATGAACATGGTTTTTTTAAGAAGATGTATAGGAGAGAGAAGATTACTTCTCAATGAAGGAAAAGGTTTCCTTTTGGGAGATGGATTTGTTTCCTAGTGGATGAACGTCTTAGGGTGTTGATACCCTCCCCTATATAAGGGGTAGAGCCTCTGGTTCGAGTTCGAGAAAGATCCATGCATCTCTCTCTCCCTTCTCCTTCTTCATTGCATGCAAACCCTAGAGAAGAGGTTAGTTCGAACCCTAGAGAAACGAGGGGCCGTGGAGAAGGTGTGATGGAGGTGTACTACTCCCACGACATCAACGAGATGCTCGGTGGCAATCCCTTTACCCTAGCCCATGCGCAGCAGTAGCAACACGACTGCAAGAGCAGCCACACATTGCGGCCTTGGCACGCCTGTGACCGGCCATCTTGGTTACGAACTGGAGGCACCTCGTGTGCACCAGAGTACGGCGGAGGTAGGGTAGCAATTTCCGACAAGGTTCGTGGCCCAGGGAGGAAGAGACATCCCGCGCAGGGATACAAACAGTGGCCGCTGTGGATGGCTGGAGGTGGAAGACGACCCATGGTCGACTGGACGGTTTTGTTCCTCCGCGGGCTGAAGAAACAACAACTTAACCAAGGGAAAACTAGTAATGTTTCAGGATCTCTTTGTGTGTTTGCTTTCTAGGGTTTCTAGTCCACTTTTATGGTTTTTAGGGTTTAATAGTTTCAGGATCTCTTTGTGTGCTTTCTTAGCTATTGGATTTCTTGCATTGATTTGGATTAATTCTATCTCAAATCAGCCTGTCAAGTATGTGGTTACTTATGGTTAATCATAGTTTTCCAAAGAGTTTCCCTGATGATTCATCGAATTGAATGCAACTTAACCGTTTAAATGTTCATACTTGAAAAATTATAAAGTCACTATGAGTATCACAAATGTAAAATAAGTGTGTATTCTCACACCAACATGCCACCCTGATGGATGATGCCAAAAGATCAAGCCCAGAAGGGAAGACCAATGGGTACCATGAGTGGTGACCCCAGACACCAAGCTTGGGAATGAGAAGGTGATCTTTATTGCATGACTAATGGGCACCATGAGAGGTGACCCCAGACACCAAGCTTGGGACTGAGAAGGTGGCCTTAAGTCAATGGCAAAAGAGAAACCCTAAAGGGGGTATTCCAGGGTTAGGGCAGAAGTGGTGGAGAATGTCACTTTGAAAGCATAAATTGGCTTGTTAATTAACTTGATTGTGATATTTAGATTGTTAGCCATATCTTTGAAATTTTGGTTTTCCCCACATACCGGCATATTTCAATATGCTAACTGACGTTTTGTTTGTCGGCGTTTTAGGTGCAAGATTGAAAAGGACAAACAGTACAGTGGCATATGTGGAATTAAATAAGAATTAAAGTACAAAGGAGGATTAGTTAGAATAGACTCCAGATGTGGATGGCACTAGATATCCAAGTTTTGAAAAAGGTATGCAAAGTTTTATTTTTATACCAGATTGCAGTTCAGTTCTGTAGAATTTCATAATTAATTTTGATTAATTGTTGAACCTTTCGATCTTGTTAATTGGGATAATAGCTCTGACCTTTGGGTCTCCCTTAATTGGGGGTTATCGGGAGGTGGGGTCGTTACAATATCAGTACATTTTAGTGGTTATTGACTATGTGTCAAAATGGGTAGAGGCGGTAGCTACCAAAACCTACGACTCCAAATCTATGATTAAGCTATTCGAGAAAACCATTTTTCCATGCCTCAGAGTACCTTGCACTGTGATAAGCGATGGGGGGTAATATTTTGGAGAAAAGCAGCTTGAGGTGCAACTAAAGAAGTATGGGGTGAAGCACAAGGTTGCTACACCGTACCACCCTCAAACCTCTAGACAAGTAGAGGTATCTAATAGGAAAATTAAGAAGATTTTGGAAAAAATTGTTAGTTGCACTCAGAAGGACTGGTCCATGAAGCTTGATGATGCTCTCTGGGCCTATAAGACATCCTATAAGACACCTATAGGCACAATGCCATACAGATTAATCTATGGCAAGTCCTGCCATTTACCTATGGAGCTCAAACATAAGACCCTTTGGGTGATCAAGTTTCTCAATATGGACCTGGAAAAGGCCGGTTAGAAGAGATTTCTTCAGGTACAAGAGCTCGAGGAGCTAATATTGCATGCCTATAAGAATGCAAAAATCTACAAACAAAGGACTAAGGTGTGGCATGACTCCCATCTAAAGAACAAGGATGTTCATGAAGGAGACAAAGTACTTCTTTTCAATTCTAGCATTAGGCTCTTCCCTAGGAAGCTCAAAACAAGATGGTCAGGCCCATTCTCTGTGGTAAAGATTTATCCATAAGAATGATGGAGATTCAAGGAGAGAAGACTGGAATCTTCAAGGTAAATGTCCATAGGGTGAAAAGATTTTATGAAGATGAAGCCTTTGTAAGAAGATCCGAGATAAATTTGGAAGAACCACCTCATCCAAATTAGGAAAGGAAGTGAGAGTTGCCACATCCAACTGTAGGGCCTAACGAGTGAAAATTTTATGCAAGTCTAGCTAAGAGACATTAAAACAAGTGCTTCTTGGGAGGCAACCCAAGTTTTTACCTTTTTTTTTAAATATTTTTTGTCCTTTACCTTTTCGCTTAGTTTAGTTTTGTTCTCTTTTAAGTGATGTACATATCCATCTTCTTTTGAGTATCTCATGTTTCACCTAAGAAATCAATCCTTGATTGATCTGGTTGTGGTCTAAACCACAACTGCGGTTTAGCACTTGCTTACATGAGACCGAAACCGCGGTCTTCCTTGCAACAACCGGAAAAACTGTTATCGTGGTCTTCTTCCTTTGGAATACCGCGACCACAATTCTTCCACAAGATGAAAACTGCGACCGTGGTCTTTCCCCTTTATTTTTTTGGTTGCAGTTATGCCTGTATTTATATCCTTAAACCACCACATCTTAAGCTCTTTTTACTCATAGTCTTTTCCAAGAAAAACCCTAATCTATGCTTGATCATGACCGATGACCCGATCTCGTGACGAAGCCGATTGCCACCCCATCCACGTTTGTCTCCATCGTCACAATCGTCGTCAATGTATATGTCTGGGTTAAACCTTTTTCTTTGCACTTCTAATTTTTGTACTACCTTGTCACCTAAAACTGATCCTTTTCACCCCGATTCTTGGCAGCCGATGATGAATCGAGGTTTCTTTCATTATCTCGACCGCCTCACGGAGGCGTTTGTTAATGACCTCTAAGAAAACCCTAAAACCCTTAATAATGGAACAACTGAAGTTGGTGAAAACAAGGAAGGGATCATCAGACAGAGGGAGGAACCAGAAGGGTCAGAAGAAGGGAAATCACAATCACGGTCATCACCTTTACAACTGCGGTCGTGGTGCACCTGAAACCCTCAACAGCAACTGAGGTGTTTTCTCTGACAACCAGGATTGTGATTTGCCCAAAACAAGGAGAAAAACCATGACTACGGTCTTAACTGAAACCGTGGTCTTTTCTCTATAAACCGCGACCGTAGTGTCATAAGGATTACCGAAAAAAATCATGATCATGGTTGTTCTACATAAGACAACCGCAACCGCGGTCCTTCCTTATGAACCGAGACTGTGACCCCTACTCAAAAAACTGTGACTGTGGTCTCTCTTAGAAACTGTGACCGTGGTGTCCTATGAAGTAACAAAACTATGACCGTGGTCTCTATGAACACCTTTTGAACTTAACATTTAATAATTTTACAAACACCTATCCTATGATAAATGCAATGATGGTAGTTTTTGATAAAATCAACTAGATAATAATTCATTGAAAATTTGCAGAATGTCTTCTCCAGCAACCAGCGATTCCCTATAGAAGAAAGTTTCTTCCCTAAAGGAGGTAGAGAAGATAGTAGAGGGCCTAATAGAAATATTGATGAAGAATACTTCTCTACCTGAGCACAAACACATGCAGATATAACTGAGGTTGGAACAATATCAGAGGATATTGGGGGAGGTGCCACAGGAGGAATCCCCAGGAGAAACTGAACAGACCAAGTTTAACGACCTAGGCCCACTACCCAGGGCTCTAGTAGAGTTTCAGGAATGACGACTGGCCCCACAGACCACCACTAGCCTTAACTGTGCATTTTTTCCACACTCACATGCAAGCTGGGGTCAACTTCCCGACTGGTCACCCATCCTAGTACTACTCCAAGCTGAGCATGCTTAACAATGGAGTTCTTTAGTGATGGGCTTTCAGAAAAGGAGGTGTGCCTTGGTGATATGTGTACTCCAATCATTCCTTTTAAGATCATACTATCGAAGGCCTCAAATCTTGGGATGTTACAATCTCCCACACATAGACTCTTGACATCCTCGTCAAGGCTCAACTACATAGCCTCATAATCTGACCCCATTTCAGTGCAGACCCACAATGGCCCATGGACACTTAGTGTTATAACCCCATTTTCTAAAGCATGTAATGACATTTGTAAATCTCTTTTAAAAATATAAATGAAATCAATGATTGATTTGATGATTTGATTTGAATGAACTTCGTGTATGATAGCCTTGTATGCTTTCTTGATGGGCCTTATTGGCCATTAAGCCCAATTGAAAGAAAAAGAAATGAAAAAGGAATTCAATTGGATAAAGGAATACATATAGAAATAAATAAAAATGATTAAAAGGGTAAAGGATATTTTACAAAATAGAATTTCATGACATAAAGGTTCCTTGGGGTTCAAGGAACTCGGGATAATTATATAATGGCAAAAGGAATAGGAAATATGTGGAAAATATGAATAAATAAGTGATAAATTGAAACTAAAAAAAGGGTCTATTTCCTTTAAATAATGACTTCAATTTTTTCATGATGAGAGATAAAGGTATGAATAAATTTCCCTTAAAATTTGAAGAAAAAAGGAGTTAAGAATTGGGAGTTATTGATTTTTCAAGTTATCCTTGATTGTGGAAATTATTTCACTATTTTTCCTTTTTGGATATATCAGGCGCGATAAGGGTTGTTGGATCTTGATCCAATGCACGCCGCTCATCGTCTAGAGTCCCATAGGGACGCGGACTCTGCGCTTGCAAGGGAACGTTCCCCTCATTTTTTTGATCGACTCAGTGCATGTGCACTCGAGTTTTCTGTCCCATTGAGTCCAGGAGTGAGAGGCGAAGCTTCTCGACCCTAATTTGATGGGTTCCCATCGTGAATAGGAAAAATGCCCAATCCTTCAAAGAATAAGTTGACGGAGGGGTTAAGAAACCCTAGGAAGAGCCACCCTAGTCCTATATATAGGCCACCACTCGAGTCCTTGCACCCTAGTGATCTCGAGCGGCCATCTATTAGGTCTCGGCACCCTCTCCCTCGCGCAATTGCCATCGCTCCGACGAGCCCCAGACGCGGTGTCGCCGCGAGTTCAAAATAAGAAGAAGAGGAGGATGACGAGCAGAAATTGTCAGATCTTGGAGCACGGTGGGCCAGCGTAAGATCTAACGACCTCAGGTGACGCGCGCTGAGATAGCTCCTTGAGTGGAGCGAGTTGACGCGAGGCATCAGATCAGAGTCCATCGTGGACCCGAGTGCCATCCGACGGACGACAGCCTGCAGCCGCACACATCACCGTGGTAGTGTAGTAGTTTGACGTGGAGTGTTGGATTGAGGCACGGACCAGCGACGCATCGATCGAACGACCAAGAATTTTTGGTAAAATCTCCTCTCTAATCAAATAATCCAGAATATTACTTTTCCTTGCAAAATTAATAGAAAACTCTAGAAATCTCCAATGAAGAAACTTTATAAATGAAAGTTGTATAGAAAAATACGAGGAACATGATAAAAATACTTTGTGAATCTATTTCTTTTCCATTTTGCAAAAGTACTTTAATTTGGTAGAAAAGTGCATTAAAAAGTAATTACAAACCCTAATTGTATATAAAGGATGCATCTTTGAATATTAATATGTTAATTTGAAAGGTATTAACTTGTTGATTAGTAATATAGAGTTTTCATCCGTTTTTTTACAAAGTTGCTAGTTTTAGGGTTTTAATCCATAAATGAAAAATAATATATATGGAAACCCTAATTGGGGTAAAAGAAGAGGAAAACCATGATATTTCGGATTAAGGAAGTAAATTACTAAATAATGATCCTAAGACTGTTAGGAATATTAAAATGGGAGAATTTAAAGGTTTTAAGTAGATTTGATGAATTAGGGTTCTTAATAACTAAGAAAGGAGGCAAAACCCTAATTTCCAAGGAAACCCTAAAATTGGAATAGAAACCCTAAAGAATAAGATGATATTGAATAAATTTTGATAAAATGAAGTTGGAATGTTTATTTCAGGGTTTCTATGCACTTTGCTTGATTGTTTGGATTTTCTCTCTCTACAAAGTTGATTGTGTATCTGAATCTTCAAATACATGTATGTGGTTACGCTTATGAATACTCTGAGTTAGTTTCCCGAGGATTTTTGAGGTTTTTATCGGTTGCTTGAAATTAATTGTTGGATGCCTTTATTTCATGCAACTACAGAGTGACTATGAATATCACTATAAATGTATACATATAATTGGCTTAGATTCGGGTCCACCCCTGTGGCTATGCAAAGGCTAAAAAGGATAACCTAGAGCAAGGTCTAGGCTATCATGAGTCAAAAACTAGGCTACACATGGGTAGTACCATGAGACTCCTACCATGCCATGAGTTAAGGAGTGGGCTACCTACGGGTAGTGCCATGTGACTCAACCCTAGAAACTAATTCACCTGTTAGGTGGGATCATGAGGGGTATAATGGGGATCTACCATAAGGAAGGTAGTGTCCAGGTCCACTGCAGGGACAGCGCAGGAGATAGGGTATACATGGATCGCGTAGTTATATTTAAAATGTAAAATTGTTTGTTAAATGTTAATTGATTGAAATATATTGTTATGGATAATTGCATGATTAGTGTTTCCCCCACATACCAGCTTTGGCTGACCAAAGTTTTGTTTTTCGTCATTTTAGGTACAACACCAAAAGGACAAACAGTAAATCGTCATATTGTGAAATGCATGAATTAAAGTTCAAGGAAGATTAGTTAGATTAGTCCTAGTTCTGGATAGGAGTTTAGAATTCCAAATTTTTCAAAGGTATGCAAAAATTTATTTATTACAGCTTTTCAGTATAGTCTAGTAGAATTTAATAATTGTTATCAATTAATTGCCGAACCTTGATCCAAAAAATTGGATAACGGCACCGACCTCTCGGTCTCCCTAAATTGGGGGTTACCGAAAGGCATGGTCATTACATTTGGTATCAGAGCAAAGGTTCCTCACTTAATTGTTAATAATTATTAAATTTTACAAACTCTATAGAACCCAAGGGAGTTATTAGAGGATTTTCCTAAAGATTGAGGTGTCTAGAAAAGGATCACTTCTGGGAGCTGGAAATATTTTCGTCTGCACCGCTAGTCAGAATACGAGGACTCCCAGATTGTGTGACTGCTTGGCCGATGTCCTAGGATCTGAATCGAAATACGATACCTTTAGTACTCTCTCATCTTATTCATCCCTTCTCATCACAGATTCTATTAAGGATTTTAAGAGTTAGGGTTTTTCTCTCTCTTCCTCACCCTCATGTGGTATGGGAAAGTAAGTTAAGGATTTAGGGATCCTCCATAAAATTAATAAAAGATATGTAATGAGACGTCATTGACATAAGTATAATTAGTTTACATATAAACTAAAGGTTTGTTTGTTATGCTTATGTAGATGGCTAGTACCAAGACTGTTGCTATTCCCGAGGGCACTGGGAACCCAGCTTGGAGTGCTTGGCCTCCCCGCAAAGGAAATGGGTCTTCAGAGAAGAGGAAGAAGAACCATGGTGGTGAATCCTCTAAGTACAGAAAGAGGCCCGAAGAGACCACTCATGAGGTCCCTAACCCTGACCTGATACCCTTCAACAACCTTGATCAAGAACAAGATCAAGGGTATGAGGAGCAACATGTGTATGAGTAAGTAGACCAGATGGAAGAAGACCAAGATGGAGGTCCAGAACTGACCATGATGATCCACACCCATGATGCTTTATGGATGGAGCAACAGAAGAAGCTGATAGAGGCCATTAGTGCCTTGGCCCTCCGAGACCTAGCCAGAGATGAGAATGGTGAGCTTCTTCCGGTTCGTCCTCGACTAGGAGCCACCATCCTGGACTTCATCAAGTTGAACATTGAGAAGTTCTGGGGAGAGGATAAGTTGGAGGTAGTTGACAAGGTGGAAGCTTGGCTGCTTGTAGTCGATAATGGATTCTACATGCTTGAGGTACAACCGAGCAAGAAGGTCCTCTTTGCAGCTCACCTTCTGGAAGGAGCAGCCAAGATATGGTGGGAGACCCACATCACCGACCGAGATTTGACAGATGAACCCATGGCATGGGCTGACTTCAAGACGATCTTCACCGCCAGATTCATCTAAGTATCATCTAAGAAGGAAAAGGAAAGGGAGTTCACCAACATGACCCAAGGAAACTCTTATGTGGTAGACTTCGGGCACAAGTTCCGGACCCTGGAGTGTTTTGGGTACAAGATGGATGAAGAAAGAAGGGTGGATCACTTCATAGAGCGCCTTCACCTTGCCATCAGGCCCCATGTGATGGCAAGCAAGCCTAAAACCTTCACCGAAGCCATAGAGTATTTTGGAATAGATGATCCCGCAAATGTCGACTTGTGGTTAACTGAACTAGAGAAGGCCTTTAGAATCTTGAACATCCCAAAAGTTGAGAAGGTTAGACATGTTGTGTATCTTCTCAAAGGGAGTGTTGGTCATTGGTCGACCATGGAAGAACAGAAGAGGCCAGGTGTGGAGGTTTCATGGGAAGTTTTCCGACGGGATTTTATCAACAGATATTTCCCTAAGACATTCTTGGATGAGAAAATCTCTCAGTTTGAGAGGTTAAGACAAGGTCCAATGAACATTAGCGAGTACGAGGCTAAGTTCATGGAGCTATTGCAGTTCTGTCCGCACATGGCAGCTACAGATGAAGAAAGGATTAGGCATTTTGAGAAAGGGTTAAATGCTAAGTTGACTACTCCCGTGTCTGCTCTAGAGAATAGAGAAAGGTTTGCTACCTTTGTAGAATCTGTCAGAAAGGTAGAGAGGTCTGTAGCAGAGAAGAGACAGACCCATAACAAGAGGATGTATCCCCAGTTCCAAGGATCTTCATCTAAAAGTTTCAAGAAACCTAGGTTTTCTATGCCTACACCACCACCTAGACCCAGTACCCAGATGCAGTGGATGTCGAATAGGGGTAGAGGACGAAGTCTACCACTAGAGGGAGCTCGCAATTCAGCATCTATGTCAGTTACAGGACCACCCAGACCACAACAACTAAACAGGAGTTGTTATATATGTGGAAAGATTGGACATCTGATGAAAGATTGTAGAGCCAGACAAGTGAGTGTAACTCAACCCCAGAGGCAGAGTCAGCAAGGATCCCAAAGGCGACAGTTTCCAAGAGGAGCTAGAGGACGTGGACAAGCATCCCAAGCTGGATCATCAGCACCTAGTCAACGAGCACCGAATCAACCACAGGCGATGGCGAGATTCTATGCGATGAATCCACCTGATGTAGTGATCAACCCTCAAGTTGTGGCAGGTCAAATGGAATTGTTATGTTTTGATATATCTACATCTTGCATTGTATCTGTTTTGATTGATCTGGGTGCTAAGAACTCCTTTATCACTCGAAGAGTGATTCTTGACTGCAACTTAACTATACGTCATAGAGCAGATAGTTTGTTGCTAGAAACTCCGTTGATGGGGTCTGCTGCATTGCAGGAGGTATGTTCTCCCTGCATCCTCTTCTTTTCTGGACATCACATTCAAGTGGATCTTATACCACTTGAGATGCATGGATTTGATATAATCCTTGGGATGGATACCTTAGAAAGGTATAAGGTTGTCTTGGACTGTGAATCCAAGCAAGCTATGTTTGCTGATGATAGTGACACATGGATCTTTCAAGGAGAGAGAAAGATTCTACCCACCTGTCTTGTGTCAGCTATGGTTGCTGAGAAGGTGATGAGACAAGGATGTTATGCATTCTTGGCCCATGTGGTAGATACCACCATGGATAGTCCTAACCCTGCTGAAGTTCCTACAGTCAGGGAATTTGAAGATGTATTTCCTAAAGAACTTCCAGGTGTGCCACCACCTCGGGAAATTAATTTTGAGATCAACTTAATCCCAGACACACAACCTATAGCACAAACACCATATAGGATGGCGCCTACTGAGATGGCAGAACTCAAGAAACAGCTGCAGGAGTTGCTTGAGAAGGGTTTCATTCGACCCAGTACTTCACCTTGGGGTGCTCCGGTCCTTTTTGTTAAGAAGAAAGACGGGTCAATGCGGTTGTGCATTGATTATAGATAGTTAAATAAAGTAACAATAAAGAATAAGTATCCTCTGCCAAGGATTGATGATCTCTTCGACAAGGTATGGTCACTATGAGTTCACATTTATGTCGTTTGGACTAACTAATGCACCAGCTACATTCATGGAACTCATGAATAGAATCTTACGACCTTTTATCGATCAGTGTGTTGTAGTCTTTATAGATGACATCCTAATCTATAGTAGAGATGCTCAGCAGAATGAACGGCATCTTCGTCAGGCTCTAACTTTGCTAAGAGAACACAAGCTATATGCTAAGTTTAGCAAGTGCGAGTTCTGGTTACCAGAAGTTTCTTTCCTTGGACATGTGATATCTGCTTCGGGTATTCATGTTGACCCTACAAAGGTAGAATCTGTCCTTCTATGGGAGCATCTGAAGACACTGACAGAAATCTTTAGTTTCTTATGGTTGGCTGGCTATTATCGAAGGTTCATTAAGAACTTCAGTTCCATAGCCTTACCCTTGACTAAGCTGACCAGGAAGGATGTTCCTTTTGTTTGGAGTGATAAGTGTCAGCAATCTTTTCAGCTGTTAAAGGAGAGGTTGACAAGTGCACCTGTGCTTGTATTACCTGAACAAGGAAAAGGATATATAGTTTTCTGTGATGCCTCCAAGAATGGACTTGGATGTGTGTTGATGCAGGATAAACAAGTGATTTCTTTTGCTTCCCGACAGCTATTTTGGTTCATGCCTTGAAGATCTGGAGACACTATCTCTATGGAGAGATATTCCAGATTTTCACTGATCAAAAGAACCTTAAGTATATCTTTTCTCAGCATGAGCTTAACATGAGGCAACGGTGTTGGATGGAGTTAATCAAGGACTACGATTGTACAATTGATTACCATCCAGGGAGGGCCAATGTGGTTGCTGATGTTTTGAGTAGGAAATCAGCAACACCAGTCTTAGGTAGAGCATAACTGAATTCCTTAGTGTGCTCAAGGAGAGATATGCTTATCTCCTTAAGGCAAGACAATGTACAGTTGAAAGTGTCATTGTTAGCCGGGTTGTTAGCTGAGATGCACATAAAACCTACTCGGAGAGAACAGATCAAGGAGGCACATCAAGTTGATGCTGCAGTTCAACAGATCAGATTGGAGTATGGTGATGAGAAACGAGATGGTTTCCATGACTCAGATGACCAAGTAGCTTGTTATCATGGTAGGATGATAATACCGGATGTGGATAACTTGAGGAAGTTAGTCCTGGAAGAAGCTCATTCTTCGATGTATGCTATGCATCCAGGAAGCACCAAGATGTATCGAAATTTAAAAGATATGTATTGGTGGCCTGGCTCGAAGAAGGATGTGGCTGAGTTTGTTATGCGGTGTCCTGTGTGTCAGCAAGTTAAATCTGAACACCAGAAGCCTGCAGGAACAATGCAACCCTTACCCATACCAAAGTGGAAGTGGGATCATGTAACCATGGACTTTGTTGTTGGCCTACCCAGGACAAGCAAAGGGCATGATTCCATTTGGGTAATAGTTGATAGGTTGACAAAGACAGCTCATTTCTTGCCTGTCAAAACAACCTATTCTATTGAGAAATTAGCACAGTTATATGTTGATGAGATTGTGCGACTGCACGGAGTCCCAGTTACCATTGTTTCTGATAGAGGTCCCTAGTTTACGAGTCATTTTTGGGAGCGACTTCATAAAGCTTTAGGCACACAGTTAAGGTTTAGTACAACCTTTCATCCTCAGACTGATGGACAGTCAGAAAGGACTATACAGACCTTGGAAGACTTTCTTAGAGCATGTGTTCTCCAGTTTACAGGGAGTTGGGATCTACACCTAAGCTTGATAGAGTTTGCCTACAACAATAGCTATCAACATAGCATTGACATGGCACCTTATGAAGCTTTGTATGGTAGACGTTGTAGATCACCCCTATGTTAGTATGAAACCGATGAATATCAGTTGTTAGGTCCTGATCTTGTGCAGCAAACCACAGAGAAGATTAAAGTAATACAACAACAGATTAAGACTGCACAGGATAGGCAGAAGTCTTACGCTGATAAGAGTCATAGACCTTTAGAATTCCAGGTTGGAGACAGAGTGTACCTCAAAGTCTCACCTTGGAAAGGGGTTCTGAGGTTTGGAAGGAAAGGGAAGTTAGCTCCTAGATTTATGGGGCCTTATTCAATCATTGAACGGATTGGAAAAGTAGCCTATAAGATAGAGTTACCACCAGAGTTACAAAGGTTACACCCTGTGTTTCACATTTCCATGCTGAGGAAATGTCATCCTGATACAGAATCAGTTCTACAATCTATGGAGGTAGAATTGAATGATGATGCATCTTATGAGGAAGGACCAGTGTCAATCCTTGATAAAAGATTTAAAAAGTTGAAAAAGAAAGACATAAGTCTTGTGAAAGTTCTTTGGAATCATCATGGTGTTGAAGAAGCCACATGGGAACTAGAGGAAGAGATGAGGAGGAAATACCCTTCTCTTTTCTCTTAATATGTTCTGTTGATTTCGGGGATGAAATCCTCGTAAGGGGTGGATAATTTGTAACATCCCTGACCTGGGTTATGAATTAACCCTAGGTGTTTTGCTTAAGACATGTGATTATATGCTTGTGATTATCTTTTTATATGTAATTAAAGCTTATGAGTAACTTATATTTCCATTTCTGTCCTTTTTGAACAATGTTGTAATCTTGTTTTGTTAAATATGGACTAATGCGCAAATTACCCAATTAGAGGGGTTAACTTGCAAATTGCACATGTTAAGATGTTTCTCTGATGTTGATACATCATAAGAATGGATATGATGTGGTGGAATGAATTCCACAAGCTTGGGCACCAAGATATAGCTTGTAGAGCAATATTTATGCTTTAAAACCTAGTTTTGGTGTAAAGTGCAATTTACCCAAAATCTAGGGTGCAACATGTAAAATATACCATTTAGAATATCTTTCATGACTCTTGGCATCAAGTAGAGTAAAGATAATGAGGAGGGCGCCTCATTTGATTGATCAAGTAAGAAAGATAACTTTTATCATTAAATAACTAAGTTTTAAGCAAGATGACCCCTTTATATTTATGCAACTTATTAAGATATATGGCTCCTTTCCCTTTTACCTTGGATAAGGGAGGAATTTTTGCATGGGATAATAAGTTAGAAACGTGGCCAAGAAAGTGGAGAAAGGCTTAGTGGATATAGTTGAGAAATAAAAGAAATAATCCTCCTTGCTTTGAAAATACCCCAAAAATATATAAGTGCATCCTTTTAACAAGCAAAGGATCGTTTCCCTTCATTCCTTCCCTTATCTTCTTACTTTGACCGACTAAGGAGAAGCTCAGGAGCAGAGAAGAATGACCAGGCTAGTTTGGGTAAGTCTTGATCATCATTCATCTCGTTTTCATGGTGGAAATCCTTATACAAGGTTGGTTTGTTAGTTTTCCTTACACAATTCTTCTTTCTAGTCTTCTTCTTCACCCAAACCTTGAAGAACGAACCTTGGGAAACCTTTGGAGCTTCATCCACCATTAAATCTACGAAGCTTGGAGCTCTAGATCAGATCTTAAGGTGGGTTTTATAACTCTAAACCTTTAACTTTGTTAAGTGCATCTTCTTTTCCTAGAATCCTTGCTTGTTCTTCTTCTTTACACACTTCTAAGTGTTCTTCCAAACAATTCCATGAAGAACCGCCCTTGTTATTGAGGTAGAAGATGATGGCGTTAATATCTAAGTTCATCCTAATCTTGCTTTAACAAACGGTCTTCCACCTCTTGCTCAAACGGTTTGCAAAACCGTTTGAAAGCAAACAGTTTCAAAACTTTTTGGAGAGCAAACGTTTTCACAAGAACATTTGGGAGCAACCGGTCCAAGACCGTTTGTATGGGTTGACCAAGCATTGACCATTTGGAGATATTTTGTAAACATTATGGACTAATCACCCACCAAAAATCATCATCTAATTCCAAGTAAATCACCAATTGAAGGCCCTTTACTCACCTAAATCCTAATCGGATCTATTGATGATTTCAATAATGCAATCATGTTGAAGTTTGGGTTGAGTGGCCCAAATGGTTTCAAAACTGTTTGGGGATCACCGAAATGGTCTCAAGACCGTTTGGTGATCACCCAAGACCATTTGGAGGTCTAGCGTTAAGTGGGGTTAATCAATTGATGGTTCAATCATATTAAGTTGTTGAGCAATTAAGTGTTGTTTTGGTGATAAAACCTAGGGTTCAACCTTTAAGTAAATGACTTAGTTTTTGATGAAATGATGGGAAAACGGTCTCAAGACTGTTTGGAGGATGTCCAAACAATCCCAAGACCGTTTGGGGGTCACCCAAGACCGTTTTGAGGTCTAGGGTTGACCATTATTAAGTGGTTGAAGATTGAAAGCCAACAAGTTGAAGTATAACCGATTAGTGACCTAATGATCAAATCAATGAACCAAACCTTAATAGGTTGACTTAGTTTTTGATGTTGACTTGAGAAAACGGTCTCAAGACCATTTTGAGGATGTCCAAATGATCCCAAAACTGTTTGGTGTCTTGTCATGACCCAATTGAATGATGGTTCAATGGTCTCAAGGTCAATTAGACTCATGTTGATACATGTTGAAGGGTGATCGATTCCAAATCCTAGTCCAATCAATCCAAACCCTAATTGGTGATCAATTGAGGGTCAATTGAGGATCAAATAAGTTAAGGGATGACCTAATTGACTCAATTGATAAGTGGATAACCTTTACTTGAACGATTGAGGGGTTCAACCTTGGAAACCCTAGCTCAATTGGAAGAGTTGACACACTTTTTGGTCCATGCAGTTTTGAGGGTGTTTGGAACAAACGATCCCAAACATTTTGGTAACCATGGGGTTTAAAGATCAATTTTTCCCATGCGGTTTCAAAGTCAAAGTTGGCCAAATGGTCACCGCGACAAAACGGTCTTCACCTTACCTAGGGCAAACGGTCTTGATGGTGTACTTGGCCATGCGGTCTTGAAAGTCAAAGGTACCAAACAGTCAACAACTCCAAACAGTTTCAAACCGTTTGGAGGTTGAAAGTGCAAAACCGTTTGGGGACTATTAAGGTCAAGAATGTTTGATGCCTTAGTTGTCAAGATGGTTTAGTATTTGATTGAACTAAACCCTAAAGGTACCTAAAGTGATTAAGGTAATAAGTAATTAGATGATTAATGCATGTAATGGTCAATAGTGAACATTACAAAAATACCCTTAGTGAGATAATGTGACTAATACCCCTTGATCAAGCAAACCCTAATGACCATAATGGTGATGACATGACTTATATTATCAAGGTTGATTTGACTTAATCTAATCAAGAGTGATGTAAACATCATCTAATAGTTAGATGAGAGAGAAGACTCCCTATATGTATGAGAATCAAGTAATATACTTCCAACATGTATGAATACACATAATTAGGGTATGATCCTTCATAGTGAGATCATGGAAACCCTAATTGTGGTGATTAATGAATCTTAACTTAATGGAAGGCATTATTGGAAGTAATCTTCATACATGATGATGGTATGACCTCAATATCATGAATATGAATAGTAAACCCTAATTTTAAGGGTAATATCATATAATGTGAATAGTAAACCCTAATCTAGGGTGATGTGATGAAGTGAACAGTAAACCCCAATTTGGAGTTATGCTTTTAAGTATGAAGCTCTGTTCTTGAATTATATACGAGTAATCATTATACCTTTGAAGTCATAAGGATTGAATAACCCTAATTAAATCGAATAGGGAAACCCTAACCCTAGAAACCAACTGTAGTAACATAACATGGTCGTGGTAAATTGTCAATAGCACGACCGTGCTAGGTAGCACGGCCATGGTAGCTTCCCCTTGCATGACCGTGCAAGGAAGTAGGGCCATGGTGTTCTATGATTAAATTGAAAAGAATTTGTATTGTGCTGATACAGATATAATGTGCATGTTTTCAATTATATTAGTCATGCAAGTTGTTACCAAGAGATAATCATAGCCAGGTAAGGGTTATGATGCCACATTCATTGAAAGTATTCTTTAAGCTTTGAAAACAATGATATGTTATGTTGCCTATTAAAAAGGTAACTTTTGAGTTGGATAGGTTGTATGAGCCATGAAGACCATCTGTATTGTTATAATCAAAGTCATGATGTTAAATGACTTGATGACTATATGTCACATGGTAACAAGTGTCATGATGATCTAAGGGTTTGAACACCCCTATTTATTTGAATCATAATGATAAGATGGTTAGGGATTGATATCCCAATGGTAACTGAGGTGAAATGAACTTGATATAATTAGTACTCCTTCTTTATAGCAATTGTTTTAATGGTTTGTGTTTGAAAACATACCTAATGTTAAAAGAATGCTATAATATACTTAAATAATCAAGTATAATGATATCATGTAGAGCCCTGATCATAGATCCATCATTGTCAGTAGTTTAATGATGGTGAAACAGGTTTTCCTAAGGGAACTCCTGGAGAACATACTTTTGAGTATGTTGGGGTTATGGATGTGAATATCCTTACGTCCTAATGTAGGGATTAATGTGAGATGTACTTTAATCTCTCATCCCTTCATTATATGTTTATGTCGGGATGATGTATCACTAATCTCCCGATGATGTTAATGCCACATCGGTGTGAGATAAACAAGAAATCCCTCGATGGCAAAGAGAGTACAGAATGCCAGTGTAACTCTAATAGCGAAGTTACCAGAATACCCTGGAAAGCTATTATAGTAGAGACACGAGATGTCTTGCATGTTGGTCCTCACACTGACTGAGGAGGATGAGGTCATAGGAATCCGACTCTTCTGATGACCTATGTATGGTACCAATTGTGATTTCATAATGGTCGGTTGGAGTATGAGAGGTGTAACTCATCTCCTCAGAGCATAATAATGTTTGTAAAATGGAATCAGTCGTGTAGCATAACTGCTTAGGTTGAACTACGAGAAACAATGCTTGACGGTACATTGTTTAGAATATTCTAGTTAAAAAAAACTAGTATACATGTTCTTCATATTCTTTATTGATATATGCCTTAATATTCAATTAAGTTATAATTGAAATGATTGCCTAAGAGAATGTTGCTTTACTTAATATTAAACCTGTTGTTGAATGTTTATAGTTTTATTGCTTATTGTTACTCCTTTATTTCAATAACAAAGCTTCTGGCGGAGAGTTATAACTCTCGCTGGGACAATTATTCAAATTGTCTCACCCCCGTGGGATTCGACTTTTTAGGTAGACATCGCGGACGAAGGAACCCATCAGTGGGTGAGCAGCAGCAGCAACAACACCAGGGACAGCAGTGATTCTCAGGTGGAGATACTGTCTGTCAAGTCTTGTAGATAGAATGTCCTATGTGTCATCTCTGTACTCTCAGGTCCTAGGAGTCAGTAGATGTTTAAAGTAGATCTGAGATTTTGGCTTAATGCCTTGAGATTTTTGTATCTTGCTTTGTATAGGTAACAGAGCAATTGATGTGGTAATCACTCGAGATGTGATTTTACAGAGATGTAATGATGAATCATGTTGTAAACAACTTATTATGTTTCTTTATGAAAGAGTTTTATCGTTTAAAGATCTCTTTACAAAAAGATTTAAATTTTAGTGATTTTTAATAATTTCGCTGCTAGTTAATCACTTCTGCATTAGTTTATCTTGTGTTTTGGCAATTCGATCGTCACATGTATAGTGCTACTTTTGAGATCTTCACCGACCATAAGAGCCTAAAATACATCTTGACGCAGAAAGACTTGAACCTACGACAATGACGATGGATGGAGTACATAAAGGATTATGACTTCACCATTGCCTATCATCTAGGAAAGGCAAACGTCATAGCTGATGCTTTAAGTCAGAAACAGCTCAGGTGTGCAACTGTTCTGTCCAATCAGTGGAAGAGTTTAGAAGAGCTGGTGAAATGGTCTCCCCAACCGTTCGATGATCGATTTTGATTGGCCAACATCCAGATTCAGTCTGAATTGTTGAGTGAGATGGTATCAGCCCAGTTGGCTAGTGGAGAACTTGACAAGATGAAAGTCTTGATGAAGAAGCCTCAGACCTGACTTTCTTTGGGAGTAGACGGAGGGATCTGATTTGAGAATCGCATATGGGTTCCTGAAGATTCACCATTGAAGGAACATATCCTACAAGAGGCTCATGGTTCTAAATACACGGTGCACCCGGGGACTACTAAGGTGTTTAAGGATATGCAGAGGTTTTTCTGATGGCTAGGAATGAAGAAAGACATTGCAGCTTATGTAGCCAGTTGTCTTGCGTGCCAAATGGTGAAGGTTGAACACCAACGACCCGACAGACTTTTACAGTCTATAGAGATTCCAGAGTAGAAATGGGAGAAGATCACCATGGATTTTGTGGTAGGTCTACCCCAGACCAAGAGAGGCCATGATGTGATATAGGTTGTGGTAGATCGCCTTACCAAGTCAGCACACTTCCTTGCCTTTAAAACCACTGCCAAAGTGTCAGACTTAGCTGAGTTGTATATCAGAGAGATAGTGCATTTACATGGCGTACATGGTTCCATCATCTCCGATAGAGACCAAAAGTTCACTTCCAAGTTGTGGAAGCAGGTTCAAGAGGAACTAGGTACAAGGTTGAAGTTCAGTACCGCTTATCACCCCCAGATAGATGGTCAGTCAGAAAGGACAATCTAGACCTTAGAGGATCTACTGAGAGCTTGTGTACTCGATTGGGGTAGATCATGGGAGCAGTACCTACCTTTAGCCGAGTTTTCTTACAACAACAGTTACCAAGCCAGTATCAGGATTCCTCCATATGAAGCTCTTTATGGGAGACTATGTCGGTCACCACTTCACTGGGATGATGTTGGTGAAAGGACCTTATTGAGGTCAGATGAACTCCAAGTGTATGCTGATAAAGTTGCTTTGATCGGGTAAAGGCTAAAGAGAGCCCAAGACCAACAGAAGTTGTATGTTGATGCGAAGCGGACTGATGTGCATTTCGCTATGGGAGAACATGTTTTTCTGAAAATCCAACCGCTCCGAGCTATAGCTAAGAACAGAGGAAAGTTGAGCCCCCGATACGTGGGTCTATTTGAAGTGTTAGAACGGATCGGTGAGGCCGCATATCATTTGGCATTACCCCCTCAATATAGTATGATGCATGATGTGTTTCACGTGTCCAATCTGAAGAGATATGTGCAAGATCTGAGCCATGTGTTGAGCATTGAACCAATTGAGCTTCAAGGGAACCTAACTTATCCTGAGTTGCCTTTGCGGATTCTAGATACCAAGGTAAAATAACTCAGAAATAAGATTATAGAGATGGTAAAGGTTCTTTGGAAGCACCATGGAGAGGATGAGTCCACATGGGAGCTGAAGATGGACATGGAAAAGGCATATCCTAATTTGGTTGTTTGATTGATGAATTTTGAGGACAAAATTCCTATAAGGAGGGGAGGATGTTATAACCCCATTTTCTAAAGCATATAATGAGATTTGTAAATCTCTTTTAAAAATATAAATGAAATCAATGATTGATTTGATGAGTTGATTTGTATGAACTTCGTGTATGATAGCCTTGTATGCTTTCTTGATGGGCCTTATAGGCCAATAAGCCCAATTGAAAGAAAAAGAAAAAGAAATGAAAAAGTAATTTAATTGGATAAAGGAATACATAAGGAAATAAATAAAAATTATTAAAAGGTTAAAGGATATTTTTCAAAATAGAATTTCATGACATAAAGATTCCTTGGGGTTCAAGGAACTCAGGATAATTACATAATAGCAAAAGGAATAGGAAATATGTGGAAAATATGAATAAATAAGTGATAACATGAAACTGAAGAAAAGGGCTCGTTTCCTTTAGACAATGACTTCAATTTTTTCATGATGAGAGATAAAGGTATGAATAAATTTCCCTTAAAATTTGAAGCAAAAAGGAGTTAATAATAGGGAGTTATCGATTTTTCAAGTTATCCTTGATTGTGGAAATTATTTCATTGCTTTTCCTTTTAGGATATATTGGGCGCGATGAGGGCCGTTGAATCTTGATCCAACGTGTGCCACTCATCGTCTAGAGTCCCAGAGGGATGAAAACTTTGTGCTTGTAGGGGAACTTTCCCCTCATTTTTCTGATCGACTCAGTGCATGTGCACTCGAGTTTTCTGTCCCATTGAGCCCGTGAGTGAGAGGTGAAGCTTCTTGACCCTAATTTGATGGGTTCCCATCGTGAATAGGAAAAATGTCCAATTGGGCAAAGGATCAGTTGGCGACAGGGTTAAGAAACACTAGGAGTAGCCACCCTAGTCCTATATATAGGACACCACTCGAGTCCTCGCACCCTAGTGATCTTGAGCGGCCATCTATTAGGTCTCGGCACCCTCTCCCTCACACAATTGCCATCGCTCTGATGAGCCCCAACTGCGGCGCCGCAGTGAGTTCAAAATAAGAAGAAGAGGAGGACGACAAGCAAAACTCATTAGATCTTGGAGCATGGTGGACCGGTGTAAGATCTAATGACCTCAGGAGACGCGCGCTGAGATAGCTCGCTGAGTGGAGTGAGTTGACGTGAGGCATTGGATCAGAGTCCATCGTGGACCCGAGTGCCATCCGACGGACGACAGCCTGCAGCCGCACACGTCACCGTGGTAGTGGAGGAGTTTGACATGGAGCGTCAGATTGAGGCATGAACCAGCAGTGCACCGATCCAACGACCAAGAATTTTCGATAAAATCCCCTCTCTAATCAAATAATCCAGAATATTACTTTTCCTTGCAAAATTAATAGAAAATGCTAGAAATCTCCAATGAAGAAACTTTATATATGAAAGTTGTATAGAAAAATACAAGGAACATGATAAAAATAATTTGAGAATCTAGTTATTTTCTGTTTTGCAAAAGTACTTTAATTTGGTAGAAAAGTTCATTAAAAAGTAATTAGAAACCCTAATTTTATATAAAGGATGCATCTTTGAAGATTAATAGGCTAATTTGAAAGGTATTAACCTATTGATTAGTAATATAGAGTTTTCATCTATTTTGTATACAAAGTTGGTAGTTTTAGGGTTTAAACCATAAATGAAGAATAATATATATGGAAACCCTAATTGGGGTAAAAGAAGAGGAAAACCATGATATTTCGGATTAAGGAAATAAATTACTAAATAATGATCTTAAGACTGTTAGGAATATTAAAATAAGAGAATTTAAAGGTTTTAAGTAGATTTGATGAATTAGGGTTCTTAATAACTAAGAATGGAGGCAAAACCCTAATTTCCAAGGAAACCCTAAAATTGGAATAGAAATCCTAAAGAATATGATGATATTGAATAAATTTTGATAAAATAAAGTTGGAATGTTTATTTTAGGGTTTTTGTGCACTTTGCTTGATTGTTTATATTTTCTCTCTCTACAAAGTTGATTCTGTATCTGAATCTGCAAATACAGGTATGTGGTTACACTTATGAATACTCTGAGTTAGTTTGCCGAGGATTTTCAAGGTTTTTATCGGTTGCTTGAAATTAATTGTTGGATGCCTTTATTTCATGCAACTATAGAGTGACTATGACTATCACTATAAATGTATACTTATAACTGGCTTAGATCTGGGTCCACCCCTGTTGCTATGCAAAGGATAAAAAGGATAACCTAGAGCAAGGTCTAGGCTATCATGAGTTAGAAATTGGGCTACACATGGGTAGTGCCATGAGACTCCTAGCATGCCATGAGTTAAGGAGTGGGCTACCTACGGGTAGTGCCATCTGAATCAACCCTAGAAACTGATTCACCTGTTAGGTGGGAACATGAGGGGTATAATGGGGATCTACCATAAGGAAGGTAGTGTCCAGGTCCACTATAGGGACAGCGCAGGGGATAGGGTACACATGGATCGCGTAGTTATATTTAAAATGTAAAATTGTTTGTTAAATGATAATTGACTGAAATACATTGTTATGGATAATTGCATGATTAGTGTTTCCCCCACATACCATCTTTAGTTGACCAACATTTTATTTGTCAGCGTTTTAGGTACAACACCAAAAGGACAAACAGTAAATCGTCATATTGTGAAATGCACGAATTAAAGTTCAAGGAGGATTAGTTAGATTAGTCCCTGTTCTAAATAGGAGTTTTGAATTCCAAAATTTTCAAAGGTATGCAAAATTTTATTTATTACAACTTTTCAGTATAGTCTAGTAGAATTTAATAATTGTTATCAATTAATTGCCAAACCTTGATCCGGAAAATTGGATAACGACACTGACCTCTCGATCTCCCTTAATATGGGGTTACCGGAAGGTGGGGTCATTACACTTAGCTCCCGATCACGGAATACCAGCGCAAGGGTGGCTACATCAACCATGGACAACCCTCTCCTACATGTCTGGACTGCACGGCTTAATACTGGAATGCCACATTGCCCATGCGGGCTCCACCTACTAGAGGGGTTATGGCCATGATACCATTTGTAACGACCTGGGTACACTGCCCAAGGCTCTAGTAGAGTTTCAGGAATGACGACTGGCCCCACAAACCACCACTAGACTTAACTGTGCATTTTTTCCACACTCATGCACAAGCCAGGGTCAACTTCATGACTGGTCACCCAACCTAGTACTACTCCAAGTTGAGCACGCTTAACTATGGAGTTCGTTAGTGATGGGCTCTCAGAAAAGGAGGTGCGCCTTGGTGATATGGGTAGTCCAATCATTCATTTTAAGATCATATTGTCCAAGGCCTCAAATCCTGGGATATTACACCAAGGGTACCGAGACCTCCGAGTACCTACCAGGAGAGTCTGAGAGCCAAGTGCACAACAAGAAGAGAAAAGTTGCACCCAAGGAACCCAAGGTTAGAAAAAGAGAAAAGCTAGAAATTGTCGGCAAACCAATTAAGGAGGAAAGCAAGGGAAAGGAGGCAGTAGGGGAAACATCTGCACAGTTTGAGGAACCTCCATTTGTGCCCAGGGATGCTTTGCACCAGTCTACCTATGATTAGATGTACCTGCACAAAGAATGTTGCCCGACACATTACCTAGACGTGGAACACTTCAAGAAAATGGGAATCTATGAAAGGGCAACGAAGTTCCTAGAAGGTGCAAATCTACACACCCTATGCACGCCTGAAGTGAAATCCTACAGTAAACTGATGTTAGAATACATGTCCTCATTAAAGAAGGTCACTATCAGTAGCGAGACACAAAGGGCAGATGTGGAGATTTCCAGTTTCAAGAAAGGATAGGGGGTGAATCCCACATGGTCTTAGAGGCAGATCTGAACAGAATGTTCACCAAGATGGAGGAAGAAGCCAAGGCCTACTTTGTAGCCTCGGGCAAAAAAGACACGATCACATATGATAGCAACGAGATGTGGACAAAACTTACTAGGGAGGAGAAACATAGTTCTAAAAACTCCAAGGCCTCACAAATCACCTCATGCCTCATCTGCATAATGTAGAAGATCACCACCTACACGATCGACGCAAGGTAAGAGACAGGGACGGTAAGTAAGGGAGATATGTTCCTCATCTGGTCTATGATCAACAGAAAGCCAGTGAACATTAGGAAAATATTAATCAAGTGTCTATCAGCGGCAATATGCAGGGATGTGAAAAGAAATTATGCATTTTACATGGGCGACCAGATAGCCATGGTTGTAGATTACCTACTAGACGAAGGAGAGGTCCAAAAATATAAAGTAATGGAGGGACAACAAAGAATAGACATCAAGTCTCTTGCCAGCATAGGTATTCTAGAAATGAAGGGGGAGAAGGTGTACTACAAATAGAGAGGGTCAAAAAGACCACTTCCCCTTCCCGAGACGGCGTACTATGACGCCCACAAACTGCGGCCAACCCAGGACAACTTAGAGAAAATGTGCTCTGGGGAACTACACGCCGACACAACTACAAATCTAGTACACACAATAGGAGAAAGAAGTGCCCCAACTTCGATAAAGAAGAAGAAGAGCACGGAGCCACAGAAGAAATTGGAAGTGGAGAAAAAGAAAATAGAAACAACTACCCTGCCAACCGTAAGTGAGAAGGCCGCAGAACAACCCTCCCCATGGCTCTACCTCAAGAAGACCCAGTAGAAGCCGTAGAACCCACACCTCTTGAGACACACGAGGAAGCAACTATTGTGGAGCCAGAGGTGGGAAAAGAGAAGGACACAGAAGCCGACCCACAACCCAGCATGAAACCAGAGTCAAATCTAGAAGGACAAGGCTCTTAGGCCGTATCAAATGCAGATATCGGTGGAGCGGACATGGACCTACCAGAGGAGCTGAAGGAGAAAGAACAAGTCCCACCACCACCACCTCTACAACCCATGATGCCAAGCTTGTCAAACACGCATGCGGAGCATCAACTGCACCAACAACACCAGCATGCACTTTCCTTCGGGGGTGCCTTAGGTACAAGGTTTGATGCAATGTGGGAACACATGCATCAAACCAATACAATAAATACTACAATTTCTTCTTCATTATCAAACCTAACAACACAGGTGCATGCGCTGGATGAAAGAACAAAAGCACTCCCAGACTTTTTCCAAGAAGTTCTAAACAATCAGTGGATCATGATGGGAATGCTTAAAAAGATGCAAAAAAAGGGTAGACATGTGGAAGGAGAGGCAAGCCATCCAAGCTAAAAATGAGAACATGCGTCGGGGCTACGATGCTATGATGGCTGCCATCAAAGAAGAGCGTCAAAGCCTATAAAAAGATTTCCAGGAGCTTAAGAAGGAACGTAAAGAACTCAAGACCCAGCGGAAGAAAAAGAAAACAAGGCACTCAGCGAGCCCGTCACACTCCGCAGCCAGCCCCTCCAACTACAATGATAATGTGGGAGGAATGGGAAAGGGAACAGGAACACCAAGAGCAGGGAGTGCTATCACGAGGGCATCACCCACTATAGATCTAGTAGGAAACCAGCCACCACAGCGGTCGAGCCCCCAAAATGAAAACCAAATGAAGAAACATACGACTCCATCAAGGGGGCTCGACCTCAACTACAATTCAGAGGAAGGCCTAGATGAAGCCGTTGAAGATGATGGAGATCTAGAAGAGCATCCCCTCTCCCCACCTACACATACGCTCATGCTAGAAGAGGAGATTGTTGTCGCTCATCGTGAAGAGGTGGTCGCAGAACTCAACTCAGCGGGAGCACCAGAGCTTGATAGAATGATAGTTGAGTTGGGGGTAAGGCTTGAGGAGAGCAGTGAGTTCCTCCTTTTCCAACAACATCACGAGCATAGTGACTATCTTTATGATGGAAAGATGGAGGCAACACTGAAGATGATGGCGGAAGCCATTTTGGGGAAAACTTCTAAGGAGAGTCACGTCAAAGACAACGCAGCTGCTGAAGCCTCTTCAGAAGTAGCTGAACTGATAGCCACCGCACAACCGATGTATAAAGTGGTTGAACAAGTGGCCAAGGCCATGCTTACAATAGAAGAAACCTCAACACCCTTGACACAGGAGGCAACGTATGATGATGAGGATGGCGGACTGGAAACTTTCTTCACAAATCAACCCGCCAGGGAGCGGAGTGCTCAGACTAAAGTAGAAATACATGTAGCAACTCCCCCTCTGCCCTACACGATGAAAGCTATGGACATGACTGTGGTATCATGAATCTCATGTAGAGATATCCACGTCTTGGAAGATGTCCTCAATGACGATCTACCCGGGGTAGACATATTATACAACAATAAGGGTAGACGTCTATTCAGAGACCACTTCAGGGGGATATTTCTGAAGAAGATGCAAGTACACAAAAGGTTGTTCAAAGTACTCTGTGCCACCCACCTGGGAGAATTCTTACACCTGGACAAGCTGTAGTCGGTATTCAATGGAATGATGCATCTAGCCATCCTCCTATATAATGAACATTACATGGAGGTAGATGTAGATGAACTAAAAGTGGCAGTCCGGCAAAAGATGACAAGGTCTGTGGTGTTGCCCATAAGAAATACAAAGCATTGGGGACTAATAGTCATCGGTATGCATGATCATAAGACGACAGTGCTCAATTGTTGTGCAGTTGAAATGGATAGCACCTCACTAGTCTACAAGACGAAGGAAGCCAAAGAAACCTTGAAGATATTGGTGCACTTGCAACGAGCAATCAAGGAGGCAGACAACAAATTTCAAGGGTCTTGGAAGCTTTTTTCCATCAACAAAAAAGTTCCCCAAGAAGAGGCTGGTTTGGGGGATTGTGCCTTCATAGTATTGTGCATGATGGAGTCCACAACAAGGGCATTCCCCAGGAGGACCTAGATACTAAAGACCTACATGGACTGTGGGGTATGTATGCTATGGATGTCATGTATGATCGCCGATTCTTCAATGACCTGGTGATGTCTGCAGAAACTGTACCACGTAGGCTTCACATGGACATTCCCTTACCCAAAAAGGTCAATTGGAGGGAATAGTTAAAATCCATGTGGGTCGATCTGATAGAACCAACCAGGGCTACAGCATGGAAAGCAGGCTGGAATGAAGGCTCTAAAGAGGCTACAAAGCACACGCTAGAAGAAGAGCCACGACAACCTTCAGTAGAAGAAGCTCCTAAAAATCAACCTCTAAAAGAATAGTCTGTAGATGGAGAGGTTGAATAGGAAGATCTGGGGGATGATAGAACATACGGTCCAGTAGGAGAAATTACATCTTCTTTTGAGAAATTTGAAAAATGGAGCTGCTTCAACCTGTCACTGGAAGAACTGACTCTTATAATGAGTTCTCTGAAAGAAGAAAATTTGTCAGGAGATGTCACCCTTAAGAGAGATGGCGTCTGCGTGCTAAAAGATGACCTCTGAGAAATGTTGAAAATAGGGGGATACCTTTATGTAATCACGATGTCAACCTACCAGGCGATACTAGGTGATACCCTGCCAAATAGTCACATGGCATACTTCTTACTGGTAGATGACATTCTCAAGGACAAAAAGTCAGGAGAGAAGGAGTGACTACAACAATGCCTAGAGACGGCCCCTCCAGAGCACATCTTCTTGCCTATTCTTCATGAAAACCACTAGACTTTGATGCATGTCAACCTTCTCAAAAGGATTGCAATTCTATATAATAGCTCTGACGTAGCCTTCGCGCTCAACAAGAAGACCAATATGACAACAACAAAGATACCTACAGAAGAAAAGGCAAACACACGCGCCAAAGCTATCATCAACGTGATAAGAAAGCATTGCAGAGGGTACGCCAATGCAAAAGGCAAGGACTTCAAGAAGACACAATTCTACCACAGATGCCCTCAGTAGGTACCCCTATTCAATGATTGTAGTTTCTTCTACCTATCATGGATGGTGGCCATATCCACTGTTGGCATCAAGGTGGAAAACATACAATATGAGCAATATCACGCGTTAAGGGGCATGTATGCAAGTATGCTCCTCGAGTCCAAGTGGGCCTCTATCGACAACAACAACAACAACAAATAAAGAAAGTCTGTTATACGTCTCACTCAAATTTTGACACCTTGAGATGGGATGCAGTATAAGTTTGGGGGAGGAGTCATACACAGGCTACAGAAGTACATTTACCATCCTTTTTCCCTTTTTTTAAAAAAATAATTCCTTTCCTTTTTTACCCTTTTTGTCCCTAAAATTTTAAAATTTTGAATTTTTGTTACAACTGACTTTTAGAAGCTCGCCTCCACTCTCGCTAAATTTTCTGATTGTATTGTTTTAGTCCTCTTAGAAAGAAATATATGAGCAACATATACAAGTATATATGAGTAAAACAACAGTCATAGCAATACGGCTATACCTCATTCTTGCAATAAGACATTGTAAATGTAACAACCTTAACTCATGAAACCCTCGAAGATTAGAGGACTTCACCTAGTCATAATCCTAACCAACCATCCTCACTGACGCTTTTGATCATAAAATCCTTATCTCTATAGAAAGGGAAAAATTTTCCCTCCTCAAAGAATATCTGAAAGAGGCTTGGCCGCCCAGAATACCAAGTACACCCCCCCAAACCCAAGCCTAAAAGGAGAGGTAAAAAGTCAAAAAAACAAAGAAAAAAATATATGAGAGTTGTGCCTGAAAAGATGCCAAAAGTTTCCACACAACCGATATATTACTGCACTCATGAAGGTAGATATGTCATGCCCGTAAGTGGAATCTTGAAGCCAAGATTACACACCTCCAATCCTAAATGAAATCTCACAAAACCACCTGACTTAAAGTCAGAATCCCAAAAAGGGCAAAACTATTCTTATGATAGTTGTGGGTGAGGAGTTCAGGGGGAAGAGGAAAACACCTAAAAGTCTTAAGCCTACCCAAACACATTAGCATAGGTCCAACTAAAAAATAAGGGATTGGTATGAAAGCTACCCTTTGAAAAAGATCTGGCATTAGTATGGTCATTACCTAAAGGGAGGGGGTGATAAGTTGAGAAGGAGAAGCCTTTTACAATTGAAGGTTATGGCAGGGAAATGAAGTTATGCAACTCTGGTTGGGGGGGGGGTTGAGACCTAAGGATTTGAATACATACAACAACAATCTTGATGCAAGAATGAGATATTTCATTCATGTTATTATGTTGTCTTTCAAAATTGTTCATCCTTTCTCTCTCTGAGTTCTCGAACTTACACTTAGCCTGAGGACAGACTTGATTCTAAGTTTGGGGGAGTTGATAACACTCTACTTTATGTATTCTATATATATATATATATATATATATGTGTATATATATATATATATATTACAGCACTTTTAGTATAACTTTCGTCAGCTTTTCACATAATTTTTCTATCTTTTTTTTTACTAAAGCCTCACTTACATGTTTTCAGGAACATTCACAGCTCAGGTCATGGTTTTGGGGACCGCGACCATGGTCCACCTATCTCTCAAATATGACTGCAGTTCCAGAGTACCCCAGAGATCTTGATCATCAGGCAATAAGGAAAGATTACGGTCGTGATCACTGATGAATTCCTGAAGACCGCGACCGCAGTTGTCGCCAGACTGTGACAGTAGTTATCACAACACCGCAACCACGGTCCACCTATCTCTCAACCATAACCATGGTTATCACAACACCATGACTACGGATACCAGGAGACCGCGACCAAGATGGACCACGACAAGAGATGAATAAGGCATAAATCGCGATCACAGTTTCACCCTCGCCTATCACCAGACCACGACCGCAGGTCTAAATCGGTGGAATGTGCCTATAAATAGCACACCTACATGTCTTGTCAAATCATCAGATCATAGATCAGATCCGGAGGACCACAAAGTGTTGTTGCATTCTAGATTTGTCCCAGACCATCCCATCCACTAGTCTTGGATCTCCAAAGGTAGAGGATGAGGAGAGAGAAGATTGCAGACCCCTTCTTCGAGAGGAGAAGACCATCCACACCATTCACATGATAGATTTGGATCTGAAGAAGTAGTGTGTCATATCATGCCTCTTTCTTTCTATATCTATCACCCATCCTATTGTACTCCCCTCCTCTCTTCGTGGACATCTCATAGATCTATCTTTCTGTAACGCCGTTATGCTGTCCACAAACATGAGTGGCTAAACACCTTAACTTGGGTTGGGAGTAGCCACTAAGGCTCTCCCAACATGTATATTATCTCTTTCTTTTGAATATACATATTCATATCAAGATTATCTCCATGCACCTATTTTAATGCTTCACTTGTATGCTTAGCTACCATCTTGTGATGTTTGATTGTTGATATCTCTAGAGAGTAATATCACTTTTATCATGTGTCATGGAGTAGTATGAATTAGAGAGAGTGTTGGAATGCTAAGGCTTTAAAACCATAGGTTTTGTTGTGATGTTTATGTGTGGTCATCTCAAGAGAGAGGCTACCCTTAGACTAAGGTCTTTCCTCATCTTGAGAGAGTGTGGAATGGACGCTTTTGGTGGTTGCTTGTAATCTAGGTAAGGATGTGCGAGAGAAAGAGATGAAGTTGCATGTTGGTGAGATGCTTTAGTAGGTGAACCCCAACCCAGATTCCCTTCCAATTACTTGATTCCTATTGTTTCCTTTTGTTCTTGTTATTTTTGAGCTGTTGTAGTTAGTGTGTTGTTGTTCCTTAGGGAACACCCTTTTATATATATCCTCTTCAGCTGGAGTATATGAATGTTAGATTCCACGAGATTAACACTGCCAACCTTGTCCCTGTGTTCGACCCGGATCACTACATCAGACCCCATTTATCATTGTGGGGGCCTGAGAGTCAGGTTATCTCTTTAAAAGTCTTACTACTCTGAATCCACTCCTTTTTGGATGTGTGATTTAGGTTGGTCACTAATGATAAATTAGTTAGTTCTTAATGATACATTAATTCAAAATGCTTCTTAATTGTATGAGGTCAAAATACTTCTAAAATCGAATGATGAAATGTAACTAGGGCTTTAATTTTGAATTGAAGAAACTATTTAGGTGCATTGTTCGATTTGGATAATGTGTGTTTGTATGTTTGGGGGCATTGATCAAATTGACTGTTTTATCGATAAATAATTGGTGTGTTTAATTATGTTGGATATCAATAAATATGTGATGTTTCTAAGATCTAATGTGTCTTGATAAACCTTAATCTTGTTTTCCCTATTATTTGTTAGCCTATAAACTCGTCCAAGATTCAATCATTAGGAGTAAATCTTGGATAGTCTCTGGTTTGGGACAGTTGTTGAACACTTAATCTCACTTAGGATGTAAATGTATAATGTATATTTGGTTTTCATGATGTTTTGTCAGCACTTCCCTATTTGTTCTCTAAGTACATATGTTGGTGGGCATTTGCCCATGAACATCGATGTACTTGGAGAACAATAGGGAAATGTTGCTGAAATTTTCTTGAAAACCCAATACACATTATACACTTACTAGTGAGATTAGGTGTTCAAGAATGGGATAGGTGGTACACATTTATTATTATTATTATTATTATTATTATTATTATTGTTGTTATTATTATTATTATTATTATTATATATATATATATAAGTCCCTGGAATCTAATCTTTCAACCCTAAACCCTAATATTTTAACGCTAAAACCTAATTTTCAAGTCTTTATCCCTAAATTTAAAACAATAAAACCCTAATAATATTCTATCTGTAAATCCTTAACTTAAAATGTAATCCCTAAAACTAATATATACTTGTTTTCTCTTTGATCATAGAATGGATAGATCATGGATGTCCATTCCAAATGTTGCACCCTAGAGTTTATTGCTAGTCTTGATCAGTTTATTAGATTTACAGAGGATCATAAAAAATAACCTAGAGATAGGTTCTATTGTCCATGTAGGCATTGTAATAACAACTTGAAAGTCAACACTGGTGATGAAATCAAAAGTCATGTCATGTACAATGGGATTGTACAAGGCTATACAAAATGGTACTGGCATGGAGAGATTTCAAATCTAAAATTAGTAGAGGTCGATAGCAGTGCTTGTGTGGAAGAAGAAATGCCTCCGATGACATATATGTGAACATACCGGTTCCAATAGACATCGTTGATGAGATGTTGGATATTTGTGGGGTAGAGCACACTGTTCCACCTCCCATGTTTACGCACATTGTGCATTAAGCTGGGAGACTTTTATACATAGGTTGTACTAAGTTTACAAATCTTAACGCTATGTTGAGATTGTATAAGTTGAAGTCTAATAATAAATGGAGCGATAAAAGCATCACTTCATTATTGTCTTTGCTGAAAGAAATTCTTCCTGAAGAAAATGAGCTTCCAATCTCAACATACGAGTTAAAGAAATTATTGCACCCAATGATAATGGAGGATAAGAAGATACACCTGTACCCAATGATTGTGTATTATTTCAAAAGGACTATGTGGATTTGAAAGATTGTCCAAAATGTGGGGCATCAAGGTACAAAATGATGACTTTGGGAAAGTCCAAAACTGGTTCTCCTACCAAGGTGATGTGGTATCTACCTATAATACCACAGTTTTAACACTTTTTTGCCAATCTGATAGATGTGAATAACTTGAGGTGGCATGCAGAGGTTAAGAAAAATAATGATGGGATCCTACGACATGCGTCTGATTCCCCATAGTAGAAGAACATTAATGTATTGTGCCCTGAATTTGGTGAAGAAGTCATGACTCTAAGATTTGGGATATGTACCGATAGGATGAATCCATATGGGACATTGAGCAGCCAACATAGCACTTGGCATGTTATGCTTGTTATATACAATTTTCCTCCCTGATTGTGTATGAAAAAAATGTACGTTATGATGTCATTGTTGATATCGGACCCTAGACAACCTAGAAATGATATCGAAATTTATCTTTAACCTCTGATTGATGACTTAAAGGAACTCGGGGGTGAAGGTGTGATGGCCTATGATGCTTCACGTAGAGAAATATTTTGTTTACATGCTTTGTTGTTTTGCACTATTAATGAATTTCCAGCATATAGAAATTTGTCTGGATACAGTGTAAAAGGATCTAAAGTGTGTCCTATATGTGAAGATAACTCTGATTCAATACAACTAAAATAAGGTGGCAAGACTATATATCTTGGTCATCGAAGGTTTCTTTCAAAATTCCATCCATACCGACGATTGTGTAAAGTGTTTAATGGATGGAATGAGGAACAGAGTGCGCCTGAACCTATACCATGGGAGGTTGTCTATGATAGAGTAAAAGACTTTTTAAATGAATTTGGTAAGACATCACAATGTAACATGCCCACAAAAAGTGATAAATCTTTATTCAAGAAGAAGTCAATATTTTGGGATCTTCCTTATTGGAGTTCTTTGGCAGTTAGGCATTGTATCGATGTCATGCATGTTGAGAAAAATGTTTGTGATAACGTCATTTGTACTCTGTTGAATATACCATATAAGACTAAAGATGGGATCAAAATCCAGAATGAACCT
This sequence comes from Alisma plantago-aquatica, assembly GCA_963693085.1. Classification (NCBI taxonomy): domain Eukaryota; kingdom Viridiplantae; phylum Streptophyta; class Magnoliopsida; order Alismatales; family Alismataceae; genus Alisma; species Alisma plantago-aquatica. Next base: position 486,311,399 of record OY856414.1, read on the forward strand.
ATGTGAAATGGGAATAAGGACAAAATCCTATGTGTGTGACCCTGCAGGTCCATTTCACGTTGGCAGTGAAACTCCATAACACTTATGACTTCACAAGCAAAGAGCGGTGCCTAGTCACACATCAGTGCTACCCAAGTGAAAGTAGAAAGTTGGAGAACAACTTTCAATCCTACAATTCGTGAATGGTGTTACAGTGAATGTATAATTCCTTTGTCACGGATATCCCGAATGAACTCGAGGCATGGAACAGTCATCCTGTCAACGTTCATTCACTTTCTTGATCTCAGAGTAGATTGAACGAGATATGTATGACATCAATATCACATACTGATTCACACATGCGTGCGCACGCCTATTTCAATCCTACTCATCAAGTAGCCATGGATATCAAACTCCCTCAGGAGGGACAAATCCCATATCTATCACTCACCCCTCAAAAGCCCCATGTGTCAAAGCCACCCAATCATCACCTTTATAACAACCCATGTTTCAGTATTGCATTTGATGATGTCAAAGTGTGCCCAACGACATGTGTTGAGTGCAGTGATTTCAAGTCTAAGAATCACACTCACCACCATCACTGTGAGTACTGACTGTGACTACCATGTCATGTTTCCATGTGTCAAACTCACGGTGGGTCTGTCTGGTACACTTGTTCTCTAACAAGTACCTATGTGTTTGGTTTGATATCTCTATATCATGACTAATGAGATTCTGTCATCAACCAACACCACAATCTAGCCTTGTGTGTCATTGTTGTCTATCTACCTTCCACAATGACATCCAACTAGGGACATAACAAGAATGTACAAACTATTAGAATCCGTATGATCTCATCGTTCAGGTCCTTAACCTGAAAGCATACGTCATTGAGTACTGTTATTCTCAAGACATTCAATCTGTTCTATCACTATCTCATATGACTGAACCAGAAAGAATTGGAAGCTTGCCTTTAATGTTTATCAAATCAATCTTAATGTATCCCACCAATAATCTCATGATTGGCTCTCAGGGCATACATACCAATAGACTCCCACTTGAACTGTGAGCCAATCGCCCTTGAATCATATTCATAGTGATCTTCAAACATGTCCCACATGTTACTGTGCTCTAGTGCCAACATAGTGAGTAATGGCAACACCTTGCCAAAGTCAGTATAAATTGTATGTCTCTTATCTCTTCACTGTACGTCACACGTATGAGATGGAGTTGTCGTAATATGCGATCTAGTATTTCTTTGCTAACCTTTAGCCACATTGCATGATCAAGGATTCCATACTTGTCATCAATGAGCGGAATATAATTTCATCTCATGAACTTCCAGATCCATATAGTATCCACTGCTGTTTTCTAACACATAGATACTCGGCATTCCCTTTTAAACGGCTTCATTGGAACACTTCCAATTATCAACAAACTTTCACTTTTATATATCCTATATATATTTTGAGATTAATTTTCTGTCCTTTTGAAAGTTTGTATCAATGTAACTCTTTACATTGAACTCTTCCTTATCTCCATAGAACCAGCACTTCTCAAGTACTTATCAAGTTCTCATGGTATTCCAGTAACCCTTACTGGAAGTAGACAGACATCCACTCGTCATGTCCCACATACGAGTTATCAGGATGAGCACATCAAATCGTCATGTCTTACATACAAGATGATGAATGCATTTTGTTCTTTCCATGTCGATACATGCAAGATAATGCGATGATTATGTACATGATAGATCCATATCTATTCTTAGTGTTCACATTCTTCATAAGAATTGGACACTTGGCATTGGGATACTAACTCCATGTAACATGGACAAGTTTTCTCCCACTGAATCTGTGCATACTGAGCCCTTCAGTACAGATTGCCAATGTATTCTTTCTCCTTACAGGTCAAGAGGTTTTCGAGAACTATCTCTATAGATCTCTATTCCTATCACATAGGAAACTTCTCTATCTTCCTTAAAGATAATTTCCACTTTTGGATTTCCATTCCAGAACAATTCCATTTCACATCAATATGTGGAATGTGAACACGCTCCCACTAAATCACAGATCCCATCTGTATCTTTGACATATCAGTCAAACCCTTTGACTATATTATCAAAGTAAAGATCCAATTCTGAGTTGCTTGTACTCAATCAATAACATTGATTAGTCCATTGTAACTTATAGACTTCATTTGCATTAGTGGATTCATAAACCTTATAGGTTGTGTCACGTACACATCCTTGTTTTATTCCTCATAGGAATGCGGTTTTAGTATCCATATGCCAAATGTCTTAGTCATTAAGTTGCAATCAACAAGCATCATCCTTCTCAAAATGTTATCCATGTGTCTTAACACATAAGACTCATTTGCACTTATGGATTTGATCCAATGAGTGCTACCATCAAGGTCATACCTTATGGTTGACATGGATGTCATTTAGGATGTAATGGTCATAAACCATAACTCAGAATTCGGTTCCTGATATTCATCTAGATAGTTGACTCATCACATGAACAACTCATCCATAGATAGTTGAGGTGTATCTATTAAGGATATAAGAACTCACAACTCCTTGTGATTCTTAATGTCCTTTAGGTATCATTTTATCTTATACATACCATGTATTACAAGATAAACAAGGCATTGCCACAAAGATCATATCTTTAAGATTGAAACATCAACTTTATTAGATGCCATCATTGTCATACAATATGCAAAAATAAAGTGTTTCTATCTATTGGAAATATGAAATAGCAGTTCATAACTGTATTACATGCCTTATAGGCTGAAAATAAACTAAATTACTCCTATCTATGGAGGCAACACTTGCCCCAATTATGAGTGCTTTACACTTTGCATCTTGGTATCATATACCTCAAAAAGTGTTACAAGTTTACTTTCATGACACCTTTAAGTAGAGACGTCAGTCGCCTCCTTCTTCTTTTGTTCTTCCAGATAGAGAGGACAATTCCTTTTCCAATGTCCTGGTTTTTGACAATGGTGGCAATTTCCTTTCTTGGTCATGCCTCCCTTGGCCTTGAGAACTGAAGATGTCTTGGGCTCTTGGCTAGCATCAGAACCTTTCTTAGCTTTGCCCTTGCCCTTGCGCTTGGACTTGCCTTTCTTTTTCATGATCACCATCATAGACTTAGACTTGTCCTTCTTCATTTGTGTCTCAGTTGTCCTCAGCATGCACAACAACTCTGACAGTGGCCTATCAAAGTTGTTCATGTTGTAGTTCATCACAAACTGACTATAAGATTCTGGCAACGATTGTAGTATCAGGTCAGTAGCCAACTCTTGTCTCAGTGGAAATCCCAGTCTTTGCAGGCTTTCCACATACCCAATCATCTTGAGTGTGTGAGGACCAATTGGATCTCCTTCTGTCATGACACACTTGAACAGTTCCCTTGAGACATCGTATCTCTCTTGTCGTGCCTAATCTTCATATAGGTTCCTGAGATGTTGAATCATCTTAATGACACCCATATTCTCATGTCGTCTCTGCAACTCATGGTTCATGGAGCACAACATCAAGCACTTTGCATTAATGGCATCATCAGAATGCTTCTTGTAAGCATCCCTTTCTGTCTTTGGTGCATTAGGAGCCTATTCCTATGGAATTGGAGTATCCAGGACATAGAGCTTTTGCTCTTGAGTGAGAACAATTCTCAATGTCCTATACCAGTCATGGAAGTTTGTCCCATTTAATCTGTCCTTTTCAAGGACCGATCACAAAGAGAAGTGATTGTTGTTTGTTGTCATTTTCACTACAAAAGGAAATATGCAATTTCAGTCCAAAAACTCATTTTTGACTTATTTGATTGATTTGAAAAGTTGACGATATAATTAGGCCTTTAATTAATTATTGCTCCCACTATTTTACTTCAATTTTATAGCCCTCACCATCAATTTAGAAGATTGCAGTGTACAACCTTCTAGTGGGCAAGATCCATATTTCATCAAGTCATGAGTCAGCTTTGGCTGATCGCCCACAATCTGGACTATTTAGGTAGGCCATCTTGCCAATTGCATCATATGAAACTCTTGATGAATGAACATGCGCAACACCTTGCCATGAAAATTCCTTGCCTCTGGGCTTAGACGCTCTAAGAATCACCAGTTAAGTCTAACCCAAAAGCCGACACGGTAAACATGCACCCTACTTTGGCAAAACCTACATGTCTACCCTTCACACTTCCACAAGATAGACGGTGCACCACGCTTTGGCGTAACCTATGCTTGGTCGATCGAGTTTTTCATGTGTGCCTCTAATGGAAGGCATATAAGACTTAGTATTTTAATGAGGGATTTGGTTTTTATATACATATACATATCCAATCACCACAATATATAGTATGTATCATATACATGCTATATCCCACAGAAAACATGCAAAACGATAAAAGTGATGATTATGGCCATCCTAATGTGATTCCTCGAGCCAAGAGGAATCACGGTCATCTAGGTCTACATCACATGCAACCTGTATAAGATGAACTATGTGCTTTGACTTCTGAGTACATCAACTCATCACATGAATGACTTGCTCATTCTGGCCCGGTCGTCTGGGTGCCACCAGCCGATCAGTTAGCTCCTCCAACCAATCGGTTCACCTGGTCATCGTGCATCTCGTCATGGCCGCCACCCGCTCGTCTCGCTCCTCGAACCGTTCATCAATCGATCGGTTCACTCCTTGAACCGATCGTCTGGAACGTCAATCGATCGGTTCACGCCTTGAACAGATCGTTTTAGTATTCGTCTCGATGTCCTCCGTTCTTTGACATAACAGGAAATAAAATTTATCCTAATTTACATTGCTTAAAAGGGAATCCCCGAGTTACATTCGGGGGGGAGCAAAGGTAGGAAACAATCTCGAATTATTTCAAGTTACATCAGGAATAGGAGAGGGAAGATCGGTGTGTAGACTGAGATGCAAGCAACCACAAACAACCATACACAGATAGGGTTTATTGGCCATAACCACGCTATACATCCACCACAAAACTCGTTTAAGGGTGACATGTATCGAGTGCATTAATAATACATATCATATATGTAATTGGGATTTGTTGATTTAGGATTGGACATGCATGAAGCCAATATTATTCGCATCGTATGCAATAAATACTGGCGACAAACCAAAATTGATCATATCGATATTCCTAAAATATAGAGCAGTTGACGTGGCTCTGATACCACTATTGGGTTTTAGGGGAGGCAGAGAAGGCAGCAGAAACAAAAAAAATTCTCCCCAAACCCAGAACAAGGAAATGCGTCAATGTCTATATAATAGGAAAGGATGGTTTGTGGAATCATACCTTGTCCCGAGGCTTGCTCAGAAAAAATACCTCGCACCTTGTATGGTCTTCACCTCTGGTCTTAGACGGTGTCTGTGCAGCTCCTAGTCGCGTTGGGACTGACAACTCCTCTTCTCACCGGGACTGTCGGGTTGACAGTTATTCTCCTGAGCGGCAGAAACCTCCCGCCTCTAAAGTAGTCCACACGGACCACCTGGAACTCCACACTCCTTGTCCCACAAGGAGTTGGAAGGAGTCGCACCCTCCTGTTGACGTACTAGTCGCCGACACACTCTCCTGCCTCCAGTTGCAACTACAGTTGTCTTTCCCTTACTGCACCTCCCATTGCGAGTAGCACTTGCTCGGGCTCTCTCTCGGTTACCAAAACTAGAGAGAACAAAAACTTTGCAGAGCAACTGGTTACACTGAGTTGTACTTTGAGAAGCCCCCAATACCCCTATATATATAGGAGGGTCATGGGACAGGGTTCTCTATCCCAGGCAATGTGGGACTAAAAGCAGGAGTAGAAGGGTTCGAGATTTTCCACAAAAGCAACCAACTCGCAACCCGAACCGATCGTTTCACAAGTGAAACGGTCGGTTGGGGACTTGAATCGGTCGGTTAACAAGTGAACCGGTCGGTTGGGACACCTGAACCGGTCAGTTGGTGGTCCTGGTTGGTTCCCTATTGACTTTCCTTCTTTTGTTTCTAATTGGTATCAAATACCAATCCTTGTTCCAATCAAATTGGGAAAGTGAAACGCAAGGAAAATTCTCACCAATCTTACTTTCCCAAGTTGCTCAGTTGCACCAGTTGAATCGATCATTTCAACACTTGAAGCAATCGATTCACCCTGATCTTGAGCCGGTCGGCTCAACACTTGAGCTGATCGGCTCAATACTTGAGCCGACCGGTTCACCAAGCTCAGCCGACTGGTTCATCACATGAACCAATCGATTGGGAGTACAGGTTGTGTAGAATCAGTTAATTGTGATTTCAATCAATCCGATACTCCAATCAATGTGTCCAACACCTTGAACATTATGATATTGAGCTATCAATTGACTGAGTGTTTAATTGAACTACTAAACTCCTTTAGTAATCAATCTAAACATTGCTTGTGGACAAAACTCCTCTTCCAGGTTAAATCCTATGTGTGTGACCCTGCAGGTCCATTTCACGTTGGCAGTGAAAGTCCATAACACTTATGACTTCACAAGCAAAGAACGGTGCCTAGTCACACATCAGTGCTACCCAAGTGAAAGTAGAAAGTTGGAGAACAACTTTCAATCCTACAATTCGTGAATGGTGTTACAGTGAATGTATAATTCCTTTGTCACTGATATCCCGAATGAACTCGAGGCATGGAATAGTCATCCTGTCAACATTCATTCACTTTCTTGATCTCAGAGTAGATTGAACGAGATATGTATGACATCAATATCACATATTGATTCACACATGCTTGCGCACGCCTATTTCAATCCTACTTATCAAGTGGCCATGGATATCAAACTCCCTCAGGAGGGACAAATCCCATATCTATCACTCACCCCTCAAAAGCCCCATGTGTCAAAGCCACCCAATCATCACCTTTATAACAACCCATGTTTCAGGACTGCGTTTGAATATGTCAAAGTGTGCCCAACGACATGTGTTGAGTGCAATGATTTCAGGTCTAAGAATCACACTCACCACCATCACTGTGAGTACTGACTGTGACTACCATGTCATGGTTCCATGTGTCAAACTCACGGTGGGTCTGTGCGGTACACTTGTTCTCTAACAAGTACATATGTGTTTGTTTTGATATCTCTATATCATGACTAATGAGATTCTATCATCAACCAACACCACAATCTATCCTTGTGTGTCATTGCTGTCTATCTACCTTCCAAAATGACATCCGACTAGGGACATAACAAGAATGTACAAACTCATAGCATTTGTATGATCTCATCATTCAGGTCCTTAACCAGAAAGCATACGTCATTGAGTATTGTCATTCTCTAGACATTCAATCTGTTCTATCACTATCTCATATGACTGAACCAGAAAGAATTTGAAGCTTGCCTTTGATGTTTATCAAATCAATCTTAATGTAACCCACCAATCATCTCATGATTGGCTCTTAGGGCATACATACCAACAATATGTACATGTGTGAATGACTTTTTTTGAATTGTCTTGTTGAAATTTGATCTATATACATGTGTGTGAATGTGAAGATGAATGAATGAATGTGCTTCTACATGTGTGTGAATGCAAAATTAGTTGAATGAATGGAACTGCATGTTTGTACATGTGTGTGAATGTGAAAATGGTTGAATGAATGGAACTGCAGGTTTCTACATCTTGTGAATGTGAAAATGGTTGAATGAATGGAACTGCAAGTTTCTACATGTGTGTGAATCATGTGAATGAATTAATTGTGTTTCTACATGGGTGTGAATCACGTGATGTATATAATCTTGATCATATTTAATTATTGTAGGTTTGTTGTAACATCCCTGACCTGGGTTATGCCTTAACCCTAGAAGTTTTGCTTAAGAAAGATAATTATATCCTTAATTTTATTTGGTGAAAATTAATTAAGGCCCAAGAGGAACTTATATTTCAATTTTGGTCCTATTTGAATAATGTTGAAGCAATGATTGCTTATTCTGGACCAAAGTGCAATTTACCCAATATGAGGGGTTATCTTACAAATGTTACTTGATAAATGCTCCTCAAGCGTTGGGGCATCATGAGAGTGAAAATGATGCAGAGGTATGGCTTGTGAAAGCATGAATACCAACAAAGAGCTGAAAAAGCAATGTTTGTGCATTAAAACATAGTTTTGGTGTAATGTGCAATTTACCCAAAACCTAGGGTTCAATATGCAAATTACCACTTCAAAATAGTCCCTACGATTTCTTGGGATCATGTGGTGCAACAAAAATGAGAGGGTGTCTCATTTGTATCTCTTTGAAGGAGAGAGAATCTTGATATTAAAATAATCAAGATTTAAGCATAATGGAAACCTTAGTTCAAATTAATGCAAAAATAAATAAAATAATTGAAGGAACTTCAACCAAAATTGAAATGGTTGAATTCTGATATGTTTGTACGTCCTTGTTCTTTGCAAGGGCCCCGAAATATCTCAAGGAGGTGAAAACTCCACTCACCTTATTATAAGGAAAAGAAATATCCACTAACTTATGGATATTAATATAAAAAGGGTTAAGGTGCTTAATTTGCTTTTCTTTAAAACATGGATAATTGAGAGGAATAAGAGGCAAAGAGGATAGCCTCGTATCTAAGGAAAGTAAGGGGGCAAGTGGCAAGAATTTGGGAGAGATAATTCCTACTTTCTCTCTCTTAATTGAATTTTCAATAAAATTCACATGTATGTTCATTTATCCATAGAATGAAAAGATAATTTCGAATTCACTTCCACCCTTTGCTTGCTAAACGACCAAGGAAGCTTTGAAGGACCAGGAGGATGACCCCCAACCTGTTGGTAAGCTTCTTGACCCTCTTTCACCTTGAATTCATGGTGGAAATCACAAATCAATGCTTGATTTCTTCTTTTCTTCACTCCATCTTCAACCCTAGCCAATCTTTTCACTCAAAAGCTTGAGGACGAGCCAAGGGGGAGTTGGAAAAGCTTCATCCACCACTTTTGACATGAAGCTCCAAGCTTTGAATCTCATTTTGTGGCAATTTTTATAACGTGAACCCTTAATATCATTATTACATTCAATTTTCTTATCATATTGTTGATCAATTGTTCTTCTTGAAATTCATTTGATCAAATCAATAGAACCACCATGAAAACTATAGAAAAATATGAAGGATCGTAGCTTGAGGATTATGACATCATCACAAGCACACACCTCAATAAATTTGAGTCGCAAATGGTTTTGGAACTTTGGTCCAAACAGTTTCACCAAACCGTTTGGAGACCAAACGGTTTGCAAACCGTTTGATGACTTGGACTCCAAACCGCAAGAGAGGGTTGACCGTTTTTTTAGGTTGACCATTTTAGGTTTGAACCCAAGTACATGTTGGATGATGATCCAATGGATCCAATTGATTGATTCAATGTATGTACAATCCTTCAATTGGAAACCCTAATCGAGTTGATTGAAGAATCCATGATTGATCCTAATGATTTCAAGATAATTTGGGTCAAATGGTTTTGAAAATCGTTTGAGCCCAAATGGCCTTGAAACCGTTTGGCGGTTTAATGGTTGATCCTTGATTATTGGATAAAGATCTAATGGTGTTGATTGATGAATCCTTCAATTGCCTAATCAATGGCCAATTCAATGGTGCAAATTACATTCAATATTATTGGTGACTGCCCTAATGAACCATTTTGGTTTTGAGACTGATTTGGCCCAAACGGTCTTGAGACCGTTTGAGTCCAAATGGTCTTGAAACCATTCGGGGTCAAACAGTTTCAAAACCGTTTGGAGACTAAATGGTTTCAAAATTGTTTGGTGATGAAACCCCAAAACTAAATGGAGGTCAAATGTGATTCAATCATTTGCAAATTGAAGGTGATGATTGTTCCATTGATCTGATGATTGATATCAATGATATGTATAAAGGTTGAATCCCTAAAGTACCTAGATGATTAGTACCTTTACAGGGATAAACCCTAATTGCTTATAATAGCAATACCTCAGTACATTATGTTAATCATAGTTGTATATACTTGATCGTATGATTGATGTAACCAAATCAAGTGGAGAGAATGATAGAAGGGAATTCATACTTGAGTATGATTCATGTGGTGATTAAGGGTATGATCCTTAGTAAAGAGATCATAAAACCCTAATCATGACCATAAACCCCTAATTGACAAAGTTATTGAACCCTAACCCTTATTCAGGGCAATTTTGAGTGAAACCCTAATCTAGGGTAAGGATGTAACCCTAATCCAGGGTGATGATATGTGTAAACCTAATTTAGGGTAATGTGATTTAAAACCCTAAATTGGGATGAATAGTAAACCCTGATTATGGATACTTGAATAGGAATCCTAATTGGGATGAATAGTAAACCTTGATTATGGATACTTGAATAGGAATCCTAATTGGGATGAACAGTAAACCCTAATTGTGGGTAATTAAAGTGGAAATCCTAATTGATGATGATTCCATGTGAAACCCTAATTGAGGATGATTCCATGTGAAACCCTAATTGAGGATGATTCCATGTGAAACCCTAAGTGAGGATGATTCCATGTGAAACCCTAAATGAGGATGATGCCATGTGAAACCCTAGTTGAGGGTGATGCCATAGGAAATCCTAATCTAGGGTAATGCCATGTGAAACCCTGAATTAGAATAATGTTTTGTGGAACCCTGATGTAATGATGTGATGTGAAATTTAAATTAGGGGTGATGCCATGTAATGAGATATGAAAACCCTAACGAGGGTATAATGGCCAATACACTAAAGTAGAGTGTGGCTGACATAATCAAGTAAGATGAGCATGTTACACCATGAAAGGTGAAATTGATAAACCATATGAATGGTAATATTGATACTTTAATATGTAAGGGTATAAGGGACAAGGTGATGCCTAGATCATTTTACATCCAACTCTATACATTTGATTAACTTGACATACATGTATCAACCCTATACACCTTACAAATATGAGGACAAGACACTCTTAGGAGTGATGTATGCAACACTAAATAATGGTGTGGATAGTATTTTGAGAGTAAAGATACCTAAAGTGGTTGATAATGATATCAACGATGCCTAACCATTAGACAAGTCCATATCATTAAATATAGCTGGACAAATCTAGTGTGTGATCTATGCACTATATGATAAAGGTGATAGGTGAGTGGTTAAAAGTATTAAGAGGGAAATACCTTAATACAAGATAAGTTGGTAAAATCAAGTGAGTTAGAAGTGATAAGAAAAGTGATACATCAAGACATGATAGATATCACATTCAGCACATCAGGATTGATACACATTGATACACTTTAAATCCAATTTAGTTGGATAAGAAACACATGAAATGTGTTATATAAACTGATACAATGAAATGTAAGGAGTTTGATACATTTTGATAAGTATAGGCTAACATACCTTGAGAAAGGGGTTAAGCCAAACTAATGAGTATGATGTAATTATACCCTGTCCAGGATGAGAAATAAACTCATACCTTGCATTAATAATATTTAATGATATGTGATGAGAGCAATAAGCATGTGTGAATGTGTGTGATATTAAAAGAGGCTCTTAGAGGAGTGGAGCAATTAATTAGGGTTGGATTCATAAAATGAACATAAGCCCTAATTAATGTGTAATGGGAAATCCTAACCCTAATTTTGGGTAATAGGATGAAAAACCCTATTTCATGGTAAACCCTAATCCTGGTAAGGAAATAGTGGTGTTACTATTGTATTGTATGTTGTGATATGATTTTGTTGCTTACTGAGAAGTAACAAGTTATGCATTGGCCTGGTGTGCCATTATATTATATTTTTCTTATGAGAAGTAACAAAATGTGCAGTGGTATTGTAAGCCATGTGATCAAGTTTTTTCCTAGTAAAAGGTGACAAGACAAATAATGGGCCTTGTGAGCCATGTGTAATTCTTGTGTAACAAGTATCATGTATACCATGGTCTGAGGACCTAGAGGTAATAGTTACCTAATAAGTGGTAACAATGCATGTTCAGTGATGAACCTAGGGTTTAAATACCCAAATTTGTTAAGCATGGTAATAATGTGGTGGAGGGATGAGAATTCCCAGTATTTAAATGAGGGACCGATATCCCAATGTCTTATAAAGACTGAGAAGTGATTGATGAAACAGTACATGGTTCTTTGTAGCATTTGTCATAATAAGTTATGTTTGAGAACTTGACCGATGCTAAAAGAATATGATAATGTACCTAATTAATCAAGTGAAATCATATCATGTAGAGTCTTGGCCATAGATCCATCATCGTCAGTAATAGGTGATGGTGAAACGGGTTGCTCTACGGCAAAAACCCAAAATGCATATTTTTGAATATGTGGGGGTTAATGGGCGAACATATCCTTACGTCCTGATGAGGAGATTGATGGAAGGTAAACATTAAACCTCTCAATCCTTCATTTTATGTGTCGGGATGGATGTATCACAAATCTCCCGATGATTGGGATAGATGGCATACACATCTCCCAATAATACTTAATGTTGGGTCGATGGAGATAAACATTAAATCTCTCAATTGCCGATGAGAGTGTAGTTGACGTTGTAACTCTATAGTGAAGTTTCCGGTATACCCTGGAAAGCTATATTGAGCAGTTGGCATAAGTCCTGCTTGTGGTCCCGCACTGACCGGGATGTGGGATGTCATGGGAATCGGGCTCTTCCACTGACCTATGTATGGTACCAATTTCAACTTCGCAGTGGTCGGTTGGAGTATGAGCGATATACCTCATATCCTCAGGGCATAAGTGTGATTGTAAAATATAATCATCCGTATAGCATGTTTGCTTAAGGGATTGAATACGGAAATTCATTGGTTGATATTACATTTCTTTTATGCATCTTTAGTAGATAGATGTGAATTATCTCTCTTTACATTCCTTGCAAGGTGGATAGATTATTTATAACTCTACCATGAGTAGATGTAATGTTCTCCTTAGGAAAGGAGATTACTTGATTTTGTTCATACAACAATTTATCTGCTGTTAAATATATAAGATTCCTCTGCTCAGTTTTAATTTAATAAACTGCAATAATGATGTTTCTGGCGGAGAGTTATATCTCTCTTTGGGGAAATTTACAATTGTCTCACCCCCGTGGGAACCAACATTTTTAGGTGGACACGGACGAAGAGTCAGAAATCCCATAGCAGAGATAGAACAGTAATGGCATCAGGGATAGCAGTAATATCTCAGGTGGAGATACTGTCTGTCGAGTCTTGTAGTCAAGAGTCCTATGTGTCGTCTATGTACTCTCGGGTCCTAGGTGTTAGTTCTTTTAATAATTTGATCTGAGATTTGGGGCTTCAAGCCTCGAGGTTCTTATACTACCTGTGTATAGTTGAGACAGAGTAGTGAATGCTTGTATGCCACGAGAAGCAATGATACATGATATGTATATATGAACCAGGATGTAATGATTTATTTTGGTTTTGAATGAAAGAGTTTTCCTTTGGATGGATCTCTTGATAAATGGTTTTAATTTTTAGTGATTTTTAGTAATCCATTGTTAATGATGTTTGCTTCCGCATTATTATTGTTGATGGCATTTGTTATCTTAATGATAGTGTGTGTCGCCACAAGTTAAGTAGTATCAGAGCTCTAGGTTTGATGAGTCTACAGAGACATAGGATTAAGGTTGTTGAGTCTGTTCTAGTGTCTTCTACTCATATAGGAGAAGAAGAACTAGAAGATGTCAGGATCACACGGAAAACATGATGTTGTGAGCAGTACTGCTACACCAGGAAGAGGTATAGGGGATCAGAGCAGAGAAGAATATATACATGCACATCCCCAGTTTTACCTAGCCATGATAGAGAGCCCAACTTTCCCTTCTCTACTTGAGCAATTTAGTACAACAATGATGCATATAGTAGATCGTGCATTGGCAATGCAACCTAGACTACCAGTCTCCAATGATGAAGTTTTGAACTCCAATAGGATTCTTGCTCAACAACAGCATGTTGGAGCAATGAATAATGGTAAAAAGAATAAGTTACAACCTGAAACTAGGGTTTTCTATGGGTGTAGATAGTCTGGACATATTATTAAACATTGTCCAGAAAGGAAAAATAAAAGAAGAATTGAGAAAAGGCCTATACAAACTCAGGAATAGAGGCCTAGTAGTCCCAAAAAGGGAAAGTTCTTGGCACCACTAGTACATCCAATGTCTAATACACCAAGGCAATGGATACCCGAAAAGGGTACCACACCTAAAGCTCAGAACGTGCTACCAATGTAGACAGGTAGGACATCTAGCAAGAGATTTCTCAGCCAGAAATGTTATGGTGAATCAACCTCTGAGGCAGAATCAGCCTGAGGCAGTGAACCATCCACGAATCATGACAGGTTAGACAAAATAATGTCATTCTAATATGTCATTGTATGATTCCCTGAGCTTAATTGAGAAAGTAATTGATAGAGCTTTCTTTGATTAGTCCTATAAGGACTTACATTTTGCATAGTAAACATTATGGATGTTTTATATTTATTGCTCTTACCTCTATGAGAGAAGATGAGGTATAGAAAAGATGCTTGGATAAAATCCAAGAATGATGAATCGTATGCTCATGATGATAAGAAAAGAAAGGAATATGATAGTATACAAAGTGCATACTACTTAATCTCAGTATTTATATACCCTGGCCAGGTATACAACTATAGATGATAAAATGAGTATGGAACTCTTAGATTGTTATCTTTTTTATTGCTCTAATCAAGTAGTCATTCTGAAACAATCTAATGAGTATCATGAAATTTGAAATATGGTATGGATAAATGTGTCATATCCTAATCACAAGAAAAAGAAATTTGAAATGATCTCAGATTAGTATGTGTGTATGAGGGAGTAAAAAGTATACCCCTCGTAAGATAAGAAAGAGAACAAGGAAAGTGATCATTGTTCAATAAAGTTTGTAAGATCTTTTCCCATAATGTGGAAATAGGAAATGTGATGAGAACACAAGATTCTCATGAACATGTTAAATAATAACAAAGAAAGGAATAATGTTATGTGATCATCCTTATAAATTCCTATGTTGAGGGCAAGGAACCTAGGATGAGACAAAGAGTGAATGATTCATGAAAAGTTGAAAATTCATGAAATAATAAGAGACATATTAATTCTTTGTTTTCTTTCCTCTTAGGGACATGACAATCAAGTGGGTCTTAGGACACTTGATGTGCATAAGATAAAATGTTAATGTGATGGATACTTAGAAAAGTATTAGTTTATCTTGGACTTAGGTTCCAAGGTGAAGATATATGTAACAAGTAATGTTCCAAGATGAAAGGAAGATAAATATGTGATGTTTTTTCAACTCATGTGACAGATACCAAGGTAAGAGATCATGGTATATAAAGAAATACCAGATGATTTATGTTGGCTACCTGGAATGGTCAACCATGAAATTAGTTTAATAATATAAACATCACATGTTAAGGGTTTATGCCTTGCATAAACATAACAAATGAAGATATCTTTAAGATAAGTTCTTGATTGATAAGGTAATCTATCCTTTTGATAAGAGAATGTACAACGAATAAGATAGTTAGTACAAGTAATAAGGAAATCTAGTATTGTGTCACCAGGTGAGATGGCACAATTGAGATATGAAAAGATTTATAGTCTCATAAAGGTGACAAAACACAATTGTGATCAGGAAGTTGAAATGCTGAATTAAATAAGGTGCATGGGAGACTCCTCATAAACAAGAATCTATCACATGAAATTGTAAATTAAGAAAAAGTGTTACTTGACACATAATTAAGTCCATAGTCATTGATGAAAGAATAGTGGAATATGTGTCTTGTGTGTTTGATTCTATAAGAATCTTGTATGGAAAAACTTTGTGTTGATCAAAGCTTTATGGTGTCTCCATAACAATGAGATGTTATGTGGAGGCTAGATAGTATGATGAATGAATAAAATCTGTCTCCCTTTATCTGGGATTTCGGGGACAAAATCCTTGTTAGGGGTTTATAATTTGTAACATCCCTGACCTGGGTTATGCCTTAGCCCTAGAAGTTTTGCTTAAGAAAGATAATTAGATCCTTAATTTTATTTGTTGAAAATTAATTAAGGTCCAAGAGGAACTTATGTTTCAATTTTGGTCCTGTTTGAATAATGTTGAAGCAATGATTGATTATTCTCGATCAAAGTGCAATTTACCCAATTAGAGGGGTTATCTTGCAAATGTTACTTGATAAATTCTCCTCAAGTGTTGAGTCATCATGAGAGTGAATTATGTAGAGATATGGCTTGTGAAAGCCTGAATACCAAGAAAGAGCTAAAAAAGCAATGTTTGTGCATTAAAACCTAGTTTTTGTGTAATGTGCAATTTACCCAAAACCTAGGATTCAATATGCAAATTACCACTTCAAAATGGTCACTACTGTTTCTTGGGATTATGTGGAGCAAAGAAAATGAGAGGGGCATCTCATTTGTATCTCTTTGAAGGAGTGAGAATCTTGAAATTAAAATAATCAAGATTTAAGCATAATGGAAACCTTAGTTCAAATTAATGCAAAAATAATTAAAATAATTGAAGGACCTTCAACCAAAATTGAAATGGTTGAATTCTGATATGTTTGGACGTCCTTGTGCTTTGCAAGGGACACGAAATATCTCAAGGAGGTGAAAACGCTACTCACCTTATTATAAGAAAAAGAAATATCCACTAACTTATGGATATTAATATAAAAAGGGTTAAGGTGCTTAATTTGCTTTTCTTTAAAACATGGATAATTGAGAGGAATAAGAGGCAAAGAGGATAGCCTCATATCTAAGGAAATTAAGGGGGAAAGTGGAAAGAATTTGGGATAGATAATTCCTACTTTCTCTCTCTTAATTGAATTTTCAATAAAATTCACATGTATGCTCATTTATCCATAAACTGAAAAGATAATTTCGAATTCACTTCCACCCTTTGCTTGCTAAACGACCAAGGAAGATTTTAAGGACCAGAAGGACGAACCCCAACCTGTTGGTAAGCTTCTTGACCCTCTTTCACCTTGAATTCATGGTGGAAATCACAAATCAATGCTTGATTTCTTCTTTTCTTCACTCCATCTTCAACCCTAGCCAATCTTTTCACTCAAAAGCTTGAGGAAGAGCCTAGGGGGAGTTGAAAAATCTTCATACACCATTGTTGAGGTGAACCTCCAAGATTTTACGCTCATTTGTAGGTGGGTTTTATAAGTTGAACCCTTAATATCGTTATTGCATTCAATTCCTTATCATATTGTTGATCAATTGTTCTTCTTGAAATTCATTTGATCAAATCAATAGAACCACCATGAAAACTATAGAAAAATATGAAGGATCATAACTTGAGTATGATGACATCATCACAAGCACACACCTCAAATTTGAGTTGCAAACGGTTTTGGACTTTTGGTCCAAATGGTTTCACCAAACCATTTGGAGACCAAATGGTTTGCAAACCGTTTGATGACTTGGACTCCAAACCGCAAGAGAGGGTTGACCATTTGGTTATTTTGATCATTTGAGGTCTGAACCCAAGTACATTTTGTATGATGATCCAATGGATCCAATTGATTGATTCAATGTATGTACAATCCTTAAATTGGAAACCCTAATCGAGTTGATTGAAGAATCCATGATTGATCCTAACAATCTCAAGATAATTTGGGTCAAATGGTTTTGAAAACCATTTGAGCCCAAATGGTCTTGAAACCGCTTTGAGGGTTACGGTTGATCCTTGATTATTGGATAAAGATCTAATGGTGTTGATTGATGAATCCTTCAATTGCCTAATCAATGGCCAATTCAATGGTGCAAATTACATTCAATATGATTGGTGATTGCCCTAATGAACCCTTTCGATTTTGAGACTAATTTGGCCCAAACGGTCTTGAGATCGTTTGAGTCCAAATGGTCTTGAAACCATTTGGGGTCAAATGGTTTCAAAACCGTTTGGAGACTAAACGGTTTCAAAACATTTGGTGATGAAACCACAAAACCGAATGGAGGTCAAATGTGATTCAATCATTTGGAAATTGAAGGTAATGATTGTTCCATTGATCCAATGATTGATAGAAATGATAATCAATGATAGGTATAAAGGTTGAATCCCTAAAGTACCTAGATGATTAGTACCTTTAAAGGGATAAACCCTAATTGCTTATAATAGCAATAGCTCGGTACACTATGTTAATCATAGTTGTATATACTTGATTGTATGATTGATGTAACCAAATCAAGTGGAGAGAATGATAGAGGGGAATTCATACTTGACTATGATTCATGTGGTGATTAAGGGTATGATCCTTAGTAAAGAGATCATAAAACCCTAATCATGAACATAAAACCCTAATTGACAAGGTTATTGAACCCTAACCCTAATTCAGGGCAATTTTGAGTGAAACCCTAATCTAGGGTAAGGATGTAACCCTAATATAGGGTGATGATATGTGTAAACCTAATTTAGGGTAATGTGATGTAAAACCCTAAATTGGGATGAATAGTAAACCCTGATTATGGATACTTGAATAGGAATCCTAATTGGGATGAATAGTAAACCCTGATTATGGATACTTGAATAGGAATCCTAATTGGGATGAATAGTAAACCCTAATTGTGGGTAATTAAAGTGGAAATCCTAATTGAGGATGATTCCATGTGAAACCCTAATTGAGGATGATTCCATGTGAAACCCTAACTGAGGATGATTGCATGCGAAACCCTAATTGAGGATGATTCCATGTGAAACCCTAAATGAGGATGATGCCAAGTGAAACCCTAGTTGAGGGTGATGCCATGGGAAATCCTAATCTAGGGTAATGCCATGTGAAACCCTGAATTAGAATAATGTTATGTGGAACCCTGATGTAATGATGTGATGTGAACTTTAAATCAGGGGTGATGCCATGTAATGAGATATGAAAACCCTAATGAGGGTATAATGGCCAATACACTAAAGTAGAGTGTGGCTGACATAATCAAGTAAGATGAGAATGTTACACCATGAAAGGTGAAATTGATAAACCACATGAATGGTAATATTGATACTTTAATATGTAAGGGTATAAGGGACAAGGTGATGCCTAGATCATTATACATCCAACTCTATACATGTGATTAACTTGACATACATGTATCAACCCTATACACCTTACAAATATGAGGACAAGATACTCTTAGGAGTGATGTATGCAACACTAAATAATGGTGTGGATAGTATTTTGAGAGTTGAGATACCTAAAGTGGTTGATAATGATATCAACAATACCTAACCATTAGATAAGTCCATATCATTAAAGATAGCTGGACAAATTTAGTGTGTGATCTATGCACTATATGACAAAGGTTATAGGTGAGTGGTTAAAAGTATTAAGAGGGAAATACCTTAATACAAGATAAGTTGGTAAATTCAAGTGAGTTAGAAGTGATAAGAAAAGTGATACATTAAGACATGATAGATATCACATTCAGCACTTTAGGATTGATAAACCTTGATACACTTTAAATCCAATTTAGTTGGATAAGAAACACATGAAATGTGTTATATAAACTGATACAATGAAATGTAAGGAGTTTGATACATTTTGATAAGTATAGGCTAACATACCTTGAGAAAGGGGTTAAGCCAAACTAATGAGTATGACGTAATTATACCCTAGAAAGGATGAGAAATAAACTCATACCTTGCATTAATAATATTTAATGATATGTGATGAGAGCAATAAGCATGTGTGAATGCTTGTGATATTAAAAGAGGCTCTTAGAGGAGTGGAGCAATAAATTAGGGTTGGATTCGTAAAATGAACATAAGCCCTAATTAATGTGTAATGGGAAATCCTAACCCTAATTTTGGGTAATAGAATGAAAAACCCTATTTGATGGTAAACCCTAATCCTGGTAAGGAAATAGTGGTGTTACTATTGTATTGTATGTTGTTATATGCTTTTGTTGCTTACTGAGAAGTAACAAGATATGCATTGGCCTGGTGTGCCATTATATTATATTTTGCTTATGAGAAGTAACAAAATGTGCAATGGTATTGTAAGCCATGTGATCAAGTTTTTGCCTAGTAAAAGGTGAAAAGACAAATAATGGGCCTTGTGAGCCATGTGTAATGCTTGTGTAACAAGTATCATCTATACCTTGGTCTGAGGACCTAGAGGTAATAGTTACCTAATAAGTGGTAACAATGCATGTTAAGTGATGAACCTAGAGTTTAAATACCCAAATTTGATAAGCATGGTAATAATGTGGTGGAGGGATGAGAATTCCCAGTATTTAAATGAGGGAGTGAGATCCCAATGTCTTATAAAGACTGAGAATTGATTGATGAAATAGTACATGGTTCTTTGTAGCATTTGCCATAGTAAGTTATGTTTGGGAACTTGACTGATGCTAAAAGAATATGATAATGTACCAAATTAATCAAGTGAAATCATATCATGTAGATCCCTGGCCATAGATCCATCATCGTCAGTAACAGGTGATGGTGAAACAGGTTGCTCCGTGGAAAAAACTCAGAATGCATATTTTTGAATATGTGGGGGTTAATGGGCGAACATATCCTTACGTCCTGATGAGTAGATGGATGGAAGGTAAACATTAAACCTCTCAATCCTTTATTGTATGTGTCGGGATGGATGTATCACAAATCTCCCGATGATTGGGATAGATGTCGTACACATCTCCCAATAATACTTAATTTCAGGTCGATGGAGATAAACATTAAATCTCTCGATTGCCAATAAGAGTGCATTTGATGCTATAACTCTATATTGAAGTTTCCAGTATACCCTGGAAAGCTATATTGAGCAGTTGACATAAGTCCTACTTATGGTCCCACACTGACCAGGATGTTGGAGGTCATGGGAATTCGGCTCTTCCATTGACCTATGTATGGTACCAATTTCAACTTCGTAGTGGTCAGTTGGAGTACGAGCGGTATACCTCATCTCCTCAGGGCATAAGTGTGATTGTAAAATATAATCAGTCGTATAGCATGTTTGCTTAAGGGATTGAATATGGAAATTCATTGGTTGATATTACATTTCTTTTATGCATCTTTAGTTGATAGATGTGAATTATGTCTCTTTACATTCATTGCAAGGTGGATAGATGATTTACAACTCTACCATGAGTAGATGCAATGTTCTCCTTAGGAAAGGAGATTACTTGATTCTATTCATACAACGATTTATCTGTTATTAAATATATAAGATTCCTCTGCTCAGTTTTAATTTAATAAACTGCAATAATGATGTTTTTGGCAGATATTTATATCTCTCACTAGGGCAATTTACAAATGTCTCACCCCCTTGGGAACCAACATTTTTAGGTGGATGCGGGTGAAGAGTCAGAAATCCCATAGTAGAGATAGCATAGCAGTGGCATCAGGGACAACAGTAATATCTCAGGTGGAGATATTGTCTGTCGAGTTTTGTAGTCAAGAGTCCTATGTGTTGTCTCTGTACTCTTGGGTCCTAGGAGTTAGTGCTTTTAATAATTCAATCTGAGATTTTGGGCTTCAAGCCTCGAGGTTCTTATACTACCTGTGTATAGTTGAGATAGAGTAGTGAATGCTTGTATGCCTTGAGAAGCAATGATACATGATATGGATATATGAACCAGGATGTAATGATTTATTTTGGTTCTGAATGAAAGAGTTTTCCTGTGAATGGATCTCTTGATACATGGTTTTAATTTTTAGTGATTTTCAATAATTCGTTGTTAATGATGTTTGCTTCTGCATGTTTTATTGTTGATGCCATTTGTTATCTTAATGATAGCGGGTGTCGCCACATTTGTGTCATGTTGTTTATTTGAAATCAAAGGATGTTGTAAACCTACAATTAAGAACTGAACTGCAGGTTCTGCATCCTGTTGACCAGTCAGACAGTAGGCTTACAAAATGATAATAAAAAAATCCAATAAATAGTCATCATGTATATAAAAAAAATCATCACCCAATGTCAACGATGTCAGTTAAGTATAGGAAATCGACAGAAATGCTCTAACTAGGGGCCAATTTTTTTTGTTCGAACATGGAGATAAGTGTCAGTTACATAATATAAAACCAATGACTATAGCATATTTTGTTTCACGTTATGATGATAGGAGTTAGTTTTCTAATACATAATTGATGCCTAAGGTCCTTCTGGTGTCATTTCTTTTTCTTGGCTGCAATTGGGGCTGAATATATGTCGTCGATTCTAGAACTGACGTTGTATGATTCTACCTTTATTGACACCCACTTGGGTGTCACTTGAAAACTGATGTTAAAAGTCCATTTTAACCGACATTAAAATCCCATTTTAGTGACACCCCATGGGGTGGTTATCTATGGGTGAAGATCCTTGTGCTTTCTCTTTTTAGGGAAACGTCCCTAGAAATATTGCTATGATACCATGTTACTAGGAAATAATGTAAGGACATTATGGGTATTTTATTTACAATATGTTCGATATATTCATGATGTTCTTGATACAACAGAAACCCTCTCATATATAAGTGAGGTGGACATGACCCTAGACCTATTGGTACTCCAATGGATCAACTAACTTATTTGAAATTGACTTATATGGGCTTATAGACCCAATCCCTTATTAAATGATTGAATATCTCCTCTTTACTTTTCATAAAAACATGTAAGCACATTATCACATAATGATTGATCTGATAAAGGTCATGGTCATAACTAGTATCACTTATCAAGAGGACTAGGCCACCACTCCTTTTGTATAAATAGGAAAAATTCCTTTTATACCACTCAGAATGTCTAACCTGACTTTCATTACACTCACATAATACCTTTCACTTTGACCATTTTCTAAGTATGATATTTATCATGTCATCATCATAATGACTTCATGTTAAGGGACCACTCCACCATGTTCATATTGGGTGATATTTATGACTATCATACAAAGGTCCATGAATGACTATCATGAAGGGTCTATTTAGTACACTTGTTTAATAACTAATACTCTTGTGTCTTTGTAGTATCTAATACATATGATACATGAGATATGGTCATCAATTGTGTTACATATCAGCCTCCCATGTATTTTTTGTTCACAAAACAATAGTAAATGACTAGGGACACATTAGCATCCATTTTAATATCATGTTAAAGTCATGTATTTGAAGTCCCATATCTTTCAACCAACAATTATAAGGAGAATTTCTACGAACATTAACACAATTGTAACAAATCTGCATAAATAAACAGATTGTCCTAATTAATCAAATAAGAATAGCAAGATACCCCTATAGCCATCATCAAGTTATTCTCTTATGGGGCATATAAACCAAAAATACGTTCACATCGATGGGCCTCTAATCCACCTTCTTAATTGGAAATTTATGAAGGATGAACTCCTTCACATTCCATGAGTTGTTAGCCAGTAAATTTTCTCACTATAATGTCGATATGCAATATCCTCTCACTTTTATACATATACCAAGTGATGTGATTACATGAGCATATTATTTTTATGATCCCCCTAGTTTCATTTCATTCTAAACCCCTATCTCATTTATATCTTACTTGGAATCAAAGTTTATGTTAGTATTCTTATACAACAGAACTTTTGGTAGATCATTTTCTCTTCTCTCTCTAGGATAATCAATAATGATACAATGGGTATGTATGAGTACCTAATACCTTTTCCGCATGTAACTTGATACCTTTGCCAAATGTCATGTTGTATGTATTTCCTATTTCATTAGTTTCTAGAGTTATTGTAGTGGCTTTATGTGTTTTCCCCCATAACACAGTGGAAAAATCCATCTTCCTAGATCTCATTCTCCACATCAAGAATGTCTGTAATCAGATCTCTGATGTTTTCAAATGAGTGTAAATAGAACGATGACTCATATGGGAATATTTTGTAGATAATAAAATTGAAAAAAAATGTTTATCGAGTTGCATCTAGCCTTCACTTATCATTATGGGGAGATTCACCAACCATGCCTCAATCCTTATCATAAGAGGTGGAAATTGTTGATACTACATTTCTTGTCTGGACATATATGAGGATTTATTTACTTCTTGGAATAGATTCAAACACAATGATTTCCAGTGAATTTGATAAACATTAACACAATGATAAACATACAAATCAAGCATCAATCATGTTCAATCATAATCAATTTAGGTGTGAACTATAAATGTAAGCTAAATTATCTACATCTGGACAAAGAGGAATAACAATCACATTGTAATGAGAAAGCACAAATATCTTCTTGGATTTATAATAGTATCCATGTGGAATGTTAGAACTCGACAAGAAATTCTATGCAGATCTCATTAATCTGTCATATCATGAGATTATTAATTTGACATATGATCAAACATATGAAATGAGGCCAAATCATAATGATATTTTTTGTCCCACTATATATTGTAGTAACTAACCTAATTTATGTCATGGTCAATATCACACTCACAAAGTTATACATAAATTTTCACAACTAGGAATAACAAAATTTAGATAGATATCTCATCTATAAACACACCATATCATAATACTATCATTAAAAACAAATTGGAAAACATATTTCACAATATCCTATTATAAAGGCACAAACATATTCTAACCCACAAAACCAAAAAACAATTAACCATTCCAAGCAAACCACACCCAAAAAATGTACAATTTGGGTGCATGTTTGAAGCACACCTTGCATGGATCCTGAAATATCTAATGCCTTCTTCATGCTAGCCTTATTCTATATTTAAAAGGCAATATGTTGATGGGAACCAACCTAATGTATGTCTATTTTAGGTATCAAACTTCGACAAATCATTGATGTTTTTCTGAGGTTCATCATGAGATATCATGAAAGGGAAATGTGGGTTCGTGACTAATACAAACCAACACCTATACCTTCTCATCAAATAATTGTGTTAACATTCTTGAGAAAGTTCTCTAACTAACTCTTAGATCCTAACATGCATAGATGGTGGTCAACATATAGATATCTATGCATTGGTTGCTTTCAAAAATCATGAATGAGAGACGCAACTTCCTCCAAACCCTAACCACCCCTACCTCTATAATATTAACCTCTACTCATCCCATTGTATGGTTTTTTATTCTAGAGATCTCGATCCTTATATAACCTTATCACATCCTCTTTTAGATTGGAAACCTTGATATGGTCTCTAAGCCTAGGGACTGGTATAACCTCAAAATGGTTAGATCACATCCTAGGCCTCCCTTTTCCTTCTAAGGACATATTCCTTCCACCCAAGTCATATAAGGGTAAAGTTTATAATAACAACATGCAAATTTTATATCTTACCTATTATAGTGATCTGAAATGACTCGATGATATGATCAAATAACATAGACAAACTCCTCAGTTTCCTTTCATTATAACCCTCTATATAGTGTATACCAATTTTGTGATCAAAGTTTACATTCATTTTCTAAGGAATTAATACTTTTAACCTATTTGTGTCTCTTTTCTCCCCTAATAGATAATACAAATATAATGGGTGTGTGGAGTACCTAACACCTTCCCTACACATGCCTACCACAAATCATTCTTATTATATTGGTTTGTGGAGAATTTAACAACATCAATATGTTTTCTTCCCACAAAAAATGGTGGTAATCACATCTTTCTAGATCTCGTTCTTGCCACATCATAGGTCCACAATGATACCCCTAAACATATAGGAATAGATTCATCCACGTAAAAGTTTACTTGCAACTTAATAAAATATAAATCTAGTTTATGTGTAACACCCCCTTTAAGCATGCATTTATCAATAGATGCAACTCCCAGTTTTCCATAACATGGAGGACTATCTCTCAAAGGGATTTCATAAGAATAATAAACATTGCAAATAAAGTAAACAATCATGAGGGATAAAGTTAGATGGAGATGGCTCGCAGGCGAGGTGGAGGGTGAGGAAAAGGGCGCAGCGGAGGGCGATCTTCCAGGGTTTCTGATGGAGCATGCGATGGTGATGGTTCTCAAGGGGTGAAGACTACTTCGACCCCTCCGATGGGCTCACGAGTTGTCGGAGAAGAGGAGAACTCCCAAAGCTTGCAGAATAGTGGATCTCTGATCGTCTCTATGTCGCCCTCAACCTCGAACCCTAGGCCCTCTTCCCCAACGCCGTCCAAGGACAGAGGAGTGGAGGCTTTGTCGTCAGAGAGCGACTGGGTGCACGCTAGTCGCCCTGGACGAGCGAGTTTTTCCCCTGATGTCATGGAATTTGTAGAGCTGACCATCAAAAATGGGTCAAAGCTCTTTGTCATCTTGAGCAAAGAAGTGGTCATGCCGTCTTGGAGCGAGTTCGTGTCGATTTGCTTTACGGCGCAGAAGCCCTTCAAGAGCCAGATCCTTGGATGGATCAAGCGGCAGTGGAGATTGAGTGGCGAGGTCCAAATTGTGGCAGAGGAGTCGGAAGGCTTCATCGTTAAACTCCCGATGGCTAAGGAGAGGGAGAGGGTATTCGATGAAGTGCCTTGGATGGTTGATGGTGCTCTAGTCATCGTCCATCCTTGGGAGCCAGGTATCGCCCTCGAGCCCCTATCTTTCCACAAGCTCCTGGTCTGGGTCAAGGTTGAGAATCCCAACCTTCCATGGACGTTGAACAATCTGAATGGGATTGCAAGCCTGGTTGGGAGGCATGTTAACTTTGATGATTCAGCATTCATCGTCAACTGCCTGAAGGAGGCACTGGTCTGCATGGATATACCAGTAGAAATTGGCTTTCCCCAGAGCATCATAGTGGAGATGGAGGGACCTCCCAGGAAGTTCAAACTCGAGTTCATCTCGAGGCCGACCTTGTTTTCCAGGTGTCGCTACTTCGGGCACATGCAGTCTTCATGTCTGTTGATAGTTGGGTGCAGACCTGACTTCATAGAACTACATCTGCGTACTGGGAAAGGCAACAACACTTAAGGTTCTCGACATATGGCTAAGGAGAAGAACTCAGTCTTGGGGGTTGTCCCTAGCGTCGTAAAGGAAATAATTGCGTAGGTTGAGAGAGATGTTGTAGCTAGTAAGGGTCATCCAAGATTCCAAGAATCGGAGATGGTATCCTCTCATCACTTAGAGACGTTGGAAGGTCTGAATCTAGACTGGGAGTTGTCCCTGGCCAACATGAATCACTCCTCGCAAGGAGCCAAGAATCTGATGCTTGCATCAGGGATCCACCTGGATTATTCTAGGACTGTGAACAAGGATATTGATGAGGAGTCTTGTTGTTCCTGTGATCTTGAACCGGACCCCATGGTGGACTTCAAGATTAATGGCATTCCAAGGCATAAGAATATATGGAAGAAGCCTAAGGCAAAGGGAAGAGAAGTGGGAGACTCTTCATAGTGGGTCGATTGTGGCAGAGCTGTCCTATTGCTACAATCTTTCTTTCTTGCATCTTGAGACAGGGAGGCTATGACGGAGAAGGGAGTTAGTCTTTCTTCCATGTTTGTGGGTGTTCTTTATTGTAGTGAAGGGGGCTTGCTTGGCCTTCATCTTCTTTCCTGGTTGATCAGTGGCGGGTTAGATCTAGTTTGGTTTGCCTTTGGGTTTCTTGTGTTTTTGTTTTGAGTCTGCTGGAATTGTTTTTCTTGCAGTGGTTTGTTATCATGGGTGTATGCAGGGATCTCTTTTTCAGTGCTTCCTATTCCTTTGGATACAAGGTATTGGTGGGTTGGTGTCCCCTCCTTTGTGGGTGTGCTTAGTGGTTTTGGGGGCTTGTCCTCTCCTTCATTTTGTATCTGGGTGTATGGGATGCTTGGAGGTTTTTCTATGTATGTGCCCATGATTGATAGTTTTTGTACCTTGATACCTATTGTCTTGAGTATCAAGGGGTAGTTTATTTTTAGGGGCACTTTTTTGTACCTCAAGTTTTGGTTTTAGTAACACGTTTTTTTGACTGACCAGAAAAAAAGTAAAAAATCATGATGCATAAATATTGAAATTGATTCATACATTTCTCAAAGACAATCTTGTACAACTAAATTCTTGAATACAAAATCTAACTTTAAACATGATGTAGAACATGAATAAAAAATTCTACTCTAAATGATTGGATCATCTAGGTAGATGGCACCCCACAAAGAAAAACCTAGATAAACTTCAATGATTCCTTAGGTTTGTCTTCATATTTCTCGATCCTTGAAGTTGTTCTATACTTGCAGGCATCGCACCCCCAATCATGCATGCAATGAAAACCATGTTAGAGAATGTGGCATTTAGTATAGACATAATAACATAATAACTTGGCAATAAGGAAAAACATTAAACTAATTAAATAGTAGATTTGGATTCACATAAAATAATCTTGGTGGTTGATTATCGTGTCCTCTACTCAATGCACCCATTGTGCTTATAAGGCATGTAGGCTTAATTAATGTTCCACTTGAACTAATGATTTGCACCTGAGTGTCATTATGTTCCTTTTGAACTCATAACATATGAGAGCTCAACATCAACATGATTAGGACAAAATAACACAACCCATTACATAATTGATCATTAACTTGAATTAATTTACTTCACATGGATTTCCCATAAGCATGACATGAATTCTTGAAAATAAATTTTGTAAGCATAAGAATTCAATGACATTGATGTGAGTAATATTAAAATTTGAGTGCATAGTTATGCATATAATTGATCTTGATCTTCATAATAATCATAAGGCTATGGAAAATCAATACTTCATAGTCAAAGTGCATGGACCCACTTACCTTTCTCTAAGAGAAGATCTTAGTTGTCCTTGTTTAATTGATGAAACCCTATTCATTCTCTTAGGGTTAAGAAACCCTAATTATCCTATTAAAACTCAATAACATCTATTAATAATAATCCTTAACTTGATTTCTAGGGTTTCATGGTTCTTTAAACCCTAATTATACTAACTCTAATGCTTCATCAAATCCATAACAAAACAGCCCATAAACCATAGTCCATCATCTAGATCTCAAAAAATTTGAGCAAAATTGTATAAGGTTTCACCTTCATCTGGGATCTGTATCACTTTCAATGAATATATAAAGATTAGGTCTATTCTAACCAGTAGGAAATTTGGGAAATTCCACGTGTTAAATGTGATCAACACAAATCCCATTGGACCCGGACCCACACTTCTGTGGCATAACCATAATCAGCCACATGGACTGGTTCCCCTACAAGGTACCCAACTTTGGCACCCTTAAAGGGAAAAAATACAAAATTGCCCCTACTAGGTCGTTAGACCCTATACAAAGTTAGGGGTGAAACTTGTCAAACACTTCTCTCAATCCATCAGGTATACAATTGGACCCTTGATGATAATAGTAAGAGGAAGCTTGTACAAAATAAAGGTATGGGGAAGTAATCTTAGTTATAAAATCCCTAATGTCGATCCTATGCAAAGAACTAAGGACATCATTGTGTCCTTCACACCCTTACTAAAACAACAAGCCCAGACTTGGGATATGTTGAATTCTAGAGAACCATTAGCTTCTCCTGCCATGACAGGGTGAGAGCTAGAGAGAGAATCTGGTAGAAAACCTCACTATAGATGAAACCCAGAGTGGGGTTCAACTCAGAGAAACGGTATGATGTGTGAGGTGAAGAAATCAAGCAATGAGGTGGCAGCGCACTCAGAAATTTATGTTCCAATATGAAGAAGAAGAAAATTTGATTTTAGGGATTACCACATTTACAAAGGAATTGACCATCAACCAAGCTCCTTGGCTACTTTTTGAATGCTTCCCAAGCACCGATGGCTACCCCTGAGGTCAAAATATCGGTGAAAACAATTTCTTAGGTCGTTGATAAAGACTAGGTAGGGAAATAGATTGTGGGGTAAAGGAGGGCATGTTTTGGGTCCGCAAGATCCCCATGAATATTTCCAGGGCCATACTTATATAGGAGGTGGACAAGAGAATCTAGATTCCTAGTCAAAGTAGGAAACATTAGAGGCACAACAGTTGTTGTCATTCAAGGTGCTTGGGGTATAGGAACCCTGAGAGTTTGTGATTAGGTGGATTGTGGAAACCTTACAAGCACAAAACTAGGCTTAGTTTCTTGTCGAATGCAACAAAGAGAGAGAGAAGATAAAGGAGTCACACGAGGACGAGGACTATTGGAGTCCAGGGAATTTGTGAATCAGGCAAAGAGGAAATTTCTTAGGATCAGGGAATCCTATTTGGGTCGGGACTCAAAAATTTTGTGTGACAACTTATTAAGCATCGAACTTAGGTGTATTTAGGTTATATTGATACATTATCAAATATTTAGGGCTAAAAATATATTAAATCTTGATAAATCAAATTGAGGTCTCAAACATAGTTAGAATAGCTTCAAATTCAGTCCACCATGTATTAGATAGTCTAGAACACTTTTAGATAGGTATTTTCCAATTTTTGTGGAAACTATCCCTATAATGTTGTTCATATCACTTACACATATTCAATGATTTATGATTGATTCCTAAGTGATTTAACTTTAATTTTCCTTTGTTGTATTGAATCTATTGGTCAAAATTATCCCAATTAGGATTCATATACTTTTTGGTGATCTCATGCATTAAGTAGAGAGAAATTTCATTATATATATCATTATCATTGAATTAACTATCATCATGAAGAAGGAAACTATGTCACTCATCTTTAAAATATTTCAAATATGATTTACTTGGGTTATTTCCATTTGGGCCCAAATTCAAATTCAATTAGTGAGAAATTGCATTTTAAAACATAGACTTACTTAAATCCAAAATTTTGAATCTTCCAATTCTACCTGCCTTAGAAAAATTTCTTCCTCAAAATTTCCAAGCACCAAACACCATAGGGTTTGCATATTCTATGTATGCTAACTCTCTAATACTATCGTAAAGTCTTTGTAGCATACTTGAGATAT
The DNA here is from genome assembly GCA_963693085.1 of Alisma plantago-aquatica. Taxonomy (NCBI): domain Eukaryota; kingdom Viridiplantae; phylum Streptophyta; class Magnoliopsida; order Alismatales; family Alismataceae; genus Alisma; species Alisma plantago-aquatica. The sequence continues at coordinate 486,342,258 of OY856414.1, forward strand.
GACCTACTCATGGTTAAGACAATCACATGAAAACTTTATTAACTTGACATGATTTTATATTTGATTGGATCTTTATTTGAATTTTTATAGTTGCTCTCTTGAATGCACTCACAATGCGCATAAGGTCGATTAAGGCTCACATAAGGTTAATTAAGGCTCATAAGGTCGGTTAAGGCTCACATAAGGTCGATTTAGTCTCATAAGGTTGGTTAAGGCTTGCATAATGCTCCCACAGAGATCATAATGTTGGGGAATGGGGACAACAGAAAAGACATCAAACACATTTTTTTTGTCCCTATTCTTTGATCACAGAATCGTGTCAACAACAATGTATCTAGGAAAGAAGTTAGCAAGAGATATACAAGGTTCTAGAGCAAGTCCATTGACAACTATTGCACTATGATGTGCACTCTTTGCTTGATGCACACAAACAACTAGAGACAGCTTCCTAGTGCAACACCATAGATGGAGGTGGTTTTTTTCCTCCTACCATGCTGATAATGACCTCCACACCGCTACATAGTCCATGCAGATCATCGAGAAATCCACTTTGTGCTACTAGAGCCAATGGGAAGGAGTTTCCCCTTTGAAATTCCACCTTCTAGTGTGGATCCTCTCTTTCATGTTGCCTCTCCCTTGCTAGCCCTCCCTTTTACAGGTAGAATTTGCTTGGTCTCTCACATTACCACAAATGTGAGAGGACAACAATCATCAAAGCTTATTATTATGTCTACTGAAAGCCTTGACTACCCCCTATTTATAGGATGTTTTGGGTCAAGGTTCCATATCATATGGGAGTCAAAGAGACAAAATTTCATTAATTTTCTAGAAGATGAGAACAATGTAATGATAAGTTCACTATTGAACTATTCGGTTCACATGTGAAATGGTTGGTTCAAAACTTGAATCGAATAGTTCACTATGTTTCCTATTCACATACTTATTGGCTTTCAATGAGAGGATTAATGCACAACATGATCTCAACATTAGTCCTTCATCCAATCTCATTGATCATTGACTCAGGTGATTCCTAAGTTGAACTGGTGGTTTCAGACCTTGAATTGGTTGGTTCACTAACTGAACTGGTCAAGTCATGTCCCATTTCAGGCAATGTTCACCAATGTAGTTTAAATTGACCTGACACTTGAATTGATCAGTTCAATACTTCAACCGGTCGATTCACAATCCATGCAGTCAATTGTTTAGCCATTATTATTTAAATTTAATACCAAAACACTTTAGTAATCAAGTTAAACCATATTCATGAGTAAACTCCTATTCCAGGTGCATCCTTTGTATGGGAGCCTATATGTCCCAAATTACGTTGGCAGTCAATGCCCATAACCAATTTATGGCATTACAAGCAATGAAAAGTATCTAGCAACACATCATTGGTACCCAAGTAATTGGAAAGTTGGAGAACAACTTCAACCTATAATCTATGATCAGTGTTATAGTTATCGTATACTTCCTTTGTCTTTGATATCCAAATTGAACTTGAGGCATGGACTCGTTATCCTCTCAGCGTTCAATCCATGTTCCTTGAACTAGAGCAGACTGTATGAGATGCATGTGAGATCACTTATCAAGTACCCAAGATATAAATCTCTTTTAGGAGGGACAAATCCCATTTACATCACTCACACTCAATCCCCATGTGTGACAACACACCCAAGAATCACCTTTATGGCAATCCTTATTCAAGGTCACATTAGATGATGTCAAAATACATCGAACAACATGTGATACTATAGTTACTTCAGGTCTTAGAACTAAAATCACCATTATCACTATGAGAGTTGATTCTGACTACCATTCCATGGTCTCCATGTATCACTCTCATGGTGGGTCTATCTGATACACTTTTCTCTAACATGTACCTATGTGTTTGATTTGATTTCACAGATCATGACTAATGAAACTCTGTCATCAATGTACACACATTCTAGTCTTATGCATTACTATTGTATATTTTTCTTCTACATGATTATCTGACTAGGGACATAATAAGAATGCATGTACTCTTATCATGTATAAGATCTCATTGTTAAAGTCCTAAACCTAAATACATATGTCATCGAGTAACATTATCCTTTAGACATCTATTAATGTGTCATCATCTCATGATTGAGAAAAACATAGTAGATGGAGTTACCTTTATTATTATCAAATTAAGTATATGATGCACCATTACAATCATCATATGATTGGACCTATGGGCATACATACTAACAGACTCCCACTTGCACTTAGAGCCAATCACTTACAAATCTTATTCCAAGTTATCCTTAACATGTCAATCATCTTTATGTTTTGCAAGAGCTTTTATAGCGGGTTAGCAATATTTTCTTCTATTCAGTATTTTACAAGCTTCCACATCTCCTTGTTGTACGACTTTGTACAAGATGGAATTTCCATAGTATGTTATATGAGATTCCTTGCCTGTCTAGTAGCTCCACTATTTTCAGAATATTTGAACTGTGCTATCAATGGTTGGAACCACCCACAAGTTCATCTACATGAACTTCTTGATCCATAAAATATTCTTTGTTGTTTTCAAAACAACAAGGTACTCAGCTTCTATTTTAGAATTCAACAACTATCTCTAGCTCGAAACTTTTCCAGCTTGCAGTTCTATTTTAAGGTCAAATACAATTTTTTATTGCAATGATAATATTCTTTGTCTCTTTGGAAGCATGCATAGGTGTAACCCTTTACAACCAACTCTTCCTTATTACCATAATTAGGGAACTGATCCTTCTAGTGCTTCTCAAGTACTTAAGGATGTTCTTTATGGCAATTCAGTGACTTTGATTGGGATATGACAGATATCCACTCATCATGTCCAATACATATGAGATAGAAGGATGATTAAATAATATTGCAAATGCAATTGGCATCTTACTCACGTATTCTTATTCTTCACAAGAACTGAGAGAATAATTCCATGAGACATGGAAAAAATTTCTCTCATGGAGTACTCTATGTTGAACCCTTCAGTATCTTTCCAATACATGTTCTCTCACTCAGGTCAAGAAGCTTTCTAGATATATCTCTATATATCTTAATTCCTAAGATATAGGATGCCTCACCTAATCCCTTCATAGAGAAGGTACTTCCTAGCCAGGTTTTAAATATTTGTAGGATAAGGACATCAATCCCCATCATTATTTGGAATATAAATATGCTCCCACCAACTCTTTTGTAATCACAAATTTTATCTTCACTTTGACTAAAGTCAAACTCTTTGACTATGTTGTCAAATAGAAGATTCTAGCTCTGAGATTCTTGCTTCAATCCATAGACTGACCTTTGTGTCTTACATACTTTATTTGTAATAATTTGATTTATAAAACCTTTAGGTTGTGCCATGTACACATCCTCTACATTATTCCTATTTAGGAATGTGGTTTTAACATCCATTTTTCCAAATTTTATAGTCAAACTAAGATGCAATGGAAAGCATGACACTGGTGGATTTAACCATGACAACTGGTGAAAGATTTCTTCATGTTCAACGTCTTCAGTTGTTCAAAATTCATTTGAATTAATATACCCTTATAGATTTGTACATTACCATCCATTTTGGTCTTTTTCTTGAAGATCCAATTGCATCCTATGAGCTTACCTCTTCATGTGGATCCACCAAGGCCATATTTTGTTGGTGTACATGGACTCGATCTTGGATCTCATGGCTTCAAGCCATTTCATAGACGCTGGTCCCTTAATAGCTTCTAGGTAGGTTGTTGGCTCATTATCTATGACCAACTCACCACCTTTATGAATTATAAGATATAATCTCTCAAGCTCAAGCCATGTTCTACTAGATCAATGAGATTTTGTTTTACATAAGGAACTTGAGATTCCACAACAAGTTGTGATTCCCCTTGTTCCTATTGTACCTATTTTGGTTCAATTTTTTTCTTGTTGGTCTTGAACTTTCATAGTTCTATTTTTCTCCCAGTGATTCCTTTGGAGATAGATTCTTTTTAGGAATATAGCTGGTCCTGCAGCAAACACTATTGTTGTCTACTGAAATGTAAAAGTAGTATTCAACAAAATAACATTGATGAGATTTGTGGACAAAGCTATTCAAGAAAAAAAATTCTTATATAAGGTTTCAATCCTAGTCTTTATAAAGACTTAGTGGGACACCTCCCATTCCATATCTCATATGACAACTTTTGAACCATTTTAGACGGTACACTGTTTTAGTGTAAAGCATGTTCCAAAAGGAATTTGTAAGATTATCTAGATTTATTGATAATCACACCATGACTAATGGGGTGTGATTCCTTCTTTCTGACACACTATCATGATACATTATCATTGTGTTTTAGGTGTAGTTCATCATGATAAACTATCATGGTCTCAAAGGTCCTCAAACTCTTGGTTAAAATATTTCCACATTGATCATATCAAAGTGTTTTAATACTTATACCAAGTGGGTTATGTACTTCATTCATGATATCCTTGAACACCAAGAGATTCAGACTTGTATTTCATTAAATACAAATTACCATACCTATTGAGATCATTAGTAAATATAATGAGGTGATATTAACCACCTCTAGCATTTATTCTAAAAGGTCTATGTACATCAGTATGTATGAGCCCTAATAGAAAACTCACACTCCCACTACATCTAGTGAAAGGTGATTTTGTCATATTAACCAATAAATAAGACTTGCATGTCTCTATTGGTTCACTAACCAAAAAAGTCTATACAACCATCATTATGGATTCTTGAAATGCATTTCTTATTTATGTGCTCTAGATGACAATTGTGTAGGTATTCATTGTTTGAGTCATCAAGTCATTTAGTGTATTTGTCTTTTCGAGCTATCAAGTATAGACTAAATGACATGGGGCACTACCATATAAGATCTTATCTTTTAAAACACAACACCAGTTATTCATAATACTCTTATCCATACAAGATACATGATGTTTTCATTAATGGAAAGTACATAATAGAAATTTATTTATTCTATTACATGCCCATTAGGTTGAGTGATAGATTCCAACTTTAGTGGCAACAACTCTTGCTCGACACAATTCTAGCTTACTTATTCATGGGTCTTGAAGTGGAGATTTTGATCTCCTTATTCTTCCTAAGTTCCTCTACATGAAGAGCCTAATTCGTTTTCCAGTTTCCAGGATGCTTACAGTGGTGGCACTTCCCTTCCTTATTAATTTCTCCCTTAGTTTTCAATGCAAAAGACTTTGGTTTCTGATAGCTTTAGAACTCTTCTTAGCTTTGTTTTTACCCTTAGAATTCCCTTTATTGATCATCATCGCAAATTTGGGCTTGTCTTTCTTCATCTATGCTTCAGCTATCCTCAACATGCCAAGTAATTCTGACAACAACTTGTCAAAATCATTCATGTTGTAGTTCATGACAAACTGGCTATACAATTCTGACAATGACAACAAAATCACATTTGTGGCCAACTCTATACCCAAGGGAGATCTTAATCTAGCAAGGTTCTACACATACCCAATCAACTTGAGTGTATAGGGACCTACTGGATCTCCTTCATCCATATTGCACTTGAAAACTGCCTTAGAGACATTTTATCTCTCTTTTCTTGCTTGGTCTTGGTACATGTTCTTAAGATATGTGACCATCTCAAAACATCCATGTTCTCATGTTGTCTCTACAATGCATAGTTCATTAAGCACAACATCATGCACTTGACATCCACAACATATTCAAAGTGCTTCCAGTAGCATCCCTATCATCCTTAGGCGTGTTGGGAGTAGGTTCATATGGCTCTGGTGTCTCCACAACATAGAGTGTGTCCTCTTAAGTGAGAAAAATTCTCAATGTCCTGAACCAGTCATGGAAGTTATTCTCGTTCAGCTTGTCCTTCTCAAGGACCGATCACAAAGAAAACGTTCTTGTGTTTGCCATTAGATTCTACAAAAGAAATTATTAAATTTTTTCAAAACACTTTTGATTAGGTTTGATAATATTGATGATATTAATTAGTATTTTAGTTAATTATCGCAATCATTATTTGTTCAAATTGATAGCCCTCACTACCAATTTGGAAGATTACAATGTACAAGTGAGCCAAGATCCAAAATAATTAAGTTAATATTCAACCACTACCTATGCTCATAACCAATTATTAAGGTAGGTAGCATTTTCCAATTACATCTCATTCAACTCTTGGATAGATGGTGTGCACAACTCTTTGTCACAGTCCATCTGTATGCTTTTAGGAACTTAATCTCACTAAGTTCACTTAGTTAAGCCTGACCCAAAAGTCAACATGATAGAATATGCACCCTACATTCATAGACCCACATATCTACCATCACACTTCCCTGAGATAGATGGTGCACCATGCTTTGGCATAACCTATGCTTGGTCGATCAACCTTGTCACGTGTGTTGCTTATGGAAAGAATCTTTGACTTAATACTTATTGAGGAATTTTATATATAAGTTCATATACATATCCAATCACCACATACTTATAGTACTTATCATATACATGCTATATCCATAAATGAAAATCATGCAATTAGAAATATACCAGCAATGGTTATGTCCATATGAATGCAATTCTTTGGTGCCACAAAGAATTGATACCCTTTAGTCATTTGTTTGGACTTCAAGTTGATTGGTTGGCTCCTCATGTCATTGGTCTCCTTGGTCCTCCAGTCGATTTTCTTGACTCTCAGTTGGTCGACTCATCAGGTGCAAAATGTCTTCACATGACGAAAGATAAATTAAAACTAGCACATTCCATATTACATGGTAAAAGGGAAAACCTTGAATTACATTCGAGGGGAATATAGGAAGAAGAGCATTAATTTACATTTGGAAAGGAGGGGAGAGGCTCAGTATTCAAATTGAGTAACAATAGGAAAGAAAAAAAAACAACTATCCACATAATTCACAAGGGTTTTTGTCATAACCACACATACATCCACCATCAAAACCCTTTTAGGATGACATGTATAGATTACATATATATCATATATATACATATATATATACATATATATGTACACACACACATATATAGGGATCTTATTTGATATTTAATTGGATATGCACATTAATCGTTTGAATATTTGCATCATATGAAATAAAATAAATTTGATCATTCAATTTAAATCCCTGATACACCTAAATTAACTTGGCTTTGATACCATTGTTGGGGAATAGGGACGACAGAGAAGGCAGTGGGAACAAATTTTTTGTCCCTATTCCTTGATCAGGGAATCAGTTTAACAACAATATATCGAGGAAAGAACGTAGCAAGAGATATATCTGGTTCTGGACAAAGTCTAATCATAACTCTTACACAGTGATATGCACTCTTTCTTTGACTCACACGAACAACTGGAGATGGCCCCCTGGTGTAGCACCATAGACGGTGGTGGTTGTTATCCTCCTAGTATGGTGGCAACGACCTTCACGCCTCTACATAGTCCATGTAGACCATTGAGAACTCCATGTTTCACTTCTAGAGAGTTGTCCCATCGAACTTCGACCACTTGGGTTGATTCACTCTCCCGTGTTTTCTCTCCCTTGTCATCCCTCTCTTTTATGGGTAGGACTTTCTCGGGACATTACCACAACTATGAGAGGATAACAATTTCCAGAGCTTATTATTGTGTCTCCTGAAATCCTTGACTGCCCCCTATTTATAGGATGTCCAGGTTTAGGGTTTCCAGATCATGTGGGAGTCGAAGAGACAAAATTTCATGAACTTTCTTAAAGATTCAAACCATGAAACGATCAATTTAGTTTTGAACTGGTCAGTTCACATGTGAAATGGTCAGTTTGACACTTGAACTGGTTGGTTCACTATGTTTCCTATTCGCATACATATTGCCTTTCAATTCAACAATTGATGCACACCATGACATCAACATCAATCTTTGATCTAGTCTCATTGATCATTGAATTGGGCAATTCACAAGTTGAACCAATCGTTTCAGACCTTGAATCGATTGGTTCACTAACTAAATTGGTCGATTCATGTCACAGTTCATGCAATGTTTAGCTAGGTATAGTTTAAATTGACTTGAAACTTTAATCGGTCAGTTAAACACTTAAACTTGTCAGTTCACGGTCCAATTAGCCAAAATTTTCAGCCATTCTTGTTTAAATTGAATACCTAAACACTTTAGTAATCAAGTCAAACCATATTCATGATTAAAGTCATATTCAAGGTGCATACTATGTGTGTGACCCTATAGGTCCCAAGTTATATTGGCAGTGAATGTCCTTAACCAAATATATGACATCAGAAGCAATGAACGGTATCTAGAAACACATCATTGCTACCCAAGTAATTGGATAGTTGGAGAACAACTTCAACCTACAATCTATGATCAGTGTTACAGTGATCATATAGTTTTGTTGTTTCTAATATCTAGATTGAACTCAAGGCATGGAATTGTCATCCTCTTGACATTCAATCCACGTTCCTTGATTGGACCATACTATATGAGATGCATGTGAGCTCACATATTACATACTAAGTCACATGGGTATGTCCATACATTTCTCTGTCTCACTTTTCAAGTCGTCGGGATATCAATCTTCTATAAGAGGGACAAATTCCATCTACATCACTCACATTCTATCTCCATGTGTCAAAACACACCTGAGCATCACCTTTCTGACAACCCTTATTCAAGGTCACATTAGATGGTGTCAAAATACATCAAACAACATATGATGAATATAGTGATTGCAGGTCTAAGAACCACAATCACCATTATCATGATAAGATTCGAATCTGACTACCATTCCATGGTCTCCATGTATCCCCTCATGGTGTGTCTGTCTAATACACTATTCTCTACATGTACCTATGTGTTTGACTTGATATCACATATCATGACTAATGAGACTGTCATCTATTAACACACATTCTAGTCTTGTGTATTATTGTTGTCTATTTTATTTCCACATTAATATTCAACTAGGGACATAACAAGAATACATGTACTTGTATCATACATACAATCTCATTGTCCAGGTCCTCAACCCGAAGACATATGTTATCAGGTAACATCATTCCTTAGACATCTATTATGTTTGTGTCATCATCTCATGATTGAGACAAACATAGTAGATGAAATTACCTTTATTATTATTAAATCAAGTATATGATGCCCCATTAAAATCATCATATGATTGGCTCTATGGGCATATGTACCAACACATAAGGCCAATTAAGGCTCACATAATGCTCCCACATATCTCACTAGGCCAATCAAGGATCACATAAGGCCAATCAAGGCTCACATAATTCTCCTAGAGAGCTCATAAGGATAATAATGCTCAGATAAGGCCAATTAAGGCTCACATAATGCTCCCACATAGCTCAATAGACCAATTAAGGCTCACATAACATGATTGAGAGGACTATATCAACATAACATGATTTCTTAATTTCAACATGATTTTTATAATTCTATGATCCATTAGATACATGATGTAAAGATCATCATGAAATAGTAGAAAACATTGTTTATTTTCATATATACGATTTTCTCACTTATATATTTCAAATTATCTACCCTTCATATGCATGATTTGTATTACTATGTATTTGATTAGGTTTTAGGTGACTATATGTTTCAAACTTTTAATTTAACTGTAACATCCCCGGATTCTTCTGTCTTGAGCCTTAAAAGGCCCGAGAAGACAAACTCAAAAATGTTAGCTAATTGTTTCAGAGAGCGACGTGGAAGCAACATACGCATACATGAACATACACATATAACATACACCATGCAACAATTTCAACATTCAACATGTATATTACAAAATAAATTAATTTTACAACTTACATTTATATAATATGAATGAAAATTTTACAAGTCCACGAACATGTATGCTAATAGGATCTTAACATAATAGGTACAACCTGGACAACTTCTCACTTCCCTTCTTTTATCCCACGCTAGCTCTGAACCTAAAACATATGTGAAACAATGAATCAACACACAAGGTGTTGTGTATGTGGGTAGAAAGATACATACTAATATGCTCACATAATTGAAATAATTTGAGAAAGAAAATGTAAAAGAAAACATTGTTTAAAGTGATAATTAGGTAAACACATATTTTTAGATGTCTTTTGATGCATTTGTACTACTAAGCAGTGTCGTACTTCATTTTTCCCTACCCCTTAGGCTGTGGGGACTGAGTGTCAACCTTATATTTAGAGGGGAGAGAGAGAGCATATATCCACTTAGTAGCTACAAACTATCTATATTCTTTACTGTTCTTATTGATATGATGAAGATACTATAATCATAGTACATCTAGCAACATTCTCAAATAAAGACAAGCAATACATCATAGTTATTGCATACAAGAAGACTAGTCATATACTTAGATAAAGCCCACGTACTTGAGTTCAGATATTTCTAATCATTCTTGCTCATCTAGATATCTGGTCATCACCTGATTAATAACAATTAATCACCGTCAATAATTGTTCATCATATTATAGGTATTTTCGGTCCAAATTAGGGTTTAACCAAACCTAGGTCCCATCTAATCTTAAGATGGTATCTGATATTTTTCTAATGATCAAGAGGTCATTTTAGAGGTATGGTCCAATTTTATTATTTTCTTAATGACTAGTCCATTTTTTATAATTTAAATGAGGCTAAAAGTACTAAATTATATTTTAATACCAAAAGACCTAATATTGAGAAATATATTTCAAATCAAGGTCAACTAAATGTCTCCAGATAATATTAGGGTTCAATAGAATTTTTCTCATATTTAATCTCGATGATTTGATATTTATTTCAATTAACTTACCCTAAAAATAAACATTATCATCTATATTAGATATCGACATTAATTGTTCTTTAAAAGCCTAATATAAGGGTTCAATAATGTAGAGGATATTTTTCTGAGTCCAGAGATGTTTTTGGGGTAATTATTGGCCATGGGAGCTATTTTTAAGGCCTTTTCTAAGTTCTAAGCATTTCTATGATTTAAAAAGGAAATTACCTTTTGTTGTGGGGCCTAAGCCCTGAGGTGGCACTCTATGATTGGGCCACACTGACCATTAGTGCAGGAAATGGATCAGCAGCCTAGGCTGGTTGGTCCAGCCATCAAATTTGATTACCGAGATTAAGATGGATTGCTCTCTCTCTCTACCCTCCTTCACTCGTGTCTGCAGCATGAAAACTCCGCTTGGATCTGGTTCTGCCCCACGAAGCCGCCTGCAACCCTCCTCGTGTGTGAGAACCAGAATGTATCTATGGGGTAGACCTCCAGTAGGTCTCCAAAGTCGAGGGATCCATCCTCGTGGTTATCAGTAGGAGGCTAATACCTTGAGACGTCCTTCTTTAGGTTATCAGGAATTCCATTTCTCCCATGACGAGAAGGATCTCAAGACCATCAAGCTCTCCAGACATGGTCCGCCGTGCTACTGTGAGGTGGAGGAATGATGAGGAGTCCCAAGTGCTCGAGGTTTGTGTGTGGGATTCTGAAGAGACCAAAACCCAATGTCTCAGTTCCAAGATGTTAAAGGATCATTGCCCGACCTTGAAAATGGGTAGTCATGAAACTGACGATGCAGGGAAACATGTGTGAATCCCTTTGCTCTAGGGTCCATCTTCCCCTATAAATATTGCCGTGTTTGGATCTATGAGGTCCACATGAAGCTAAAACCACTCCTAGCAGGTGGAAGGCACATGCACTGAGATCTTTCCCTCCAACCTGACTCGAACCTATAGCAAGGTCAAGGAAGAAGATGACCCTTACTTTGTTTCACCATGATCAAGCCAATCCAACACCCGTATCTTCCTAGTTCCTACCCTCGCACAATAAGGTTATGAGGCTTCTTCGTTCATCTCCAGCCACCACCATTGGATAACTTCAGAGAATTTCAAAGAGGGTGGGGGTCCGTTCTCTCTTCCATGAGTTGTTTACTATGATGAGGGGTCACTGCATAGATCTGATGATAGTGGATTATCGGTGCTAGTTATCCGTCTCAAACCCAGTGCAATCAGCACATTAGTAGTTGAGGGAAAGACTCGATCATGGGCCTTGAGTAAAAAGGAGCTAGAAGATTATCGTTAGGTCATTAAATCAAGAAAATGATGGTGACATAAAGTCACGACATGCATTGTTTCCTAAGTGACTATAGTCCTCAATACACACATGAATCATTAATTGAAATTTTAAACTTAAATAAATGGTGTGGGTGCATCATTTCTCCTTCAAAATTTAACCATAGTTAGTTCATCATTTAGGCTAATTTCTACCAAATTATGTTGCCAAAACTCCAATACTTAATCAACTAACTTAACACCTCAATTAACCTCATAATTAGCTATATAAACCTTGAATATGAATCAATTGATTGTTAAACCATGATGAAACATGTTCAATCCCATTATCTTGAGCATTATGTATTCCAATATTTATAATCCAACAATATGGGCTTTTATATACCATGATTAGTGCACAAAGCCATAAGTACCCGAAAGTGGTACATATATAAAGATATTGCATTTAATATATGCATCAATTATCCCCCAAAATTATCAACACAAGCCCAACGTATTTAATTTTCCTCCACAACACCTCATGATCCATCCATATCTATTTTACTCCAAGTTTGTCTTCAAATACTACATTGGGTATCAAAACCCTAAAATCAAGGTTGTCATAGTAACATTTATTTTCTATGTCACCTTTGGATACATGCCAACTTTTCATATATCCAGAGGTGGTGTGTCTTATCACACTTATCTTAGAACCTTCCTCGTGTACATGTCTCATACCACATGCACTTGAAAGGGCAAGACATACATGATTATGCACATAACATTCTCTATACAAACCCCCCATAAGCTTGTATCCCATACCACAGACGTGTGGGAAAGAGAGAGGGTAGGCTATATAAAATTTTAGAGTTAACATAAAAGTTCAACCAATCTAGGCACATAATCTTTATCTGAACTTATGTCTCCTGGCTAGGCTTCTACTTTGATTTCCAATATCTTTAACTTAATTTTTCTATACCTAGGGCTTACAACATATGAATCAGAGTTAGGCTTGGGGGCTATCTACTTATTTTCTTTGATAGCATTAATGTAGCACCCCTTTAAGCGTACATGTATCAATGGAAGCAACTCCCAATTTTCCATAACATGGATGACTTTAGCTCAAAGGGATGACACAAGAATAATAAACATTGCAAATAAACTAAACAATAATGATTCCTAAATATTGAAATTGATTCATACATTACTCAAAGGAAATCTAGTATAGTGAATTCTTGAATGCACAATCTAACATCTAAGAATGATTTCAAACATGAAACAAACTCTATTATAAATGATTGGATCATCTAGGTAGATGGCACCCCACCATGCAATATCATGAGAAACTTTGTGCAATTCTTTAGATTGATCTTCATATGGCTCTATCCTTGAAGTTGCTTTGTATATGCAGGCCCACATCACACCCCCAGGCATGCATGCGATGAAAGCCATAAGGCATGTAGGCTCAACTGGTGTTACATGTCATTTCATGATTTGCACCTAAGTTTCATTGTGTTCCATTTGAACTAATAAGGCCCAAGGGTTCAACATTAACATAATGAGGACAAACTAACACAGCCCATTACATGATTTTTCATTAACTTGAAGTAATTCACTTCACTTGTATTTGCCATAAGCATGAAATGAATTCTTGAAAATAAATCTTGTGAGCATAATAATAATTTAATAAGATTAATGTGAATAATATTCAGATTGGAGCACATAGCTATGCATATAACTGATCTTGATCATCACAATAATCATAGGGCGATGGAAAATCAATACTTAATACTCAAATTGCATGGACCCACTTACCTCTCTATTAGAGAAGACCTTAGTTGTTATTCTTGAATTGATGAAAACCAAGTCATTTTCTTGGGATTAAGAAACCCTAATTATCATGTTCAACCCAATAACATCCATTAATAATAATCCTTAACTTGATTTCTAGAGTTTCATGGTTCTTTAAACCCTAATTCTACTAAGTTTGATGCTTCGTGAAAACCAAAAAAAAAACACCCCTCAACCCTAGTCCTTCATCTAGATCTCAAAAAACTGAGAAAACTTTGTATACAATTCTCCTTCATCTGAGATATGTAGCACTTCCCATTAATTTACAAATATTAGGTCTATTATGACCAATAGGAAATTATAGAAAATTCACATGAGAAACGTGATCCACATAATTCCAATTGAACGTAGACCCACACTTCTGTGGTCTAACCATAATCGACCACATAGCCTGGTCCCCCTGCAAGGTATCTAGCTTTGCCACCCTTACAAGATAATAATAGAAAACTACCCCTACTAGTTCATTAGACCCAGTACAAATACTAGGGGTGAAACTCATCAAACACTTCTCTCGATTCATCATGTATACATCTAAACCCTTGAAGGTATGGGGAATGAATCTTAGTTCTCAAATCCTTGATGTTGATCCCATGCGAAGAATTAAGGACATCATTGAGTCCCTTACACCCTTACAATGAAAACGATCCTAGACTTGGGATGTCTTAAATGTTGGAGAACTAGTAGCTTCTCCCACCATAGAAGGGAGAGAGAAAGAGAGGGAATCTGGTGGAAAACCTCACCGTATAAGAAACCAACAGTGTAGTTTGACTTAGGGAAATGATATGATGCATGAGGCAAAGAAATTGAGCAATAAGGTAGTGGTGCACTCAGATATTGTTGTTTAGATAAGAAGAAGAAAAGGGGGTTTCAAGGATTACCAAATCAACAAAGGAATTGATTTCCAACCAAGCTCCATGGCTACTTGTTGAATCCTTCCCAAGCACTGAAGGCTATCTCGAAGGTAAAAACACCAATGACAAAAACTGCCTTGGCCACCGATTAAAGACCAGGTATGGAAACATATAGTAGGCCAAGAAGTTTGGGTCCATCAGATCTCCTATATTGTTTCCAGGGCCATCCTTATATAAGCAGTGTCCAAGAGAAGATAGATTCCTATCTTAAGTAGGAAATAGGGGAGGCACAGAAGTTGTTGTCGTATAAGGTTTTTGGGGCATATGGACCTCGAGAGTTCATGATTAGGGAGATTATGGAAACCTCAGTAGCATAAAACTAGGCTCGATTTCTCACGAGAGTGTAGTAGAGAGAGAGAAAGAGAGAGAAAGGGTAAAGGAATCACATGGGAATGAGGATTGTGTGAAATCCAGGGAAGTCACAACTGAAGTGAAGGGGAAACTCCCTAGGATCTGAGAGTCCTATTCCGATCGGGAATCAAAGGTCTACTTGACATATCATTAAGCATCGATCTTATTTGTATTTAGGTTATATTGATACATTATCAAATATTTAGGGTTGAAACTATATGAAATATTTCCAAATTAAATTGAGGTCTCAAACATAGTCAGAATGGCTTTAAATTCAGTTTAGTAGTTAATTAGAGGGTCTAGAATAGTCATTTTCCTAATTTGGTGGCCAAATGATGAACTATCCCTATAATGTTGTTAGTATCACTTACACATATTCAATAATTTATGATTGATTCCTGAGTGATTTAATTTTTCATTAATGGTCACTTAGGATTTATGTTAGTTTTATTGAATCTACTAGACAAAATTATCCTGATAAGGGTTCATAAACTTATTGGTGATCTCATGCATTAAATAGAGAGAAGTTCATTATATGTCGTTATCATTGATTTAACTATCATAATGAAGAAGGAAACTATGTCACTCATCATTAAAATATTAAAAAACAAAAATCAATTTACTTGGGTTATTTTCATTTGGGCCCAAATTTTAATTCTATCAGTTGGAAACTTCATTTGAAAACATAAATTTATTTAAATCCAAAATTTGGGATGTTACATTATGGATCTTAGTTCTAGTATTTAGAGGCGAGCATTTTTTCAGAAGGGACAATGGGTATCAGTAAAAATAGAGGGTTTCTAAATTATAGATATGTTTGACTAGGGACATAAAGAAACACATTGAAAAATTTATAACTATTCTCATAAACATACTAGTAGGAACTTTTGATCAAGAATTTCATATTTATCGCTATCCAACTTTGACATACTGATATAATTAACCTTATATCTCAATGATGATCGGTTCCCTAACATATTGTGACATAAAGTCCTACAAAATCCATATACTTCTACATGGATGTATATTTTAGTGACTCTATTTTCATGTGTTATTTATCACAGAGTTATGGATGATGTTGAGGACATATAATTACAAACTAATGGTTCATCATGTCTAGATAGAAAGATATAAATATAAGAGCATACACATTTTAGAAAAAATATTCGAATGATGAAATTGGAGTGGTTACAACAGAGAAAATGCAAATTGAATATTTGTAGGAAGTGAAATGTATTATGACTTTGTAGAAACATTTAATGATTGGGAAATTAGGGATACCAAAAATAGAGCATGGGGCATGCATGGTTGCATCATGGCTACATGGCCATGATGTTGTCTTGCAACATCGCATTATCTTAGTGTAAGTGAATCAATGCCATGAGTCTATTGTTACACTATTATGTGCATGGGTCAATTGTTTCAAAAAATGTAAGAATGTGAATACAACTGTGTTTGATAGAAGGATTACAGAATTGTAATAGATAATCAAGAAATGGTCATGTCAAGAATCATTTCATTTTTACACAATGACGATACCACAAGGGCTTAAGATACATGTAACAACCCCCTAGTTATCCCCAATTAAGGCAGAGCGAGAGGGAAAGGGCCATTATCATAATTCCAAGATCAAGGTATAGCAAATAAAAAATAATAGTTAAAAATTTCATTGAATGGAAAAGATTTTGATAACAATATGAAGATAAAATATCCTCTAGAGAATTACATGGAATGGAAACTAATGTTTACCACATAAAGTAAATCAAACTGTCTATTATACTCTAGGATAACTTTAAGTGTCTTTTCTTTTATTGCCTTCTTCTGGATGTCAGTCTTTCATATTAATTGTTGTTTAACCTAAAATAACATGAAATAAAAATGTGGTCAGTATATCAAGATATAATGAGAATGTGGGGGAAAAAATAGATGCATGTAGGTGTAACAACATAATCATACATAGCAACAATTATCATTATATTATTGAACATGAATTTTCTTGTTTTAGCCTCTCAACCTGTATCCTTTCACTCTTTGTGGTGTGCCCTCTCTATAGGGGATCCTCTTAATGGGTAACCCTCTCTTTAGGGTTGGTCCCTGTGTGGACATTCAAAAACCTTCCTTTCCATACATGGTTTTATATGGCTTGCATTTTCAAGCTTGTATTGTGGTGACCTTCCTTTCTGAGCTTGATCACCAGTCATTCCCATAATGACATATTTCACCTCATTCTCTTTAACTCACCAAACATAACTATTTAGGGTTTAAGCAAGTTATATTTATATAAGATGATATTCACGGGGGTTTTATAGATTGTAGGAAGTAAATAAAAAATCAAGCATTTTAATTCCAATTCATTTGGGAAACCTTAGAAAGTGTGGAAGTCGATACAATGAGTATAAATAGGCTTAACCACATACCTTTCTTCAGAGATGAATTAATCTCCAATAAATGAGAGCACATTAAACCAAGCAAGAAATCACCATATAGTTAATGTCTAACACTCACGTATTACTATTGTGTTCACAAAATATCCATTATGACTGACTTAGACTCTAAGTTAGAGTTTTAGGGTCAAATTAGGGTTAGGCTTCCCAAACCCTAATTATCATATTTTAAAGTTTTCATCTTAGGAAACCATGTTTTTGGCAACACATGAATTCTTTAACTTAAACTAGATCCAAGATGCTCCCTTATCCAAAAAGGTTAGACTTTATTCATTAAGACCAATTAATCAAGTTATGACGATCAATTTCATCAGTCTTACTAAATTAGGGTTTTTATGTATTAAATTACATTAAGTATTGAATATTTATATACTTTTGGAATTAAAATGGGAATCAGGACATGGAACTAATTTTAGAGGATTTCTCATATTTTCCTTATAAATAATATATGTGTATATGCTATGTTTGGACTTACCAATTAATTACTAGGAATTTTTTAAATTAAAACATTGTGGACCAATCATAGAATTTCACATAGGTGGTTGACTAGTCTAGGTTGAGTGCCACAGCTGAGTGTTGTGTCATGCGCTTATGTGGTTAGGTGAGAAAAGAAGGGAAATGTCTAAAATTCCCTTTACCTTACAACAGAGGACACAGGTAGAGGAGACCTTTCATGCTCGATCTTCATCAACTCTGGATCTCACAAGTAGATTTCTAGGTGAGTGAACTTGCTAGTTGACTTCATGAGCTTGGACCTCTGGGTGACATGTGATTGTACATGCCTTCCCGCCTCCCATCACCAAACTTAGTTATGGTCTTCATTTTCCCAGAGGCGATCGGAGAAGAGAGAACAAAGAGGAGATCTCTTAGTGGGGTACAAAGATGAGTCAACAGAGAGAGAGAGAGAGAGAGAGTAGGGAGTTGGATCAGAATTGGAGGTAGTGGATGATCTTCGAGTCACGCAAAGTCTCATGCTAGGTTTTTTGGTCTCACAGGGGGGTTACTACCCTTTATATAGTCCATGGATTTCATGGGTTGGGCACTGACTATGTCTGTGCTTTTGGAAAAAACTTTATTCCTTTCCAAAGGATGTGAAACTTAGGATGGTTAGATGTAGAAATATCTCACAAAATCATTGGGAAAATTTCTAGGTGTTCATATGCACTGGGGGGAGAGAGGTGTGAAAGAGGGGATAAAAATATAATGACTGGTTTCCTTATTCAGTTGAAGGTAGGAGATAATCTCCTGACCTTTGATCCGTGATCCAAGGGCTGAGATAATGCATCACATTAAATGGTCGAGCCCTTTTTTGAACCTGATTAATATGCGACATTTAATATATTAGTTAATTAACCCTTTCCCATTAGGAAAATATAAGTAATTCATATCTCTCTCTCCCTTTATCCAAATAATCTCAAATTTTAAAGGTAAGCTTTAATGATTAAATTTCAACATGGGCAAGATTTGGTGGAAAAATACACAATTTAAATATCCTTTTCTTGATCGTCAAGAAATAGCTTTATTTGATTCATTTAAGGCATCAAATAACTCCATTTCCATCCCAACTTGGCAAACACTTCTATTTTGGTATATTTTCCCTTTAAGTGCAATATAGGGTTGAATAACACTTATTATTTGTCTTAAACTTGTTTTTCTAGAGATTTTAAAACAATTCTCTTATTTAACCACCCAATTGTCCATTACGTTTAGTAATTCCTTTATTATTGAATTTTCCACTCTTTCTTTAGCCAATATTTATCAATGGATTATCAAAATCAATAAACCACACGAAATCTCTTTCATATGAAGAATTTGCATTCTCAAACCAAAACTTCCATTCAAGAGATAGAAAATATCAAACTTTTCTAATATGTTCTTGACAACTCATTATTTGCATTCGAATATATGTATAAATACATGCAAAAATCTAGGTTATAACACCCTTTCTCTCTTATAAGAATTTTGTCTTTAAAATTTGACTAGTCATCCAAGAAGTTCAAGATGGGACTTCTCCATGTCTACCTTTAGCTCCCATGTGGCTTCATCCTTGCCATGATATTTTGAAATAACCTTTACCATTTCAATCTTTTTATTCCTGAGCTCTTTCACCTTGGAATCTAAGATCCTCACTGGAAACTTAGGGTATGACAACCTTCCTTAAATCTCTAAAGGTTCGATGTTCAACACATGGGTAGGATCCTTCATGTATCTCTTTAAATTGGACACATGGAACATATCATACATCATGCTATATTGTGGTGATAAAGTTATATGATAAGCGACCTCACTGATCCATTCCAAAACCTTGAACGGACCCACATATATTTGACTCACTTTTCCTCTATTTTTAGTTATAGCTTGGATGGGTTGGATTTTATAAACACATGAGAACCTACACTAAAGTGCAAATTTGTCTACTTGGCATCAAATGCGACTTTTTTCAATCATGGGCTCTTTACCCTTTTCTTGATCAAAGCAACCTTATTGATGTATAACTATAGTTCCTCTGACCAAAACAAGGTCCTCTCACCGACATCATCCTAGTGAAGTGGTGACCAACACAATCTCCCACAAAGAGATTATTACAAAGGCATCTTGATAGTGTCTTGGTAATTGTTGTTGTAGGTAAACTCAGCTTAGGGTAGGTATTGTTCCCATGATCCAACCCAATATAGAACACATGATCTCCATAGATCCTCTAGGGTCTGGATCATAAGTTTCCACTGACCATCAGTCTGGGGGTGATAAACTGTGTTGAACTTCAATCTTGTATCGAGTTCCTCTTGAACTTATTTCCACAACTTTGAGGTAAACTTAGGGTCATGATCAAAGATAATTGAACTTGGAACACCATGAAAATAGACTCTCTCTAATATAAAGCTCAGCTAACTCTGACACCTTGGCAATATTCTTCATGGCAAGGAAGTGTGTTGACTTGGTTAGGCGGTCCACCATGACCCAACCGCATCATGTCCTCTACACAACTGACATTTTTTACTAAGGGCATCAACTACCATGTTGGTCTTATCAGGATAGTAGGCTATGGTGAAATCAAAATCCTTCAGATATTCCATCCAATGCCATTGTCACAAGTTCATGTCCTTCTAATTCAACATGTACTTCAGTCTCTTATGGTCGGCAAGGATGTCAAAGGTACCCTCATACATATAATGTCACCAAAATCTTCAAGGCATAAACAATCGCCACAGGTACTAGATTGTGAGTTGGGTAATTCAATTCATTGGGCTTGAGATATCTGGAGGCAAAGACAAAAACTTGTTTATTTTTCTCTAACACGCATCCTAAGCCCATATTTAATGTGCTGGTGAAGATGATAAAACCATCATTACCCAAGGGTATGGTCAGAACAGGGGATGAGGTAAGGTTTTCCTTTAACATCTAGAATTGTGTTTCACATAGGTCAGACCAAATGGACTTCTTTTCCTTCTAAGTGAGCTTGGTGAGGGGAAAGATGTCTTTGAGAAATCCTTGATGAATCATCAGTTATACCCAACCAATCCCAAGAAACTGTGAATTTTTTATGCGTTCTTTGGTGCTGGCCATTCTCAAATGGTCGATACTTTGGTAGGGTCCAATAATATTGTTCCTCTAGATATAATGTGCTAGAGGAACATAACTCAGACTATCAAAAACTCACTTGAGAATTTCGCATAGAGCTTCTGCTTTCTTAGAATATCAAGGACCTTAGATAGGTGGTCATGGTGTTTTTCTAGGACATCATAGTAGACCAAGATGTCATCTATAAACACTATGACAAAGGTGTCAAGGAAGGGCTAGAATACACTATTCATGAGGTTCATGAACTCACTTGGAACATTAGGAAACCCAAAAGGCATAACTAAAAACTCGTAGTGGCCATAGCAGGTTTGAAAAGTATTTTCTGTGATATCTTCACTCTTAACTCCCAATTGGTGGTACTCGGATCTCAGGTCAACCTTTGAGAAAGATCATACGGTTTTGAGCTAGCCAAACATGTCATCTATGCATGGTAAAGGGTACTTATTCTTAATGTTAGCTTGATTTATCATTCTGTAGTCTATGCACATGAGCAGTGATTCATCCTTCTTCTTCACAAAGAAGATTGGTGCTTCCCATGGGGATGTGTTGGGTCGGATGAATCCCTTGTCTAGTAGTTCATGTAGTTGCTTCTTTTTCTCAAGCTACTTGGCGGGAGCCATCTAGTAAGGTGTCTTGGAAATTGTGTTTGTCCTGGAAGCTAGCTCCATTGAGAAATCCTCCTCTATCTAGAAGTATGCCTAGAAATTTGTCCTAGAACACATCAGTAGAGTCCCTGACTACCTCTATTTCCTCTAAGGGATGCACCTTTTGCTTTGTCTCAATCACTACAACTAAGAACTTTAGAGAACCTTTTGTTACCATCAGTTCCACTTTCATGGGTGACACATACAGGATGGTGGTGGCATCTTTCCTACTTCTAATGGTATATGGTGGAGGACTTGGCTTCTCTATCCTTATTTCTTTTCCCTATAATCTACTTTTGTATTATAGTTATAAAGGCAATCCATTCCTATAATGACATCAAAATCATTCATATCAAGAAGGACAAAGTTGGTAGGGAGTTCATTGTTCACACAAAGGAATTATCAGTGTTTTTGAAAGGGATGATAAGATACAAACACTATGGGTAGTGACTTCCAAGACATATCCTAAGTCCTTGAAGTCCAAAAAAACATAGTTGTGAGGTTTCTCATTATGAAAGTATTAGTAGAACTACAGTTGAATAAAGATTAAAAAGTATGTTTCATTATATCAAGCAGTCCTCCTCATATTTATGGCAGTAAAGACTATTATGCATTTCATGGTAAAGGATAGAAAACATAGTTCTAAGGATGGTTACCATCTATGAGTCGGTAGAAATTGGCCTAAGCTTCCTCATTATCAATGGATAAGACACGGGTCTATCAACACTATCCAACCACTAGGGCTTCTCCTTAGGGTGTTGTAGCCACTGGTTGGGCCGCCATCAGGTTTGGACCATGAGGGTCAGGGATTGGACAGTTGGCCCAGATGTGCCCCTCTTCCTAGCATTGATAACACACTTTCTTCTCACAGTAGCATCTGTTAGGGTTCTTCTTCCTACAGGTTGCATGTTCTCATGACGGGGCTTTCCCTTTCCTCCATTTCTACCCTTACCATTGTTTTGACCATGTGGCTTTCTGTTATCATTTTGTGGGGCAGAAGAGCCATCAGTGAAACCTAAATATCCTTTGGGAGGGTTCTGAGCAGGCATGACAATATTCTCCATGTCTAAGGAAAAGTTAAGGGCTGCAGTGAAATTTGGGGGCTTACTAGACATCACATGAGGTTTTAGATGGGAGTGTAGGCACTTGAAAAAATGCTCAACTTTCCATTCCTCAGTCAGCATATATGGAAAGTGCTCTAGGAGAAGAAATCTTTTAGCATAATACACCACCAACATGTTTGCTTGATAGAGCAGCATGAACTGCTTCTCCTTCTCCTTCTCGATAGAGTTGGGAATGAACCTTGCGGTGAAGATGGTGTGGAAATATACCCAAGCCATAGGATCCTCAGTCAGATCTTAGCCTACAATATAGTTCTCCTTAGAAGAGGTGAGTGACAAAGAGGAAGTTCTTGTCAGCTTGCACCTCAGGATACATATGTTCTCCACATCATGGATCCAGACGTATGCCTTGTTGATGACTTCCGTCTTGTCCTCACCGCAGAACTTCTATATGTTCAACTTGATGAAGTTGAGGAAGGTGGCTCCGCGATGAGGGTGTACAGGTAGGGATTCACCATTCTCATCTCTGGCAACATATTTCATGGATAGGGCACTAATGGCTTCGGTGAGCTTCTTCTGTTGTTCCACCTAGAGCATCTCAGTGGTTTAGATCACCACTTGGACAATAGAGCATGAGCCACCAAAGTTGAGGTTATTTCATCTTCCAACATGGGTTCACCTTTAGGGTCAGGACCATATTCTGGATCTGGGATCACAAAGGGGACAACCCTAGGCTTCTTGTTCCACTTCTTAGAAGACTCACCTTCCATGGACCTCCTATTCTTCTTTGAGGACATCCTCTTCATGCGGAAGGGTTTTCCATCTGGGAGGTCTCGGGGTGTGTCATCATGCAAGATCCCAAATTTTCAAGAATAATTTTAGATATGGTTTTATTTAAATAAAAATAGTTGAGGATCTTAATGCAAAAAGACCATGAAATGAAATTTCTTAAATGATAATGTGGTAAGGAAATGAAAATGTGATTGAAAATATGTTTTCTCATACATCTATGTAATATGTATTGCAATTAAGTCAATTTGAGGAACACTAGTTTCCTGTTTACTTTTTCTCTCTTCTATCCTTCAAATATTTAAAAAGAAATAAAAGAGAAATAGTAAAGGAGTGGAATTAGAAAATATGCATATGGGCTAGAAACTTTTGGCAAGAAGTTTTCCTTTTTCCTTTTACAGCTTTTAATATAAGAGGAAGGCATCATTTACTGTCTTTTTCTCTCCCCTCTAAAGAAGTTTCTCAAAAAGGCATGAATGGTAGATGAAGTAACTTTTGAGTGGGTAGTAAGTCATCATGAATGTTGGCTCAAGCGATCACAAAGGAGAGCATTTCCCCAACTGTCTAATGTATTAATACATTAAATTCAAGTTAAATGGTCTATATAGAAATTATGTTCAAAACATGTGAAAAATAGATATAGAGGATGGGAAGAGTCTAGACTCCTTATTAAGCATGTGGTTCAAATTTGGTAGCATTTTAACTATGTTTAACCCTCCAATTTCATTTGCGAAGTTTCCCTAAAGTTTGATTAAGATTTGATTACGAATTCAATTAATGCAATATGTAATGCTGAAGTTCCGCATTTATGCATTTGTTACGTGTTTCATTGATTTTTCCCTTCTACGCATGCAAGCCAACGACCATCATTTAATTTACACACAATCTAATGAATGTAGATTCGTCATATTCCTCCAACATAACCACCAGTCTGAAACCAGTAAATGGTGTTTTGGTTCCAAGAATTGTTCTCCATAATTTCTCAGCCATTTTATGAGATTCCTTTGTCACTGGCTTCATCTTGCACCCCCAAGTTCATCGAGCCTTCACTCACATTATCATGTGGCCAATATAAGGAACTCTCAATTAGGGCTCATGTTGCCTCTCCGTGACCAAGTCGCATCTTCCACCTCAGTGCATTCCCTATCCACCCAACCATCTCAATAGAACCACCATCCCCCAAGAACGTCTCCTCCACCACTAATTAGACCCTCATTCCCTTGGATGACTCTCCCTACTTGCATTTCATCTCAGTTGAACTTGGCCTTACCAGGGTGTTCTTCCCTCACCTTCTTTATATCAATTGAGGATTTAGTAAGCATACATGATTCCTCTCTATGCTTTTTGCATCATCAGTTTTCCCCACGTCTGTCCCCATTATTGAGTCCTACAGCTGCCTTCGAGGTCCTCTCCCGATGTTGTTGCCATGGGATCTCAGGGGCCCTCCAGCCACAAAAGTGGTGCCCCAACTTCAGATTACCCTCAGGACCTTTTCCATGTCTTTGTGCTCACGTTTATCCTTAGGCCATCATTATTGGACCTTGGCTTCTTCTCCCTTGTTTCATGTTGATTTCTAATGATCTAGGGACATAGTGGTCCCTCTCTCATCATGGTTGTTTCTTTGGCTTTGGTCTGATATGAAGGAGCCTCCAGTGTATTTTGTGCTCCTAGTGGATCATAGATTCTCAAGCTTGGATTGGAGGTTGCACCTCCAAAAAGAGCCCATCTCGCCATGGATGTGAGTAGAAGAAACCAGGTCATGAATTAACCTTGGTAACTCCATGTGTTTAATTGGGTAATTAATGTTGCAAGGGAAATATGGGTATTTCTACTTCTTGATTCATTTTCCTACGTGTGACTTATAGCAAAGTCTAGATGACGAATTTGCCCCCATATGTTTAATCTACCTTTCATGTGTTCCTTGGTTGTTTTAGGATTTTTTAGTTTTATTTAGATTGAATTTAATACGGAGTTAAATGATATCACACTATAGTTTCCCTGACTTTGATTGGTTTATAATGCAAAATTTATAAATTTTGCATACAACATCAAAAAATATGGAAAAATATATGTTGGAAAGCTCTTTTGATTTCTATCAATCTAGTTTGTTTTAAAATGTTGTTTTGCACATTTAATCTCTTCAATAACTCAAAGTCCAAGACTGGGGTTTTAGGGATTATGAACTAATAAACATATTATGGTTTTAATCATATCACAGATGTTTATAAACTCAATTAATTTAGAGGACTTGGCCTAAGAGGTTTACCATACGTAAGTGGGCCATGCATTTTTGGCCCAAGTAATTTCAGTTTATTGATTGTTATTTATGATTATGCACCTAAGTTGTTTTAATGAATTATGAATGTTTTTTCAAGAAGACATCATGTATATTTATCATTGTTTGATTGGTTGTTTAATTATAGTCTATGGTAAAACCCCAATTATGATTATGGTTGATGTAAGTGAATCATGATCAAGAAGGGGAAATCATATTATGGTTTAAGTGGGAGAAATCCCATCATGGAATTAAGAGGGAGAAATCTCGTCATGTTAAAGTTCAAAGATCATGTTAATGTTAATTGTTAATGTTAATGTTAATGTTAATGTTAAAATATTTAGAATTGATTCAGCCTTTTTATGCTTCTCGAATCATGAACCTCAAGAGGTTTTCAAGGGCTTTCCTAACATCAAGGGCTTTCCTAGCAAATATGTGCTCTGAATTGGGCATCATAGAAAGATGCATATATTTATCGTCCAATTCTTCATGTTATTAATGACTCATAAATGATTAAGATAATTCATGTCCAAGTTAATGTCAAATTATTTGAATTCAAGTTACTTTATGTCAAGTTATTATTACTTTTAGTCTTATAAAGTGTCAAATACCTTGTATTGATGTGATGTTTGTTTTACATGGATGGGGACGCGATGTCCACACAACTTGGAGCAAGTGAAGGATAAAAAGGACCATCAAGGACTAAGAGAACTTCAAGTTTTTCCTGGTAGGGTGTTATTTACCAAATAGATCCAGAGGTTTGGATATCATTTACACCTATGTTTAGTCATGTTACCAAGTAGACTAGCTTTTATGAGACAAACTAGTTTCTTACTTTTCTTTTACCTAAGAACTATGTATGAAATTAATTTCATCCTATACAAAGTGTTTCATTTATTCAAATGGAAAATATTAGAATATTGTGACACCCTCTTACATAAAAATTCTTTTGCTCAGTGATATTTATATCATGTAAAAAGTGGGGTGTTACATTATGGTATCAGAGCGATTTGGTAAATGGCCACTAGGCAAAGATGATTATCATAGTCACCCTAGAATGAAGATATGAGATTAGATATAGGAATAGATTTCCAAAGAAAGATACCATGACCTAGAATGACTTCAGTTTTCATCCTATAAGAGATATAAAGGTGAGAGATAGATGTTTACCTAATCTTAGATCTCAAATATCAACCTAACCCT
The DNA here is from genome assembly GCA_963693085.1 of Alisma plantago-aquatica. Classification (NCBI taxonomy): domain Eukaryota; kingdom Viridiplantae; phylum Streptophyta; class Magnoliopsida; order Alismatales; family Alismataceae; genus Alisma; species Alisma plantago-aquatica. Next base: position 486,369,422 of record OY856414.1, read on the forward strand.
CGATAATGAGATAGGCTCTCCATTCTCAATGGTCATGGTCAGCCAACTGAGAGTTGAAGAGGGATTTCATAAGCATTAGATCTTTTAATACATTTCTCCTTTGTTACTAGTGCATATGTATGGGACACATGTATTAGTAGGTTAGTGAGAGGTAGCATGACAAGATCCCACATCTCTAGGTATATGCATGATCACCACATATCTAGGAATGTAGGAGGTATCCAAAGACATAAGGTAAGATAGTTACCCACACCTAATGATAGAAATCCATGATAAGGTTGTGTTAGATACCCTAAATATAGTTATGATAAACCCTAAGTATAAGTTGAGAAGAGATCAAAGCATCAATGACCCTCTCAATTCTTGGGTGGAGGAAGATGACAAAATTAAACAACTAATCCTAGATTTTTTTTCAATGTTTACCAGGAATTGTATGACGCTTTGAGGTCCGCCTCCTTCTATTCTTTCATTGGCACCTTCACCCCTCTCAAGCCATCTGAAGTCTCCTCCATAGAAGTGCCTCCTACTCAGGAGGAAATTTGGTCTGCCCTCTAAAAGATGCCGCCTCTCAAGGCTCTGGGCCCAAATGGCATGGATGCATCCTTCTACAAGAAGAACTGGTCGACACTCCACACCAAAACATGTGCCTTCATCACCAGCCCATTCACAGGTAGCCCATTGGATCCAGAGGTGATAGATTCCATGCTTATACTCATTCCTAAGGTCCCCACCCTAGATTCCTACTTTCAGCTTAGATTGATATCCCTCAATAATGTATGCTCCAAGCTCTTGTCAAAGATCATAGTTGAACGGATCAAGCCATATCTCAACAACTGGATTTCTCCATACCAGACTAGTTTTGTCCCAGGAGTGCATAGGAGACAATATCACCATGGTACAAGGGCTGATTCACTCCATGGAATCAAGAATGAGTAGGTGGTACTACCTCACCCTCAAGATGGACCTAGTTAAGGCCTCTGACAAACGAAGTTGGAGTTTCATTGAGGATACCCTCACAAGAACGTTGATCCCACTTAACATAATCTCAATCATCCTGTAAATCATCCAGTGTGGATGCACAATAGTATTGTAGATTGGGGAAATGATAGGTTCCTTCAAACCTACATGTGGGGTCGAATAAGGCAATCCTCTTTTGCCTTACATCTTTTTTCTATGCCTGGAACATTTTAGCCAACTGATTGCCTCTAAAGTTAATAAACAGGATTGGGAACCAATCCTCATCTCACATTCCAAACTTCCATTTACCCATGTGAGCTTTGTGTGTGATATAATTCTCTTTGGAGAAGCCTCTAAGTGATAAGCCACCGCGATAAAATGGTGTCTTTGCCTCTTCTGCTCAACATCAGGATTGGTCCTCTCCAATGAGAAGTCTTCTATTTTCTTCTCCCACAACATGCCTCGTAGCACCAGGACCCAAATTTGTAGGAAATTTAACATTGACGAGACACCCAAATTTGGCAAACATCTTGGAATATCGATCATCCAACGAAGGAAGAGAAAGGAACACTTTTAGTATTTACTTGAAATTTTCCACCAAAAAATTCGCAAGCGATAGAACAATTTTCTTTCCCTGGCAGACAGGGTCATGTTGGCCAAATCGGTTATCCTCGGCCAGTCATGCTATACCATGTAGGCTATTCAACTACCAATGTCAACATGTGAGAAGACTGATCAGATTACAAGGAATTTAATTTGGAATGCAATTTCAATCACCAGACGTCTGAACCTGGTCACCTGGAAATGCATTAGAAAACCAAAGAATAGGGGCAGGCTAGGCATTAAATGGGCTAAAGACTTTAACCAAGTGATGCTGATAAAACAAGCATGGACCTTCCTGAACAGGCATGCTATTCCATGGGTCAAACTCGTAGAGACAAATTATGGGTAATGAAACATGTCGTCTTCAGGCTCGCATGTATGGAGAAGCATCAAAGGTCTCTTACCTTTACTGATAGCCAATTCAAGGAGGATATCTATATCATGGAAGGATACCTTAGTGTGGTTTGATGAATGGATGGGGGAGGGATTTCCCCCTTTGCTGAAACCTCAATCCCACATCCATATTGATCTTATAAACCTCAAAGTTCCAAGCCTTGTATTGAATAATAGCTCCTGGGACACACACTTTCTCAATGATTGGATCATCCCAGCCTCATATATCTCCATTTAGCATATGCCCACCCCGACCCCAGCCTTGGGGAAGACACTCAATATGAAAACTCACTTTAGACGACTCCTTCACCATCCGTTTAGCATACCATCTATAAGAAGCACCGACATGGGTAGTTTGAACCAGTATGTGTCCATCTGGTCCATGCCAATACCCCATATCTTGAAGGTCCATCTATGGATACTACACAAAGATCACCTACTAACCATCTGCCTCTTCCTTTAAAAGAAGATGATTGATGACCCAGTTTGCTTGAGATGTGGTGCTCATGAAGAAACCAGCCTACATGCCATCAGAGATTTCTCTAATGCCAGGTCCTCCTAGTCCCTTCTACTTCCTAGAGAGGAAACCTTGTTCTTCACCTTCATAGACATTGTCGGTTGGGTGAACTACAACATCAAGACTCTCAAGACCCATGATGAGCGGAATATCACCTTTGTTGTTTCATGTTGGTACCTATGGAAGGACATGAACTCATTCATATTTGAGCACAAATCTATACCCCCACGTGTTCTAGCTATTATGACCAGAGTGGAAAATAAAACCATTACCACATAAATGAACACCAAGGGCATGCCATCACCTCCATAGAAGCCCTTGATCGTTTCACCTCTTCCTACTCATCCTACGACAACCAACCTCCATGCAGACACAGCCATATCCCACAAAGTCAACACGAAGGCTATTTCTATGGTAGCCAAAAGCATTGTTGGAGTATGGATCATAGGCATTGCCAACATACTCATACAAACTAACCCCATGGATGGTGCGTTGCTCACCGTTCAGGAGGCCCTCACAATTGCAATAAGAACATTTATGTCAAGAATCTGCATTTTGAATGATTCTAGGAATGCCTCCCAATGGGTAGGTGACCTTGAAGCTCCACTGGAAAAATATCATCTTCTGGTGAGGAAAATCTAAATTGCCTTGAAGTCCTTAGACATCAGGCAACTCATCTACTGTAACAGGAGCCAGAACAAGCTAACAGACCAATTAATAAAGTTCTACCTTAAGAAACCAGATGACTACATAGAATGGCCCTCCTGACTATTTTTTGTTCTATCTATTTATTTAGAAGACATCATTTGCTTTCCTCAGTTATTTATCCCTACAGGTTCACCATCATATAATTAGTTTGGTAGTTGTTTCCCCAAAAAAGGTAATAATTAATACATGTTCACATAGATCTTATATGAAATCTAGATGTCATATATATCTTTCAATACCAAAATTTGAACCTAAATAAACCTTGAAATGTTAATTGTCAGTAAACGAAAAGCTAAGAAAAACCCTAAGGTGGATAGTAGCCTTGAAAATTTTTAGGACGAAATTTATTTCATGGTGGGTAGAATTGTAACATCCCAAAATTTCAAGAATAATTTTAGAATGTAGTTTTATTTAAATAATAATAATTGAGGATATTAATGCAAAAAGACCATGAGATGACTTTCTTAGAGATTAATGAGGTAAAGAAATTAAAATGTGACAAAAGATATGTTTTCACATCCATCTATGCAGTATGTATTGCAATTAAGTCAATCTTATGAACATTAGTTTCCTTTTTCCTTTTTCTCTCTCCTATCCTTGAAAATGTTTAAAAAGAAACAAAGAGAAAGAGAAAATGAGTGGAATTAGAAAATATATATACGAAATAGAAACTTCAGGCAAAAATTTTCCTTTTTCCTTTATAACTTTTAATATAAGAGGAATTATCATTTATTGTCTTTTTCTCTCCCCTCCAAAGAAAGTGCTCAAAAAGGAATGAAAGGTAGATGAAATGACTTTTGAGTGGGTAATAAGTTATTATCTTGAATTTTCGGTCAAGGGATCACAAAGGATAATATTTCCCAATTGTCTAATGTATTAATACATGAAATTCAAGTTAAATGGTCTATATAGAAATTATGGTCAAAACATGTGTAAAATAGAAATCTAAGAGGATAGGAAGAATCTAGACTCCTTATTGGGTGTGTGATTCCAATTTGGTAGCATTTTGACCATTTTTAACCCTCCAATTTAATTTTGGAAGTTTTCCTAAAGTTTGACTAGTGTTTGATTATGAATTTAATTAATGCAATATGTAATGCTAAAGTTCTAGATTTATGCATTTGTCACACAATACATTGATTTCTTTCCCTTCTATGTGCACAATCCAAAAGCCAACATTTAATTTATTTGCAATCTAACAGATATAGAGTTATCATCTTCCTTTGTCATCACAACTGGTCTGAAACTAGTAAATGGTTTTTGGTTTTGCCAATTGTTCTCCCTCGCCTCTTAGTCATTTCACAAGATTCCTTGCATTTTCTTCATCTCGCTCTCCTGACTTCGCGATCCTTCACTCACATCATCCTGTAGCCATTATAAGGAATGCCCAATTAGGGCTCTTGCTGCCTCTCTGTTACCAAGTTGCAACCACCACCTCAGTGCATTCCCCATCCACACAACCATTCCAAAAGAACCACAATCCCTCAAAACCTTCTCATCCACCACCAATGAGGCCCCTATTCCCTCAGATGTCTATCCCTAATCGTGTTTCATCTTTAACAAACTTGGTTTTTCCCTAGTGTTCCTCACCTTCTTTGTATCAATTGAGAATTTAGTAAGCATCTATGACTCCTCTCTATGCTTTTTGCATCATCAGCTTGCCCCTCGTCCATCCCCATAGCTTCCTTCGAGGTCCTCGGCATTGCTAGTTTCCATGGGTGCCCATCACCCCTCCAGCCATGGAAGTGATTCCCTAACTTTGGATTACCCTTAGGACCCTTTTTCATGTCTTTGTGCTCACATTTCTCCTTAGGCCATCATTAATGGAACTTGGATTGTTTTCCCCTATTTCATGTTGATTTATTGATGATCTGGGGATGCACTCATCCCTCTCTGATCACAGTTGTTTCTTTGGCTTTGTCCTGATACGAGGGAGCCTCAAGTGGTTTCTGTGCTTGTAGTTGATAGTAGGTTCTCGAGCTTGGATCGGAGGTTGCACCTCCAAGAAGAACCCATCTCACCTAGGATGTGAGTATAAGAAACCAGGTCATGAATTGACCTTGGTAACCCTATGTGTTTAATTATTAATGTTTCAAGAACAATATGATTTTGACTTATTGATCCATTTTCCTACATGCGACTTATAGTTAAGTTTAAATGATGGATTTTTCCCCGCATGTTCAATTTGGCTGTCACACACACCTTGGTTGTTTTAGGCTTTTTGTATTTTATTCACATTTACTTTGATACAGATTCAAATGATGTCATACTATAGTTTATGTGACTCTAATTGGTTGATAATGCAAAATTTATAACTTTTGCATACAACCTCAGAAAAATATGGAAAAATATGTGTTAGCAAAATCTTTTGATATTTAATTGATCTAGCTTGTTTTAAAACATTATTTTACCCAATTAATCTCTTCAATCATCCAAAGACCAAGATTAGGGTTTTCAAAATTATGAATTAATAAACATATTATGGTTTTAATCAAATCACAGGTGTTTGAAGACCCAATTAAGTCAGAGGACTTGGCCTTAGGAGATCTACCCTAGGTAAGCGGTCCATGCATTTTTGGTGCAAGTAATTCTAGTTTATTGATTCTTATTTATGATTATGAACCTTAGTTGATTTCATGAATTATGAATATTTCTCAAGAAGACATCATGTATATTTATCAATGTTTTATTGGTTGTTTAATTATAGTCTATGGTAAAATCCCAATTAGGATTATGATTAAGGTTAATGAATCATGCTCAAGAAGGAGAACCCCTTTTTGTCACACTCACATCCCATGATTTCCACTAATCATGAGATTAGGGCATGACTATGAGGATTTCACTTAATACAAAGTTCACTCCCAACTATTTCTTTTTATTTCAAACTCTTTATTTTCTCGCATTCACTCACATAAACAAACTTTACAAGAGAATTAAACTTTTATTCCTCTAATATGATCTCAACGTTTATGATACGCATCCATATATTCATTCTATTTCACACACTTCTATGTACATACAACATGGTAATCAGATGCATTCCCTCTTATCAAGAAACAAAGATACAAAACATCATTTATAACTCTCTCTCACATCTATACAAGGACCTAGAGTGACAGGAACCGACTAAACTTAACTAATCTCATATTAACTCATGAGGTAGATCTACTATGATGCTCTGACCTTCTTCAAGTCCATGTGGTTTCCCTAAAAATTTTGAGTAGAGGGGTGAGCCTACTCGCTCAGTGAATGAGAACTTCAAATAAATAGTCTAAAGAGCTAATATAATTATTGTTATACCTTTGAGAAACTGATATCAATTATAACAACAGTAATTACTACATTTAGCATATCTAATACAATACTGTTACAATAATAGAGAATGTAAATATTGCATTTAAAGAACAACTACTATGAAACTATATTCAAATCATTCTTAACTCTTTTTACTTATAAGAAACTCTTTAAACCTATATGATCATATTTTAGCTTATGCTCTGATCATATGCAGTGTACTCTACATATGAGACTCACAGTGTACAAGACTTAGCAGACACACCTGGGAAATGCTAAGTCTGACTACTCTCCTAGTCTACAATAGGGAAATGGTTCTCTGCCCTAAATTGGACTCCTCCTCTAACCTGAGAACACAGGAAGAGAGTCAAGCCACCTCTTGGCTTTTCTGTACTCTAGTGCCACCAGGACTTCTGGTTGATGTTGAACACTGCAAACTATAATTTAAGGAGACTTCCACTAGGGCTTCGTCCCCCGTGCCACCTGATAGCACGTTCCGACCCCCGTATACTGGACGTTGCCAGGGTTAGGTCATTTCACCCCTAAGGCACATACCTCACATAGGGGTTCTACGGTGTTCAGGGCTCCTAAGTCTATTATTTTATTATTCCTTGAAAGCTCTTTTCTACATTGTACCCTTCTCTTAGTTATACTTGACTCTGGTATCTCTATGGTGTCGCATCTACTTATTTGAAGTTATAATACAACATGTATATCATTCTAAACTTGGCAGAGCATTATATTCAAAACACTATAATATACTGAGTAATCAACATACTATACATGCGGGCAGACTAAAATTCTTAAATAAACAGAATACATGTCAACTTGGCACTTCATACACTAAAATCATGCAATTAAACTGTTAAGCATCACCACATATCATACTGAGAACTTTGATATCACAATTATTTGATTCATTGAACACCCTATCCTTAGGGTTTCATTTACCTCATTCACTTATCACAGGGCAACACCCTATCGTTAGGGTTTCATTTGCCTCATTCACTTATCACATGGAAACACCCTATCGTTAGGGTTTCATTTGCCTCATTCACTTATCACATGGCAACACCCTATCCTTAGGGTTTCATTTTCCTCATTCACTTATCACATGGCTATCATAAGGATTTCATATGATATAAACATTCACTGAATAAAGATTGCTTCCAACAAATCATATACAATCAATATATGTATGAAACCTTAGAACTAAGCTGAATTTAGGTTTCCATGCCATTCACTGAGATATCATGCATCAAGAATCAAATTGACTAAATAAATTCTATCATGTCAAGAAAATTCCTTCAAATGGATTTCACACTACTACAGAAATGACTTATAACGTCACTTTTAACAGCTTCGGTTGTATAAATACACCGACACCTAAAACATAAAGCGTTGGTTCAAAAACAAAACTGACATCTATTTGTGAAGGGCGACCAGACACGGGTATCGCTTTTATTCAATGTCGGTTCCTTATTAAGAAACTGACGCCTAAAATTAACCGCCAAATCCAAAATTTCTAGCAAAAAAATTACCTCCAAAATTTAACATATGGCGTCGGTTATTAACTCTTAAAGCGACGACGAAAGGTTTTTCAAGAGACAGAAATTGGGCACATTTTGGTCGTCGGTTTTACTATAATAACCGACGCCTATGTGTTTTCCCGCGCCGTTCCCGAGAGAATTTTCACACCCCTTGGGTGTCGGTTTTCTAAAGAAATCGATGACTATGGTAATTAATCAAGAACAATTTTTTTAATTGGTATATGTAGATAGACGTCGGTTTTTGCTAGTAAAAACCAACGACTATCATGGAGAATAGGTGTCAGTGTTGTTAGGTAATCGACGCCATTCATTCTTAGGTGTCGGTTTTTTAAACGATCGACGCCGATGGTGTAGTTAATAGCACCCGCACGACAGACTCTTCCCCACTCTCTCTGTTTCATTGGTTGATCAGTTTGGTCTGGCGATCCTACCGCCATTTCTCCCCCACACCGCCACCGCTCACTGCTGTTGCTCTCCTCGCCGATGCCGCTGCTGCTACTGCTCTCCTCACCGATGGTCTCCTGCTCTCCTGGTCCTCCTACTTCTCCTATCATTGGTTGCCCTGCTCTCCTCGTCGGTTGCCCGAAGGTACCTGCTCCCAGCTCTTCTTCCTCCGCCCTCAAGCAGGTACCCTACTCTGTGTGGGATTTCACAACATGCACCAGTGCTAGCGACCGTGTGGGTTGGTTCTCCACCTCTTCTTCTTCCTCCTGCTCCCTCTCCTTACCAAATGGATTAAAGTAAGGCCACAACCGTGTGGGCTGACCACGACCGTGGCTGTGTTGGCCTACCACGGCCGTTCTGTCCAGCACGGGTGTGGCCCTGCTTTTATCCATTTGGTAAGGAGGGAGCAGGAAGAAGAAGATACATTTGCAATTTAATACTAATGCATGACCTAATTTTGTAAATTTTGATGCATGTTGAATTAATATATTAAAACCCTAATACACATTTCACCATAATCTTGAATTAACTATATTGCTGAAATGTTGTGATCAATCTATGTAAGATATTAAAACCCTAATGTTAAATCTCTAATTTTGTAGTGATGTGTCACCCTAACATCTACATGAATCCCTATTGTATGATGTAGATTGATGATAATGCATGAGCTTGTTTGAAATTTTGAAATCAATTATGAATCTCTCCATCCCTAGGTCATACTAATTTATGTGTAATCTTTATCTTGATGATGAACATGCATGGACACTCGAAATGTTGAAATCAATGTTATAGAATGACAGCACATGTATGTGTTGGCCTAGAAACCCATCCAAGATTTACTCATTAGGAGTAAATCTTGAATAGTCCTCGGTTTGGGACTATTCTTGAACACCTAATCTCACTTAGGATGTAAGTGTATAATGAGTATTTGGTTTTTAAGAAACTTCCGGTAGCATTTCCCCATTTGTTCTCTAAGTACATATGTACTTGGAGAACAGCTGGGAAATGCTGTCAAAATTTTCTTGAAAACCCAATACACATTATACACTTACTAGTGAGATTAGGTGTTCAAGAATGGGATAGGTGGTACACATTTATTATATATAAGAATGACAACCTATGTATTTGTTGGCCTAGAAACCCGTCCAAGATTTACTCATTAGGAGTAAATCTTGGATAGTCCTCGGTTTGGGACTGTTCTTGAACAACTAATCTCACTTAGGATGTAAGTGTATAATGTGTATTGGGTTTTCAAGAAAATTTCGGCAGCATTTCCCCATTTGTTCTCTAAGTACATATGTACTTGGAGAACAGTGGGGAAATGTTGCGAAATTTTCTTGAAAACCCAATACACATTATACACTTACTAGTGAGATTAGGTGTTCAAGAATGGGATAGGTGGTACACATTTATTATATATAAGAATGACATCACATGTATTTGTTGGCCTAAAGTTTTAACCATGTAAAAACTCTAATCTGTTAACCCTAGACCCTAATCTTGTTGTAATATATACTTGTTTTCTCTTTGCTCGTAGAATGGATAGATCATGGATGTCCATTCGCAATCGCTGCACCCCAAAGTTTATATCTAGTCTTGACCAATTTATTAGATTTGCCGAGGAACATAGGAAACAACCTGGAGATAGGTTCTACTGTCCATGTAGGCATTGCGGTAACAACTTGAAAGTCAGCACTGGTGACGAAATCAAAAGTCATGGCATGTGCAACGGGATTATACAAGGTTATACAGAATGGCACTGGCATGGAGAGATTTCAAACCCGAAACTAGTGGATGTCGATAGCAGTGCTTGTGTGGAAGAAGAAATTTCCTCCGATGATGTAGATGTGAATGAACCAGTTCCAGTAGACATCGTTGATGCGATGCTGGATAGTTGTGGGGTAGAGAACACCGATCCACCTCCCATTTTTAGAAACATTTTGCATGATGATGAGATATCATTATACATAGGTTGTACTAAGTTTACGAAGCTTAGAACTATGTTGAGATTGTATAAGCTGAAAGCTAACAATAGATGGAGTGAAAAAAGCTTCACGTCATTGTTGTCTTTGTTGAAAGAAATGCTTCCTGAAGAAAACGAGTTGCCAATCTCAACATACCAGGTAAAGAAATTGTTGTGCCCAATGGGAATGTATGCCAAGAAGATACATGCATGCCTAAATGATTGTGTATTATTTCAAAAGGACTATGTGGATTTGAAAGATTGTCCAAAATGTGGTGCGTCACGGTATAAATTGATGACTTCGGGGGAGTCCAAAACTAGTTTTCCTGCCAAGGTGATGTGGTATCTACCTATAATATCACAGTTTCAACGCTTGTTTGCCAATCCGATAGATGCAAAGAATTTGAGGTGGCATGCAGATGTTAAGAAAAATAATGATGGGATCCTACGACATGCGTCTGATTCCCCACAGTGGAAGAAGATTGATCTATTGTACCCTGAATTTGGTGAAGAAGTCAGGAATCTAAGACTTGAGCTTTGTACATATGGGATGAATCTGTATGGGACATTGAGAAGCCAACATAGCACTTGGCCAGTCATGCTTGTTATATACAATCTTCCTCCCTGGTTGTGTATGAAAAATAAGTATGGAATGTTGTCGTTGTTGATATCGAGCCCTAAACAACCTGGAAATGATATCGATGTTTATCTTGAACCTCTAATTGATGACTTAAAGAAACTCTGGGGTGAAGGTGTGATGACCTATGATGCTTTAGAAAGAGAGACATTCTGTTTGCTTGCTATGTTGTTTTGCACTATTAATGACTTTCCAGCATATGGGAATTTGTCTGGATATAGTGTCAAAGGAGCTAAAGAGTATCCTATATGTGAAGAGAACATTGATTCAACAAGACTAAAACCTGGCGGTAAGACTGTATATCTCAGTCATCGAAGGTTTCTTACAAAATTCCATCTGTATCGTAGGAAGCGTAAAGCATTCAATGGATTGAATGAGGAACGAAGTGCACCTAAACCTATACCAGGGGAGGTTGTTTATGAAAGAGTAAAAGACTTTGTAAATGAATTTGGTAAGAGATCACAATGTACTATGGCCACACGGAGTGACAAATCTTTATTCAAGAAGAATTCAATATTTTGGGATCTTCCTTATTGGAGTTCTTTGACAGACAGGCATTGTATCGATGTCATGCGCATTGAGAAAAATGGTTGTGATAGTGTCATTGGTACTTTATTGAATTTACCAGGTAAGACTAAAGATGGGATAAAATTCAGACTGGACCTACGTGAAATGGGAATAAGGTCAGAACTACGTGAAATGAGAAATTGGAGAACATACTTACCTCCCGCTTGTTACACATTGTCTAGAAAGGAGAAGAAAGTTTTTTGTGAATGTTTGGTAAATGTTAAGGTGCCACAGGGTTACTCATCCAACATCTGTAGATTGGTATCAATGAAAGATCTGAAGTTGATAGGTCTTAAATCTCATGATTGTCACACTCTAATGCAACAAATATTGCATGTGGCAATTCGATCTATATTGCCGAAGCATGTAAGGTTTGCAATCACAAGACTTTGTTTCTTTTTCAATAGTTTATGCAGCAAAGTTATTGACCCTGATACTCTCGATAATTTGCAAAGAGAAGTGGTTGTTACCCAATGTCAGCTTGACATGTATTTTCCTCCGTCGTTCTTTGGTATCATGGTACATCTTGTTGTCCACTTGACTAGGGAAGTGAAAGTGTTGGGACCAATTTTCTTACATTGGATGTATCCCTTTGAACGATACATGAGCATTTTTAAAAGTGATATTTGAAACCGTTATCGGCTTGAAGGGAGTATTATTGAGGGTTATGTGGCGAGAGAGGTTATGGATTTTTGCAATGACTTTCTCAGTGGTAATGACACTCCTGGTAATGACAAGAGTATTGAGGAGAAATTTGGCAAAGGAATTTTGGGATCACGGGTGAAAGTAATCAGTCGTGAGCAGTTGGAACAAGGTCACTTGTATATTTTACACAACATGGACGAAGTGAGTGTTTATATCGAGGAACATACCAATTTCATCAAAAGACAATATCCTCGAGCCAATACAATGTGGCTTACTAGAGAGCATAATAAGACAATTATTAAGTGGTTTGAAGATAAAGTCTTACATCAACTATCTCAAACACCAGATGATATTATTGAATCTATCAAATGCCTAGACTTTAAACCAAAATTGAATGCTATGTCTTATGAAGGGTATGACATTAATGGATTCACATATTACACAAAGCGCCAAGATGATAAGAGTGTCGTCCAAAACAGTGGGGTCACCCTTCAGGCATCGACTATTTTTTTTGCAAGTGCAAATGATAAGAGTCCATGTGAAGCTAAAATGTCATATTACGGTGCCATTGAAGACATATGGGAGTTTGACTACATAGATTTCAGAATTCCGCTCTTCAAATGTAATAGGGTTGATAACACCAAAGGAGTTATAGTGGATGAATTGGGTTTCACTTTAGTGAACTTTGAAAAGATTGGCGAGAAGGGTGAACCATTCATATTGGCATCATAGGCAAAACAAGTATTTTATATCGATGACCCTGCAAATGATAAATGGTTGGTTGTTCTTCATGGTAAAAGACAGTTCATTGAAGATCCTATAGATGAAGAAGAGTACTATGATAGGTATGATGACTCTAGTCCATTCTCAGTTGGGTTACCAATACCAGCAAATATTGAAGCTAATGATGACTTGTATGTGCACGGAGATCACAATGAAGGATTGTTAATTGATTAAAAAATCGCAATATTAGAGGCATGTTTATATTTTTTTATATGTTTTATTTTTCTGAATGTGAACTTTAAAATGTGAATTACTTTACAATGTGAATGTGAACTTTACAATGTGAATTTTACAATGTGAATTACTTTACAATGTGAATTACTTTACAATGTGAATGTGAACTTTACAATGTGAATTACTTTACAATGTGAACTTTACAATGTGAATGTGAACTTTCAGATGGATGAGCATTCTCCTGATGACTGTGCTTATGATTACCGTGAGGGTGAGGACATCAATGCGCCACCTCACAATGTAAGTTTTAAAAATATATAATATATTTATATCACAACTCTTAGAGCAATCGTTCGAATATTGATTATTTGTGGTGTTTACTTAATTACAAATTTTTGTTTTGGCGATTAACGGGAGTTGCACGAGTTGAGTAAATAAGGCAAGTTCATCCCTGAGGGCACAAGGGATGAATTAACAGTTGCTCTGGGTAACCCAGAGCATCTTGGACGTGTTAAAGCTGCAGGCGCTGGTGTGGGCATCAAAGCATTCTTTGGACCATCCCAGCGCAAACATATCACAAAAGCGGGACTTTCACAAGAAGAGGTAACCTATTCTTTTTTTATAATGTTATTGTAAAAGAGAATTCAATAATCAGAAGCTAACGTTTCTTTTATCCATGTATAGGTAGATAAGATAGTTGATAGGAAACTCGAAGAAGCAAAGAGCAAGTGGCAAGCATCTCTGACTGCCACTCAGCAGACAGTACCTATGGCATCCCGCTCTACTCCTACTACAGAGGTTGGGAGTAATCCTATAGACCCACCACCTAGCACATCTGATGTAAGTATTTTTATGACATAGTAACTAGTCTTTTCAAGATGATATGTATATATGTATATAACATTCTTTACACAAAAATTTGTAGGGGTTGAAGCCATGCCATCTAAAATGTAAAGAATTTGTCATTGCAGAGGCGTCGGCTTACCCATCCCTACTGGGGGGAATGTTTCATGGGTCTCCATTACCAGCTGGTTGGGTTCGTGTGAGCCCGGTACGTATATTCCCCAATTGGATGGATCTTCCATTGCCATATGCCCACCGAGATTGTGAAATGCTTAGTGAGGTAGAAGGCGGAGTGATATTGTTGCCAAAAGCAGATGTCCTCTATATTGAAACTGTATGGTAAATTTACATTACGTTAAATTGTTAGTGTGTGTGTATATGATGTCAATTGATTTGAAATTATATATATACATGTTAAAAAGAAGACACCCAGAGCATCTAGGCCTCCACCTCCACCTCCTACATTACCAAGTTGGGTTCCACAGGACCTACCTGTCCCGTTAGGTCCTAATTGTAGGGGTATGGAAATATGGTTAGGTGAACATGATATAAATTTCCCTATAACTATTTCTATAGATATGGATGTTGCAGGTCAATCATACAAAAGCAAACTATTTATACAAGATATTTTGGAGTTGTTTCGATATGATTGGCTGAATACATCTGTGATAGATCTATGGATAAGGTGAGATCTTCTTTATACATCCATATACCTTGTGTAGGATCTAGTGATCTGGTTTTTTATTTATTAATGCATATGTAATACATGTTTTGCAGCTACTTAGACAAGATATGTGCAGTTTTTAATTTGAACATGTAGGATTTTTTATTCCATCTTTGATTAGTCTAGTAGCTAAAGACCCTCCGTCAGTTCAACAATATTGTTGTGACGCTTTTACAAATTTTGCTCAAAATAACAAGACGGTGATAATAGCTCCATTCAATGTGGGGTAAGTTTACTTTGCTTATAATTTGGACTTAAGAAAATTACATTTTTATTGTGGATTTTGAGTTATTAATTTTTAACTTTTTTACCTCTAGTGGTATGCATTGGGAGTTACTATTTATTGTCCCTGAGACATTCACTGTCTATTATCTAGATCCTAAGGGGACTAAATTGAATTCAAAATATGGACACAAAATGAAAATGGCATTATTCTGGTGAGAAATATTTCATTTTCATATCTGTTAACATATGTTATTACATTACTATTTAATTATGCAATATACTGTTACATTAACATGTAGGGGTGTAGATGAGTTCAAAAAGGCTGGAGGAAAGGTCCCTAGGAAAAAGAACCAGCCAATAATTTGGAAAAATGTGGAAGTAAGTTCCCGACTGTAATGTATATATTATTTATGTGAACAGTGCTTAATTAGTTGTATTTTTAATATTTTGTATGTTTCAATTTATAGTGTGCTACACAAGACAACGGATGGGCATGTGCATACTATGTGATGTGATTTATGCACATGATTATCAAATATGCCACAGTGGACATCGATACCATTCCTGAGGTATTATATATAGTCTCATTAGATAATATGAAATATATCAATCTTATTTATATATTATTAATTATATATATACATCATTCTCTTTGCAGGTGTTTAAAATTGACCACACTACATGAAAGGCCTTACCAGATGTACATGCTCCCTATACGACGGAAGAATTAAATGATGTAAGAGAAGAATGGGCAACAACCATACAAGTAGTGGGGGTTTTAACATATAATTGGGATGTTGATAGAGAATAATAACTAAAGAATGATATTTTGTAAATGAATTTCTAAATTATAATATGTGTGAATTTTTCTACATGTCTGAATGTTTCTACATGTGTCTGAATGTTTATACATGTGTGAATGTGAAAATGAATGAAACTGTTGGCTGCTATATGTATGTTTCTACATGTGTGAATGTGGAAATGAATGGAACTGCAAATTGCTATATGAATGTTTCTACATGTGTGAAAATTGAATGGAACTCCAGGTTGCTAAATGTGTGAAAATTAATGTTGTTAATTTTGCAGGTTTGTGGCATGTTGTTGGCTGATATCATTGGATGTCATATAACCTGCAGTTCATAAATGAACTGCAGGTTTCTCATCATGCGACCAACCACAGCAAGCCTACAGAATGATAAGAAAAAAAACATGAAATAGGCGTCGGTTATTTGTTTAAAACTGACGACAAATGATTACAGCTTCGGATAAATAATTATAACTGATGCCTAATACATGTGATGTGTCATCGGTTATCAATAATAAACTAACGCTGGTGGTTCTGGTGTCAATTTCCCTACTAGTAACCGGCGTTGATTTCCCTAATGAGGCCAGACACCATGGCCGTGCTGGCCAACATGGTTGTGGCAGCGAACCAGACACCACGGCTGTGCTGGCCAGCACGGTTGTGGCAGTGGACCAAACAGCACGGCCGTGTTGGCCATCACGACCGTAGCAGTGGGCCAGACAACACGGTCGTGCTGGCCAGCACGACCGTGGCAGCGGGTGAGATGGTGTCGGTTATCAATAATAAAACGATGCTGATAATGCCCTAGATGGCACCCTTTCTGTGGCATGAAGGTTTATGGCATCGATTTCAAAGCTAATAATTGACGCATATACCCCCCATGTTGGCACATTTTTGGTGGTGCGCGAAGGGTTTTGGCATCGGTTTGAGAACTCACGCCTAATAGTTGGCCTTTTAGCGGCACCCACATAGGTTTCACATTAAAACTGACACTAAAGGCCTTAAATAACTGACACTAAAGGCCAGTTATGTACTAGTGTCACGATATCTATTCGTAAATATCCAAATTTCCTCGCATCTAGGGTTTCACCCTCTTTATCGAGATATCAAACAAACATTATTCACATTAAATGAAATCCAAGATGGTATCTGACATATATGTACTATGAATTCAGATAAACAATCATTCATAACCAAGGAAATCCAGATAAACAAATTTCTCTATTTAATTATACATCAATTTCAGTCATAGACAAATTCCCTATATTTCAGTTTACTCGTATAACCTCTGTAAATACTAAGGGAATTCTCATTAGGATGCATTGTAAACATTTATAATATAATGTTATCATCTGAAATTCACTCAAATAAATGAAGATTTCATTTCATATCATTTTGCAACAACTTAGATCAAACAAACAATTCAGGGTTTGTAGTCGCATACTAAGCAATTAAAGATTGTGGATAATTTAACCAATTTTCGTACAATATACTATTTAAAGGAAGTTCCCACTCACCATAAGGTGTGAAAACATCTTTAAAACGAAGCTCATCCCTAAAATCTCAAAGTCATATCAAATCCCTAGCAATTCACCCAATTCTTCTTCCTTTCAACTCGGAAACCCTAAAAATGAGGAATTATGAAGAAAGAGTGAGAAAAGGGGAAATTTTGATACAATTTTGGATCAAATTAGAGTAGGGATGGAATATTTACATGTGAGAGAAGATTCACCATAAAAGGCTATGCAAAGTAGCTAAACTTACTTGATTTCATCATATCTCAGATAGAGAAACCCTAATTCAGCAATTCCACCACTATCATCTCTCAAACTCTAACTCTCCCTCTCTCTCTAGGATTTCATTTCTATGGAATGAATTATGAATTAAGAGAGCTTCTAGGGTGTTAGGTTGACCATATAGAGAAATTGAGCTGCTTGGGTCAATTGCAAATTGACCCCTCACTATACTTTCTCTTATTTTAGCAGATTTTTCTGTTATAAAAAAGTTAATGTAATTCGTTTATTTTAGAGATCAAACCTTCTCCAAAAATTATGAGAATTTAACATGTTGTGTATAAGTTAGTTAGAAATCTTCAATTAAAATTTTCGATCATTCCAAGCTTCAATTAAATAAACAAAAATCGAATAGTGCACTGCTATCCAGAATTCTGCAGAATTGTCAGTTATAGTAATTCGTCTATTGATAAGGTCTAAACGCATCCAAAAATTATGAAAATTTTACATGTTGTTTATGATTGAGTATAGTATCTCCATTTAAAATTTCAGATCATTTGTAGTTACCAATAAATAATTAAAATAAAACACTACACTACTGAAAAGCACTATGTCAGCATTTTGGTTGAGGTATAGTTCAATCGAGAACCACATTCAAAGAAAACTCAAATATTCTGAAATTTTTCAACCTAACCTGGCTAATGATATAGCCTCTCCATTCTCAATAGTCATGTCCAACCAATTGAGAGTTGAAGAGGGATGTCATAAGCATAATACCCTTTAATACATTTCTCCTTTCTTGCTAGTGCATGTGGTACGGGACACGTGTATTAGTAGGTTTGTGAGAGGTATCATGACAAGATTCCACATCTCTAGGTATGTGTCTGATCACCACATATCTAGGAATGTAGGAGGTATCTAAATACCT
The DNA here is from genome assembly GCA_963693085.1 of Alisma plantago-aquatica. NCBI lineage: Eukaryota > Viridiplantae > Streptophyta > Magnoliopsida > Alismatales > Alismataceae > Alisma > Alisma plantago-aquatica. The sequence goes on from OY856414.1 coordinate 486,387,915, forward strand.
AAGGTTAGATAGTTACTCACACATAATGACATAAAGCCATGATAAGCTTGTGTTACGTACCCCAAATATAGATATAATACACCCTACATATAGGTTGAGAAGAAGACCAAACTAATAATTCATCCATGTTCACATAAATCTTTTATGAAATCTAGATGTCATATATATATATATATATATATATATATATATATATATATATATATATATATATATATATATATATATATATATATATATATATATATATATAGCTTTCAATACAAAAAAATTGAACATGGATAAACCTTGAAATGTTAATTGTTAGTAAATCAAAAGGTAAGCAAAACCCTAAGGTGGGTAGTAACCTAGAAAATTATGAGGAAGAAATTTATTTCAAGGTGGGTAGAATTGTAACATACCAAATTTTCAAGAATAATTATAGAATGTGGTTTTATTTAAATAAAAATAATTGAGGATCTTAATGCAAAAAGACCATGAAATGAAAATTCTTAAAGTATAATGAGGTAAGGAAATTAAAATGTGATCGAAAATATGTTTTCATGCATCTATGCAATATGTATTGCAATTACGTCAATTTGATGAACATTAGTTTCCTTTTTCCTCTTTATCTTTCCTATCCTTGAAAATGTTTAAAAAGAAATAAAAGAAAAAGAAAAAAGGAGTGAAATTAGAAAATATGCATATGGAATAGAAACTTTGGGCAAGAAGTTTTTCATTTTCATTTTATACCTTTTAATATAAGAGGAATGCATCATTCATTATCTCTTTCTCTCCCCTGTAAATAAGTTTCTCAAAAAGGCATGAAAGGTATATGAAATAATTTTTGAGTGGGTACTAAGTTATTATCTCGAATTTTGTATCAAGTATCACAAAGGATAGTATTTCCCCAATTGTCTAATGTATTAATAAATTGAATTCAAGTTAAATGGTCTATGTAGAAATTATGGTCAAAACATGTGAAAATTAGAAATCTAAGAGGATAGGAAGAAACTAGACTCCTTATTGGCATGTGCTTTGAATTTAGTAGTGTCTTGACCTTGTTTAACCCTCCAGTTTAATTTTAGAAGTTTTCCTCAAGTTTGACTAAGATCTGGTTACAAATTCAACTAATGCAATATGTAATGCTAAAGTTCCAGATTTATGCATGTGTCACACATTTCATTGATTTCTTTCCCTTCTACGTGTGTGATCTGATGGCCAACATTTAATTTACTCACAATGTAAGGGACGTAGTGTTGTCCTCTTCCTCTATCATCACCACCGATCTAAAACCAGTAAATGGTATTTTAGTTCTGCAAATTGTTCTCCCTCAACTCTCAACCATTTTATGAGATTCCTTTGTCGTTGGCTTCATCTTGCTCTGCCAAGTTCATCAAGACTTCACTCACATTGTCCTATGTCTAGTATAAGGAATATCAAATTAGGGCTCCCATTGTCTCTCAGAGACCAAGTCGCAGCTACCACCTCAGTGCATTCTCCATCTGCCCAACCATCCCAAAAGAACCACCATCCCTTAAAACCTTCTCCTCCACCACTAATTACCCCCCCCCCCTTTCCCTCGGGGTCTCTCCCTACTTGCATGTCATCTCTGACGAACTTGGTCTCTCCCTAATGTTCCTCACCTTCTTTTTATCAATTGAGGATTCAGTAATCATATACGACTCCTCTCTATGCTTTTTGCATCATCAATTCACCCCACGTCTGTCCCCATTGTCGTTCCCTATAGATTCCTTTAAGGTCCTCACCGGATCTACTCTCCATAGTTGCTCAGGGGCCCTCCATCCACAGAAGTGGTGCCCCAACTTCAGATTACCCTCAAGACCCTTTTTCATGTCTTTGTGTTCATGTTTCTCCTCAGGCTATCATTATTAGACATTGGCTTGTTCTCTCTTATTTCATGCTAATGTCCGACAATCTAGGGGCACAGTTGTAACATCCTTGACCTGGGTTATGAACTAACCCCAGGTTTTTTTCTTAATCATGTGATTAAATGCTTGTGGTTATCTGTTGATAATGTAATTAAAGCTCCTGAGGAATATATATTTCCCTTTCTGTCCTTTTAAACAATATTGTAATATTGTTTTGTTAAAAGTGGACTTATGTGCGCAAATTACCCAATTAAAGGGGTTAACTTGCAAATTTCACATTTTTAGATGTTCCTTTGATGATAATACATCATAAGAATGAATTTGATGAAGTATTATGGATTCTCCAAGCTTGGGCACCAAAAGGTAGCTTGTGGAGCAATCCTTGTGCTTTAAACCCTAGTTTTGGTATAAAGTGCAATTTACCCAAAACATGGGGTGCAACGTGTAAAATATACCTTCTAGAATATCTTTTATGACTCTTGGCATAAATTAGAGTAAAAATGATAAAGGGGGCGCTTCATTTGAATAAACAAATAAGAAGGATAACCCTTGTAACTAAATAACCAAGTTATAAGCCTAATAACCCTTCTATATGTGCAACTTAGTAAAAAGTTGGCTTTCTTCACCTTTAGACCTTGGGTTTAAGATGAGTTTTGCTTAAGTATGGAAGGGAGAAACTTGGCTTAGAAGAAGGGAAGGACCTAGATGAGAAATGGAGAAACAAGTTGTCCTTATGTTGGAATTTCACCTAAAGTATATATACACCTTTTGTCACTTAGCAAGGATCATTTCCTTCACTTCCCTTCTTATCCCCTTGCTTAGACCGACTTAGGACAGATCTCTGGATCAGAGGAGGATGGATAAGGAGTTCTAGGTAAGCTTTGGTCATCTTCTTGCTCGGATTCATGGAGGAATTCATGGTGCAAGGTTGGTTTTATGGTCTTCCTTACTTGTTTCCTCTTTCTAGCCATCTTTTCCCAACCTTTCCTTGGAGAAACACCCTTGGCCGACCTGTGGAGATCAAGACACCATTAAAGGCTTGAAGCTTCGAAGCTTGGAGCTCTAGAGCTGGTTCTAAGGTGGGTTTTATAACTCTAAATCTTTTGCTTTCTTATGCATATCTTTGTACTTGCAAAAGTAGCTTGTTCTTCTTTTCCCCATCCTTCCTTGCTTTCTTGCAACTAAAACCATGAATAACAGACCTTGATCTGGAGGTAGAAGAAGCTGGGCATGATTACCAATGTTACTTTATCAAACGGTCTTGTTCCCCCCCCCCCCCTTTGGCCAAACGGTTTGGGCAAACGGTTTGCAAAACCGTTTGAAGGGCAAACGGTTTCACAAGGTCGGTTGGAGAAAACGGTTTCCAAGACCGTTTGAGGGTGTTTACCAAGCGTTGACCGTTTGGGATTTATGTTCATAATTATGTAGGATAATGACCCACCAAATTTGAGGGGTTAACTCCAACGAAATCGTAGGTTGAAGGACAATCCATTAGGCAAATCGAATTGAATTAAATGCTGATTTTCAGTCTGATTAACTTGAACTTTTTGGGCAAACGGTCTCAAGACCGTTTGAGTGCGTTTACCAAGAGTTGAAATTTTGGGATTACTGTTCCTAATGATGTGGTATAATGACCTACCAAATTTTATAGGTTAACTCCCAAGGAATCATGAGTTAAAGGTTAAACAATTAGGTAATCGAATTGAATTAAGTGCTGATTTTCAACCTGATTAACTTGACCGGTTTGGGAAAACGGTCTCAAGACCATTTGAGTGAGTTGAACAAGCGTTGACCGTTTGGTATTCCTGTTCATAATTATTTTTTTTGATGACCCTACAAGTTTGAGGGATTAATTCCCAAGGAATCGTGAGTTGAAGTCTAATCAATTAGGGAAACCTAATTGGATTAAGTGCTGATTATCAATCTGTTTGAATTGAACTTTTTGGGCAAACGGTCTCAAGACCGTTTGAGTGCGTTGACCAAGCATGGATCATTTGATATTACTGTTACTAATTATGTTGGTTAATAACTCACCAAATTTGAGGGGTTAATTCTCAAGGAATCATGAGTTTAAGGCTAATCAATCGGGCAAACCCTAATTGAAATTAGTGCTGAAATTCCAACAAGTTAATTTGAGATTTTGGGTTGATTAGCCCAAACGGTCTCAAGACCGTTTGGGGATCACCCAAACGGTCTCAAGACCGTTTGGGGGTCACCCCAAGACCGTTTGGAGGTCTGGGGTCAAGTATAGTTGATCAGTTGAAGGTCCAAAGGTACCAATCATATTGCAATTAAGTGTTGAATTGTTGATCAACTCGATAGACCAATCCTTGATGATTTTTCACTAGAATCCAAAGGATGGATGGGCCAAACGGTCTCAAGACCATTTGGAGCTCATCCAAACGGTCTCAAGACCATTTGGTGGTCACCCAAGACCGTTTGGAGGTCTAGGGTTGAGTATGGTTAGGTGTTTAAAGGTCTAAAGGTACCAAGTTGATATACAATGCAATGTTGATTTAATGATCAATCCAATGATTCAAACCTTAATTGATTGACTTGGATTTTGATGATATGATGGGAAAACGGTCTCAAGACCGTTTGGAGGTCATCCAAACGACGTCAAGACCGTTTGGGTTCAGGTCATACCCAATTTGGATGATGTTTCTATGGTTTCAAAGTAACTAGTCTTACATTGATTAGTATTGAAGGATCATCGATTCCAAACCCTAATTCAATTGAATCAAACCCTAATTGATGAACGATTGAGGGTTAATTAAGGGTCAAATCAGTTGAAGGTTGACCTATTAAACTCAATTGAGGTATGAGTATAGGTCAAATTGATGTTTGGTTCCATGAATTCAATGATTGAAGTAATCAACATTGGAAACCCTAATTCAATTGGATACCTTATGTAATGGAGGTCCAATGTGATTAAATCTTTGGGAATTAAGATGATGAATGTTCTATTGATCCAATAATTATTAGTAATGATAATCAATGAAGTTATGAAGTTTGAAACCCTAATAATACCTAAGTGATTAGAACCAATTAAAGGGAGAATTCTTAATTGTTTATAGGATTAATAGCTTGATATACTATGTTAACCATAGTAGCATGTACTTGATTGAAGGGTTGATGTGACCTAATCAAGTTAAAAGAATGAAAGATTAGAATACATATATTTATATATATAAATATGAATCATGGAATGATCTTATGTAGCACGACCGTGTAAGGGAGCACGGCCGTGGTAGCCTTACTTTGCACGACCGTGCAAGGTGGCACGACCGTGGTGTCCTATAAAGAAATTGAAAAGTTTTGGTATTGTGTTGACATTGTTATATATGCATGTCCTTATTTGTATAAGTCATACAGGTTGATATTATGAGGTGATCATAACCAGGTAAGAGTTATGATGTCATATTCCTTGAAAACAATTATAAGCTTTTAGAGTAATGATATGTGAAAAGTATATACATTGCTTCAATCAAGGTCATGTTGTTAGATTACTTGATGCTTATATGTCACTTGGTAACAAGTGTTATGATAAACTGAGGGTTTGAATAACCATGTTCCCGAATCATTTTATGCTTAATGCCTTGAAGGCTTAGATGGTTCAATGGTTGTTTAATCTAAACCCTAATGATACCTAAAGACATTAAGGGGTTAAGTGATTAGTATATCGACCCATGTTATGATTATTAAAGAAGATTACCAAGGTACCCTTGAAGGGTTCAAGTAGATAACAACCCTTGATCAAGCAAACCCTAATGATTATAATGGGTTGACTTAATCTATGTTAATCAAAGATGACTTGACCTAATCTAACCTAGAGTGATTTAAACATCATCTAGTAGTAAGAAGAGAGAGAAAGCTCCTAATATGAATGAGAATCAAGTAACATACTTTCAATATGTAAGAATGTACATGATTAGGGTATGATCCATCAAGGTAAGATCATGGAAATCCTAATTATAATGATTAATGAGTCTTAACCTAATTTGAGGGCATCAATGATGATAATTTTCATATATAATGATGCTATGAGCTCAATTCACTATGAAGTGAATAGTAAACCCTAATTCTAGGGTAATAACATGTAACATGAATAGTAAACCCTAATTTAGGGTGATCTGATAAATGGAGTAATTCAGGGTTATGCCTTTGAGTATGAAACCCTAATTACAAGTTGTAATATGAGAAATCTTTATGCCTCGAGAGCTAAGAGGTTCTATAACCCTATGTTGAAGTAAAAGAATACAAACCCTAACTCTACTTATGCTTTTAAGCATGAATCTTCATGACTAAAGTATGAGATGAGGAATCATTATTCCTAATCATAAAGAAAGGGATTGAATAACCCTAATTGATGTAAATAAGGGAACCTAGCCTTAGTGTAAGCATGAAGGTACTATTCTTGAATTGAAAGGTTAATTCTGCTTTATAAATTGTTGATCTGGAAATGAAATGTTTATTGTTGTCAATTGAATTAACCATGCAGGTTCTTATAAAAGGATGATTATATCCAGGTAAAGGTTATGATATCATATTCATTGGAAGCATGTTATTAGCTTTGTGAATAGTGATATACCATGTTGCCTAGTTAAGTGACATCATATAAGATTGATAGGCTGTGAGAGCCATGAGTAACATCAAGGCCATGCTAATAAGATGACTTATGATGAATTAAGGGTTTGAATACCCTATTCTTGAATCATAGTAATGAAATGGTTAAGAAATGATATCCAATTGATAATTGATGTGAGTTAGACTTGATACATTTAGTATTGTACTTTTATAGTTGTTGTTCTAATGATTAATGCTTGGAAACATGCTTGAAGCTAAAAGAATGCTAGAATGTACCTAACTAATCAAGTATAATCATATCATGTAGAGCCCTGACCATAGATCCATCATTGTCAGAGACCAAATGATGGTGAAACAGGTTTTCCTAAGGGAACTCCTGGAGCATATACTTTTGAGTATATGGGGGTATATGGACGTGAATATCCTTACGTCCTAGTGTAAGAATTGATGTAGATGTACTTTAATCTTTCAACCCTTCACTATATATTCATACCGGGTGATGTACCACAAATCTCCTGAAGAAATTACTAATACCGCATCGATGAGAGATAAATAAGAAATCTTTCGATGACGATGAGAGTTCAGAACTCCACTGTAACTCTATAGCGAAGATTCCAGAATACCCTGGATAGCTACTATAGCAAAGACACAAGATGTCCTGCAAGTAAATCCTCTTACTGACTGAGGAAGATGAGGTCATAAGAATCCGGATCTTTTGATGACCTATGTATGGTACCGACGTGATTTTTATAAATGGTCGGTTGGAGTATGAGCGGTATACCTCATCTCTGCAGGGCATAATGATGTTTGAAAAATATAATCAGCCGTATAGTATAACTTCTTAGGTTGTACTATGAGAAACAATTATTGATGTTACATTGTTGACTTTAATAGTATGTTCAAGTTTCTAGAATACATGTTCTACATATGCTTTAATGAAGTGATTGCTTAAGTAAATGTTGTTTTACTTATTACCAAACCTGTTGTTGATATTTTCAGTTACTTTGCTTCTGCTATTCCTTATATGCTATAACAAAGCCTCTGGCGGAGAGTTATAACTCTCGCTGGGATAATTATTTAAATTGTCTCACTTCTGTGGGATTCTACTTTTTAGGAAGACGTCGAGGACGAAGGAACCCATCAGTGGGTGAGCAGCAACAGCAGCAGTCTCAGGGACAACAGTGATCTTCAGGTGGAGACACTGTCTGTCATGTCATGTAAATAGTATGTCCTGTGTCGTCTCTGTACTCTCAGGTCCTAGGAGTCAGTATATCTGAGATTTTGGCATGATGCCTCGAGATTTTGTATCTTACCTTGTACAGTTAACAAGGTGGGTTTTGTTGTAATGCTCGAGATGTGTTTATTACAGAGATGTATCAATGGATCAGCTTGTAAATGACCTATCATGTTGTTTATGAAAGAGTTTTTATCTTTCGAAGATCTCTTTACAAAAGTTTTAAATTTTTAGTGATTTTTGATAATTCTGCTGCTAATCGCTTATGCATTCTTTAATTTGATTGTCAGTTTGGTGTCGGTCATTTCAACAGTGGTCCCTCTCTCATCATGGTTGTTTTTTTGGCTTCGTCCTAATATGAGGGAGCCTCCAGTGGCTTCTGTGCTCGTAGTGGATCGTAGGTTCTTGAGCTTGGTTCAGAGGTTGCACCTCTAGGAAGCATCCATGTCACCATGTATGTGATTAGAAGAAACCATGTCACGAATTGACCTCGGTAACCCCAAGTGTTTCATTAGGTAATTAATGTTTCAAGCACCATATGGGTATTTTGACTTATTTCCTATGCGCGACTTTAGTTAAGTTTAAATGATGAATTTGCCCCCGCATGTTTAATTTGTCTGTCACGCATGCCTTGGTTGTGTTAGGATTTTTACATTTTATTTACATCAACTTTAATACAAACTCAAATGATGTCACACTATAGTTTACCTGACTCTATTGGTTGATAATGCAAAATTTAAAACTTTTGTATACAATTTCAAAAAAATATGGAAAAACATGTGTTAGAAAGCCCTTTTGATTTTCCATTGATCTAGCTTTTGTATACAACCATAGAAAAATGTGTTAAAAATGGGTACTTCAAGTTATTGTTTTAAAACATTGTATTACACATTTAATCTCTTCAATAATTAAAAGACCAGGATTAGGTTTATAGGGATTAAGAACTAACAAACATATTTTAATTTTTATTCAAATCATAGGTGTTTAAAGACTCAATTAAGTTAGAAGACTTGGCTTAAGGAGGTTTACCCTAGGTAAGTGGGCCATGCATTTTGGCACAAGTAATTTTGGTTTATTGATTGTTATTTAAGATTATGCACCTTAGTTGATTTCATGAATTATGAATGCTTTCTCAAGAAGACATCATGTATCTTTATCACTGTTTGATTGGTTGTTTAATTATAGTCTATGGTAAAACCCCAATTATTATTATGATTAAGTTTAACGAATCATGCTCAAGAAGGGGAAACTCTATTATGGTTTAAGATGGAGAAATCCCATCATGGCAATTTGATCATGTTATAGTTCAAAGATCATGTGAATGTTAAATTTTAATGTTGATGTTAAAATAATTGGAATTGAATTAGTCTTTATATTCTTCTCGAATCATGGACCTCAAGGGGTCATTAAGGGCTTTCCTAGCATCAATGGCTTTTCTAGCAATCATATGCTATTATGTGGGTTTCATAGAGAGATGCATATATTTACTGTTCAATTCTTCATGTTATTAATGACTCATGAATGCTTAAGATAATCCATGTTCAAGTTTATGTCAAATTATTACAAATGAAGTTACTTCTTGTTAAGTTATTATTACTTTAGGTCTTATAAAGTGCCAAATATTGCTTACTAGTGTGATGTTTTGTTTTGCATGGTTGGGGATGGGTGTTTACAGGACTTAGAGTAAGTGAAGGATAAAAAAGGCCATCAAGGACTAGGAGAACTTCAAGTGTTTCCTGGTGGGGTGCCATTTACCAAACTGATCTAGAGGTTTGAATATCATTTACACTATGTTTAGACATGTTACCAAGTAGACTAGCTTTCATGAGAAAAACTAGTTGTAGTTTTATTTTATCCAATAACTATGTACGAATCTGATTTCATTCAATGAAAAGTGGTTCATTTATTCAAATTGCAAAGATTAGCATAACATGACACCCCCTTGAGTAAAAATGTTTCTGCTCAGTGATGTTTATATGTTGTGAAAAGTGGGGTGTTGCACATTAGGGATGGCGGTGGTCTGGTGCAGGCCATACTATTTCACATAAAATTTAATCTTGATTTTATGTTTAAGGCATTTAAAGCATCTTAAAATCATAACCATGACATCTTGGTTACATGTATTAATTATAATTTTGTGGAGGATGTCTTAATCATAATACTCATAACCCTAATTCTCATAAGGGTAGAGGAAGCATTTATCAGTGTCCCTAGGGTTTTGTAAGGGAAGCAGGGGTTGGAGGAGGGATGAATCACGATATGAGAAGAAAACCTAGAGGTATTTTACTTCTTGATTTGACCATAGGGATGCACGATGGTCTGGGAGTCCCCGGAAGCCAACTAGTGATGTGGAAGAAAGTTTTGCCAGCCCCCGGGGCCATCATCCCATCTAGACACCATCGTCTTTAGAAAATGCCCTAATAATCTCATTGGGCTCTACATGATTTTTTTTTAATTTAATAATTATTAAAGGTTAAATGGTAAACCTAGCTCTAATAAAAAATGTAATGACCCCCTCCCCCTGTTATCCCCAATTAAGGCAGACCGAGAGAGCATGGGACATTATGATAATTCCACGATCAAGGTTTAGTAAATAACCAACAATAATTAAAATTTTCATTGAATGGAAAAGAGTTGAATAACAATATGAAGATAGAATCTCCTCTAGGGAGTTACATGGAATTGAAACTAATGTTTGCAACATAAAGTAAGCATCTTTTCTTTTGGTGCCTTCTTCTGGATGCCCATTTTTTAGATGAATTGTATTTTAACCTAAAACGTCATGAAACAAAAACACGGTCAATATATTGAGATATACTGAGCATGTGGGGGAAACAAAAAATATGTGTATAGGTGTAACAACATAATCATCCATAGAAGAAATTATTACCACAAAATTGAGCATGCATTTTCTTTTTTTAACTTCTCAACCCTTATCCTTTCACTCTTTGTGGTGTCCCCTCTCTATAGAGGAGCCTCTTTATGGGGAACCCTCACTTTAGGTTTTGGTCCCTACAGTGGACATTCAAGAACCTTCCTTTTTTGGGCTTGGCATGTGGTGATTTTCCTTTCTAGGCTTGGTTACTAGTCATTCCCATAAGGACATATTTCATCCCATGCTCTTTAACTCACCAAAGATAACTATTTAGGGTTCGAGCAAGTTACATTCATATAAGATGGTACTCATAAGGGATTTATAGACTATAGGAAGTAAGTAAATGATCAAGTAGTTTAATTGAAATCCATTCAGGAAACCTCAGAAAGAACTGAAGTCGATAAGGTGAGTATTCATAAGCGTAACCACATTCCTTTCTTCGGAGATAACTTGATGTCTAAGAAACAAGAGTAAATGCTACCAATCAAGCAATCGCCCTATAGTTAATGTATAACACCCTAAGTATTACTACTGGGTTCACAAGAATATGCATTATGATTGACTTGGGCTCAAAGTTAGGGTTTTAGCATAAAACTAGTGTTTTATTAGGGTTAGGCTTCCCAAACCCTAATTATCATATTTTAAAGATTTTCATCTTAGAAAACCCTAATTTTGTCAAGATATGAATTCTTTAACCTAAATTAGATCCAAGATTCTCTTTTTATACAAAAGGTTTTAATTTATTCATTAAGTTCAATAAATAAAGTTGTGATCACCAATTTCATCAATCTTACAGAATTAGGGTTTTTATGTATTAAATTATATTAAAGATTGCATCTTTATGCACTTTTTGAATTTGAGTGGGAATCAAGGCATGGAACTAATTTTAATGGATTCCTCATATTTTTATGCATATGTGTGCTATGTTTGGACTTACCTATTAGTTACTAGGACTTTTGTAAATTAAAACCATGTGGACCAATCATAGCATGCCACATAGGCAGCTGATTGGTCCAGGGTTTGTGCCACATGGCCATGATCGATCCAATCAGCTCATGCCCTATCTATAGCCCACAATCACGTGGCTAGGTGAGAAAAGAAGGGAAAAGTCTAAAATGCCCTTTACCTTACAACTGAGTACGTGGGGTAGAGAAAACCTTTCTGCTCGATCTTCTTGAACCCTAGATCTTGTGAGTAGCTTTTTGGGTGAGTCAACTTGCTAGTTGACTTCACGAGTCTGGACCTCTTGGTGACATGTGATTGTACATGCCTTCCTGCCTCACCTCGCCAAACTCGGCTATGGTCTTCAATTATTTGGAGGCGGTCAAGAGAGAATGAAGAGGAGATCACCCAGTGGGGTACAAAGATGAGTCAAGAGAGAGAGAATGGAGTTGAATCAGAATTGGAGGTAGTGGGGTGATCTTTGAGTCACACAGAGTCAGACGGGGGTTTTGTGATCTCACAAGGGGATTAACTAACCTTTATATAGTCCATGGCTTCGTGGGTTGGGCACTGACCATGAATGTGATTTTGGGAAAAACTCTATTTTCTTCCAAAGGATTAGGATGGTTGGATGCGGAAACCTCTCGTGAAATCCTTGGGAAAATTTCTGTGTTCATATGCACTGGGGAGAGAGAAAGGTGTGAAAGTGGGAACTGAAAGTATTGTGGTTGGTTTCCTAATTTAGCCGAAGGTAGGAGACAATCTTATGGCCTTTGATCCACAATGCAAGGGCTGAGATGATGTGTCACATTAAAGGTTTGAACCCTTATTTCCCATTCTGATTAACATGTAACATTTAATATATTAGTCAATTTACCCTTTCACTTTAGGAAAATCTAATTAATGAATATATCTCTCTCCCTTTATCCAATAAACCCAAATGTTAAAGGTAACCATTTACTGATTAAATCTTGATATGGGCAATATTTGGTGGAAAATATACAAGTTAAATACCATTTTCTTTCCCCTCAAGCAATAGCTTTATTTGATTCATTTAAGGCATCAAGTAACTCCTTTTTCCATCCCAACTTGGCAAAAAACTTCTATTTTGGTATATTTTCTCTTTAAGTGCAATATAGGGCCAAAAACACTTATCAATTGCCTTTAACTTGTTTTTCTAGAGATTTCTAAAAAAATCTCTTATTTAATCACCCATTCTCCGTTACTTTGAGAAATTACTTTATTATTGGATTTTCCCCCCTTTCTTTAGCCAATATCTATCAATGGTTAATCAAAATCTGTAAAACAAATGAAATCTCTTTCATACGGAGAATTTTCATTCTCAAAACAAAATTTTCAAAAAAGACAGAGAAAATATCAAACTTTTCTAATATGTCTTTGACAACTCATTATTTGCATTTGAATATATGTATAAATACATGTGAAAATCCAGGTTATAACAATACATGTCAACACATCCAACCCTACATCAACACTTGCAATGTGACATCTATGTCAAGTGGGAAGTGAGCTATTGAAGTGACCGCATAATGTAGGACAAAAGTGGCATTTTTCATAGTCATTTGAGTAGTATTTGTCATGCTTTATTATTTTCCACACGTTTTAGGTGTTATGAAATATATTTCTAGTTTGGTTATGTAAAACCATAGTTTAATATCATATTGGATACCTAGCTAGTTAGTTGGTTTTAAATGCCTACATATCGGATCTATAAGCCTCTTAATAAGGCAGACTTTATGATTGAAATATTTGAATAAACTATACTTCCTTTCATTAGTTAATTTTATATTATTTGAGATATTAAACATTATGTTCCTCATTACCATGTAGTGTGTAATAACCCTCCCTTAATACACTGATATCGCATGGTTGCATCCAACATTCTAGATTTATCGTCTGGTTTTATTGATAGTGTGGCTATACAAAGGATTCTAATCGCTTATTTTACACTAAAAACAAGTTGCTCAACCACTTAAACCTTAGGCATGATAGGAGAGAAAAGAGGAGACAGTCCTATGGGTATTCAAACCTGGTGGAGTCAAGACATGGAGTCTAAAAAAATATAGGTAAATCTTGAATGAATCTTTCTTCTAGATGAATGTATTTAACATCCTTGTAGTGACTATGATATTTTTTCTCATTATCAATTAGAGGATTTCAAATTTTCATTTGGCCAATGTCTATTGCAGCTAAGGAAGTGACTCAACAGTCTTTTGTCATCTATTTTGTGACTATTCTCCTCCAAGAATGTTATTCTAGATTGGCATGTTTAACATCCATGTAATGACTATAATATTTGGGTTTGAAAATTTCAATTGGCCAATGTCTATTGGATCAAAGGAAGTGGCTTCTTGGGAACTTCTCTCAACACATTTGAAATTTGTGGGAGTCAATGCATATTGCAGGTACGCAATAACCTATTGATCCATAGACATTCATTTGAGGCGGAGTTGAATATCAAGTTAACTTCAAGTGATAGTCCTCACATATTAAGTTTGTAAACTTGTTATCACTAATGAATGATTAAATGTATGTTATACATACACTGAGATTCATTAATTATTTTAAGACATCCATTGAAGAGGTTAATATATGATGAAATTCAAATTCTATGTTCTAGATAATAATATCTTTGAGAAGTATTGTTTCCTAAATACATCGATTGATTTTGAGAAAAGCAATTAAATTTTCATGGGATCCATGTTATTTATAATGTAAGTAATCTATCAATGATAGCTATAATTATGACATTTATATTTCCTGATATGGGAGACGTAGTTACATGTATGTTAAATAAATCATATAGTAAAATAATAGTTATTCTTACTAACATAATAATCATGTTGAAAGGATCTTAAACCTTGGATAAACAATTGATTTATTACATAAACAAGAATTTATTACTAATCATATCAAAATAGCTACCTAAAAGACTTCCCCCTAAATGTTGATGATCTATAATAATATATTCATTTTAAAAATATCCATAGTGTATGTATGTTTAAGAGTACTATATCAGATAATGTATGGATGAAAAGCTCAACTTTATATTCCAATCCCATTCTTGTTTGAGTAGTCCAACGAAATGCTTTAGGTACCAAATTGAGTAGATCAAGACAAGGGTCCATGGTTTTCAAGTAGTTTCTTAGGAAGGTTGAGGAACGATGTGTGTGATATTATCGCTAACTTGCTAGGTCGCACTACAAAAATTAATGGGCGAGAGATGAAAAAAACAATTATAGATTTGGGATTCATTTGGAAAGGTTAGAATTTTGACATTCAAGAGTTATGTGAAAAATTCAGACAGTTTTGATAATGACCGGGATAAAGTTTCTAAAAATATTCAGATAAAAGAGACAAAAGTTGAGCATTACAGTTTGGGTGTATACATCCACATAAATATTACATATACATATACACACATGATACACACATTAGTGTGTGTGGGGTGTGTGTGTGTGTATATATATATACATATACACATGATTTGCGTATTACTTCTTTGTTCCAAATATTGAATCATATAATGTCCTTATTTCATAAATAAATAACTCATGAAATTTGGCAAAACTTTGTGAATAGATCATAGAATTAGGAACATTACATGCATTTTAAAAAATCTAGCATAGCATTCATCTCGTGGCAAAATCTCAAATTGTTCTTGGACAACACGACATCTTTTTTACCGTTGTTGACAAACCCAGAGAACATAGGGATATAGGTTGTAAAGCACATGAGATTTGGTGGGACATAATTATTTAGTAGTGAAATATTCACCTAGTATAATAAATTTTCTAAACCACTTACAAGCTTGCATTAGTCTCACTAGGAAAGCTTCTGATAGGGTGGCAAATAGGTTCGACAAAGCAGTAACAGAAAGTGAGAAATCCAAATGACAAAGCATAGAGTTTTTTTTTAGAAAAATATTTGTGATTAATAACAAAAAGTTAATTATCAAATAGACAAACTAGGGACGAGGTAGTAATATTTAAAGAAAAATAAAGTAGGGACAAAAATAAGAACATTTTATACTTAAGTAAAAGTTTTTTTTTTCAAAAGCGGAAATTTGAAACTAGTGATTAGCATGTTTCTGATTTTGCAATATATAATCCACACTACGTGCTTAGAGTTCCTACCTCACAACCAAATCAGGAGCCACATGGGAACACCACCCAATGAGTATACCTAACCTTATCATAACACTTTGTTAGAAAAAAACCAAGGAACCGAGTATCAATGATAATCAATCATAAGAAGGTTTTGAGGCAGCAAGAGGATGTTATCTGCATGTAATGTAGACAAATTATAGCCTAGTGTACGCCCACTATGAATCCACTATTTTTTAGGGCAATTTTGGTTCTCTAATGCTTGAATATTTTGTGTTTTATTTTGCTTGTATAATTGTAATTGCTTTTAATTAAAATAAAAAATCGGGAAAGAAAAGAAATTGTGTTGATTTTTTGTAATTTAATCACATATAAAAGTAAATCAAGCATTCTTACGCCTAGTGAAACCCCTACGGAAACTGAGTGTGCTAACTCGATTTAGTTTAAGAAGAAAGTATGACTGTTGTTGGTTGGGTAAAAAATAAAAAAAGGAGCATGTGAGTCGTACTAAGGTTCTCTTATTCATAAAATGTAGTATCTTAAGTCTCTTATTGGACTAAGGTGCCACGAGGAAGTAACCATCATGGTCTGATCTCGAAGGGGTAGGCTATATAACAACAACTATGCTACTGCGCATGTGTCATTTTGATGACTATCGTAATTGTGGCTTATATATGATTTTCTGTAAAGATTGTGCTCCATCTTATGAACATATTGGTGGAATACACAAACTATCCATGGCTCGAACCACACAAGGGCCCTCGATATTAATTTGCAAAGGTCATCCAATACGGAATATCTAAGAACTACTACTAATATGGGGTACCAGTAACTCGTACACCAAATCATTATTGATATACACAATATTACAAGGAAGCCTTTCTCTTTAATATGAGGTAGAGCTACTTAAGAAGCCACAGCGAGTGTCACTTGGTTCCTGAAGAAGCCACAGTGAGTGTCATCTTAGTTCCTTTCTTCATCGAACTTTCCTGAGGCAGAACCATAACAAATTGCTTTGAAGGCTGCAAAAGAAGGGTAAAGTATATAACAATCGCTAGGCTGGTTGTGCGTGCTTAATTTTTGATGACTGTTGTGGTTGTGATTGCTTTATGCCACTCTTGCTAGAAGACTGGGGCCTTTGTGATGCAGAGGATGCATGTGCCATAGAAGATTTTATCTGCTCCGAGTTTAGCTTTTGAGATTGAGGATTTGGTTTCTCATTCGAAGAAGCCAAGTTAAGAGCTGCGAGCTTTTCTTGCATGTGTGAAGTTGGTTCCTGAATCTGCTTGACTTCTATCATTTCCTGACACTCCCTGCTTCTTGTCTTGATGAAGTCATCACATTGTTGTCTTACAATTGTTAATGCATCCTGCCCCAATATGAAATGCAAAGTAAACATTTAATACGTGTTACAGCTGTACAATATGTCTTTCAACATAACAGAATGTTAAATAGGAGTAATTTGTCAATTTAAAGTTGCTGTAAAGATGTCTAACAAAGGGAAATTAAAAAGGTGCAGAATAATACAAACCAGATTACTATTGTAAAATTGTAAGCCTTCACTGATGTTCTCTTTTATCTCTCTGAACATTGATACCGCATCATCAATCTGCTGCTGGCTTTCCTCCACGGAATCTAAAATAATATCAAAAGTGACATTAGCAGCTAGAAAAGAAATGATGCTAGATTCTCGTTTTTTACTATTAGTAGGGTCCAGTGTATTCCCTCATCTAGTAAATCTTTAATATTGTTGATAAAACAATAAGAAAGCCGAACATTAAGTTTGGGATTTCAGATTGCCAAGGTTGAAGAAAGGACAAGTGATAAATGAGGACGTGCATCAGAAAGAGATGTGTATTATGCAATATCCAAGCAAACTGTTACCTAGAAATTTCAAAGGGGATGCAAAGAATTTACAAAACTACGCTATCAATATCAAATAGATTTGATGGGCTTCGCATCACTTTCAGTTTAAAATAAATATTCTTATTTTATTTGTATCAGGTTCCATTCGGTCCCAATAGTAAAATCGTGCATAGACAATTGTAACTTCATCTTTAACTATATTAATGTTGGTACTAGGACTAGATCAGAAATATGATAAACGGGAACCTAATAAAATCATAGAGGTCTGGAAAACTCATAATTAGCAGGTAATTTTGAATTCTGAATGATGAAACGATCATCATCCATAAATAATCAACTACTATAACTAACTCGTTCCTCACCCTCAGGAAAGAAGATTCTATTTTCACATTGTTAAAGTGTCTATATTAGTCTATTAGTTAAATAAGCTAATTAGTTTAGTGGACCTTTATATTCCGGCCCATCTAGTTTATATTTCTTGGGACACAAGTCTCAGGGTTTCTCCCTTGCTCCTATATATAGGACAGGGGTTTCCAGTCTTGTATCTATCTATGTATTCATATTCAATCAATCTCATATTTTAACATGGTATCAAAGCGGGTTCCATCCTGAGAGAACCCTAGCGCCGCCACTTCCCTCTCTCTCTCCAAGCCGCCGACTTCTCCCTTGCAGCCGCCGCCGCTCCTCTCTCTGAAGAGAGCAACCGCGGGCTCTCTCCGCCTGCGAGCGACCATTGCCATGGCCTAGGCCGGCTGCCCGCTAGGCAAATCCGGCCTACATGCCTCTTTCTTCCCTTTCTCTCTAGCCGCCATATCTGGTGGTAATCTCCATCCGTAGATCCAGCGTCATCCGAAACTTGCAGCACTCGGCGCCGCCGCAGCCAACAGGAGCAGCACTCCATCCGTGAAGCAACATGCATTCCCGGCATAGATACTATCGACTTTATCACAGACACAGAGCATTCCGTCGATACTATCGAGATCACTGCAGACGGAAAAAAACTATCGTTGCTACTATCGACATTTTCGTCAATGGTATCGAGATTTAATCTGTCGTTCATTTGAAGCCTTCATCGCCGCTTTGGAGAGGCTCCGCCTTGGCTCCGCATGCAATTTCTCCAGAGTCACGCAGGAGACCCTTTGTCATCTTCTACGGTGCGACAAAGTGCTACACCAACGAACGTCATATTTTCCATCATCCACAAGTTGTTCTTCCACTTCATCATCATCCCGGCGATCTTCATCTTCCGTTTGCTGCTATCAGCATCATCATGCTACTGCTATCCCTACGCCATCACCTGCTGTCTTTATCATCATCACTCCATCATCATCACTCCATCATTGTCACCTCCCATCTATGTCTACTCCCATATTTATTATGCCCTCTATTGCTATTCAGATCATTAATCGATCCTATTTTTTGCTAATCGGATCCAATTTAGAGCCTAATCGGCCTTTTCGGGTCGGGACTAGATCCATTTATTTTTCTATCCGGATCTCATGTTGACCCATTTAGTATACTCTCTTTGGCTATCGGTTTCATTCTTCACATATTACCCATCTCCATTTCACATATTTTTCTCTTTTCAGCATTTTTCTTTCCCACCCCCATATCGTATGTGTATCCCTTGTCCACATTACGGGGGGGGGGGGGGGGGGGGGGGGGGGGGTCATATATCCAGTTCTCCACACCAAACACTCACTCTTGTCGTATTTGGTGTGCGGGGGGGATAGAGAGGAGAGGAAGAGATGAGAAGAGAGAGCGTGCATTAGAGAATGTATGAGAGAGAGAGTATGAGATGATATGAGATGAGATGATGATATATGTATTCAGATTATATATATTCCAGGCTATCTTCATGGAGCTTCACATTGTTCAACACACCGATTCTCTACTTGAGCTAGCAGTGAAGATCCAGCGTCGACACCATATCCGTTGTTGATGATGTATTCCTTCAGCTGCATTCACATGAGACAGATGGGTGCTTCTTCAGAAGCTCAGAGTTTTATCTTCACCGAGCTGCTTCATCACGTCTTCTCCGAGCCGCATCTGTTGTATTGACATCGCCTGTAGTTGATCCTCTTGGGACTTTCCTTGATGGATGATATCTACTTTCCTGTCAAGCCCCCACGGTTCCTGCATCGTATTAAGCAGCAGATCGTCCGTCCGCGTTCGTGCCGCGTTAAGCACGTATTCCCGTGGCGAGTTGTTGTAGTATCAAATTCATTCGTCGAAACTATATCCGTGCTCGTGCCGCGTTAAGCACGTATTCCAGTGGTGCATTCTTCATCCTGCAGAGTATCTTCAGATGTCTTCATTTCAAATGCACTTCAAGGAAGACCTTCAAAGCTCGAGTATCTTCAGCCTGCAAAGTCATCATCACTATTTGATTCAGGGGGAGTATTGATTAAGGGGGAGTAACATATTTTGTATGGGAGTGATATTTATCTTCATCTTTCATTTATCATTTCTTTTTATCGAGTCATGTAACTCTCCAAGCTTGGACATGTGTTTCACCCATGCTCCAGCTTGAGGGGGAGTGTTAAAGTGTCTATATTAGTCTATTAGTTAAATAGGCTAATTAGTTTAGTGGGCCTTTATATTCCGGCCCGTCTAGTTTAGATTACTTGGGACACAAGTCTCAGGGTTTCTCCCTTGCTCCTATATATAGGACAGGGGTGTCCAGTCTTGTATCTATCTATCTATTCCTATTCAATCAATCTCATATTTTAACACACATTAATACCCATCAGCTGAACATTGAATTTGTCTATAACACTATTTATTTGAGGGACAATATATTAAACTGCAAGTCCTTTTCACGCCCACACTATAAGGGGATTTCTTCGTGCGAAAATCAATTAGTAAAAACTAATTGGGTTTGATACTTTTACGATCTTAGCACCAGAGACTGTGAAGCTTCTCAAAAGGATCCAAAAAGTTATGCATAATAATGTTATGACCCCAGGTTTATGGATGTAGTGTTTCGGAGGATTGATTTTGCTATCCAATAGGAGCTGGCGGCGCAGCTTGTTTCCTGTCTGCCTTCTATTCCAGTATAATTGCTTATAATCTGCTATTAATATCTGGATTAAAAACTAAAGATTAAAATTTGCAATATAAAAGACAAAACAATTTAACTAGTTTCTTAAGGCTTATTTCGAATAATCAATGGAAAGATCTAGTAGTTGATGGGTTGATATAAAATATTTACTGTAAACCAGTTACATATATGGATATATTTGTTGCAACATGAATGAAGGTTTTATAACGAGAAAGACAATTTATACTAAGTTTCTTCTAGCCTGTATTGATACCATGATATTTTGAATTAGAATTTAAGCTTTACTAGACTATTACATCTCAGAGAGAATAATACCCAGAAACAGAGCTCATAAAGAAGGATTCATTTAGCTGAAACCAACGTGGTCGAGAGCAAAAATGAAATCTGTTATATAGTCAGTGTGTATGATAAATGATATTTAACCATCTGTTTTGCATGAACATAACAACATAAGACAACCAGTGAAAGGCATTAAAATATACCAGATGAAAAACATGTTGTAATTAGAATATAAATAACATCTATTCACCTTTATAATTGTTTATTCCAAAAGCAGCAACGAAATCTTCATTCTGGATCTGTCAAAGTAGATAGAAAATATGCATTACGTTCTTCCACCTTTTGAAACTCGTTGCATCTGAAAATGTACAGAAACTTTTTCGAAATCTCCACGTATATTTTGTTAACAACCATCTAGCAGCAGACACAGTGCTATTTTTCCTTTTAACCTTTTATCATCCATATGACTTGCAGGTTTCATTTCAGATATTCAGGATTTGATGTTCTTATGGCATCCATATTTTGAGGGTGATGTTCATTCTTTAGTTCTTTCTCTCTGAAAGTTTAATAATTTCCCATTATTATTAAAATCAAGTGTAAAATTAGCCTGCTAGTGTCCAAGATAACAATGTAAAATCCATTTCCTTTCCCCGTGTTCTCAGGATTACCTATCAACATACAGGAGCATGGTTTAGTCTACTAGATCAACTCAATGGCCCCCAATCTTATTTTTCTATGCATATATTCAACAGTTAAACTGATATATACATTTTTTATCTATATACATACATTCATATCTATGCATATATATATTTTAGTTGTATAGATTTATATATACATAATTTTATAATTATAGTTGGATATACATATATATTTTGAGGTTAATACCCAAAATAATTCCAATATTATGTATTAGAATATTTCAAAAACAATTTACTAGTGCTGCCAACCAAAACAGAACATTTTACTAATGTTATTTTGGGTAAATGCGTTTACAATAATATACAAAAGGGGATCCAATATAAGTTCAATAATATTTTATATATCAATTGTATACTTGGGTCTTGACAAAGAAATGAAGGATAACATTATCTTTACATAATATAAGCAGCCAGATTTCCATAATCGCTTCTTTTCAGCTTAAATACATAATCGCATCATGAACAAGCATGTTTATAATAATGAAATTGTGCAGTGAAATTTTATATAGTGTTTCATTTGAACATTAAGACACTTGGAAATAATATTATACCCATAATATGGGGTGAGGGACCCATTAAAACACCCTCGGTGGCACATAGGACAAGGCTTACTCTATGTGTGTTCCTTAGCTCAGTATGTATATAATAATGAAGGAATATTATTTTTAACTTTTTTTATCTCTAGCTTCTGCAACTATAAATGACATACTACTAGAGATAGAAAACCCAGATGAAGTTATGCATCACAATAGGTTAGAAGGCAATATTATGATCTACCACTTCAATTTGACTACAGCCTTTGGTAACTAGGTGAATATTCAGAACATTGCCTTCTTTTTTCATGTAGAGCATTTTGCAGCGTACTTTTTTGTACTTATTAGGTCAATCCTTAATCATAATAGCAATCCGTTCTATACACATAGACCTAGGAGTGCATCAAAAAAACTGGTAGGTTCATTAGAAAATAATATGCCTTGACACCATGAAGGGCACAAACAACAACATAACTACAATATTACTCTGAAATAAATAAATTCATATCTCTATCTTGGATGGTCCTACAAGGAACTTTTAGAGTCTTTTTCATCATTGTCATTCAATATCTCAATACAAATCACGGAATAAAGACTTCCAATAAGATTTCGCATGATAAATTCATTGTTATTATTGATAAAATTCATCATGTGTCTGAGTGAGGCAAGAACTTCTCAACAATTTTGTGTTTGTACCCAAGGTAATGTCACAATTTAATACCCAACATTCATGAAATTCTCTGTATAAGCATATGCAGAAGAGAAAATTGCACATTTTGGAATGAATAACAAGATTAGCACAAAAAAATTATGTAGGAATTCTGAATTTTATAGAAGCGAATGGGGAGTGATTTGCCAAATAACATGTGGGTGATAGATCTTCATTTTTTCTTTGCTGTGTCTATCCATCCTTTCTGTGGCACCATAGATCTGAGGGGGAGAAGAACATTACACTATATTCCATGACCCTTACTTAAGCAACTAGACTCTTTCAAACAAGACTTTAAGCCTTATTTGTTCATGGAATATATATGCTTTTTTCAACCTACTTTTTATGCTACATGAAGTGAATTAAAGTTTCATGTCTACTCTTGAGATATTAGACCCATGTTTTTTCAGAAGACAATTTTGAAGGTGATGATCATTCTGTAACACCGTCTCCGTGATTCTCAAATTATGTCTTTACCTTTCTTGGTTTTAGTTCCGATAAAATATAGTCTTAGTTAAAAAATTTATTAATGATTTATTAATTACAACACGAATGATAAAACTAAATACAAAATTATAAGAATTTTTCATATTTGGCTCAATACAGCTTCTGAAGGTCTTACTTTATTATGCCCTCCTAAGTTAAATTTAAATTAAATGTTAATGATGTATTTTGAATCTTCATATTGACGATTTTCGTAAAAAAATTATGCTTTGAAGCAACTAGTTGAAAAGATGTGAAATATTTGACTTGATAAATAAATATTAAGATATACAGCTCTCCCTTAAAATAATGCATATGGTTGCTAACCAATTTTGTTATGTCAACCTATCTTCAATGTGGGTTCGTTACTTGTGGCAACTGCGACAATAACATCCTTATACAGTTCAAATTGAGTTTGTTAAACCTCATATAGCACGTTAACCTTTATTTTATTGCATTTTCTTATGAACTATTATTTTGTCACAATTTGATAAATTTGATCCCTCATTGTTCTAGTTTCAGTAAAAAATAGGTGAATTGATGACTGATTTGTACTTCAAATTGTTTATGACATATTTAAGTATTCATAGACTGTGGGTGCAATTTGTTCAACTTGTTAATTGATAAAATACTTTAAATAATCCTAATATGTTACCCAAGTATTTTGACTTGAGGGATTGTCATGTTACAATATCAATTATTTTTGTATAGTGCTTTTTTGAAGGTTACAAATTACACAAATTAATTGAATTTTGAAAGTTTTCGGTTGTGGAAAATGACTTGGTCAAGTTGGTTGACATCTCTACTGGGAACTATAATTAGAATGATCAACTATGGGTAATTTTGTTATTATACCTAAATATACCCTATCCCTATGCAACACCTGACCCCTCTCATTCATACATCCCACTCTCAACCCCTTACACTATTTTTTTATTTATAGAGCTCCCTGAGGAGGAACCTCAGCCAATCTAAGGGATTAGATTAGATCTTCAACTTTTTTCTATAGGTTGGTCTTCATACTATTCCCTTTTTGTTACTTTCTATTCTTCCATTTCCTTTCCTCTTCTCTTCCACCATATGGACAAGCCAACATGTCCAAGACATGGCTATATCCCTAGTTCTATCTTTCCCCTACTCCTTTCTAGGGAAATTTTGAGCACAAATACCTTGTCATCTCATAAGGGAGTTTGGTAATTTTTATAAGTGCAAAAGGTATTAGGTCAGGCGTAATATGGGCATCTGTCTATAGGCCCAATCAAGTCAAATTCCAATAACTCAATAGGCCCAATACAGTTGGTTATGCCAGTGATATCTCTAGGGTTGTGTCAACCTCTACTATAATTAGCAGAGGGTTTCTCTTGTATCAAATATGTTGCCAATAATGTTGTCCATATTCTCTAATCCATATTTCCAACATGGCAGAGCAGTCTTTCTAGGGACCCTAATCCTAGAAACAAATTAAGAGAGTCACCTCCTACGAGAAGCCGCTCCAACCTGGTTGGCTGCTCGCAGGACCATCTCCATCGTCCCATGACTTGATTAATGACGTCTTTGTGGTCTCATGACATCTCCTCTCTATCTTAATCATCATCAATGAAGTAGTTGCCACTACCAAGTTAAAGTCATCCACCCTCGTCGTAGACATCTTAATCAACATCCCCTATGTCTGAGATATAAGCACAAAACGATGTCACTCTTCCGCTTGCCGAATGAAGAAGAGAGCAAGACATTCCACCTATAAACTACAACACCAAGTGGTCTCACTCCCCTTCTTCAATATCTCACCATTAAGTCCATCGTCCACCCTGGATGCTTGCAACTTCAACCACGACGTCCATAAAGGCCAACGAGTCAAAGTCATTGGTCTCCCCATGCTTCCAAATCCCTCAAATGTCATTGTAGTCTCCGTCATGTTCTAGCAGAGTGTCACACAACATGTACCTAGATTACACACTGTTTCGACAAAGCTGTGATCGCTCAACACATTCAATCTAGCGATCACACTCCGTATTACCAGATCACAAAGTACACACTATTTCTTTTCATTACCTACATGCCATATAAGTTAAATACACGATGTCTCTTCCAGAAGTTCCATGCCTCTTTCAACACATTGTGCGATCACTTCACAAGACATGTGCATTATAAAAACACCATTTTGTCACTCTATATGGCATGTAATCTTTTGTCTGGAACAACTATCATGGTGTGTAATCATTCTTCGCCTAATAATCCTGCCCCAGTTGTACCTTCTTTTGCAAGATATCTAAGGTAAACTATGGAATTTTTTCCAGTGACGTGAATTAAAGTTCAAAATATCCTTTTTCAAGTGTGAAGTCAAGCCATCTCGAACAAAGGTTAGTCTCTCTCACGTGTAAGGTTCAACACTTCAAGCACAATGTCAATCATGAGGTCTGGTTGCGTCCACCGTTGAGCAATCAGACATACAATTTCTTCAGTCATGTCAAGCAACTCTTTCTCATCTTACTCATATCCCATCAACCCATATCCCTAACTCAATTAAAGTCTTGTCACGGGGAGTTTATCTTGGTCTATGTATACCTTATCACTTTCTTGGTCTCTTTGTGGTGGGTATCTAAGGGAGATATAGAGGAGATGATAAGAGAAGAATGAGTATGAAGAAAAGAGATGAGATGAAGAGTACATAACTCAAAACAGAAAATAGGAAGAGATGAAAGAAAGAATCAACAGATCGAGAAGTACTCATTCTATTTAATGATATATCACACAAGTTGTCTACTATCATGGAGCTTCAAGTACTTTATGCGTCGCTCAGATTCCAAATTTAAAGGCCGACGTTGATTCTCACCATTTAGCTTCTGAGTTGTCATCCAATAGTTTTTTTGGCTATCTTCAAGGCATGAACACAATTTTGTATGCGTGTTGTCTTCTGCTTCTTCAGCATGTTACATTAGGTGTACTTGTCACCCTTGGCCACCTCTAGGCCATTCCAATCAAGAAACACATCAACCAGCATATGTTGGAAGCATGTTGGAGTATTTTCATGGTTGTTTGTGTGTTGATCGAACCACATCCTTTGTAGAAGACATTTACCTGGATTTGTCGTCAAAAGGTTCTAGGTTGTATGTCCGACCATATGCTTCAACCTAATCTTAATGCGGCATATAGATCTTGTCTACCGTGTCATTCCAATCCTAGTCTTCATTTGTAAACTGCTTCAACGACAATAGTGACTAGTTGGTGACTCTGTCTCTGATCATTCTACATGTTTCCTCCATATATCTTCTACTCCATATACAACCTCCAACCTGGTCAAAGATCGAGCCTTTACAAATGCAGATGTTGTTTTGACTATTACCTAATTTAGGGAGAGCATTGAAGATTCCCAGGATGTCAAAGTTTGAAGATAACAAATTCAAAGGGTTTGGACACATTGTGCAATGCATATCTTGAATTTTCATCTTTTAGTCATGTTTATGTCTTTAGTCTATGTTTGTCTCGTCTATGCATACTTGTCAAGGCGCGCGCCTAGGCGTCAAGGCGCCCTAGGGCTGCGCCTAGGCGAGGACGCTTTATTATAATGCTATAGTGACCTAATTTTGTGGGTCTAGTTGTATATTCACTTATTTTAATGTTTGATATGGCTACACGAATGCTCAAAATTAATAGTGTTGCCTATTTTATGTGCCAAATATCACTTTTGAATTGGATCTAATACTCTTTTTTGGGTTTCACTGGATATAATACTCTTTTTTGTTTGACTGGATCTAATACTCTTGGTACACATTTGATTTTTCTTAGTTTGCACCTTCAATTCATATTGTACTAAGTAGCTATGCTATGAAGGATAGTGATTACATTGCTTAATATTTGTAGCTATGTATGACAATAAATATATATTTATATGTTGATCACTCTTACATTCTTTACAATAATTCTTTTTGTGTCCTTGACATTATTGTCAAATGATAATATATTAGAAATGTAATTGGTTATTTTTTCATACAATAAAATATATATATATGGAGAGATCGACTATAAATGTAACATCCCAGGATTTGAGGCCTCGGATAAGTTGATCTTAAAAGGAATGATTGGACTACCCATATCACCAAGGTGCACCTCCTTTTCCGGGAGCCCATCTCTAAAGAACTCTGCGGTTAAGCGTGCTCAGCCCAGAGTAGTACTAGGATGGGTGACCAGTCGGGAAGTTGATCCTGGCTTGCGCGTCAGTGTGGACAAAATGCGCAGTTAAGGCTAGTGGTGGTCTGTGGGGCCAGTCATCATTCCTGAAACTCTACTATAGCCTAGGGCAGTGGGCCCGGGCGTTACAAATGGTATCAGAGCCATAACCCCTCCAGTAGGTGGGGGCCCACATGGGCATGTGGCATGCCAGTCTTGAGCCGTGCGGTCCAGGCAAGTTGGAAAGGGCTATCCGTAGAGACGAGATGGAGCCGCCCTTGCGCTGGTAGCCGTGGACGGGAGCTGGGTGTCCATGGGCCATTGTGGGTCTGCACTGAAATGGGGTCAGATTATGAGGCCATATAGTTGAGACTTGACGAGGACGTCAAGAGTCTAAGTGGGGGAGATTGTAACATCCCAGGATTTGAGGCCTCAGATAAGTTGATCTTAAAAGGAATGATTGGACTACCCATATCACCAAGGTGCACCTCCTTTTCCGGGAGCCCATCTCTAAAGAACTCTGCGATTAAGCGTGCTCAGCCCAGAGTAGTACTAGGATGGGTGACCAGTCGGGAAGTTGATCCTGGCTTGCGCGTCAGTGTGGACAAAATGCGCAGTTAAGGCTAGTGGTGGTCTGTGGGGCCAGTCATCATTCCTGAATCTCTACTATAGCCTAGGGCAGTGGGCCCGGGCGTTACAATAAATATGTAGATAACTACATATATAACTACACAATGTGTGTATATGAGTGGGGAAAAACCATGACACATGTATATATACATAAAATATATACATAAATTATTATTTTTAAAGGCCGCCTAGGCGCAAGGCGTCCAGCCCCAACGCCGTGTCGCCTTGCCGCCTTAACAAGTATGCATCTATGTGCAAGTTGGTCATGTGATTCTTCCATGCTTTAGCTTGGGGGGGGTGCGGTGGAGTTGTGAAGGCATATGTAATATGGGCATGTGTCTATAGGCCCAATCAAGGTATTGTCCAATAAGTAGGCCAACAGGTTTCAGTCAGGACTGGGATATTTCCAAGGTTGTGTCCACCTTTCCTATACACAGGAGATGATTTCTCTTGTATTAAACACGTTAATATGTTGTCTGTATTGTATAATCAACATTTTCGATACCAATCATGATTAGAGCTTTACTACATTGTTTTATCCCTAAAAAAGGTGATATCGAACAACTACTAGAGCTATTACACTCGATGGATTATACACATTAAAGAAAATAGCATTTTTCACTTACTAGAAAAAGAAATTAGGGATTTTCCATAGTTACTTTTTCTTACCCTTGTATATGAACAATTCATGTATGTTGCTTATTTTAGTTTAAATGCTTTGTGATATCATTTCTCAATTATTCCAGAATTGTTTCCAAATTTATTTTGATCTTTATCCGAAATTTTATATTCCATGTTTAATTCTGAATTGAACATACATATTGAAGGATGTGTTGACTTTTTCTGCAAATTTGTCTACAATGATTATATACTGAGCATGGAGACTCCCGTTTATTAGACACTTATCATATGACGAGTAAGACCTAAATGGTATAAATAAATTGAGTTAGTCTCACTAGAATATTGTTTCACACATGATCCTAATGCATTTTTTTTTCACAAATCATAAATTTCAATCATGAAAGAGAATAGATAAACCTCTCTATGCTTATATTTTTACTCTTTAATGCTCAAGAAGAAGTATGGAAAGTTACAAGAGTTTATAGTATATTTATAAGGTTTAAATCTATGCCCTAAAAATTGTATAACCTTCCCTCAAGGCCGATATCATGGAAGGGGAAACAAGTTATCGGCTAGTGGAAGACTAGGAATAGGATGATGCTATTCATATGAGCATTGAATCGAGACAAGGTCATCACCTTAGTTGGCTAATCGGAATTAGGGCTAGGTGCCCCTCCCAGTAGGATAGTTAGTAGTTATCGGGAAGCTAGTAAAATCCAGAGTTGGTAGCGTTACTTACCAATGTAGATAAAGAATCAAGGACCTCTCTATTACCTCTTAGTGGGGATCAAGACGACATCCCCACTCATTTACAAGTTAATTGTTTATAACTGGGATACCCCAACAATGTTCCTAGGGCACCGGGATTCTAGAGAAACTCTATAGATCATGTGAAACCAAATGCAGAAAACCTCATGGAGTACCAAGGTCAGTTTGTAGTTGGTCTTAAGAGCCATGAGAAACCCTTAAGACTTCGACAATGGGCAGCCGCAAGGTGGATTTTTCTTTGCAAGGCAATTCATTGGTAACAGAAAAGAAAGAACAAAATATCAACAAATATATGAGAAACCATAGTAAAAGTCAATATAGAAACAAATGAAATTAGAAGTAATAGATAGAGTTAGAATTTCTCAATCAGCTCTAATAAGGATCAATGTTTAGCCTCCATGTATGTATTTATATTCTTTTTAACTAGAATTTGTTATTTATTTAACCTCAATGCTATTTTCTACAAAACTTGACAAATGACCGTTCTACCTATTTACATGATAAATGCAAGTATGACGTTGAGAATATCTTTCTCTTGATGTTGCTTTCTTAGAGATAAGGGACTTGTCTACATGGTGAATGAAATTCTAACTCACTGAGCTGGTAGGCAGCAGCTAACACTCTACTAGTTAAACTTTTGTTTGAGAAAGATGTGGAAGACCAACGCTGAACCCAGTGGAATTGAAGTTAAGAGCATGTAACAAACTATTGGATGTCATTTAGATGTTGAGTTTTGTGTTTATGTCATAATGTGAGGTGTCGGTTTAGAGTCCCTAGAAAACTCTTAAGGTTTTGGATGGATTGTACTAGTTATGAGATGTGATAAAAATGTTTTGTATTTGGTTTCATCTAGAGTATATAGGTTTTGATATTTACACTTATGGAAAGTTTTCCATTAATATGGCGATGAAATTAAATTGTTATCAATTTAAGGAAAACTGTATTGTAAATTATGTTATCTATTGTTATGATAAGTTGTTTATTTTGGCCTAGTAATATATTTTGATAGTGATTACTATGAGAGTCATACATGTTAAACATGAGCATGATTTCTCCCCTCTAGATTGATAGGTACTAGGTAGTGTTCAAGAGTATTGAGTTTTTTTACTATTGGCATGGAAACTTTCCAAAATAGGGTATGCTTACAGTGTTCCAAGGGAATTGATTCTAAAATTTGTTTATTGACAAAGAACATCATCTCTTAAGAACTTTTATGGATAAAGGTGTGCATATTATTAATGAAAAATGATTCATCAAGATTAGCAACGGGCTTATTTGTTTTGAGAGTTGTGGAAGAAAGAAGATGCTTATTGCAAATTTCAACCACCATTGGCTCCTCAAGAGTTACTACATAATAAAAAAAACACCATCAGGATTTTATTCATGCTCTAAGGAAATATTTTAGAGGCATGCACAAAGCAATTGAGTAAGAGGGGACATTTGTATATAACTAAATAATACTAGTAATTTTGACTTCTCTATACAGACACACACACACACATTATATATATATATATATATATATTTTTATTTATTTATTTTATTTTTTTTATAAAGGGCGCCCGCCATTTTATTAAGTAATCAAATCGTTTGCCACAAGTGCAAGGATCTGACCCTCAAAACCCTCACTCACAAAGTGGGGTTTAACAAAATGACAGGCTGAAGAGGCCAAGGCATGTGCTACTCTATTGCCTTGCCTTCTAATAAAACAGAAATTGAAAGAAAGAAAACTATGAGAAAGCTCGACAATGTCCTGAATGATAAACTCTTCATATCCTCATCCACTGTGTCCCTTCTTAACTGCATCCACCAGAAGCAAACAATCTATCTCCACCACGAAGTCCGTGTAGCCTTCCCAGAGAGCCAGTCGCATGCCATGTAGAACAGTCGTACCCTCCGCACTAAGCACCGAGAATGGCTTCTCTAAACAACACTGTAATGTCCATAACAACTGTCCGTGCTCGTCCCTAATGGCTACACTGCAGCCATTATCCTCCGTCGTGGTGATAGACGCATCCGTATTGATCTTTACGCTGCCCGGTGGTGGGCGCCGCCATGTAACCAGTCCAGGCGTCATAGCTGAATGACTCATGGTCGTGTGATACCGTGCATGATCCGCCACGAGATTAATAAAGCTAGCCGCAAGCCCCGAGAGATACGGTGGATGATCGTCGAAGAGAACTTTATTCCTGGTTGTCCATGCCACCCATAAAAGAGTAGCTCCCTCATCCTTGCGCTGGCTGTCCCCCTCCTCAAGTAAGCTCCTCACAAAGCTTCCTACATCATGTATTCCTAGCTGTCCCGTCCATGCAAACTCACCCGTCGCCCATATATGCCTTGCTCGATCACAGTGTAACAGAGCATGAGAAGTGTCCTCCCGCTGCCCACAATAATGACAGCCACCATCATCCTGCGTTACCTGCTTCCTCATGAGCTCTACCTTTGTGGGAAGAATGTTCCTTAGAGCTCTCCATACAAAGTGTTTCAGCTTTGGCGGCCATCCCTGTTTCCATAGTCTTTTCCAAATCTCCATATCCACGCCATCCACCAAGTCTGCACCCGTACGAATAAGGAAATAAGCACTTCGAACTGACAACATACCATTACTCTCCTTATCCCAAAAAAGGTTGTCCTCAATCCGCTGAGGTAGTGGAATGTTGAAAACTCTCCTGGCGATATGGGGGGGGGGGGGGACAAGACTCCACTGCTTCTGTATTCCAACTCTTCGGCCCCCTACATATCAAATCACTCACCGTCCTGTACTCCACAGGTCCATGCATCAAATATCGGTGTACCATGCCACCGAGCTATGGTATCCACCTATCCTTGTATATATGAATTTTGTTTTTCATCCTCCACCCAACAGAGAAAGTCGTTCTTCACCTGCTGTAAGGCCCCCCATATACTCCTCCACGTTTAGCTAGGATTCCCTCCCAACTCCACGTGCAGAATGGACGAGGACCTAAAATATTTCGCCTTTAAGATCAGGGCAGCAAGAGTTTCACCGTGTACTGTCAACCTCCATCCTTGTTTGGCTAGAAGCGCTTGGTTGAAGGCTTTCAAATCCCGGAACCCCATTCCCCCACAATTTTTGGGCCTGCATAGACATTCCCAGCTCATCCAGTGAATCTTCCTCTCTCCCTCTTTCGAACCCCACCAAAACCTTGCCATCATAGCATGAATTTCATCAATAAGACCTTCTAGAAGCTTGAAAATGCTCATAAGATACGTCGGAATAGCTTGGATAACCGCCTTGATCAACACTTCCTTGCCTGGCCTAGAGAGGAACTGTTCCTTCCATCCCTGCAACTTTTTTCATACTTTGTCCTTTATCACAGCAAAAACTATTTTCTTAGATCTCCCCACTACCATAGGGAGTCCAAGATACTTCTCATGCCTGTCCACCTCCCTATCTTGCAGCCGGTTCTTGATCAACTCACGCCTTTCTCCTGTGACGTTCGCACTAAAGGAAACCTTCGTCTTCTCATAATTAATTTTCTGTCTGGATGCCCTCTCGTATTGGCTGAAAATTTCAGCTAAAGCGGAGCATTCTTCTGAGGTTTCCCTTGTGAACACAATACTATCATCTGCGAAAAAGAGGTGAGTAGCACGTGGAGCCCATCTGCAAATCCTTGCCCCATGAATTTTATTATCCTATGCAGCTTTAGACAAAGAGAAAGAAAGTTCTTCAGCACAAAAAAGAAAGAGATAGGGGGAGATAGGATCATCTTGGCGAAGACCTCTTTATGGATTTGAGGCATGCACAAAGAAATTGAGTAAGAGGGGACATTTGTATATAACTAGATAATACTAGTAATTTTGACTTCTCTATACAGACACACACACTATATATATATATATATATATATATATATATATATATATATATATATATATATATATATATATATATATATATATATATAAATATTTTGGAGGCATGCACAAAAAAATTGAGTAAGAGGGGACATTTGTATATAACTAGATAATACTAGTAATTTTGACTTCTCTATACAGACAGACACACACACACGATATATATATATACATATATATATATGAGCTTACTCTTTTCACACATGATACACTGGAACTTTGCCTATATGATGGTACAAATGTACAGTCGTACTAGGTTCTATAGAATCCATGACATCATAACATGGATTTGCATCCATGAGATATCAGAAAAGCTACATCGAGTTTGATAAAGCTCGAAAAGATTTTAACAATTGTCGGACTGCTATAATTGCGTGGGAAAAATTGCGTTAGGTGGGATCATAGTTACTAACATTACTATGCAAAGAGATTGGAAATTATTGCTAGACAAGCCTAATGTGGCATTGTTGTCAAAAAAGTTGATGCAGGCGGAATGTCTTTGAAGTTGTCCCAGAAAGAGTCACTGAAGTTAGAGTTGCGCCTCTAACATTACCAAATAGCTTATATAAAATGATAAGTATGAAAGGCTTTGGATCCATGAGTGTGTAGGATGCCTAAAATTTGCACTTAAAGAAACAAGTTTGATGATGAACTTTGAATCTTTAAGAAAATGTTGGTTGGAAATTGACCCTTCATGAGGAAGCATCTGACTTTCTTCATCTTTTGATACTCATTTTCCCTCTCTTTTCTCTCACTCATCCTTACTCATATACCCCTTGGTAAACTTTGATGCAGCTGGAAACCATGAGCACTCCCTCCACAATCCACACAATATAACACAAGAGAAACATCATGTGTTAGATATAGACAATTGTAGTGAGATGTAGAATATAATAATTAAAATAAAACAATTTAAATTAACAAATAACTAGACAAATCACGAGATGGAATAAATACATGCATAAAGAGAATAACAACATTTTGCAAAAAAAGTTGAGATGCTACTAAAGTCTAATATTTGTTAGGAGTTTTGAAATGAAAGGATTTCTTGGACTAAAGGGATTAACATAAAAAAGGATATTAAAGGGATGAATAGAATGGCATACAACATTAAAAAGGAGAGCCCAAGGTTAAGAAAGTAACAACAATGGTTAGTAAAGTTAATTTGCCCATCAATAACACCTGACAATGGATTCCACATTCTTTTCCTTCACATGATTGGAGGATCCCATGTTCTCAACTTCTCTTGCGCTGACCCCAGAAGGGACAACAAAAAATGGTTCCTCTAGGATTTTGTTAGCTAAACACAACAGAGAGGAGCTGGCATTCGGCATATTTTATGACACAACATGAGCTTAGTGAGTAATCTAGGGTTTGGGAAACCTAATCTTGCTTAGTTGTGTTTTCTTGTGATTTTTTTTAGTAATGTAGCATTATATGTGGATTTTATTCAGTTTGATATTTCCTAGATAGTCATGATCTTGTAAGAAACCCTAATTCAGTAGTTGTAGAATTTCCAGATCTAATAATAGTAGAGTCCATATGTTACGGAATGTTTGAATTTGATTTTAACATAAATTTAATACTGTTTTTTTGTCAATCAAAAATCTCAAAAGAATATATATTTTAATTTAATAGTGATAAGAAATTTTTTGATATAGTAAATTCTGACTTAGAACATCAGATAACATAGAAATGAGGTTTGGTATGCCTCACAGCACATCATATAAAAATGCACCAAAATGCAGTTTTCGTAGTTGGGACTGACTATGTTGAGAGATCAACTGACCTGGAAATTCTATATGGTCAGATCTTAGATAACGCCATTTTGCCACAAGTCAATGTGGATAAGTAGGCTTACTTGTCAAAAAGTTTCCTCACTTGTCTAAGACTAACTTCTTAGTTGATCTACGGAGTTGTTAGCAAGTCCACTAACGGGTCAACAAGTCGATCAACTTGTTGAGTCAGTTATGATCTTTAGTCGATCGAGAAAATTAAATAAGTACCTAACTGTCCAATCGACTTGTCAGCATCAACCGATTTGTCAAGAAGTCTGTCAATTTTTAGATACCGACATACAACAATCTGTGTAGAGGATAAATGAGCTACAACTCAAATTGGGATTGAATTAAAAGCAAAAGCTTGATGTAGATGTTTTAAATCTCCTATTCTACCCATATCTAACCATACAGTGATGATTGTGGGCGATCTGAAATATGCTTGGCATAGCAGTAGCTGATAGAAATTTAGTTGGTCAAAATGAAAAATGAGTTCAATTTTTAGTACTAGTTAGGGTTTGTAATGCCATTTGAACAAAGTTTGGATAGATAGTTGACTCAAAAGCCTAATTTAGCCATATTATGTCAATAGGCATAATCAGTCAAACCCCATATTAGGATCAGTAATAAGAGTAATCAAATAAATTAGTTAATAATACAAATTCATGAGACATCTTACACTGACCTGAACACTGTTGATTTTTTGTCAAAAGTCTATGCTGGAAAAGAGGAAACTAGAAAATACTAACTGGCAGAGTCAAGAAGGAAGTATCCTAGAACGAGGCTAATCAATTTACCAGTGACATAGGAGATCAAGCAATAATGGGAACAATCTCCAAGATATAGTTGCGTACCCAACAATAACTAGAGTCTAGTGTCATTCTAGTTTCGTTGAGGCTGTGTTTGAATTTTTTCATTGGAAATCCTAGTAGTTCACCTGAATATTTTACATTGATGGTATTTTCCACCACTAACCTTGGGTGCCAGTTGGCTATTTCTACTGCAAAATTGCAGTAAAAAGTTAAGAGTTGAGCTAGATGCTGGCAGTTTTGAACCTGCCAAATCTGACATGAGTTGGAAGTACAGTACATCTACTGATCATACAGATATCAAATGCATTAAAAATTCTTTATCAACAACTTAATATGCATTTTACATAGAAACTACTAGGATTCTGAATCACCTGATCCTGACTACGTGTTACTGCTGAATGAGAGTAGTATGCTACTCATTAGGATTCGAGAAAAGAATCGATCCTAATAAACACATCTTCGCCAAGTTAGCAAGATTTTGAGCCTTGACATGCCTCCTAAGTACCTAGGACACGGAGCCCTAGTTTCGAACAAGTGTTTACTCATAATAGTCAGATGCTGCAAAGCTCGCTGCAGGGCAAACTAGTTAGTTGTGCTAGTCTCAAAGTCACGGGTTTTATCTTAGGACTTGTACTATGAATCCTCAATCAATTGAGTGACTTTCACTTGGGTGGTACCATCTCAAGTGAATTGAGGGAAATATTAAATAGACAGTCAAATGGGTAAGGAATCCGTCAAGCTCATGGTTAGTTTAGCAATTATATTGTTTCAGCTACATGCATCTAAATGTTCTATATAATGCCAGATTGTCTTCTGCTTGTTTTTTTAGATTAACGTCTCGGGGCCTGAGAGGGTGCGGTCCGGTCACCCCCCTCCCGCGTCCAATCAACATGAATTGCCTTATTCCGCAGAGTGTCTTCGATGTGGTTTGAACCTGGGTCCTTGATTTGGACTTACCAAGCTCTTACCACCTGGCCTACTTTGGCAGGAATTGTCTTCCAGTTGTTATAATTTTCTTTTATCTATATAAATAGCGGTTAATTTAAATGAATGCTTATATATATATATATATATATATATATATATATATATATATATATATAGAGAGAGAGAGAGAGAGAGAGAGAGAGTCAGGCACGAATACATTCGAGTGTACAGATTGCACGAATACACTCAAGTGTGTTTGCATATCAAGACTATTTTTTGTAAAATGTAAACCATTGATCTTCACCGTCATACTATAACTAGGCTACATACAAATTTTGAGCCCATTTGGATGAGTGTAAGTCACTCATCCAAGGGCAACAAAATCGATGCGCGAAACTAATTTGAAATGCATAATTTTTTCCGTCTTTATAACATGACCTATAAATGTCCAAATGTGCTCAAATTTTGTGTATGAGCTATTCATAAGATGTTTAAAAAGATAAACGGATTAGATTTTTGAAAAAAATATTGCATCATGAAAAACTACTTGAGTGTATTCTGCTCCGAATACACTCGAGTGTATTCTAGCCTGACTCTCTCTCTCTATCTTTCTCTCTCTCTCTCTCTCTCTCTCTATATATATATATATATATATATATATATAATATGTTTCATTCTGGTACAATGAGGGATTTTGTTCACTGAGCCATTAGCTCACATTCTGCATAATATAATTTTCGCTTGAAGCAAGGAACTAGAGAAGCCATAGGAAGGCTATCAATGAGGACCTTTTGGCAAAAAAGGTGGAAGAATAGTAGTATTGTTGTAGTTTGTAGTCAACTTCTTAGTAACTGAGGTCAAGAGTAGAGAGTGAGAGTGTTGATATTATTTTTAACTGCATTTCTATCTAGCTTCAATTTTGAATATTTATAAAAATTCAGACTATTGAAATGTTTATGTACAAAATGTCAATTTATTTGTAATTAAACATAAACTGTATTTTGATTATGTTTTGTGTTAATTATATGGTCAAAGGGTTTTTTTATCCAGGTTATAGTGGGTTGACTTAAGAAAAGATAGGAGTATAGAATTGGAAATGTTTATTTGATGTGTAAAACAAAATACAATGGACTCTTTTATAGGAAAAGAGAGTGGGCCAATAGACAGAGTTAGGCAATATGAGATAAAACAAAAAGGCTAAAGACAAGAGGAGTCTAAAGCCCGTAACAAAAGAAATAACATAACATAACACAATAAAGCACATATACTAATTCCCCCCCTCAAGATGAAGCATAGATATCAATCATGCCCAGCTTGTCAATCATGGTAGTGAATCTGGCCTTGGGAAGAAGTTTTGTGAAGATGTCTGCAACTTGATCAAAAGTGTGAATATATGGAGTAGAGATATTGCCAAACAAGACAGCCTCTCTAACTAAATGGCAATCCGCCTCATTATGTTTAGTCCACTCACGAATGGTTGGATTGTTGGCAATGAAAATAGCAGCCTTATTGTCACAATGCATAGGAATAGGATTTGGGTCAGAAACATCAAACTCTTTCAGAAGACCACGGACCCATACCAGTTCACATGTAGTATGAGCCATAGCTCTATACTCACCCTTCAACACTAGAGCGGGTGACTACTGTCTGTATCTTGCTACGCCAGGTAACAAGATCACCTCCCACAAAGGTACAATAACCAGAAATAGATTTACGGTCTATCATGTTGCCTGCATAATCTGAATTAGAATACCCTGTGATTTTACAGTGACCATGATTTCTGTAGATGATTTCTATAGAATAAGCCTTTTCCTGGTGATTTTTTTTATATTTCAAAATGTGACACACATCCTAGTGGCACTGTCTAGGTTTATCTAGATATCTAGTGACTAGGCCTACTACATAATTAATATCAGCCCTTGTCACTGTCAGATATATAAGTTTACCAACCAATCGGCGATATTGTTGGTTGTTTGGGTAAGGAAAAGAAGTATCATCATCCCAATTTGTATTAGGATCCAAGGGAGGAGTAGTAGGTTTTGTTCCAAGCATTCTAGTTTCCGACAAAAGATCCAAAACATATTTCCTCTAAGATAAGCAAATGCCTGAGGAAGAGCGAGAGACTTCAATACCCAGAAAATATCTAATTTCCCCAGATCTTTAGTGACAAAGTGTTTTTCCAGATACTCTTTAGTAGCCTGGATGCCTGCTTGATCACTCTCAGATAAAATCATGTTATCAACATAAACAATCAGAATGACAAGTCCAGATGAAGTTTTCTTAATGAACATTGAGTGATCAGAGAATGAGAACGGCGGAAACTGAATTTCTGAAGAATACTATTTAGTTTGTCAAACCAGGCACGGGGACTCTATTTCAGTCCATAGATCGCTTTGCGCAACCTGCACACTTTGAAGCACTCCCCCTGAGTAACAAATCCAGGTTGTTGCTCCATGCATACATCTTCATGCAGATCGCCATATAGAAAGGCATTTTTAACGTCTAATTGAAACAGAGGGCAATCACAATTTACAACAACAGATATAAGAACGCAAAAAGAATTTAGACGTGCAATAGGAGAGAAAGTGTCAAAGTAATCTACTCCATACGTTTGAGTGTAGCCTTTGCTAACAAGACGAGTTTTCAATCAATTGTACCATCGGGTTAATATTTTACAGTAAAGACCCAGCGACACCCGACAGGCAAGCAATCAACCTAGTGTTTCAAACTAGTCCCACGTATATCGATCGCTAAGGGCTTGCATTTTAGTTTCCATAGCCTGGCACCACACAGGATGTTGTAAAGCCTGAGCAACATTCTTAGTAATAGATATAGCAGATAAAACAGAGGTAATATTGGCAAAATTCATGCCCAGGTTAGCAGTTGGACAAAAATTGCCAATAGGATGTTGAATGCTAGACCTGGTCCCTTTCCTTAGACTAATAGGAACATCCAAGTCAAAAAATACCTGAGGTGGAGGTGGATCTGTCGACGAGGATTGAGGAATTAGAGATGGAGGGGCCATGGAGGGAGTTGCAGTTCTCGGGCGCCGTTGATACACTCTCAGAGGAGGAGATGGGGCTACATCCGAAGGAGGCGGGTCAGTGTCAACCATCACATATAGAGGTGTATCAATTAACATATCAGACATCAGCATAGAACCTACTGCAAAATACTATCACATATGCTCAAAGAAGACCACATCATCACTAATAAACCATTTCTTCATTGAGGGATCATATCACTTGTAACCTTTTTAAGTCTGATAGTAACCCAAGAACACACATTTGATAGACTCTGGGTCAAGCTTAGTCAAACCAGGACGAAGGATTTGACAAAGTGCTGCCGAAAATTCGAGGTAGCACACTAAAGAGTGGGGCGTCGAGGTATAGAATTTGATAAGGTACATGATTGCCAAGCACAGAAGAGGGCATGCAATTAATCAGGTAATAGACAGTCAAGATAGCTTCAGACCAAAAGGTTTGGGGTATATGATAATGAAAAAGAAGGGTGCAGGCAACTTCTAGGAGATGTCGATTTTTCTCTCCTCGGCCCTATTTGGTTGTGGAGTGTATGAACATGAAGTTTGATGAATAGTACCCAACTTGCGGAAAAACTGGCTAACAGACGATTGTACAAATTCTAAAGCATTATTAGCGCGAAAAACTTTGATAGGTTCGTCAGACTGGGTACGGATCTCAACAAAAAAGGAAGTGATAGTGTCTAGCATGTGGAAGCAATCTTTTAATAAAAACAACCGCGTAGTTCTAGAAAAGTCATCAATTAAGCTCATAAAGTACCGAAAGCCAGAAATATTTGGAACAGAACAGGGACCCCAATCATAAGCATGCACAATATCAAAAGGTTGCTTGGACCCAATATAGGTTTTCTTAGAAAAGTAGTACAGTTTGTTTGCCCAAATGGCAAGTTTCACAATGAAAAAGTGAATTTAAAATAACAAGAATTAAATGCTTCAATTTAATAGTAGATCGATGCTCCAGTTTATAATGCCATTGGAGGTTGGTGACAAACGCAGTTAGTACAGCAGTTTCCTTTGGCGGATCCAAGTAGTATAGCCTGTCTGGTCCCTCATGGCCCGAACCAATCTTCATCCTCGTGGGCATATCCTTAAAAACAACACCGTCTGGGTCAAAAGTAATAGAGCACCGCAGGCTCTTCACAGTTCTACTAATAGATAACAAATTCAATTGAAATTTAGGAGCATAAAGAGTTGAACGCAATAATAATTTGCCAGGAGTGTAGATATTCCTAATGCCAAAAAGAGGTGTATATGAACCATCAACAAGTGTAACAGGTGGAACAAAAGAAGTTTTATGAAGTTCAAAAAACAAAACAGAGTTGCCAGATATATGAGAGGTGGTGCCAGAATCAATCACCCATATATGTTTACCATAAGGTGCAGAGGATGCAAGAAGAGTAGAACCTCCACCAGTAGAGGCAACAGTAATGGAGGGAGTGATACGAGCTTGAAGCAACTTTTTGAACTCGGAGTGAATCCACTCCACAAAGGGCTGAGATGTAGAGAATGGTGTAGAGTTAGGTTGATGAGTAGTGACCTGATTCACCCATGCAGGCTTACCATGCTTGATCCAACAATGGTCCTCAGTATGGTTGGTGCATTTACAGAAGTGACAATAGTGTTGTTCACAACCAAGTCCAACATTAGAGCAACTACGACCACGACCTCGGCCACGGCCTCGACCACGGAAAGAGTCCCCTAAGCGAACAACTAGAGCAGCATTAGAGTGGTCGGGTGATAACGGAGAGACTGACGGGAGTATTGAACCTGTTTGAAAACGTCATGCATAGTAGGCAATGGGTTACTGGACAATATCTGATCTACCACTCCATAGGAGTGGGGAAGCCCGCAAGAAATTGCACCAGTTGTAGTTCACTGCATTGGCATTGTATTTCAATGGCATTAGCAGAGAGCGGGTGATAGACCTCGAACTCGTCCCAAAGAGCACAACATTGAGTATAATAATCCTCCACAAAGTCAATAGTAGAATACTCCTTAGCCAGTTGTTTGAAAATTTCAAACACTTTCTTCGGATTTTGTTGATGGGAGTAGAGATGGTCCCACATGGCAAGCGAAGAAGTCACTGACCGATTTAAGGCTCATAACTATTGACCAGCCAGGTCATGATGTTGAATCTTCTTTAGACCATAGATCATAAGTTTGTTTGGTTTTATCATCGACATTTTCAGCAGGTATAGTCTGTCCATCAGAGACAAGATGCGAATAACAACATTGATCTTTGACATAGAGCTCGAAGGCCACCGACCAAGTGTGAAAGTTAGATCCATCTAACTTCAGTGTAGTGACGCATAGCGTCCAAAGTGAGTCGGCAGACGCCATCAGAAGAATATTGCAAAAGGGGGCAAGAAGCAGAAGCAGACAAAAGGGACCCAACTCAGGGGCAGCCATGGAATAGGACTTTGACTTCGAGCCAACTTCGACAGGTGTAGACATGGAAGTTTG
Source organism: Alisma plantago-aquatica (assembly GCA_963693085.1). Taxonomy (NCBI): domain Eukaryota; kingdom Viridiplantae; phylum Streptophyta; class Magnoliopsida; order Alismatales; family Alismataceae; genus Alisma; species Alisma plantago-aquatica. Next base: position 486,430,268 of record OY856414.1, read on the forward strand.
TGGAAATGTCGAGGAAATGTCGAGGACTTTTACAACCAAACTTCGACACAGCTTCGACAAAAATTAAGCTAAAAATAGTCATTTTGTGATGAAAATCGATAGATTTCATCAAATCTAACTAAAAAACGCAATATATGTTTACACATAGCCATCCATATACGTTTACATATGTAGATAAATACACAATTACATACATTCGTCTCCGAACTACAAAATTCTTCCATATATAAATTTTGTGGCACTAAACAAACTACATAAAAATGGTGTAAATCTATGGTAGATTTAGCAGAGAGGGGGTCGGTCTATTACTATTAGCTTAAAATAGTAAAAAATAACATCAAAATCATCTTACCTCAAGCTCCAACACTTTTTCCCCCTCACACAGCAAACTCCACAAAACACCAGAAGAATGTTGCCAACTTCGACGACTTCGACATATGTCGAGGACATTGTGGAATTTTTGAATGGACTTGGGTCAACTTCGTCGACATATGGGTAAATGTCGACAACTTTGATGAAATGTCGAGGATATTGTGGAATAAGGATGTTTACGTGGATTCGACATTGCCGGCCATCGACATAGACATTATCGACAAAATTTCGCCCCATGTCAAGGACATTTAGTACCATTGGGGCAGCAACAACATGCAACAGGCAGTAGTAGTAGTCAAATCAATAACCCAACACATGACCAGTAAAAAGCCTGGATCAATAGATCCGACAAAAGCTGCAATGGAGCAGTATGCAGAAGTAGCAAATCTAAAGCATCAGATCTGAGAAGACCACACAGGGGCAGAAGAAGAGAGAAAGGCCTACGCCAACATGGGCAGAGAGTTATTCCACCCTGAGGCAGGGACAGGCAATAAGCGTAGTCCTGTTAGAATGTCAATGTACAATTTTTAAAAATGTGTCCGGAGGAAGAGATGGACAAGGAAGAAGGGAGATGGATTTGGAGGCTATATGGTGGAGAGGGGATGGTGGTGGAATATTGGGTGAAGGGGGGCAGCAGTAGGAAGGGATGGAGAGGTGGAGGTGGTGGAGGGCTAGAGGGGTGGAGTGGGACAGAGGCGGTAGGGGGGAATTGGGGGACAGTGGTGGGTTGAGGAGAGTAACAAGGTGGGAAGGGTGGAGGGATGAGGGGGTGATGGGGGCGCTAAGGAAGAGGAAGGAAGGGAGTGGCGGCAGCAAGAGAGGGAAGGAGGGCTGGCAGCAACAGGGTTGGTGGCGGCTAGGAGGGTTGGGTGGCCGCGCGGGTGGGATTGAAGATTGGGGGTGAATGGCGGCTAGGGTTGGTGAAGTGTTGGATGGCCGCTAGGGTTGATGGGGACATGAGAGGTTAGGGTGGAGCACATGGCTCTAATACCATATAGAATAGGAAATGTTTATTTGATGTGTAAAACAAAATACAATGGACTCTCTTTTATAGGACAAGAGAGTGAGCCAATAGACAGAGTTAGGCAATATGGGATAAAAGAAAAAGACTAAAGACAAGACAAGTCTAAATCCCATAACAAAAGAAATAACATAACATAACGCAATAAAGCACATATACAAATAAGGAGCTTCACAAATAATCATTTTTTATTGAAAAGGAAAAGTGAACGGCTTGTTTTGTTGCTTTAATATTGAATTTGGGGTTGGATTAGCCTAGAATGCGGTCTAATCTTATGACGGATTGGGGTTATGGGGTTAGTGTGTCACAGAGTATGTCTTTGCATGAGAATAGTTGGAACTACTTTTGGTTCTTGCTAATCTGTCACATATGGTGGAGGCGTCCATGTCTAGAAAGAAACAAAATAAATGTGTCTGTAAATGAGAACAGACATATAAGTCTATTGCAGCAAAGGTTCCCAATTAGTAGCTGGAGCAAAGACCTACGGGAAGTCTTCAATACAGCAGCAAAGTGATGGCAGGAGCAAATAGAATTCGGACTCATGCACTCATTTGTTAATGTAGATCCACAGATGGTCAGAGTTGGCAACTAGGGATGAGCCCTGACAGAGCAATCCGTAGTGCTTTATGTTATCATCTCACAATTAGTGTAGAGGGTTGGTTGTAGGCCAACATCAAGATGATGGTATCTGAATAGATGATATGGTTTAGCATGATAGATGGAGGAAGTACTTTTGGTGTAACACGTACTAAAAGATTTGGCTGTGACTGCTTTCTACATAGTCTGTTTCACAATAAATATTCTGATCTTAATGCCCTTCTGATTTTTGGTTTTGTAAACATCTAAGGTTTAACCATGAGTTGCCTTCGTATCCTCCTAGAAAACATTTTATCACCAACGTGTGGACACTTGCATGCAAATGCTAATGGCTACTGGTGTAGAATACAATTGTGCAACTTATGTCTTTGATGGCTTATAGTTGACAATGGAAGGTGACAACAGCTTGAGACCACATGATGATGTCATAGTTAATGATCTAGACAAACAGATATAACTTGGAGAGCACATGTTTGCATCACTTGAATATATGGACTATGAACAACAATGGGCTCTTAGAGGAAAGTAAAGACCATGTACATGACGAAGGCTATGAATTCCCCATGTTAGTGGTGCTACGGAAAGATCACAAAAAAACTTGAAACTAAAGACACCCATGTAGGATAAGCCATCAAGCATCCCATGCATGAATGTTGTGTGAACCGTTAAATAAGTTATCCTATCAAAGGTCTGTAGCCTGTTGCTTCTTGATGATTATGTATTACAAGTGTGAAAAATATGATGGAGGCTAATTAGTTGATTCTATTAAGAAAAAACTCTGCTCTTATATATAGGACAGGGAACTAATACAAGGTATGAGATAAACCCTAATGGGCCAAACATATTTAGGCCCATTTACATAATAATCTAAATATCAATAACTCTATCACTCCCACTTAAGATGGAGCATGGGTAAAACACATGTACGGCTCCAGCATGTCAATAGAGAAAAAGATAACAAGGGTCCATACAGAAATTGATCTCCCCCTAAATCTTAAAGTACAATGATTGAAGAACTCGAACACTCTTCCTGAAAAAGATAGCAAGTAGCTGGTAGCAAGTGATCTTCTGCCCCTGACAAAGACAATACGCAACATGTAAAGCAACATATGGTCATTGAAGACATTAATAGAAGTCACCAGAGTCACCATTGTTACAAAATTAGTTCATCACAAGAAGCAGCAACACCAAAAATGATGCACAACAGTTGGGAATCTTGGGTTAAGAGTACTGCTATAGGAGTATTCTGCAATAGCAGGTGGGCAACAAGTTTGAGACGTGTTGCGAGAGGAAAGATGCAGTATAGCAAGTATCAACAAAGCACCTATGATTATGCGGGTATTAGACAACATGTACGGATCATTTATCTTCTTTTCTCCTCTGTATGTCCCTTTCACACAAACCATGGAGAAAAAGATATCGGTTGTGGGTGGACAATGGTAAGGAGACTCCTCGACAAATCTACTACAATATTGTTGGGGGACTGGGGAGGATCTGCCCCCATAGAGGGATTCACGCTTCCTCTCAATGGGCAGGAGCCGAGGGAGGCCGCCCCTTCATGGGGAATCAGGGGCAAAGCCCAAAAAAAAATCTACAATAATTTTTGGTGGGAGATCAAGCATAAATTTGCAAAAAATCAGATAGGAGTGAAGCAATTTGTGGTAGCTTAAGCTGCTTTGTGGCGCCTTGGCTGTTGCGCTGCATTTCAATCATTGATGGTTGACTGGTCGACAATTGGAGCTAAGATTGTAGGAGTTGCAGCTAGACGTTGCACAGCTACAAGGAGGCACCATAAAACTGGATGGTAGCTTGGATCCCGCTACAGGGAAGGCCTTGGATGCTGGTGATTATTGGAAACGGGTGACTGGCGGCAAGAACGACAAGATGCAGAAGGGTCGTTGGAGATGCAACGGTAGGCAACACCGTTGCAGTGACAAAGGGAGCCCAACTGGCGCCCCGGCTGCATGCAGCAGAAGCTGCGATGGTGGGGGAGCAATGGAGCAACCGCAAGGAGGGCGGCAATGGAGTGCTACTACACACGTGAGATGTTGGTGACAATACAGCTCGGATGTGTTGAAGCACACGTGAGATGTCAGAGATCGCGGGGAGAGGAATAAATGCACTACATCAGAAAATGAAGGGAAGGGTGCACGTCTCTTTGCAGCAACATGTGGAAGCAGTGTAACAAATTAGGCAACAAGCATGGAGGAAGAAATGGCGGGATGCGGTGGAGGCAGGGATGGCTACGACTGGGTGGTGAAGGTAGGGAGAAGTGTGACTTGCGTAAATCAAATAAGGGCCGACATCTGTGTATTTCAAAGGAGAGAACAAAATGGGCTACTGGCACCAAGATGCACGAGCGACACTTCAAGGAAGAAAGGGTGGCCGCTCGTAGGCGACGACTCTATCTTTTTTTTTCCTTTTCTAGGTTTAGAATAGGATTTTCTACTCTGACACTATGTGGAAACAAATGGAGGCTAGTGAGTTCATTCTATTAAGAAAAAACCCTGCTTCGAAAAATAGGAGAGGGTAATAAGACATGGCATGTGATGAAACTGTAATGGCCAAACATAGTATCATTTACGTAATAAGCTAAATAACAGTAACTCTACCAATAATTAATGCTATCTTAATGAACTAATTAGTATTAGAGGACCTAGATATAATTAATATTTAATGTTTAAACTAACTATGCAATTTGTTCTTTCCTCTGTTGTTAGTGTACCCTAGTTTATAAAGGGTATCACTGTTTTGTAATAGTAGCAATACGTATTTTGCAATTACTATTATTGAAGTTCGTTTGTGCTGAATAATTAGCAATCAACTAGATCCAAATGATAACAGATAGCTTACACTAGAAAAATAATGAAAGACTGGATTTTGATCTGAAGATAAGGAATTATGCTAACCTGAATCTGAAATAATAGAACCTTTTGTTCCTGTATGTTTTGGTTTATCTTGTTACAAACTGGATCATATTTTGTATATTCCTTTTTGAGAATATCCTCAAATGGAACAGTAGCTGACATCAGTTTAGGAAGTATGTCATCCTGCAGTATAGAAAAAGGCAGAGCGCTGAGATACATTACTTGAAATGCAACTGCATATTTTGTGACGTCATGCAACACTGGAAAACATATATGTGAAAAACGTAATGTGATGCTAAATGCAGTACAAAAATGTAATAATTACGGGTTATGTCATGACAAGGTAAATGTATAGAAGATAATCAGGATTGGAGTAGGTAAACCAATCTCATGAAATAGAGCAAGATAAAATGTTAAGATGGGCTTTCACCCATGCTGTAAAAAAAAAAAACTATGTAGATGCAAATCTCAAGTCGAACACAATTTTTTGTGAAGATTTGTGTAACTTAAATCTGTACAACATAAAACCACACGAAATTCATTTCTTTACAAGGAAAAACCACTACAAAGTTTCTGGCATTCTGCATTACCTCTCAATCAGGGGGAAACCTAAACTTTTGTAGTTAGACTCTACGCTGTGGTTTCTATTTAGACCGGTAAGCTAAGTACTCTCATTGTTAGCTTACTGTTACTTATGCTATACTTTATATTGATGATTACTAACTATAAAACTAAGTGAATACTTCAATGTTCCGATATTTCACCCCACATCACATTAAAGAATATGAATTGGATTATATGCATGCCCAGAATAACGAATTGACTATGGAGCTCAAAAACCATTTGTGCCATGACTAATGAATTTCTTAAATCAGGAAGAAAAAGAATACTATTCTTCATCAGATTCAAAATGAGGAATGATGCTTGCATGGTGTCTATATAATAACGAATACCCTATGGACCTCATCACCAACAAGAAAATAACTGCAAGACACTAACAGCCATTTGCATATGCTTCAGGCTCACTATCTAGGCTTTTCTCATCAATATACTTGGATCTCTATTCAAGCAACCTTGTTAATACTTTGAGATCCTACTCTCTTCCTATTCACCCCAAGCCTTATATATCAAACTGTTGCTGCAAATTCACTTTAGGCGTGGACTGTGGAGAGTGGTCTACTTGGTGAGGGTGCTAGTTCCAAAACTTATAGATGGTGAATTAGAAACGCTTCACAGATTATGGGATTCACTAAAATGATTAATTCTGGAAATAAATGCTTGAAGTAATAACAAAAATTATCTCGTAAGTATGCAAAAAGTTGTGATTTAGAAAAACAATACCATAGACATTGAATGGAGTACTGATAAACAAATTTGCACTGCTAATTATTGTTCAATCTTTGCAAAATTAGAGTGCAAAAAGTGCAGGTCTAATTAGTCAATAGAGCTACATCACCTACTATATTTTTAGGTACCGTCAAAAGGAAATGGTTGCCTATGACAAAAACATATAATAAACACATCAGCTCAGATATCTTATAGCTATCTACTTTTGCTTAGAGACTCGACTTCAGGAGCATAGATAAAAAGTTTTCAATAATAATAAAAGTGGAAATTTTATGAAAATTAGGGGATGCTTGAACCATACATTAATCATATAAGATGCTGAAAATTTATTGCTTACTTTCCTCTGCGTTTCTTTAAGCATGTCTTCCAATCCTGCTCTTTGGCCACCCAGAGTTTCCAGCTGCGTCTGTGGTAACAACAATATAGAAGAAATATATATGAAGATGCGTTTCATAATATATATTATAACACTGGCACATTAAAATTCACTCTTGTAGACAAGCATGTGAAAAAGATTGCAACAACTTGTTTGAACGTCTAAGTAACAAATATTTTGATATATAACCTAAAGTGGTAGAGCCGTACATGGAATGGGTTAAATCTTATAATACTTCCAACAATAAAAGGACTTTGGGTGTTAATTTCATGATTACGTGAATACCCAAAAGGGATAAAAAATTACTAATCTATGAAATAAAAATTCCATAAGCCAGAACAAGAACTAGACAAGATCAATGCAGTAAGTATTTATTAAAAAAGCAAGCCATGTAACGAGGGGTTACATGGCATTATACAAAGAAAGCAAAATATTTTATGTAAGGAATGTCTGGTTTGAGAAAATAAATGAGAAATTACAAAACGTCATATAAAAAATTTGAATAGGAATAAATAAATCACATTCTACATATATAACAAAATAGTATATAGATTATTCGACTGAGACATTAGTACCAATTGTTTAAGTCATCAACTTCAGTGAGCTGCAATATGAGTGCAGTTAAAAGTTTTACCTTATGAAACATGTTGCAATGTAAATAACTAGTTATATACACTATACATGTGTTTAATCCTACACCATATAATTGAGTTTGGGCATGGTTCCTATATCATCTAAAAAGTATGGTGTTGTCAATACGAAACACAACAATCTCCCTCTACTTTTGCAATTAACATGATATTTGAGATTGCTGGTCATTGATCCTGCTCAATGCCCTTGCAGCACACCCCGGTTAGCCCTGCTCCTAAGACCCAATCCCCTAGAAACAGGCTTCCTTGCTAGTATGTAGTGGTCAGATCCTGGCCGCTGCCCAGGCCTAATCTCCACAACTCACCTCCACTCCCTACAAAGCTCTTGTAAAGACGGCTTCATCTTTAAGCATGATGTTTGGTACGCGGTGACAAAATAGATGAGGATGGGTAAAGAGAAAGGGAGGAGAAGGGGATGGGAAGGGAAGGGGAATTTATAAAAAAATCATTGTTTAATTACGTTTACATGGAGAAAGAGATAGGGAGGGGAAGAACTCAAAATATGATGTTTGTTACATGGGTATGGAGACGACCCAAGGAAGTTTTGGGGTTTGGAAGATATATTTCCATACTATTGTAAGGGGTATACTAATAGTATCACTGGTCTGAAAAATTTAGCACCCCTATAAAATGAATGTGCTATGAGTGGAACATTGTGGTGAAATCTCGCCTTAGGTCTTATTTTGTTGATAACCTCATTAGTATATAATTTTTTTAGAACCTATATAAGTCACACAAACTTTATACACACCACTATTCTTCGTATTAATTACTACAATAGTAAATTAAGTATTATGATTTAGCCCTAGCAAATTCAACACTCAAATACTTAGAGGTAAGTCCTATGCCTGTGGTTGGTGTGTTTCAAACTTGATTGTTCCAACAACCAATCCAAACGGTCTTTGTTTAGACTAAAAATCACATTCCTTTTCATTTCTTTAGACCCCAAAATAACACATCAAACATTGGCATTTTTCTCTATCATTACAAAGATAAAGATAAATGGGTGACCACCTAAAAAACAATGATCAGAGTTTGCATCATAGCTTTGTGGGGTTTATAGCTCATAGGGACAATGGAGTGCAGGTAACCCATCATGAAGCAATTTGATAGGGCAAGAAAGTGCATGCATATGGCCAAGGAAGAAAATGTCCGATTTCGACACCGTTTTGGTGGCCACAAAAACAAAAATTTGCACAGATGCATCCCTGGCATTTCGACGACCAAATGATCGAATTATTTAATGGAATTTATCCAGAACGGTCTACTAGTATAGAGATACTCAAATATGCAACAATATTTCATATTGGATATGTGGGGGGTGGGGCTCCTCATGTTTGAGTGAAGGAAGCTGAACTGTTTCGATGGGGATTTCAATGGGGATTTGGAGGTCAAAAATTAAATGTTGAAATGGATGAATTAAGTCACTATAGTTTACAGGCAAAATATATAGACTTAAAGACACAAAGTTATGGAAACATAACATGATCTAGGATGGTAGGACCTCTCGGTAGGATGACAGGACGTAGTACATAAACAATGTTGTAGTGGTATGTGAGTGAGTATTGAGGAAGCATTAGACCACTATGGTTTATGTATCTAGTTGAACCATGATGGTTATCATCCTCGTTGATTATACCATCAACGCATTGGCTCTAGTTTTGTTTGTTTTGTACAAGCATAGATGTGTGTCGTAGATAATCTCTATATGCCTACTAGTGATCAAATGCATACTCATGGATTAACTCAAGTTTTGTTCTTGGTCGTGTGCTTTTGTAGCTAGAGCCTATAGGAGGCAACCATGTAGTTACATGTGTGATTGATAATGGCATACATACAAAATATCTGAGTGGGCATGCTAATTTTGTGCACTATGATTCCAAATCATGTGACCTCATAAAAGAAAGCTAGTGGGTCATCACAGCCATAGATATAACTCCTACACCCATTTTTAAATGTTTCCTTCTTAGATCTTTATAGAAGTGGGAGAGAGAGGAGAGAGAGGTAGAATTTTGCTAGGAAGAGAAGATTCATAACTTAGATTGCCCCTAAAAATCCCAAGGAGTCATATAGTAAAATTTGTAGACATCGTACCTCATTTCGCAAAATCATACCTATGTTTCTCAAAATTTCGTCGAAATGAGGATGAAATAGGCCTTTTCTAATCGAAATTTACCTAATTTTGTTGAAATTCAAAAAAATGGAAAAAAGACGATACGCCAAAATATGTACGTTAAGCTGATTTGGTGACTTCTCAAGAAGTGGAGAATGGAAGCTCTTGGAATCTCAAACCAGTTGTCAAAATTTAGGAGCAGTACGATTAATATGATTCCAGATGAAAACTGGTCACAAATATATGAGATTGCTTTTTCCTCCCTTAAACTCAGAACACATGGTGTCACTTTTTGGCCTCCTCATTAACAACTTAGTCCTCTTTTAGTTGGACTTTTTTTATCTTACTCTAAAAAAGTCATCGATACCTTTGTAAAATAGTAATTAGGATTAGATTGAGATAATTAATAGATGATTACAAAATGTGTATAAATAGGAGTGTAGATAAGGTAACACTGACTAAATATAGGACCAATAGGATGGACAAAGTGTTGGGTTTTAGGGGAATCAGAGAAGGCAGCGGAAACAAAAAAAATTTCTCCCCCAAACCCAGCACGAGGAAACGCGTCAACGTCTATATAATAGGAAATGATGGTTTGTGGAATCATACCTTGTCCCGAGGCTTGCTCGGCGACAATACCTCGCGCCTTGCGCGGTCTTCAAATCCGGTCTTCGACGGTGTCTGTGCAGCTCCTGGTCGCGCCGGGACTGACGACTCCTACTCGTACCAGACTGTCGGATGACAGTTGTCCTCCTGAGCGGCAGAAACCTCCCGCCTCTGAAGTAGTCCACACGGACCACCTGGAACTCCACACTCCTTGTCCCACAAAGAAGTGGAAGGAGTCGCACCCTCCTGTTGACGTACTAGTCGCCAACACACTATCTGCCTCCAGTTGCAACTGCAGTTGTCCTTCCCTTGCTGCACCTCCCTTTTGCGGGAAGCACTTGCTCGGGCTCTCTCTCGGTTACCAAAACCAGAGAAAACGACAACTTTGCAGACCAACTGGTTGCACAGAGTTGTTCTTTGAGAAGCCCCCAATACCCCTATATATAGGAGAGTCATGGGACAAGGTTCTCTATCCCGGGCAATGCGGGACTAAAAGCAGGAGTAGAAGGGTTCGAGATTTTCCACAAAAGCAACCAACTCGCAACCTGAACCGGTCGGTTGGGGACCTGAACCGGTCGGTTGGGGACCTGAACCGGTCGGTTGACACCTCAACCGATCGGTTGGGACCCTTAAACCGGTCAGTTGGTGGTCCTGGTCGGTTCCCGATTGACTTTCCTTCTTTTGTTTCTAATTGATATCGAATACCAATCCTTGTTCCAATCAAATTGGGCAAGTGAAACACAAGGAAAATTCTCACCAATCCTACTTTCCCAAGTTGCTCGGTTGCACCAGTTGAATCGATCGTTTCAACACTTGAAGCAATCGGTTCACCCTGGGCTTGAGTCGAGCGGCTCAACACTTGAGCCGACCGGTTCAGCAACCTCAGTCGACCGGTTCAACACTTGAGCCGATCGGTTGGGAATGCAGGTTGTGCAGAATCAGTCAATTGCGATTTCAATCAATCTGATACTCCAATCAATGTGTCCAACACCTTAAACATTATGATATTGAGCTATCAATTGATTGTGTGTTTAATTGAACTACTAAACTCCTTTAGTAATCAATCTAAACATTACTTGTGGACAAAACTCCTCTTCCAGGTTAAATCCTATGTGTGTGACCCTGCAGGTCCATTTCACGTTGGCAGTGAAAGTCCATAACATTTATGACTTCACAAGCAAAGAGCGGTGCCTAGTCACACATCATTGCTACCCAAGTGAAAGTAGAAAGTTGGAGAACAACTTTCAATCCTACAATCCGTGAATGGTGTTACAGTGAATGTATAATTCCTTTGTCACTGATATCCCGAATGAACTCGAGGCATGGAACGGTCATCCTGTCAACGTTCATTCACTTTCTTGATCTCAGAGTAGATTGAACGAGATATGTATGACATCAATATCACATACTGATTCACACATGCGTGCGCACGCCTATCTCAATCCTACTCATCAAGTGGCCTTGGATATCAAACTCCCTCAGGAGGGACAAATCCCATATCTATCACTCACCCCTCAAAAGCCCCATGTGTCAAAGCCACCCAATCATCACCTTTATAACAACCCATGTTTCAAGACTGCGTTTGATGATGTCAAAGTGTGCCCAACGACATGTGTTGAGTGTAGTGATTTCAGGTCAAAGAATCACACTCACCACCATCACTGTGAGTACTGACTGTGACTACCATGTCATGGTTCCATGTGTCAAACTCACGGTGGGTCTGTCCGATACACTTGTTCTCTAACAAGTACCTATGTGTTTGGTTTGATATCTCTATATCATGACTAATGAGATTTTGTCATCAACCAACACCACAATCTAGTCTTGTGTGTCATTGCTGTCTATCTACCTTCCACAATGACATCCGACTAGGGACATAACAAGAATGTACAAACTCTTAGCATCCGTATGATCTCATCGTTCAGGTCCTTAACCTGAAGGCATACGTCATTGAGTACTGTCATTCTCTAGACATTCAATCTGTTCTATCACTATCTCATATGACTGAACCAGAAAGAATTGGAAGCTTGCCTTTGATGTTTATCAAATCAATCGTAATGTATCTCACCAATCATCCCATGATTGGCTCTCAGGCCATACATACCAACAGACTCCCACTTGTACTGTGAGCCAATCACCCTTGAATCATATTCATAGTGATTTTCAAACATGTCCCACATGATATTGTGCTCTAGTGCGAACATAGTGAGTAACGGAAATACCTTGCCAAAGTCAGTATAAATTGCATGTCTCTCATCTCTTCGCTGTACGTCACACGTATGAGATGGAGTTGCCGTAATATGCGATCTAGTATTCCTTTGCTAACCTTTAGCCACATTGCATGATCAAGGATTCCATACTTGTCATCAATGAGCGGAATATCTATAAGTTCATCTCATGAACTTCCAGATCCATATAGTATCTACTGTTGTTCTCTAACGCATAGATACTCGGCATTTTCTTTTAAATGATTTTATTGGAACACTTCCAATTATCAACAAACTTTCACTTTTATATATCCTGTATATATTTTGCGATTAATTTTCTGTCCTTTCGGAAGTTCGCATCAATGTAACTCTTTACATCGAACTCTTCCTTATCTCCATAGAACTAGTACTTCTCAAGTACTTATCAAGTTCTTATGGTATTCCAGTAACCCTTACTGGAAGTAGACAGACATCCACTCGTCATGTCTCACATACGAGTTCTCAAGATGAGCACATCATATTGTCATGTCATACATACAAAATGATGAATGCATTTTGTTCTTTCCATGTCGATACATGCAAGATAATGGGATGATTACATACATGATAGATCCATATCTATTATTAGTGTTCCCATTCTTCATAAGAATTGGACACTTGGCCTTGGGATACTAACTCCATGTAATATGGACAAGTTTTCTCCCACTGAATCTGTGCACACTGAACACTTCAGTACAGATTGCCATTGTATGCTCTCTCTTTTCAGGTCAAGAGAATTTTCGAGAACTATCTCTATAGATCTCTATTCCTATCACATAGGGAACATCTCTATCTTCCCTAAAGATAATTTCCACTTTTGGATTTCCATTCTAGAACAATTCCATTTCACATCAATATGTGGAATGTGAACACGCTCCCACTAAATCACAGATCCCTTCTTTATCTTTGACATATCAGTCAAACCCTTTGACTATATTATCAAAGTAAAGATCCAATTCTGAGTTGCTTGTACTCAATCAATCACATTGATTAGTCCATTGTAACTTATAGACTTCATTTGCAATAGTGGATTCATAAACCTTATAGGTTGTGTCACGTACACATCCTTGTTTTATTCCTCATAGGAATGCGGTTTTAGTATCCATATGCCAAATGTCTTAGTCATTAAGTTGAAATCAACAAGCATCATCCTTCTCAAAATGTTATCCATGTGTCTTAACACTTAAGACTCATTTGCACTTATGGATTTCATCCAATGGGTGCTACCATCAAGGTCATACCTTATGGTTGACATGGATGTCATTTAGGATGTAATGGTCATAACCATAACTCAAAATTCGATTCCTCATATTCATCTAGATAGCTGACTCATCACATGAACAACTTATCACATAGATAATTGAGGTGTATCTATTAAAGATATAAGAACTCACAACCCTTGTGATTCTTAATTTCTTTTATTAGTGAGGGGTATTCTTTTATTAAGAAGAATTCAGTTATTTGATAATCATTCTCTAACTCCTTAGAGTATGATTCCTTCTTGGTTTAGACATCACCATGCCTTAATCATGAGTTTACTATGATACACTATCATAATCACTCAAAAGGATCTCAAATATTTGGTCCAAGTATTTCATTCATTGATCTCATCAAGAATTAACACTTTACCAAATTTGTACTTCATCTATGATAATCTTGAACACTTCAAGATACTCATATTGGTATTTCTCTAAACACCATTTGAAGTATTAGCACTCATTCCAATAGGTATGTAAATACATCACATGTATTATACCTAATCGGATAATCATTCTCTCACTACCATTAGTGAAGATTGATTAATCATGTCCAAGATATTCATGTCTCTTACTGGTTCTCTAACCAAAAGAGTCTAGATTTATCCATTACATGGAAACTAGAAATGAATAATTTGATTGTTTGAGTTATCTAATAACTTTTAGGTATCATTTTATCTTATGCATATCGAATACCACAAGATAAACAAGGCATTGCCACAAAGATCATATCTTTAAGATTGAAAACTCAACTTTATTAATTGCCATCATTGTCATACAATATGCAAAATAAAGTGTTTCTATCTTTTGGCAATATATGAAATAGCAGTTCATAACTGTATTACATGCCTTGTAGGCTGAAAATAAACTAAAGTACTCTATCTATGGCGGCAACACTTGCCCCAATTATGAGTGTTTTACACTTTACATCTTGGTATCATATACCTCAAAAAGTGTTACAAGTTTACTTTCATGACACCTTTAAGTAGAGGCTTCAGTCGCCTCCTTCTTTTGTTCTTCCAGATAGAGAGGACAATTCCTTTTCCAATGTCCTGGCTTTTGACAGTGGTGGCAATTTCCTTTCTTGATCACGCCTCCCTTGGCCTTGAGAGCTGAAGTCGTCTTGGGCTCCTGGCTAGCATCAGAACCTTTCTTAGCTTTGCCCTTGCCCTTGCGCTTGGACTTGCCTTTCTTGCCCGTGATCACCATCACAGACTTGGGCTTGTCCTTCTTCATCTGTATCTCGGCTGTCCTCAACATGCCCAACAACTCTGACAGTGGCCTATCAAAGTTGTTCATGTTGTAGTTCATCACAAACTGACTGTAAGATTCTGGTAACGATTGCAGTATCACGTCAGTAGCCAACTCTTGGCTCAGTGGAAATCCCAGTCTTTGCAGGTTCTCCACATACCCAATCATCTTGAGTGTGTGAGGACCAACTGGATCTCATTCTGTCATGACGCACTTGAACAACGCCCTAGAAACATTGTATCTCTCTTGCCGTGCCTGATCTTCATACATGTTCCTGAGATGCTGAATCATCTCTATGACACCCATGTTCTCATGTTGTCTCTGCAACTCATGGTTCATTGAACATAGCATCAAGCACTTAGCATCAATGGCATCATCAGCATGCTTCTTGTAAGCATCCCTTTCTGCCCTTGGTGCATTAGGAGCGGGTTCCTCTGGAATTGGAGTATTCAGGACATAGAGCTTACGCTCTTGAGTGAGAACATTTCTCAATGTCCGATACCAGTCGTGGAAGTTAGTCCCGTTTAGCTTGTCCTTGTCAAGGACCGATCGCAAAGAAAAGTTGTTGTTGTTTGTTGCCATTTGAACTACAAAAGGAAAATATGCAATTTTAGTCCAAAACTCATTTTGACTTATTTGATTGATTTGAAAGTTTGACGATAAAATTAGGCCTTTAATTAATTATCGCTCCCACTATTTTACTTCAAATTGATAGCCCTCACCATCAATTCAGAAGATTGCAGCGTACAACCTTCTAGTGGGCAAGATCCTGAAATCCTCTAAGTCATGAGTCAGTTAGGGCTGATCGCCCACAACTTAGATCTCTCAGGTAGGCAACTCTTGCCAATTGCATCATATGCAACTCTTGATAAGATGTCATATACAACTCTTTGCAATAATCATCTCCATGCCTCAAGGTACTAGATCCCATCTAGATCACCTTGTTAAGTCTGACCCAAAGCAAACACGATGAATATGCACCCTGCTAGGGCAGACCCACACATTCATCCTTCACGCTTCCACGAGATAGACGGTGCACCACGCTAGGGCGTGCCCACACTTGGTCGATCAAGCTTTTCACGTGTGTCGCATTTGGAAGGCATCTAAAACTTAATATTTTAATGAGGGATTTGGTTTTTATATACATATACATATCCAATCACCACAATACATAGTACGTATCATATACATGCTATATCCCACAGAAAACATGCACAAACGATAAAAAGCGATGATTATGGCCATCCTAATGTGATTCCTCGAGCCAAGAGGAATCACGGTCATCTAAGTCAAAATCACATGCAACCTGTACAAGATGAACATCTGTGCCTTGCCATCCGAGTTGATCAACTCATCTCATGAATGATCTACTCTCTCTGGCCGGTCGTCTGGGTGCCACCAGCCGATCAGTTGGCTCCTCCAACCGATCGGTTCGCCTGGACGTCGTGCATCTCGTCATGTCCGCCACCCGCTCGTCTTGCTCCTCGAACCGGTCATCAACCGATCGGTTCACTCCTTGAACCGACCGTCTGGAACGTCAACTGATCGGTTCACGCCTTGAACCGATCGTTTCAACTGTCGTCTTGATGTCCGCCAGTCTTCGACATAACAGGAAATAAAAATCTATCCTATTTATTACATTGCTTTAAAAAAGGGAAACCCCGAGTTACATTCGGGGGGAGCAAAGGTAGGAAAGAATCTCGAATTATTTCGAGTTACATTAGGAATAAGAGAGGGAAGATCGGTGCGCAGACCGAGATGCAAGCAACCACAAACAACCACACAAAGATAGGGGTTTATAGGCCATAATCATGCTACACACATCCACCGCAAAACTCGTTTAAGGGCGACGCGTGTCGAGTGCATTAATAATACATATCATATATGTAATTTGGGATTTGTGGATTTAGGATTGAACATGCATAAAGCCGATATTATTCGCATCGTATGCAATAAATAAAGGCGACAAACCAAAATCGATCATATCGATATTCCTAAAATATAAAGCAGTTGACGTCGCTCTGATACCACTGTTGGGTTTTAGGGAATCAGAGAAGGCAGCGGAAATAAAAAAAAAATTCTCCCCCAAACCCAGCACGAGGAAACGCGTCAACGTCTATATAATAGGAAAGGATGGTTTGTGGAATCATACCTTGTCCCGAGGCTTGCTCGGCGAAAATACCTCGCGCCTTGCGCGGTCTTCAAATCTGGTCTTCGACGGTGTCTGTGCAGCTCCTGGTCGCACCGGGACTGACGACTCCTACTCGTACCAGACTGTCGGATGACAGTTGTCCTCCTGAGCGGCAGAAACCTCCCGCCTCTGAAGTAGTCCACACGGACCACCTGGAACTCACACTCCTTGTCCCACAAGGAAGTGGAAGGAGTCGCACCCTCCTGTTGACGTACTAGTCGCCAACACACTCTCCTGCCTCCAGTTGCAACTGCAGTTGTCCTTCCCTTGCTGCACCTCCCTTTTGTGGGAAGCACTTGCTCGGGCTCTCTCTCGGTTACCAAAACCAGAGAAAACGACAACTTTGCAGAGCAACTGGTTGCACTGAGTTGTTCTTTGAGAAGCCCCCAATACCCCTATATATATAGGAGAGTCATGGGACAAGGTTCTCTATCCCGGGCAATGTGGGACTAAAAGCAGGAGTAAAGGGTTCGAGATTTTCCACAAAAGCAACCAACTCGCAACCTGAACCGATCGGTTCACAAGTGAACCGGTCGGTTGGGGACCTGAACCGATCGGTTGACACCTCAACCGATCGGTTGGGACCCTTGAACCGGTCGGTTGGTGGTCCTGGTCGGTTCCCGTTTGACTTTCCTTCTTTTGTTTCTAATTGGTATCGAATACCAATCCTTGTTCCAATCAAATTGGGCAAGTGAAACACAAGGAAATTTCTCACCAATCCTACTTTCCCAAGTTGCTCGGTTTCACCAGTTGAATCGATCGTTTCAACACTTGAAGCAATCGGTTCACCCTGGGCTTGAGTCGATCGGCTCAACACTTGAGCCGACCGGTTCAGCAACCTCAGCCGACCGGTTCAACACTTGAGCCGATCGGTTGGGAATGCAGGTTGTGCAGAATCAGTCAATTGCGATTTCAATCAATCTGATACTCCAATCAATGTGTCCAACACCTTGAACATTATGATATTGAGCTATCAATTGATTGTGTGTTTAATTGAACTACTAAACTCCTTTAGTAATCAATCTAAACATTACTTGTGGACAAAACTCCTCTTCCAGGTTAAATCCTATGTGTGTGACCCTGCAGGTCCATTTCACATTGGCAGTGAAAGTCCATAACATTTATGACTTCACAAGCAAAGAGCGGTGCCTAGTCACACATCAATGCTACCCAAGTGAAAATAGAAAGTTGGAGAACAACTTTCAATCCTACAATCCGTGAATGGTGTTACAGTGAATGTATAATTCCTTTGTCACTGATATCCCGAATGAACTCGAGGCATGGAACAGTCATCCTGTCAACGTTCATTCACTTTCTTGATCTCAGAGTAGATTGAACGAGATATGTATGACATCAATATCACATACTGATTCACACATGCGTGCGCACGCCTATCTCAATCCTACTCATCAAGTGGCCTTGGATATCAAACTCCCTCAGGAGGGACAAATCCCATATCTATCACTCACCCCTCAAAAGCCCCATGTGTCAAAGCCACCCAATCATCACCTTTATAACAACCCATGTTTCAGGACTGCGTTTGATGATGTCAAAGTGTGCCCAACGACATGTGTTGAGTGTAGTGATTTCAGGTCAAAGAATCACACTCACCACCATCACTGTGAGTACTGACTGTGACTACCATGTCATGGTTCCATGTGTCAAACTCACGGTGGGTCTGTCCGATACACTTGTTCTCTAACAAGTACCTATGTGTTTGGTTTGATATCTCTATATCATGACTAATGAGATTCTGTCATCAACCAACACCACAATCTAGTCTTGTGTGTCATTGTTGTCTATCTACCTTCCACAATGACATCCGACTAGGGACATAACAAGAATGTACAAACTCTTAGCATCCGTATGATCTCATCGTTCAGGTCCTTAACCTGAAGGCATACGTCATTGAGTACTGTCATTCTCTAGACATTCAATCTGTTCTATCACTATCGCATATGACTGAACCAGAAAGAATTGGAAGCTTGCCTTTGATGTTTATCAAATCAATCTTAATGTATCTCACCAATCATCCCATGATTGGCTCTCAGGGCATACATACCAACAGAAAGACCACACAGTGCATTCCTTGGGGGCAAGCCCGGGAGGTTTTGGCGGCCATGGCCGACCTGCATCAGGTCATGGAAGGGGAGGCCGGGGGTGCATGGAGGAAGATCCATATAGAATGTCTTATGATGGTGTTTCTACTCTGAGGGTGTTTACAGAAATTGAGGTCACAAACTAGATTAGCCTGCAACAACTGTTGTCGGGAATCAAGGGAAGACGATGACACTACGCCGGAACTGATAGCACACATCCATACCAGAGGAAACCGCTCAACAACGACTCACGAATCTTGGAATTCATCTAGTTTGCAATTGCATGAAGAGAAATGAATCTCTAGGGTTGGAGGAAGAAACAAATTTCGTGGATCCATCACCTTCACATTCATCTACTCTTGTTCAAGATGCCTATTTTTGTCAAATGCATCAACAGTCTAATGCTTCATAAGAAAAGCCTTCTCTAGTAACTACACCCTCGAGGGACTGCTAATGACGTTCAGTCTTCTTCTAGCTTTCCAGAGGAAAACCTAACTGACACGGTCACTACAGACGACATCTATCTTGTATCTCGTAATGGTTTTTCTGAGATCAGCATTACATGCGACACATGACCAACACTTAACGAACCATGGATGTATGTTGTAGTAGTTAAACTTGTTGTCCAATCTGTGGGCTACTTAACATTGTGTGACTCTCTCAAACTGTTATGGAAGCCGATCACAGATGGAAGGTATATGAATTGAGTATGAATACTTTTGTTGTCCATTTTACATGTAATGGGACTATACCAAGGCACTCACAGGATAGCCATGGTCGATCTACATATCTTGCCTTATGGTCTGGCAATGGACCCCCAATTTTGTGCCCTTGGCGGGCATTCCATCAAAGGTTGTGGTCTGCCATGCATATGGACTTGCTTCTACACTTGTACCACTGGATTCTATTTGAACAAAATGGGTAAGTTTTGGGCGGCTATTCTGGGTGGATGATCACATTGTTAAGTGTTAACTACACTACTAGCAGGTTTGCGAGACTAGCTATTGAGATAGATACTTATGAACCGGTCCTTCCCGTTGTTCTAAGAGATGGTAACATTTATCAAGTTGAATATAAATCCTTACCCCAGTCTATCTTTCTTGTGGCAAAGTTGGGTATCCCCATCATGAGTGCCCTCAATGTCAGGATGTCGTTGCTGATCAACTGCATGATCAATAGTCAGTTAAATTGGGCATGAATTGGATAGCGGAGGAGGAATCTTGGCAAGTGTATTATGGTAGAAATATTCATTCATGGCATCCCCAACGACAATTGTCACAACAGACTTCCAAAAGACAGCCAAGTAGTAGACTCCAGTCCAATTACAATTTGAAATCAGAAACACAAGCAAACTCCAACCTCTACTTAGGCTGATCATAATACCGAGATGGTAGAAGGCATCTGTACTTTGGTTACTCCGCCTCCACGTGTACCTCCACTGATCCCTGAACAAGCTAACCATGATTTAAGTATCTCCAACACGACAGTCGACCCGACTAGTGATTCAGTGATAATACATGATGGTGAAATTTTGCTGATGACACTTCAGTGTTGCCCATCCTGAAAACTGGTATTGAAGATGAAGTCAGTCTCAAAGCTGACATACTTTCCACACTCTCCCCAAGTTATAAAAGCAAATTGGATAGGGAGACAAGGGGAAGTAGTGGTAAAATGAAGGCATCACCATACGGAACCGGGAGCCAGACTAAGAAGATGTTGGGGCAACAGGTATTAGTTGACCAGCAGGGTCCTCAAGTTGATGACTAAATTGATGACAAACGTCCTATGTTGGAACGTACCTAGTATTAGAAACAGTGCCACTCAAGATCATCTCATGGAGATTGTACAACAATACAAGCCTAAGTTAGTAGGCATTTTGAAACCCCAGATATTTGTTGATCATGATGATACAGTTATCAGGAAGTTTAGATTCTCGTGTTCCCCCCCCCAGTTGAAGCAAGAGGCTTTTCCGTAGGCATTTAGCTGTTGTGGCGTGTGTATCCGATTAATGTTCATCTAATAGCCAATCATAGACAATTTCTTCATTGTTGTATAACAACCGCTTCCATATTACACTTGTACATGTTCATCCAAACCTGCAAGTGCATAACTTATCTTGGAAACACTTTCCAAGACTTGGTCTAGCATTCACATGCCATGGATAGTCATGAGTGACTTCAACGTCAAGATATCCCTGGCTTAAAAAAAATGGAAGCTCTTTATTTAATTGTACTGAGGATCCTACCTTTGATGACCATTTGATTCAGTCTAATCTATCGGACCTGGGATAACCAGGTTATCCTTTTACATACAAGTCAAGCACACTGCATGAACGACTTGATTGTTGGTAACTCTAAGTGGGTTTTGTCTCATGATTTTTGTATTGTTCATCACCTTCATCGCATTAGGTCTGATCACAACCCAATTCTCCTATACAAGTAACACCAGAAGTCTTTTAATAACATCTTCAAGACGAAAGCTAGTTGGAATGGTAATTCCACCTTTAAAGAGTTATTACTTGCAAACTGGAATAATGGTTTGGAGTTTGTTGCTGCTTTTAATCATGTCAAGCCTAATATCCTTGAGTGGGACAGACAATACATGCAACAAGTACAAATAAATAAACATAATCTTATCGGGGAGATTGAAAGAGTGCTTACACGTTTAGCATATAACTATTCCTCAGATCTAGATGCCTAGAGCAACGTTGTACAATGCAATTATGAATCTCTTCTAGCTGATGAGCTTGCCAATCTGAAACATAAGAGTCATGGGAATTGGCTCGTGAATGGTGATTCCAATACATCTTTTACCACGCATACGTGAATACTAGGTGCCCAAAGAACCACTTAACTTCCCTGAAGAACGCTAATGGCATCTGGATTTCAGATCCTTTAATGGTGAAGTCTCTGGTTATACAACAATTTCAGTATTAACTCTGATCCCCTTTCTCGACAACTTAACATCACCTCCAGAATATCTCTATTCTTGGGTTTCCCTTATCTTTGGATGCAGTTTGAAGATCAGTAGAAGTAATAACTGACATGGAAATATTTGTTGACTCAAGGTCAATTAGGTCAATGTTGACTCACGTCTAAATTGACTAAACCCATGTTTTGATGATGAGTTGATGACTAACCATTTCACATATTAGTGTCTAATGTCTCTACTTGAGTGATTTCAGATTAGGTATAGACACACTCCAAATGCCCTAACTTGCGCATATCAAATTGGAGAAAAAAAACAAGTCAAGTCAATACAAGTGCACGTTTTTGTAATATGATGTAAATCCATTAGAATCATGTTGTAAATCACTTGTAATGATTGTATGACTTGTAATTAAGCTTAGAAAAAAATCAGCACTTAGATCGAATGTTTAAGCACTCAAAAGCCATTTTCCAAAATTCACATCAGGTTGTTCATCGGTCGAGTTCTGTGAGTTGCAAACTCGACCGATCCTGATTGGATCTTGAAAATGACTTTTGATCGACCAATGGAGTAACTGACCAATTCGATTTTCATTGGTCAGTCGAGTTTCCCCAGGACAAACTCGACTGATGGTCAGAATATCGGCTTTGTCTTTTACTCTATCAGTCGAGTTACTCTTATCGAAACTCGACCGATTGCACTGTACGGAAAAGTGCAGAAAAGTATTTCTAGCCGTTGTGGAGTTGCAACAAGTGAAAATATATCTGTTGCAAGCCACAAAACGGCTAGTTTTCATTCCCAAGTGTTCCCAAAGGCTAAGAGGCATCCCCAGCTATAAATAGGACCCCTTGGGCTTCATTCCAAGGTTGTGCATTCATTGCAAAACTCTATATGAGGCTCATATTCTATAGTTGAGTGCTTCCTACAGCCTCCTCTCTCTCTCTAAGCTTACTCACTTGCTACATCGATTAGAGTGAGTAGGAAATTTGTAAGAGAGCTAGTCCTACATGTATATTTTGTAAGGCTCTCACTTCCACCACCTTCCTATCTCTCTTTTCAACCATGAAGATGAAGGTTCTCTCTCTTAGCTAAGAGAGGTGAAGAAGAACAAGGGAAGGTGTCCCTTGGTGAAGATCAAGGCTGAAGACTTGGAGCTAGAGTGGGTAAGCCCTTGGTGAAGGCAGAAGACTCCTTGCTCAAGTGGGTAAGTCCTTGGTGGAAGCTTCTCCGAGTGAAGGTGAAGTCAAAGGCAGAAGATCCAAGAAGAGTGGGTAATTCCTTGAAGGCTGAAAACTTGTGCAAGAGTAGGTAAGTCCTTGAAAGAAGGCGGAAGACTCTTGCAAAGTGGGTAAGTCCTTGGTAAGGTTGAAGACTCTTTGTATTGGATAGGTAAGTCCTTTGGTTGGTCATGTATTGTAAGTCTTATGAATGAATATAAGAATGCAATGGTTAGGAAATCCTAGAGGTTGACCTCTCTAGGTAAGTGGACTGACTCACTTCTAGTTTGAAGTGTGGAACCACTCTAAATAGCTTGTCTCTTGGTGTATGTTCAATCTCTCTCTCCCTTGCTATGCATGTTTTAGTTGCACACAAATTTCTTATTTAGCAACCTTATCTTGTGATATATCTTAAAGGTCTAATGAATTTTGTTTAAGTGCATTCAGCTCTATTCACCCCCCCTCTAGAACATCTAATCACCCATTTAGGATCTAACAATATTTGCTACACTACAATTTATAGGGTAAGAACTAGGCGGTCGTTCCTGATGGTAGTGACTTTGAATTTCTGATCAGCCACTGGGCTATTATCAAAGATTCGATCACAAAGACAATAACTAGTGCCCTTTTGGGATATCCTTGCCACGTGGATTTTGTGATGATCTATTGGTTCTTACACCTAATGCTCCACACCCACAGACATGCAATCAGCTACGTCTAATTTCTCTCTATGATAGTTATTTTGAAACTTATTTCTAGGTATGTAAATGGATATCCAGAATCCACAAATTCAATCCGGATTGTAGTTTGAAATTTTGAGAAAAAAATACGACATGAATTTGGATTGGATTTCGGATACCGAATTTCAGATTGGATATAGAATATTGTTGTATCCGCTCCAAAAAGAATCTGAATTAGAAAAATACATACATTTATTATCAAATATATATTTTATTTATATATAGAAATACGAAAATATAAATATTTTATCATATATATTTAATGCAATATCAATATTTCCTATATATAATATATTTATAAATTTTAAATGTAAGATTTTTAGTTTGGATTGGATATTTGTCTGGATTCAGATATTTATCTGAATTCGGATATTAACTATTTGGATCGGATTCGAATGTTATCATATGATATCCGTCGGATATCGGATTGGATATCATCGGATAGGACTTCTTTTCAGATTCGGATATCGAATATAAGCAGTATCCGCTCTGCAATTCGATCTGTCTACAGGTCTACTTATTTCCAAGATTGTCGCCAATTGGCTTTTTAATTCCAACATTGTCGCCAATTGGCTAAAACCTGACATGAATGTGTGGATCAACCTCTCACAATCAAGTTTTGTCCCTAGTCGTCAAATTAGTGGCAATGTCATTCCTGTTCAAGAGCTCATACACAATATGAGAAGGCTGAATTCGGCTAAATACATAGCCATTTAGGTGGACCTTGCGAAAGCATACGATCTTATGTCTCGGGAATATGTCTTGGATACAATTACAAATGTGGGGTTACCAACTGCTATCATTAACTGTAATATGAATTCTAACTGTGGCGGTACGATACATATGTTGTGGAATTGTGAAAAGCTACAAGGATTTAAAGCACTAGAGGTCTTCGCCAGGGAGACCCTTGTCTCCATACGTATTTGTGATGTGCTTAAACCGTCTTAGTCTTCTTATTGAGGCAGAGGTAGCAGAAGGAGCACGGAAGCCACTCCGCCTTTCACGATTGGGTCCTGCATTCTCTCATGTCGTCTTTGTGGATGATATCATCCTGTTCTCCAGAGCAGATATACATCATCTTACAACAATTATGCACTGCTTTGAACTGTTTGCAACTGCTTTGAACTGTTTGCAAACGTCTCAGGACAATGTATCTCAGCAGACAAAAGTAGAATATTTTTCCCTCCTTCAGTTCCAGGTTCACTTCAGCAACAAATATGTGCAAAGGTTGGTATGTCATCAACTACGAACCTAGGCAGATATATAGGCGTACCTGTCATACATGGAAGAGTCACCAAAGCTACTTATGAATAAATTGAAGACAAAAGTTAGAATCGTATCTGCAGCTGGGCTGCACGAACTCTTTCTTTAGCAGGTTGAGTATGTCTAGTCCAATCTGTTCTGGGGACTATTCCTGCTTACTCTATGCAAACTTCAGTTTTGCCTATATCACTTTGTGACAAGATTGATACTATGATCTGACGTTTCATTTGGAAATGTGTCCAAGAGCTACTTCTTTTTCACTAGTTGCATGGGGACAACTACTGGCACCAAAAGACCAAGGAGGGTTGGGAATAATGTCTATGCATGAGTGGAACATGGCCTTGCTAATGAAATCAACATGGGAACTAATGTCTGCCAGATGTAATTCCTGGGCTGAGGGTTTGACGAACAAATACAAATCCTTTAGACCACAGAATGGTCGTAGAAGTGCTGCTTTTTATCAGGTTGTTGCTTCATTACAGGAACAAGTCATACAACACAGCTTCAAGGCGATTGGGAGTGGTCGGATGGTAACATCTGTATGGTATGAAAATTGGATACCTGCTACAACAAATCAGTTTGAAAAGGTAATCTTACCTATACTGGATGATCTGTTGGATTTTAAGGTCTCATCTATGATCACTGACAATCATGAATGGGATACTGCATTCATTCAATCTTATTTTCCGCTGGATATTGCCATAAAGATTAGGAGTTTACCCATTAGTTTAATGGTAAACCCGGAAGATGTTTGGGTCTGGGCATTAACTCAGAGCGGAAGATTCTCAACAAGAACAGCATATGAAATTTTGATGGTCAAGAAAACACGGCATAAAACTGGTCCATGGCGTATTATTTGAAAGCTCAAAATTCTTGCTAAATTCAAGATGTTTATTTGGCTATTAATGCATGAAGCATTAATGAAAAATTCTAGACGTCTACAAAGACACTTAACAACTGACCCATGTTGCTGGATCTGTGGTAACCCTGATGAGACGGCTCTACATGTCATGTGAGACTGTTCAATAGCTACCGCATTCTGGAAGAAGCTTAGGGGCCGTTTGGGTAGCCCCTTTTTAATCACTGCAGCAGTCAGAAAAAATGGGATTCCAACTACCTTATTAATAAATACTAGAATTGTTAATTATATTGTTTGGATGAGATAATGCCGTGGAGGGCCAAAGCTAGACACCGGGCTCGGCAGGCTTCGTAAGCCCCCCACACTCCGCGTCGACATCGACGACCTCGGTGGTACCTGCAAAGACCAGTCATTGTTTCTCCGTGGTTGGTTGCAGATTTGGCTCAGCTGGCATGTGCTCCCTTGGGCCCGCAACACCAGATCGGGACCAGTAGTTGTCTGACGCGGCAAGGGTGACGCGGAGCATCAAGATATGCAGGTAGCCGCAGGCTCCTACTGGTGTGGATGCAACCGGCGGAGGGACCCCTGGGTCGACGCCACCAGTATCACCCGCGACGCCCCCGCCAATGTCGCCCTTCGCCGGTAAGGAGACGCTGTGGTTGCTGATTCTCCATGGCTTATGGAGAGGATGGCCATGATTAAGGAATGCACGACACAGACGAGCCCGAGAGGGACGAAGTTGTAGAGGACCAGGAGGTCGTGGAGGATCAACTCCAGAATCTCGAACCACCATGGCAATGCGCCACCACGTCGGAACCCTAGTCCCGCGATTGGGTACATGAATAATGGAGAGAGGAAAAGGGAGGAGCAGTGGTGGCGGCATAGGGAGATGGGGGAGGAGACGATGACGGGAGGAGGCGATCGCGGGAGAAGACGGTCGTCGGGGGAAAAGAGAGATCAGGAGAGAAGGAGGTATCGGGGGCGAGTGGGGGAGGACTCCTTCCGTAGCAGCTCCAAATAACGCCTATATTGGCGTACTTCAGGACGGCCTTCGATTACACATAAGTAGAAATACGGCTTTCTGAATCCGACAGTCATGAAATCTCCTACCACAACCCAAACGACGACATGTTAAATACAGTAGTTAGAATACCAGATCTAATTACAATACCGCTTTCAATTACTCCACCCAAACAGCCCCTTAAAATAGATGAAATAATTCCCCAGTTCTTTAACATTGCTCTTATTTCATGGCTAACTGCGGGGCTATCTGGTTTAAATGAGGCTCTATACATTTTGATTGCTGGGTGTTACATCTATGGCTGTCCAGGAATGATCGGATCTTCAATGGTAATGATTGTCATCTTGAAAGATAATGAACATGATGCTATGTGGCATCCACGATGTCAGCTATCTTCTCTACAGAAGCTGTTGCCACTGAACACGGCTTGAGGTCTTCAATATGTTCTTGGAAAAGGCCACCAATAGGGTAGATAAAGATGACTTCAGACTTCTGTTCATAATGACAGTGCTGCAATTGCTGTGGTTGCTAGATCACATAAAGGAGAGTGGCTTAAGGGTTGGACCAAGTGAGTATATAATCCTGTTCTTGAAGCTGAAGTCTCTGCCATTCATATTGGCTTTGGAAAAGGCATGGCTATATAATTGGCCTTCCTTGATTATTGATACAGATAGTACTTTGGCAATTAGGGTGAGATTCCGAATGCTATTTGTGACAGTCCAGGACTTCATTCCTGGGTGACTTTCTATTAATGAATATCTGGTAAAACCATGGAATATGCCGTTAACCAAGGTTCCAGGAAGTGAGATCTATGAGGCAGATAGGTTGGCAAAGTTACATCATTCTTTACAATCTTCTTACTGTAGTTACATCTCACCTCCTCCAGGGTTCACTCATGAAATTCCTGATGCACTATAATGGACTGAAGTAATGTGTTTGTTCTTGCCTTCAGTGCAAGTTAATCAATGAAACCTCGTAAAAAAAGTATAGGACCAATACATACACTCTCTAACACTCCCCTCAATCCGGGTATAGATATCAATCATTCCCAACTTGTCAACTAAGGTATAAAACACCTTTTAACTCAAGTTTCTGGATACATATCAACAATTTGCTCTTCTGATTTTGTGAATCGGGTGCAGATCATCTTGGCATGTACATACAAAGTGGCAATCGACTTCGATGTGCTTGATCTCTTATATTATTGACGATGAAAATAGCTACAGCATCGTCAAAATATATAGGCATAGGAGTATCTGCGGGCGACGCAAACAAAGAGGATGGGAAAAGATATAACTGAAGGGAGGGGAGAGAGAGAGTCTTGAAGAGCAAGAGGGGAAAAAGGAAAGGGAGAAGAGGGGGTAGGATGAAACCTGCAATGATACCATGATTACCATCCATGCAAAATGGTAATTGGTATAAGACTGAGATAATTAACAGATGATTGGTATAAGACTGAGATAATTAACAGATGATACCTGACAGGGTAGCACTCATGTATTCCCCAACGCGGGACTAGATACAGGACTAATACAAATACTCTCTAACACCAACACACGTGAAATGTGTCTCTTATAGACATTAAGCATTATGATGCCAATCCGGTGCAGGGATATCACATCCACTTCCATCATGATATCTGTCACGTTTCTTTTAGTTCTAGACTTCTAGTTCTAGTTACCTAATACTAGGCAAGTACAACGAGTTCAATGTCCCAGGGCAACAATTCTTCACTGACAGGTGACAGAAACTACAAACGTAGACACGTTGGTGCTAGAAGGGGTCTGGAAACACTAGGCAGTACTGAATCCCTCTGCAATTTGTTATAAAAAGATCAAATGAGTGCAAGTGGATAAAGAATAATACCAAGCTCTCTTTCAGCAGTGCAATAAATGCATCTTCATTTCCATCCGCGGAAGTAAGGGGTCTGGAAACACTAGGTAATATTGATTCCATCTGCAATTTGTTATAAAAAGATCAAATGAGTGCAAGTGGACAAAATATCGAAAAGCACAACAAAATGAACCGTTCACTAGTAGGTAAAAATCAGAATCAATACATGTTACAACTTATGTACATAGCATGTCAAACTGACAACCCAATCCAGTAGGGGACCTACAAAAGTATTCCTTGTTTCCTACAACTCCGGATATAAATAAGTTAACTGGTTTATAATTCAAGGCATTCTTTGGATCAGGACAACTGTTTTCCATATGAACTCTTCTTACTCTGCTCTCATTTTCATTCACACCAAACTAATACAAAGACCGTGAATATCTCTTTCATATGGTCTTCTTTCAAGAAGGCAAGCTTCAAGCTAAATGGTTTTTAATTCAAGGATAGCCAACAAGTGCATAGCTCAATTAAGGGAAACCAGTAGTCAAGGATTGAGTGTAAATATATAGCACTGAATACCATCTCTGAAAGCCTAGATTTTGCTTCGCTATAGTGCATTTTCAGAAGGGTTCAGTCAATGTTGTTACATGACTATTAAAATAGGCAACGAGTCAAATAAACAAATCTAAAGAATCATTGGCAATCAAATAAGCACAAGTTGAGCTATAGACAATAGTTAAAAGGGAGGGAAGAACAGTTTAAGTGGATTTTGCATAACTGTACCTGATACTATTCACTAGTAGGTAACGAATCGAATGAGCAAATATGCATCAATGGACAATCAAATAAGCACAAAATGAACAATTAACAAGAGAAAGGGAGGGGAATGAGCAGAGACATACTTGTTGGGAAGCGAGAGTTGCCATCAGATCCGAGTGTTCTTGAAACGCCTTCTCAATGGACTGATCATTATCAGCCGCCTGTCTAAGGTTCTCAGCGAGACTATGCAGCCGTTGTTTGATTTCTTTTGTTAATACCTTGGACTCGGGTCTGGTCCACTGCACCCCAAACAGGGCCCTGAACCGACTGTCTTCCTGCTCCTCCCTGCGCAGCTGCTCCTCTACCTGCTCCAGCAGCTTCTGGTTCACAACTTTCAAATCTCTTACCTTATTCAACTCTGCTTCCAGCGCAGCTGGTCCACCGGCGGCTCGAATCGCTTCTGCATCTTCATTCACCGAAACGGACAGGCCCTCCGCTCTTGCTTCCAATTCTATAATGGAATCCGGGAGCCCTAACTCCTGGAGTTTGGCCATCGAGGTCTCTGTCGCCTTCTTCATCTTCTCAGCATTCTCCCGGATGATTCTGTTCACGGAGTCGGCATATCTGGCAAGCGCCTTGGCGACCTTTTCAGGGACGAGGCCAGAGAAGAGTTTCTCCTTGGTACCATCCAGAACATCATCTACTGGTGTGACTTTCGCCAGCTTTGCCGCCGGGAGAGCCGGCAGCCCGCGGGCGTCTGGTATCCGCTTAAGGTACACGCGTTCGTTCTCCAGTAAGGCCCTGTCGAGATTGCGCCCCATGTTAGCCTCTAGCTTGTCGACTGCCTGCAGAAGCTGCGATGCAACCCCTTTGGCGAACCGTTTGGCTTCGGCGATGGAGCCGATGCCACTCTTGAGTCTTGTGATCTCTTCGGGGATTTCCTCCATCACGTGCAGTTGCAAGGCGTAGCGGTAGCATGCCTCTGCGTTGAACTGCGCTGCTTTCAGATGGACATGGTGGATCCACGCTCTGTCGAAGTGGTGGTTTAGGGACGGGTCGTTAAGGGAGTTGTAGACTTCTTCGTAGAACAAAGCCACCTACGAACATAATCCAAAAAAGTGAGAACTTTTTCAGATGAAATGACTAGTTGAGGCAGAGGATAGGAAAAGAACTCAGAAAGTCATATTCCAGTTGAGTTACCTGCCGGGCGATCTTGGAGCAGAGGCTGGGATTTCTGTCGTTGCCGACGGCCACCTCAAAGTAGCACTCCTGTGCCTGCGCAAGCATAAGGTTTTCCAGCATCCCAGCGCACTCGGGTCTCAGGTCCACTGTCACACCCTCTACGCTCATCTCCGCAGCTTTCTTGTCCCGCAGAAGAGCGAAAGCCCCGGCAGCCGACTGGAAAGACGAACACGCCTGCTTCAGCCCTGCTACCTCCGTGCGATCCTCCCACAACGCCATCTGGCTGTGCAAGGCGCCCAGGTTGAACAATACCGCCGCCTTCTCCAGATGCATGTTCCGCAGCGAGGTCCGGTGGGAAGGGGTGAAGGC
Organism: Alisma plantago-aquatica; assembly: GCA_963693085.1. Taxonomy (NCBI): domain Eukaryota; kingdom Viridiplantae; phylum Streptophyta; class Magnoliopsida; order Alismatales; family Alismataceae; genus Alisma; species Alisma plantago-aquatica. The sequence goes on from OY856414.1 coordinate 486,461,434, forward strand.
GTCTTGCCAGGTGAAAGTCAAAGGGAAGGCCTCAGCGGTGGTGTCGCGGTAGGGGTTGCGCGAGACGGGGAACCGCCGCTCAAGGGCACAGAGCGCGCGGTAGTACGACTGCATCAGGTCGCGGCGCTCAGCAAGGGAGTCAGAGGAAAGAGAAGTCGGATTCTCGACATCAAAGCGGAGTCGCCGGATGGTCTGCAAGTCGTCTTCGACACGCTGAGCGTCGCGGTCGGAGTAGGTCGCGGCGATGAAGCTGCGGAGCTGAGGGTAGACGTCCAGTGGCTCGGGGCTCTTCTCGTGGATCGCTAGCATCACGCTTTCCGTCGGAGGAGGCGCCATCCAGCTTGGCTCTTGTGGCCGGAGGTCGTCGGAGCCCCGGTGGGTGGAGTGGCGAGAAGGGTGGGTGTGATCGACGTTGAATGGAGACTGCAGAGGAGGGGACTCCGAAAGCAGTTGCGCGTTGACTTACTTGTACAGACAAATGGCAAAGCCCACAGGGCGCTTTGTCATATCTCGGGAGACGTTGGCGTCATGCGTGGGAAGAAACAACTAAGAAGTAGCCATGGGTGTTTGCGGTCACACTTTTCCTTGGCAACAATTGCTCTCTCCACTTTGACCAATCCCGCATGACCAAGTCGATTTATTCTAATATCAGAATATCATGAATGGACAGTGGCGGAGCCACTCTAAGGCACGGTGATGCACAGGCCTCACCCAACCTTAGCAGAAAAAATGATAGTAGCAGCTGTTTTTTGGGACAGATAATCTTAGACTTCTATTGCGTCTTTAATCAGTATAAAGGCGGTTCCCACTGATGAGAAGCGGCCCCTCCGATATTTGACGGACTTGTTGGCTAGAAAAGAGTAAAATGTCACAGCCTTAAGTGATAGCTAGATGGAAGTAGAGGTGCGACTGTAATAGCGAAGCCGAAACACGTTGGATGGCTCCAGAATTATCTTATTTTACTTTCACGGTAATGGTTGTAGTTTATTAAATATATCCAACTAATCGTTGTATATTATACTTTCTGTTCTCATTGTCTCACCATTGTGACGAAAGTAGTTAAAATTAAGGCTTTTGTTATTCTATTGTCATGTTGTTTTATTTTTGTTAGGTGAAGCCACAAAGTAACATGATATTAACGGTTAATTGGTTTGTTTTACTTTATTTGTTATTCACTTGTTTGACTTCTAATGATTAACCAACCGGTTGATTTAGCTTATTATTTTTATCATATTTATATTCTTCCAAATAGGTAAGATTTTAAGAAGATAAGTTCGTAACTAAGAATAAACTCTTATCAAACCATTAGTTGTCAAAAAAGAATGTAGACCCAATAACAGAGTAGGTGATGTTATTAGACCAACTCTTCAACATGATTTTGAAAGAATATGTGGTGGCCTTAATTGTAAAGTGGAAGATGAAATATTGGATCCTAAAATTAAACCTCATGTATCACATGACCACTCTAATGCCCAAGACGTGGTCAAAAGAGCATATTTAATAAGAGGTGCACGCAACCATATCAATATGAATCTCTATGGACAACTATTGGATTGGGAAGTGTCAATTTGTACCTAGTTAGTTTGATAAGGATTGCAAACGGTTGGAGTATAACAATGCAAAAGATGTTACCTTTAGTTCATTTTGGTAATTTTCCTTCTTCTCGCATTGATTTATCAGTTGTTCGGGTTGGATTCAGTTATTGTAAGGACAAAAACGGAGATTCAATAATCGTGTAAGTGGGTCATGTAGTCTTCATAAAGTAGTTAAAGGAAAAACAATTAATTATCCATGTCTAGGCATATATAAGACCAAAAAAGTGAGCAACGGTTGCATTTGAAAGTGACTATTGACTACACAGTATTTTTCTTGACTCCTCTTGAATTAAAGATTGTTCTATAGTAGGCGTGATGAGTTTGAAACTTTGACAAATCATGCAAACTTTTATGAGAAACTCACACGAGTAGAGATCTAAAATTTTGTACTTAGATTTGAAAATAGCTCTTGATTGCTTTTAAATTACATTTTTTTTATCGAGAGAACCGCTCACGTAGAAGCGCCACTTTTGTGACCCTCCAGACAACATAAAACTCTCAGGCCCCGAGCGCCCCACACACCCGGGAACCGGTTAAAGCACACAGTTGGTCGACTTGCACGACGGGTACCATTTTTATTACTTATACATTTATATAATTTTTCTTGTATAGATTGTATTTTATAAAAAGAACTTTACTTGTGCCTCACCCACTCTCAAATCTTGGCTCCGCCACTGAATGGACATACTCTTTCTGACTACCAAACAAGATGAAGCTTCACCTCTTATACATCATTTGTCGAGACTCAGATGGACAACTCGAAACAAGCACCACCCTCCATAGAATCCCAAAAGTCATTCCACTTTATCAACACAAGTTACACAACCCACCAATATGGTCCTAGAAGATCTTGTAGTAAAAGGTTAAAGGTCAAAGTTCATTATCTTTGTACCTTCGTCCTAAACCTTTGGAAGACATTGGGTGCATGGCCTCGTCTTAGGAATGGTTCAAACTCCAAACTACTGTAAAAGTTCAATAACCAGCTACATTGGTATTAGATACCTTCCCCACAAGAACCAATGTAATGGGGACGTCATGTGTTTGAAGCCCAAAGCAACTTCTGCCTACACACATAATCTGTGGACAACAACCGCAATACATCTAAGACAATCCAGTCGATCTTGGTAGAAGAATAGAGGAATGTATGGTTCCACGACATAGATAAAAAAATAAGATATTCGGACTACCAATTAAAAGGTCTCTTTGGTGATGTCCACTAAAAATTGCTTTCAAGGGAAAACCTCTTTTACTAATTAACTGTTAAGAAGAAAAAAAACTCATTTGTAACTGTTCAAGGGCACAGAGCGCGCGGTAGTACGACTGCATCAGGTCACGGCGCTCAATAAGGGAGTCAGAGGAAAGAGAAGTCGCCGGATGGTCTGCAAGTCGTCTTCGACACGCTGCGCGTCGCGGTCGGAGTAGGTCGCGGCAATGAAGCTGCGGAGCTGAGGGTAGACGTCTAGCGGTTCGGGGCTCTTCTCGTTGATCGCTAGCATCACGCTTACCGTCGGAGGAGGCGCCATTCGGCTTGGCTCTTGTGGCCGGAGGTCGTCGGAGCACCGGCCGGTGGGTGGAGTGGCGAGAAAGGTGGGTGTGATCGAGGTTGAATGGAGACTGCAGAGGAGCAGACTCAGAGAGCAGTTGCGCGTTGACTTACTGGTACAGACAAATGGCAAAGCCCACACAGCGCGCTTTGTCATAGCTGGACGTTGGCGTCATGCGTGGGAAAGAAACAACCAAGAAGCCATGGCTATTTTGCGGTAACGCCTTTTTTGCAGCAATTGCCCCGTCCACTTTGACTAATCTCGTTTTCGTTATTGTAATATCAAAATATCCTGAATGGGCATACTCTTTCTTAGGGCCTGTTTGGTAAGGTGTATCTTGAGTTCAGTGAGTTAAAAAACAGTACTTTTACTCTTGATTTTGTTTGGTATGGAAAAATGTAGTCAAAATTCCCGGTTTTGGGACACCATCGGACTGCACAGTTGGGCACCAATTCCTGGAATTGGTACCGCGCCGAAAATGCGTGCGGTCGCGTGCGGATCGGCAAATGGAGATAGGTATGTGTGTGGGTCCGTTCCCGATGCAGTGATAACAGAAAAAGATGAGGCAGCCGGCAGTCGCCCCCACCCTCTCTCTCTCTCTCTCTCTCTCTCTCTCTCTCTCTCTCTCTCTCTCTAATGACCAAGGAGCAAATCACGGATAACTGCCGTGTACATACAGGTGCCTTTATTACACGTTATATTCTGTGTTTATGCACATGCGGGCCACTGGTCTCTCGTCTCTATACTTTGTTCTACCAAACGATTGTAATCAAAAGTAAAGAAGTCATTATACATCCTACCAAATAGATTTGTGTGAGTTAAAAAGCCACGGTTATATTTTACTTACTTTTTGATTCATCTATCTACACCCTAGTACATCCTACCAAACAGGGCCTTAGTACCAAACAAGATGACGCTTCATCTCTTACCCTCCGTAGAATCCAAAGAGTCTTTCCACTTTATTAACACAGCACACCAATATGGTCTTAGGCAATCTAGTACCTTGTAAAAGGTTAAGAGACAAAGCTGATTATCATTGTACCTTCATCCTAATCCTTCGGATGAAATTGGGTGCATGGCCTCGTCTTAGGAATGGTTCACACTTTGAACTACTATAAAAGTTCAATGTACAACTACATTGGTCATTAGACACCTTCCCCACAAGAACCAATGAAATGGGACTTCAAGTGTTTGAAGCCCAATGCAACTTCATCCCCCCACCCCGACATACAATTCAAGGATAATAGCCACAATACATTTAACACAACACAATCATTCTTGATAGAAAAATAGAGGAATGTATGGTTCCATGACATAGTCAAAAAATAAGTCTTGGGGCTACCAAACAAAAAGTTTGTGATGTGGTATTTTCATACCCTTACTCACTAGGATAAAATATTTTAATGTTTACCAATACAATAGCATGACAAATACCACCCACAAGCGGCGAGTCTTATCGTATTATAGTCAAGAATCGAATCAAAGAGTAACTTTTTTTAAGAATAATTAGGATATTTAATCTTATTTAAAAAGTATTTAATAAAGATATGGATGGTTATAGTTTGATTAATTAAATTAATAAAAGCAAGAAATGAAACCAACCTATGGAAGAAATGATTTTTTACAATGATAAAATCACTGACGTGACGTGTTTCATATCCATTGTCTATGTAATTGTTCTAAGCATTGCATCATTCATATAGCTAATGGATTGGACAATGACATGTCATATCCTTTAGAATATGAATTTCACATGTATAGATTTTCCTGTATGCTCGAGGTCTCTCTACCTACATATCAATAGTACATCATCCCAGAGATCGTCTTTTTACGATCGCACTCAAGATTCAACAATATTGCTTGGTGTTTTAATCCTAAATTTCAAGGTCTCTATGTTTAAAATTGTAATAACCAAGCAAGACAGATGAGCATTCTATAAAATAAGTATTACAAATTAATTATCAACCAAGAGGTCCATATGAATAATGATTCATATTGCAAAACATAGTACGAGCAGCAGGGCCAATCCCCACACCTCAATATAAGTCTACTCTAAAATCATGTTCAAGATACAAGAATGTGCAAAATAGAAGGGGCTCATAGAGAAGATGGAACCATGGAGGAGAGGATATGTTCTTTTCTTCACCACTCCCCAAACAATTGTTGAAATCTTTGATCACAATCTTCCGTTGAATGTGTATCCACGTCAAATAGTCAACTTTCATCTTCGACTCTCCTTAATAATGGCTAGGGTTGTGGGTGAGAGAGAGATTATGAACCCTTATCTAGGATGTCCCTCATGTGGTTTTATCATGCCCCATGGTTTCAAGTCAAATTGACATCTTAAAATGGTTGTGGGTAGTTTGCTATAGATTTGTGGTATAGGCAAGTCGAGCAATTGGAGGGCCAATCGACTAATTGGAAGTGGTCAATAAATATATTTGTTATGTACATTATTGAGTTTATTTTCAATGCATCTGGCCTAATTCAGATAGTGAATGTGAATTTAGAGATATTTGTATTGATTGGGTACATCTTCCATTCAATCAACTTGGTGAGTGAATAAGGCGGTCGATTGGGTCATTGATGTTGAGGCATTTGGACCCCCAATCGGGCAACTCACAAAGTGGTTGAATGACTAGATGGGGGATTAATTTCCTATTTGTGTGAATGTGGATTTTGATTCGAAGCCACTCATTGATCAAATCGGTAAACTGGCTAACTATAACACTTTCAAGATAATCTAAGTCGGTCGACTCACTGGGCTAAATGATCGACTGTCATGTTATCGGGGTCAAAAATCTGATGCCTAATCGATCGAATCACTAACGAATCATCCTTTTAGTAGATCTTTGGAGTTCCTATCGATTTCAATTCTTAGCGAGTTGGGTGACTGGGGACACCAACTGGGGGACTCACTATGTTGCTCTTGGCTGAATGAAAATGTGACCCGATTGGCTCCTCTAACAAGTGTTGAAAGGTTGGATGAAGAAGGTAGCATCACTATAATATTCATAGACGGGGAGTGATGATATGAGATATAGGTCATTTATTGGGCTTATTGTGGAGGGGTAATTTCTTTTCTATTTTACTTGCAACAACCCTACACATAAAATAGAAAAACACATTAAATGCCAAATAAGCCACATAAGCTACTAAAAACCTAAAACAAGTGAAATACTAAGTGAAATGCTATATAAATGTATAAAAACTACATATAAAATGTAACTAATTTTTTTATGAATAGACATTCATTAAAAAATGATCTTGAATGTTGGTCGTCCTTGAGTAACATAAAATCTATAATACTCTCCAAAAAATACTTTGAACCAATACAAATGCATCATACTTGTATCATGCTTGAATCCCTACCACCCATGGCCAAGCTATCCTACAACCTACAATCAAAGAACACGACTTGTCATATCCTCTTTCTTGAATATGCTTCACAATACTACTTCCTCACCACAATCCCTAATACCACACATGTGTAAGGATTTCATAAAAAATAAGGACTCCTAAAAGTCGCAAGTATGCATGATCCAACATTATGGTATGTTAAATGGATATCAATTGATCATGTAACACACACCAAGGATGAAAATAGTGTGAATGTAGGTATCAAAGGAACAATACACATCTCTCCTCCAATTGACTTGAGATTACATTTATTACTTTTTTGCAAATACATACATCAGAATTTTGTTATGTGTGGACATTGACATCTTTTCTTAATTGGTGGTACACCCTATTACATAAGTGGTGTGTGGAAGAAGCAGAGAGGGGGTGGTGCCACCCCAAACTTAACGGTTGACACGTCTTGAGAATTTTTTTTATCTTTTCTTTTTAGTTGATGGAAGGTAAGAAGATAGAAGAAGAAGTACAAAAGAGAGCTATGTGCAAACTTGCATTTATGATTAAATATATAGGGCTATATATCCAATTCACTACACCCAAACAATGGCATGATATGGGGATCTATGGAAATATTATAGATGCAATTCACTAAACAATAGGACGAGCATTGCATTTGATATCTATTGGTTCCTAAAAAACCTATCATCCTTTCTAGTGAACATGATTCTTATATTCATTGTCTATGAAGTATAATTCCTAACCATTAATATGATTTAGAATAATAGCTAGCATCAAGAATTTACTTCAAGCAAGGGGGTTGTATGAAAAAATGTGTATGCATTGATGAAATGAATGCAAACTAATGTTAAAAAATAATAGCTTCAACCACCAATATAAGAACTAAGGGCTGAAATGAAAACAGTTAAGCTTCACGCAATGCAAGTAATATAAATGCAATGGATGCATACAAAGCTAACAAGCTGAAATAAAACCAAGTGTGTAAAAACAAATAGATGTGGGTGGAAAGTAGTACGTACCAACCTCCACCTAGAGCATAGAAATTTGCTCATCTTTGAGAAAACACTAATTCCAAGATGGAGAGAATGATATCATGGATGCTCATTCAAGTGGCCCTGGAAACTTGAAGAAGGTTCAACTGTAGGAATATGAACAAGGTCTGGAACCTTGAACATGAGAGGTCCATGTGATTTGGTGATTGTAGCAGCTTGAATGAACTGTATGGATGTTTATATTGACACTACTTTTTACTCTACAATCCATCCAATAAGAACAATATATACTCCTCCATCACCAGATTTAGTGTAGTAGCTACATGTAGATCTAGAAGAACTGGCACAAAGTTGGAGTGGTGCCTCTCTAGTGGCCTCATGATTTTCTCATCTTTTAAGACTAGAGGTGGACTATCTTCTTCTATGGCTAAGGTAGTATGCAATAAATCCACAATAGGTCATGTCAATTGTAATAAATAAGGTGAAGGATCCAACTCATGCTTCTTATCATCACTTAGATATACATGTGGAATATGTGGTGTTGGCATAGGAGGGACTATCTCAATAGTAGAATCATCTCGGTAATACTTGTATATATATGTGCATCTTCCTAGTCTACCAACCAATCAACATAAAAATAAATGATTGAACCACAATCTCAATATGTGGATCTAGATTCTCCATGTGGAACATAGTTAACTCATCTATGGGTTTTGTATGAATTAAAAGTAAAGATGGGGTAGAAAAATAAAGCAGTGCTGGCATGTATATCCTATTGGGGATGTGTTAACACTCCATTTTTGCTCACTCAGTAGAAAATCATGCATAAATATTAATTCTTTGGATAATGATGGAGTTCATTCAATTTTTCCACATTTTATCCTATTTTTTTACTTTTTTCCATATTTTCCTCCTACCTATTTAATCCACCCTTTTTCACCCACTTTAAGCTTGTTGTGGGCTTTTTGTAGATAAAATTTTTTATTTGGACTTAAGTGAAAATTTCTCATTATTGCCTTCTTATAAGCTTTTTTCCATAAATTTTCTAATTTAATTATCTAGAGTTAAATATTTTCCTTTATTTCTACAAATAATTCAATTGCCTTTATCAAAATAAAAATACATATTGGATAGTAATGACGGATAATCCTGAATTAATGATTTATCTCTCTCCTTGAATATTTTACCGACTTTTATTAAAAATGTAGGGAAATGCGACATCAAATAGGCAGTGGAAATAAAAAATTTACTGACATATTTCCCATTAACCAGCAAATCACATGAATAACTATGTAATGTGAAGGATGCTTTCACAATGATATACCTGGTCCTGGAGAAAGTCCAGTGACAATCCTCATCGATATAGATGCACCCTCTATCTTGGACGGTGTCTGTGCAGCTCTTGGATGCACTGAGACTCATCTGATTACTCCTCCATGGATGGTAGACTTGGACAACTGCTGAAGTGGCTCCTCAGATCTCGCCACAGACTACGAGTTGATGTTGCCCTCCTAGAAGCAACCAAAGGACTCCTGGTTCTAGAGTAATCCACATAGACCAACTAGAACTCCTATTGTCATGCTAGAACGGACAGGAAGGAGTTTCTCCTCATGTTGGTTTACTAGTCACCAACCTACTCTCCTACAACAATGATACTCAGTTGTTTCTCTCCTATAGTTATCCCTCCCTAGTCGGGTGGACATGTTTGGGCTCTCTTGGTTACACAACCAGAGAGGAAAACAATTAGTAGAGTAACTAATTCTCAATTATATGTGTAGTACTCTGGGAAGCCCCCACTATCCCTCTATTTATAGTAGAGGCCAGGGTTAAGTTTCCCAATTTGTGTGGGAGTGGAAGGGACCAGAAGATCTTGAATTTTCACAACCTGTGAGATGCCAAATGATCGTCTGGCTCACCTAGATGGTTGTTTGGTGTGTGAGACGGTTGCCTCATACTTCCAAATGGTTGTTTGGAAGTTTCCTAATTGGATATCAAATTGGAAAATTTGTTTCTCAATTAATGTCATACATTAATTTACTTGTGCCCTAAGTATGTGCAATTATAACAAGTTCCATAAAACTCCACAACCTTCATTAGGCCCAACTGAGTCATCTCACACATGCGAGATGCTTGTCTCTCTCACCCAGACGGTCATTTGGTGAGTCTATGCCAAGTCGATTTGTTCAACATATTGAATAGGTCGGTTCAAAGTGCAGAACTAAACCAATTCAATATTTGATATGACTGACAACCCAAACGGTCGTCTCAACACTTGAGACGCTTGTCTGGTTGCCCAAACAGCCGTCTCACCCAGTGAGATGGTCGTTTGGCAGTTCAGTCAGTTGATCATTGATTTGTTGCGTGAATTGAGTACCTAAATAATTTAGTAATCAATCCAATGGTCATTCAAGATTGAACTCCTCTTCTAGATGAGTTCCTTTGTGTGTGACCCTGTAATGACCCACACTTTTCAGTGTCCAAAGGACATTAAAGTCAAGGATCATTACTCAAATTTCCAGGATCATATTCAACAAATAATATATAATAGTAAATAATTTCCACTAATCAACAAATATTTATATGATTGCATAATGAGCTCCTCTAAGGATTTACATGAATGTTTTGAAAGAACTAACTTATACATATGACAAGAAGTACCACTATATCTACTTCTCATTTATTAACTTTAGTGTCTTCAACATCTTCCATCATTAAATTTATGACCATGAGTCAAGTATATCATGTACCTAAAACACCAACAAATAAAAATGCAGTCATCATGTTTCCATACCGGTACATGGGTTCAATCCAATAATCACATATACATATATTCAACCATTGTTTAACAACGCATATGAACTAGTATTTGTTTTCATATTCTAACCCACACTTGGCATACTACTCAGGTGTAACCATTGTCCATCCATGGACTTATGTGTATTACCCTTTGATTAGTCTAACCTAGGGTTCAAAACATCATTATTTACCTTTCATGATACTCATAGGGGATTTATAATTTGCATGAAGTAAATAAACAAACAAGTAGTTATCATTCATTCAATCTCTTCGAGAAACCTCAGCAAACTCAGAATTCAATACATGTATTCGTAAGTGTAACCATGTACCTTATGCCATTGTAGAATTCATACAGAATATGTACTTTTAGATTGCATCCAAACTCATACAAGCAACAAAGCATTCAATTAACATTATCTAAAGTATGCATACTACATCTGTGTCACCATGTATTCACATTATATTGATTAGATCTAGGTTTGATCCTAATCTAGGGTTTAGGGTTGTCTCATGTTTGGACTAGGGATAAGGGTTACAAACCCTAATTCCATCATGTCATGATTTCTAAGATTGCAAACTCTAATTATGCATATTAGGAGAAACCCTAATCATCATCTCGAGCATACTAGATTATTAGTAATACCTAGATCTTATTATTTGCATGAAGATCATAGCAAAATATCCACATTCATTTCAAAACCCTAAATATACATGTATATGATTATTAATCTAGAAACATCAATTATTCCACATCATCAAGGATTTCTCACTATATATGGACAGATCAGGTATTATCACAAAATACATAGATCTACTTATTAAAGCATCAGATTAATGGAATCTAAGTTTTCCCTTAAATTAGTCACATCAAACCATGTATTAGGTATACTTTTGGAATTTGAATCCGAATCATGCATTCAAACCATTTGATTTAGAATCTACAAATTTTTATGATCAAATCCATATATAAGTTCATTGTCATCCGATCTACCAGTCATTTTCTACATTATTTGCAAGATAACACTATTCTGACCAATCGTGCGTAGACATGTCATCATTATTTGATTTATCCAATTATCCATGCGGGACGAGCCCATCCTATAGGCCAACACCATGTCAACACTTAATCCATGCAAGTAGTGAATTGAGCTCGAGACAAAGTGTAACATCCCTGACATGGGTTATGAATTAAACCTAGATGTTTTGCCTAATAAGGCTGAGTATATTCTTAATCTTACCTTGGGAAAAGTAATTAGGACCCATGAGGAACTTATGTTTCAATTTTGGTCCAGTTTGGACAATGTTGAAGCAATGTTTGCTTATTTTGGACTAAAGTGCAAATTTCCCAAATTAGAGGGGTTAAATTACAAATGTTGCATGATAATATGTTCCTCTGATGTTGTGACATCATAAGAATGAATATGATGTAGTGGTAAGGTTTCTACAAGTCTGGACACCAAGATAGAGCTTGTTGGACAATGTTGTGCATTAAAACCCAGTTTTGGTGTAAAGTGCAATTTACCCAAAACCTAGGGTTCAATATGCAAATTACCACTTCAATAAGGTCCCTAATGTTTCTTGTCATCATTTAGAGCAAATAAAATGAGAGGGGCATCTCATTGGAATTAAGTTGGAGGAGAGAGAATCTTGATATTAAAATAATCAAGATTTAATCCTAAGTGAAACCCTAATCCAATTTAGGGCAAAAATGAATGTATTAATTAAAGGGCCTTCAACCAAAATGTTATTCGTTGATTTTGTATAAGGATGGTAGTTCCTTTGCCAAGATAAGGAACGAAAATATCTTAAGTAGGTGAAATTCCACTCACCTTATTATAAGGAAAAGAATTTCCACTCAAAAAGATATATTAATATTATAATGGATTAAGGTGCTTATTTTCTTTTCCCTTAATCCATGGATAATGGAAGGGAGTTCGGTGGCTTTGATTTGCCTTTGTATGCAAGCAAACCAAGGAGGAAGAGGTGGTACTATTTTTGGAATTAAATGCATTTTAATAAGGCATTTTCTCTCTCATCAATTTCCTTATAAAAATGCCATTTCCAAGCCCAAACCAAGGCCTTTTTCGGATTTGCTTCTTCCCCTTGCTTGCAAAACCGACCAAGGAGCTAGGGAGGAGCAGGGAGCATGTACCCAACCTGTTGGTAAGACCTTGACCTTCGTTCTTCATGATTTCATGGTGGAAATCGAAAATAAATTATGGATTTCTTCTTATTTCGATCTCCTCTTCAACCCTAGCCAACTTTTACAATCAAAAGCTTGAGGACGAGCCTAGGGGGAGTTGCTAGAGCTTCATACACCATAAATGGCGTGAGCTTGGAGATTTGGAGCTCAATTGGAGGTGGGTTTTATAACTCAAACCCTTAAACATTGCTATTGCATCAATTCTCTATGCTTTGTTGATTGATTTCTTCAATTTGATACATTCTTGTTTCTTTGCTGCAATTTCCATCAAGAACGGTTGCTGTTCTTGGTTGTTCGAAGGAAGGGGATGATGAAATAATCCTAGATGCTTATCCAAAGAAAATTACCAAGCAAAACCGTTTTGATAGCTACTCCAAATCGTTTTAATTTAATTGGCTATGCGGTTTCAGCAAACCGTTTAAGGGCAAACGGTTTGAAACCGTTTGGGAGAAAACGGTTTGAAGACCGTTTGAGATGGTTGACAAAGCGTTGACCGTTTGGGAATTTGGTTCCTAATTATGTAGGCTGATAACCCTACAAATTTGAGGGATTAACTCCAAAGGAATCGAGAGTTGAAGGCAAATCAATTAGGCAATCAAATTGAATTATGTGCTGATTTTCAACCTGATTAACTTGACCTGGTTGAGAAAACGGTTTCAAGACCATTTGAGATGGTTGAAAAAGCGTTGACCGTTTGGGATTCCTGTTCATAATTATGTTTATTAATAACCCTCCATATTTTAGGGATTAACTCCAAAGGAATCGTGAGTTGAAGCCTAATCAATTAGGGAAACCTAATTGGATTAAGTGCTGATTTTCAATCTGATTTAATTGAACTTTTTTGGAAAACGGTCTCAGGACCATTTGAGTGAGTTGACCAAGCGTTGACCGGTTGGGATTACTGTTCCTAATGATGTGGTCTAATGACTCACCGAATTTGAGGGATTAACTCCCAAGGAATCATGAGTTGAAGGCTATTCAATTAGGAAAACCCTACTTGAAAACAGTGCTGAAATTCCAATGAGTTAAGTTGAGATTTTGGGTTGATTAGCCCAAACGGTTTCAAGACCGTTTGGGGATCACCCAAACGGTCTCAAGACCGTTTGGGGATCACCCCAAGACCGTTTGGAGGTCTGGGGTCAAGTATAGTTTACAAATTGAAGGTCCAAAGGTACTAATCATATTGCAATGTAGTGCTGATTTGTTGATCAACTCGATAGACCAATCCATGATGATTTTTCACTAGAATCCAAAGGTTGGATGGGCCAAACGGTCTCAAGACCGTTTGGAGCTCATCCAAACGGTCTCCAGACCGTTTGGTGGTCACCCAAGACCGTTTGGAGGTCTAGGGTTGAGTATGGTTAGGTGTTTGAAGGTCTAAAGGTACCGAGTTGTTATACAATGCAATGCTGTTTTGGTGATCAATCCAATGATCCAAACCTTAATTGGATGGCTTGGATTTGAGTGATGTGATGGGAAAACGGTCTCAAGACCATTTTGAAGTCATCCAAACGACCTCAAGACCGTTTGGGGTCAGGTCATACTCAATTTGGATAATGGTTCAATAGTTTCAAAGTAACCAATCTTGCATTGATGAGTGTTGTTGGATCTTCGATTCCAAACCCTAATTCAATTGAATCAAACCCTAATTTATGATCAATTGAGGGTCAATTGAGGGTCAAATCAGTTTAAGTTTGACCTATTAAACTCAATTGAAGTATGAGTATAGGTCCAATTGATGATTGGTTCCATGAATTTAATGATTGAAGGAATCGACATTGAAAACCCCAATTCAATTGGATACCTCATGTCATTGAAGGTCTAATTGATCAAACCTTTTTGGAAACCTAATGTAATTAGGTGAGAGATACCCTTAATGGTACTAATCAATAATGCATAACAAATGCATGAATCCAATACATGATTAGTAAACCCTAGTTGAGGGTGTATCCTTATGAACCCTGGTTGAGGGTGTATCCTTGTGAAACCCTAGTTGAGGGTGTATCATTGCGATTGTTTATAGGCAACTTTATAATAAAGTTATGCCTTAAACTAAAATAAGTCCATATCATGTGAGATAGCTGGACAATTCTAATGTGTGGCCTATGCATTATATGCTAAGGGTGAGTATTATGTGATGGAATGTATTAAGAGGGGAAATACCTTAATACAAGATAAAGTTGGTTAACTCAAGAGGGTCTGAATTAATGAGAAATGGGGAACCCTAACCCTAATTTGGGGAAAAGGGAATGATAAGCCCTGTTTGATAGTGAACCCTAATTCCCGGTTAAGGAATGATGGTGTTACTATTGTATCACATGATGTGATGAATATCTTGTATGACTGTTATCATGCCTAATAACCATGCAGGTATGATGAGATGATGAATATAGCCATGTTTGGGCTGTGACATTTATATAATAAATGTTGATTGGCTTTTTGTGTGTTAATGTTGTTGTTGCTTAATAAAAGTAACAATGTGTACAGATTTTATGAACCATGTGAATAAGTTGTTGCCTAGTGAGAGGTGACAAGATGTGAATGGTCTTATGAACCATGTGAATAAGTTGTTGCCTAGTGAGAGGTGACAAGATGTGAATGGCCTTGTGAGCCATGTGAATAAGTTGTTGCCTAGTGAGAGGTGACAAGATATGAATGGCCTTGTGAGCCATGTGTGATGCTTGGGTAACAAGTATCATGTTTCTTTGTAGCATTTGTGTTAATAAGTTATGCTAGAGAACTTGGCTGATGTTACATTTCTGTTATATATCTATAGTTCATTGATGATTATTCATATCTGTTGTATTCATTACAAGTATATGGATGAACTATGAGTCTACCATGGGTAGATGCAATGCTCTTATTGAAAATAGATATTTTCTTATTCTGTTCTATGAAGAATAATTCTGCCTATTAATGTAAAAGTAACCCCTACTCAGTTTAATTTCATAATCTGCTATAACAATGTTTCTGGCGGAGAGTTAGATCTCTCGCTGGGGCAATTTACAATTGTCTCACCCCCGTGGGAAACATTTTTAGGTATGCATGAAAGGTAGAGCAGAAACCCTAGAACAGGGAAAGAGCAGCAGAAACAGCAACAACAGGGACAGCAATAAGATCTCAGGTGGAGATATTGTCTGTCTAGTCATATAGATAGTAGTCCTATGTGTCGTCTCTGTACTCTCAGGTCCTCGGAGTTTTTAGTCAGTGTTTTTGATATATCAGTCTGAGGTTTTGGCTTGATGCCTTGAGATTTGTATGCTGCCTGCATATATGTTTATAAGGCAGCTGATGATGTAGTCTCTGGAAAGAGATGGTACAGGATATGTATGTTTGAAACAGAATGTATATGATATACAATGGCACTTGTTGGAAAAGATTTCCTATGTGTGGATCTCTTTGCAAAAAGTTTTTAATTTTTAGTGATTTTCGCTAATCCGCTGCTTGATGAACGCTTCCGCATTAGTTAATTATATTTTCGCGAGATGGTCGTCACAATTAAGTGGTATCAGAGCTCTAGGTTCGCTGAGTCTACAGAGACATAGGACTAAGGTAGTAGAGTCTGTTCTGGTGTCATCCAGTGTATCTGAAAGTGTCTTCTGCTCGTATAAGAGAAGAAGAACTTAAAGATGACTGGGTCATATGAGGAGGTTGTTGCAGGAAAAAGCAATGTTGCACTAGGAAAAAGTGCATGGGAGCAGGCAAGAGAGAGATATAGAAATGATGCCTGAAGAAAATCTAGAGATGGAAAATCATGTGTGTATAATGGTATGAAAAGTGGGGAATATGATAGTAAATAAAGTGCATACTACCTAATCTCAATACTTGTATACCCTGGCCAGGTATATGATTATTGTAGATAAGGCAAGTATGAAACTCTTAGATTGTTATCTTTTTGATTACTATGATCAAGTAGTCATTCTGAAACAATCCAGAGAGTATATTGAAATTAAATAGGAAGAGATAAGTGAAATATTTTCAAAAAAACTTAGTGAACTTGCTTCGTGAATACTTAGTGAACTTGCCCCGTGAATACTTAGTGAACTTGCTCCGTGAATACTTAGTGAACTTGCTTCGTGAATACTTAGTGAACTTGCTTCGTGAATACTTAGTGAACTTGCTCCGTGAATACTTAGTGAACTTGCTCCGTGAATACTTAGTGAACTTGCTCCGTGAATACTTAGTGAACTTGCTGCGTGAATACTTAGTGAACTTGCTTCGTGAATACTTAGTGAACTTGCTTCGTGAATACTTAGTGAACTTGCTCCGTGAATACTTAGTGAACTTGCTTCATGAATACTAAGTGAACTTGCTTCGTGAATACTTAGTGAACTTGCTGCGTGAATACTTAGTGAACTTGCTCCGTGAATACTTAGTGAACTTGCTCCGTGAATACTTAGTGAACTTGCTCCGTGAATACTTAGTGAACTTGCTCCGTGAATACTTAGTGAACTTGCTCCGTGAATACTTAGTGAACTTGCTCCGTGAATACTTAGTGAACTTGCTCCGTGAATACTTAGTGAACTTGCTTCGTGAATACTTAGTGAACTTACTCCGTGAATACTTAGTGAACTTGCTCCGTGAATACTTAGTGAACTTGCTCCGTGAATACTTAGTGAACTTGCTTCGTGAATACTTAGTGAACTTGCTCCGTGAATACTTAGTGAACTTGCTCCGTGAATACTTAGTGAACTTGCTCTGTGAATACTTAGTGAACTTGCTCCGTGAATACTTAGTGAACTTGCTCCGTGAATACTTAGTGAACTTGCTCCGTGAATACTTAGTGAACTTGCTCCGTGAATACTTAGTGAACTTGCTGCGTGAATACTTAGTGAACTTGCTCCGTGAATACTTAGTGAACTTGCTCCGTGAATACTTAGTGAACTTGCTCCGTGTATACTTAGTGAACTTGCTTCGTGAATACTTAGTGAACTTGCTTCGTGAATACTTAGTGAACTTGCACCGTGAATACTTAGTGAACTTGCTCCGTTAATACTTAGTGAACTTGCTCCGTGAATACTTAGTGAACTTGCTCCGTGAATACTTAGTGAACTTGCTCCGTGGATAATTAGTGAACTTTCTCCGTGAATACTTAGTGAACTTGCTCTGTGGATACTTAGTGAACTTACTCAGTGGATTGCCGAATGAATTATCTCTATTAGATATATATGTTTCTCTTTTAGTAAATATTTCTGGGTGATGATAGAAGTATGCTCTTTTATGCTTCTTCTTTTCAATGATATGAACATCATATGTTAGGGGTTTCTGCTTTGCATAAACAATAAACATTGATGAGGTTGAATTAATGAAAGGAGCTTTGTATGGAATCACAGAGTTCATGATATCTCCATGATATTAAGATGATATGTGGAGACTTGAGGGCATGATTAATGAATAATTTGTCCCTCCTTTTCCTGGGATTTCGAGGACGAAATCCTTGTTAGGGGTTTATAATTTGTAACATCCCTGACCTGGGTTATGAATTAAACCTAGATGTTTTGCCTAATAAGGCTGAGTATATTCTTAATCTTACCTTGGGAAAAGTAATTAGGGCCCATGAGGAACTTATGTTTCAATTTTGGTCCAGTTTGGACAATGTTGAAGTAATGTTTGCTTATTTTGGACTAAAGTGCAAATTTCCCAAATTGGAGGGGTTAAATTACAAATGTTGCATGATAAGATGTTCCTCTGATGTTGTGACATCATAAGAATGAATATGATGTAGTGGTAAGGTTTCTACAAGTCTGGACACCAAGATAGAGCTTGTTGGACAATGTTGTGCATTAAAACCCAGTTTTGGTGTAAAGTGCAATTTACCCAAAACCTAGAGTTCAATATGCAAATTACCACTTAGTGAACTTGCTTCGTGAATACTAAGTGAACTTGCTTCGTGAATACTTAGTGAACTTGCTGCGTGAATACTTAGTGAACTTGCTCCGTGAATACTTAGTGAACTTGCTCCGTGAATACTTAGAGAACTTGCTTCGTGAATACTTAGTGAACTTGCTCCGTGAATACTTAGTGAACTTGCTCCGTGAATACTTAGTGAACTTGTTTCGTGAATACTTAGTGAACTTGCTCCGTGAATACTTTGTGAACTTGCTTCGTGAATACTTAGTGAACTTGCTCCGTGAATACTTAGTGAACTTGCTCCGTGAATACTTAGTGAACTTGCTCCGTGAATACTTAGTGAACTTGCTTCGTGAATACTTAGTGAACTTGCTCCGTGAATACTTAGTGAACCTGCTCCGTGAATACATAGTGAACTTGCTCCGTGAATACTTAGTGAACTTGATCCGTGAATACTTAGTGAACTTGCTCCGTGAATACTTAGTGAACTTGCTCTGTGAATACTTAGTGAACTTGCTTCGTGAATACTTAGTGAACTTGTTTCGTGAATACTTAGTGAACTTGCTCCATGAATACTTAGTGAACTTGCTCCGTGAATACTTAGTGAACTTGCTCCGTGTATACTTAGTGAACTTGCTTCGTGAATACTTAGTAAACTTGCTTCGTGAATACTTAGTGAACTTGCACCGTGAATACTTAGTGAACTTGCTCCGTGAATACTTAGTGAACTTGCTCCGTGAATACTTAGTGAACTTGCTCCGTGAATACTTAGTGAACTTGCTCCGTGAATACTTAGTGAACTTGCTCCGTGGATAATTAGTGAACTTGCTCCGTGGATACTTAGTGAACTTACTCTGTGGATTGCCGAATGAATTATCTCTATTAGATATATATGTTTCTCTTTTAGTAAATATTTCTGGGTGATGATAGAAGTATGCTCTTTTATGCTTCTTCTTTTCAATGATATGAACATCATATGTTAGGGGTTTCTGCTTTGCATAAACAATAAACATTGATGAGGTTGAATTAATGAAAGGAGCTTTGTATGGAATCACAGAGTTCATGATATCTCCATGATATTAAGATGATATGTGGAGACTTGAGGTCATGATTAATGAATAATTTGTCCCTCCTTTTCCTGGGATTTCGAGGACGAAATCCTTGTTAGGGGTTTATAATTTGTAACATCCCTGACCTGGGTTATGAATTAAACCTAGATGTTTTGCCAAATAAGGCTGAGTATATTCTTAATCTTACCTTGGGAAAAGTAATTAGGGCCCATGAGGAACTTATGTTTCAATTTTGGTCCAGTTTGGACAATGTTGAAGCAATGTTTGCTTATTTTGGACTAAAGTGCAAATTTCCCAAATTAGAGGGGTTAAATTACAAATGTTGCATGATAATATGTTCCTCTGATGTTGTGACATCATAAGAATGAATATGATGTAGTGGTAAGGTTTCTACAAGTCTGGACACCAAGATAGAGCTTGTTGGACAATGTTGTGCATTAAAACCCAATTTTGGTGTAAAGTGCAATTTACCCAAAACCTAGGGTTCAATATGCAAATTACCACTTCAATAAGGTCCCTAATGTTTCTTGTCATCATTTAGAGCAAATAAAATGAGAGGGGCATCTCATTGGAATTAAGTTGGAGGAGAGAGAATCTTGATATTAAAATAATCAAGATTTAATCCTAAGTGAAACCCTAATCCAATTTAGGGCAAAAATGAATGTATTAATTAAAGGGCCTTCAACCAAAATGTTATTGGTTGATTTTGAATAAGGATGGACGTTCCTTTGCCAAGATAAGGAACGAAAATATCTTAAGTAGGTGAAATTCCACTCACCTTATTATAAGGAAAAGAATTTCCACTCAAAAAGATATATTAATATTATAATGGATTAAGGTGCTTATTTTCTTTTCCCTTAATCCATGGATAATGGTAGGGAGTTCGGTGGCTTTGAGTTGCCTTTGTATGCAAGAAAACCAAGGAGGAAGAGGTGGTACTATTTTTGGAATTAAATGCATTTTAATAAGGCATTTTCTCTCTCATCAATTTCCTTATAAAAGTGCCATTTCCAAGCCCAAACCAAGGCCTTTTTCGGATTTTCTTCTTCCCCTTGCTTGCAAAACCGACCAAGGAGCTAGGGAGGAGCAGGGAGCACGTCCCCAACCTGTTGGTAAGACCTTGACCTTCGTTCTTCATGATTTCATGGTGGAAATCAAAAATAAATTATGGATTCCTTCTTATTTCGATCTCCTCTTCAACCTTAGCCAACTTTTACAATCAAAAGCTTGAGGACGAGCCTAGGGGGAGTTGCTAAAGCTTCATACACCATTAATGGCGTGAGCTTGGAGCTTTGGAGCTCAATTGGAGGCGGGTTTTATAACTCAAACCCTTAAACATTGCTATTGCATCAATTCTCTATGCTTTGTTGATTGATTTCTTCAATTTGATACACTCTTGTTTCTTTGCTGCAATTTCCATCAAGCACGGTTTCTGTTCTTGGTTGTTCGAAGGAAGGGGATGATGACATCATCCTAGATGCTTATCCAAAGAAAATTACCAAGCAAAACCGTTTTGATAGCTACTCCAAATCGTTTTAATTTGATTGGCTATGCGGTTTCAGCAAACCGTTTAAGGGCAAACGGTTTGAAACCGTTTGGGAGCAAACGGTTTCAAGACCATTTTTGAAGGTTGACCAAGCATTGATCGTTTGAGAATTTTGTTCCTAATTATGTAGGCTGATAACCCTCCAAATTTGAGGGAATAACTCCAAAGGAATCGAGAGTTGAAGGCCAATCAATTA